>OV702298.1:131064735-133464735 GCA_916181665.1 Avena sativa
CTTAGTTCCACTATTTCTTGATTTTTTTTTAATTCTGGTGCTTTTTTCAAACTAAGGCAAAAACCACGACAGGTGAGACTCTGAATCAGTAATCACAACTTGAGTTCTAAGAGTAAAGCTGAAAGATAGTACTTACACATAATTATGAAAGCCGCCACACAGAATTCTGAAAGCTACCACACTGAATTTTGAAAGTACTAAAAATAAATACATTGCAATTTATTACTTCGAAAAGATCTGAACACGCTAGCGATTGAGCAAATAACCTAGGCTATTCAGTCCTATATATTTCATCGGCGTCCGCTCCCGAGTCCTGCAGGAGAAATTCATTGAACTCCCCCCGTTTGCAATGTGCTGCCAGTATCTTGTCGAGACGGTAAGGCCTCGGTGAACGTTCCAGATCATAATGACCATAGCCATCTGCAAGTCTTGGTACCCCATCCCAGGCCTTAAGATCATGATTGTACGCTCTGATATAAGAAAGATCCGCGTAGTAGATGCAACCGGCTAGGACTGTACTAGGGTGCACTCTAGTGTCGATGGAGATCAACCGGTTAAAATGAACGAAGAAGGCACGGCTGCCAATGTCACCTACAGCCTCGAGACAACGTTTCTCCGTGTCCACCCGGTAAAGCACCGGTTGACCTTCGGCGAAAACCCCACCCAACACAAGAAGCAGATCACCTTCTGACTCCACAAGGTAGAACTTGTAGGCTCCGCTTATCTTTTCAAAGACTGAACCTGAAATTATTCTGGCCATCTTGACTGTGCTCGCGCGCTGCTCCACCTGGATGTTGGTCGACACGATGTCTCCATCCTCCTGTACTACATACACCTCACCACGGAATGGGGTAATGCATCGCATGTCGGACAGATAAATTCCTTCTCCAAATACTCCATTTAAATCCCCTGTCGGGCTGGCCTCATCGGCCCAAGCAATAGAATTCTCATAATGTGTGGAAACAAACACCATCATGGGGGACTTTGTGATGGCTACAGATGCCACAATATTTAATGGTATCTGCGCCTGAAACTCAGTGTTGAACTTACGGGTGAGTGGGTTCAGAAGGCGAATCTTGTGCGGCTCTTCCCTCTGAGCAATAACGACGACGCCACGATAAACACCGATGAAGTAGAACCTTTTGATGAAGAGAACAGTTAGCCCTAAGATATATATATACAATGGAAAAAACTCTCTTTGTTCACTAATATAAGACAAAGCTTCTAGATATTTCAAAATGTACTAGATATATATATCCTAAATGAGTGAACCTATACAATTAAACTTTGCTTAAGAATATTCAAGAACATGCATGTTTAAGAACCTACTCCCGCCGTCCGCAAATAAGTGTACATCTAGCTTTTGCCTAAGTCAAACATAATCAAATTTGACCAACTTTATAGAGAAATATAGGAACATATATTACATTAAATTGACATATTATAAAATCAGATTTAAAAATAAATCTAAAGATATCAATTTAGTGTCATAAATGTTAGTACATTGTTCTAAAAAGTTAGTCAAACGTAGTAAAATTTGACTTAGGACAAGGCTAGAAGTACACTTATTTGTGGACGGAGGGAGTACACAATTAAACATGCATGTTTAAGAATAACTTTGTATCATAATAACAAATGAATGTTGATCAGATGAATTGTGAACCTGCGCTGAACTTCCATTAGATTCATCGTGAAGCAACGACCTGTGGCGAGGTTGAGGAACGTGAAGTCGCCAACGTCTGGAAGTGTGTGATATACCAGGATCCAGTTATTGAGATGGAACTCGGGTTCTTTTAACGCGCGGCACCAATCGCTGCAGACTCTCCGACAAGCAGCGTAGGCATCGACGTACTCCTCGTTCTCTAGGAAGGATTCGCCGATCTTGGCAAGTGGTTCTTCGGCCAGGAGATCGGACCAGTTCACCTTCAGTCGGCTGCTCGCCATGCCTTCCTATCGAGGAATAAAGAAGACCAGGAGATGACAAGGAGAAGAACAAGGATAGGAGGAGGCGAAGAGGGAAGCACTACGCCGGAACAAGGAGGCGAGGAGACGGCAGGAACTGCCACTATGCGGTCGAGGAACTGGCGATTTTCTTTTCTTGTAATGTATAAGAACGTCGGCTAACCGCGCTGACAGGTCTGGGCCGGCCCTTGTGGGGGACCGGTGGGGAAGCCGCCCCGGGCCCAAAATTTTATGGGGGCCCTCCCCAGATATGTGCTGCATATATAGGCTATAATAGATCTTAAAAAGGATAAAAAATAGTAATTTTGAGTTTTCTATTGGGCTAGATTGAGCGCTCTACTTTGCTAGACATACACATACGTTTCAAATTTGGAGTCCATCACGGCATCACGTACCTAACCTGCGATTTGATCAGCTATCCTCTTTGATTGTATCGTATGAAGGCACGCTGCACCCCGGTTCTTGCCTCAACCTCGACTCAACACTGGTAATTAAACTAATAGTGGTTAAGTAGTACATCAATGCTATTTATGATGCATGCCATTTAATTACAAGGATTATGCAATTATGTTACATGTACATAATTGCACCATAATTATGCAACCTTTGTTCTATCATACATATAATCAAATTTTCCTATTACTACAACTTGCCAACATAACTGCCGCAATTCGACCATCTCACTATGACAACATCACTACTAGTTGATCCATAAAAGAAAGATTTCACAAAGGGCAACATCATTCAATTTGATTAACTAATATATCAAATATATTTATGCTAGATGACAATAAAGAACAAGGATTATGCACTTATGTTACATAAAAATAAAATACAACAAATGCAAACTTTCTTCTATCAAATATATGACCCAATCTTCTATTACTTAAACATGGCAACAACACATCAACAATCCCAACATCACACCATGGAAAAATCACTACGACATGATCCATGAAAGAAATATTCCAAAACAGGAGACATCATTTAATAAAGAAACATTTAACTGCTGCAACATGTTTAAGGATTAGAACATTTAAAACTCTACATACCTTTTCAGGATATAGCATTGTCTGCATCAACTAAATCTGATGCCCATACATGTTATTGCCTTAGATAGTCAGGAACCAATGTTTAAAAATTGCAAAATTGAAGAGGCAGCTGACATAAGTCTACAAGTATTGCAGCCACAGAAACTGTAGGGTTTTGTAGCATGGAAAACAAAAAAATTCTATCGCATACAAACAAACAAGCCAAGATCTATCTACTATATTGTAGCATCGAGTCGATGGAATAACTCACCCTCGAAGATTCCAAAGTGTTTAACGAGAGCGGATTCTCGTGGGTGATGTAGTCGTACTCTTCCCGATCTCAAGATCGCGTAGACGATCCTTCCGGCGTTGCGTTCCGGCAGTGCTCCTGCAGTCGGTCACACGTTCGGTACTCGACGAAGACCTTCCTCTCCCTTGCTCCAGCAGGCAGCGGAGGTTGTAGCACTCTCCTCGCGATTCCGGCAGCACAACGACGTGGTACCAGAAGTAGAGGGGAGATCTCGCAGGGCTTCGCCTTAAGCCGGAGCGAGTATGGTTTACGATGAGAGAGCCCTTCGACGATCTAGGGTTTAGACACGTCGAGGAGGGGGCAAGGCCGGCGGCTAGGGTTTGGCCTAGGCGGCGGCGGCGAGTGCCCTAGGGCCGGCGGCGGCTATGGAGGCGGCGGCGGCTTGGGGCTAGGGTTTAGAGGTAGGAACTTGTGTGTCTAAGAGGGGAGCCCTGCCCCTCCTTATATAGGTGGAGGGGCCGGCCAAGGGGAGGGGAGTCCCTCCCCAACTCGGCTTGGAGGTGGGCTGGCGGTGGAGGGGAGGAACTCCTCCCCAACTCGGTTTCCACCTCCCTCTCCACTTCCCAAAAATAGCCGTTTGACTTTCAAATTGGCGTTTGACTTTTCAAAAAAGGATTTGATTAAATCCTCTATTTCGTTCAGCGATGACACTTAATACATGATGCAATCATACCAACTTGATATAACACATTCATGTACCCTTCCCCTCCGGAGTGCCGGACATTCCGGAACCTTCTAGAACATTCCCGATGAAAACACCTGAATCATTCTCCAACTCCGAAACAGGACTTTCCTTATATGAATCTTATTCTACGGACCATTCCGGATCTCCTCGTGATATCCCGAATCCCATTCGAGACTCCGAACAACATTCGGTCTCTTTCTCATCATTCCATAACTACTCCAACAACATCGAATCCTTAAGTGTGTCTCCCTACGGTTCGTGAATTATGCGGACATGATCGAGACACTTCTCCGAACAATAACCAATAGAGGAATCTGGAAATTCATATGGCTCCCACATATTTCTACGATTACTTTGCGATTGAATGAACCACTTACATACGATACCAATTTCCCTTTGTCTCACGATAGTTTACTTATCCGAGGTTATGATCGTCGGTATCTCTGCATACCTAGTTCAACCTCGTTACCGATAAGTTCTCTTTTCTCGCTCCCGTGATATGTGATCCCTTCTGAGCCAGTCACATGCTTGAAAGCTAATTGGATGACATTTCACCGAGAGGGCCCAGAGTATATCTATCCGTCATATGGATGGACAAATCCCACTCTTGATCCATGTGTCTCAACCAATACTTTCCGAACACTCAATGCCACCTTTATAGCCACCCAGTTACGGTGTGGTGTTTGATGTCATCAAAGCATCCATCCGGCAAAGGTGATATGCATGATCTCATGGTCGAAGGAATTAGGTTACTATGTATTAGAAAGCATATAGCAATTGAACAATTAAAATGACTTGATCTTTATGCTACGCTTATCTATAGGAGTATGTCCACCATATCATTCTCCTAATGATATGATCTTGTTGTTAATAACATCTCAATGTTCATGATAGGGAAACCACAATCATTTATTAACCAACAAGCTAGTGATGTATAGAGGCTTTACTAGGGACTTCAATTTAAGTTTAACAAATCACACAAGTATTAATGTTTCCTTGTTAATACTATTATAGCATGAATATAAACATTTACATAAACACAAAGATATAATAATAACTACATTTATTATTGCCTCTAGGGCATATCTCCAACAGTCTCCCACTTGCACTAGAGTCATCTAATCTAGATTACATGGTAATATACCGAACACCCATGGCAGTTTGGTGTTGGTCATGTTTTGCCCTCGGGAGAGG
Organism: Avena sativa; assembly: GCA_916181665.1. NCBI lineage: Eukaryota > Viridiplantae > Streptophyta > Magnoliopsida > Poales > Poaceae > Avena > Avena sativa. The sequence goes on from OV702298.1 coordinate 131,069,918, forward strand.
TTTAGTCAAGGATCCGCCACATTCAGATCTGTGTGTACTTTGCAAATCTTTATGTCCCCATCTTGGACATGTTCTCGAATAGCGTGAAAACGTAGCTTGATATGCTTCAGCTTCTTGTGTGACCTTGGTTCTTGCGCATTGGCTATGGCGCCCATGTTATCACAGTAGATAGACATTGGGTCCAGCGCACTAGGAACCACACCCAGCTCTGTAATGAACTCTTTCATCCATATCGCTTCTTGTGAAGCCTCCGAAGCAGCCATGTATTCCGATTCAGTTGAAGATCTCGCCACAACGCTTTGCTTTGCACTCCTCCAGCTAACTGCTGCACCATTCAAAATAAATACGTATCCAGATTGTGATTTAGAATCATCCGGATCGGTGTTCCAACTAGCATCGGTGTAACCATTAACAACGAGCTGTCCATCACCTCCATAAGAAAGAACCATATCCTTAGTTCTTCTCAAGTACTTAAGGATGTTTTTGACCGCTGTCCAATGATCCACTCCTGGATCACTTTGATATCTGCTAGTTAAACTAACAGCATATGCAATGTCGGGTCTAGTACATAGCATGGCATACATTAGAGATCCTATGGCTGAGGCATAGGGAGTCTTACTCATCCTTTCTCTATCTTCTGCCGTTGTCGGACTTTGAGTTTTACTCAAGGTCGTATTGGGCAACATGGGCAAGAACCCTTTCTTGCTATCTTCCATTCCAAACCTCTTTAGAACTTCATCGAAAAACTATTATTCAAATATTCCTTGACACTATTAAGAAGGTCTACATCATTCCCAATCAACAATATGTCATCTACATATAGTATTAAGAATGCTATATAGCTCCCACTCACTTTCTTGTAAATACAAGCTTCTCCATAAGTTTGTATAAAACCAAAACTTTTGATCACCTTATCAAAATGTTGATTCCAACTTCGGGATGCTTGCTTCAATCCATAGATGGACCGTTGAAGTTTGCATACCTTGTTAGCATCTTTAGGAACGACAAAACCTTTGGGTTGCATCATATACAACTCTTCATCAATGTCTCCATTGAGGAATGCTGTTTTGACATCCATCTACCATATCTCATAATCATAATATGCAGCGATTGCTAACATAATCCTCACAGACTTTAGCTTCGCTACTGGTGAGAAAGTCTCATCGTAGTCAACTCCTTGAATTTGTCGAAACCCTTTTGCGACAAGTCGAGCTTTATAGACAGTAAGATTACCATCAGCATCTGTTTTCTTCTTGAAAATCCATTTGTTCTCGACAGCCTTCCGGCCATCCGGTAAGTCCACCAAAGTCCATACTTGGTTTTCGTACATGGATCCAATCTCGGATTTCATGGCTTCTTGCCATATATTGGAATCTGGGCTCATCATTGCTTCCTCATATGTCTCAGGGTCATCGGTGTTGTCCACCAACATGACACTCATAACGGGATCATACCAATCTGGAGTGGTACGAGTTCTCGTTGACCTGCGAGGCTCTGTAGCAACTTCAACCGAAGTTTCATGATCATCATCATTAGCTTCCTCTCTTATTGGTGCAGGCACCACAGGAACTTCTTCCGGTGCTGCGCTACTCGCAATTTCGAGAGAAGGTTCGACAACCTCGTCGAGTTCTACTTTCCTTCCAGTCACTTCTTTCGAGAGAAATTCCTTCTCTAGAAAGGATCCATTCTTGGCAACGAAGATTTTGCCTTCGGATCTATGATAGAAGGTATACCCAATAGTTTCCTTCGGGTATCCTATGAAGACGCATTTTTCCGCTTTGGGTTCAAGCTTGTCTGGCTGTAACTTCTTTACATAGGCTTCGCATCCCCAAACTTTAAGGAACGACAATCTAGGTTTCTTCCCAAACCATAATTCATACGGTGCCGTTTCAACGGCTTTAGATGGTGCCCTATTTAAAGTGAATGCGGCTGTTTCTAATGCATAACCCCAAAATGATAGCGGTAAATCTGTAAGTGACATCATAGAACGAACCATATCTAAGAGAGTTCGATTACGACGTTCGGACACACCATTACGCCGTGGTGTTCCCGGCGGTGTCAATTGTGAAAGTATTTCGCATTTCTTCAAATGGTCGCCAAACTCGTAACTTAGATATTCACCTCCACGATCAGAACGTAGAAATTTAATCTTCTTGTTACGTTGATTCTCTACCTCACTTTGAAATTCCTTAAACTTCTCGAAAGTTTCGGACTTATGTTTCATGAAATAGATATACCCATATCTACTCAAGTCATCTGTGAAGGTAAGAACATAACGATAACCACCACGCGATGCTACACTCATTGGACCACACACATCGGTATGTATGATTTTCAATAAGTCTGTAGCTCGCTCCATCATACCAAAAAATGGAGTCTTAGTCATTTTACCCATCAGACATGCTTCGCATCTTTCAAGTGATTCGAAATCAAGTGATTCAAGAAGTCCATCGGAATGGAGTTTCTTCATACGCTTCACTCCAATGTGACCAAGACGACAGTGCCACATATAGGTCGAGTTATCGCTCGATTTCAAACGTTTAGCCTCAATGTTATTAATATGTGTATTTCCACTATCGAGATTCAACAATAATAGACCATCTATCAAAGGTGCATGTGCGTAAAACATATTACTCATATAAATCGAACAACCATTATTCTCGGACTTAAACAAGTAACCGTCTCGCAATAAACAAGATCCCGATATAATGTTCATGCTTAACGCAGGCACCAAATAACAATTATTTAAGTATAAAACTAATCCCGATGGTAGATGAAGGGGTAGCGTGCCGACCGCGATCACATCAACCTTTGATCCGTTTCCCACGCGCATCGTCACCTCGTTCTTCACTAGCTTCCGTTTATTCTGCAGCACCTGTTTCGAGTTACAAATATGAGCAACCGAACCAGTATCAAATACCTAGGCACTACTACGAGTACTAGTGAGATACACATCAATAACATGTATATCAGATATACCTTTCTTTTTGATGTTGCCGTTCTTCAAATCCGCCAAGTACTTTGGGCAATTCCGCTTCCAGTGACCTTCTCCCTTGCAGTAAAAGCACTTAGTATCAGGCTTAGGTCCAGCCTTGGTCTTCTTCGTCGGCGTGGTAACTTTCTTACCACCGTTCTTGAAGTGTCCCTTCTGCTTAGACTTGCCTTTCTCTGTAGATTTCAACATGGCAAAGAGTTCTGGCAACGTCTTGTTCATGTTTTGCATGTTGTAGTTCATCACAAAGTTCTTGTAACTTGGTGGTAGTGATTGGAGGACGCGGTAAATCCCCAAAGCATTAGGAATCACTATACCCAAGCTTTGAAGTTTGTTTGCGTGCCCAGACATCTTAAGCACATGCTCACTAACGGAGCTGCCCTCTTCCATCTTGCAGTTAAAGAACTTTTCAGAAGCCTCATAGCTTTCAATTGCCGCATGAGTCTCTAAGATCAATTTGAGATCCTCGACAATATCATATGGGTCTGAATTCTCAAACCTTTTCTGAAGCTCCGATTCTAAAGCATACAAGATAGCACACTGAACTGTGGAGTACTGAGTCTTCCGAGTGAGGTAAACATTCTTTACTTCATCGGCAGCATCAGCTGCAGGTGGGTCACCCAGCGGTGCATCCAGCACATAGGTCAAATTACCAACTGTGAGGACAATCCTCAAATTGCGGAACCAATCCGCGAAGTTGCTTCCATTGTTTTTCAACTTTTCTTTCTCTAGGAACGCATTAAAATTGATGGTAGGGGCTGCCATTGATCTACAACATATTTGCAATAGTTTAGACTAAGTTTATGACAAATTGCGTTCAAATTAATAATAAAATTAATCTAGGTGAACTCCCACTCAAAACAATATCCCTCACATTTTTTTAGTGATCACACGAACCAAATCCACCACATCAACACCGATCATCACGAGAGTTGATATAGTTTCAATGGCAAACAATCGACATGTTCATCATATCTACTATATGGTTCATGCTTTACCTTTCGGTGATCCGTATTCCGAGACCATGTCTGTACATGCTAGGCTCGTCAAGACCAAACCTTAGCTTCCGCATGAGCAAATCTGGCTTGCTCACGTTGTATACACTTGTGGAATCTAACACACCTGATCATCACGTGGTGCTTCGAAACAACAAGCTTTAGCATTGGTGCTAACTAAGGGTGAACACTTTATGACTTGAAATTCATGTGCATGAGGGATCATCTTATAATGCTACCGTCGACTACTAAGCAATACAAGATGCATAAAGGATTAACATCACATGCAATTCATAATATGTGATATGATATGGCCTTTCTTCTTTGTGCTTCCGATCTCCATCTTCAAGCACGAACATGATCTCCATCATCATCGGCATTGCATCAAGGTCAATGACGCTTCTCCATGGTTGTCGTCCACCGGCTTCAACTATTACAACTACTTTGAATAGACACGCGGGTCTTAACATAAATTAAATACAACCATATGGCTCCTGCCGGTTGCCAACTTACAATAAGGAACATTGCATACATCAAATATAATCACAATCATGGCCATATCACATCACAGCACACCCCTGCAAAACAAAGTTAGACGCCTCTACTTTCTTTGCATGTTTTACGTGGTTTGGGGCTTTCAATAAGTGTCGTTCTAACTTACGAACATGAACCACAACATTGATACTAGTATTGTTAATCACCCGTTGTAAATTGGATCTTAACTATGCTAGGAGAAACAGGCACCCGCAAAGCCACTTATGCAATACAAGTTGCATGTCAAGCGTGGAGCAAGTCTCATGAACGATGTCATGTAAGGTTAGCCCGGGCCGCTTCATCCCAACATCCCGCAAGATGCAAAGTACACAAGAAGCAATTGACAATAAAAGCATCAACGCCCACAATGACCATTGTGTTCTACTCGTGCAACAGATCTACATATAGACACGGCTCTGATACCACTGTAGGGTTTTGTAGCATGGAAAACAAAAAATTTCTATCGCATACAAACAAACAAGCCAAGATCTATCTACTATATTGTAGCAACGAGTCGATGGAATAACTCACCCTCGAAGATTCCAAAGTGTTTAACAAGAGCGGATTCTCGTGGGTGATGTAGTCGTACTCTTCCGGATCTCAAGATCGCGTAGACGATCCTTCCGGCGCTGCGTTTCGGCAGCGCTCCCGCAGTCGGTCACACGTTCGGTACTCAACGAATACCTTCCTCTCCCTTGCTCCAGCAGGCAGCAGAGGTTGTAGCACTCTCCTCGCGATTCCGGCAGCACAACGGCGTGGTACCGGAAGTAGAGGGGAGATCTCGCAGGGCTTCGCCTTAAGCCGGAGCGAGTATGGTGGACGATGAGAGAGCCCTTCGATGATCTAGGGTTTAGACACGCCGAGGAGGGGGCAAGGCCGGTGGCTAGGGTTTGGCCTAGGCGGCGGCGAGTGCCCTAGGGCCGGCGGCGGCTATGGAGGCGGCGGCGGCTTGGGGCTAGGGTTTAGAGGTAGGAACTTGTGTGTCTAGGAGGGGAGCCCTGCCCCTCCTTATATAGGTGGAGGGGCCGGCCAAGGGGAGGGGAGTCCCTTACCAACTCGGCTTGGAGGTGGGCCGGCGGTGGAGGGGAGGAACTCCTCCCCAACTCAGTTTCCACCTCCCTCTCCACTTCCCAAAAATAGCCGTTTGACTTTCAAATTGGCGTTTGACTTTTCAAACAAGGATTTGATTAAATCCTCTATTTCGTTCAGCGATGACACTTAATACATGATGCAATCATACCAACTTTATATAACACATTCATGTACCCTTCCCCTCTGGAGTGCCGGACATTCCGGAACCTTCTAGAAGATTCCTGATGAAAACACCGGAATCATTCTCCAACTCCGAAACAGGACTTTCCTTATATGAATCTTATTCTCCGGACCATTTCGGATCTCCTCGTGATATCCCGAATCCCATTCGAGACTCCGAACAACATTCGGTCTCTTTCTCATCATTCCATAACTACTCAAACAACGTCGAATCCTTAAGTGTGTCTCCCTACGGTTCGTGAATTATGCGGACATGATCGAGACACTTCTCCGAACAATAACCAATAGAGGAATCTGGAAATTCATATGGCTCCCACATATTTCTATGATTACTTTGTGATCGAATGAACCATTTACATACGATACCAATTTCCCTTTGTCTCACGATAGTTTACTTATCCGAGGTTATGATCGTCGGTATCTCTGCATACCTAGTTCAACCTCGTTATCGATAAGTTCTCTTTTCTCGTTCCCGTGATATGTGATCCCTTGTGAGCCAGTCAGATGCTTGCAAGCTAATTGGATGACATTTCACCGAGAGGGCCCAGATTATATCTATCCGTCATATGGATGGACAAATCCCACTCTTGATCCATGTGTCTCAACCAATACTTTCCGAACACTCAATGCCACCTTTATAGCCACCCAGTTACGGTGTGGTGTTTGATGTCATCAAAGCATCCATCTGGCAAAGGTGATATGCATGATCTCATGGTCGAAGGAATTAGGTTACTATGTATCAGAAAGCATATAGCAATTGAACTATTAAAATGACTTGATCTTTATGCTACGCTTATCTATAGGAGTATGTCCACCATATCATTCTCCTAATGATATGATCTTGTTGTTAATAACATATCAATGTTCATGATAGGGAAACCACAATCATTTATTAACCAACAAGATAGTGATGTATAGAGGCTTTACTAGGGACTTCAATTTAAGTTTACAAATCACACAAGTATTAATGTTTCCTTGTTAATACTATTATAGCATGAATATAAACATTTATTATAAACACAAAGATATAATAATAACTACATTTATTATTGCCTCTAGGGCATATCTCCAACAGAAACAAGGTAACCTAAAAGGCTAAGATTATTCTATTAATTGTCATAGAGTAGAGGTATAAATAACACAAACCACCAGGTAGTTCAATAACAGATAATGAAGACGATCTGACTAAACTTTCAGGACAACTCTCTAGTTCAAGTGTCCAAAAACAGCCACCAAGGTCTACTCAGTATGCTAATACAGTTTAGAGCATGCAGCCATTTACCATTTGATCACCGTGCAAAAATCAAAGAAAAATGATAAACTGATATTTCACTATACTAACTACTTAAACTACACTGAATATCATATCTTAGGGACATCCCTCGCAGCTAAGCATTCATTTAATAGAACTAGTCTAATATATGATCATACAAGTTCAGGAAAAAAAACTACAACAAAATATGCACGCAACATTGTGTAATTTCATAGTTAATCATCCCGAATAATCCGATGCACTGAACTATTTCCTAGAGCTAGATATATGCTGCAACAAATAACTTTTGTTGAAATATATAAATCCCAAAAAAATCTACACTAGGAATCTACAGAACCAAGCTTCCATCCAAAGAATCCCTAATAGATGTCAATCCCTAATACTAATATAGCTAAATCTACAGAACCGAGATTCCATCCAAACAATCAAAAGAGGGAAAACAGAAGTTAGCTGAAAAAACCTCTTACCTGTATCGCAGCAACCCCCTGAGGCTGCACCGGCGATAGATCCTCCCCGGTGCCGAGCACGATGTTCAGATCTAGCCGCTCTGCTTCGCCGACCTCCGCATCCAGCATCTCCTCCTCTCCCAGAGCCGCATAGGCCAAAGCGGCCGTACCACCACCGCCACCACCATGGCGCTCGACCTCGTCGACTGCATCTAGGCGGGTCACGGCTCCCATCCCCACCCTAGCAGAACCGCCCGCATCGGCTCCGGAGCCCACTCCCGCCATCGCCGGAGTCGAAATCGCGTGGAGGAGGACGACACCCAAACCAGAAGCGGAGGAGACGACGACGTGAAGAAGGGTTTCTCACTCCTCACTTCTTTCAGTATCAGGTGAGACAAAAGGGAGGAGGGGGAAAATGGTGGGGATCTGGCGACGCGGAGCGGCCGAGAGGGCTCTTATACGTCCCGTCGATTCGTTTCCGCTGACGTCACCAGCGCACGTGACGTCCACCTCATACTACCAACTTGCATGGACTCTAGACCAAGTGTTCACTTTCATCAACTTGTGCTTGTATGTGTGAACACTTGGTCACCGGCGCACGTGACGTCCACCTCATACTACCAATATTGCATGTACTCTAGACCAAGTGTTCACTTTCATCAACTTGTGCTTGTATGTGTGAACACTTGGTCAACATGATCCCACCTAGTACTCTCGGTCCCAATTTAAGATTTTATCAAAGTCAAACTGTATAATGTTTGACCAAATAGTTTGATACAACTATAAACTAATACGGTGCCAAAATAATATTATTAGAATTGTCTTGAATTATATTTTCATAATATATACATTTTATATCACACATATTTATATTATTTTGTATATTCTTGGTCAAACTTTGCAAAGTTTGACTTGCACACAAATTTATGCGCAACATAATATGGGATGGAGGGAGTAGATCAAAGTTGATGAAGGTGTTTCCACATAGCTCAAATAGGTCTATATTGCATAATATGTTGGCATAGTCCAGATCGACAACAAGCGTAGGCTTCGCCAAGGCACACGCTCCTCGTTGCAGAGAAAGGCTTCACTAGCAAATTCAGAGCGAGTGTGATTGTGAGAGAACGAACAGAGACAAGTACTTTGTGCTTCTAAAACTTCCTAGTCTAGGGTGACATTATAGACCTATATATATCTGAGTTAGTTAGAAACACCTTGATCTCCTTCTGGTTGAATGAGTCAACGATTGGTCAACGTGTGATCCGAACTTGTTGTTAGATGTAACTATATCATTGCACAGCCCACAGAGGTGTAGACCCCATGCAATTTTGGTATGGCCCCACATTTGCCACAGGCTAGTGTGTGTCATGGCTAGGCAGACTCAAAATTATAGCTAGATCTAGCAAGTAGGTAGGATCATGTTGGCCAGGTGTGATGTCACATACAACAACAAGTTGGTGAAGGTGTTTCTAGAGAGGTGTCTAGACCCCATGCATGCAATGTTGGAATGGCCCCACATTTTCCACAAGCTAGTGTGTGTCATGCCTTGGCATAACACTTTTATAGCTAGATCTATCAAGTGGGTGGGATCATGTTGCTAGGTGTATTGACTCACACAACCACTAAGTTGATGATGGTGGTTCTAGCCAGCCCAGATAGGTCTAGACCCCATGCACTGTTGGCTTGGCCCCACATTTGCCACAAGCTAGTGTGTGTCATGGCTTGGCATAGAAAAATTATAGCTAGATCTAGCAAGTAGGTAGGATCATGTTGGCCAGGTGTAGTGACTCACACATCCACTAAGTTGATGATGGTGTTTCTATCCAACCCAAATAGGTCTAGATACCATGCAATGTTGGAATGGACCCACATCTTCCACAAGCTAGTGTGTGTCATGGCCTGGCATAGCACTCTTATAGCTAGATCTATGAAGTGGGTGGGATCATGTTGGCCAGGTGTAGTGACTCACACAGCCACTAAGTTGATGATGGTGTTTCTAGCCAACCCAGAGAGGTCTAGCTCCCATGCAATGTTTGCATGGGCCCACATTTGCCAAAAGCTAGTGTGTGTCATGGCTTGGCAAACTCAAATTTATAGCTAGATCTAGCAAGTAGGTAGGATCATGTTGGCCAGGTGTGATGACATATACAACAACACGTTGGTGAAGGTGTTTCTATCCATCCCAGAGAGGTGTCCCATGCATGCAATGTTGGCATGGCCCCACATTTTCCACAAGCTAGTGTGTGTCATGCCTTGGCATAACACTTTTATAGCTAGATCTATCAAGTGGGTGGGATCATGTTGCTAGGTGTATTGACTCACACAACCACTAAGTTGATGATGGTGGTTCTAGCCAGCCCAGATAGGTCTAGACCCCATGCACTGTTGGCATGGCCCCATATTTGCCACAAGCTAGTGTGTGTCATGGCTTGGCATAGAAAAATTATAGCTAGATCTAGCAAGTAGGTAGGATCATGTTGGCCAGGTGTAGTGACTCACACAGCCACTAAGTTGATGATGGTGTTTCTAGCCAACCCAAATAGGTCTAGATACCATGCAATGTTGGAATGGACCCACATCTTCCACAAGCTAGTGTGTCATGGCCTGGCATAGCACTCTTATAGCTAGATCTATGAAGTGGGTGGCATCATGTTGGTCAGGTGTAGTGACTCACACAGCCACTAAGTTGATGATGGTGTTTCTAGCCAAACCAGAGAGGTCTAGATCCCATGCAATGTTTGCATGGGCCCACATTTGCCACAAGCTAGTGTGTGTCATGGCTTGGCAAACTCAAATTTACAGCTACATCTAGCAAGTAGGTAGGATCATGTTGGCCAGGTGTGATGACATATACAACAACAAGTTGGTGAAGGTGTTTCTATCCAGCCCAGAGAGGTGTCCCATGCATGCAATGTTGGAATGGCCCCACATTTTCCACAAGCTAGTGTGTGTCATGCCTTGGCATAACACTTTTATAGCTAGATCTATCAAGTGGGCGGGATCATGTTGCTAGGTGTATTGACTCACACAACCACTAAGTTGATGATGGTGGTTCTAGCCAGCCCAGATAGGTCTAGACCCCATGCACTGTTGGCATGGACCCACATTTGCCACAAGCTAGTATGTGTCATGGATTGGCATAGAAAAATTATAGCTAGATCTAGCAAGTAGGTAGGATCATGTTGGCCAGGTGTAGTGACTCACACAGCCACTAAGTTGATGATGGTGTTTCTAGCCAACCCAAATAGGTCTAGATACCATGCAATGTTGGAATGGACCCACATCTTCCACAAGCTAGTGTGTGTCATGGCCTGGCATAGCACTCTTATAGCTAGATCTATGAAGTGGGTGGGATCATGTTGGTCAGGTGTAGTGACTCACACAGCCACTAAGTTGATGATGGTGTTTCTAGCCAACCCAGAGAGGTATAGATCCCATGCAATGTTTGCATGGGCCCACATTTGCCACAAGCTAGTGTGTGTCATGGCTTGGCAAACTCAAATTTATAGCTAGATCTAGCAAGTAGGTAGGATCATGTTGGCCAGGTGTGATGACATATACAACAACAAGTTGGTGAAGGTGTTTCTATCCAGCCCAGAGAAGTGTCCCATGCATGCAATGTTGGCATGGCCCCACATTTTCCACAAGCTAGTGTGTGTCATGCCTTGGCATAACACTTTTATAGCTAGATCTATCAAGTGGGTGGGATCATGTTGCTAGGTGTAGTGACTCACACAACCACTAAGTTGATGATGGTGGTTCTAGCCAGCCCAGATAGGTCTAGACCCCATGCACTGTTGGCATGGCCCCACATTTGCCACAAGCTAGTGTGTGTCATGGCTTGGCATAGAAAAATTATAGCTAGATCTAGCAAGTAGGTAGGATCATGTTGGCCAGGTGTAGTGAATCACACAACCACTAAGTTGATGATGGTGTTCCTAGCCAACACAAATAGGTCTAGATACCATGCAATGTTGGAATGGACCCACATCTTCCACAAGCTAGTGTGTGTCATGGCCTGGCATAGCACTCTTATAGCTAGATCTATGAAGTGGGTGGGATCATGTTGGTCAGGTGTAGTGACTCACACAGCCACTAAGTTGATGATGGTGTTTCTAGCCAACCCAGAGAGGTCTAGATCCCATGCAATGTTTGCATGGGCCCACATTTGCCACAAGCTAGTGTGTGTCATGGCTTGGCAAACTCAAATTTATAGCTAGATCTAGCAAGTAGGTAGGCTCATGTTGGCTAGGTGTGATGACATATACAACAACAAGTTGGTGAAGGTGTGTCTATCCAGCCCAGAGAGGTGTCCCATGCATGCAATGTTGGAATGGCCCCACATTTTCCACAAGCTAGTGTGTGTGTCATGGCTTGGCATAACACTTTTATAGCTAGATCTATCAAGTGGGTGGGATCATGTTGCTAGGTGTAGTGACTCACACAACCACTAAGTTGATGATGGTGGTTCTAGCCAGCCCAGATAGGTCTAGACCCCATGTACTGTTGGCATGGCCCCACATTTGCGACAAGCTAGTGTGTGTCATGGCTTGGCATAGAAAAATTATAGCTAGATCTAGTAAGTAGGTAGGATCATGTTGGCCAGGTGTAGTGACTCACACAGCCACTAAGTTGATGATGGTGTTTCTAGCCAACCCAAATAGGTCTAGATACCATGCAATGTTGGAATGCACCCACATCTTCCACAAGCTAGTGTGTGTCATGGCCTGACATAGCACTCTTATAGCTAGATCTATGAAGTGGATGGGATCATGTTGGTCAGGTGTAGTGACTCACACAGCCACTAAGTTGATGATGGTGTTTCTAGCCAACCTAGAGAGGTCTAGATCCCATGCAATGTTTGCATGGGCCCACATTTGCCACAATCTAGTGTGTGTCATGGCTTGGCAAACTCAAATTTATAGCTAGATCTAGCAAGTAGGTAGGATCATGTTGGCCAGGTGTAATGACATATACAACAACAAGTTGGTGAAGGTGTTTCTATCCAGCCCAGAGAGGTGTCCAATGCATGCAATGTTGGCATGGCCCCATATTTTCCACAAGCTAGTGTGTGTCATGCCTTGGCATAACAAGTTGATGAAGGTATTTCTAGACAACTGAGATAGGTCTAGATCTGCCACAACTGTGCTATGCCTTTGGATGATGCACACCTATAGCACGTATAGCACCATGCCAACATTGCATGGGTTCTTGACCTATGGGAGTTGTCTATGAACACCTTCATCATCTTTGTGGTTGTATGAGTCAACACTTGGTCAACATGATCCCACCTAGTTGTTACATCAAACTATACAACTACTATGCCAAATCATGACATTGATTCTAAGTATAAAAGTGGTATGCCCATGGAATGATGCACACTTGTGCCTCATATAGGCTCATATATTCCAACATTGCATTGGGCTCCAGACCCATGTGAGTTGACTAGAAACACCATCATCAACTTGTTGTAGTATGAGTAAAAACTTGCTATGCCATGGTATGATGCACACTTGATGCTACACTTATATATATGTGTATGCCTATGCATAGTTGTTCATGTGTTTTCGGTGCTCAATTTTAATTTCAATAATTTACAATGTAAGATGCATCGATAATTGGAAGTATGAAAAACCCGTGATGCATATTCCATATGACACTCCTATTGTTTGAATTTGAATTAAAGCAAACGAGACCTAAATGGTTAACTTATTGTTCTAAACTAATATACTTCTGCTGAAGATTTCAGGTAATTTATATTTGAAGTATGTTCAATCCCATACATGAAAAATTGTGTGATAGAAATTGGAAGCGGGCGCTAGATAACGGGTCGGCCTAGTAACCCTGGTGCTCTAGTCATGCTGTTTCACGCACCGTACGCGTACGCGACGTTTATGGTGTACGTGGTGGTGGAGGAGTGACGTGGGCAAAACCGAAACGACAACACGTATAAAAGGGTTTGTCGGCTGATTCGTCTCCTTTTCCCCACCCATTTACCCCCAAATCGGGAAGAAGAAAACCCTCGTCTCACTCCATCGACTCCAGTCCCTCCCACTCGATTCTTCTCCCTCTCCCCGCATATTCGTCGACTCCGCCAGCGATGAAGGCGGGGAGCAGCGCAGCCGACGCGGTCGCTGCTACTGTGGACAAGAAGCGCGCCGTCACCGGCATAGATGCGGTGAAGGAGGTTGGCGGTTCCCACGGAAGTGCGGTTGGTGGTGTGGCCAAGTTGGTCGGTTTCGTCGCGGCGGCGCCGGATCAGGACGAGAAGGAGAATGTGGCGGTCATTCAGGCGTACGTGCTGGATCTGGGCGCGAAGCACGGCTCCGACTATAATCTGGTGGTGAAGGCCCAGCAGCTTGCGGTGGTGCATCTATGTGTTTTCTTTAACCCCCACTTCTCATTTTTTTAGTACTTATAACTAGTGTTTGATTTTTAGGGTTGATTCTTAGGATTTGAATGTTAGTACGAGGTTGGTGTAGTACTTCGTTCAGTGGTCAGCACCTTTTGGGGGCATTGAAGAGTAGATGGACACACTCTGTGCATCGTTGATAGCACTTTGCAGAGAAGATCATAGATATTGAATGTTTATAGTTTGAATAATTATGTGTATGACAAAATTTCTCTGGATTGAATGCTGGAATTCATTAGTGCATAATGACAATATGCATCTTTGGCAACTGATAAGTTATAATATTTATGTGCTATATAAAAAATATAATTTATGATATCTAATCATTCAGAAAAAGTGTACACATGTTAATAAATTATTCATCTCTGGACATTACTAAAGATGTATATAAATGCATCATGTTTAGACAGTCTAAGTGCACCACACAAAATTATATATGTTAGGAGCTTTAAATTTGTTCCTTTTACCCAGAGCTTAAACGTTTGATTTTGCATGAAATGATACTGCAAATTTATGTGTCTGAAATTAAGTATGTGTGTTCTTTGACAACTTTTATATGTATGGAATTATTATTTTCAGTCTTGTACTATTTGTCGAGGGAGCATGTGCTTCAGGGTGTAGTTTTGTTCATGCATTGTTTATATTCTAGTTGCTGATCGATCTACTATATAATTATTACTTGTGATCACCAACAAATAGACTGTAAGAGACCCTGATCACAAACAAATAGACTTATTTTTATAATCTTGTGGCTCATCACCTATATAATGATTCTTGCCAACAATTATACATGCCAAGCTTTTATTTGTCATTTATTGAAACACTAGTATCTGTTGTGAACTATGCACTGGATTTTATCAAATTTCTCCCATTATTTATAGTATTGAGTTTGAACTTTGGCATCATGGAATAGGTTGGCAGTTGCATCTTATATGTTGTCATATATCTTGTTCTATCTTGGTCATTTGCCAAGTGGACCATAGTGAGTTCTATTTTAGCTTTTGTGTACCTTAAACTGTGCATGAATACTAATTGAATGGTTATGTATCATCTAACTGTGTCTCATTTAGATGGAAAGTTGGTGTTGCATTTGCAGAAGGATAGGGCCCTTTTTTTTGCTTGTTTTTGCAATAGACATATGCAAATCTAAGACACCTTGTAATCAGTACATAGACGTGACAGTAGTATGTAATCTGTGAAGATTGCTCCCCTATTTTGGGGTTTTTTATGTTCTTGAAAGTGTTTTACAACCTTTTGTAATCTGTCTGTCGTGTTAAAATTACAATACTGCGTTTTATTTGAATTACAAGGTTGTGTAGGTTTAAACTTGATAATCATACGGAGACAATTAGAAAACTTAATTTTGTTTTACAATATCCTATTATCCGGTAGAATCCTAATGATAACATCAGAACCTATTGTCATGTGCTATGGAATCTGAAGTCAAATTCCAACACTTTCAAAACAGGGCTTTAAATTGAATTGTTGTTGGTCTAGTGGAACCAGGCAATGCATTGAGAGATGAGGATTTCATTTCCTTCCATTGCCTTAATCCATAATTTCAGATAGTATTTGAACTTAGAAGTTTTTTTTCTCATTATTATTTATATTATAACCTGCCAATTATTTTGCTTTTCATAATTACCTCTTTTCAAACTAGATCATGTGAGCTGAAGTGTTGTTTATTTATTCAAATAGGAAGGAGGGCCAGCAGAAGATGCGCAGAAGAGGAAGTTGCACCTTGGGTACTCCTCCGGCAGAGACGAGTCGGTGAGTTTTATGACAGATGTATAGACTGAAAGAGGCCTTGATCAAAGTATAATCTTGCCAGCAATTATGCATGCCAAGCTTTTATTTTTCATTTATTGCCCAGATTTACATAGTCATTTATTCAAACACTGGCATCTTTTGTGAAGAAGGCACTGGATTTTATCAAATTAATTGAATGGTTACCTACTAGTTGTGTCTCATTTTAGATGGAAAGCTGGTGTTCCATTTGCAATAGGATAGGCCCTTTGTTTTTCTTGTTTTTGCAATAGACAATATGCAAATAAAAGACACCTTGTCATCAGTACATAGATGTGACAATAATAATATGTGAAGATTGCTCCCCTCTTTTGCGGTTCTTTATGTTCTTGAAAGTGTTTTACAACCTTTTATAATATGTATGATGTGTTAACATTACAAAACTGAGTTTTATTTGAATTACAATATTGTGTAGGTCAAAAATTGATAAGCATACAGAGATAAGTAGTGATTAGATATACATGACAGTTATAAATTGACAGTTCATTTTCATCATAGTAGATGATTTCATTTCCTTCCATTGCCTTAATCCATAATCCGTTATTTCTGGATGGAGGGAGTACCTCTTTTCAAACTTATTATACTCTTGCTCCTGTGAGCTAAAGAGTTGTTTATTTATTCAAACAGGAAGGGGAGCCAGCAGAAGGTGGGTACAAGAGGAAGGTGCACTTTGGGTACTCCTCCGACAGAGACGAGTCGGTAAGTTTTCTGACAGATGTATAGACTAAAAGAGGCCCTGATATAAGTAGAATCTTGCCAGCAATTATACATGTCAAGCTTTTATTTTTCATTTATTCCCCAGCTTTTATTTGTCATTTATTCAAACACTGGAATCTGTTCTGAAGAACACACTGCAATTTATCAAATATTAAATGGTGTCTCATTTAGATGGAAAGTTGGTGTTCCATTTGTAGGAGGATAGGGCCCTTTGTTTTGCTTGTTTTTTCAATAGACAATATGCAAATCAAATACACCTTTTCATCAATACATAGATGTGACAGTAGTATATAATCTGTGAAGATTGCTCCCCTCTTTTGGGGTTCTTTATGTTCTTGAAAGTGTTTTACAACCTTTGGTAATCTGTCTGATGTGTTAAAATTACAAAACCGAGTTCTATTTGAATTACAAGGTTGTGTAGGTTTAAAGTAGATCAGCATACAGAGACAATTAAAAAACTTAATTTTATTTTACAATACCCTATTATCCGGTAGAATCTTAATCATAACATCAGAACATATTGTCATGTGCTATGAAATCTGTGAAATACTTTCAGATCAGGGATTTAAATTGAATTGTTGCTGGACTAGTGGAACCTGACAATGCATTCAGAGATGAGTAGTGTTTAGATATCCATCATAAAGAATTTTATTTCCTTCCACTTCCATAATCCATAATTTCAGATAGTATTTGAACTTAGAAGTTTTACTTCCCATTAATATTTCTATTATAACCTGCCAATTTTTTTTATTTCCATAATTACCTCTTTTCAAACTTGATCATGTCAGCTTAAGTGTTGTTTATTTATTCAAACCGAAAGGGGAGCCAGCAGAAGGTGGCAGAAGAGGAAGGTGCACCTTGGGTACTCCTCCGACAGACACGAGTCGGTAAGTTTTCAGACAGATGTATAGACTGAAAGAGGCCCTGATCTAAGTAGAATCTTGCCAGCAACTATACATGTCAACCTTTTATTTTCCATTTATTGCCCAGCTTTTATTTGTAATTTATTCAAACATTGGTATTAGTTGTGAATAATGCACTGGAATTTATCAAATATTAAATGAATGTGAATGTACCACCTAAGTGGGTCTCATTTAGACGAAAAGTTGGTGTTGCAATTGCAAGAGGATAGGGCCCTTTGTTTTGCCTTTTTTTGCAACAGAGAATATGAAAATCAAAGATACCTTATCATCAGTATATAGATGTGACAGTAGTATGTAATATCTGTGATGATCGCTCCCCTCTTTGGGGTTCATTATCTTCTCGAAAGTGTTTTACAACCGTTTGTATTCTGTCTGATGTGTTAATATTAGAAGAACTGAATTTTATTTTAATTACATGATTGTGTAGATTGAAACTTCATAAGTATATAGGGATAATTGAACTTGTTTTCATTATGATATAACTGCATTGCCAGCCATATGTTTTTTACTAATATGTAGTACACTTGGTGGTTTTTTATTGGTTTTTTATTGATGAATTTGTTCTCCTATGTTCAATGCATCTCGGTTGATTTTGTTAATGTATTATCCACCAGGGGGTGAAGGAAACGGGGTAGATCTCCCAGCACAGGAAGCCACAGGTCACTCAGCATATTCTGGCCCGTCTAGGAGAAAGGACAGGTCCAGTCAATGGCTTATTCCTTTTCAGGTTATTGGGCAGTACGGGCACAGAAGGAATTTTCACAGTTCTGCATATAGCAAAGACTCTTCTCAGAAGAGAGTTTGAGTTTGTATTGAACGATGCCTATGAAGCACAAGTGTTTGTAAGGGCCACTTCCACTGCTGATAATGATGTTCTTGAGAGTGCGTCTGCAAAGGAGAAGGCATTTAGTTTAGCTCACGCGGTTGTCAAGATTTACAAGATTGTTGAGCTCAATCTTGTGCCAAGGAAGGAGGACAAGCTATTGAACATGCCGTTGTGTACATATCCACAGGAATATGACTACCTGTCAGTTGATCGCATGCGTCAACTAAGTTACCCTACTGGATTTTCATGCCAGGGAGACCCAATTGAGAAATGGAAGAATCCTCATCTGTCAGAAACAACCATGAACATTCTTGGTGTGTCTGAGGGTACTCCAGCAGGCCTAACTAGAGTTGTTGTGAAGTACATGTTCCGTACTGGTACTATTTTCTATCCACTCAGCGTTGTTCCATTAGACTTTAGGTTCAAACATGCTGTTGATCAAGATGGGAGCCTGTACATGAAATTTGACGACCCTGTCAATGCTGAAGCAATGGCACGGAGGAATTACTTTGTTGATAGATTCATGATCAAGTTTTATCTTGTCAACAGTGTTATGAAGTGTAGCAAGTACTTTGACAAGGCAAAGATCAAACAAGGTGCATTACAGGAATCATCCCGATGACTCTTTCAAACCCATCCATACCTCAAACTGAAGAACAAGGATCATTTTCATGTTATCAAGATGTTTTAGTTTAAGAACTTATCTATTATGTTTGTTTATGGCCGCGGAAGATTTCAAACCTCTATCATTATGTTCCAGCACCCTAGATCTATACAATATATGTCATATCCCAAGTTTTAGATTTGGTCTTGCATATCATTCATATCAGTGCATCATGCTTTTCCATGCAAAACCGTCGAGTGAAAAGGTTCGGCGAAACGCTATTTTCAAATCCCTATTCTATTTTGCTACGAGGCTCCTGCGGGAGGCTTTAGTAGGACTAGCGTTGTCCATCCTTGTAGCCTAGTGGTTTCGCCCGAATCTTGACCCTTGATTGTCCCCCTCGACTTTACAAAACCGTAGGAGCAAGGATCGCTCGATTCGGAGCTCGTACGGAGAAGTTACGGCCGTTTGTTTAAAAGACGGAAAACGGTCCGAATTTCGGGCCGATTTCTGAGTTCGTGTCCAACTTCGCGCCGAATCAGCCTAGGTTTCCGCACGTGGGGGCCCACAAAAGGACCCCACCTGTCCCGAGCCGCCGCCTTCTACCTCGATACCCGCGCACGCGCCTCGGGAACCGGCCCCTGTCCGCGATCGCCCCGCGCCGCCTCCCTTCGGCCCGCCGCCGCCGCCGGCCGCCAGGCTCCCGCCGCCGCTGGCCGTCGCCCTTCCCCGCCTCGCCGCCGGCTCCACCGATCCCCGCCACCTCAGGTACCCCCGCCGACCCCGCCGCCTGCTGCAGCCGCCCCCGCCCCGCAGCGCCCTCGCCCAGCCGCGCCACCCGCCAGCCCCGCACCGCGCCGCCTCCGCAGCCGCCGCAACGCCGCCTTGCATCGCTCGCCGCCCCGCAGCGCGCCTGCGTGCTGCCGCCGCTTGCTGCTGCCTCTGCACGCGCTGCGCGCGTTGCCCACACACGCACGCACGTACGCGCCCCGTCTTGCGCGCCGAATTGACGATCTCGAACCACGCGCTGACCGTTCCCCTACCGCGCAGGTAACACCGTCGCCGGAGTCGATCGCCGCACCGTCCGGAACTCGCCGCCGTCCGTTTCGCCGTTCGTTCTCGGTAAGCCTGCAGCCACCGTTGGATCTCAGATCAGTGGTTCAGATCAGCCGTTGACCGGTCAGACTCGGGCGTTGACTAGTCAGCGCCCAGTCAGCGGACGTGTTGACCAGTCAACAGACACAGTTGACTGGTTAATTTCGTTAATCCTTTTAGTTGACAGATTTCGGTAGAAACTTGTAAATTGCGTAGAAATTAAACCGCTTGGCCAAAACTTGCAAATAAAATATGTGTAGATTCAGTGAGTCGTGGAGAATCTTTCTGTACCTTTGGTTCAGACTTTTGCAGCAAGGTCTAGTACAGTTTAATCAAATAGGTTAATGGCCTTTTCGGAGTAATAAATTCGTAGAAAAAGATCCGTAGATCCAAAAATCGCGTATGATATGTCCCTGGATTCAGTGGAATGAGGGGAATCTCATCGTGAATTAAAAAGGTAGGCTTACAGTGAAAACTTCTGCAGAAACTGTCTAGTGGCTTTCTGCAGTGTTTTAATTACTCGGGGAGTTTTATAATTCCTTTTTGAGTAATTCTAGTTGGTACTATTTCTAATCAGCGATGCCTATGCGGTAGAATTTTCCCAAGATTTTACAAACAGTATACTACCGGTAGTGAATTATTTGAGTTCTAGCTCTAGTTTTGAGTATTACTTTTTGCGAAATAGTTTTCCTAGCGCTAAAACTATTTTCCATGCATGCAATCAGTGGTATTACTGATTAGGATTATGTGGTGCAGCTGTAGCACCAATTCACTTGCCTTGCATACCAGAGATGTAGAATTTTGGTAGGTTGGACCGGTGCGCGTCGGGATTGGGGAGCTACTTCCCGAACGGTCTCTTCTTGGACTTCTCCCTATCATCACCTAAAATGAGAGTGATGGTACGAGCTGGGCTGGCCAAGTCACATGGGTAAAGTGTACTAACCTCTGCAGGGTGTATAATCTAATCGATTAGCCGTGTCCCCGGTTATGGACAACTGAGTTGCTTGATATTGACTCCATGACATGTTTCTCGCTCATTCTAATTTCATAATTGTTTTAATATTGTTGGGTTAACTTAATTGGGATCTTTTCAAAGAAAATCAAAAACTATTTATGAAAGTAGGACAAAGGTATTTGCAAATGCAAGCCAGACACAGCTCCACTTGCCAAATATGCATGTAGATGTTAGCACTATTGTCTCCTTTACTAGCTCTACTTGCCATACATTCCATGTATTGACCCTTCGGGGCTGCTACGTTTCATGTTGCAGGTTATTCTGATTCCGAGTAATCGATATAGGCCACGGTACTCCACTCGACACTTGTTCACTTGTGGGCAATTTGAAGAATGGAGGATTTACTTTATTTATGTTGCTACCTGAATAATTTGAGCTAGCCTTGGGCTAAGCTTTTATTGTAATAATGGTACTCTGGATCTTCGTTATTCATGATACACGGATATTTTGCTATGTTATTCATCTTATTCTATTGTGGGCCAATGAACCGATCTAGGGATTGGCATGTCACATAGAAGCCACGGTCTTTTCAGAACCGGGGTGTTACAGGATGGTATCAGAGCCCGTGTGTCGACTGTAGGATCGTGACCTAGTGTTGGATTAGGAAGCCATAGATTTATTAAAGCCTATATTAACTCTGTCTTTCATCTTATGCCTTTCACCCTCGTAAATCCTTACCATATGCTATTCTCACACTTTCCTCTTTTACTTGATAGATGGGAGAAGTCAGGACTGAGTATGCCACCATGGAGTCACCAAGGCCCTTTGCAAGGCAGTTAGCTCAGCTCTCGCAGTCATTGGGATTGCCACTGCCCATGTTCAAGGAAAGAAGGCTGTACACCTATGGATATGGAGAGGATGCATGGGAGATCACTACCTTCATATTCAGAGATGCCGCCTTGCCAAATCCAGTGCATTTGATCTACACCAAGACATACTGCAACTGGGGACTTGGAATCAACTTGGCCATACATGAAGCCCTGTCTCGCCAGTGCCATAATGTCCGACACCTACTGCCAGCAGATTCACCCTACCGTGACTATGAGAGGCGTGATGAAGATGGGCACATTGTGGTTACCCCGGGTGACAGGAACAACATGCCACCCCGTCGGAGGCACATAGAGGACATGGAAAGGGAGAATGGAGCTCTAGCTGAGAAGGTGAGGATGATAAAGGAGATTGCAGATTTTGCTAGCAATGGTATGGTGGTCCAAGGACAGGAGATTGACACCCTGCATGAAGCTGTGGGAGTTCTGGAGAATGCCCTGGTAGCCAGAGATGCAACCATAGCTCATCTTCATGGTACTGTGCAGGAGAACACCCAGAACATACAACAGTTGCAAGGGACCGTCCAGGAAAGGGATCAAACTATTGAAGCTATGACAGCCCAGATTGCCGCTCTCCAAGCACAGCTGAATCCACCCTCTGATGATGATAATGGAGATGATGGCAACAATGGGGATGATGATGATAGTGGGAACGATGATGATGATGAGGACGAGGATGATGATGATGGAGACGATGATGGTGGAGGAGATGAAGCTGTTGCAGTTGCAGCTGAGAGTGGAGAAGAAGAGGAGGATCCAGAAGAGGTGGAGTTTGAGATCTCAAGTAATGATTCAGGAGAGGTGTATACTCCGCCGCCATGGTTGTACCGCGAGCCGAAGCGTCAACGCATGACAGCAAGGACCTACTGCAACCTCTTTAAGAAGTAGATAGAAGTCCACCAATTAGTCCACGTTAGGCAAATTCGTTAGGATTAGTCTCGATCGTTGTGAAGCTTAGTTCGTGTTAGTTTAAGAGTGTTTAGTTGATTATTTGTGTACTCCAATATCCCAGGAATTATTTGTGCGAATTTTAATGAAAGAGTTATGGCAATTTTGGTTACTATCTGTGTTATTTTCGCTGCAGTTTTTCTGCTGATACAGTAGTACTGTACGATTTTTTTCATATTTTTCTGGTAACTGGGAAAAATCTGAAAAAAATTGGGCTGATGCGAAACTCTCTGTACTATATGTGCAAAAATCAGCTAAATTTTCTGACGAGTTTAAGTCAGGCAGAAAAATTCGCGAACACTGCTGGACTGTTCTGGCAGATTGCTGTTTTTGTTGCTTAGTTGATCGACTGTTTAGTTAACCATTGCCAACTCTTGTAAAACTATTTCAGTAGGTATATACTGCTAGGATAACCCCTGGGATGTTGCTGAACCACTTGATTGTTGATGTGTTACTTGCTTGTGATTGTCTACTATTGTTTGTTGTTGATTGATCATATGCATGGGTAGAATCCAAATGTCGTAGTTGATTCTTTCTAAACTTACCTGTGCTGAACCGCAGATGCCTCCCCGCCGTCAACCCACTGAGTTGGAGCAGCTCATGGCAGCTCAGGCACAGCTAACCCAAGTGATGACTCAGTTCATGGCGAATCAGAACAACAACAATGGAAACAATCAGCCTCAGGGAGATGCTCTCACCAGATTTCTGAGGCTAAGGCCAGCTAAGTTTTCTACTGCAACGGAACCAATGGTTGCTCTCAACTGGTTGCGTTCAGTCAACAAGGATCTGGTAACTGTTGGATGCACTGATGCTGAGAAGGTGAGATTTGCCGCTCACCTACTGGAGGGACCAGCCGCTTCTTAGTGGGACACATTTCAGATCACCCACCCGCTGGATACTGTGACTTGGGCAATGTTTGAGGAAGGTTTCAGGACCAACCACGTGTCTTCAGGAGTTCTGAGCCTGAAGAGGAAGGAGTTCCGCAACTTGCGCCAAACCAACCGCACCGTGGCCGAGTACATTGAGGAGTTCAACAACCTGTCCCGTTATGCACCTGAGGATGTTGACACTGATGCAAAAAGGAGGGAGAGATTCCTGGATGGCCTCAGTGATGAGCTTTCAGTATAGCTACTGGTGGTTTACTGCCCCACTTTCCAGGAGCTCATGGACAAGGCCAGGATCTTGGAAGGGAAGCACAAGCAGGTGGAGAACCGCAAGAGAAAGAACAACAATCATCACTCTGGTTCACACCACAAGTCTCGCACTTCGTATGATGGATACTCCAAGCATGGAGGGAGTGACCATGGGAGCCATGACCGCCACCACCATGGAGGCGATGGGCATCGTCATGACAACCATAGGAGCAGCCACCACAGCCACAAGGGAGGACACTCTCACCACTCTGGAGGACACGGTGGACATGACCGCAACCGTGATCGCAGCTTTGTGAAGAAGGATCTGAGTGAGGTGACATGCTTCAAGTGTAAACAGAAGGGACACTATGCTGACAACTGTCCGGAGAGGAAAGGACTAAAGCCAACCAACAACAAGAAGGCCACAGTGAACCACATGAATGTGGAGGAGATTCCAGATGAGCCTGACCTTGTGATTGGTAAGTTCCCAATCAACACTTACCCTGCACTTATACTTTTCGATACTGGTGCATCGCATTCATTCATATCAAGGGCTTTTGTGGATAAGTATAAGTTACCTACTGAGTCTATGAAAAGGTCTTTTAGAGTGAGTTCACCTGGAGGAGATATGATAGCTAGCGCGGGATGCCGCGATTTAACTATGAGGATTGGAACACACAACTTCATTGCACATTTGGTAGTGTTGGACTCACAGGGGTTAGACGTTATTCTGGGTATGGATTGGATGTCTATGCATGAGGGACACATAGATTGTGCACAGCGAGCTGTTTCACTCAAAACCCCAGATGGTAAGAGGATTAGATTCAAGTCAGCTGTACGACCAGGAAGGTGTAAGTTGAATTCTCTTAAGGGGGTTAGCATGGATACTGTGCCAGTGATTAGGGATTATCCTGACGTGTTTCCGGAAGAGCTGCCAGGGATGCCACCTGACAGGGAAGTAGAGTTTCTTATCGACCTGATGCCGAGAACAGGACCTATAGCAAAGAGACCATATAAGATGGATGTGGATGAGCTAAAGGAATTGAAGAAGCAGTTGAAAGAGCAGCTGGAAAAGGGATTCATTCAGCCTAGTTCGTCGTCGTGGGGTGCACCTGTTCTGTTTGTGGAGAAGAAAGACAGCACCAAGAGATTAGTGGTGGACTATCGCTCGCTGAATGAAGTAACCATCAAGAACAAGTACCCTCTACCAAACATAAATGATTTGTTTGATCAACTGGAAGGAGCAAAGGTGTTCAGCAAGATTGATCTGCGATCAGGCTACTTTCAATTGAAGATCCGGGAGGAGGACGTACCAAAAACCGCCTTCACCACTAGGTATGGTTTATATGAGTATACAGTTATGTCTTTTGGACTAACGAATGCCCCGGCATACTTCATGACCATGATGAACAAGGTATTTATGGAGTACTTGGACAAGTTCGTGGTGGTGTTTATTGATGACATACTGATATATTCCAAGGATAATGCTGAGCATGAGAAACATCTGCGACTGATTATGGAGAAACTGAGGGAACACCAGCTGTATGCCAAATTCAGCAAGTGTGAATTCTGGCTTAACACCGTTGGTTTTCTTGGACACGTAGTGTCAGGAGAAGGATTCGCTGTTGATCCAAGCAAAGTGACTGCAATAACTGAGTGGGAAGCGCCCAAGAATGCTGGAGAGATTCGAAGCTTTTTGGGACTTGCTGGATATTACAGGAGGTTCATTGAAAACTTTTCCAAGATTGCTAAGCCGATGACTGAACTTCTGAAGAAGGAGAGAAAGTTTGAATGGACGGATGTGTGTGAAGCTAGCTTTGAGGAACTGAAGCATCGACTAGTGACTGCACCTGTTCTATGCTTACCAGACCTTTAGAAGGATTTCCAAGTGTACTGTGATGCTTCTCGACAAGGACTTGGGAGTGTGCTGATGCAAGATGGGAGAGTGGTGTCTTATGCCTCGCGACAACTCAAGCACCATGAGCGGAGTTACCCCACACACGACTTGGAGTTAGCGTCAGTGGTTCATGCGCTCAAGGTATGGAGGCATTACTTAATGGGAAAACACTACGATGTGTACACCGACCACAAGAGCCTCAAGTACATATTTACACAGAAGGAACTGAACATGAGGCAAAGGAGATGGTTGGAACTTATCAAGGACTATGATATGAATCTGCAATACCACCCAGGAAAGGCCAATGTAGTAGCAGATGCTCTGAGCCGGAAGGTTTATGCCAATGGATTGACAATTGGTAAATTGCCTGAGGATTTGTGCAAGCAATTCAAGGACCTTAGACTGGAGGTAGTATCTGAAGGATACTTGGCAACAATGGAAGTCCAACCAACGCTACAGGACAGGATCATGAAGGCTCAGGTAGGAGACAAGGAAATAGAGGAGATAAAGGAAAAGATGAAGGAGAATCGGGAAAAGGATATTCGCGAGGATGAGCATGGTACCTTGTGGTATGGAGATTGTTTGTGTGTGCCCAGCGACCCGGAGATAAGGGAGTTGATTCTGCAGGAGGCACATAACTCGCCATACTCCATACATCCGGGCAACACAAAGATGTATATGGATTTGAAGAGCAGATTTTGGTGGAACAACATGAAGGGAGATATCGCCAAGCATATTGCCCTATGTGATGTATGTAGCCGAGTGAAGGCAGAACACCAGAAGCCAGCAGGACTGCTACAGCCATTGCCCGTGCCGGATTGGAAGTGGGATAGAGTGGGAATGGACTTTATCACAGGATTGCCCAGGACCAGGTCAGGATATGACTCTATTTGGGTAGTGGTCGACCATTTAACCAAGGTAGCCCACTTTATACCGGTGAAGACGACCTATACGAGTGCAAAGTTGGCTAAGATTTACATGGACAAGATTGTGTGCCTACACGGAGTTCCCAACAGTATCGTATCTGATAGAGGCACCCAATTTACCTCACACTTCTGGCGCCAGCTGCACGAGTCACTCGGTACTAGATTGGAGTTTAGCACAGCGTTTCACCCACAGACTGATGGACAGACCGAGAGGGTAAATCAGATTCTGGAGGACATGCTGAGAGCTTGCGCTTTGGCTCATGGTTCTAGTTGGGATGAGAATTTGCCATATGCGGAGTTTTCCTACAACAACAGCTATCAAACCAGCATCAAGACGTCACCGTTCGATGTGCTGTATGGGAAACGGTGCCGGACACCATTGCTATGGGATGGAGTAGGAGAACGCCAGTTGTTTGGACCTGATTTGATCAAGGATGCTGAGGAAAAGGTCGCCTTGATTAGGGACAGGCTGAAGGTAGCACAATCAAGGCAGAAGAGCTACGCTGACGCCAAACGCAAGGAAGTAGTGTATGAGATAGGTGATAGAGCATACCTCAGAGTGTCGCCACTTCGTGGAATCAAGAGATTTGGAATTAAGGGTAAGCTGGCACCTCGGTTTATTGGACCGTATCGGGTCTTAGCACGCAAAGGAGAAGTTGCTTATTAGTTGGAGTTGCCAGAAGCTCTGTCCGCTGTTCACAATGTGTTCCACGTGTCCCAGCTGAAGAAGTGCCATCCGGAGATGGTGGATACACCATTGAGAGACACTGTACCGCTAGAGGAGGTTCAGCTTCAGAACGACTTGACCTATGAGGAGAAACCGGTCAAGATTCTGGAGACAGCGGAGAGGACTACCCGTACCAAGACGATCATGTTTTGCAAGGTGCAGTGGAGCCACCACACCGAAGAGGAAGCCACTTGGGAGCGTGAGGATGACATCCGAGAAGACTACCCACACCTATTTGCTAGCCGCGCCGAATCTCGAGGACGAGATTCATCTTAAGGGGGTTAGTCTTGTCACATCCCAAGTTTTAGATTTGGTGTTTCATATCATTCATATCAGTGCATCATGCTTTTCCATGCAAAACCGTCAAGTGAAAAGGTTCGGCGAAACGCTATTTTCAAATCCCTATTCTATTTTGCTACGAGGCTCCTGCGGGAGGCTTTAGTAGGACTAGCGTTGTCCACCCTTGTAGCCTAGTAGTTTCGCCCGAACCTTGACCCTTGATTGTCCCCCTCGACTTTACAAAACCGTAGGAGCAAGGATCGCTCGATTCGGAGCTCGTACGGAGAAGTTACGACCGTTTGTTTAAAAGACGGAAAACAGTCCGAATTCCGGGCCGATTTCCGAGTTCGTGTCCAACTTCGCGCCGAATCAGCCTAGGTTTCCGCGCGTGGGGCCCCACAAAAGGACCCCACCTGGCCCGAGCCGCCGCCTTCCACCTCGATACCCGCGCACGCGCCTCGGGAACCGCCCCCTGCCCGCGATCGCCCCGCGCCGCCTCCCTTCGGCCCGCTGCCGCCGCCGGCCGCCAGGCTCCCGCCGCCGCCGGCCGTCGCCCTTCCCCGCCTCGCCGCCGGCTCCACCAATCCCTGCCGCCGCCAGGTACCCCCGCCGACCCCGCCGCCTGCTGCAGCCGCCCTCGCCCAGCCGCGCCACCCGCCAGCCCCGCACCGCGCCGCCGCCTTGCATCGCTCGCCGCCCCGCAGCGCGCCTGCGCGCTGCCGCCGCTTGCTGCTGCCTCTGCACGCGCTGCGCGCTAGCGCGCCTTCGCGCGCGCGTTGCCCACGCACGCACGCACGCACGTACGCGCGCCGTCTTGCGCGCCGAATTGACGATCTTGAACCACGCGCTGACCGTTCCCCTACCGCGCAGGTAACACCGTCGCCGGAGTCGATCGCCGCACCGTCCGGAACTCGCCGCCGTCCGTTTCGCCGTTCGTTCTCGGTAAGCCTGCAGCCACCGTTGGATCTCAGATCAGTGGTTCAGATCAGCCGTTGACCGGTCAGACTCAGGCGTTGACTAGTCAGACGCCCAGTCAGTGCCCAGTCAGCGGACGTGTTGACCAGTCAACAGACACAGTTGACTGGTTAATTTCGTTAATCCTTTTAGTTGACAGATTTCGGTAGAAACTTGTAAATTGCGTAGAAATTAAACCGCTTGGTCAAAACTTGCAAGTAAAATATGTGTAGATTCAGTGAGTCGTGTAGAATCTTGCTGTACCTTTGGTTCAGACTTTTGCAACAAGATTTAGTACAGTTTAATTAAATAGGTTAATGGCCTTTTCGGAGTAATAAATTCGTAGAAAAAGATCCATAGCTCCAAAAATCGCGTATGATATGTCCCTGGATTCAGTGGAACGAGGGGAATCTCATCGTGAATTCAAAAGGTAGGCTTACAGTGAAAACTTCTGCAGAAACTGTCTAGTGGCTTTCTGCAGTGTTTTAATTACTCGGGGAGTTTTATAATTCCTTTTTGAGTAATTCCAGTTGGTACTGTTTCTAATCTGCGATGCCTATGAGGTAGAATTTTCCCAAGATTTTAAAAACAATATACTACCGGTAGTGAATTATTTGAGTTCTAGCTCTAGTTTTGAGCATTACTTTTTGCGAAATAGTTTTCCTAGCGCTAAAACTATTTTACATGCATGCAATCAGTGGTATTACTGATTAGGATTATGTGGTGCAGGTGTAGCACCAATTCACTTGCCTTGCATACCTTCATGCATCATATTTGTTGCATATGCTTGTGGATTGTTTGTTTATGATTGCAATTGTATCGTGTAGATTGTGACGAGTGCAACGCTTTCTCGTGTGTGGATTGTTCTTCCAACCGCTACAACCAAGGCAAGTAGATGCTACTTTGTTCATGATATCGTCCTACTATTTTTAATGCATTGTCGTGTATTTTGTAGATGCATGTGTAGGATGATACTATCGCTATGCTATGTCCTATTATGTGGTAGGGCTTTCCTTGTAGATGAACCACCGTTGGTAGATGTGCTTAGCCATGCTATGTTGAACGAGAGATGGGTTACATCATTGAGACTTGTTTCTAAAAGTATTGGTTTGTGAAAACTAAAACAACTTAATCAATGAATCTCCTCGGTGTGATGGTATTGATAATTTTTGGTGGTTTTATTGCGGAAAGGCACCCAGGTATCGAGAGAAATTGATTGACTTCTTTATTGTGTAGCTTACGTGTACAACCATGTGCCAATAATGGAATGGGCGGTTGGTTGGACTTAGTAGGTTGTGGTGACCCGAACCCGTGTATCCAGAGATATAGAATTTTGGTAGGTTGGACCGGTGCGCGTCGGGATTGGGGAGCTACTTCCCGAACGGTCTCTTCTTGGACTTCTCCCTATCATCACCTAAAATGAGAGTGATGGTACGAGCTGGGCTGGCCAAGTCACATGGGTAAAGTGTACTAACCTCTGCAGGGTGTATAATCTAATCGATTAGCCGTGTCCCCGGTTATGGACAACTGAGTTGCTTGATATTGACTCCATGACATGTTTCTCGCTCATTCTAATTTCATAATTGTTTTAATATTGTTGGGTTAACTTAATTGGGATCTTTTCAAAGAAAATCAAAAACTATTTATGAAAGTAGGACAAAGGTATTTGCAAATGCAAGCCAGACACAGCTCCACTTGCCAAATATGCATGTAGATGTTAGCACTATTGTCTCCTTTACTAGCTCTACTTGCCATACATTCCATGTATTGACCCTTCGGGGCTGCTACGTTTCATGTTGCAGGTTATTCTGATTCCGAGTAATCGATATAGGCCACGGTACTCCACTCGGCACTTGTTCACTTGTGGGCAATTTGAAGAATGGAGGATTTACTTTATTTATGTTGCTACCTGAATAATTTGAGCTAGCCTTGGGCTAAGCTTTTATTGTAATAATGGTACTCTGGATCTTCGTTATTCATGATACACGGATATTTTGCTATGTTATTCATCTTATTCTATTGTGGGCCAATGAACCGATCCAGGGATTCGCATGTCACATAGAAGCCACGGTCTTTTCAGAACCGGGGTGTTACAATATAATTTCGGGTCTCACCAGCTCTACAGAATATTTGTGTGTTCATTTGTGATGGTCCTGGGAGAATGCCTTTGTCATATGTGAGGCAATATGTGCTTAGCAGAATGTGATGTGCTGAAATTGTATACTCCCTCTGGTCCATATTAATGGACTCAACTTTATCTAAAATCGTATGTATCTAGTTAAGTATTTAGACTAGATGCAATCGTATCTAGGCAAAGTTGAGGCCATTAATATAAACCAGATGGAGTATTTTTTTTGTCAGTCCTACAAGGTGATGGTGGGAGGTGCTCTGCCCAGCCGATGATTAATTCGCATTCTGTGTCCAAGATCACAATTGGTTGCACGAAAGCATGCACTATTCTTGGTTGTACAGATTCTTATCCCTAGTTTTCGTGTGGGCATCACATATGAGGCTACAACATGGTGTTATTAGATGGAATTAGATGCATCTCTGGTTTCTGGTTGCACCGGCTCATGATGAATCACAGTACACGCTAATGGCAGAACTGATGTGATTGAAACCCCATGGTATATTCTCTATGTTCCAGCACTGTTACTAGTTTGCATAACAGGTTCCAATCGTACACAAGGCACAACAAGTTAACATAACAGGTTCCAGCAGGTTCTACTAATATGTACTTTCAGCAGGGTCTTCAGTTGTTGTCAGCCCCACCATGATCAGATGCAGTCCACCATCACTATCTGGATTAAAGTCGAAGAGGATGATGTCTCCCTCTTCTATCTTGTACTACCAAGACAACAGAAATAGTGTATATTTTGGTCAAATTACCAGAATAAATTTAACAAAAATCATATAAATTCCGCAAAAATCATATAAATTCAGCAAAAATTATAGAGATTAACGTAAGGTCATAACATGTCCCTTAGAAGGTTTCCGCACTGTATGCAACATTACATTAACATAAGAAATGATATTCGGTAGTTGCCACTTCAAGTGAAATAAGAGTATATGGGAACGCGAGATGCTGTCACTCTTTTTCCCCTTTTGCCTCTTCCTGCTCGTCTTCCTCTGCTACCAGATGCTCCCCCAGGAGTAGCTAGAGATCTTGCACCTACAGTAGCTGCAGTTCTTACAGCTGGTTGAGACCTTGCAGTTGAGGGGGCAGCTGCAGTTCCATGTGACGCAGGGGCAGATGGAGGGGTAGTGGCAGTTGCATCTATACCAATCCAGCTCTTGGAGTCTGTCATACATTTATTAAACTTTCTACCTTGCCTTCTTATCTCCACAACCTCTGAATCTTCCCCTTTGTTATTATTATGTGCAATGTATTCCACGTCACTCTCGGAATCTGACAGTATAATATATTTCACTTCACCGTCTTGTCCTGGAGCTGCTGGATTTGGTTGCTTGTCATGGCCCGAAGCTGCTGGCATGGGATGATGATCTTGACCTAAAGATGAAAAAGCTGCACCATGTGTACAATTCACCACTTGAGATAATACTGGTTCTATCATTATCACATCATCTTCATCACTTTCTATTTTTACTGGTCTTTTATTGAATGATTTGTTCTGCCTCAGTGGGCAACATCTGGTTTCATACTCAGCAGGTTTAACTGCAGTTATGACAACAACATCTGGTTCTTCCTCTTCATCACTCACTTCCCACACTTCATCCTTGAAAGCAAACCTGATGCTACTATGCTTACTGTCTTCCTCACCGTGGTACTCAACGTACACATCAGCTACTCTCCCAGGGCGAACATAATGAGCCATCTCGACACAGCCAGTGTCATCATAGAGCAACACCAACCCATCCACAAGATCTTTCCCTGGAATAAGAAAATATAATTTTATCGTTTCCTTCGATGCCATGTGATCTTTAACAAATCCTTTGACTTCCTGCAGCGAAAGTTTTTTCCTCTCTATCTCTGAAAGCGCATCATATCCTCCAACGTAGTCCAGATTTGGCCCCACTTTGATGAACTCCCCTCCGAAATGAAATCTCACCAACAAAATTTCCCTAGGGTCCATGAATTAGCTGAAATAAAAGTACAATGCGATAGAATTTAGGAGATCATAATTAAATTCAACACAAAAATCAGCAAAATCAGAAAAAATCCACCCCTTTCCGTTACCAAAACCACTCCCAACAATAGTAGCGGCAAACCCTATCAGTACTTGCACAACTACGTTGTGTAGAAGAGGAGGGGGGTCAAGAACGTAACCTTCGTTTACCTCGAGTCGTCGCATTGTGTCGATCGTCGCAGCCTCCACGATGAACCGCCCACCGTCTTTGCCGTTGCCAGAGAAGGTATCAGCCAATCAGGGGTCACGGAGTATATAACGTGAAGGCCGGCCCATTAGTGGCCCAAAACCTGACCTACACCGTAATTTGTGCATATAAATCGTTCACACGGGGTATATCACAAATGCGCGATCTCGGGCATAAAACCATAGGCTATCATCGCTCGCACCACTATGATATGCTAGCATCGGTGTACTTACTCAAACATCATCATTATATAATAGTATAATAAGTACTCCCTCCGTCCAAAACTAGATGTCTCAAATTCGTCAAAATTTGGATGAATCTAGACACTATTTAGTATATAGATTCATCCAAAATTTGAAAAACTTAAGACATCTATTCTAGAACGGAGGGAGTAATAAAAATGGGTAAGGTACGTTTTGATGCTCTAAAAGGTTTCCACACCATGCTCAGGTTTTCACACCTTCCACCTTTACTCATAGCACTTTTAGAATGATGTATGGTAGCTTTCAGATTTATGCAAAGAATGCGAACATTGCGTGGGATCTAGACCTATCTGAGTTGGCTAGAAACACCATCAACATGTGGTTGTATGAATTTCTATCCAACCAATGGAGGTCTATAGCCCATGCAATGTTTGCATGGGCCCACACCTGCCACAAGTGTCTCATCATGTCTTGGCATAGCACTCTCATAATTAGATGCATCAACTAGGTAGGATCATGTTGGCCAAGTGGTGAGTCACACAACCAAAGGTTGATGAAGGAGTTTCTAGCCAACCCTCAGAGATCTATAGCCCATGCAATGTTGACATGTGATCACATTTGCCACAAAGTGTCTCATCATGTCTTGGCATAGCAGTGTTATACTTAGATCTATCAACTAGGTAGGATCATGCTATCCAAGTGATGTCTCATACAACCACAAGTTGATGAAGGTGTTTCTAGACAGCCCACATCTTCCACAAGTGTGTGTCATGGCTTGGCATAGCACTCTCATACTTAGATGTATCAACAGGGTGGGATCATGTTGGCCAACTGCTGAGCCACACAACCACAAGTTGATGGTATTATTTCTAGTTAACCCAGAGAGGTCTATAGTTAATGCAATGTTGGCATGGGCCCACATTTGACACAAAGTGTCTCATCATGTCTTGGCATAAGTGTTATAGTAAGATCTATCAACTGGGTAGGATCATGTTGGCCAACTGCTGAGTCACACAATCACAAGTTAGTGAATGTGTTTCTAGACAGCTTAGATAGGTCTACATACCATGCAATGTTGGCATGGCCCCACATCTGCCACAAGTGTGTGTCATGTCTTGGCATAGCATTCTCATTCTTAGATGTATCAACTGGGTGGGATCATGCTGGCCAAGTGCCGAGCCACACAACCACAAGTTGATGAAGGAGTTTCTAGCCAACCAAGAGATGTCTATAGCCCATGCAAACCACATTTGCCACAAAGTGTCTCATCATGTTTTGGCATAGCAGTGCTATACTTAGATCTATCAACTAGGTAGGATCTATCTAGCCCAGAGAGGTGTCTAGACCCCATGCAATGTTGGCATGGGCCCACATCTACCATAGTTGTGTGTGTCATGGCTTGGCATAGCAAAAGTATTGTTAGATCTAGCAAGTAGGTAGGATCATGTTGGTCAGGTGTGATGACTCATACAACAAGTTGGTGAAGGTGTTTCTATCCAGCCCAGAGAGGTCTAGACCCCATGTAATGTTGGCATGGCCGCACATTTGCCACAAGTGTGTGTCATGGCCTGGCATAGCACTCTTATAGCTACATCTATCAAGTGGGTGGGATCATGTTGGTCAGGTGTAGTGACTCACACAGCCACTAAGTTAATGATGGTGTTTCTAGCCAACCCAGAGAGGTCTAGATCCCATGCAATGTTGGCATGGGCCCACATCTACCATAGTTGTGTGTGTCATGGCTTGGCATAGAAAATTTATAGCTAGATCTAGCAAGTAGGTAGGATCATGTTGGTCAGGTGTGATGACTCATACAACAACAAGTTCGTGAAGGTGTTTCTATCCAGCCCAGAGAGGTCTAGACCCCATGTAATGTTGGCATGGCCGCACATTTGCCACAAGTGTGTGTCATGGCTTAGCTAAGCACTCTTATAGCTACATCTATCAAGTGGGTGGGATCATGTTGGTCAGGTGTAGTGACTCACATGGCCACTAAGTTGATGATGGTGTTTCTAGCCAACCCTAGAGAGGTCTAGATCCCATGCAATGTTGGTATGGGCCCACATCTACCATAGTTATGTGTGCCATGGCTTGGCATAGCAAATTTATAGCTAGATCTAGCAAGTAGGTAAGATCATGTTGGTCAGGTGTGATGACTCATACAACAAGTTGGGGAAGGTGTTTCTATCCAACCCATAGAGGTCTAGAGACGCAATGTAATGTTGGCATGGCCCCACATCTGCCACAAGCTAGTGTGTCATGGCTTGGCATAGCACTCTTATATCTAGATCTATCAAGTGGGTGGGATAGATCATTTGGTTAGGTGTAGTGACTCACACAACCACTAAGTTGATGACGGCGGTTTCTAGCTAACCTAGAGAGGTCTAGATCACATGCAATGTTGGCATGGGCCCACATCTCCCACAGTTGTGTGTGTCATGGCTTGGCATAGCAATATTATAGTTAGATCTATCAGGTGTGATGACTCATACAACAACAAGTTGGTGAAGGTGTTTCTATAAGTGTTATAATAAGATCTATCAACTGGGAAGGATCATGTTATCCAAGTGATGACTCATGCAACCACAAGTTCATGAAGGTGTTTATAGGCAAATAATTACCCACAACAACATTGCATGGGATCTAAAATTAACCAATCTAAGTTGTCTAGAAATAACTGACCAACTTGTAGTAGTATGAGCCAACACTTGATCAATCATGATCCCACCTAGTTGTTAATTCTAATTAACTAAATAAATTCTATGATGCACACTTGTATCTCACATAGCCTCATCCCAACATTGCATGAGGTCTAGACTAATCTGAGCTGGCTAGAAACCCTTTCGCATTTTGCCTTTGTAATTGGTGTCTTATTTTCCATAAAAATGTAACATTTGGAATATTGAAATAATAAGGTAGACCATAGTTTTATCTCCATTGCGATTTGTAGAAAATAGTTGGATCAGACCAATCTATCTAATACTCCAAGAATTTTGGTGTGCATGAATAAACAACCATCTAAACAATTCAGTGTGCATGAACACGAACCAAAACTACATCTCACGAAGTAGCAGACACTCGTAAGGCATATATATAGATTAAACGAGGTTCCATCACAAACGACAAAATAACACCAGTTTCTGCAACAAATAGTTTCAACGATAACAACTAAAATTTATAGGGGACCAAAGCATTGGTAGCACAATCAAATCTTGGCCTTATGATCGGCGTCGAGGGGCACCGTATCATTGTTGACATACTTGAGCTTCTTATGTATGTTCATGCTTTTGTTGTCCCTGGCCTCCTTGTCATCTCCCATGTTGTCATACTCCTGGATTTATTAAATACGAATAAGTGAGAAAATTAATTTACATGAAATATAAATTCAAGCTTTCAAAAATAATTATCGTCATGAATAAAATCATATGTAAGGATTTGAATTATAAGATAAAACGGGCATGCATCTCATCTTGGCAATACATCGATTGGTATGTAACATGCATCCGAGAATTTTGAAAATATAAGATAAAGGGTATGCATCAAATATGGAATCATCATATTGGTACTAATCTATATTAAGAAAAGTGTGCATCTAATCAACTTGCATGCATATGATATGGTTACTACCAAGTGCATTACATAGGCTGGTCATAGTGGGAGTATCATAGCTAGTATCATGCATGCCATGTTGGCAAAAATCTGATGTGGCACAACAATTAATGAAGAAAGAGATTGTTAGAGTATCATAGGTAGATACCGTATCATAGCACGTAAAACTAGAAAATCCTTATATAAATAATTCTTGTACACAATTTTGTATTCAGATTCTATAAATCATTAAATATAGTACTGGTATGATACCATGCATGATACTAGTATGATACTACCACTACGACCTGCCTTAGTTAGTACTGCATAATAAAGATATGCCTTCATAAAAACAAGTGCAATAACTTTGATTACAAATTCATGGTTACGACCTACAAAAATCAGTTGGTACTTAATCACGTTGATTATAAAATTAGTATTCTATCATTATTAATAATTAAGTAATCTGATTAGATATGAATAAAATTACTAACTCGCAGATCGAATCAATATACAATACAATAAAACCACCAACCCTATGCTCTAGATCTCAGGCGCCTGATGTCATCCTAATATTTCTGCTAAAATTTCAGGTTGCAACTCATTAAATTCTCAGTTACACCCTAGTTGTAAGTCATGTGTAACTTTCACTTTGCACGAATCACGAGGTAAATCAAACGGTGAAAGAGGCGACTGAGACCTAAGAAGTTCTCAGGCGTCCGAGAACTAGCAGAACCGAAAATAAAATATGGCGAAATCAACTTGGTGGCGGATCAAATCAATCTGCATCGAGAGCAAAACATACGAACAGTAATCAACTAACAATCTAACAGAGAAACAGCTTGTACTCATCAGTGAACTTAACCTCGAAATCATAGCATTCTCTGGAACCTCGAAGGTGGGCGACGTTTGCATCCGGGTACACCTCGTAGTCCTCCTCGACGTTTGCATCCGAGTCGTAGTCCTCCTCGACGTTTGCATCCGGGTCGTAGTCCTCCTCCTTGAAATTAAAGATTTCCATGCGCTTCGCCTGCTTCTCGTCCCGATCTGCAGAGGGATCCACGACATCGTCCTTCACCTGATCCTCATGGTCACTGACGACCGCTGCGTCGGAAGCCGGAGCAATTACAGCGGGGCCAGGAGAGTCCGGACTGCTCGGAGCAGCGCCGACCCGTACAGCCACGACCGCCACAGGGGCAATCTCTGATCCTCCACTTGGCTGCAGCCCCGGCTCATCACCACGGACTCGCTTCATGGCGTACGAAGGGAGGAGGGTGGTATCGTGGTGTGCAGTCCTGAGGCCTGAGGAATTAGGGTTTTATCTCGACGAATGTGAGCGCTGGACCGGGCCAACCGCGCGCCCTACCGCTGGGACCTGGTAGCACCTCAGGGCATCTCCACCGGGCCGACGCATCTCGTCCCAGCGAACTCGTCCACCGGGCCGACGCATACCATCCATGCATCTCCACCGGGCCGACGCATCTCCTACCGTACAGCTTGTCCTGCCCGTTGGTGCCGCTGGCCCACCCGTGAGCCACCGCGGTGTTGATTCAGATGCACGCAGAGGCACCGATTCAGACGCAACCGCTGACCGGCGGCATCCTGCGCCATCAATGGCGACGAGACTGCACACTGACTGCCTAGACACTTCAATGTTGTATCCTCGGCCTCGGCGCCGGCATCCGATGCCGGCCCTTTTTAACTGGCCTTCCGCGGCCATTTTCTCCCCATAGAACCACATCCCCTCGTCCTTCTCCTTTTCGTTCTCCACTACCTGTAGCTAGCCATGGCCGGCGGTGCTGGATCGACGGGAGGGCGCGGCGGCCGTGGACGTCGAGGGAGGCGTGGAGGACGCGGCCAAATCACCGCGCCACCACGCTCTCCCTCACCCCCGTCGTCGCCCGAAGATTTTGACCCAGGCGCCCAGTTCGCCGTGGCCATCCACCTCGGCATGCCGCGTGACAGGCTGCTCCTGCCCCGCGGGTTCGTGTTGTTGATCGAAGACGCGCCGCCCCTGCTCGCCATGCTGCGGGTAAACGGCTTCAGGACAGGTAGGTACCCAGTCGACCTGCAGTCCGACCACCTCGGCCAGATGTACCTCGGGAACGGCTGGGAGCGCTTCGCCCGCTCGCACAAGATCGAAGCGGGCAACATCCTCGTCTTCAGGTACGACGGCGAAGGAAAGTTCAGCGTCAGCGTCTTCGACCACACCATGTGTCGTCGCTGCTACCACTCTGACTCCTTCTCCGACTCCGATGAGTAGGCTAGGCTGCATGATGATGTTTCTTTTGGTTTACTAATGTTAGTACTACTGATGTTGAAACAGCCGTTGGGTGGTCGGGAGACTTCTTTTCTTCCTCTCTGAACCCTCCTGTTTCCCTCGTCCACCTCCAAGTCTTGGGCCGTCAGGCCCCTCCCCGCTCCTCTCCGGCGATGGCCGGCGTCGAGTCGGGTGAGGGTCTCTCCCTGTGGAGTTTCCCCTTGTGGAGCAGAAGAAGCAGTAGAGTAGGCTTTTCTGGTTTTCCCCTTGTGGAGTTTGGCACTATGGCGTCTGAGGGTAGGACGGTGATCCCCGGCAGCCAGATCCGCCGCATCCTGTGCTTCTTCTGCTTCGCCAAGCTCCATCGGTGGCAGGCGGTGTGGGTGGCGAGCTGGAGAGGCCCTGTATTAATGCAGCCATGACGCGGGCGCGGGAGTAGGAGTTGGGCGCCTGCACGCCGAGTCTTACTTTTTTCTTCAATTAGGTAGTTTGTTAATCTTGTTTTGAGTTCCAATTTGCTCCTAGCAATCTTGTTGTGTTGAATTATTGAGACAATGCGGAGTGTCCAAAATGTACACAATTTGGCTAGAAAAGTTAAGCAAAATATTGGTAAAATATAGTCTATTCAAAAAATATTAAAGAATTGTTTCTAAAAATTAGTTGAATTGTTAATCTAAAATAAAAAATATTGGAAAATGTTGAATTCCCTTTGTTTGCTTAATTCTAGAATCTTCTATGATGTATTCGAGTTTTAACTAGCTAATTTCGTTTGCTTAACTAAATATAGACTCAATGCTTCTTGGATTTAATTACTTTTTTGTGCTTAACCAATTTTAATACAACATAATGATGATATGTCACACTCAGTAGTTTGTCAATGTCTCAAGCGCACAACTAAATATAGTAAAACAAAAGCACATGAAACGCAACTGGGCATGCCGTTTAGGGCGGATGCGCGTCCGCCGTTTAACATGCCGGACCAACAGTGGCCCAGCCATGCGTGTCGGGTTTTGCCAAATACCTAGTCTCCGTTCCTCCCCGAACAAACTATCCATCTTTGTGACACGGCGCCGTGCAGCGCCGTCATTGTTCTACTCCATCCGTTCCTCCATAGAAAGATAACTGCTCTCTCGCGGTAGATTTACCCGCCACACTCGTCGTCAACAAGGATGGCTGGCACCAAAGAGGTACCATACATGTTTGGTCTCTTCCTACCACTAAATTTCTCCTGATTAGTATTACTGATCAGTTCTATATTCTATCATAGTGTCCCACTTGTTTTGACACAAATGGTTTGTGCGGCTGTGGGGATATCTACATGACCAACTTTGATTTGACGTTTCAAGATGGATTTGTGGACAGCACAGTATTCAGCTACCAACGAGTATATCATGTTGTTTATTTCTTTCTTATTATGTGTTTGGCATATTTTGTTGTTTATTTGAGTCATTAATGCGTGACCTGCATGTAATTTTTGAACTTTTATGTGCATGTTTGATATTAAGAGTAATTGCTCTTTTTAGTTGTGTTAGTGTCTTGGACCTCAATATAAATTTAATGAAGTCTAGTATTATGAAAAGTTAGAACACAACAAACTGTATGATTATGGTTTGCACTGCATGGCTCTTAGCTCTTATATTGTTAAAAAACATCAAGATAAGTGACTCTTACACAGGCATATATATAATTTCATGACTCTTAGACCTTCTATGACGTGGTAATCTAATTTTAATCACATATTTGTTATTAGGTCATCCCGTGCTACGTGAGAGCATGTTTCCTTATGCCATATTTTGTGCGCAAGGACGACATAGAGAGTTTCACTGTTGTTCTAAGGACCAAGGAGGACTTCGAATTTGATGTTGATGTCACAAACCAACCAGGTCTAACCTACATTAGTGGCAGAGCATGGAAGAAAGTTGCAATAATCTACAATATTCAAGTTGGCCAGAAAATGTACTTCACCGTGAACACCAAAGATCCTTGGAATCGTGTCACAACTGGGAACCTCCCAGTCACCCATCCAAGTAGTGTTCCAACACAATTCATCTTGTACCAATAATATCATATTTTAGTGTAATCATTATTACATTTAATTTTCTCAAATCATAAATTGCAGAATATTTCCGACTCTCGCCTGAAAGATGTGGCATTGTTGATTCTATCAAGGCCACCAACGGAACCAAGATAAATTGGAGGATGATGAAGACAATCATAGAAACTGTAGAGACTTTGGACTACAGGCTATCACGTTATTATGTTGGAGATTATGTACTAGGATCAACTGTAGCAATGGTCCATACCCTAAACTGTCGCAGCCAAACCAAACACCTGGTAATCATAAGCAATCCGTTTCTTTCTTTTTAAGTTTATTGTGAATGTTAAACTGGTCATATTTGGTACTCCCTCCGTTCACTAATATAAGATACTCCACCGTTCAGAAATATAAAACATTTTAGCTTTGTGAAAAGAATGTATCTAGATGTATTTTAGTGTATAGGTTCACTCGGAATCTATATACTCCCTCTGTCCTAAAATAGATGTCTCAAATTTGTCAAAATATGGATGAATCTAGACACTTTTTAGTATATGGATTCATTCAAGATTTGAAATACCTAAGACATCTATTCTTGGACGGAGAGAGTACAAAAGTTGTCTAGACAAATTTGTTTCACAAAGCTCGTTCTAACACGTCTTATATTTCTAAACGGAGGGAGTATTACTGAACGGAAAGGCTTATATTTCGTGAATGCATGTAGGGAGTATCATTTCTGTTCCATTCCAAGTTTAACTGACAACTTCTTTTGGTGTCGTGCTACTTTATTTTTAAATCAGAAAATCCCAAAACGTCTTGTCCCAAATACGATGGACAAAGAAGGTGGCATGACCATTGTGTGTTATCCTCACAAAATGGTGCAGGGGTCATACACCATTTCAAACAAGGATGGTCGTCTCTGTTTGAGTAACTGGAAGAATTTCATGGACAAGGAGCCTACACTTGGATTGGGTGTCAAGATGTTGTTCTTCCTGTACCAAGCCTACTATAAAGGAGCTTACTTGTTTGTTACCCGTTTTCCTGATGATGCCCTGTAGTTATTTTTCATATCGAATGTTGCACTTGCTCTGTTAGTGGACAACCGAATTATGTCATCCTATTTTCGTACCGGTTTTAATTTTTTAAGCCTACACGACATGTGTTCATACATCTACGTGAATGCTCGATTATTAAGTTCAAAATGCCATGTATACAAATAATTCTCCATGCCAACATACACCGTTCCAAAATTTAAGACGTTTTAGTTTTGTGATATGAATGTAAACGGAACGGAGAGACTATGAAGTACGGAAGTAAGAAAATAAGGACAAATAGAAGAAAAAGAAAAGGAAAATAATAAAATCGAATCTGGGCCCGTTGTACAGCGCTAGCGGATGAGCGGAGTGGAGAGGAGATGGGCCAACTCGTCAGCTGCCTACAA
Organism: Avena sativa; assembly: GCA_916181665.1. NCBI lineage: Eukaryota > Viridiplantae > Streptophyta > Magnoliopsida > Poales > Poaceae > Avena > Avena sativa. Next base: position 131,112,381 of record OV702298.1, read on the forward strand.
GGCGGCCCATGATTCTGCCGATGGAAGCGTCACGCGCCGGCCTTTCTGGCTCAACATTAGTTTCCTATAAAACGCATAAATAGGTTTACTCGTCCCACCGCCGCTCCTATCCTTTCCTCTCGCCGCCGCCCCACGTCCATCTTCTCTCGACGTCTCTGCTCCCGTTCGTGACGTCGATCCGCCACCGTCCATGAGCCCTAGACTCGCTATTGCTCGTACGTTTACATTAAATTTGTAGGCTAGATGTGATTTCATTGTCTAGATGAACTACATAGTATATAATATATTAATTGTATAGATGATTTATGTAGATCTTTCACTGTACATTATTTGTATTTGTTGAACATGTGCATGACTGATGTTTTTGACGTATGTACTAGTGTATGACGTGTGTAATGGATTTATATGATTATGTTATTGTTTTAGGAGACATGGTGTTGTGCGGAAAATGCAAGAGTGTGTGCGACTCCTTGACCTCGGGGTTATTATTTAGTGTCTTTATGCATGAAGAGTTTGAAGATTCATTGGTACGAAACACACTATTTTTTCCTTGCACTATTGCTATCTTATAACCTTTGTTGGCGGCGCTCTACCTTTTTTTAAACGTGTGTATATTCTGTTAATTGTGCGTAGATTATTCCGTGCAATGCAAGGTTCATGTTCAATGAATATGTAGAAGAGAATACTAGTGTGCGCTTTCTAGCACTTGGGCGTGCATATGACGTTGATGTGGTGAAAGATAAGGCTTTGACCCGCATGGGTGGTGATGGATGGAAAGAATTCGTTAGACAGAACCATGTGTTTGGGGGAGATCAAATGATTGTGTTTTCATTGGAAGGAAAAGCACCGAGTATCAGTATTGTCTATTTCAGCGGTGGCGAGAAAGACCCGTATGACTCTACCATCATCTCCCAAGTATGCGAACTGAGCAAAGATGAGCATGGGCACCTCTTAAATATTATACATGCAGGAAGTACTATTCTTGGGGTCCCATTAGTAACCCGTTTAACACGCACCAATCTTGCGAAACACAACATGGTATGTTATCCTCGTACTCCCTCCGTCTCAAAATAGATGTCTCAATTTTGTCAAAAATTGTCAAAATTTGGACGAATCTAGACACAATTTAGTATATAGATTCATCCAAATTTAAACCTAAGACATCTATTTTGAGACGGAGGGGTAGTTATAATTATGTTATTCCTCCTTATATGTGCATAACTTGTGGCAATCGTCTCACATCGTTACTCTTTTGATTTCATCATCCATGACGGCATCACAGAAACTACCTAAAAAATTTGTTGCCGGCCTTAACATTCCCGAGGAAGGCTTGGTTGGGCTGCGGGTTGGAGATTTCGAAGTCAGCAACATTGCCTACATGATTGACAACGATGGCCGGCTGATATTCAACAAAAAGGCATGGAGGGATTTCCATACGAAAGAAGATGATCTACAAGTTGGACAAGCCTTGCTCATTACTCCTAGGACCACAAAACAAGTTGGCCTGAACATTATGTTTATCATCGACATCATCTAGCTCCTTGTTTCTTAAGATTGATGCTTATTCGTTTGTAGCTGTCCTAGAACAATTATTTATCTATTTCGCCGCCATATGTAAGAACATTATTATTCCGACGAGTTGACATTTCTGGCCTAGTGATGTATGCATCTTTAATATTCTCCCTTCGAACCTAGCAATGTATACATTTTTAATATTCTCTTCAAATATTCCTAATGTGTTACTATGAAACGTTGTAATTCCAAATTTATTCACAGCACAAACCTTGTCGTGATTATGTAAGTAACTTTCGATGCACTAATAATGACTACCTTCGATGCACGAAGCCACGTGTAGACCCACTCATGCACTGGTTAGCCTAATGATGCTAGCATTGTACCCATAGAGGTCTAGATCCCATGCAATGTTGGCATGGCCCCACATCTACCACAGTTGTGTGTGTCATGGCTTGGCATAGCGAAGTATAGTTAGATCTATCAAGAGGGTAGTATCATGTTGTCCAAGTGATGACTCATACAACAACAAGTTGGTGAAGGTGTTTTCTATAAAACCGAGAGAGGTCTCGATCCCATGCAATATTGCCATGGCCCCACATCTACCACAGTTGTGTGTGTCATGGCTTCGCATAGCGAAAGTATAGTTAGATCTATCAAGAGGGTAGTATCATGTTGTCCAAGTGATGACTCATACAACAACAAGTTGGTGAAGGTGTTTCTATCCAACCCAGAGAGGTCTCGATCCCATGCAATGTTGGCATGGCCCCACATTTGCCACAAGTGCATATCATGTCTTGGCATAGCACTCTTACATCTAGATCTATCAAGTGGGTGGGATCATGTTGGTAAGGTGTAGTGACTCACACAACCACTAAGTTGATGATGGTGTTTCTAGCCAACCTAGAGAGGTATAGATCCCATGCAATATTGGCATCGGCCCACATCTCTTGCTGTAAATTCAAAATTCAACTGATTTTTAGAAACAATTCAAAATTCATCATCTCTTGGCATAGTAGTATTATACTTAGATCTATCAAGTGGGTGGGATCATGTTATCCTGGCATTGCATTAGGCTCTAGACCCATATGAGTTGACTAGAAACACCATCATCAAGTTTGTCGTGGCTTGACATAGCACTATTATAGCTAGATCTATCAAGTGGGAGGGATCATGTTGGTCAAGTGTAGTGACTCAAACAACCACTAAGTTGATGATGGTGTTTCTAGCCAGCCCAGAGAGGTCTAGACCCCATGCAATGTTAGCATTTCCCCACATCTACCACAAGTGTGTCATGGCTTGGCATAGCACTTTTACAGCTAGATCTATCAAGTGGGTGGGATCATGTTGGCCAGGTGTAGTGACTCACATAACCACTAAGTTGATGATGGTGTTTCTAGCCAACCTACAGAGGTATAGATCCCATGCAATGTTGGCATGGGCCCACATCTACCACAGTTGTGTGTGTCATGGCTTGGCATAACAAAAGTATAGTTAGATCTATCAAGTAGGTAGGATCATGTTGGTCAGGTGGGATGACTCATACAACAACAAGTTGGTGAAGGTGTTCCTATCCAGCCCATAGAGGTCTGGACCCCATGCAATGTTGGCATGGCCCCACATCTGCCACAAGTTTGTGTCATGGCTTGGCATAGCACTCTTATAGCTAGATCTATCAAGTGGGTGGGATCATGTTGGTCAGTAGTGACTCACACAACCACTAAGTTGATGATGGTGTTTCAAGCCTGCCCAGAGAGGTCTAGACCACATGCAATGTTAGCATGGCCCCACATCTACCACGAGTGTGTGTCACGACTTGGCATAGCACTCTTATAGCTAGATCTATCAAGCGGGTGGGATTGTGTTGGTCAGGTGTAGTGACTCACACATCCACTAAGTTGATGATGGTGTTTCTAGCCAACCCAGAGAGGTCTAGATCCCATGCAATGTTTGCATGGGCCCACATTTGCCACAAGCTAGTGTGTGTCATGGCTTGGCAAACTCAAATTTATAGCTAGATCTAGCAAGTAGGTAGGATCATGTTGGCTAGGTGTGATGACATATACAACAAGTTGGTGAAGGTGTTTCTATCTAGCCCAGAGAGGTGTCCCATGCATGCAATGTTGGCATAGCCCCACATTTTCCCCAAGCTAGTGTGTGTGTCATGGCTTGGCATAACACTTTTATAGCTAGATCTATCAAGTGGGTGGGATCATGTTGCTAGGTGTAGTGACTCACACAACCACTAAGTTAATGATGGTGGTTCTAGCCAGCCCAGATAGGTCTAGACCCCATGCACTGTTGGCATGGACCCACATTTGCCACAAGCTAGTGTGTGTCATGGCTTGGCATAGAAAAATTATAGCTAGATCTAGCAAGTAGGTACGATCATGTTGGCCAGGTGTAGTGACTCACACAGCCACTAAGTTGATGATGGTATTTCTAGCCAACCTAGAGAGGTATAGATCCCATGCAATGTTGGCATGGGCCCACATCTCTTGCTGTACATTCAAAATTCAACTAATTTTTAGAAACAATTCAAAATTCATCATCTCTTGGCATAGTAGTATTATACTTAGATCTATCAAGTGGGTGGGATCATGTTATCCCAGCATTGCATTAGGCTCTAAACCCATATGAGTTGACTAGAAACACCATCATCAAGTTTGTCATGGCTTGACATAGCACTATTATAGCTAGATATATCAAGTGGGAGGGATCATGTGGTCAAGTGTAGTGTCTCAAACAACCACTAAGTTGATGATGGTGTTTCTAGCCAGCCCAGAGAGGTCTAGACCCCATGCAATGTTAGCATGGCCCCACATCTACCACAAGTGTGTCATGGCTTGGCATAGCACTTTTACAGCTAGATCTATCAAGTGGGTGGGATCATGTTGGCCAGGTGTAGTGACTCACACAACCACTAAGTTGATGATGGTGTTTCTAGCCAACCTACAGAGGTATAGATCCCATGCAATGTTGGCATGGGCCCACATGTACCACAGTTGTGTGTCATGGCTTGGCATAGCAAAAGTATAGTTAGATCTATCAAGTAGGTAGGATCATGTTGGTCAGGTGGGATGACTCATACAACAACAAGTTGGTGAAGGTGTTCCTATCCAGCCCATAGAGGTCTAGACTGCATGCAATGTTGGCATGGCCCCACATCTGCCACAAGTTTGTGTCATGGCTTGGCATAGCACTCTTATAGCTAGATCTATCAAGTGGGTGGGATCATGCTGGTCAGGTGTAGTGACTCAAACAACCACTAAGTTGATGATGGTATTTCAAGCCTGCCCAGAGAGGTCTAGACCACATGCAATGTTAGCATGGCCCCACATCTACCACGAGTGTGTGTCACGACTTGGCATAGCACTCTTATAGCTAGATCTATCAAGCGGGTGGGATCATGTTGGTCAAGTGCAGTGACTCGCACAGCCACTAAGTTGATGATGGTGTTTCTAGTCAACTCAGAGAGGTTTAGATCCCATGCAATGTTGGCATGGGCCCACATCTACCACAGTTGTGTGTGTCATGGCTTGGCATAGCAAAATTATAGCTAGATATAGCAAGTAGGTAGGATCATGTTGGCCATCCAACCACAAGTTGGTGAAGGTGTTTCTAGCCACCCCAGAGAGGTCTAAAGCCCATGCAAAAATTCAAAATTTGACCGGGCCACCTAAAATTCAAAAGAAACATCAAAATTGTGTTAAACGTTGGACACATTTGACCGGGCACAATTGGCCCGAGACAGGCCGACCGGCATACGGGCTGGCCAAAGCCCATGCATCATACTCAGACGTTATTTTAAATCATGGATCTAAACCCTAAACCCCACAGGCCCCACCCACCCACCACGCACACACACCACGTTGTACGTGCGCACAAAGAGGCACATCTTATCAGAGGGATTTTCTTGTTCGATCGCCTCGACTCCGCCCACCTCGACTTTGCCCATCGCCGCCAACGACGAGATTTGAATTCTTTTCTTCCCGACCTACGTGATAGCTACATCGAGGACACACCGTTTCTTTTTGAGGAGCTGAATAATCGCAGCACACGCACTACCGTTGCAGGTATTTTTGTACGCACTGTGGATTTATCATACAGTATTACTAGTTCTAAGTTCAGCAGAACTTCGATTAGAGCTCGATCCATATGTATCTGTTTGTTTAGTCGTTAGATTTTCCGTCCAAGGGTAGTCGCCATTATGTCGAAGAATTATTAGTGGATCTACGCTAGGAATTCCAGTTGTTGGGCTCTGTTTGAGGGCGGGAAATCGTTTGGCATGATGTTGCCTATTAATTCCGCTATAATTTTCTTGTGTTAATTGGTTCTGTGCGTTAGACATCGCATCTCAGGCCTACATGCGGTATTGAGATGCAATTTAGCTGGTTTGGTGTTTAAAAATGAATGATGTATACAAGTCCCTTTTGATAAAAGAAACAAGACGTTTGATTCTCCTGTTGTTATTCAATTTAGCTGGTTATATGTAATATTGTTCATATATGTTTGCAATAAAAGGTCTATAAACACATGCACTACAGAAAAACTATGTGTGTAAACTCTTTATTTGTAATTTTATATATGTGTAAACATTTTTAAAATCCCGCTCTCGATTTATCGGTAGTTAGGCGCGTCTAGAGATCGATTTACCTGACATGGTGTAGTATAACGTACTCTTAGTGTTATCCATCTTATAGTCTATGTGTGTTATGAATAGTATTATTTCTTGGATGCCAACAAAACACCTAAATAAATATAGTTATTTTTCAACAGAATGGACGAAATCAGAGAAATGTGTTGTGCTATTGAGAAGTGGTGTCATTTCGTGAAAAGTATGACACCGGCACAACGTGCCAAAATTGGAGAAACCGACTTGCAGTGCATGCTTGAGATTCCCCCAGTGAAGTCAAGATGTCTGGTGATCAAATTTATGACACAAAAATTTGATCCAAAGACAGAAAAATTTAATGTACGCAAGAATGATGGTGAAATATCCCTTACGGGAGTGGACGTTGAGTGCATCTATGGTTTAAAAAAATCATGGATTCGATATATCGGACATTCTTTATGAGGAAGCTGATGACGCAAAGAACCGTATACCTGATAGCTTTGTAAGCAAAAAGACAGGTAATATTGTAATTGATGACCTAATCGCCGACGTCATCAAAGATAAAGTTGCGGATGACGACTTTATCCGCAAGGTGGTTCTGGTTCTGATTGGGACAGTCCTTGCCCCACAGAACCAGAAGATCGTCCCAAAACAATACTATGCACTGGTAGAAGATGTGGGTCGCATTAAAAAGCTGAATTTCAATGAGTATGTACGGACATACCTCATTGCTAGCCTAAAACAAGTAGGCAACGCATATGAAGCTAAGCAATGGCCGACAGGCAAAACCATCTTGTTACAGGTAAATTCCATTTTCAACTTACATACTTCCTCCGATTCCAACTAATTGACTTAGTTTTGTCTAGATTCGGATATATCTAGCACTAAAACATGTCTAGATACATCCAAATCTAGACAAATCTGAGTTAAATAATTTGAATAGGAGGGAGTATATAATTATCAACAATATATTTTTCTTTGTTTTAATCTAATTTTGTTGTGATATTTGAAGTATCTGTACTATCAGAAGATACTCCCAGATGGCGCCGAGTATACGTCCAGAAGGCCATTGATGAGGAACTGGACGTAAGATGCGGCTTTAGCGAGAGACGCCTTAGAATTAAAGGGCCATGCTTTGGGGAAGGTACGTAAATACAAGTAATATCGTGGCTTATTTTTTGTTCTGCTAACGGTTCTAGGTTGTCAATATTAATTGGTTTATATACACATATCTTGAAGATTGACGATGACATAACTCAAAAGCATCAAGAAGAGGTTCTCCATACACCCGAAATTGCATCTGGTAAGAAACGTAGTAGAGGGCCCTACAGGAAGAAGGAAGGAGGTTCTACATCCAGTAGGGCTAAAGGAATGAGAGAAGTCATGTTGGAACAGATGACGAACAAACTAACAGAGCATATTGATAGAACAATTGAAGAAACCCTTGATAGAAAGATGGAGGTCTTCACAGAAGCTTGTGCTAAGGTGATACGCCCTATGTGTCATCTGCTCTGAGTTAAACAAATGCTTTTTTTAAAACATGACATGATGATTCATTTATTTTCAATCTTGCAGAAACTTCTTGTTATGATGAACGCGACAGAAGTCGCGTACAGACCTTCTAAAGAAAAAATGTCTGATAATGACAATGAAGAGGAGGAGGTAGATAAGGAGGTAGAGAAGGAGGTAGAGAAGAAGGTAGAGAATGGTGAAGGAATCTCCTCTACTAACACCAAATATACGCCAAAAGATTTCATGGAACATCCAAACACCCTAGAAAGTAAACCCTTTGACATTGCACAGGACTCTAATTTAAAGAAGGATTCAAATAGTAAGGGGAAAGAGGTTGAAGGTGACATATTCATGTTACCCATAGACAAGAAGGAAAGGAATGCTACTGATGCTTGCCACACCGCACCATCGAAACTCGGCATTACGCGAGCGTCACCAATAGTAATTGATGGTAGGGGTCCTTCACCGACGCGACAGACCCAGAGCCGATTCCATTAGAAGCATTCGCAACTGCCTTGAAAAAGGGGCGGGGAGGGAAAAAAGGTGAGGTAGGAGACACTCTATCGAATGGATCATCATCTGACTCGTTTAATAGCCTACATACCGTTAGCGAGAAGCGCAAGCTCAGGTCGGCGGACAAAAAGGGTAAAAAACCAAAAAATGATGTTAGAAAAGGTAGTGCAACATCATTGAATTGCATGGTTGTGTATAAAACAGTTACATGCACGTATTAAATATTTGTTTCTGTGTATGCAGGTCTTTTCAAAGACCCAGAAGTCCTGGACGGTTTGACACCGCAACAAATAGATGCTGCAGTGTTGTACGTTAAAACAGCAAGAAATAATAAAGATTTTAAGAGTCTACGTGTCTATGATAACAAGGCCGACACTCAGGTCCCTGTCAACCACATTATTGAGATCCTTGATAAAGTATGGCTGGGTGGCAATGTAAGTCCAAGTACCATGGTTTTGTTATTTTATGCAACTAAGAAGGATCGTTCGTCACACGTTATTAAATTTTTCTTTAGGTTATAGGTGCTTGCATGGCAGAATTGTCTCTTCGACTGGGAGATGATCAAAAGTTATGCCCTGCGTATAGGGAAAATGATCTAATACGTACTCCACCAAGAAGAAAAACTAGATCCCAGCATAAGAAAGAGGCCTTGGAAAAAATTCAGAAATGGCTAATGATATACCAGGATGCTTTGAAAGATGCATGGAAGAATACTTCCGCGCTGATTAGGTAAGTAATGTTTGTACAAGAAAATGCAGGGTATAAACCATATTATGTAATGTGATAACACTTGTCTCTTTTTGGTAGGCATATTTCGCGTTGAATATAAACGATTGCCATTGGTGCTGTGTCATCCTCAATAGACCAAAGAAGAAGTTTCAAGTGCTCGACTCGCTGTTTGAATTTAAAAGGGTCCAGAAAAATGTCGAAGCTCTGGTATGTTTTCTCTCTATACATTTAGACGATATGGTTATTACAAGCATTACACTAAACCTCTCTGTTCATAGAGAGAGCAAATTTCGAAAGACATAGAAGTGGCTAACAAATTTACGGATTATAAGTTTGATGATGTTTCCAATTGGGAGATCGTAAGCTGCGATACACCACGGCAAAATGATGCGTGAGTTTCTGGTTGAACTAATGCCATTTCTTTTGATGTGTTAGTACTGTTATTCAAATTTAGATTCGTTGTGATCAGAAACTCGTGTGGATTGTTCGTGCTACACTGTATGGAGCATTTTGACGGAGATAAATTTACTGATGTAGTCTCGCAGGTATTCAAAATTTCTATTTGGCATTTGCATATTTATATACATCAGCATGTGACCTTATTAACCCTGCTAATATTTTGTTATAGGAAAGGATAAATGATTCTAGAAGACGTACTGTTGCAGAAATTATTCTGTCGAAGACAAACAAACTCTACAAGGTAAAAAGCAGAGTTCTTGAGATCGCGGAGATGCTGGTAGATTCTTGAAAACTCAAGAAACAAAAATTTGTACTACCGATTCCCTGGCCAATGTTGGTATACCATTAAACAATTTACGCAAAGTTGGGTTGTTTGATTGCTAAACAGTTCGCGCATGGCGCTGTGTTTTTGTCAGAAGAATGTTTCATGACCGTGGTGTTGTTGTTTTTCTTAATTTACGATTGTAATGTAAAGTTTGGGTTAGTTGTTTATGTTCGCCAATTTGTGGATTTGATGAGCAATGTTTATAGGCCTAGTTGTAGTGCGTATGCTTAAAATACAACGCTCGTCAAAATAGTAACGGACAAGACATATAAATGAATGGGAATTACATTATATAGTTTCAAAATATAAGAGTTTTTAGCTTTGTGAAGAAAATGTATCTAGACTTATTTTAGGATGTAGGTTCACTCAACTTTGGGGTGAATCTAGATTCATTATTTTCACAAACTTGAAACATCTTATATTTTGTAGTGTAAGTGCAAACCAAACTTTGTTAGCATGTACAGTGTTTGATGCATATGCCGCGCTCATCTGGCATCCCGTCCTGATGCAGCCACCGGCCCTAAACATCACGGGACCCGCCACATATGTACCTCATCATTACCTTTAGAAAAGGGGGGGACAGGAACCCGAGCCACCATTCTTCGGGTGCCTTTCTTCAATCCCGCAACGCCAGCGATAGATGCCGAACTCCAGTACAACCTCTGGCCCCTCATGGTCGCGGTATGGGGCAGTGCATATGACGAGGTGCCCTGACTGCCCACGCATCGCGCCACTGAAACGATTGGTCACTAAGAACGAGGAAAATGGCAATTGTGGGCGCAAATTTGTGAAATGCGAGAGCAAGCCAGAGGAGGGGAAGGTTAGATCTAAGTTCTTCAAGTCAATTTGTTGATTTCGTTTGCTAATTTTGGTTCTTCCCCGGATTTGGGATTTGAATCAGGGTTCATCTACCCACCCGATTTCAGGATCTGAAGAATTGTAGGCATTTTAAGTGGATGGATGAGTACATTCAGAGGATTAAACAAGAGGGCGCAGTTGATCGGAAGGGGGGCGCATCGATTGAGCTCAATTACCCTCATAAGGTCGAGAGCTTGGGCTCTGAAATCGTTGCTACGACAGGTGATGCAGAAGTTAAGGGAGAACTGAAGAAACTCAACAAGCAGTTAAGGCAGATTATCGATCTGAACAAGCAGGCGAACATGATGAATGCTGTATTTTATTTTTGTGCAGTTGCTCTTGGGTTGGTCCATCTGCTAATCATTAAGCAGTAGACACTGTAATAAGTTTATCAGTTAGCTTCCTCATGATTTGCACACCCTGAAGAAAAAGCATCACGAATTTGCCAAGTTTTCTCCGTTTGCTTCTCTTTATGCACATGTTCATGTAACAAAATACTCCCTCTGTCACAAAATAGATGTCTTAGGTTTTTCAAAATTTGGATGAATCTATATACTAAATAGTGTCTAGATTCATTCAATTTTTGACATATTTGAGACATCTATTTTGAGACAGAGGGGGTAGATAAAAACATTTTGTACGCTGGTTCTTGCTTTTCATACATGGCTTGGCAATATCACTCTTATATACTTAGATGTATCAACTGGGTGGGATCATGTTGGCCAAGTGTCAAGTTACAAAACCACAAATTGATTATGGTGTTTCTAGCCAACCGAGAGAGGTCATCATAATTTCTTGGCATATAGTGTTATACTAAGATCTATTAACTAGGTAGATATTTCTCAAAAAAATTAACTAGTTAGGATTATGTTGGCCAAGTGTTGACTCATTTACAACAAGTTGATAAAGGAGTTTCTGGCCAGCCCATGAAATGTTGGCATGCGCGCCCACATTTGGCGCAAAGTGTCTCATCATGTCTAGGCATAGCAGTCTTATACTTAGATCTATAAAGTAGGTAGGACCATGTTGGCCAAGTGTTGACTCATATGCTACAAGTGTGTTTCATAGCACTCTTATTCCAATAATACAACCGGCTTGCTGTCTATAAGGTTATTTATAGTCAGCTTATAGTCAAGTAGTACAATAGTTATCTTCAAAGATCTAATACTTTATACATATATGGCCCACTCACATACTCACATAGTGTATAGGAGCACGCGCAAGAGCTGGCTATTGCATGAGAGCCCATCTCTTTTCTCTCACCTTTTCTCTCTGATCCAACTAAGCAAAACAATACTAGTTTAAGCCTTATAGCCAGCTGACTATGACTTATTGTACTTGCTCTAAGATCCCATCTCTCTTCTCTCACCTCTTCTCTCTCATCCAACTCAATACTAGTTTAACTCTTATAGTCAGCTGACTAAAATTTATTGTACTTGCTCTTAGATATCAACTCGTTAGGATCACGTTGGCCAAGTGTTGAGTCACACAACCACAAGTTGATGAAGGAGTCTCTAGCCGACCCAAAGAAGCCTATAGCATTGGAGTGAATCTACGTGATGAACTAACCCCACCTGTGGGCCAGTCCTGAGATTTCAGGGCCCCGGGACGAAACTAAAATTTTGGGCCTCCTTCCTAATTTTTTTTGATATACAAGATTGAAATGATGAAGAATAAATACTTCAAGTATACCCATTTGCCGTGATGGACTCCAAATTTGAAAAGTATGTGTATGTCCAGCAAAGTAGAGCGCTCAATCTAGCCCAATAGAAAACTCAAAATTGCTATTAGTTTTTGAAAAAAAGATCTGAAATTACTGATTACTGATTTTGAAAAAAAGATCTGAAATTACAGAACTCATCTTTACTATCTTTCATAATCCTTTCGTGGTTTTTGCCTTAGTTTGAAAAAAAGCACCAGAAATTAAAAAACAATTCAATAAATAGTGGAACTAAGTTGATGATGGTGTATCTAGCCATGATGCTCGTAAATTTGACCTAGCCATGATGCTTGTGACAATTATGGACCCACAACAACATTGCATGGGATCTAAAATTAACCAATCTGAGTTGTCTAGAAACAACTGACCAACTTGTAGAAGTATGAGCCAACACTTGCTCAAACATGATCCCACCTAGTTATACTTAGATCTATCAAGTAGGTAGGATCATGTTGCTCAAACAAAAGAAGGAAACGAATCCCTCTCAAATTTGGCTAAAGTTTATGTTTTTTGATGTTTTATACGAAAGGAACTTGCACCTTTTATGGTTAAAAAATATATATGACAACTAATTTGTGTTTTGTGTACAACATTACCTCCATTTGAAGAAACAAGAAGCATAATTAAGTCAATGGACAAAAATACATTGTCATATAACTTTGAGCTTAAATAACCTCAGGCAAGCACTCTTTTTTTAAATTGTTATTCTTGTGTTAAATAAAATGAGTTGTCTCAATCATTGCATCAACTAGCTAAGTTAGTTTGCACGAACTATAACCACATAGATAAAAATAATATTATAGTAGCATTACATAAACCCATCCACCGATGGGCAAACGATACAAACGCACACAACTTACATAATAAAAACTAACTTACAACTAGAAAAACAGAAAAACAACGAGGCATCTTCCCGGGCGCCGCATCTTCCCTCCTTGGCTCCTCCTTGCGGGGTAGGGGCTCGCCCCTCACTTGTCGTCGTCCTCCGGCATGCGGTAGGGGAGGGTGTGCATGTTCCCCGGGGAGGGGAAGATGGCACGGAAGTTGGTGAAGATATTGTAGGTTGTGAATGTGATGAATTCGCATCCACACCAGAAAACCTGCCCGAGGAGCGCTAACGTGTCTAATGGGTTGGTGAAGTGCACATACAGGCCGATCTCCAAGTCGGTGTTGCCGTCGTAGTACCTCTCCAGCCTGAACATGTGTGGCGAGCCCCTAGGGAGGTGGCGGTAGCCGGCAGAGAGGAAGAAATGCGCTAGTTCCGTCGTCCCCCTCCACCTCGAGATCGCCCAAACACGCAGTTCATTCTCGACGATGACACTGCCGCACTGCCGCTCGGGCGTGGTGGGTGGGCGACGGAAGGTGGGGCCGTTGAATTGCATGGTTGCGGCTAGCAGGTGACGGCTGAAGAAGATGCGGTGGCGGGCTGGCAGCTAAAGAGAGAGGAGGGTGAGAGAGGTGTGTGGAGATTGGGAAGAAATGGTGCCATTATATAGGCCGGGGCGGCCGTTGCAAACCCTAGTGTGAAGAGAGAGGAGGGTGAGAGGTGTGCGGTGGCGTTTGGTCTCCATCGAGCCGTCAAAGCCGCCGCAGAGCATTCAAAGCGGCGGGATGGGTTATCCAAGCGGCGCGTGCATCGGTGTGCATCGACGGTTTATCCAAGCGGCGGGACGGTAAGGCTGCATCAGCGTGTGCCCTGCATGCTGCGACGCTGCGCGGAATAGCCAGGCTGCGACGCTGATGGGTTCAATAGCCAGGCTACGACGGGCACGCTGCATGGCGCATGCATGGCAAAGGCGCTGGAAAAGAGGGCAGCGACGGGTGGTGGGCACAGAGGCGTGACTGCCACGAGCAGAGGCATAAACAGACCCGTTGGACGATGCGTGGACGGCCCAGCGGAACCAGGCGCGACTCGCTGGAAGAAAAAATGCCAGCCAATCACGTCGAAGAAACTGGGCTCTCGCGGATCGCTCATGATTCCTCCTAGAAGACCATATCGCACGGCGGGAGTTTAGCACACAACGTCAGATGAACGGTCGAGGTTGGTCATTAGGGTTAGCTGCCGTCACACAGAATCCTACTAGAAGAACAGATCGAACGGACCGGGTAGCGCGCTAGGGTTAGATCGACGCTCCAGGTTGGTCGTCAGGGTTAGCCTGGTCAACGAATGGGGTTTTGAGGGTTTTTTAGCTCAGTCAACGGGGTTTTGACAACTTTGACCGTGCATAACTAATTCCCAAAAAACGAAAAAATTCAAAAATTCAAAAAATAGTGAGATTTAGTACTAATACTGTATAGGTAGAATAGATGCTAAGGACATTTATTTGGATGATTTGGACAAGGTCAAAAAATAAGATGCTTAGCAATGGGGTCATTTCCCCTTGCTTTGGAGGCCATTTCCTGCACATTTTCGGTGGCAATGAGATGTACTTCACAAAAGGACTAGGATTGATGAACTAACATGCATAATAGTACATAAAGCATTAAAACATCATAGAACAAACCAATAATCTCTAAGAAATATTGAATGTTCGTCCAAATTAGAAGGTCAATTCAAATTCAAATTTGAATTCCGGTTCAAATTCAAATTCACATCACATAAGTTTTCACATCAAAGTACACAAACCAATACAACAATGAAGATTACATCAATGAAATATAGGTTTTCACATCAAAGTACAACAAAAAAATGTTTCAATGGTTCCCACTCTATTTTTCTTGCCTCTTGCCGCTCGATCTCTTGTTTTTTTTCACTGCTTGGTACAACATGACATAATTTGTTGATGCTCCTGGTTTTCTTACCAGGACCAGTTGGCCCCCACAACTTTTGCAGCAAAACCTCCTGAACTGGTTTTAGTGGCAATTCAACAGCCAAATCAGCGATGTCGTTCAGCACAACCTCGAGAACATGTTCAGGTGGCACCTCAATAGACTCTTTTGTTGCCTCTTCGGTTTGCAAATTATCCAGAACAGGTGGCAACTCAATAGATTGCGGCACAATATGATCAAGGGCATCATCTGCTTCCATTGCAACATCCACAACAGGTGGCAACTCAATAGCCTCATTTTGCCTTGTTTGATCATCAGTAAACATGATCTGCACATTTCTCTTTTTTCTGAATCTACCAAGTCTTGCCTTTTTGGTTGGCCAGCATTTTTCAACAACAAGAGGCTAAACTGGACATTTTCTCCTGAAAAACATAACAGGTCATTTTGCAACAAAACAAAGTGAATAAACAACAGTAACAATAAAAAAAATATTGCATACTTCTTTGGCTTTTCTGGAGTGTAACGGCATTTGGAAGACCCAGTTCGGTGCCCAAGTTCCTGGCAAAGCTTGCATCTGTTTTTGTTACCTTTTTGAGGTATTTTTGGCTTATCATCCTTTTTCCCTTTCTTACGACTCCCACCTTTCTCAAACCATGCCTTGATATATACTTTGCTTAGGCCGGCCAGCTTTTCTTTTGGTCAGTGGAGGACACATAGAAAATTCAAATTCTACTTCAGGCCATTGAGACTGGTCTGTAAGTGCTGGAATTGGAGTTGCATATGCAGCTTTGAATTTTTCTACTGAATAATATTCATGCAAATATAGGTGCATATTTAACTTTGGTTTGGAGGCCAAGAACAGTAGGGCATGCTCACATGGCTTTCAAGTGTGTTGCCACTCCAGGCAAGTGCATTCATGCACTTCAGTGTCAACAACATGTCTCCTTCCAGTTTTGGTGTCTCTAACTTCAGCACCCCACAAAGAAGATTTCTCAACTTTCAAATGTGCAAGATTTCTACTCCTGTTGACAACCTGTTGTACCACTGCTAGAAGCTTGTCCCCTTGCAGGACATCACCAATTCTTCTTCTCAATTCCCACAAGCGCATGATCATGATCCTGATTTGGTCAACCATGTCATGTACAGGAAAGTCCTTTAAATCCTTCACCTTGTTGTTAAAACTCTCTGCCAAGTTGTTGTTGATATGATCACATTTGATGGCAGTATTAAATCCTGACCGATACCATAAGAGAGAGTGATAGGTTTGCAGCCATGTACCAAATTCATTCTAAGTACATGCTGCCATTATCTTACCAAGATGATATGAATGTGTCTGGGTAGTGTAAGATCTGGCTGCAGGCCACATGCGCCCAAATTCTTCTCCTCTGAACTTTTTGATCAAATTCATCCACATATGTCCAAAGCACTCTCTTTGCTTAGAATGGGGAAACACAGTCTTTACTACATTTTCTAGGCCTTTGCATGCATCTTTATGAATTGCCAAAGGTGAGACTGGCCCTAAGCATCTTTTCAACTGCATCATAAACCATGTCCATGAGGCCTCAGTCTCTGATTGAAACAACCCAATGGCAACGGCGAACATCCAATTATGTCCATCCAGAGCATTGCATGCTGCTAGCTGACCATTCCACTTTCCAGTTAAAAATGAAGAGTCTATGCTTAAATATGGACGACATCCTGCTTTGAAGCCATCGATGCAAGGCTTTAAAGCCATAAAAACTTAGAGAAGAACACCTTGCCATCATCACTGACCTCAGTATCTATCTCCACAACACTGCCAGGTGACCTTTTCTCAACCTCTGCTTTGAAGTTATACAACATCCTAAAAGTATTTTCCCAATCACTATACAATTATTTCATTGCCCTTTGTTTTGCCTTCCACACAGTGCTATAATTCACCTTAATTGGATAGTCCTTTTCCAAGTCTTTTTTAGCCTCTTTACAGTAGTGTTTGGTGTCTTGGCTAAAATAGGAGTGATCTTTTTAGCAACCCAAATTTGTGATGTCATTGTTGATACTCTCTGTGAACTAGGAATGCAAGTGTGTTCAAAAGGGATTTGATTAACTCTAATGGTGCTTCCATCTGGTTGGCGTCTAGCAGAAAGGTACCATTTGCAAGGATTGGCGCCCCCATCAAAACCTCTACATCTAGCATAGAACATCTTTTTATCAGTCCACTGAGTCTTGGCATCAAACTTCTTCTTGATTGCATAAGTTTTGAAACACATCCTAAACTCACGCATGCTTGGAAACAGTTTCCCTACTGCAATAACAGGGTTTTCCTTGTCATAGACAGTAACCAGCTCATCATAATGTGCATCATTTACATCATCTGCAGCATTCTCCATCAGCTCTATATCCACATCTTCATAAAATGTTCTGTTACCACCATCATCATCATCCAAATTAGTTTCATCAGTCTTTTCCTTATCTCTGTCATCTACTGGAATGCCAAATATTTTGGCCATTTCTATGTCAGTCATTGGTGCTATGACTAAATCAGTAGTTTCATCTAACTCCACTAAATTCCAATCAACATACATACTAGCCCCTGCATCAACACCCTGTCCTGCATCAACATCATTTCTGTCTGATAATACTGTCACTTCAGTTCGTATGGGCACCATCTGCCTCTGTGAGTCCCAATCATCATCTGACATTTGCGAAGCAAAATTTGAAGCCACATATCCAACCTTGGAATCTGCTTCCAGATCGATGAGCTTAGCATGAAAAGTAACCTCTTTGTTTGTCCAGCCATCTTGTCGATCAATTTCATCTACTAAATCTTCTCCATCCTCAATTCTCAAATATTCTCCCTTCCAATTTTCAAACCGTAACAATGCAACTTCCTGCTGTGGACCCCAAGGAACACTTTGCCCGATTTTCTCCACCAAATTCTTCACGGACAATTCTTCCATTTGCTGCAGTTGTTGGGGATCAATATTTGCAAACTCAACCTCCCAACCCACAGATGTACCTCTCTTGATGTTACATACACTACCATCACCTAGTTTTGCTTTAGATGGGAAGAACTTGAAATTGAATTGGAATTTTCTCCGCCGCTCATAATCACCCCTGTTTTGTTTGAGTAGAGGCGGGCAGAGTGAGCTAGAGGAATTGGTGATTATCCAAATGCAATCAAATCAAATGAAAAAATAGTGAGATTAACCTATTGGAAGTGCCTCTCCATCTCGATGCCCCCGATTCAGCCAACCCGCCCACGGCAATCTAGCTCAGAAATCAGAAATCAGAGGGAAAGCGATTGGGTCAGATCCAAATCCAAGCGCAGGGAATGAGCTAGGGTTTCGAGATTACGCACCATAGATGGGCTGCCCCTGAGCTCACACGGGTCGCCGCTGCCGAGCACACGAAGTTGACGGCACCGCCGCCGGATTATAGCTAATCTATCAAGTGGGTGGGATCATGATGGTCAGGTGCAGTGACTCACACAGCCACTAAGTTGATGATGGTGTTTCTAGCCAACCCAGAGAGGTCTAGATCCTATGCAATATTGGCATGGCCCCACATTTACCACAGTTGTGTGTGTCATGGCTTGGCATAGCAAAATTATAGCTAGATCTATCCAAACATGGTGTAGTTAGGTCAACGATCATGTCCGACTACTCGAAAGAGTCACTTGTGTACCATGTTTTTATCTACATTTATTCAAATGGACTCAAATTTGGCACGAGAGTTTATCACCATGTGCCTAATGATGCTACCATTGTATCTAGCCATTTTGGTTTGAAATTTTCAAAAATTTAACCAACAAACTCAACACAGGCTTTCATTTGTGAAGCAAGTACCAAAACTACAATTTGAAACCTTCTAGTTGCATGCTTGTACGGTTTTACATCACATTGGGACCACATAAGAGCAGTTGTACTTTTAACCGCATAAGCCACACTTCAAACACGGATATTTAACCGCAGCCGTTACAAAATATCTTGTACATTGACTACAATGTTGCATGCAAATAACATGACATAACGCAATAAAATACTAAAAGCCACCCTTGAAATAAACTTTTGGAGGCCATTCCTCCGACAATGAGTAGATCCTACCCACCTGACTTTCATTGCTTAACATCTGAATTTCAGTCACAGTTTTCATATCCATGTCGACTTCAAACAATCCAGGATCAAACCCAGTTGATAACAATACAAATCGTCCATTGCTTGATGCCTTCCTCATCTGAATTTTGTAGTAATAATTTGCGAACCCTGACTTACCCTCATTATTGAAAACTTCTTCCCATCAGTCATCCGATATCCTAGATCCAATTTTTCGAACCAAATCAACCTTAGACTCCAAAGACCACACAGTGTTGTTGCCCTCATGATGCAGAACCCATCTTTCAAGATCTCCATTGGAAAACTTAATGAACACCACCCCTCCTCCACATTTAGGAGCTACCGTGTAATCATTCCAAGAGTTAACATTGAATCCCATTTCATCTGACAATTCTATTATGCAAGTCTATGATGTTAAAATGTCCAAACAAATTATATACCCGACTACATACATCATGTAGAGCTTGCCTCCAGATAAAACACCATACGGATTACGGTGAAAGACAGGAACCACAGGTGATTGTATTGGCGAACTTACTGTTCTTGACCACCCCCATCTTTATGAATACACACGTGAACAAACACCGGATCAGTACTGTTAAATCTTACCCCGTTGTAGTAAGAATTAAAGAGCGTAGCTGCATCTTTCTCGAAGAAAGGCAACCCTGACAACCCCTTCCAAGTATCAACCCAAACTGCCCTAATGTGTTATTAGTGTGCTGACCCCCATTTCTTGGAATTTGCACTATATGCTCCATCTCCAAAGAACTAAAACTATTTTTTCTTGCATAGGGGCAAAACGTGTAGTAAACATCCGAATCCCCACACATGCTTCCAGCTTTAAGACCAAGGACAACGCCATCTGCTGATCTCAAAATATCCGCACCTTCCCACAGTTCACTGTTTAATAATGGGCGTAAAGCATTAGATGAAACCTCTGTCTGGTTTCTCCGTGCATAAATTAACCTAAATACACATGTTCTTGTTCCTAGTTTCCTGAACTGCACCAAAAAACCTAGATGTGCTGGTGTATTTGTCGAACTAAACCAGCGTTGCACAATTAGAGACCTACTAGCTGACAACCAGGCATTATTGAAAATGCTGCAACGGATCAATGCCATAGAAGTTGCAATTTCAGACTTTGTAATAATTTTTGAAACCAAATCTGAGTTGCTCATCACTGAATCCATGGAAGTTTTCAATTCGACAGATATGCTGGAACCAACTCCATCTGCCAAACAAGAAACCATATGTCATATGTTTGATACAATGCCATGAATTTTTTTATACCAAGGAATAGAAGCATGTCAACAAGCTTCCATCATCTACAGAATAACAAATCAAACAACAGAACAGAAATAAAATCCCTACAAACTACAGCACACTACTAAATTCCACCATCCCCCACCCCCAATTTGCGAAGGAAGCTGTTATTGAAGCTTCCCTTCCTAAAAGCAGTCGCTTCTAAAGAATAGAAAGTATTTTATTTTTCAGTTGCTCCTTTGTATAAGAAACCATTTAAGTAAAATCCTTCAGCATATCCCAAACTATAGCACGGTTCCTAAATACCCTAAGAAACAGATATACTCTGAAGACCTCTTTAGATCTACACAGAACAGACCCGTACTATACACACAATAGGAAAGCATACAAAATTTTACATATGCAGTCGGATAAAAGCAATCAACATTACCAGAAGATTCTTTTCGAAATCCATCGCCTGAAGTGTTGAACTCTCTAAATCCTAGAGAATCTTCCATGGCGACAATCCAGCCAGACCTTGGAACCTTAGGCGAAAGCACACCCTCATCCCTCTCGTTCATAACGGCGTGATGTATGCGAGTTTTAGTGGAAGGATATAAGAATCAATTTGAATCTTGGAAGAGCGGATGGATAGGGGCACCTTAGGTTAGGGTTCCAAAGGACGCAGCCGTTCATCTATAGCTACCGAAAATCCTTTTGTACCCCACAGGACTAACTTTAGCCATGCTAGAAAAACACAAGGGGGATTTGCAAAATAACTATGCTGTGCTCTGAACTGAAGCCATGTATGAAGCTAGTTCTGACCGGCCACTACGCTGATTACTACCAAACCCAAAAAATTATACGTACGCTGAAAATCGATCTATAAAATTACTGATCAATCCAATGAAAACATCCTTCCTGGTATATCTTAAGGGAAACAAACTCAATCCCGAAGAGAAACAAATTTAACTGTGAAACACAGAAGCTTAGATTCATAGTGGATTAACTGAAGATTTTTTATATTTCCCATCTATCCCATATAGTTCAGCTTTTCCCTTTTCATATGACACCCATTTTTTAAGAACCAAATATTAGCCGAAGATATCCCATGTTGTAAAATTTATCGTTTTTAAAAACTAGGATTAGCCGAAGATATCTCATTTTTATGACTTACTATTACATTAAAAAGTACTACTGTTAGACCTGAATGATGCATACATTACCCCTCCCTAAATCATAACTAAGAATTGTGAAATATTCATATTGTTTAAATTACAAATTCATAAGCCATGTTTTGATGTATTGATGCTAGCTAAATGGACTCAAATTTGGCACAAGGGTGTATCACCACGTGCCGAATGATGCTAGCATTGTACCCAGAGAGGTCTATAGCCAATGCAATGTTGGAATGGGCCCACATCTACCACAAAGTGGCTAATCATGTCTTGGCATTGTATCTAGCCTAATGATGCTAGCATTGTACCCATAGAGGTCTAGATCCCATGCAATGTTGGCATGGCCCCACATCTACCACAGTTGTGTGTGTCATGGCTTGGCATAGCGAAAGTATAGTTAGATCTATCAAGAGGGCAGTATCATGTTGTCCAAGTGATGACTCATACAACAACCAGTTCGTGAAGGTGTTTCTATCCAACCCAGAGAGGTCTCGATGCCATGCAATGTTGGCATGGCCCCACATTTTCCACAAGTGTGTCTCATGTCTTGGCATAGCACTCTTACATCTAGATCTATCAAGTGGGTGGGATCATGTTGGTCAGGTGTAGTGACTCACACAACCACTAAGTTGATGATGGTGTTTCTAGCCAACCTAGAGAGGTATAGATCCCATGCAATGTTGGCATGGGCCCACATCTCTTGCTGTAGATTCAAAATTCAGCTGATTTTTAGAAACAATTCAAAATTCATCATCTCTTGGCATAGTAGTATTATACTTAGATCTATCAAGTGGGTGGGATCATGTTATCCCAGCATTGCATTAGGCTCTAGACCCATATGAGTTGACTAGAAACACCATCATCAAGTTTGTCGTGGCTTGACATAGCACTATTATAGCTAGATCTATCAAGTGGTAGGGATCATGTGGTCAAGTGTAGTGTCTCAAACAACCACTAAGTTGATGATGGTGTTTCTAGCCAGCCCAGAGAGGTCTGACCCCATGCAATGTTAGCATGGCCCCACATCTACCACAAGTGTGTCATGGCTTGGCATAGCACTTTTACAGCTAGATCTATCAAGTGGGTGGGATCATGTTGGCCAGGTGTAGTGACTCACACAACCACTAAGTTGATGATGGTGTTTCTAGCCAACCTATAGAGGTATAGATCCCATGCAATGTTGGCATGGGCCCACATGTACCACAGTTGTGTGTGTTATGGCTTGGCATAGCAAAAGTATAGTTAGATCTATCAAGTAGGTAGGATCATGTTTGTCAGGTGGGATGACTCATACAACAACAAGTTGGTGAAGGTGTTCCTATCCAGCCCATAGAGGTCTAGACCCCATGCAATGTTGGCATGGCCCCACATCTGCCACAAGTTTGTGTCATGGCTTGGCATAGCACTCTTATAGCTAGATCTATCAAGTGGGTGGGATCATGCTGGTCAGGTGTAGTGACTCAAACAACCACTAAGTTGATGATGGTGTTTCAAGCCTGCCCATAGAGGTCTAGACCACATGCAATGTTAGCATGGCCCCACATCTACCACGAGTGTGTGTCACGACTTGGCATAGCACTCTTATAGCTAGATCTATCAAGCGGGTGGGATCATGTTGGTCAGGTGTAGTGACTCGCACAGCCACTAAGTTGATGATGGTGTTTCTAGTCAACTCAGAGAGGTTTAGATCCCATGCAATGTTGGCATGGGCCTACATCTACCGCAGTTGTGTGTTTCATGGCTTGGCATAGCAAAATTATAGCTAGATATAGCAAGTAGGTAGGATCATGTTGGCCACACAACCACAAGTTGGTGAAGGTGTTTCTAGCCACCCCAGGGAGGTCTAAAGCCCATGCAAAAATTCAAAGTTTGACCGGGCCACCTAAAATTCAAAAGAAACATCAAAATTGTGTTAAACGTTGGACACATTTGACCGGGCACAATTGGCCCGAGACAGGCCGACCGGCATATGGGCTGGCCAAAGCCCATGCATCATACTCAGACTTTATTTTAATTCATGGACCTAAACCCTAAACCCCACAGGCCCCACCCACCCACCACGCACACACCCCACGTTGTACGTGCGCACAAAGAGGAACATCTTATCAGAGGGATTTTCTTGTTCGATCGCCTTGACTCCGCCCACCTCGACTCCGCCCATTGCCACCAACGACGAGATTTGAATTCTTTTCTTCCTGCCCTACGTGAGAGCTACATCGAGGACACACCGTTTCTTTTTGAGGAGCTGAATAATCGCAGCACACGCACTACCGTTGCAGGTATTTTTGTACGCACTGTGGATTTATCATACAGTATTACTAGTTCTAAGTTCAGCAGAACTTCGATTAGAGCTCGATCCATATGGATCCGTTTGTTTAGTCGTTAGATTTTCCGTCCAAGGGTAGTCGCCATTATGTCGAAGAATTGTTAGTGGATCTTCGCTAGGAATTCTAGTTGTTGGGCTCTGTTTGAGGGCGAGAAATCGTTTGGCATGATGTTGCCTATTAATTCTGCTGTAATATTCTTGTGTTAGTTGGTTCTGTGTGTTAGATATCGCATCTCAGGCCTACATGCGATGTTGAGATGCAATTTAGCTGGTTTGGTGTTTAAAAACGCATGATGTATACAAGTCCCTTTTGATAAAAGAAACAAGACGTTTGATTCTCCTGTTGTTATTCAGTTTAGCTGGTTATGTGTAATATTGTTCATATATGTTTGCAATAAAAGGTCTATAAACACATGCACTACAGAAAAACTATGTGGGTAAACTCTTTATTTGTAATTGTATATATGTGTAAACATTTTTAAAATCCCGCTCTCGATTTATCGGTAGTTAGGCGCGTCTAGAGATCGATTTACCTGACATGGTGTAGTATAACATACTCTTAGTGTTATCCATCTTATAGTCTATGTGTGTTATGAATAGTATTATTTCTTGAATGCCAGCAAAACATCTAAATAAATATAGTTATTTTTCAACAGAATGGACGAAATCGGAGAAATATGTTGTGCTATTGAGAAGTGGTGTCATTTCGTGAAAAGTATGACACCAGCACAATGTGCCAAAATTGGAGAAACCGACTTGCAGTGCATGCTTGAGATTCCCCCAGTGAAGTCAAGATGTCTGGTGATCAAATTTATGAAACAAAAATTTGATCCAAAGACAAAAAAAAATTAATGTACGCAAGAATGATGGTGAAATATCCCTTACGGGAGTGGACGTTGAGTGCATCTATGGTTTAAAAAATCATGGATTGGATATATCGGACATTCTTTATGAGGAAGCTGATGACGCAAAGAACCGTATACCTGATAGCTTTGTAAGCAAAAAGACAGGTAATCTTGTAATTGATGACCTAATCGTTGACGTCATCAAGGATAAAGTTGCGGATGACGACTTTATCCGCAAGGTAGTTTTGGTTCTGATTGAGACAGTCCTTGCCCCACAGAACCAGAAGATCGTCCCAAAACAATACTTTGCACTGGTAGAAGATGTGGGTCGTATTAAAAAGCTGAATTTCAATGAGTATGTACGGATATACCTCATTGCTAGCCTAAAACAAGTAGGCAACGCATATGAAGTGAAGCAATGGCCGACAGGCAGCACCATCTTGTTACAGGTAAATTCCATTCTCAACTTACATACTTCCTTCGATTCAAACTAATTGACTTGGTTTTGTCTAGATGCGGATATATCTAACACTAAAACATGTCTAGATACATCCAAATCTAGACAAATCTGAGTTAAATAATTTGAATCAGAGGGAGTATATAATTATCTACAATACATTTTACTTTGTTTTAATCTAACTTTGTTGTGATATTTGAAGTATCTGTACTATGAGAAGATACTCCCAGATGGCGCCGAGTATACGTCTAGAAGGCCATTGATGAGGAACTGGACGAAAGATGCGGCTTCGGCGAGAGACGCCTTAGAATTAAAGGGCCATGCTTTGGGGAAGGTACGTAAATACAAGTGATATCGTGGCTTATTTTTTGTTCTGCTAACGGTTCTAGGTTGTCAATATTAATTGGTTTACATACACATATCTTGAAGATTGACGATGACATAACTCAAAAGCATCGAGAAGAGGATCTCCATACACCCGAAATTGCATCTGGTAAGAAACGTAGTAGAGGGCCCTACAGGAAGAAGGAAGGAGGTTCTACATCCAGCAGGGCTAAAGGAATGAGAGAAGTCATGTTGGAACAGATGACGAACAAACTAACAGAGCATATTGATAGAACAATTGAAGAAACCCTTGATAGAAAGATGGAGGTCTTCACAGAAGCTTGTGCTAAGGTGATACACCCTATTTGTCATCTGCTCTGAGTTAGACAAATGCTTTTTTTAAAACATGACATGATGATTCATTTATTTTCAATCTTGCAGAAACTTCTTGTTATGATGAACTCGGCAGGAGTCGCGTACAGATCTTCTAAGGAAAAAATGTCTGATAATGACAATAAAGAGGAGGAGGTAGATAAGGAGGTAGAGAAGGAGGTAGAGAATGGTGAAGGAATCTCCTCTACTAACACCAAATATACGCCAAAAGATTTCATGGAACGTCCATACACCCCAGAAAGTAACCCCTTTGACATTGCACAGGACTCTAATTTAAAGAAGGATTCAAATAGTAAGGGGAAAGAGGTTGAAGGTGACACTCATGTTACCCACAGACAAGAAGGAAAGGAATGCTACTGATGCTTGCCACACCGCACCATCGAAACTCGGCAGTACGCAAGCGTCACCAATAGTAATTGATGGTAGGGGTCCTTCACCGACGCGACCGGACCCAGAGCCAATTCCATTAGAAGCATTCACAGCTGCATTGAAAAATGGGCGGGGAGGGAAAAAAGGTGAGGTAGGAGACACTCTGTCGAATGGATCTTCATCTGACTCGTTTAATAGCCTACGTACCATTTGCCGGAAAGCTATTAATGGTGAGAAGACAGAAGCCGTTGGCGAGAAGCGCAAGCTCACGTCAGCGGACAAAAAGGGTAAAAAACCAAAAAACGATGTTAGAAAAGGTAGTGCAACATCATTGAATTGCATGGTTGTGCATGTATTAAATTAAAATAGTTACATGCACGTATTAAACATTTGTTTCTGTGTATGCAGTTCTTTTCAAAGACATAGAAGTGCTGGACGGTTTGACACCGCAACAAATAGATGTTGCAGTGTTGTACGTTGAAACTGCAAAAAATAATAAAGATTTTTGCAATGAAAGTGTCTATAATAACAAGGACGACACTGAGGTCACTGTCAACCACATTAGTGTGATTCTTGATAAATTATAGATGCGTAGCAATGTAAGTCCAAGTACCACAGTTTTGTTATTTTATGTAAACAAGAAGGATCGGTTGTCACACGTTATTAATTTTTTTTGTAGGTTATAGGTGCTTACATGGAAGAATTGTCTCTTCGACTGGGGGATGATCGAAAATTGTGCCCTGCATGGAGGGCAAACAGTCTAATACGTACTCCACCAAGAAGAAAAACTAGATCCCAGCATAAGAAAGAAGCCATGGACAAAAAATCAGAAAAGGTGTATCATATATCAGGATGCTCTGCAAGATGCATGGAAGAATACTTTCGTGCTGATAAAGTAATTAGTACTATTTATACAAGAAAATGCAGAGTATAAACCAGATTATGTAATGTGATAACACTTGTCTCTTTTTGGTAGGCATATTTCGCGTTGAATATAAACGATTGCCACTGGTGCTGTATCGTCTTGAATAGTCCAAAGAAGAAATTTCAAGTGCTCGACTCGCTGTTTGAATTTAAAAGGGTCCAGAAAAATGTCGAAGCTCTGGTATGTTTTCTCTCTATACATTTAGCGACGATATGGTTATTCCAAGAATTACACTAAACCTCTCTGTTTCATAGAGAGAGCAAATTTCGAAAGACATAGAAGTGGCTAACAAATTTACGAATTATAAGTTTGATGATGTTTCCAATTGGGAGATCGTAAGCTGCGAAATACCACGGCAAAATGATGCGTGAGTTTCTGGTTGAACTAATGCCATTTCTTTTGATGTGTTAGTACTGTTATTCAAATTTAGATTCGTTGTGATCAGAAACTCGTGTGGATTGTTCGTGCTACACTGTATGGAGCATTTTGACGGAGATAAATTTACTGATGTAGTCTCGCAGGTATTCAAAATTTCTATTTGGCATTTGCATACTTATATACACCAGCATGTGACCTTATTAACCCTGCTAATATTTTGTTATAGGAAAGGATAAATAATTCTAGGAGACGTACTGTTGCAGAAATTATTCTGTCAAAGACAAACAAACTCTACAAGGTAAAAAGCAGAGTTCTTGAGATCGCGGAG
The DNA here is from genome assembly GCA_916181665.1 of Avena sativa. Classification (NCBI taxonomy): domain Eukaryota; kingdom Viridiplantae; phylum Streptophyta; class Magnoliopsida; order Poales; family Poaceae; genus Avena; species Avena sativa. Next base: position 131,140,252 of record OV702298.1, read on the forward strand.
ATGCTGGTAGATTCTTGAAAGCTCAAGAAACAAAAATTCGTACTACCGATTCCCTGGCGAATGTTGGTATACCATTAAACAATTTACGCAAAGTTGGGTTGTTTGATTGCTACACAGTTCACGCATGGCGCTGTGTTTTTGTCAGAAGAATGTTTCATGACTATAGTTTAATTTTTTCGTTTTGCTTAATTTATGATTGTAATTAATGTAAAGTTTGGGTTGTTTATGTTCGCCAATTTGTGGATTTGATGAGCAATGTTCATAGGCCTAGTTGTAGTACGTATGCTTAAAATACAACGCTCGCCAAAATAGTAACGGACCAGACATATAAATGAATGGGAATTACATTATACAGTTTCAAAATATAAGAGTTTTTAGCTTTGTGATCTAGACCTCTTTAGGTTGGCTAGAATCTCCCTCATCAACTTGTGGTTGTGTGAATCATCACCTGGCCAAAATGATCAAACCCAGTTGATACATATGAGTAAGCCATGACACACACTCGTGGCAGATGTGGGCCGATGCCAACATTGCATGGGATCTAGACCTCTCTACGCTGGCTAGAAACATCTTCACCAGAGTTTCTCCTCTCGCTCAAAACGGTGTGTATTTCTTTGGTATAGTCCTCGTCACAAAGGAGTAAAATGCCTTGATAGTACTTCTGGCCGTGTCTACGAGTCAAGGGATGTAGTTTTTGATGAAAATGTTTTCCCTTTGCTACACTTCATCAAAATAGCGGGTCGTCGTCTCCATGATGAAATTTTTTTGCTTCCTTCAGACAATCCCTCCTCGGTAGAAACAACTATGGGTGTACATACTAATGACCAATATATATGTGCCGATTGTTCCTGTCGTTGATCCTATGCGGGCCACAGCTGAAACCCTGCCCACAAGCTATACCGAACTACTCACGCAAAATTCTGCCGAAAATACTGATGACAACACGTTAGATAATGAGGCTGAAGGAAACACCGCTACAAGCCAAGAAAACACGTATTCTGAGCATGATACGGGGGCAAAATCTGCCTCGGATCCGCCTCCGAGACTCTGACTCGCTGTCACCTGGGCATATCGATCCGTGCCAGTCCCCTCACGCCACGTCCCTAAGGTCTGGGCCCTCCTTTGCGTCGCGTTCTGCGCGTAACTATGGTGGCCATGGGGAGCCCGACACGTCTTCCCCGTGGTCCCCACCAACGCGTGTACGCGCGGATCTCCCGCCCAGCTCTTCCCCGTGGTTCTTCTGACGGCTTCGAGAGTGACGCCTCGCCAGGAGATCCAATCGGCACGTCGTTGAGCGTTGGTGCCCAGGAATATTCTGCACCTGTACAATCTTCAGCGCCAGGATCATCTGCAGCACCTGCTGCTGACGTATATACTGCTGCTGAACCCCGCACTCATCTACAAAAAAAGGTACTACTACCTCTGTTCCAAAATGTAAGGCTTTTTAGCAAACTAAAACAGCTTGCTAAAAAGGTTTATATTGTGAAACGAATGAAGTATAAAGGACCCAAAAATTCGTACTGAGGCCACAATTCGGTTGACACTATTAACATCTACTCCCTCCGTTTCAAAATATAAGATGTTTTAGCTTTATGAAGGAAATGTATCTATACTTATTTTAGTGTGTAGGTTTATTCAAGTTTCGAGTGAATCTACAAACTAAACAAGTCTAGATACATTTGCTTCACAAATATAAAACATCTTATATTTTGAAACAGATGGAGTACACGAGAACCATAAAACTTGCATGAAGCTAAAACGGATACAAACTAAAGTGTGCTATGCAAGATCCCACTAAGCTCTAACAAAAATGTTATTGATTGCACCTTGTCCCACCAAGCTCTAACATGATCCCACCCAGTTGATACATCTAAGCATAAGAGTGCTATGCCAAGCCATGACACACACTTGTGGCAGATGTGGACCCATGCCAACATTGCATGAGATATAGACCTCTCTTAGCTGGCTAGAAACACTTTAACCAACTTGTGGTTGTATGCCATGTTACAACATCGACCTAGTTTCACATCATAAAAATTCACCACATTAATTTGCCACAAGCTAGTGTGTGTCATGGCTTGGCAAACTCAAAATTATAGCTAGATCTAGCAAGTAGGTAGGATCATGTTGGCCAGGTGTGATGACACATACTACAACAACAAGTTGGTGAAGATGTTTCTATCCAGCCCAGAGAGGTGTCCCATGCATGCATGCAATGTTGGCATGGCCCCACATTTTCCACTAGCTAGTGTGTGTCTTACAACTAGATCTATCAAGTGAGTGGGATCATGTTGGTCAGGTGTAGTGACTCACACAGCCACTAAGTTGATGATGGTGTTTCTAGCCAACTCGGAGAGGTGTAGATCCCATGCAATGTTGGCATGGGCCCACATCTACCACAGTTGTGTGTGTCATGGCTTGGCATAGCAAAATAATAGTTAGATCTATCAAGAGGGTGGGACAACGTTGTCCAAGCGATGACTCATACAACAACAAGTTGGTGAACATGTTGCTATCTAGCCCATAGAGGTCTAGATCCCATGCAATGGTGGCATAGCCCCACATTTGCCACAAGTTGGTCAGAAACACCATCATCAAGTTTGTCGTGGCTTGACATAGCACTCTTATAGCTAGATCTATCAAGTGGGAGGGGATCATGTTGGTCAAGTGTAGTGACTCAAACAACCACTAAGTTGATGATGGTGTTTCTAGCCAGCCCAGAGAGGTCTAGACCCCATGCAATGTTAGCATGGCCCCACATCTACCACAAGTGTGTGGGATCTAGAGCCTGATGCAATGTTAGGATGTCCCCACATCTAGCATGGCCAACAAGTGTGTCATGGCTTGGCATAGCACTCTTACAGCTAGATCTATCGGGTGGGTGGGATCATGTTGGCCAGGTGTAGTGATTCACACAGCCTTGTTGATGATGGTGTTTCTAGCCAACCTAGAGAGGTATAGATCCCATGCAATGTTAGCAAAAGTATAGTTAGATCTATCAAGTAGGTAGGGTCATGTTGGTCAGGTGTGATGACTCATAGAACAAGTTGGTGAAGGTGTTTAATTTCTATCCATCCGAGAGAGGTCTAGATCCCATGCAATGTTGGCATGGCCCCATTTGCCACAAGTGTGTCTCATGTCTTGGAATAGCACTCTTACATCTAGATCTATCAAGTGAGTGGGATCATGTTGGTCAGGTGTAGTGACTCACACAGCCACTAAGTTGATGATGGTCTTTCTAGCCAACTCGGAGAGGTCTAGATCCCATGTAATGTTGGCATGGGCCCACATCTACCACAGTTGTGTGTGTCATGGCTTGGCATAGCAAAAAAATAGTTAGATCTATCAAGAGGGTGGGACAATGTTGTCCAAGCGATGACTCATACAACAACAAGTTGGTGAACGTGTTTCTATCCATCCCAGAGAGGTCTAGATCCCATGCAATGTTGGCATGGCCCCACATTTGCCACAAGTGTGTCTCATGTCTTGGCATAGCACTCTTACATCTAGATCTATCAAGTGAGTGGGATCATGTTGGTCAGGTGTAGTGACTCACACAGCCACTAAGTTGATGATGGTGTTTCTAGCCAACATGGAGAGCTGTAGATCCCATGCAATGTTGGCATGGGCCCACATCTACCATAGTTGTGTGTGTCATGGCTTGGCATAGCAAAATAATAGTTATATCTATCAAGAGGGTGGGACAATGTTGTCCAAGCGATGACTCATACAACAACAAGTTGGTGAACATGTTTCTATCTAGCCCAGAGAGGTCTAGATCCCATGCAATGGTGCATAGCCCCACATTTGCCACAAGTGTGTCTCATGTCTTGGCATAGCACTCTTACAACTAGATCTATCAAGTGAGTGGGATCATGTTGGTCAGGTGTAGTAGTGACTCACACAACCACTAAGTTGATGATGGTGTTTCTAACCTACTCGAAGAGGTGTACATCCCATGCAATGTTGGCATGGCCCCAGAGAGGTGAGTCACACAACCACAAGTTGGTGAAGGTGTTTCTAGCCACCCCAGAGAGAGGTCTCAAGCCCATGCGAAAATTCAAAATTTGACCGGGCCACCTAAAATTCAAAAGAAATATCAAAATTGTGTGAAAGCTTGGACACATTTTAAATTGCTTCTAGGTAGAGGATGCCATGTTTCAGCATGGAGCATGTATCACATCACAATGGCCTAACCCCTAGGCATCCTTACTAGACACCTTGATTTTTGGCCTAAATTTGACCGGGCCACCAAAAATTCAAAAACATTCAAATTTGTGTGAAACGTTGTACATGTGTCTTAGTTTGTGTATGTTAGCATGTGTAAAAAAATCCAGGTTGTTTCACGAAAGTCGAAAATAACACATTGCTAGGAAAAGAGGCCTAGGTGAGACCGGAAGGGCTCTTCGTAAATTTCTCAATTTTTCGATGCTCATCAAATGATCCCAAAAATTTTGCACATGTTATACCAACGGTGCCTGTCAATAATATGTAATTTATTTTATAAATTTCAAAATTGTAAAATATATATTTTGTTCAAATATTTAAATAGAAAATAAAAAGGAATATATGATCGAAGAAAATAGTAAGACTTGCCGTGCAGGCAACAAGCCAGCCCAACTCCTACTCCCGTGCCCGCATTCACGGCTGCGTCCCGGCGTGAAGTAGTTTGGGGCGGCCCATCTTAATCCCGGGCATCAAAAAGTAATGGGCTCTTTCGGGCCCAACGGAAAACTGTAGCGGGAAGGACTGACGCGGGTTGGAGTTTTTTTGAAACCTCATATATTAGGCATGCAAGCCGCCTCATAGCCGAGCGAGAAACGATTAGACCTGCTTATATACCCTGCATTAATACGTGGCACGAGCTTCTCTCAACAAATCAACGATGACAAGTACTGCTGTCACTTGTCTTCCTTTTGGACTACACATGGGCCTGCATCCTGGTCCAACAATGGTCTTCTAGTCCTATGCAGGCCGTTGAGCTCGAAATGTGTACTAGCATTATTTTTCATTCCCTTTACAAGCTTGTTGTTTGTTTGCTGAACATCTCCATAGTAGTTTTTTTTTGTTTTAGATTCAAAATTCAACTAATTTTTAGAATCAATTCAAAATTAATCATCTCTTAGCATAGCAGTGTTAATCTATCAAGTGGGTGGGATCATGTTATCCCACCATTGCATTAGGCTATAGACCCATATGAGTTGATTAGAAACACCATCATCAAGTTTGTCGTGCCTTGACATAGCACTCTTATAGCTAGATCTATCAAGTGGGAGGGATCATGTTGGTCAAGTGTAGTGACTCAAACAACCACTAAGTTGATGATGGTGTTCCTAGCCAGCCCAGAGAGGTCTAGACCCCATGCAATGTTAGCATGACCCCACATCTACCACAAGTGTGTGGGATCTAGAGCCTGATGCAATGTTAGCATGTCCCCACATCTAGCATGGCCAACAAGTGTGTCATGGCTTGGCATAGCACTCTTACAGCTAGATCTATCAGGTGGGTGGGATCATGTTGGCCAGGTGTAGTGATTCACACAGCCTTGTTGATAATGGTGTTTCTAGCCAACCTAGAGAGGTATAGATCCCATGCAATGTTAGCAAAAGTATAGTTAGATCTATCAAGTAGGTAGGGTCATGTTGGTCAGGTGTGATGACTCATACAACAAGTTGGTGAAGGTGTTTAATTTCTATCCATCCCAGAGAGGTCTAGATCCCATGCAATGTTGGCATGGCCCCACATTTGCCACAAGTGTGTCTCATGTCTTGGAATAGCACTCTTACATCTAGATCTATCAAGTGAGTGGGATCATGTTGGTCAGGTGTAGTGACTCACACAGCCACTAAGTTGATGATGGTGTTTCTAGCCAACTCGGAGAGGTCTAGATCCCATGCAATGTTGGCATGGGCCCACATCTACCACAGTTGTGTGTGTCATGGCTTGGCATAGCAAAATAATAGTTAGATCTATCAAGAGGGTGGGACAATGTTGTCCAAGCGATGACTCATACAACAACAAGTTGGTGAACGTGTTTCTATCCATCCCAGAGAGGTCTAGATCCCATGCAATGTTGGCATGGCCCCACATTTGCCACAAGTGTGTCTCATGTCTTGGCATAGCACTCTTACATCTAGATCTATCAAGTGAGTGGGATCATGTTGGTCAGGTGTAGTGACTCACACAGCCACTAAGTTGATGATGGTGTTTCTAGCCAACATGGAGAGGTGTAGATCCCATGCAATGTTGGCATGGGCCCACATCTACCACAGTTGTGTGTGTCATGGCTTGGCATAGCAAAATAATAGTTAGATCTATCAAGAGGGTGGGACAATGTTGTCCAAGCGATGACTCATACAACAACAAGTTGGTGAACGTGTTTCTATCCAGCCCAGAGAGGTCTAGATCCCATGCAATGGTGCATAGCCCCACATTTGCCACAAGTGTGTCTCATGTCTTGGCATAGCACTCTTACAACTAGATCTATCAAGTGAGTGGGATCATGTTGGTCAGGTGTAGTAGTGACTCACACAACCACTAAGTTGATGATGGTGTTTCTAACCTACTCGAAGAGGTGTACATCCCATGCAATGTTGGCATGGGCCCAGAGAGGTGAGTCACACAACCACAAGTTGGTGAAGGTGTTTCTAGCCACCCCAGAGAGAGGTCTCAAGCCCATGCGAAAATTCAAAATTTGACCGGGCCACCTAAAATTCAAAAAAAATATCAAAATTGTGTGAAAGCTTGGACACATTTTAAATTGCTTCTAGGTAGAGGATGCCATGTTTCAGCATGGAGCATGTATCACATCACAATGGCCTAACCCCTAGGCATCCTTACGAGACACCTTGATTTTTGGCCTAAATTTGACCGAGCCACCAAAAATTCAAAAACATTCAAATTTGTGTGAAACCTTGTACATGTGTCTTAGTTTGTGTATGTTAGCATGTGTAAAAAAATCCAGGTTGTTTCACGAAAGTCAAAAATAACACATTGCTAGGAAAAGAGGCCTAGGTGAGACTAGAAGGGCTCTTCGTAAATTTCTCAATTTTTCGATGCTCACCAAATGATCCCAAAAATTTTGCACATGCTATACCAACGGTGCCTGTCAAGAATATGTAATTTATTTTATAAAATTCAAAATTGTAAAATAGCTATTTTGTTCAAATATTTAAATAGAAAATAAAAAGGAATATATGATCGAAGAAAACAGTAAGACTTGCCGTGCAGGCAACAAGCCAGCCCAACTCCTACTCCCGCGCCCGCATTCACGGCTGCGTCCGGGCGTGAAGTAGTTTGGGGCGGCCCATCTTAATCCCGGGCATCAAAAAGTAATGGGCTTTTTCGGGCCCAACGGAAAACAGTAGCGGGAAGGACTGACGCGGGTTGGAGTTTTTTTTTGAAACCTCATATATTAGGCATGCAAGCCGCCTCATAGCCGAGCGAGAAACGATTAGACCTGCTTATATACCCTGCATTAATACGTGGCACGAGCTGCTCTCAACAAATCAACGATGACACGTACTCCTGTCAGTTTTCTTCCTTTTGGACTACACATGGACCTGCATCCTGGTCCAACAATGGTCTTCTAGTCGTATGCAGGCCGTTGAGCTCGAAATGTGTACTAGCATTATTTTTCATTCCCTTTACAAGCTTGTTGTTTGTTTGCTGAACATCTCCATAGTAGTTTTTTTTGTTATAGATTCAAAATTCAACTAATTTTTAGAATCAATTCAAAATTAATCATCTCTTGGCATAGCAGTGTTAATCTATCAAGTGGGTGGGATCATGTTATCCCACCATTGCATTAGGCTATAGACCCATATGAGTTTAGAAACACCATCATCAAGTTTGTCGTGGCTTGACATAGCACTCTTATAGCTAGATCTATCAAGTGGGAGGGATCATGTTGGTCAAGTGTAGTGACTCAAACAACCACTAAGTTGATGATGGTGTTTCTAGCCAGCCCAGAGAGGTCTAGACCCCATGCAATGTTAGCATGTCCCCACATCTACCACATGTGTGTGGGATCTAGATCCTGATGCAATGTTAGCATGGCCCCACATCTAGCATGGCCAACAAGTGTGTCATGGCTTCGCATAGCACTCTTACAGCTAGATCTATCAGGTGGGTGGGATCATGTTGGCCAGGTGTAGTGATTCACACAGCCTTGTTGATGATGGTGTTACTAGCCAACCTAGAGAGGTATAGATCCCATGCAATGTTAGCAAAAGTATAGTTAGATCTATCAAGTAGGTAGGGTCATGTTGGTCAGGTGGTGTTTAATTTCTATCCATCCCAGAGAGGTCTAGATCCCATGTAATGTTGGCATGGCCCCACATTTTCCACAAGTGTGTCTCACGTCTTTGCATAGCACTCTTACATCTAGATCTATCGAGTGAGTTGGATCATTTTGGTCAGGTGTAGTGACTCACACAGCCACTAAGTTGATGATGGTGTTTCTAGCCAACTCGGAGAGGTCTAGATCCCATGCAATATTGGCATGGGCCCACATCTACCACAGTTGTGTGTGTCATGGCTTGGCATAGCAAAATAATAGTTAGATCTATCAAGAGGGTGGGACAATGTTGTCCAAGCGATGACACATACAACAACAAGTTGGTGAACGTGTTTCTATCCATCCCAGAGAGGTCTAGATCCCATGCAATGTTGGCATGGCCCCACATTTGCCACAAGTGTGTCTCATGTCTTGGCATAGCACTCTAACATCTAGATCTATCAAGTGAGTGGGATCATGTTGGTCAGGTGTAGTGACTCACACAGCCACTAAGTTGATGATGGTGTTTCTAGCCAACATGGAGAGGTGTAGATCCCATGCAATGTTGGCATGGGCCCACATCTACCACAGTTGTGTGTGTCATGGCTTGGCATAGCAAAATAATAGTTAGATCTATCAAGAGGGTGGGACAATGTTGTCCAAGCGATGACTCATACAACAACAAGTTGGTGAACGTGTTTCTATCCAGTCCAGAGAGGTCTAGATCCCATGCAATGGTGCATAGCCCCACATTTGCCACAAGTGTGTCTCATGTCTTGGCATAGCACTCTTACAACTAGATCTATCAAGTGAGTGGGATCATGTTGGTCAGGTGTAGTAGTGACTCACACAACCACTAAGTTGATGATGGTGTTTCTAACCTACTCGAAGAGGTGTACATCCCATGCAATGTTGGCATGGGCCCAGAGAGGTGAGTCACACAACCACAAGTTGGTGAAGTTGTTTCTAGCCACCCCAGAGAGAGGTCTCAAGCCCATGCGAAAATTCAAAATTTGACCGGGCCACCTAAAATTCAAAAAAAATATCAAAATTGTGTGAAAGCTTGGACACATTTTAAATTGCTTCTAGGTAGAGGATGCCATGTTTCAGCATGGAGCATGTATCACATCACAATGGCCTAACCCCTAGGCATCCTTACGAGACACCTTGATTTTTGGCCTAAATTTGACCGGGCCACCAAAAATTCAAAAACATTCAAATTTGTGTGAAACCTTGTACATGTGTCTTAGTTTGTGTATGTTAGCATGTGTAAAAAATCCAGGTTGTTTCACGAAAGTCGAAAATAACACATTGCTAGGAAAAGAGGCCTAGGTGAGACTAGAAGGGCTCTTCGTAAATTTCTCAATTTTTCGATGCTCACCAAATGATCCCAAAATTTTTGCACATGCTATACCAACGGTGCCTGTCAAGAATATGTAATTTATTTTATAAAATTCAAAATTGTAAAATAGCTATTTTGTTCAAATATTTAAATAGAAAATAAAAAGGAATATATGATCGAAGAAAACAGTAAGACTTGCCGTGCAGGCAACAAGCCAGCCCAACTCCTACTCCCGCGCCCGCATTCACGGCTGCGTCCGGGCGTGAAGTAGTTTGGGGCGGCCCATCTTAATCCCGGGCATCAAAAAGTAATGGGCTTTTTCGGGCCCAACGGAAAACAGTAGCGGGAAGGACTGATGCGGGTTGGAGTTTTTTTTGAAACCTCATATATTAGGCATGCAAGCCGCCTCATAGCCGAGCGAGAAACGATTAGACCTGCTTATATACCCTGCATTAATACGTGGCACGAGCTTCTCTCAACAAATCAACGATGACACGTACTCCTGTCAGTTTTCTTCCTTTTGGACTACACATGGGTCTGCATCCTGGTCCAACAATGGTCTTCTAGTCGTATGCAGGCCGTTGAGCTCGAAATGTGTACTAGCATTATTTTTCATTCCCTTTACAAGCTTGTTGTTTGTTTGCTGAACATCTCCATAGTAGTTTTTTTTGTTATAGATTCAAAATTCAACTAATTTTTAGAATCAATTCAAAATTAATCATCTCTTGGCATAGCAGTGTTAATCTATCAAGTGGGTGGGATCATGTTATCCCACCATTGCATTAGGCTATAGACCCATATGAGTTTAGAAACACCATCATCAAGTTTGTCGTGGCTTGACATAGCACTCTTATAGCTAGATCTATCAAGTGGGAGGGATCATGTTGGTCAAGTGTAGTGACTCAAACAACCACTAAGTTGATGATGGTGTTTCTAGCCAGCCCAGAGAGGTCTAGACCCCATGCAATGTTAGCATGTCCCCACATCTACCACATGTGTGTGGGATCTACAGCCTGATGCAATGTTAGCATGGCCCCACATCTAGCATGGCCAACAAGTGTGTCATGGCTTCGCATAGCACTCTTACAGCTAGATCTATCAGGTGGGTGGGATCATGTTGGCCAGGTGTAGTGATTCACACAGCCTTGTTGATGATGGTGTTACTAGCCAACCTAGAGAGGTATAGATCCCATGCAATGTTAGCAAAAGTATAGTTAGATCTATCAAGTAGGTAGGGTCATGTTCGTCAGGTGGTGTTTAAATTCTATCCATCCCAGAGAGGTCTAGATCCCATGTAATGTTGGCATGGCCCCACATTTTCCACAAGTGTGTCTCACGTCTTTGCATAGCACTCTTACATCTAGATCTATCGAGTGAGTTGGATCATGTTGGTCAGGTGTAGTGACTCACACAGCCACTAAGTTGATGATGGTGTTTCTAGCCAACTCGGAGAGGTCTAGATCCCATGCAATATTGGCATGGGCCCACATCTACCACAGTTGTGTGTGTCATGGCTTGGCATAGCAAAATAATAGTTAGATCTATCAAGAGGGTGGGACAATGTTGTCCAAGCGATGACACATACAACAACAAGTTGGTGAACGTGTTTCTATCCATCCCAGAGAGGTCTAGATCCCATGCAATGTTGGCATGGCCCCACATTTGCCATAAGTGTGTCTCATGTCTTGGCATAGCACTCTTACATCTAGATCTATCAAGTGAGTGGGATCATGTTGGTCAGGTCTAGTGACTCACACAGCCACTAAGTTGATGATGGTGTTTCTAGCCAACTTGGAGAGGTGTAGATCCCATGCAATGTTGGCATGGGCCCACATCTACCACAGTTGTGTGTGTCATGGCTTGGCATAGCAAAATAATAGTTAGATCTATCAAGAGGGTGGGACAATGTTGTCCAAGCGATGACTCATACAACAACAAGTTGGTGAACGTGTTTCTATCCAGCCCAGAGAGGTCTAGATCCCATGCAATGGTGCATAGCCCCACATTTGCCACAAGTGTGTCTCATGTCTTGGCATAGCACTCTTACAACTAGATCTATCAAGTGAGTGGGATCATGTTGGTCAGGTGTAGTAGTGACTCACACAACCACTAAGTTGATGATGGTGTTTCTAACCTACTCGAAGAGGTGTACATCCCATGCAATGTTGGCATGGGCCCAGAGAGGTGAGTCACACAACCACAAGTTGGTGAAGTTGTTTCTAGCCACCCCAGAGAGAGGTCTCAAGCCCATGCGAAAATTCAAAATTTGACCGGGCCACCTAATATTCAAAAAAAATATCAAAATTGTGTGAAAGCTTGGACACATTTTAAATTGCTTCTAGGTAGAGGATGCCATGTTTCAGCATGGAGCACGTATCACATCACAAAGGCCTAACCCCTAGGTATCCTTACTAGACACCTTGATTTTTGGCCTAAATTTGACCGGGCCACCAAAAATTCAAAAACATTCAAATTTGTGTGAAACCTTGTACATGTGTCTTAGTTTGTGTATGTTAGCATGTGTAAAAAAATCCAGGTTGTTTCACGAAAGTCGAAAAAAACACATTGCTAGGAAAAGAGGCCTAGGTGAGACCAGAAGGGTTGTCCGTAAATTTCTCAATTTTTCGATGCTCATCAAATGATCCCAAAATTTTTGCACATGCTATACCAACGGTGCCTGTCAAGACTATGTAATTTATTTTATAAAATTCAAAATTGTAAAATAGATATTTTGTTCAAATATTTAAATAGAAAATAAAAAGGAATATATGATCGAAGTAAAAGTAAGACTTGTCGTGCAGGCAACAAGCCAGCCCAACTTCTACTCCCGCGCCCGCGTCACGGCTGCGAACGGGCGTGAAGTAGTTTGGGGCGGACCATGTTAATCCCAGGCATCAAAAAGTAATGGGCTCTTTCGGGCCCAACGGAAAACCGTAGCGGGAAGGACTGACGCGGGTTGGAGTTTTTTTTTTGAAACCTCATATATTAGGCATGCAAGCCGCCTCATAGCCGAGCGAGAAAAGATTAGACTTTCTTATATACCCTGCATTAATACGTGGCACGAGCTTCTCTCAACAAATCAACGATGACACGTACTGCTGTCAGCTGTCTTCCTTTTGGACTACACATGGGCCTGCATCCTTGTCCAACAATGGTCTTCTAGTCCTATGCAGGCCGTTGAGCTCGAAATGTGTACTAGCATTATTTTTCATTCCCTTTACAAGCTTGTTGTTTGTTTGCTGAACATCTCCGTAGTAGTTTTTTTGTTTTAGATTCAAAATTCAACTAATTTTTAGAAACAATTCAAAATTAATTATCTCTTGGCATAGCAGTGTTAATCTATCAAGTGGGTGGGATCATGTTATCCCACCATTGCATTAGGCTCTAGACCCATATGAGTTGATTAGAAACACCATCATCAAGTCTGTCGTGGCTTGACATAGCACTCTTATAGCTAGATCTATCAAGTGGGAGGGATCATGTTGGTCAAGTGTAGTGACTCAAACAACCACTAAGTTGATGATGGTGTTTCTAGCTAGCCCAGAGAGGTCCAGACCCATGCAATGTTAGCATGGCCCCACATCTACCACAAGTGTGTGGGATCTAGAGCCTGATGCAATGTTAGCATGGCCCCACATCTAGCATTGCCAACAAGTGTGTCATGGCTTGGCATAGCACTCTTACAGCTAGATCTATTAGGTGGGTGGGATCATGTTGGCCAGGTGTAGTGATTCACACAGCCTTGTTGATGATGGTGTTTCTAGCCAACCTAGAGAGGTATAGATCCCATGCAATGTTAGCAAAAGTATAGTTAGATCTATCAAGTAGGTAGGGTCATGTTGGTCAGGTGTGATGACTCATACAACAAGTTGGTGAAGGTGTTTAATTTCTATCTAGCCCATAGAGGTCTAGACCCCATGCAATGTTGGCATGGCCCCACGTCAGCCACAATTTTGTGTCATGGCTTGGCATAACACTCTTATATATAGCTAGATCTATCAAGTGAGTGGGATCATGTTGGTCAGGTGTAGTGACTCACACAGCCACTAAGTTGATGATGGTGTTTCTAGCCAACTCGGAGAGGTCTAGATCCCATGCAATGTTGGCATGGTGGCCCAATATCTACCACAGTTGTGTGTGTCATGGCTTGGCATAGCAAAAGTATAGTTAGATCTATCAAGAGGGAAGGATCATGTTGTCCAAGCGATGACTCATACAACAACAAGTTGGTGAACGTATTTCTATCCATCCCAGAGAGGTCTAGATCCCATGCAATGTTGGCATGGCCCCACATTTGCCACAAGTGTGTCTCATGTCTTGGGATAGCACTCTTACATCTAGATCTATCAGGTGAGTGGGATCATATTGGTCAGGTGTAGTGACTCACACAGCCACTAAGTTGATGATGGTGTTTCTAGCCAACTCGGAGAGGTGTAGATCCCATGCAATGTTGGCATGGGCCCACATCTACCACAGTTGTGTGTGTCATGGCTTGGCATACCAAAATTATAGTTAGATCTATCAAGAGGGTGGGACAATGTTGTCCAAGCGATGACTCATACAACAACAAGTTGGTGAACGTGTTTCTATCCATCCCAGAGAGGTCTAGATCCCATGCAATGTTGGCATGGCCCCACATTTGCCACAAGTGTGTCTCATGTCTTGGCATAGCACTCTTTCATCTAGATCTATCAAGTGAGTGGGATCATGTTGGTCAGGTGTAGTGACTCACACAGCCACTAAGTTGATGATGGTGTTTCTAGCCAACTCGGAGAGGTGTAGATCCCATGCAATGTTGGCATGGGCCCACATCTACCACAGTTGTGTGTGTCATGGCTTGGCATAGCAAAATAATAGTTAGATCTATCAAGAGGGTGGGACAATGTTGTCCAAGCGATGACTCATACAACAACAAGTTGGTGAACATGTTGCTATCCAGCCCAGAGAGGTCTAGATCCCATGCAATGGTGGCATAGCCCCACATTTTCCACAAGTGTGTCTCATGTCTTGGCATAGCACTCTTACAACTAGATCTATCAAGTGAGTGGGATCATGTTGGTCAGGTGTAGTAGTGACTCACACAACCACTAAGTTGATGATGGTGTTTCTAACCTACTCGAAGAGGTGTAGATCCCATGCAATGTTGGCATGGGCCCAGAGAGGTGAGTCACACAACCACAAGTTGGTGAAGGTGTTTCTAGCCACCCCAGAGAGAGGTCTCAAGCCCATGCGAAAATTCAAAATTTGACCGGGCTACCTAAAATTCAAAAAAAATATCAAAATTGTGTGAAAGCTTGGACACATTTTAAATTGCTTCTAGGTAGAGGATGCGATGTTTCAGCATGGAGCATGTATCACATCACAAAGGCCTAACCCCTAGGCATCCTTACTAGACACCTTGATTTTTGGCCTAAATTTGACCGAGCCACCAAAAATTCAAAAACATTCAAATTTGTGTGAAACCTTATACATATGTCTTAGTTTGTGTATGTTAGCATGTTTAAAAAAATCCAGGTTGTTTCACGAAAGTCGAAAAAACACAATGCTAGGAAAAGAGGCCTAGGTGAGACCAGAAGGGTTGTTCGTAAATTTCTCAATTTTTCGATGCTCATCAAATGATCCCAAAAATTTTGCACATGCTATATCAACAGTGCCTGTCAAGAATATGTAATTTATTTTATAAAATTCAAAATTGTAAAATAGCTATTTTGTTCAAATATTTAAATAGAAAATAAAAAGTAATATATGATCGAAGAAAACAGTAAGACTTGCCATGCAGGCAACAAGCCAGCCCAACTCCTACTCCTGCGCCCGCATTCACGGCTGCGTCCGGGCGTGAAGTAGTTTGGGGCGGCCCAACTTAATCCCGGGCATCAAAAAGTAATGGGCTCTTTCGGGCCCAACAGAAAACCGTAGTGTAAGGACTGACGCGGGTTGGAGTTTTTGGTTTTTTGAAACCTCATATATTAGGCATGCAAGCCGCCTCATAGACGAGCGAGAAACGATTAGACCTGCTTATATACCCTGCATTAATATGTGGCACGAGCTTCTCTCAACAAATCAACGATAACACGTACTACTGTCAGTCGTCTTCCTTTTGGACTACACATGGGCCTGCATCCTGGTCCAACAATGGTCTTCTAGTCGTATGCAGGTCGTTGAGCTCGAAATGTGTACTAGCATTATTTTTCATTCCCTTTACAAGCTTGTTATTTGTTTGCTGAACATCTCCGTAGTAGTTTTTTTGTTTTAGATTTAAAATTCAACTAATTTTTAGAATCAATTCAAAATTAATCATATCTTGGCATAGCAATGTTAATCTATCAAGTGGGTGGGATCATGTTATCCCACCATTGCATTAGGCTCTAGACCCATATGAGTTGATTAGAAACACCATCATCAAGTTTGTCGTGGCTTGACATAGCACTCTTATAGCTAGATCTATCAAGTGGGAGGGATCATGTTGGTCAAGTGTAGTGACTCAAACAACCACTAAGTTGATGATGGTGTTTCTAGCTAGCCCAGAGAGGTCTAGACCCCATGCAATGTTAGCATGGCCCCACATCTACCACAAGTGTGTGGGATCTAGAGCCTGATGCAATGTTAGCATGGCCGCACATCTAGCATGGCCAACAAGTGTGTCATGGCTTGGCATAGCACTCTTACAGCTAGATCTATCAGGTGGGTGGTATCATGTTGGCCAGGTGTAGTGATTCACACAGCCTTGTTGATGATGGTGTTTCTAGCCAACCTAGAGAGGTATAGATCCCATGCAATGTTAGCAAAAGTATAGTTAGATCTATCAAGTAGATAGGGTCATGTTGTTCAGGTGTGATAAACTCATACAACAAGTTGGTGAAGGTGTTTAATTTCTATCCATCCCAGAGAGGTATAGATCCCATGCAATGTTGGCATGGCCCCACATTTGCCACAAGTGTGTCTCATGTCTTGGCATAGCACTCTTACATCTAGATCTATCAAGTGAGTAGGATCATGTTGGTCAGGTGTAGTGACTCACACAGCCACTAAGTTGATGATGGTGTTTCTAGCCAACTCGGAGAGGTCTAGATCCCACGCAATGTTGGCATGGGCCCACATCTACCACAATTGTGTGTGTCATGGCTTGGCATAGAAAAATAATAGTTAGATCTATCAACAGGGTGGGACAATGTTGTCCAAGCGATGAATCATACAACAACAAGTTGGTGAACGTGTTTCTATCCATCCCAGAGAGGTCTAGATCCCATGCAATGTTGGCATGGCCCCACATTTGCCACAAGTGTGTCTCATGTCTTGGCATAGCACTCTTACATCTAGATCTATCAAGTGAGTGGGATCATGTTGGTCAGGTGTAGTGACTCACACAGCCACTAAGTTGATGATGGTGTTTCTAGCCAACTCGGAGAGGTGTAGATCCCATGCAATGCTGGCATGGGCCCACATCTACCACAGTTGTGTGTGTCATGGCTTGGCATAGCAAAATAATAGTTAGATCTATCAAGAGGGTGGGACAATGTTGTCCAAGCGATGACTCATACAACAACAAGTTGGTGAACATGTTGCTATCCAGCCCAGAGAGGTCTAGATCCCATGCAATGGTGGCATAGCCCCACATTTTCCACAAGTGTGTCTCATGTCTTGGCATAGCGCTCTTACAACTAGATCTATCAAGTGAGTGGGATCATGTTGGTCAGGTGTAGTAGTGACTCACACAACCACTAAGTTGATGATGGTGTTTCTAACCTACTCGAAGAGGTGTAGATCCCATGCAATGTTGGCATGGGCCCAGAGAGGTGAGTCACACAACCACAAGTTGGTGAAGGTGTTTCTAGCCACCCCAGAGAGAGGTCTCAAGCCCATGCGAAAATTCAAAATTTGACCGGGCTACCTAAAATTCAAAAAAAATATCAAAATTGTGTGAAAGCTTGGACACATTTTAAATTGCTTCTAGGTAGAGGATGCCATGTTTCAGCATGGAGCATGTATCACATCACAAAGGCCTAACCCCTAGGCATCCTTACTAGACACCTTGATTTTTGGCCTAAATTTGACCGAGCCACCAAAAATTCAAAAACATTCAAATTTGTGTGAAACCTTATACATATGTCTTAGTTTGTGTATGTTAGCATGTTTAAAAAAATCCAGGTTGTTTCACGAAAGTCGAAAAAACACAATGCTAGGAAAAGAGGCCTAGGTGAGACCAGAAGGGCTGTTCGTAAATTTCTCAATTTTTCGATGCTCATCAAATGATCCCAAAATTTTTGCACATGCTATATCAACAGTGCCTGTCAAGAATATGTAATTTATTTTATAAAATTCAAAATTGTAAAATAGCTATTTTGTTCAAATATTTAAATAGAAAATAAAAAGTAATATATGATCGAAGAAAACAGTAAGACTTGCCATGCAGGCAACAAGCCAGCCCAACTCCTACTCCTGCGCCCGCATTCACGGCTGCGTCCGGGCGTGAAGTAGTTTGGGGCGGCCCAACTTAATCCCGGGCATCAAAAAGTAATGGGCTCTTTCGGGCCCAACAGAAAACCGTAGTGTAAGGACTGACGCGGGTTGGAGTTTTTGGTTTTTTGAAACCTCATATATTAGGCATGCAAGCCGCCTCATAGACGAGCGAGAAACGATTAGACCTGCTTATATACCCTGCATTAATATGTGGCACGAGCTTCTCTCAACAAATCAACGATGACACGTACTACTGTCAGTTGTCTTCCTTTTGGACTACACATGGGCCTGCATCCTGGTCCAACAATGGTCTTCTAGTCGTATGCAGGCCGTTGAGCTCGAAATGTGTACTAGCATTATTTTTTATTCCCTTTACAAGCTTGTTGTTTGTTTGCTGAACATCTCCGTAGTAGTTTTTTGTTTTAGATTCAAAATTCAACTAATTTTTAGAATCAATTCAAAATTAAACTTATCTTGGCATAGCAATGTTAATCTATCAAGTGGGTGGGATCATGTTATCCCACCATTGCATTAGGCTCTAGACCCATATGAGTTGATTAGAAACACCATCATCAAGTTTGTCGTGACTTGACATAGCACTCTTATAGCTAGATCTATCAAGTGGGAGGGATCATGTTTGTCAAGTGTAGTGACTCAAACAACCACTAAGTTGATGATGGTGTTTCTAGCTAGCCTAGAGAGGTCTAGACCCCATGCAATGTTAGCATGGCCCCACATCTACCACAAGTGTGTGGGATCTAGAGCCTGATGCAATGTTAGCATGGCCCCACATCTAGCATGGCCAACAAGTGTGTCATGGCTTGGCATAGCACTCTTACAGCTAGATCTATCAGGTGGGTGGGATCATGTTGGCCAGGTGTAGCGATTCACATAGCCTTGTTGATGATGGTGTTTCTAGCCAACCTAGAGAGGTATAGATCCCATGCAATGTTAGCAAAAGTATAGTTAGATCTATCAAGTAGGTAGGGTCATGTTGGTCAGGTGTGATGACTCATACAACAAGTTGGTGAAGGTGTTTAATTTCTATCCAGCCCATAGAGGTCTAGACCCCATGCAATGTTGGCATGGCCCCACATCAGCCACCAGTTTGTGTCATGGCTTGGCATAACACTCTTATATATAGCTAGATCTATCAAGTGGGTGGGATCGTGTTGGTCAGGTGTAGTGACTCACCGAACCACTAAGTTGATGATGGTGTTTATAGCTAACCCAGAGAGGTCTAGATCACATGCAATGTTGGCATGGTGGCCCAACATCTACCATAGTTGTGTGTGTCATGGCTTGGCATAGCAAAAGTATAGTTAGATCTATCAAGAGGGAAGGATCATGTTGTCCAAGCGATGACTCATAGAACAACAAGTTGGTGAACGTATTTCTATCCATCCCAGAGAGGTCTAGATCCCATGCAATCTTGGCATGTCCCCACATTTGCCACAAGTGTGTCTCATGTCTTGGCATAGCACACTTACATCTAGATCTATCAAGTGAGTGGGATCATGTTGGTCAGGTGTAGTGACTCACACAGCCACTAAGTTGACATTGGTGTTTCTAGCCAACTCGGAGAGGTATAGATCCCATGCAATGTTGGCATGGGCCCACATCTACCACAGTTGTGTGTGTCATGGCTTGGCATAGCAAAATTATAGTTAGATCTATCAACAGGGTGGGACAATGTTGTCCAAGCGATGACTCATACAACAACAAGTTGGTGAACGTGTTTCTATCCAGCCCAGAGAGGTCTAGATCCCATGCAATATTGGCATGGCCCCACATTTGCCGCAAGTGTGTCTCATGTCTTGGCATAGCACTCTTACATCTAGATGTATCAAGTGAGTGGGATCATGTTGGTCAGGTGTAGTGACTCACACAGCCACTAAGTTGATGATGGTATTTCTAGCCAACTCGGAGAGGTGTAGATCCCATGCAATGTTGGCATTGGCCCACATCTACCATAGTTGTGTGTGTCATGGTTTGGCATAGCAAAATAATAGTTAGATCTATCAAGAGGGTGGGACAATGTTGTCCAAGCGATGACTCATACAACAACAAGTTGGTGAACGTGTTTCTATCTAGCCCAGAGAGGTCTAGATCCCAAGCAATGGTGGCATAGCCCCACATTTGCCACAAGTGTTTCATGTCTTGGCATAGCACTCTTACAACTAGATCTATCAAGTGAGTGGGATCATGTTGGTCAGGTGTAGTAGTGACTCACACAACCACTAAGTTGATGATGGTGTTTCTAACCTACTCGAAGAGGTGTAGATCCCATGCAATGTTGGCATGGGCCCAGAGAGGTGAGTCACACAACCACAAGTTGGTGAAGGTGTTTCTAGCCACCCCAGCGAGAGGTCTCAAGCCCATGCGAAAATTCAAAATTTGAACGGGCCACCTAAAATTCAAAAAAAATCAAAATTGTGTGAAAGCTTGGACACATTTTAAATTGCTTCTAGGTAGAGGATGCCATGTTTCAGCATGGAGCATGTATCACATCACAAAGGCCTAACCCCTAGGCATCCTTAATAGACACCTTGATTTTTGGCCTAAATTTGACCGGGCTACCAAAAATTCAAAAACATTCAAATTTGTGTGAAACCTTGTACATGTGTCTTAGTTTGTGTATGTTAGCATGTGTAAAAAAATCCAGGTTGTTTCACGAAAGTCGAAAGAAACACATTGCTAGGAAAAGAGGCCTAGGTGAGACCAGAAGGGCTGTTCGTAAATTTCTCAATTTTTCGATGCTCATCAAATGATCCCAAAAATTTTGCACATGCTATACCAACGGTGCCTGTCAAGAATATGTAATTTATTTTATAAAATTCAAAATTGTAAAATAACTATTTTGTTCAAATATTTAAATAGAAAATAAAAAGGAATATAGGATCGAAGAAAAAAGTAAGACTTGGCGTGCAGGCAACAAGCCACCCCAACTCCTTCTCCCGCGCCCGCGTTACGGCTGCATCCGGGCGTGAAGTAGTTTGGGGCGGCCCATCTTAATCCCGGGCATTAAAAAGTAATGGGCTCTTTCGGGCCCAACGGAAAAACGTAGTGTAAGTACTGGCGCGGGTTGGAGTTTAGTCCCACATTGCCGAGTGAGAAACGATTAGACCTTCTTATATACCCTGCATTCATTAGTGCGACTTGCTTCTCTTAACAAATAAACAATGACACTTACTGCTGTCAAATTTCTTCCTTTTGGACTAGTGGAGGTAGATAGTCAAAAAGGCTAGGCAGACCAGTCTTATCACCCCACCGTGGCAGGCAGAGAACTGCAACGATGCGACCGATTGGATGCTCCATTAAGTCGATTGACAATTCACTTTGGCGCTGATAGAACGATGCACGCGTCCCTGCACGCGTCATGATGACATAGTCCTGCTGTCAGACATGCACCGCGTCGGAGGTGAGGGGGGTGCGCCTTCCCTATGTGTCGCTATTTTTTCATTCCCTTCTGTACTACAATAATATTTGGCATTTTGAATAAGTTTGGACGAATTTAATTACTTACCATCTCATATATACAAGCTTGTTGTTTGTTTGCTAAACATCTTTTCCAATATGTTTTACATGAAAAACCTTGCTTGTGTGTCTTGGTTTGGCATAACAAAATAGTAGTTAGATCTATCAAGATCATAGGATCATATATACAGCAACAAGATGATCAAGAATTTACTAGAAAGCTAAGATAGGTCAAGATCGCATGCACTGTTGGCATGGATTTTTACAAAGCGAGTACGTATCAGAATTACTGCATGTACATAGAAAACAACGAAATTGAAATAGGTACAACACATGATCTTTTTGAAACATAGACCATCCATTGTATTACAGGCACACCATACAACTTACACTTACATATAATTCATAGACGACAGAGAATACAAGACCAGACCAACATGATCCATCAATCTAATCTGACGGGTAGCCGTCGTAGTAATCGTAGTGGGTGGTACCATATTCGCCATAAGGCGGCACCATCTGCAGTTCAGAATGCTCGACGATTCTGCAATACTTCGCCAGCAATCGGTCGAGTTCGAAAGGAAGGTCATTCATCCATAATCCTCCTACTCCATACCCATGGTCAAACCTTGGCTCCTCTTCCCACGCAAGAGCCTCAAAGTTGTAAGATCTAATCTGGGATAGGTCCGGATAGTAGATGCTTCCGGCCTGCACCGTGGGTACCCTGGCGCTGTCGACGCAGATGCACCGATTGTTAGCAACGAAGAGAGCACGGCTGCCGATGCCTCTGACCGGCTGAAGGACATGGTTCTGTGTATCAACCCGGTAAACAACGGGCCTGCCGTCGTAGACAGGTCCACTCACAACGAACAACAGCTCCCCGTCAGTATCGACGAGGTAAAAGGATTCTCCGAGTATCGGCAGCCCGGAACAGGGCCTTCGACGGTGGCATGCATCTTCAGGGTCCGTGCGGAGCGCTGCATCTAGACATCTCCATGGGCAGCATCAGCCATAGTCGAGAAGACAGACCCGTATCTGTCTGCGACAAAAACCTCACCGGCGTAAGAAGTCATGCTCCGGAGTTTGGCGAAGTCATTCGGCGTGTACCACCCTTCACCAAATACAGGGCGACCGCCTTCCTCCGTGCCCTCATCCGCCCACCGAATGACGTTGTTCCAAAGGTTTGATGTAAAGAGCATCAACGACGGGAACATCGTCACAGCGACAGAAGCCACCTGCTCGGTCGGTATCTCCACCCTCAGGCGCTTGATAGCGCCCGAGAAGGGGTTGTACAACCGTGTCTTGTACGGATGCACCCTCTGTCCAAGCACAAGGAGGCCGCCGGTTGTGCTACCGACATAAAACTACCTTCCAGAGACACAGAGAGGAAAACAGTTAGAGATGAGAAGCAGAGATTCAGTCAAGGTAAACAGACAGAGATTCAATCAAGGTTAAAAAGTAGATGGAGAAACAAAACTTGAAAAACATATCGTATAAGAGGTGAACGTAAAAAAAAGGGTCGCACATATACAGATGAATATCAAAAAAGCACCTGCGAATAACCCGACTAATCTTCTTCTCAAGGAAGCGGTCGGTTCTCACATTCAGCAACGAGATGGCGGCATCGTCTACCCCATACTCTGGCGACAACTGGTGCTCTAGAACAATCCAGTTGGCTGGTATAAAACGCTCCTCCGTGAAGCCGCGCCAGGAGCTGCAGACTGCCCGGAAGGCGGCGTAGTAGTCGAAGTCGTCCGTCGACAGGAAGATATCACCTATCTTCTGCATGACAACCTCAGGGAGATCAGCCCACGGCGAATCCTGCATCTTGTTGCCGGCCATGGATGATGGTGTTCGTGTGGTCTCGGTCCCGTTGAATGGTAGATGTAGCGGTTCCAGAGACAGACCGCCGTTTATTTATTGAAGAAGGCCTACGCGTCTGAAAACGAAACGACCGCGTGCACACAGCAACCACCGATTTGGCGCACGCGGGAACCCGCGCGAACCTCCAGCGGATGCGCGAAAACTTTTTGCCACTCCCGTGTTTTTGCGCCATCCTGCGCGCCGAACTTACCGCGTCGACTGCCGGACCCAAACTTGCCACACCAAACTGTCTAAAAGTTTCGCCGCCCCCGCCTCGCTCCTCCTCCCACCTCGCTCTGCCTCCCGACGAGATGCCGCCCCGCCGCCGCTCGACCTCCGGCTACCGAGGCGTCCGCGCGCGTCCGAGCGGCACGTTCTACGCCGAGATCCGCAGCGGCGCCGAGCGCATCGGCCTCGGCACGTTCGAGACAGCGCACGAGGCGGCGCGCGCCTACGACGCGGTCGCCTGGCGCCTCGGCCGCTCCCGCCGAACGATGAACTTCCACGACGTGTGGACGCGGGAACAAGCGGAATCACTCGCGCCGCCGCCTCCGGCCGTCACGCGCGAGCAGCAACAGCGCCAGCGCGAGCTCTAGCAGCGGCTCGTCAAGGCGGAGCTCGACGAGTGCTTCCTCCTCGAGTGGGCGCGGCAGTTCCCGGAGGACGTCGCCGTGATGGAGTCATTTTACGAGAAGAAGGCAGCGGCGAAGGCGGCGGCGAAGGCGACGAAGAAGGCGGATCACGAGGAGAGGAGGGCGAAGTCGGCAGCGAGGAAGAAGGAGAGGGAGGAGAAGGCCGCGAGGAAGGCGAAGGAGAAGAAAAACGGCGCCGTCCCGTCGATGATCGTCCTCTCTTCCTCCTCCTCCTCCTTCGATTGGACATCCACTCCGGTGTCGTCGACGACTCTGTGCTCGTCGGATTTCGACTGGCATTCCGAGTAGTTTAGGGTTGTTTCGAAGTTTGTAATATATTTCGTATTTTCAGTTAATTTTCCATGTTTTGTTTGATCTATTCAGTACGCAAAATATGATCTATCAACTCGGTAGGATCATGCTATCAAGTGATGACTCATGCAACCATATCTTGAACTATGTCATCAAGTTTTCTCTTATTCTTCTGTGTTGTCGCTTGACTTCCTTCTATAACAGTTTGCAGCATTTTTGAATATTCTGGTATACTTGTGAGTATATCACAGTAACATGACCCAAGATGCAATACATTCAACATTCAAGATACACATATCCTAAACATACATGATGATCAACATGTTCGACTTTAATTTGGTAACACATTACAGTAGAAACAACATCCTAAACAAAGTTGAGACCAAGGTGCTCGTGCATATGCTCTACTTTCATCAGAAGTAGAGACGCCCATCCAACAGCAGCAGCAAATGTGAAGTCATTCCACCCTGTGGTAAAGCTGACATGTCCATGGTCCCTCTGAGGAACTGCTCTCAATCGGACGGTACGAACTGCTCTGAGGAACTGCTCTGCTCTGAGGAACTGCTGAGTGGATGTAAGTATTATGGATGTGGATGCATTAAGTAAGTGTAGGACTGCTAAGTGACTAAATCAACCAATTAACTAAAACGGCGAAGTGCTAACCTGACGATACTAAAAGTCTGTCAGACTAACCCCTAAACTGAAGCCGAGCGCGTCGAGCGTGGCGTCCAACTTCGCGTTCCAGGCTCTAGCCTGTAGGTGCCTGACGGAGTCCGTAGAGTGGCTTGTGCAGGCGCATGGCCTAGCACCCCTGGCCAGCAGACCCACCTGCGGTGCGCGGCGAGCGCCAGCAGGAGCCGCACAGACTCCAGCCGTGCAACAGGCCCAAAGGCGTCCGCGACGTCGATGCCCTGCTGCTTCACATATCCCTTTTGGCGACGAGGCGAGGCGGGTGTTCGGCTGCACGATGCCGTCCATGGTGCACGCTTTTGGTCATCGGGTGTGCCTCGCGGCGAGGCAGATGTGATGGCCGCGCGGCTTCAGCTTCGGGTGTCGGAGAGGCTAGCTCGGTGCGCGAGGATGACGATGTCGGCGAAGTGTGCTCTACGCGAGCTGGTCTCGATGGAGAGCTGATGCCGGCGAGTCCTGGCCTGCCACCTCAGGTGTAGCGGTACGAAGTGGAGTTGAGTCGAGTGCACGTAGCAATCCACCGTGAACGCCGTGCTCACAGGGTTGTCCTCGTGTGTGCTCCAGTCCAAGCTCGCATCCTCGACAAAGACGGGATCGTAGACACGGTAGCCCTTGGTGCCGCTCTCGTAGCCGATGAAGACCATTGGTGTGCTCCGGTCGTCTAGCTTCTTCAGGTGAGGACGCGCGCTCTTCACGTACGTGCGCGACGTACCCGAAGCTCCGCAGGTACCAAGCCTCATATGGCGTCATGCCGGTGACGCTGCGCCTAAACGCCCGGTTCAGGTTCAGCACGTAGACCGCTGTCAGCACGGTCTCGCCCCAGAAGTAATTTGGCATGCCCTTCAGCTTCAGCGTGCTTCTGGCCGCCGCTACGACCGTCTGGTTGCGCCGCGCGATCACCCCGTTCCGCTGGGGTCATTACGGCACCGTGAGGTGGCGCTTGACGCCGGTGTCGGCGCACTGTGCACAGCAAACGTGGCCGACACGTGAACTCGCCGACGCGGTCCGTGCGCAGTACTCGGAGCTTGTGCCCGCTCTCCGCTCACCGACGTTGGTGTCGGCGCACTGTGCACAACTACTATGCCAAATCATGATATTGATTCTAAGTATAAAAGTGGTATGCCCATGGCATGATGCATATTCCATATTTCTGGCTAACTGTCTCTCCTTTTATTCTTTCTTACAGTGGTAAAACGTGGCTAAATCAACCAACTAAAACGGCTAAGTGCTAACCTGACGAAGCTGAAACTCTGACAGACTAACACCTAAACTGAAGCCGAGCGCGTCGAGCGTGGCGGCGTCCAACTTCGCGTTCCAGGCTCTGCCTCTAGGTGCCTGACGGAGTCCGTAGAGGGGCTAGTAAATTCTCAAGGTACACCGTTATTAATCACTGATCTGACTTTCCTTTTCACAGCCTCTAGCTTTTTTCTTCTAGACATAAGAATCGTTGCAACGGTAGGGCCTCTTGATTCTTCAATTGTTGTCTGCAGTACCATATAGAAGAGTTTATAAATTGAATTATAATCATATTGATTTTTGCGACTATACAAAGGAATAGTGTACAGACATGATCAATGTTCTTAGTCATACGATCTCCGTCCCAGTGCTCTAGACATTGCAAAACTCATAATCCGCATGAGTTGCTGCCACACGATGAAACAAAATTCATTTACAACATCAGTAGTAAGAAAGTGATATGATTCACAAGTACTTACCCTTCATCTTGCTTTCCAATTTCATATTTTTTAATAGGCCAAGTCTCGACGTCAGGAAATTGTTTGCCTGTAGTTTTGTTTGTCCAATATATGTCTAGTGCAATTTGTCCTTTCTGCAAAAGATTTAGAGTTACTCAAACGCCAAAAGATAATAGGAATTTGATGAGAAAAGTAGATAATACCAAGTCATCCACAACTGTATGCGAATAGGTTAAACTGTACTTAGGATCAAGGACTTGGAACTCCTGCTTGACGATATGCATTACAACTGTCACATAATGTTCTCCGCGTATATTCAGAGGGAAATATGCCTACAAAACAAGATCACTAGCATGTACTATGTAGGATTCCAAATAGTTAACAACAACATCAACTTTATAAAAAACACTCTTTACCTTGTCACGCGCAAAATATTCATTCAAAACCCTTCCTATAGCTCCTGGTCTTGGCACTTCTTCTACGTCAAAAGTTTTCAAGTTTTTTTTCATTGTGTACAATTTAATGACTTCTTTGATAAGATAGCTTGACCTCAATGGTCCACATATGTGTCGATCATAGTCAAGACGGGGAGCCAGCTCTAGAATGTAGGCATCAAGTATCTGAAAATAATAATCGTACAATGATTGCATGTTCATACTTCTTTGTTGTAAAATAACAACAATAGGTTAGCGAATTACTTACAGCAGTACTAAGCCATTCTTTTATAAGAACATCGTTAAGATCTTTCGAAGACAAGATGGCATCATCTGAGTTTTTGTACGCCCTTTTTACAGCTTCTTTGGGGATCTTCGCCAAAGTTGAAACATATTTGACAGAAGCTTCTATTTCATCTGGTGTTAACATAGTGTAACATTCCCCAATATCATGATGTTCAAATAATATCACTGCATAACATTTATGAAAACACACAAGTTATCACACTGAACCATTTTGTTTGCTCAATAAAAATAAGTACTCCCTCCGGCCCATATTATAATTGACTCAAATTTGTCTAAATTTGAATGAATCTAGACACTATTTAGTATATAGGTTCATCCAAATTTTGACAAATCAAAGTCAATTAATATGGATCGGAGGGAGTAATGAAATCTATAAAACATTATAACTTTCGTATTTTTTGATTTATGTTTCGGTTGTTTCCGTCGCTTAAATAATGGGGAACTATACTTACTATTATCCGCGGTAGAAGTCATATCATTGCGTGCATCGTTCTCCACGACACCACAAAATATCTCCCCATCTAAATCGTCCATCCTGCACGAATCATTTAGAGAATATGTTAATGTTTCGCTATCTAAATCTACACGAGTTCCCCAAAAACCTATGTGAGCATCTTGTATGCACGACAAACAATCGATGAGACATGGAATCTGTACCTAGACGACAGATGAGTAGAGTCGGCGAAGGGTGGCACCAATGAGAGACGGCAAAAGGGAGTCCTGCGAGGATGACATGGTGAGAGGCAGCGTCGATCCCTGGAGGACACACGAGAGGGGGTGGGGAAGGGAGTCGGCAATGTGGGACGGCGAGGGCGGCTCGTAATGGAGGCAGTGGTGATTGGTGGCCTACCTAGGTTGAGTCGTGGGTTGTGGGTCGATCGACGTGCCGATACGCTCTCCGTGATTAACTGCTGGCATTGGGCCTCGTTGTGGGTAGTTAATTGGGCCTATAGGGTTATTACATTTTAATGTTTTGTTTTTCCTATTTTTTATGCGTCTTTACGTATTTTTAAATTTTTTATTGTAATGTTTAATGTCTTACCATATTTATGGTTTTTCCAAATTTGATATGCACAACACGATCTTTAATTAAATTTACACAGTATCAACTTCATACGATGGGAGTGTTGCCCCTGACTTTGGAGAAATTTTAGTACGTACAACGCAAAGGATGTGTATGGCACACACGAATCCACCGAAGTATCACCAATATAAAGAATTTTTTTGGATAAACCCAGATCCAAAACCAAAACATGTGTTCACGGCGAGAAACACA
The DNA here is from genome assembly GCA_916181665.1 of Avena sativa. Classification (NCBI taxonomy): domain Eukaryota; kingdom Viridiplantae; phylum Streptophyta; class Magnoliopsida; order Poales; family Poaceae; genus Avena; species Avena sativa. Next base: position 131,169,013 of record OV702298.1, read on the forward strand.
AATTCCGGATACGCACCCACTGGACCTATGGGATTTGTCTATGAACACCTTCATCATCTTTGTGGTTGTATGACTCAACACTTGGTCAACGTGATTACACTTAGTTGTTACATCAAACTATACAACTACTATGCCAAATCATGACATTGATTCTAAGTATAAAAGTGGTATGCACATAGCATGATGCACACTTGTGCCTCATATATCCAAACATTGCATTGGGCTCTAGACCCATGGCATGATGCATATTCCATATTTTTGGCTAAGTTTTTCTCCTTTTATTCTTACAGTGGGAAAACGTGGTCATGATCCTTGTGTTCGTGCCATCCCATGAACGGATCATCATCCGCTCGACTTGCTCCAGTTTGTAACAACAGAACCGGAGCTAGAACTGTGACTAAATCAACCAATTAACTAAAACGGTGAAGTGCTAACCTGACGATACTGAAAGTCTGTCAGACTAACACCTAAACTGAAGCCGAGCGCGTCGAGCGTGGCGTCCAACTTCGCTTTCCAGGCTCTAGCCTGTAGGTGCCTGACGGAGTCTGTAGAGTGGCTTGTGCAGGCGCATGGCCTAGCGCCCCTGGCCAGCAGACCCACCCGTGGTGCGCGGCGAGCGGCAGCAGGAGCCGCATGGACTCCAGCCGTGCAACAGGCCCAAAGGCGTCCGCGACGTTGATGCCCTACTGCTTCACATATCCCTTTTGGCGACGAGGCGAGGCGGGTGTTCGGCTGCACGATGCCGTCCATGGTGCGCGCTTTTGGTCATCGGGTGCACCTCGCGGCGAGGCAGATGTGATGGCGGCGCGGCTTCAGCTTCGGGTGTCGGAGAGGCTAGCGCGATGCGCGAGGATGACGCTGCCGGCAACGTGTGCTCTGCGCGAGCTGGTGTCGATGGAGAGATGATACCGGCGAGTCCTGGCCTTCCACCTCAGGTGTAGCGGTACGCAGTGGAGTCGAGTCGAGTGCACGTAGCAGTCCACCGTGAACGCCGTGCTCACAGGTTTGTCCTGTCCTGCTCAAAGTTCTCTGTGTTATGTGTGTGGTGCACTCTGTCTTTGGTATGAAAAAAGTTTATGAATTAAGGGCAACGTCTAGTTTTCTGCTACCTCCACATACCTGCATGCATAACATTAAGGCGCAGTTAGCTATTGACAATTTCAAAGAAAGTTTTGATAATGCTTTTTAGTTGTACTCTAGGAGTGACTTACTACGGATGTAGTTTGCATAATTTAGCGTTTCGTCTGTTATGACCAGCAGTATTGCATGCGCTGCACAGGTGGTTCCCCTTCTTCTTCTTCTTCTTCTTCTTCTTTTGTTCATCATATGATAGTGGTCTGCCATTTTTACTCATGGGTTGATTAGCACCGTCATCTCCAAGTCGTTTGGTTTTCTTAGGCGCGCCTTTGGATTTAACTTTTAGTGGATCGCCAACTTGAGGTGCTTTTTCCTTGCTGCTCTGTGCATCTGCATCAAAGTAGCTTGTTTGAATATTGTTCAGCCCCTTTGTCCTTTGCATTACTCGATCGATGAATTCATTGTATTCATGACGAGACTGTTCATCATGGCATAACACTGCGAGAACTTCTTGAGATCGTACATTCAAGTCAGAAAAAATTGCCCTCTCGGTTGCACTTGACCATCCGTATCCGAACATATCGCTCTCGCGCTTCGCAGACAATCCAAATCTTGCGTTCTTTGAGAAGCGCCGAAGGACACAACAAGTTGTTATTTTTTCTAGTTTCAGGTAATCCAACATGTAGAGGATGTGCTTGCAAGGTAGCCCCTTCCTAGCCATTCTTCCACAGGAGCACTTTATAGTTTCCTCACTGTTAGGCGTGTAGGTCACGTCAAACTGCCTAGTAGGTTTATCTGCCCATATCAGAGAGTACTTATTATCACTGGAATCACCTTGCGCACATTCACCAATCTTGAGTCCATCAACTCTTTTCAGCTCCGGTTGCAAGATATAGAAGTTTGCTGCAGTGAATACTTTTGCTGCAGCAGACTCAATATCTTTGTATTTAGTAACCGGAAAAGGTAATGTTTGTGAGTCCTCGCAGTCCTGTAGCGCATTTTCCTGACGGATACGGTTAATGGCATTCTCGTAGTGCACGATCAAATCCACCAGTGTCATTTTAGAGTCAAGATGAAGGTGTAGGCACGAGTTCAAACTCTCGCTTCTCTGATTGCTTTTCATTCCGAGAAAAAAGCCATTGGCGAGATACGCGGCGGCCCACCATCTCTTCTTCTTGTACATTCTATTCAGCCACTCTTTGGTTCCCTTCGTCTGCCATTTCTTAATATAGGCGCTCCATCTCTGCTCAAAGACCTCTTCTGAGGTGCTGTAGTATATCATTGACCTGAATTCATTCAGAGAATCATGATTGAGGTGTTTTTTCATATTATTTTCAACGTGCCACATATGTACACGGCGCCACACATCCTTGAAGACAATGCCAATGGCTTTCATCATTGAATCGTCTGCATCAGTGATAACCCCTTTTGGCTTCTTTTGACACATAGGTTTCAAAAATGTTTGAAGGAGCCATACATATGTTTCTGTTTTCTCGTCGGAGACGATTGCGCATGCGAAAACAGTAGTTCTGCGGTGATGGTTCAACCCCACGAAAGGAATGAACGGCATTCCATACCGATTCATTTTGTACATACTGTCGAACACCAGCACATCACCGAAATCCTCATAGTCCTGACGTGACTGAGAGTCACACCAAAACATGCTTTTCAAATTTCCTCCATCATCTAGCTGGTAATCGAAAAAGAATTCAGGATCACGGGCCTGCCTGTTCTGCATAATTCGGATGGCTGTGTTAGCGTCACCTGATTCAATGAGCTTCCTCTTCTCCCGGGAACACATGTTGTAAAGATCCTTCGAGACGAACCCAACCTTGCTCCACCTTCCACTTTTGCTGATAAAGGTTTTCATAATCTCGAACTTGCACATCCCAGTTGCTGCTAGTGACATTATTTCAGCTTTCTGGTAAGACTTGATCTTCCGATGGGACCGAAGAAACGGGACTTCATCGGGTCTAGCTAGCACATGGTTGTGCTCGTCCTTAAATTGCAGAACTTTCCAAATCCCCTTGGATTTGCTATACGACACGCTGAGATAGGCTCGACAGTGGCATCGAGACAGAGCTCGTGGCCTCTTCTTGCGGTTCTCCATGTGCACATACCTTCCCTCGCGTTCCCCTGCCCTGGACAGAGAAACCGCCTGTAATTAATAACTCCTTCCGAATTTCGCTTCACCCTCTGTTTCTTTATGCTGAAACCATGTTCTCTCGCGTATGCGTTGTAGTAAGCGAATGCTGCCGCTTCGTTAGTGAAGGTCATCTCCTTTACAACCCGATGCCTTTCACGCTTATCCTGAGCATGCTGAAAATCCTTCTCTGGCATCACTGGATGTTGTCTGTGCTCATGCTGTGAACTGTCTGTAACCTACACAATTAGAAGAAAAAGGAAATGTAAGTGGTGGTCATATGGTTGATCCTATATATGCCTTGTCATACAACAATAAGCAACTTACATCACTCTTGAATTCAGATTTTGAACTGTCTGTAACCTACAAAATTAGAAGCAAAAAGAAATATAAGTGGTGGTCATATGGTTGATCCTATATATGCCTTGTCATACAACAATAAGCAACTTACATCACTCTGGAATTCATATTTTGAACTGTTTGTAACCTACACAATTAGAAGCAAAAAGAAATGTAAGTGGTGGTCATATGGTTGATCCTATATATGCCTTGTCATACAACAATAAGCAACTTACATCACTCTTGAATTTAGAATTTGATCCTTCAGGTTCTTGTGATTCTTCCGCCGTCTCTTCATCACAGTTTTCTAAGTCCGAATCTCCAAAATAATCATGGTCGCTATGAGAGAATAGTACAATATGCAGCATTGTAGCACAAAGTCATATAACATGGCTATTTAATTCTTATAAAAATAATGTAGCACTAGACATACATCACTAATGCTTTCCGAGATAGATTCTTTCCGATGGCGATCCTTGTTTACACAATTGATGTCCATCTGCACAATTTAAAAAGTATGTGTATAAATTTGCATGCTCTAGGTGTGCAAATTAAAAAATAAACTTCACTTGACCTTATCATCCTCGGATGAGTTTTCTTCAAAGAGGTCGTTCTCGGTAAGCTCATCATCAAATAAAAACATATCTTCATCATCCGAACTTGAATCACCGTTGTGCGTAGGGATGCTCTCATTGTCACTACCAGTTGGCATAGAGTACTCCATCTGTTCAAGGAAAGAAAACCAGAAACGCTAATCTAATCAGTGATGTATATGTGGAGGACTCGTAGATGCAAAGATGAAACCTAAGCCGCTATGCTAAAGGTGATGGAAAGAGTTTGGGTTAGAGAGGCAGCTACTCACATCTTCCGGGCGCCAGTGGCGAGATGGGACACAAGACTGGTTGATGCGGCCGGAGGATGAGAAGATCTGGCTGGCCTTTGATCTAGAGATGTAGGATTGGAACGGTTATCGTCGGCGTGGACGAACACGTACGTCGCCACCGGAGCCGGGCAGATTCGCAGGTGGAGGATTAGATCTCGGTCGACGGCCGGAGCCGGGAAGGCTCGTGTGGTTGGAGGATTAGAAGGCTGGCCGCCGGATTCACGTCGCCAATCCGGATCCTTCGCCGGCGCACGTCACCGCCGGAGCTAGGCAGGATGATCGAAAAATTAGGGTTAGAGCGGTGTCTGGGGAAATGGCTGCGCGTTAGTTTTTCTTATCAAACCGAGAGACCTAATAATGTCGTGGCGACGTGGCAATGGTTGACAACGTGGAAATGAATGGTCAAATCTAATGGCATGGCGACGTGGCAATGGTTGACATCGTAGCAGGTAATGGTACGTATGCGAATACGTGGGAATACGGGCCTGGACTTGGGCTTCAGGGGCTACCCTCGCGCGCCCTCCTCTGAAAACGCGCGGGGACAATTCTACCCTTACAAACTTTGCAACTTTTGAGAGCCAGGGGGCCTATGGAATCAAGCCTCTTATCTTTATTAAGCAATGGGTAAAAACATTGTTTATTTTAAAATTCCAAAGTGCCAAATTATTTTAAATTGTACAACATTGTTTTGCAACCAAATGTGTACAAATTTCACTTTACAAAAATCCAGAAGTGGTTTGAATTCAAACTTATTTGAAACTCATTTGAAAATGTTTCCTGAAAATCGAAATAGAAATAGAAATGGATAAAAGAATTAGAACTGGGCCAAGCGCCACCCTTTCGGCCCAGTAGCCAAAACAGCCCACCCGGGGTCTCCCTTCTCCCTCTGTTTCTCACCGCAGCAGCGCACACCCACCCGCTGACACCCTGGACCCACCTTGCCCCGTCATCGTCGTCCTCAATCACCGCGCGATGACTGCTCAGCCGTTACCACCGCGCCAGAGACGCCGCGTTTAAAACCTCGTTAAATTCCATTGGTTCAGAGCGTAACTCTCGCCCCGCTCCCAGCTACTTAATCCCCTCGCCACCACGGTCGTTTTCCCCCACACAGAACCCTCTCCTCGCCACCAGGTTGCCCATATTTCACCGAACTCTGTCGCGGTACCGACGAACTCCGGCAGTGAATTCCTGTGAGCTCTCTGCGCCTCTTGACTCATAAATTCGCCAGTACAGTCACTGCAAATTTGCACATCTCCTGAAGCCATTGGTTTGTCTTCTGGTGATCCAGGTCGCCCTCCCCGTCCGCACCCGCAAGCGACAGAACCACTGCTCGACTCCGACGAGCAATCTAGGTAAAGCCCGACCGCCCCTTGCCTTCTCTTCGATGCCATCGTGTTCTCCATGGCCTTGCGCACCTCATGACCCATCTTATTCATGCTAGGGTGATCCAGAGTCTCGGCAACGTCTTCGTCTGCAAGCAACCGATGCCGCCAGCAACTTCGACGAGGTCCTGTCGCTGTGTCTGTGCGCCCCTCGACAAGCTACTGCCACGTTGAGCTCCAGCACGTCTCTGCGAGTCTGGTGAGCCTCCCCATTCTCTTCCTCGCTTCCAGTAGCCGCCGCAACACCGTAGAATGAGCGCGCCGCCGCTCACCGTCGCCGCGCGCCACCAGTTGTTGGTCGCTTGATCAACGGCCATAGGATCTTGATCCAGTGGCTACGATAGAACATAACCCGAAGGGGTATCTTATTGATCTGATCCGTGCGATCCACTTTAGATCCAATGCACCACATCGGCCGATCCGTGAGAAGCGGTATGGACGAATCAGGACGTGACGCGTGGCCTGTTATTCGTTTTAAAAATCTGAATTAGATCTATTAGTGATACAAACTTGCAAAATTCATAACTTTTGATCCACACGTTCAAATTTTGCAAATTATATTTCATTGGAATCAGGAGAAAGAATTCTATCCATTTATGCAATGTGTTTAATGTTTTGCTTCTGTAAAATTGATTATTTATGCAGAGACATTTATAGGCTTAGTTTGAGTATAGAAATTGTTTGAAAAATGATTTAGAGACTAAATAAAGTTTGTTTAGGGTGTGTTTGTCTTGTTTATGATTCAGTACTGTTTCACTTGTCTTGTTTGATTTGGAAAAAAATCATCACATAGCATTTTCATGCATTCATATATTTTTGCTTGTATATTTTGATATGTGAATTTGGTGCCATTATTTTATGTGTAGATTTTGGTGCTAATTGTGATTATGGTTGTGAAGATTGTTGCTACTCCCCAAACTACCACGGCAAGTGGTGCTTCATGTTTTTATCCCAATATTTTTGCCTATGCATTAGATATATTTTTGTATAGGTCTTGCATGAATATTTTGCTAAGTATCTATATGCTATGCTTGGGAAATCCTAGTAGTAGTAGAAATGTTAGAATTTCCTTTAAGTTAAGATACTTGGCATTGCCATGCTTAGCCTAGCTAATAGCAACCAAAGGGTGGAATATAATCATGCTATGGAAATGTAGAGGTCCCAACCTTTGATAAGGTAGATATCCCTGTATTTACAATGCTAGTCCCTGGATCAATAGCTAGCATCCACAGTTAAGATGTTATATCAAGAAACAAAGGTCATAATACAACTTTATAACCAGGAATAAAATAATTTATTACATCTTATATAGCTCATTTGGCAATCCCATTACAATGCAGCAGAATATAACTATAGCATGGGGTCCTTCATCTTCAAAAATGCCACAGGCAAACATGTTGGTTGTAGACTTGTAATCCTATTTTAACACACTTCACTAATATCAAACAAACCTGCAACATAACAAGTTACAGCCACAAGGGTCAATACATTTTAATTGTATTGGCAAGTGATACTATGGTAGTATAGTGGAGTCTATCATCTATATGCATTTGGCTAAGTGGAGCTTAGGCTTGCTTTGCTCAAAATAGATTTTCCTTATCATTTGAAAATACTAAGTTTTTGTTTGACAAAATCACCCAAGGCATCTCCCAATAGAAATTGGTGATCCTTCAACCCTTGTTCAACCACAAGTTTTTAACTTAGAAATTGGGATGAGGAGATTCTTGATAGCTTCCATGTCTTGATGCTCAAATTGTCCTTTACCAGGGACATGGCTAAGTACTTAGATTTTACACTCTGCAGAGGTGGTGCACTTTCCCCGCAAGACTTGGTTTCACCAAGACAAGATCTTTCAGAAGCCTTCCCTTAGACCAGAATGGACGCGTTCCAACCTATCAAACCCCTAGCACCAACTGTCCATTTGGCTAAGTTATTGCAACCTATATGATCCAGGCAGAGCCCATAATGGCAAGTGGCTGCACTTGAAGCTTCTCAACATTTGACATCTCAAATCTCTTTGTTCCTGGGTGGCCATCCACAAGTGAGATACACAAGGTAAACCATAGAAATGGGCCTTGTGTAACCACTCAACACAAACCATTCCTTCCATTCCACCCAGGTGATTCATTCACTTAGTTGTTTTATTAAACAAAACACAAGTCCTTGACTTAGAAATATTCCATAGCATGAATATAATCCACCCTTGTTTTCTACTAGCTAAGCTAAGCGTGATAGTAGTAGGAATCTTCACTTAGGAAATTTCTACTAAGGTTTCATCTACTAGGATTTCCCATGGCATAGTTTACACTTAGCAAAAATTCCATGCAAGTCCTACTTTAGAAATATCACTAATGCATAGTGAAAATAATGGGACAAAAGTATGAAGCATCACTTGCCTTTTTGGTAGAGAATATAAGTTCACTCCTTGACCTTGAAATATTCACACTCTTCAATTTCCACTACAATTCAATCAAGCAAGCAAGAATTCAATCTACCATTCAAGCAAGCAACACATAGAATAATAGAAACAAAGCAATGCATGCAAGCATGCTAAAGATTGTTTTATTTGGAAAAGTGGTTTCTAATAGGTTATAAACATTCTAAAACATCTATTGGTCATTTTATATAAGTGGCAAAATCATTTGCAGAAGATTTTACTTATAAATCATTTTTAAAACCAAATCAATATTTTATGTGGTTGAAAATGCCTTTAGCAAAGCAACAATCTTTATAGGGTTCACCAAATACATTTTTAATTTTAAAACTTGGTGTTTGGGGTCATAGAGTTTAAATCAAAACATTTCCCAAAGGTTTTCTCCAAAAAGTATTTTCAACTTATAAACAACATTTTTATTTGACTAGAAATGCTTTAAATCAAAGATTTATTCTTTTGCTTCACAAAATATGTTTTGGAATCCACAAGTTGGTTTCTATGGTCAGTAGGTTCAAAACAATCCATTTGCTAAAGATTTTATCACAAAAGTAATTTTAGAATGATTTTTATATTCAAAATATGCCTACACAAGTTTCTGCAAAAACAACCAATTTAACAGAAGCAATTTACTAAAAGTAGTGCATGGTTGGAAAGTACTTGTCTTGCTGATTCCATTGATATAAAATTTGCGAAATTTGGACGTGTGGTTTGAAAGTTATGAATTTTACAAAATCTGACATCTAATAGATCAAAATTTCTAATTCAGATCAGACTCTGGCCACGTGTCTTGATTCTACTGGTCCATACCGTTTCGGTTGGATCGACTGAGGACAACCATTGTATTTAAGTGGGATCGCATGGCTCAGGTGGATACATACCCCTTCGGGTTAAATCTAATCTCATGCGTTTGATCAAGATCCGACGGTTGCAGCGTGGGTGACCAGGAATGGGCGGCGCTGGCGGCGGCGACTGGCAGCACGCGGTCTGTCATTGGTGTCGCCGGCGAAGTAGGAAGCGAGGGATAGGGTGGCGAGGCTTACCAGGCTCGTAGAGACTTGCTGAAGCTCAAGGTGGGGCCGGCTACTCGAGGGGCGCACGGGGTTGCTATCAATCGCTCGCTGGAGAGGCTGCGAGCGGCGGTGCTCTCGGATTGTCGTCACTGGCGACATTTAGTACCATGCTAAGACAAGTTAGGAGCTGCCTTAGCTGCACACACGGTCGGTGGTCATGTGTGCATCAACGAGAGGAAAGGGGGTGGTCAGATACTACCTGGGGCACTCGCTGTAGTAGAAGCAGTGGACGGTGGCGAGAGGTCGTCGTCATTGCCGAGCGTCTGAGGCGCGCGCGGCTAAGCAAGCGGTACTGGGAGGTTCGCAGGACAATAGGGAGCGTGCTCGTGTGGTCGAGGGGGCAAGGGGCGACGATAGCTGGCCGGAATTCGCACCAGAAGACGTCGGAGATAGTGGCGATGTGGAGATGAATTGGGACGGCCTGACGGCAGAAAGGGAGGGGCGAGAGAGGGGGAATGGAGAGGATGGGCAGGCGGTTATGTGGGCGAGGTCGCGGGGCTGAATCACTGAGGCATTGTTGCGAATTTACGCGAGAGATTATGGCCAGAAACGGCCGGCGAGGTGAGGGGCGTGGTCGTCGCGGGGTAGGAGAGAAGACTGACAGATGGGGTGTCGTTGTCAGCGAGAGAGAGAAAGAGGAGGTGGGGTCCAGATGTCACTGGCTGCGCCGGTGCGGATCTGGGTGGAAAAAGAAACGATTCGAGGGGGAGAGAGGTGGCTACTGGGCTTGGTGGGCTGGGTTGTTTAGTTTCATTTTTTTATATAGATTCATTTTTCTTTTTCCATTTCTATTTTTCTGTTTTGATTTGGTTTAAACTTTTCAAACAACAATTTGATTTCAAACTTCAACCAAACTTTGTATGTATTCAAATACTGTTTATTAACATATTCTGAAGTCAATTTAGAATAATTCATTTATTCTTTTTAGGGCCTTTTATTTATTTTATAAATAGACATTTGTATTTATTTTAATAGTTTTAAATGTGTTTTAAAACTTTATTTGAAATCCATATTTTTACCCAATATATTCAGTAGGTTTATTTATTTATTTGGCTGTCAAATAATTCACGTTTTTAATATGATTTATTAATCATTTAAATTGGTATAATTGTCTTTATTCCAATGAAATTAAATATGGGTATAATTCCATAAATTTTATTTGGTTGATTTCTTTGATCCCAATTAAGTTAATTAAATAACTTTTTATTCCACTTGGGTAAATTCCAAATATTATTTTCCCATGATTTAATTAATCATTTCTAATAGGTATTTTGTCTTTATTCAAATGGAAATGGAATTTGGTTAATGCCATTTTATTTTATTTGAAAATTCTTTATCCATTATTTTATTTGGATTTGGATTATATTTATTCCATTTGCTTATGGATTAGGCCAAGATTTAATTTGGTCTTTAAATATTCCTCACTTAATATTTCTTTCTTCATCTTATAAAATCCATATCTTTTTATTTATAGATCCAAACTTGGTGATTCCAATTTGTAAAATCTTATTTAATATTTATTTATCCTTTTAAATATCTTTAGGATTATTTGTTCACCATTTGGTATGGATTTCTAGATAAGTGCTTTATTAGCTTTGGAAATTCAATTCCCTTATCTTATTAATTTCATAAGATTTTATCTATGGTTCCAAATTGAATGAAATAAATTTCTATGGTTTTATAATATTTCTATTTGTCATTCTTGATCATTTATAAATGTTTGTTGACAAAATTTTATATGGATCAAAACCATGGTCTTTGAGATATCTTGGAAATGATTTTATTCCATTAGGGTTTTAGGGTTTTGGTTTATTTCTCAAGTGTTTAAATTTCCAGATGCAATTATGAAGAATGCATTTCACTTGATTTGAATTTTAATTGGATTCAAATATTAACCAAGGTTTGTTCAAGATGGGATTTTTAAGTTTCCATTTAGAAAAAAAGTTTCTTTTCATCCTAATTTTCAACAATTATTTATTTTGTTTATTTATTTTTCACATTACAAAATTTGGAAAATTTTGGGATGTGACAGGAAAATATTGTTAAGTCTTTGACTTATGGTTTTACTTAACAAAACAACTAAGTGAATGAATCACCTGGGTGGAAAGGGACTTGCTTGGTGGTTTTGGTTGGGTGATTACACAAGGCCCATTTCTATGGTTTACCTTGTGTATCTCACTTGTGGAATGCCACCCAGGAACAAAGGGATTTGAGATGCCGAATGTTAAGAAGCTTCTAGTGCAGCCACATGGCAATATTTGCTCTGCCTGTATCATATAGGTTGCAATAACTTAGCCATTTGGACAGTTGGTGGTAGTGGGATGATAGGTTGGAACGCATCCATTTGGTCTAAGGGAAGGCTTCTGAAAGGTCCTGTCTTGGTGAAAATCAAGTCTTGTGGGGAAAGTACACAACCTCTGCAGATGGAATAAACTAAGTACTTAGCCGTGTCCCCGGTAATGGACAACTTGAGCATCAAGACATTGAAGCTATCAAGAATCTCCTCATCCCAATTTTCTAAGTTAAAAACTTGTGGTTGAACAAGGGTGAAGGTTCACCAATTTCTATTGGTGGTTCCTTGGGAAAGTTTTGTCAAAGAAAAACTTAGTGTTTTTAACTACTAGGTAAAACCTATTTTGAGCAAAGAAAGCCTAAGCTACACTTAGCCAAATTCATGTAGTAACTAGATGTTAATATTCTACTAAGGTATCACTTGCCAATACTATTCCAATGTATTGACCCACTGTGGCTGTAACTTGTGATGTTGCGGGTTACTCTGTTGATGATTAGGGGTTATGAGTCTACACTCAACATGCTTGCCTGTGGCACATGAAGATGAAGACTCCTATTTTATATTGTTAAGTTAAACTCCTGTACTAGCCTATGGCTATGGAGTTGTAAAAGACTATGTTATCTCTGGAATGACGTTGTAATAATGACCTTTGTTTTTGTGTACTTCATCTTAAATTGTGGATGCTAGCAATTGATCCAGGGACTAGCATTGCAATCACAGGGATCCTTACCTTTATAAGGGTGGGATCTTACAGATGGTATCAGAGCACTGTGTTGCCTGTAGGATTATGACCCTAGGATTGGATTAGAAACCACTAAGGAAAAAATTTCAACAATTTCACACTTGTCTTTTTCTTCTCGTAAACTTCTCTAATCTTCTTTCTCATCTCTATTTGTATATGAACTCCATCAACAAAGCCGTGAGGAAGGGAACACTCATGACTATGACCTTGGAGTGTGAGACAGAATTCCCCAAGGCTCTCAATGATCTCACGGTTTCCATGGGAATACATGGTGTAGCTGTGTACAAAGTTTTCCCCGTGATGGATGAAGGAGTGGAGTACTGGTGGGTGCAACTTCACTTGTATAAAAACAAGGAAGAGAACCACAAGGAATCAGGATTCTGCATGGTCACCAACTCAGTGATGCACACCACATTCTTTGACTCTGCAAGAGATGCAGCTTGGAAGGCCATCAAGGAGCTTGGTGATAGACTCAAGTGCAGAATGCTTAACACCCAAAATGACCTTAGGGAAGAAAATAAGCATACCCAAGAGTTAGAGGCTACCAACCAACGTTTAAGAGAGGACATCATAGACTTAGCAATGGAGTCATGTGATCAGGATCGACAAATTGCCTCTAGGGATGCCCTGTTAGCCAACTTGGCAAGTGAGATGGGATTGTAGTGTACTTCGTTAGTTGGACCACCACACTTATCATTTTATTTCCAAAAATTTATGTCTAAGTTATGTTGAACCTTGGATGCTTGTAATGGATTATGTATTCCATGACTTGTGTGTTTGCTTGCCAAATGATATGCTTGTGATACTTTGTCTTGTGAATTTTCTATTGATGTTGATTCTAACTTTTCTCTATCTTATAAAATAGATGCCTAATGTTACTATCAGCACGGCTGAAGATTTCAAGGGAACTCGTTTTGGCACTCGTCTTATTGAGCTCACTAGTGTGCTCAATCTTCCACTCCCTAGCATCATTATGCTTCCCCTCACCAAGTTTGAAAGGAAGGACCTTTGGGGCTTCAAAGTTACTCAGCCAGGACGCCAGACTGAGCCAGCCACGGAGGCTATCACCTTCAAGCTTATGCATGAAGACAGGGAGAGAGGTCTAGAGGTAGTCATGCAGGATTTACTTGGGCGTCTGTTAGGAAGGCACTCTCGGGAGCTTAGAGGTACTCACTTTCACGCCTTATGAGTGGTTATAGTTTGTAAACAATGGAGTAATGTTACTTGACTGCTTATGAGTTCACTATAGTGTTTTGGTATGTTGATAAACTTATGGTTAAAGTAAAGGAATAGGTTTTATTTTACTACAAATTATCCTTGGCGATTTTATATTGAATGAGGATCCTTTTATAAAATACTCTATTCTTATGGTTGAAGGATAATTCAATAAAATTGTATTTAAAGTGTGTTGAACCATTTTGACTTTATATTATAAACTTTTAAGACTAATACTATTTATTAGACTCAATTGGCTAATTTCTAGAATTATTAGCAATTTTTTATTTACCCTTGTATGAATTATTCATTAAGGAAACAAGTTTAGTTTCAAGTTATTGAGTTTTAAATGTTTATTTACCCCAAAATGGAATATCATATTTTTAACATGTAGGTATTATTTTTGTGATCATTTTGGTAAATTACAATTTTTTTGTGATTCATAAATAATAAGATATGATTTTTATAAGGTTTATTACTTCATAAATATTTAATAAACAATAAATATTTAATTAAGTGAAATAATAATGCATGATTATAGTTTTAAATTATAGTTATTATTTTTTCTAATATTTTTGGTATTTTATTTATATTTTTAATATTTACCAATATTAAAATATGAATTATCTAAGTTTTATTACTTATAAAACCATTATTAAATAATAATTATTTAAATTATGAACATAATAATATTTGATAATATAACTAGGTTATAGATTTTATTTTTCTATACATTTTCATATATTAAACATATTTTTCTGAATTATAAAACAAGAGTTATTAAATTTCTAAGATTTAATCATTTTATTCAATTTCTGGAATTTATTTGTGTTTGAATGTATATTGTTTTATTTAATTTCTAAACAGGAAATTCTTTTTATACCAAGCTAAACCTAGACACAGTCACTGACTAGTGGGGCTCTGGCCACGGTGGATGCCACATTGGCGTGGACGAGTCAACCCACTAACAAGGTCAAAGCTGGCGCATGCATGGCGTCATGCTGGCGACAGCACGGCCGCCACCGCCAGAGCATGGTCACCGACGGCAATCTACGGCGTTTCAACCCGCGTGGTTTGGTGGGTTGGAAAGAGGACACAACGGGAAGTCGATCAATAGTCACGCCGCCCCAGAATGGTCACCGGAGCACTAGCTCCGACGAGCTCCAGCGGTGACCTGCTCGGGTTCACGCGTATGGGGTGCTACAGATGGCTAGGAGCAAATCAGAGAGGACTATCAGAAACATAAACTCACCAGGAAGCTTGTAGTGACGACGGCGAGGAGAGGTGAGGTTAGACGGCGTCGCCATGGTCGACGCGAGCAGCGGACAGACGAGTTCGATGCGCATGATTACGGGCTTCCCGACTCGATTCCTCCTCTGAGCAGACGAAGTACACTACGGTGGAGCTTGTGGTATCACCAGTTGGTCTTGGGGTGGTCTCAAACGGCGACGACAAGCGACTCCGACGAGCTAGGTTTTTGGGTCCTATGTGAGAGAGAGATAGAGAGAACGAGAGGAGATGAGATAGGTATGAGAGGATAGAGGAGGACGCGGCGGTCTTATCTACACCCCGCAGGGTCGGCGGCGAGCATCATGGCGGTTGGATTTTGATGACGACGGCGGACGGCATCGACGGTACGCATGCAGGTGCCTGTGTGCGTGAGGATGACGACGATCATTTTGCAGAAAACCCCCTGAGCTTCTTCGAAACAAACCCGCGGTCCCTGGCAGTGTCCCACCAGTCAGTCACAGAGTGAGATAAGCCGGGCTGAGGTGGGCTGCTACGGGCTGCGTGTGAGCAGTGGATAAAGAGAAGGAAGTTGGGCCATGGACCAGATTTGATCTCCTTCTGTTTTTTCCTCGTTCTTTCCTTTTTCTATATTCTGCTTTGTTTTCATATTTGAATTTGCATCTTTGGTTTGAATTTTCTTTATGGGCTTTATTTGCTAAATAATTGTAACAATATTAAAAGGTAGTTACTAGCATTTGGTGAGCTTTTATTAAATAATGTTATATTTCTTTATTTTCTGTCCAGAACAAACCATGGATTTATATTATGATATTTCTTTATTTAATGATAAAATTTGATTCTAGGTAACTTATATTATTGTTAAGGAATTTTATATGGTGATCTTTCATTTTTATGTGATAAATAAAGTTCTGAGGAATTTAATATGATTAATATTACTCTCATAAATCTAGGAAATAACAAAATATATACATTTTATTATAACTAATATAGGAGTTAGGGTTTTAATTGTAAATGCTTACCCTAGGGTTTAGGGTTCTTAATGTACCTATTTTATTTTGTTGATGTGAATAAAGGTTTATGGCTAAACATATTGTCTTTTTGTTTGTGATCTTTAATGATATCACCCTTTAAAATAGAAAGTTATTATCTGGAATGTCTGATGGAAAAGAATTGATAAAAATAACTCCTAAGCACATATGGTTATGATAATTGGAAATGATAGAGATGTGGTTAAGTGATTTGCTATAGGAAAATATTCCTATAAAGCATTATGAAAATAAAATGATTTATCCAACAGATGAGATGGATGTTAAGCTTGGTTATAGATTTAGGGTTTAATGCTTACCAAGAATTCCTATCTTTCATAATTCACAATCGTGGACTTCTAATTAAGGAATTCTTTTCCTAGATATACTACTTCTTCATATCCATCATCATGTGCTAGCATGATTAGCTTTGCTTCACGCACATATTCCTATCCACCTTTAATTCTTCTAAATCCATTTATAAATCCAATAAGCTTGACACTACAAACTTTTCCCAATCCTTTCATATCTATACTTGGTTACATCATCTACTCTATTGCTGATAACTTTCAATCCAACAAGTATTTACTTCTAACTCCATACATACGCTTCCTTAATCCTCCACCACCAACAGTACTCTAATAGATTCATTTGTAATTATATATATATCAAATCCTACTTCACCTCAAGTGTTTACTATTTTTCAAGAGGAAAATACTAACTCTATAATTCAATGCTGCTCTAACATCATCCTAATCTGTCACATTCCAAATTTTAGATTTGGTTCTGCATATCATTCATATCATTGCATCATACTTTTCCTTGCAAAACCGTCGATTGAAAAGAATCGACGAAACGCTATTTTCAAAACCCTTTTTCTATTTTACTACGAGGCTCCTACGGCAGACTTTAGTAGGACTAGTTTAGTCCACCCTTGTAGCCTAGTGGTTTCACCCAACCCTTGACACTAGATTGTTCCCCTCGATTTTACAAAACCGTAGGAGCAAGAATCGCTCGATTCGGAGCTCGTACGGAAAAGTTACGGCCGTTTTATTAAAAGATAGAAAATCGGGCCGATTTCCGTGTCCGTTTCCAACCGCGCGCCATATCCAAGTAGGACCGCGTGGGGCCCATATAGGCGGACCCCACCTGCCGCCGCCGCCCCTGCCTCAAAGACCGCGCCCGCACCCGCCTCGGGACCCGTTCCCCCACCTCGATCGCCACCCGTGCCGCCTCTCCTCCCCGCGATCGCCGCCGCCTCTTGGACCCGCCGCGGCACTCCGCGCGCGTAGCGCGCTGCACGCCAGCGCCGCTCGCCGCTTGCCTGCGCCCGCGCCCGCACTCGCCAGCACGCGCGCGCGCCCGCACGCCGCCTGCCGCTCGCCCGCGCGCTGCTCACCTGCCGCGCGCCGCGCTCGCTCGCGCTCGCCCGCGTGCACGTGCGCCTCGCGCCGTCGTCCGCCGCGTGCACATCGCCCGCCGCTCGCCGCGTGGCCGCCTTGGTCCGAGCGCTGACCGTCCTTCTTCCGCGCAGGAAAAACGCCGTCGCCGGAACCGATCGCCGCACCGTCCGGAGCCCGCCGCCGTTCGTTTCCGGTGAGTCCGCAGACGCCATTAGATCTCAGATCAACGGTCCAGATTGACGTTGATCGGTCAGTATCCAGACGTTGACTAGTCAGACGCCCAGTCAGCGTCCAGTCAGCAGCCGCGTTGACCGGTCAACAGACACAGGTGACTGGATAATTACTTTAATCGTTTTAGTTGACAGATTTCGGTAGAAACTTGTAAATTGCATAGAAATTAAACCGCTGGGCCAAAAATTACAAATAAAATATGTGTAGGTTCAGTGAGTCGTGTAGAATCTTGCTGTACCTTTGTTCCAGACTTTTGCAGCAAGATTTGGTACAGTTTAATCAAATAGGTTAATGGCATTTTCGGAGTAATTAATTCGTAGAAAAAGATCCGTAGCTCCAAAAATTGCGTATGATATGTCCCTAGATTCAGTAGGACGAGGGGAATCTCATCGTGAATTAAAAAGATAGGCTTACAGTAAAAACTTCTGCAGAAACTATCTAGTGGCTTTCTGCAGTGTTTTAATTACTCGGGGAGTTTTATAATTACTTTTTGAGTAATTCCAGTTGGTACTGTTTCTAATCAGCGATGCCTATGCGGTAGAATTTTTCCAAGATTTTACAAACAGTATACTACCGGTAGTGAATTATTTGAGTTCTAGCTCTAGTTTTGAGCATTACTTTTTGCATAATAGTTTTTCTTGCGCTAAAACTATTTTCCATGCATGCAATCAGTAGTATTATTGAATAGGATTATGTGGTGCCGCTGTAGCACCAGTTCACTTGCCTTGCATACCTTCATGCATCATATTTGTTGCATATGCTTGTGGATTGTTTGTTTATGATTGCAATTGAATCGTGTAGATTGTGACGAGTGCAACGCTTGTTCGTGTGTGGATTGTTCTTCCGACCGCTACAACCAAGGCAAGTAGATGCTACTTTGTTCATGATATCGTCCTACTATTTTTAATGCATTGTCGTGTATTTTGTAGAAGCATTTGTAGGATGATACTATCGCTATGCTATGTCCTATTATGTGGTAGGGCCTTCCTTGTAGATGAACCACCGTTGGTAGATGTGATTAGCCATGCTATGTTGAACGAGGGCTGGGTTACATCATTGAGACTTGTTTCTAAAAGTATTGGTTTGTGAAAACTAAAACAACTTAATCAATGAATCTCCTGGGTGTGATGGGATTGATACTTTTTGGTGGTTTATTGCGGAAAGGCACCCAGGTATCAAGAGAGAATGATTGGCGTCTTTATTGTGTAGCTTACGTGTACAACCATGTGCCAATAATGAAATGGGCGGTTGGTTGGACTTATTAGGTTGTGGTAACTCGAACCCGCGTATCCAGAGATGTAGAATTTTGGTAGGTTGGACCGGTGCGCGTCGGGATTAAGGAGCTACTTCCCGAACAGTCTCTTCTTGGACTTCTCCCTATCACCACTCAAAATGAGAGTGATGGTATGAGCTGGGCTGGCCAAGTCACATGGGTAAAGTGTACTAACCCTTGCAGGGTGTATAATCTAATCGGTTAGCCGTGTCCCCGGTTATGGACAACTGAGTTGCTTGATATTGATTCCATGACATGTTTCTCGCTCATTCCAATTTCATAATTGTTTTAACATTGTTGGGTTAACTTAATTGGGATCTTTTCAAAGAAAATCAAAAACTGTTTATGAAAGTAGGACAAAGGTATTTGCAAATGCAAGCCAGACACAGCTCCACTTGCCAAATATGCATGTAGATGTTAGTACTATTGTCTCCATTTACTAGATCTACTTGCCATACGTTCCATGTATTGACCCTTCGGGGCTGCTACGTTTCATGTTGCAGGTTATTCCGATTCTGAGTAATCGATATAGGCCACGGTACTCCACTCGGCACTTGTTCACTTGTGGGCAATTTGAAGAATGGAGGATTTACTTTATTTATGTTGCTACCTGAATAATTTGAGCTAGCCTTGAGCTAAGTTTTTATTGTAATAATGGTACTCTGGATCTTCGTTAATCATGATACACGGATATTTTGCTATGTTATTCATCTTATTCTATTGTGGGCCAATGAACCGATCCAGGGATTGGCATGTCACATAGAAGCCACGGTCTTTTCAGAACCGCGGTGTTACATAATCATACTATCTTATCTCTACTTAACTTCAGTATCTTATACTAGAGTTCAACCATGTTTTACCCACCAATGTTACTTATACTGGATATAAGCATTCAATCTTGGTGACTAAAGCATGATCATTATAATCCTTTGATCCTTTATGGTTTAGGTTTCCAATTAGCTAATCAAGGCTTCATCAATACAACATTACAGTTGTATTGAAATTATCTTCTTAATATCTCTAGTGGATTAGGGAATGTTATTCATGGACTATACCTACTTAGTCCCATAGGATTACTCTTTGGTCTCTATCTTCATTTTTCATCCTTATAATCCTATTTGTTGCCATATACTTAGATCTTCCATATAACTCTTCTATTTATTCAGTTGTGAGTTAACTCCTTCAATTACTATATTGAGTTGATTCCTTTCAATCACTCCCATCCTATGGATGATATCAAAACTAGCATTACTACTTACCTCTTCTCACTATTTTCTTTATAGGCCTTAAGTGAATGCTTTGATATAGAAAAGAGTTGATAGATTAATAATTAATGGATTAAGAATTGGTGAATCAATAGTTGATTACTCAACTTCGATGAACAACAAATATGAGAATAGGGTTTAATAGGGATGATAAGGATTGATATGGAAAGAAAGATATGTGGTGAATGGTCTTGGCTTAGTTTCCTTCCTAACTAAAGTGTTAGGGTGGAGTGTTACCATGTTTCTCATGGTAGAAATAGATAAGGATTGAATAGGTCAATAATTAGTTATTACATTCTTGTTACCGGGTATTCATGAGTTATTGCCATGATTACTAGGATGTGATCACCTAGGGATCTAACTACAATCATTAATCAATGTGTAATGGTTTCGTTTCATTGTATTTGATCTACCCTTAGATCAAATCATGTTTACCCAAATTGAGGTTTTAGCAAAGGTCATATTGGAACTTATCGCAATCAACTTGATGATCTGCTTCAATTCCATCAAGTTGAGAGAAGCTTCAATTACTTTGACAAGTTTTGTTCAAAAGCGCGAAAATTATTTGGATTTTCTATGCATGAATGCAATCACATAATTGGGTTTAGCTTATTTCTAAGCGTTAATGCTGGGATGTTACAGGCCGCTAGCCTAAGCCATGCCTAATCATGGTGAAAACTTGCAGCATCACCATAATGAGCATTCTGTGAAGCATCCTCAATAAAAAACCTATGCAAATAGCAAATAAAAAGATCGCTGAGATGCTCATTGTGTGCTTGCCTTGTCATTTTGGTTATGGGATAGCTCCTGTACCATGTGCAAGGGGTACCCCGTTGGCGGTTTTCTATGATATGTATGTACTTACAATGACAAGAACTTACAGGTGACTGAAGTTGAGTAGCATGAGGGGTGGCCCTCGTATTCAAGGGACTTGAGATTTCCAACTTATACTTTGTCAAGCATATACTCCATCTTTGTTCACTTTAACCTTAACCACTTCAAGATGCTTATGATAGGGGCAATGAGGGCTGAAAGCTAACAAGTACCATAATTTTTGGAAGCTATTTTTGAAACTTGAAATCCCTGCTTCCCTTATGAAGGGCCTTTCTTCCACTATTATATTGAGTCTCCACCTTCTACTTTTAGGCACCATTAAGAGCATAGTTGTCATTCTGTGTGCAGTGTTCCAAAGCTTATTGATTGATGCATATTGTGATATTACTTGTTCTTGTGCTATTTGTTTCTAGTCACCCTTGTGAACTTTGAAGGTGTCATATGCATCTATTTGCTACTCTATGAGGGACAAGTTGAATGCCACTATGCTATGTTTTATGTATATAAAACAAACAAACGTTTTTCAATGCATGTTATTCATGATCTTTGTTTGTAGCATTTCATGTTGCATGCATAGTTACTATGTCCTATTGTTAGAACTCCATCTTTCATGCACATGTTTAGAGTTCTTTGATCCCAGCTTTCAATGCTTGCAAATGGTTTGATCTTTGTTTTGATGGTGCATGTCACCTCAAAAATTATTCTTTTTATCACTTACCTACTCGAGGACGAGCAGGAGTTAAGCTTGGGGATGCTTGATACGTCGGAAACGTATCTATAATTTTTGATGCTCCATGCTTGTTTTGTATCTACTTTGCTTTGCTTTGTCTTTACTTTGAGGTGTTTTTATATATTTTCTGGAACTAACCTATTAACAAGTTGCCACAGTGCCAGTTTCCTGTTTTCTTCTGTTTTTGGTTCCAGAAAGGCAGAAAATCAATATTCTCGGAAGTGGACGGGACAAAAGCCAAAGTAATTATTTTTCCTGGAGCAACACGGAAGCACGAAGCAGAGCCGGAGGGGGGGCACAGGGTGGCCGCACCCCCCTAGGCGCGGGCAAGCCCTGAAGGCGCCCATAGGGGGTGTGGGCCCCCCTGGACCCCCACCGACCTTGACTCCTGTGCCTATAAGAAGCCTTCGACCCAAAAATCCTAGGGCATCCAGAAGAAATCCACGAAAACCTCTATAGAGCCGCCGCCACCGAAGGGGAGATTCGGGGGACAGAAAATCTCTGTTCCGGCACCCTGCCGGGACGGGGAAGTGCCCTCGGAGCCATCTCCATCAATCTCCATAGCCATCTTCATCACCGTTGCTGATTCCCATGATGAGGAGGGAGTAGTTCTTCCTCGAGGCTAAGGGATCTACCGGTAGTTATGTGTTCATCTCTCTCTCTATGCATGGTCATATTGTGATCATGAGCTTTGTAATCAAGTAGATCTACCTTGCTACTCAAGTGCTTAATTAGATCTCTGCTCTCCCCATGTGTGTGTGAAAGTGACAGCATGCACGCCATGGTGACACTTTGGTTTGAGTCTACATAAATACTCTTTGTGCTTTAATAGATCTATGCTTTTCCCCACGTGTGTGAAAGTGACAGCGTGCATACCGTGTGTGGCACTTTGGCTAGATTGAATATTTGCTATGAGTTATATTTGAAGTTGGATGTCTCTATAAAATTATGCTGTTTGTTGGAACCATCTAGCGCTCAAGGTAACAGTATGAGGTTATCTAGATTAGGGAAGGCGGACTTTGAGGAGTGCTGCTATAGCCCTACCGATGATTAGAGTGTCCAACCGAAGAGTAGTTAAGAGTAGTATCATGAAGAGAGGATATTTATATGAGAGAGTGTTCACTAGTGAAACTATGATCCCTAGGCCTTGTTTCTAAACATTAAAACACTGTTTGCATCTAGATATGTTGCATGTTTTCTTGCTTTAGTCTTTACCTCACCGTCAAGCTATTTTCTAGCACCGTTACCACTTGTATTTCACTATCTTTTCGCCGAACTAGTGCACCTATACACCTGACAAGTGTATTGGGTGTGTTGGGGACACAAGAAACTTCTTGTATCTTGATTGCAAGATTGCTTGAGAGGGAATACCTTTGACCACTTCCTCCCTGATTTCGATAAACCTTGGGTAATCCAGTTAAGGAAAACTTGCTGCTGTTCTACAAACCTCTGCACTTGGAGGCCCAACAACTGTCTACAAGAATAGAAGTGCGTAGACATCAACGCGCTGAACGGCGACGGGGAGGAGACATTGCTCTAGCTCCCAAGGATGTGGAGGGCAGCGCTATAAGTCGGCGTCGCCATTCCTGCCATGGCGTCCGCCCGCTACCCCGCAAGAATATCTTCATGAGCTTGCTCTACCTGTGCCTCCGCCGCCCTGCGCAGCCTCGAGTTCTTATCCCTTAGCCAACAGCTGGCGTTCTCCACCTTCCGGTGCTGGATGTCGAACACCCACTCCGTGTTGGTCACCCTGTCCGGCCGCTGCATGCCGTCCTTCCCTTTCTTCGCGGGCACCGACACGCGGGGCGCTTGGTACCTCTTCAGTGGCATGATGGTGGCGACGTGTGGCGCACGGGAGGAGAGGTGGGCGGGGAAATGGTGGGAGTGGTTACGCACTGCCGGCTGTCCGCCGTCGGCCGGCCGGGTGTAGCCTCTTCAGGTCTTTACCCGATTAATTTTTCTCCACCACATCCTCGCGTTTAGGTTTTCGTTACAGTCAGAATTGGATTTTTGAGCAATAATTTCTGGGCTTCAAGATACGCTCTTGCAGCGCCTGTTCTTTTTCAGGATGATTGATACAGTGTCGGTCATAAGTGGCCTGTGGTCTATAATAAATTCGGTGTGTTTGAAGCCTTAGTCTATTCATTTGTTTTCTTGTTCTTCTAATCAGCGTCTGTACAGATCACGAGGTTGAGATTTTGTTTCACATTCGAAACCACTAGAACTGTCTTTCCTTTCACCAATTGATATGTGAACTATTAGAATGCTCCACTGGATACACGACAAAATAAACATAACTTTTGTATTGTTTCATCGTGAGGCAAATATGGTTACCTATGTTTTCAAATAGCATACTACTCCCTCCTTTCTAAAATATAAGATGTTTTAAGTTTGTGAAGAAAATGAATTTAGACTTCTTTTAATACGTAGATTCATTCCAAAGTTAAGTAAATCTACGTATTAAAACAAGTCTAGATTCATTTTCTTTACAAACCTAAAACATCTTATATTTTAAAACGAAGGGAGTATGTCTCAACAACAGCTACCTAGATACTGATTTTGTAGTAAACGAGTAAGACGTGTGTAGAAAATTCTACACTACACTATTTAAAAACTCTATCGCTACTTCTATTATAAATCTGTGCGAATAGTAACTTCTTGAACTTATTGCTCTCGCATAATGCTTATCATGGTTGTGGGGACTATGTTATGGATGTATTCATGTTCAATTGTTTCTTATAATTATGAATTTTTATATTTTTAGTAAAGGTCACTTTTTTTAAAATTTTAACGAGTTTTCGAGTCGGCTTGCGAGTTTCACCGAGCTGGCTTGTCGAGCCTCGAACCTAAGTAGCAAGGTTTAAGCTTGGCTTGTTCAACCTTCGAGCCGAGCCTTGTCGAGCCCAAGGCAAGCCTTAAACCTCAAGCTTTGTGTCCACCCCTAGGTGTCACAAGCGTTTTCTCCGAATCCCTCTGAAATTATATTTTGTAATCCCAAATAAATCCCCTTGCAAAACAAGACCTTAGAGGGGACGAGTGGAGACGCTCTTACTGAATCTTAGTGTGGGACATCCAGCGGTGTTGCATATGACTGAACACTAAGTTAAGTCATAACTAGCTCAGAATTAGCAATTCACATGCATATTTTCACATTCCTTTCTTATCCTTGTTCGTAGACACAGCGTAGGTACATTCTAGACGGCACACCGAAGGATCCCATCGAAACTCGAGATTTCGATCTGTATTTAAGGCGCATAAATGCCCGTATTAGGCCCAACAAATTGAATTCGCGCATACGCACATACGGATCTGGCACACACTGACTGTCGACTAAAACTCCCGTTACACACGTCCCCAGCCCACCATTTGCATCCGTACGGTGCTCCGCAATGGCATCAAACGCGACAAGAGGGGAGCTATCGCGGGTACGTACACGCAAGTACCGCTAATACCATGTGGTTGGCCATGGACACACGCACAAATTGTGTCCTTGGGTACTGGCTACAGTCGATTACATGTTGCCTGCTTCCCCCTTAATTTCGGTCCATGCATGGCGGTACTACTCCCTCTGTTTCAAATTACTCCGCGCGCACGCTTACCTAGGTGGTCTAGTATTCTCTCAGTTTTCATCAAAAAATTCTTAAAATTTTTGGTATACGTAGTACATATTTCATACTATCTATTTTAAAAATTCGAGGATTTTTTCGAATGAAAAATGAGGGAATACTAGTTCACCTACATAAGCGCGCCGGCGGAGTAATTTGAAACAGAGGGAGTACACATAGCAGTAGAATAACACACTTAATTACATGACAGGTACTCCTCCTATTACTGCATGGGTGTAGTGCAAATTAAGAAGCACGTGAGAGCATTTCCACCCATTAAAAAAATAGGACATTTCTATTGGGTCGACGCAACCTATCTAAACGTATCCGAACATGTCCACGTGCGGACATGCAAATCGCGCGCGGTTTTCTAGTGGCATGATCCATCCGGACCGACGCGTCCGGCTCGATCCATCCGTGCATCAAATTTGGGTAATGATTACATCGGCCCGGATAGAGCGCGTCCACCCGTGTTCTCCCGCGAGAGCCAAGGGCCTGCTTGCCAGCGACTCAACGGCTTTCTTCCACTAGTCATCAATGGAAGGCTGCTCCAAAGACTGGCCACGCCACTGCTGACGCCGTCCAACCCCTTCCCTCCTGCAGCGACACTTCAATGTCGTCGCTTCGGCCTCCGCCCTGGCATCCACTGCCGGGCCATTTTAACTGGCCATCCGCAGCCATCTTCTTCCACAACACACCACACTCTCCTCCCTCCCAGGTAGCTAGCCATGGTCGGCGGCATTGGATCTAGGAGAGGGCGTCTAGAACGGCTACCGGGTCCTGGCCGTGGCCGTCGAGGCAGGCGCGGAGGGTGCGGGGGACGGGGCCAAAGCAGCATGCCGCCACACAGGGGCGGAGACAGGAATACAACTTAAGTGGGGCCAACCATGGTAATCAGCCATTAGGGAGGGCCAACCATGATAATTATCCCTTAAAAAATATTTTTAACCAAGCTTAGATATAAAAATTGGCTTGCTGCAGCATGCATAGGGGGGGCCAAGGCCCCTGCTTGTCCCCCTAGCTCTGCCACTGCCGCCACACTCTCCCTCACCACCATCGTCGTCTGATCTCGAGCCAATCAACACCTGCTTCGAGTTCGCCGTGACCATCCACTCGGACATGACGCGGGACATGATGCTCCTCCCCCGCAAATTCGCATCCCTGGTCGACGGTGCAGAGCACCAACAGATAATGTTGCGGGTGGCCAGTATCAATACTGGCGTGTGGCCGATGGAGGTGTTGTTCGCCCGTCTCGGCCAGATGTTTTTCGCCAACAGATGGGAGGTGTTCGCTTGCCGGCACCAAATCGAAGTGGACAAATTCGTTGTCTTTAAGTACGACAGCGAAGCCATGCTCACTGTGAGCGTCTTCGACGACACCATGTGCCTTCCCTGCTACCACTCCGACTCCGACGAGTAGGCTTAGCACTAGACTTTGTGTACTCACCATGTATCGTGTTTGGAATGTGTACATCGACCATTTGCAATGACAAGTTTTTATTCAAGCATTGAAACTTTTTTACAAGAAAACCACACCTACAACTATGCGTCGCATACGGCGCTAGGGGCGGCGACGACGGCGGGTTGACAAGACCCCATTCTTTTTTGAGAGACCGGATGATCGCTCGTTGCGTCTTCACCTCCTCTTCAGCTTGGGCGAGGCAGACACGCATGTAAGCGTCGTCGGGGTTGGCCTGCACCGCTTCCCGGAGGTCACCACGGACATCTGCGAGCGCGTCCCACCGCCAGTACTCCGGCAGAAAGACATGGTCCGTCATGTCACACGTGAAAGACTCGCCGGTGATCCTGTTGCGGTCATAGTCTATGCGCCCGTGGTTGCGGCGATGCTGTAAATCTGCAAACTCCTTGAAATTGAAGAGGACAGCCCGTCCGATAACTCCAATCTAGATGAATAGAAACTGACATTTTTGATCGGCCGTTTGGGTCGGTTCTGTGGAGATGCCATGGGAGCACGCACCGAACTCACGAAAGAAGTGCAGTTTCACGCTGCCATTCCCCTGCTCTGTTCTGGATATCTGAAAGAACAATTGCAATATCCTGAACTGACGGGCGAAACCAGTGGACTTGCAGTCACCTTTCCAGACTCTGCCACGAACTAGCAGATCTTCTGACTTGTGTCTCGCCCAAAGAAAGCAGGGAAACAAACAGACTCTGGCACTCGCGGGCTCCAAAGCAACCTACTAGTACTACGAAAACCAGCAGTTTCAGTGCCACCGCTCAGTAGGAGTAGTAGTAGTATACGGCTGGTAATAGTGGGGAGTAACTTAGAGTAGTAAGGTCTTCCACAATGGAGTGTTTCTTAACACGTTATCATAGGCAAAATAAATACTTAAGAGACCACCCCTCCAATGGATTGTATCTTAGGTGTTGTCTCTACATTTAATGACTTTGGTGATTTGTGGGCATGCTATTGGGCTAGCCATTTTTTTTGCCTATGGTTTCGTGCAAGCTTGTATCTTAGCTAAGATACAACATCATCATCTCTCCTCATTAAAAATAGTGCCACATAAGCAATTTGCCTATGATACCGCGCCAAGAACCTCCTATTGTGAAAGGCCTAACATGTGTATGTTACTAGTCTAAGTTACTACCTCCATAGTGGCAAATAACATAGGTGTGGTGTCATGCAAAGGCTTATTTATTGCAATGTAGATTCATTTTGTCTTAAAATGTGTGATGTTATGGTAACATAGCTAGTTACCACAAGCCCTTCTCTCATCATTTAATTGCATGCCATATCATCTAAATGCTTAGTTGGCAATACATGTAGGACTATGTTACTACTCAAGTTACTCTCACTATGACTAGCCTAAAACTAGGCAGGGGAATGGCAGCGGAATGTTGCAATTGTTCTTTCAGTTATCCAGGATCGCCAGGCCACCGAACTCACGAAAGAAGTATAAAAGTAGGCGGTCATTATTACCCCGCCGTGCGCGGAATGTTTACCTGCCCGCTCGGGGATCCCCACCTTGTTCGTCAGAGTCCCAGCCCGCGGTTCCCCAGGTAGTAGTAATAATCGTCACCGCGTTTTCTAGTATACGATTCCGTTCCGCCGAGACAAATTACCGACAACGCACTGCGCTGCACTGCCACCGCGATCGATCTCCCATGAAGGCCATGATCTCACCCCGCCCCACGTTCCACGGATCTCGACCTCGATCGCGAGCTTATTATTCTATCAGCCGTCCGTAAGTAACGTTCTCATCATGCATGATCCCCCATGCCATGAGCCACCCCCTCCCTCTTGCGCGTTGTTAATTTTCCACTTTTCGCTCGTCCTATCACGGCGAGCTTACTTGCGCACTGACTGGAACAACATGGAAGGTATCCTGCCTGGCTCTTTCTTTGTTGTGTTTCTTCTCTGAGGAATGTAATTTCGGTTGCTGCTGGCACAAGAAAAGAACATCAAGATATCCATCCGAATAGTAGTACAGCCTGCACAAGCTAGAGCCCCACCCCTACCCACAAGAAGCTAAAATTCTTCCATATTGGGCTATAGACGTACAAACCGTCAGAAGCACACACACTCCCAATGGGGGCGAGGTCACGAGAAACGGCCGGTGGGCCGGCCGGCGAGGCAGCCAGCCATTAAAATCCACACACAAGTTTCAGTGCGAACCCAGTAAACAGCAGCGAGTGTGGCACCGAGTCCCAGTGGCATCTCCATCTCTTCCTAGTTTTTACCCCACCTACCTACTACTCCTACTGAATAACCCAGATCCCGATTCGAGTAACATTCCTTAAGAGCAAGTACAATAAGCCTAGTCAGCAGGCTATAGGAGGTGCCATGTCATTTAAAAGGCTAGGTGGAAGAGAGAGAAAAGAGGAGAGAGAGCAAAGCGGGTGCTTCACGTATAGCCGGCTCTAGCACAGAGGCCGAGAGAAAAAGTCTTTGCATGCAGCCTAAATCCAATAGCATGTGTGCTTTAAAGAAATAAATCTTAATTAAAGTTCACTAATAGCCAACCTAATAGCTAGTCTATTGTATGGATGGGCTTTTATGTTAGCTATAGATGACGTGGCATAGGTATACAGCCGGCAGCGGGCTGTATTATTAACCTTGCTCTAATGCCCCCCTGCCTCTCTCCTCCTCCACATGCATGGGCATGATGCTTCCATGTGCTCTGGATCCACAGCCAGCTCGATCCCAATCACGCACTCTGCAGTAATCATCGTCACCAACTTATTACGTAGATTTAATCACATCTTACTCTATCCTTAAGCGTGTACTACTTTTTAACTGAAGGTGACTTCCGTCGTCGCTCTCGCTGCCTCGGCCACGCTCGTGGTCCCCCATCGATCCGTCCATGTGGAGTGACCTCCTTTCTACGGCACCCCATGCTCTGCCATGGAAGCCTCCACTGCAGTTTGCCTGCAGTACCATGTTCGTTCCTGTCCATGTCCATCGATCGATTATGGCTTCCTCCCTCTGCACTTCTCGACTTCTGCTATCTGCTGTTGCCCCGGCCGTGTCTGCTCTCTGCTCAGAACAATTTGCAGCTAGCAGCACATTTCACAAATTAATGCTACAACTGCTGCACATTTCACAAATTAATGCTACAACTGCTGCACATGTTGGAATTTGGGTGTGGGCCTTGGCCCATAGCCTAATACAAATTCTGAAATTCTCTTGGCCCATTCATGTCTAGCAAGGGGTGGCACCAAAGTTTAGTCCCATCTTGCTAGTTTAGAGGGAGTTGGACAATATATATAGTGGAGTGTTTCACTACCTCCTAAAGAGAGTGAAGAGGAGTGGCATACACGCGCGCTCCTCCTCCTCCGCCGCCCGCCTCGCCACGCCACGCCACGCCACGCCACGCGCGGTTTGCGAAATTGTGGACTACGCCCCACGTCTTAATACGAGAAAATACACATCTCTCTGCCTCCAGAACCTTGCGCCGCCGCTACACCTTCTCCATCCCCTCTTCCGGCGTGCACCGGACGACGGGACAGTAGGCCTCCGGAAGCACCGCCTCTCGTGAACCTGTACGGGTGAGGGGCGATCAGGTTTTTGGGGAGCGCGTCTGCGCGACTACTGACGGCATCACGTCGACCGACCACTCCTTCCCCGACGAGGACTTCTTCCCGGACATCAGCAGCCTCTACATCGACGCCATGGCTGACGACACTGGTGTCAACCTCAACCCCAACCTGAACGCGAACCCGATTCCTCCTCCAGCACCGTACGTAATCTGTTCCTATCTAGTTCAGTTTCTGTTGCAGTTTCTTGTACTAGCTCTTGGAATAGATGTGATCTGTTTATTCTGGTTGAATATGATTTGTTCGTTTATTCTGCTAGTATACATGATTAGATTAATTCTAGCACTTATAGTCATGATTTATTATTACTTATTTCAGATTAAATATTATGGTAATTTGCTTATATTTTCAACAGCACATTTCACAAATTAATGCTACAACTGCTGCACACAGATACTAGTTTTGCAGGACCAGCAACAATGAACAATTAATTAAGATGGAAACAATGGCGGTCGATGGTTATATTAATACTTGCGGCCGGAGCAGCTAGCTGCTGCTGACTGACTGACGATGTACAGTAAAATTTCAATCTTCCAGATACAGGTAACTAAGTACTACTACTACTAGTAAGCAATTACAGGTGACGGACTGATCGAGGGATCTATCCGGTCATGTCAACATAGTAACTTTCCTCTGAACAAATAAATACCAGTGCTAATAAGGAGATTAGACAGTGAAGGTGTGAGTAAAGAAAAGGTTGATCGAATCGGTGGTTGGTTGGTTGGTTGGTTAGGCGCTATAATGCTTCTTTTGTTGGAGGAGGAGTATTCTTCTTTCCGGAGCATCTTTTCCCTTCCCTTTTTCTACACGGCCGGCGCGCCTCTACAGTGAGTGACTTTCTAGCTACAGCTTCTCGCCCACCCCTTTGCACGCGCTCGCTTTCATCGGCTAGCAACCTACTAGCTAGCAGCTGCTGCTGCTCACCGCCGGGGCCCACTCGAACCGGCCGGCGTCCAGGGGCACGCCGCGGGCGATGTCGAAGTTGTACCTGCACCACCACGGATCGATCGGGATGACACTCGTTAATTATTATTAAGACGCCGGTGGTGGCAAGCCAAGGTTTTTATGCTACAGAGAGATCGAGAGGGAGTAGTACTTACTTGGAAGCGAAGCGCTTGGCCTCGGCCTCCTCGGCCGCCGCGAAGAACTCCTCGATCTCCGCCGCCGCCGGCATCCTGGTCCTCGCGGCGGCCTGGCGATCCTGGGTAGACGTCAGCGCCGAAGGCACCACCGAACGGCTTCGGTTTCGCCCCGCCAGATCCGACTCCAGGTCGCTCAACTCGCCGGGCAGCTGGTGGCTCGACGGGGTCGTCTCCCTCCTGAATTTTCAAAAGCGGGGAGCGGGACGGGAGTCAGGAGCACGGCAGGAGGCATAATTCAGAAGAATTGACCCGAAAGACGAGAGAATTCCGATCTCCCCACCTCTCGCGGCCACGGCCGCTCTCCGAGTCGTCGCTCGCCGATCCCCGCCGAACGTTGTCGCTGCCTGCCTGCGAAGCCAACGCTTTAAATTTCAGCAACGGAAGAGAGATCTCGAATTGTGCTATCTCGTGTCTGAATTTCGAATTCTAGGGTTTCTTTCGATCAGAATTCCCTCACCTCCGCGGCGTCGGAGCGGCACGGCAGGCTCCTATCCTGCGCGACCGACGAGGCGTCAACTGAGGAAGCCGTGCTGGAGCAGCGCGAGAGGCCTGCCGCGAGCGCAGCAGGCCCGTGTCCGGCCTCCGCCCCGTGAGCCGGCGTCGCGGTGGACGGCTGCGGTGGCGCCATGAAGAGCATGCGGCTTCGCAGCTTGAGGTAGCAGCTCCCGCTCTCACCAGCGCCCTGCAGGGGGGAAGCAGCAGCAACAGCCGCGGCGTGGGAAGCCCTCAGAGGCGAGGGCGGCAGCGGCCTCCTTCTCTTGGTGGCGACGGCGGCCGCCCTGGACCTGGTCCGGACGCCGACGGCCTGCGTGGCCTCCATGGCGGCCACCTGCTCGCCCACGGCCCCCCTGCACTTGCGCATGTACTTCCCCATCGTCGTCCTCCCTCCCTCGCCCGCCCGCTCGCTGCCTGGCTTGTCCTTGGCTGTTTCTTTCGCTCTGTAGTGTGCGCCGGTGGTGGGATATGCTGCGGCTGGCTTCCTCTTTGGATCCTCTCTCGCCCACACGGCCCCGTCGTCCGCGGTTCCCGTGTGCGTACACATATAACACGCCAAAGGCCCGGGGGGATCTGATCCGGATCGGACGGCCAGGAGCTCTCACGGAGCCGTTAACCCGATCTCGGCTGTTGCCGTCGCGCGGCGCGGTGCCGTGCCAGATACGGACTGCAGCCGGTGGTAACGGCGTTGCAGAAACCCGAACGGAACGTGATAATCACGGGATGGGGTGGGACCAGCGTGCCTGGAGGATAGATCGGACGGCTGGCGTGGGGCTGGGCGGGGATAAGGAGATTTGAAATTAAACTTGAACTGATCTGGGTAGGGAAGGAGCACGTACCGTTGCGGTTCGATTGTTTTGATCACGAGAGGCGGCCGTCGTCGCGTGGGCTTTCGTCGCCGGGATGGATGCATGGAAACGACTCTTTTTTTTTACTGCCTGGCCCGCGCGGCCGCGTCTTACCTGAATGAAGAGAGAAAGAAACAGCGATGATGCTTGGGCCTGGATTCTGCTCTGCACCACTGAGACGACGGATCGAATGGTAACTTTCGCGAAGGTAGCAAAAGCGTGGCGCGGCTTGGCCAGAAAGGATGCGGAGACGTACGGGCCCAGCGGGGTCTTTGGCAGGTTCGGATTCCATCTGCCGTCGTCGTCCAGCCGCGCGGTGAGGTCGGTTTCACCGCCTCGATTTGCTGGGTGGATCGTCGGCCTCCGCTTGCCAAACGCCGCCAGCTGGTCTAGATTCCGAGAGCTCGGGGGCGCGGCGAACGCTAGGCCAATGGAAGCACGTGCGTACGTATGCCAAGGGAAAACGGTGTGCCAGATGGGCAATAATGGACGTACTACTCCTACATGATACTGTACTCTTGATCGCGTGCGTACGTGCCAGGGAATGTAGTAAAACGGCAAGTTGGCAACAAGGCATACATGCATGTGGATGTGGCCAAACCCAGCAGCATCGACCTTGCGCGCCGCACGCGACAGGCAGCGAAGCGTACCGCGTACGTACCACGACCGGCATCGCAGGCAGGTCAGTCGGTCGCCGCACTAACGTGGATCTACCGAGTCTATGCGTGTGACCTCGCCTTCTCCGGGGTGACCCATTTCGGCCACCGAATGTATTTGTTTTTATCTCTGTGGATCGGCTAGCGGATAGATTTTTCGGCAGTTTCCGTTTCGGTTGAGGTGCTCTCCGCGAACCCCATACTATTTTCCTTATATTTTTCATAAACAGAAACTTAATCCCAATTATTCCCCTATCAGTACTCCCTCCGTTAGGGATTATAAGGCCTAAAAGCTTTTTTAAAATGTTAGAAATTGTAAGTCCTCTCTCATTTATTAGTCTCTCTTCTCAAATGCATGTTCTTATTTTTCCGTATCTTCTCTCATGCATGTATAACTATTGGTGCATGTAGTAATCAAGAGGGAGAGTTATTGATTTTTTTTGAAACATCATATATTAAGCATGCAAGCCGCCTCATTAAAACCTTCCAGTCCCCTTAGGTACCCTGGTAAGGAAAAAGAGTGCGTCTGAAACTTGCAGCCCATCAAACATTTGATACATCGTTTACAAGAGATTCTAAGATAAAGCTAGGGGGGTCATCGACCCAATTACAAGAAATCATACAAGAAAAACAAGACCTAGCTAATTCATGCGCTATTCTGTTGGTCTCCCTCGGGCAGTGTTGGAATACTACATTTCCAACCATAAATGCCTCGTCAATACAATCCGCCAGGACAGCTGAGGATTCACACCACCATGCCTCTTCTCCATTACAAGCTTCGATAATTTCCGTTGAGTCTGATTCTGCAATCACATTATTACATCCTAGCCGATTGATAAGAGCAAGCCCTTCTCGCATTGCAATTGTTTCAGCTGCCAAAGGCGATGTCACATTAGGAATAAATAGAGTAGCTGCTGCAATTGACATGGTTATACCCGACGGATACATAACTTCAGCATACCTGGTCCAACCCAAGGAAGGCCCACAGCTGACATACGCTGGCCCATGAAGATTTTCGGGTAGCCAAGGCCCATGACGCCTTCGGATCCTTGGAGAGCAAGACTAGAGTTCGAATACAACTTGTAACCTACTCGTATCGGTACCTGAGACCTAGCCTCCTCATATATAAAGGCTAGGAGGGGCCAACGAGCAGGACAGATCCATACTTTCGTACACGCCTCCACGCCAGATCGAATCTACGCACCCTGTAACTTTCGGTTCCGCCGTAATCAAAGAGCAGACAAGCAGGAGTAGGGTTTTCCCTCCGGGGGCCTGAACCTGGGTAAATCTCGTGTCCCCTGGTTGTTTGTCTGTTAACCGTGCCACGATCTCCAGCATCCCCATCTTCTCCAAAACCCAAGTCCATAACAATGGGCATTGACAAGATTAAACCTCGTCAATTGGCGCCGTCTGTGGGAATTGGGGCTGCTGATTGTGCGGTCGTGACGGTTCCGACCCGATCGATCTACAACTCCTCGGCGATGGAGAATCACCTCCTCTTCAGCGCTTTCGACTTCACCGCCCACTCGCCGGATACCATGAAGGATTTCGAGCCCGTAGGTGACGGACTCGAAATTCTGTTTGGGAGCTTCTGCTTCCAGGTGGGACAAACTGGCACCCTCCGCCTCCCTGAGCGGGTGCCCGTGCCATCAATCAGGCCCGCTTCGTGGGCTCCACACCCTGTGCTACGCACGTCACCATCAACAGATGAGTTCTACAGCAGCAGCTGCTGCAACTCC
This sequence comes from Avena sativa, assembly GCA_916181665.1. Classification (NCBI taxonomy): domain Eukaryota; kingdom Viridiplantae; phylum Streptophyta; class Magnoliopsida; order Poales; family Poaceae; genus Avena; species Avena sativa. The sequence continues at coordinate 131,204,148 of OV702298.1, forward strand.
GATCTTTGCGATCCACCTTCGGATGAAGGGACCTACGGTTTCGGATCCGAAAGCTGCGGCAGCAGCCAACCAATCTGCAGGCGCTATCTGTGTGCCGCAGTCATCCAAACCGACGAGGAAACGCCTATGACGACCCAAGGACTCCATCGACTCCGTCACGCGACCCGCTGCGATATTTGGCTCCAACGTCTTGGGGGCTCGGGGGCTCCCTCCGCTTCGACGACCAGCCGCGGCTTTCGGCTGCGGTGACCCGGTGTGGTCTTCGACTCGGGGGCTCCCTCGACATCAGTCACCCGATGCGGCTTTCGGCTGCGATGACCCGATACATCCTTCGGATGCCGGCAATCTTCGGATGCGGAGCTCGCTACCACCATCAACTTCGGAAACCCGTCGCTGCTATGACCGTGGTCCGCCGCGTCGACTACGTCCGCCGTGTGACCCGCTACCGCGTCGACTCCGTCCACGATAACTACCAATAAAGCTAAGTTTCCCTCTACTCAGATCTGATTTCCTCTTTAACTCGCACTCGAAACACTCGGGGGCTGCGCCCTCTTCGAGTAACCTAATGTGTCATCGGCTCCACGCACTCGAGCACCTCGAACGCGACAGCCCGAGTAGCTGATTATGCCTGATCGTCGAATCCTTGAACTCCGAGTGCCTCGGCAAGATACTGAGACTAAAGGGTAATCAGGCTAACGAAAAGGCCTAGCATACAGTACAAAAGTGTCTGACTCGATCGGCACCAGAATCTTACTGTACAAGCCGACAGGCAAATATTCTTTACAAGATACAAGTACTTCACAATTCTTTATGTTTTCTGCAGCTTACAAGGACATCGACCGCGTCGAGCTATTCTATTAGGTCCTCCAACAGGAGTCGACAAAAGAGCTGGCTACGCCATACAATCAAGACCCGAGTCGAGTCCCTCCTTGGATGGTTGCGTCACTTGATGCTACGAAGACACGACATTGGTCGCTCACCCGACAGAAGCAACGGTGTTGACTTCATCCGCAACGTCGAGTCCTTGCAGCTAAACGCCGCACGACTCCGCCACGTCAACTCCGACTGCATCATCGATTCTTGGCTCCTTATGCATGAGACGCTGACTCGATGCACTTCCGGGTCAGTGATTTGTCCTCGCATGAGTCTCCACTCGAGTCTGCGACTCGATTAGACACTCTGGGGCTACTCCTATCAGAAGCGCTGGTCGCGCACCCGATGTACTTCCGGGTCAGCGGTACGCCCACGAGATTTTCGGCTACAACTGCACGATACAAGACTCGAGTCTCTGCCCGAGTCTACGACTCCGCCAGACACTCGGGGGCTACTCCAAACTGGAGCGCTGGTCGCGCACACACAAGAGCTTCGAGTCCTACGTCGAGTCCACGACTCCACTACGGACTCGGAGGCTACTCCCATAGGAAGGAAGGATTTCAGCATCCGAAAATTTTCGAGTCCTACGGACTAAACAACTGAGCAATGCTTGCACTAAAAGTCTCCGCTCGAGTCTACGACTCGAACAGACACTCAGGGGCTACTCCCATAGGGAGCGCTGGTCGCGCACCCTATGAAATCTTCGACCGCGATCTTCCAGATCCGCATGCAAAAACTTTTCGGCAACTCTGCCCCAATTAATGCTAAGTGAGTAACATCCTCCTTGGCCACCCGAAACACCTCCGCGGTGATAAACATTCGGATGCTGCGTCTGCGACGCAAAGATAAGACCTACAGATATCATCTGATGGCCTGGCAACGCACCTGACTGCGCTCTGCTAGTATGAATCCGTACCAGTAGGTACGATGAAAAATCCCGACGGACGTGTTGGATACACCATTTAAAATCATTGGAATTCCACTCCTGCACACGCATCAACAATCCCTACACATTCTCTTGAAAGACAGAGTTACACCCGAAGGATTGAAGAGTCCTCAGCCGAATCTACGATTCGACTGAACACTCGGGGGATACTGACATGGTTATACCCGACGGGTACATAACTTCAGCATACCTGGTCCAGCCCAAGGAAGGCCCACAGCAGACATACGCTGGCCCATGAAGATTTTCGGGTAGCCAAGGCCCATGACGCCTTCGGATCCTTGGAGAGCAAGACTAGAGTTCGAATACAACTTGTAACCTACTCGTATCGGTACCTGAGACCTAGCCTCCTCATATATAAAGGCTAGGAGGGGCCAACGAGCAGGACAGATCCATACTTTCGTACACGCCTCCACGCCAGATCGAATCTACGCACCCTGTAACTTTCGGTTCCGCCGTAATCAAAGAGCAGACAAGCAGGAGTAGGGTTTTCCCTCCGGGGGCCTGAACCTGGGTAAATCTCGTGTCCCCTGGTTGCTTGTCTGTTAATCGTGCCACGATCTCCAGCATCCCCATCTTCTCCAAAACCCAAGTCCATAACAATGGGCATTGACAAGATTAAACCTCGTCAGCAATAAATCGTCCCTCCTTGTCTCTTACTACGGCACCTGCAGAACCTGCACAAGTATCACCATGGAAAGAACCGTCGACGTTCACCTTGACCTGTCTAGGTCCCGGCTTAATCCACTTTGCCTGCGTCACAGTTTTGTTAGAGTGGGCTTTACTTGCATTAGTAGCAATAGAGAGAATAGACATCCGATATTTCGGAATAGATGGGGCATGTTCATCTCTTACACGACGCCTTCTCAGCCACCATAGGTACCAACATGCAATAACAATCACCTCTTTGAGACCCACTTGACCAAAACCTGGAAAATTATTATTTGGCTGGGTTAGCAGAATCTCTAATACCTCAGAGCCTGATCGTTCATCAGTAATAGCTGTGTCAATAATCATAGAAATCCCCAGACTGTCCCAAAGCGCTCTGGCAGCTTCACATTTAAATAAGAGGTGCAGAATATCTTCCGCCGCAATAGAGCAGACCGGACATGCTCCACTCGTCCCAACATGTCTATTTGCCAATATTGATTTTAGTGGTAAGATGTCATGGAGAGCCCGCCAAGTAAATTTTTTAATTTTGCTTGGGATCCTTAATTTCCATAATAACTTCCACACTGGATTATTTGCAGATGAACCAGGTAATGCCAACTGACCTTCTCTCGGCCCAAAACTATGTCGCCATTGCAAGTAGTAGGCCGATTTGACAGTAAACCGGCCATGTTTTGTAGGGTTATTGATTTTCTTAATCCTATCAAAATGATCCATAGGCCTTATAATCCCTAACAGAGATAGTATTAGCAACTGAAGCAGCATGTAATATGTTTAGTCATTCTTTTGTCTATCTCTAGACACAGGGCCATTGTTCTTCCCTTCTCCCTCCACTATTCTATTTTTATTCATCTAGCTTCATGATATTTGACTTGATGTGAAGCAAATGATGATTCGAATCTTTCTGTGATACTCATTCTTATGACTAGTGTCTCTAACGAGGCTGCTCACTATCCCGGGCGGTCGACACGATGTACACCATGCATACCTACTTTAGAAGGCCAGCGCATCCAGGGTCCTGCTGTTGGCAGCAGCGATGACAACAACTCCTATCGAAGATGAAATTTTCACATGGATTGTCCCACGGCAATTGGAGCTCCACCAAGCAGGGACTTCAACACAGAAAGAAATTTGTATCGGATGTGGCCCCTATCCAGTGTAAGTTGCTTATTCATTTTAATTACTTGTCAAATATGTTGCACATCCATAACAGGGGATCGCCAAGGTCCTTTTGTTTACATCATGGTTGTACCTGTATGTCCTTTTTTACATAACCCATAAAATGTGTACTGAATACTATCTTGGTAGTAACGGTTGTTGTTTGATTTTTAATTGTAGGCAGTAAGACAGATCACAAAACTGCTTACCCATGTACTCTGTGGGTTGCTTTTTGATGAACCATTATCTCACTGTCATGTTTTGGTCACACTTTTTTATGTGCAATTACATGCTTTGTAACATGGTATTTTTTAGTTCACCCATGCAATGTTTGTCCAGGGGGGAGGTATTTTCTATTTTTATCATCTTCTATATTAATTACTTTGCTTTTGAAACTATGCCCGAGTTACTGTTATCATCTCAATAATTTGGTTATATCATCTAAACTAAGTTGATTGCAGTCAAATGGTCATAGTTACATATATTTTTAAGTTGTTTTATTGCAAGAGATTCTGTTTGTTAGCATGCCTCAGGTTTCCTATTAATCTAGCTAAGTTAATTATTGGCAACATCATTTAAGTTTATAAGTTACACCCAAATGCCCATCAGTAGTATATACCGATTTAATTAAGTTTCTTCTTGTCATCTGGCTAAGTTGCTTTGTTAGATTGACTAAGTTGTTTTTTATCACCTAACTAAGTTGTTTTCCACCATGCATTTAATTTTTGGTTAAAAAAATATGGCCTTCATGAGCTTAATAATGACTTTATAATTAGTAACTTGCTTTAACAAGAAAATAAAAAAGGGACGAACAAGCGTTCTCGCATGCATTTACCAGAAGTTGATGCAGTAGCAAGGAACCGTCGAGTGCCTTGTCTTGAAACTTGCCAGCGGGTACTGTTGGAGAGATGCCCTAGAGGCAATAATAAATGTAGTTATTATTATATCTTTTTGTTTCTGATAAATGCTTACATTCATGCTATAATAGTATTAACAAGAAAACATTAATACTTGTGTGATTTGTAAACTTAAATTGAAGTCCCTAGTAAAGCCTCTTCATAATACTAGCTTGTTGGTTAATAAATGATTGTGGTTTCCCTATCATGAACATTGAGATGTTATTAACAACAAGATCATATCGTTAGGAGAATGATATGATGGACATACTCCTATAGATAAGCGTAGCATAAAGATCAAGTCATTTTAATAGTTCAATTGCTATATGCTTTCTGATACATAGTAACCTAATTCCTTCGACCATGAGATCATGCTTATCACCATCACCGGAAGGATGCTTTGATGACATCAAACACCACACCGTAACTGGGTGGTTATAAAGGTGGCATTGAGTGTTCAGAAAGTATTGGTTGAGACAACATGGATCAAGAGTGGGATTTGTCCATCCATATGACGGATAGATATACTCTGGGCCCTCTCGCTGGAATGTCATCCAATTAGCTTGCAAGCATGTGACTGGCTCACAAGGGATCACTTATCACGGGAACGAGAAAAGAGTACTTATCAGTAACGAGGTTGAACTAGGTATACAGAGATACCGACGATCAAAACCTCGGATAAGTAAACTATCGTGAGACAAAGGGAAATTGGTATCGTATGTAAGTGGTTCATTCGATCGCAAAGTAATCGTAGAAATATGTGGGAGCCATATGAATTTCCAGATTCCTCTATTTGTTATTGTTCGGAGAAGTGTCTCGATCATGTCCGCATAATTCATGAACCGTAGGGAGACACACTTAAGGATTCGATGTTGTTGAGTAGTTATGGAATGATGAGTAAGAAACCGAATGTTGTTCGGAGTCTCGGATGGGATTCGGGATATCACGAGGAGATCCGGAATGGTCCGGAGAATAAGATTCATATAAGGAAAGTCCTGTTTCGGGGTTGGAGAATGGTTCCGGTGTTTTCATCGGGAATGTTCTAGAATGTTCCGGAATGTCCGGCACTCCGGAGGGGAAGGGTACATGAATGTGTCATAACAAGTTGGAATGGTTGCATCATGTACTAGGTGTCATCGCTGAACAAAATAAAGGGATAAATCAAATCCTAGTTTGAAAAGTCAAACGCCAATTTGAAAAGTCAAACGGCTATTTTGTTTGGTGGAGGGAGAGTAGGAAACCTACTTGGGGAGGAAGTCCCCCTCCCTCCACCGCCGGCCTTGGAAGCCGAGTTGGGGAGGGACTCCCCTCCCCTTGGCCGCCCCCCTCCACCTATATAAGGAGGGGCAGGGCTGCCCCTCCAAACACACAACTTGCACCCCGCAAACCCTAGCCCCAAGCCGCCGGCACCGCCACCTCCTGCTACCGCTGCCTAGGGCAAAACCCTAGCCGCTGAGTTGGGTCATCCCCTTGCCCTGGCCGCCGGCCTAGCCTCTCCTCCTTGGTGTGTCTAAACCCTAGATCACCGAGGCTCTCTCATAGTCCACCATACTCGCTCCAGTTTAAGGAGAAGCCCTGCGAGATCTCCCCTCTACTTCCGGTACCACGCCGTCGTGCTGCCGGAATCGCGAGGAGAGTGCTACAACCTCCGCTGCCTGCTGGAACAAGGGAGAGGAAGGTCTTCATCGAGTACCGAACGTGTGACCGACTGCGGAAGCGCTGCCGGAACACAACGCCGGAAGGATCGTCTACACGATCTTGAGATCGGGAAGAGTACGACTACATCACCCACGAGAATCCGCTCTCGTTAAACACTTTGGAATCTTCGAGGGTGAGTTATTCTATCGACTCGTTGCTACAATCTAGTAGATAGATCTTGGCTTGTTTGTTTGTATGCGATAGAAAATTTTTGTTTTCCATGCTACGAACCCCTACAGGTACGTGTTTAATGATGAGAGACAATTATGAGGAATTCTTAACTGTTGCAAGATGGAAACTAAACCATTGAATTCATGAATCAAGAGTATGGAATAGAGACTCGCTCAACTCCGGATGTTACCCACCACTACCCAATAGTTCTGAATCTATTAGACAAACTGAACAAATTAGATGTACTTATAGAGAGACAGTTTTAGGTCTTCTCCTCAATGCCATAATTTATACATGTTGCTTCCTTTTTTAGCTATATGGTAAGTTGGATAGTGGTTTAATTAAGTTGTTTTATCATTGTGCTTAAGTTACATATTAAAATAAATTAAGTTGATTCCTAAGTTGCTTAAGCATGTTTGTACTAGGTTGGCTACTTGGGTTAGTTAATTTATATACCTAAGTTTGGTACTGAGATTAATTAATTTGGTTCCACCATCTTGTTAAGCTGTGTTTTATAGTTTAGTTAGTTTTCTCTTTCTTTTTTTGAGAAACATCCATAAGTTGGCTAATCTGGGTTAATTAAAGTGTATTGCCAATATGCCTAAGTTTGGTACTAGAATGAATTAAGCTGGCTCCACCAGTATGTTTAAGTGGTGTTTTATAACATACCTAAGTTGGATACCGAATGAATTAAGTTGGTTCTACTGACATGCTTAGTTCTCAAAACCATCTTGAGTTGCATCAGTACCTTTTTTTACAAAGTTTCCTTTTTGCATCATAACACCTTGGTCATGCAAGAAAAATAATAAGTAACTTACATTTTTCCTGTAATACCCAATACCACTGTTCTTATGTTATTACAACTCTTTCAGGTTTCCTCGACAAGAATCAGAGACTGGAGCGTCAGCATGATCAACTAAGGGAAGATGTTATCACTTATATCGACTCTAGGACACTATATACAAAATAAAACAATAAATTTAGTCTGCTGCATATCTACTAGGCGTTAAGTGTTTCAAACTACTAGGTGTCGCCAAATTTTGCAGTTCCTCATTTTGGAGAAACATGTTTCAATAGGGTTTAGGGGAATCTGCTGAAATTGTAGGTTTCAGTCCAATGAGTTTCATGTTACTATCTATTTTGATGCATGATGTATAATCATCCAATCGTTATGTTGCTTTTCAGGCTTGTGCATGGATTTTTTTGCACGCACGGAGCATGCATGTTGCTTCCTGTTTTAGGATGCATTGTTGTTTCTAAAACACCATCAAGGGTTCCTATTTTCCTACAACCTGGTGTGGGATCTAACAAAAGGTCCAGGAGTTTAACTAAGTTGTAGGTATAAACCCTTTTGTTGTTCCCAGATCAATGGTAGTTGTAGTTTCCTATGCACATAGTTATTAAAGGGGAAGGCCCCAAAACTAGTGTTTTTGTTTTGGATCCAATCTAAGTTGTGTTTCTACATATTTTTGTTCATGATTTTTGTCTGTTGTCACACAATTTTGATGTGTATTTACCTCCTCCCTTTGGTTTCCTTCTTAAGCTAAGACTTTTGATTCAGGTCAAATCTCAAGAAAATTACAGGTTTTAATGAAGATCCATAAGAGAGGAAGAAAAAGGTGTTGTGTTGTAGAGGAAGAGGAAGAGGAAGAAGAAGAAGAAGAAGAGAGGGAGAGAGGGAGGGCAGGTCATGTGTTCTGGGAGCCGGGAGTTGTTGGCGCGAGCGGTTGACTCAGAAAGTGCACGAGCAGGAGGCAACATGCTAGAGGGGTCACGTGGGTGTGCCTTTCCTTTTCAGGGGTTGGGTGGGTCGGGCAGAATTTTACTTATACTGCGAGGGCCGGTTGGCAGTAACGAGCCCTCGAATGCTAGTTATCCCTATCCAACTTAATTTACATGGTGGGGAGGAAATAGAAAAAGACACGCTAAAGAACCCTAAACCCTAGCTTAGCCTAGGGTATGTGTCGGGATCGCAGGCGTCGGTGGACACATCAGTTGTGCAGGCGGAGGCAGGGGGATGCCTGAGTTGCCATCGTGGACCATGCAACAACGTGGTTGGCATGTTCCATTTTGCCATCTCCTCAAGCTAGGAATGCTCCACGATGATCCGGAAGGCCTCCTCCTCGTCCTGATATGTCGTATGGATCCTACTTTTTATTGACATCATCGCCGTCTTATAGAAGCCTCTCCAACTCGCCCTCATCTTAGTCAAAGTCATTGATACATCATAAACATATCTATAATTTTTGATGTTCCATGCTTGTTTAGTATCTACTTTGCTTTGCTTTGTCTTCACTTTGAGTTATTTTTATATGTTTTCTGGAAATAACCTATTAACAAGATGCCATAGTGCCAGTTGCATGTTTCTTCTGTTTTTGGTTCCAGAAAAGGCAGAAAATCAATATTCTCAGAATTGGACGGGACAAAAGCGAAAGTCAATATTTTACCATGCGGAACACGAAGCCAGAAGACGAGACAGAGGAGGGCCTCGAGGGGGCCACACCCCCTGGCCATGCGGCTAGGCCTGGACCACGCCTGGGTGGGGTGCAGCTGCCTCGGGCACCCCCTCGGCCTCCCTCTTCGCCTATAAGAATCCCCTGATACCAAAACTCTAAGTACCCGATAAATCTTCCACAAAACAGTCTATAGCCGCCACCATCGTCCCTAGATTTAGGGATCTAAAGCTCTTCCTGGCACCCTGCCGGAGGGGAGAGATCATCCCGGAGGCCTTCTTTCTCACCATGCCAGCCTCCGGTATGATGCGTGAGTAGTTCCACCTTGGACTACGGGTCCATGTAGTAGTTAGATGGTTGTTTCTCCTCCTTTGTGCTACCATGTTTAGATCTTGTGAGCTCCGTTCATGATCAAGATCATCTATTTGTAATCATGCATGTTGTGTTTGCGGGGATCTGATGGATATTGAGATTACTATGTAAGATTGGTTAATGATTCTATCTTATTGATTCTACCATATCTGTGTTGTTTGTGATCTTGCATGCTCTCCATTTCTAGTAGCTATCTTGGCCAAGTAGATGCTAGTGACTCTAAGAGGGAGTATTTATGCTCGATAGTGGGTTCATGGCTCTATTTAATCTGGGGAAGTGACAGAAATCTCTAAGGTTGTAGATGTGCTATTGCTACTAGGGAAAAAACAACGATCTCTTGTTCATGGAATAAGTGGATTGTTTATCTTACACACTTTGCTTAAAGAAGTTATCCGTTGCTTGCAACTTAATACTGGAGGGGGTTCAGATGACAACCTGAAGGTGGACTAATAGTCATAGATGCAGTTGGCTAGCGGTCTATGTATCTTGTTGTATTGCCCAATCAAATCTCATAGGATCATGAATGTCTAGTATTGCATTGTTATGCCTTGCTCTGTCCTGTCAATTGTCCTGCTGTAATTTGTTTACCCAGCATGCCTTGTTATTTATCTTATTAAGGATAACACCTCTAGTGAACTATGGACCCCGGTCCAATCTTTACCATTGATACATATTCCGCTGTTACTATTTAATTTCTGCAAGCCACCATTACCTTCCACACCATACAGTTAACCCTTTGTTTTCAGCAAACCGGTGAAATTGACAACCTCACTATTCGTTGGGGCAAAGTCTTGAGTTTGTGTTATATAGGTTTCCAAGTCGCTAGAAACACCTTTGAGTCGTTTCCTTCCTCCTACTGGTTTGATAACCTTGGTTTCTTTCTAATGGAAGAGTTGCTGATGTGCTCATCATACCTTCCTCTTGGGGTCTCCCAATGAAGCTCTACAGTGATCTGAGCGCATCAAGCTGTTTTCTGGAGCCGTTGCCGGGGAGGCTAAGGACGACTTCACAAGGGGAGTCCTTCAAAACCTTTCTCTTTACTTTGTTTTTGTTTTGCTTAGTTTTGTTTGCTTTGTTTGGTTTGCCTCTTTTTATCAAAAACTCCAAACAAATTAGTTTAGTTTGGTTTGCTTTCTTTTATCAAAAACACAAAAAAATTAGTTCCTACTCTAGTTGCTGCTGTTGGTTTGCTCCACTTTTGCAAAAATGAACTCTGCTGAAAACACCAAGTTGTGTGACTTCACTAGCACAAACAATAATGATTTCCTAAGTACACCTATTTCTCCACCTGCTCCTGATGCCACCTTTTCTGAAATTAAGCCTGCTTTGTTGAATCTTGTGATGAAAGAGCAACTTTCTGGTGCTAGTTCTAATGCTGCTGCTGCCCACCTCAATAACTTTGTTGAACTTTGCAAGATGCAAAAATATAACAATGTAGATGGAGATATTATTAAGCTCAAGTTGTTTCCTTTCTCCTCAAGAGGAAAAGCTAAAGAATGGTTGCTATCCTTACCTAGAAATAGTATTGATTCTTGGATTAAGTGCATAGATGCTTTTATTGGAAAATACTATCCTCCTGCTAAGATTATATCTATGAAAAGTGAAATAATGAAATTTAAACAACTTGATAGTGAACATGTTGCTCAAGCTTGGGAAAGAATGAAATCTTTCGTTAAGAATTGTCCCACTCGTGGACTTACTGCTTAGATGATTATCCAGACTTTTTATCCAAGTTTAAACTTCTCCTCAAGAAACCTGTTGGATTCTGCTGCTGGTGACGAGGTTTAATCTCGTCAATGCCCATTGTTATGAACTTGGGTTTTGGAGCAGATGGGGATGCTGGAGATCGTGGAACGGTTATCAAACAAGCAACACGGGGACATGAGGTTTACCCAGGTTCAGGCCCCTGGAGGGAAAATCCTACTCCTGCTTGTCTACTCTTGATTACGGCGGAACCAAAGGTTACAAGGGTGCGCAGATGCCATCTGGCGTGAGTTGCGTATGAGGTGAGTATTGTATTCCTCGCCGTGCCCTCCTAGCCTTTATATAGATAGGCAGGTCCCGGGCGTAGGTCGAGTCGGTTACAGATTTGGGTTTGCCCCTTTGAAATTCTATCTACTCTAGTCTTGTTCTCCAAGGATCCGAAGGCGTCATGGGCTTGGGCCACCCAAAATCTTCACAGGCCGTGTACCCTGTCGTGGGCCTTCCCTTGGGTTGGATCAGGTATGCCAACGTTGTGTACCCGTTGGGTATAACCATGTCAGTAGCCCCCGAGTGCTCAGTCGAATCGTAGATTCGGCTAAGGACTCTTCAGTATTTCGGGTGCAGTTTTAGGCCTGTTTGTAAGAGGAAATAATTTAGTTCATAGGGATTGTTGATGCGTGTGCCTGAATCTCCTGACGGATCAGCGTCAGTTAACTATCATAGGACAAAACAACACGATCTTCTTCAGATTCGAGTCCCCGGACTCGAATCCGGAACGAATGCTGGTGTAATTCGACTAAGGCCATTGAGGTCTATAGGAGTCGAATCCTAGTGATTATTTAAGTGATGTACCCAACACGTCCGTTAGGATTTTTGGTTGTGCCTGTTGAGACGGTATTTTACTGGCAAAGCGCAGTCAGGTGTGTTACTAGGCCATCAGATGATATCCGTAGGTCTTATCCTTGTATCGCAGCCACAACATCCGAAAATGTTATCACCACTGAGGTGTTTCGGGTGGCCAAGGAGTAGGTCTCTCACTTAGCGTATATTTGGGCAAAGTTGCCAGAAAGTTTTTTGTCGCATTTGATCCGAAGGATAGCAGTCGAAGAAATCATAGGGTGCACGGCTAGCGCTCCCTATGGGAGTAGCCCCCGAGTGTCTGTTCGAGTCGTAGACTCGACCAGAGACTTTAGTTCAGTTGTTTTTAACTTCAGGTCCAAAGGACACAATTTTTCGGATGCTTTGAACAATCCTCCCTATGGGAGTAGCCCCCGAGTCCTTAGTGGAGTCATAGACTCGACGTGGGACTCGAAGTTTGGTTAAAGGTGATGTACCTTAATCATGTTTCAGGTGCGCAGCCAGCGCTCCTGATAGGAGTAGCCCCCGAGTAGTTGCTTGAATCATAGATTCGAGTGAGTACTTTATTCATCAGCCAAAGATTTCCAACCGTTGCTAGGTTGGTCTTGATGACGTCAGCGTTTACGATCGGTGATCTCAACCCTCTGCGGCACCAGAGATGACGTGACAGGACGAACGTGGGTCCCACTTTTTGACTTGGAGTTGACTAGTCATGTGCGACATGGCGAGAATTACGGCGTCTCCTTGGTTTCCGTGCGTAGTGGAAGGCGTGCTAGCGACGATTCGTTACTGTGCTGACACGTGTACGGTTGGATCTGTCTTTGACGTTAGGGCTTCTGTATGAACGGTTCTTGTTCGTCGTCCTCGTCTTTTATAACCGTGGGGAAACAATGATTTTGTTTCACCCTTGCCATTTGCTTTCACCATTGTCTCCACTTTCTCGAGCACCACATCTCTCGCCCTTGCGCACTGGACATTCTTTGTTCATTTCCTTTGTCGTTTCTCTGCGCTCATCGCCGCACTCACCGTCGCGCCATGGGCAAGTCGAGGAAGGGAGATGCTAGAGCTGGCTCAAGTGCCGCTGCCGGCGGCAAGAAGGTTGCCTCTCCTGCGCGCACCACTGAGGGCAAGTGGAGGCGCTCCGAGGTGCGTGACACCGATCTGCGCAAGCTGCACGATGCGAGATTAATCCTGCTGAACAAGGAGGACGTCAGGATCCCCGGCGATGAGGTAATCCCCTACCCACCCGTAGGGTTTCGAGTGATCTTTGTTGCCTTCATTCTTCGCGGTTTTTCGCTTCCTGTCCACGATTTCCTTTGTGGGCTCCTTTTTATTTATGGGATTCAGATTCATCATTTGTCTCCCAATTCTCTTCTTAACATTGTGTGCTTTATCACGCTTTGCGAGTGCTGGCTCGGCATCGAGCCACAGTTTGGCCTCTTCTGGAAGCTCTATTCTGTGAAGAGGCAGTTCGGTACCGGTGGAGTCTATCCGCTTGGCGGCTGCATCATCTCCCTTCGTCCTTTTGTCCATTTTTTCTCCTTATATATTTGCGAGTCCGTCCAGTATTGGCGTCGTAAGTGGTTTTACATCCGCGATGTCAAGCTGGACAGTCAGAAATTTGGTCTTGCCCCCTTTGACTCCGAGCAGACGATTGTCCCGAAAAAATCGTGGAAAAACCTCATCTTGGAGGGCGAAGTTGCGGAGGTGGAGAGGCTCTACAAGCGAGTGGAGGCTCTTCAGCTGGTGCCAGGCAAGGAGGTCAACGGTGTCGAAATCATCCGCACCTTCCTCAAGCGTCAGGTGCAGCCGCTCCAGGCCAGGGCGCACCCGATGTTTTTCTACATCGGCCCTAGTGATGCAACCATAGTGCCATCCAAAGAGTTATCTTCGGGTGATCTTGATAGGGTCCTCCATCCTCTGCTGAAGTTCAAGGCTGGTGAGGACCTTCCAGGGGAGTCGCACTCCCCCTCTTAGCGCCAGTAAAGGGGCTTCGAAGGTGAAGTTTTTTCGTGCGTGTTGCGCTTTTCCGTGCGTTTTTTGTTTGTTGCGGTTTCCCATGTTATTGTCATTTTTGCTTGCAGCGCCTCCAGGTTACAGGGTCTATGCCCCCTCTGCCTAAGAAATATAGGGAGGCACCAGACAATGAGGAGGTGGACTCCGAGTCTGAGCTTCCTCCAGCTCAGTCGCCGACTGCGGATGCTCCTGAGGCGAGCGAGGGGCACGCCCGAAAGAGATCGCGGAGCGAATCGTCGAACGCGTCTACCTTGCCAACTCCGAGGGGCCCTTCCTTCCTCGAGCGGCATGGCGAGGATGATGGTGCTTCTTCCGCACTGTTTTTGGCTCTGCCCCTTCGAGCGATGTCTCCGCAGCCGCCGGCCAAGAAGAAGAAGGAGAAGGCACCACCCATCTTCAACTTGTTAGACATTGACTCGTAAGTAGTTCGGATGCGCTTTATTCTGTGTACAATGTTTCTTCTTGTCTTGATCGATATTGTCCTTGCATCCACTCTTCGAAGGGTTCTATTAGTGAGGGCTCTCAAGAGGCTATAGGGGCGTCGAAGCTGAGAACTCCTCACCCTCAGATGGTGGCTGACTCTGAGGATGACGTCCCGAACCCCTCCCCGCGAGAGGCTCGAGTAGTCATTACTCAGAATACCGCACGTGGAACTTCGGAGCCTCCGTCTGAGCACGTAAGTTGTCTGTTCCTTTGTCTTGTAGCGGGAGCCCCCGAGCCCTTTTTTTCGAATGATCTACTGGTCCAGTTTTGCTCTTGTGGGGCGTAGCCCCTGAGCCTTTTCTGATTGTTGTTTTGCTTTTTTGTTTTGCAGCCCTTCGCGCATAGCGCTAATCTCTTAATCTAGAAGCACCTGGCGTTGGAGGCCAACATGCGGCAGCTGTAGGGTTCATGGTTTGATCATCCTTTGCTTGCTTCGGCTATCCTCTTTGTTTTTGCTTCTATTGATCCTTTGTTCTTGATGTTTGTAGATGAAAATAATGCGGCTCTCCGTCGGCTGGACGCTCTTGAAAAGAGCCTTGGTCGCGCAGAGAAGAAAGCTGCAGATGCCGTGGAGGCGAAGGAGCACCTACAAAAGGAGGTAGCTGACGCTGCCGAAGCTCAGGAGCGCCTGCGGAAGGAGTCTGCTGATCGCGAGGAGCAGCTTGCTGCTGTGGCTACTACTCGCGAGAGGGAGATGGCCAATAGGAAGATGGTCTTGTACTTTCTCCGGTGAGTATCTATTACTTGCCCTGGTCTTGTACTTTTTCGGCTATTCCCTGTCCTGCTCTTATTTGGGTCCTTTCTTCATTGTCTTTAGATGCGTCAGGCATCGCGTTTGATCGCGGTGTGTTGGAGCACGGAAATGCTCTGGATGATGCCACCGCAGTGGTCGAAGATCGCTGTAGTACTGCTGCTGGCGTCCTGGCGAAGGCCACAGGGGTGCTCCGACGCTTCTACAAGGAGATTGTCCTCAAGGGCGCTGCTCTTGAGGATGTCGACGCGCTGGCGGATGCCCTGTCGGAGGACGCTCCGGCGGCCTATAAGCGCAAGCAGAAGGGCCTCGGCGCCTCGATGGGGTTGGCCATGGCCATGGCATCCGTAGCGGAGCTGGACCTGCCGCACATCACCTCCCAGATGCCAACGGCTGCCGATGGCTCAGAGGTAGCTTTCGCCCTCTTCGCCTCTTGTTGTAAGCGTTATGGGCTGAAGCTCATTGACCTGCTGGCGGAATACGCGGCGAAGTAGGAGGAGGAGGTCAAGAGCAGGCAGTCTGGCTCTGAGGCCACTCCAGATGCGGGTGCCTAGGCTCTGGTGTTGTAGTTTAGGCTAGTTTATCCTCTTTCTTTTGTGATGTACGCTTTTGCTGATGAAAAATCTTGACTTATGCCACGAGGTGGCCTTTATGTATATAAGTTATGTTTCGGTCTCCCACTAGCGATGTTTGTGATGTTCATGTCCTTACTTGGTTGCCTTTAGGGTCCTTCGGGTGAGACTCATGTTGATACTTCGACTGCTCCTGAGCCGCGACCATCGTTGGATGATGCTTCGCAACTCACATTCCTTTGTGACTGCATCTGTAGCCTGGAGAAGGATATCCTTGGCATTCGAGGACACGCGAACGTATGGAAGTCGAAAGCTGAGCGAGCCACTGTCAGGGAGGAATTTTTGATGGGGGAGCTGCAGCAGATGAGCGAGCAGCTTCAATGTGAATCTTCGCGAACTTTTGTTATTTTTCGGATGCACTTTTCTCGTGTGTCATCTTATGCTTGTATTTGTGCAGGCGCCCATCTTGTTCCAAAGGAAGAGAAGGAGCGCGTTGTTGTTCGGATGAATTGCCTGACCCTACAGGATTTAGAAACTGGAGGCTTCTTCTGGATGGATCGCGATCGGGCCATTGTCCTTGCGACGGTGCAAGATCGCGTAGACCAGGTTTCTCGTGTGCTGAGGCAGGCAAGGATTTCCCTGGCGTCCACCTGGGCCGTCATGTTTCCCCTGGATGAGGCATCTTCCAATCTTTCGGGTCTGATGCCGAAATTTAGGGACATGAGCCATGTCAAGGAATTGGTGCGGCGTCAGCTGGTTGCTGGGGTGAAAGCCGCTCTTTCACTTGTTCGGCTGCATCGCGGTGACGTCGATATCGCGGCGGTGGCGACTGGGCCACCTCTTCGACCAGATGGTAGTCTTTGGGATATGCACCCGCATTATGCGGCTGTAAGGCAGTATGCCGAAGAAATTGTTGATCTGTTCGAGCAGCGGGCGAGTGTAATACTCCAGAATAGGTAGGTCCTGTAAAGAAAACAAATTGATGTAAAATGTGTATGTATTCGAGTGGGCTTGTTGTGCCCTTTGTAAAGTTTATTTGTATTAGCACGTTGTGCTTTTTTATGTGCATGTCCTTTTCGTTAGCCTGACGTGGTCAGCTACTCAGGTTGTATGCATTGTATTCAGTCGACGAGGTCATGAGGTGAGGCGTAGCCCCCGAGCATATTTATGGCGAAAAGTAATGCAAAGAAAAAGGAATTTCGGACAAGGGACTTAGCTTTTATTCATAGTGTAATCGAAGAGGTACATTGTTCGGCTAAATAACCTTGGCTGAGTAGCGTTATTGAAAGTAAAGATGTAGCTAGGGGTAGAAGCGTCGCAGGCGTGTGACGTTCCATGGGTTGGAGTATTCGATTCCTGTCGTGATGTCCATGAGGCGGTAGGCGCTGCCTGAGATGACTTCTGTGACGATGTAGGGTCCTTCCCAGGGCGACTCGAGCTTTTTCGGCCGCTCTTGCTTGAGTTGTAGGACAAGGTCTCCTTCGACGAAGGACCTTGGGCGCAGCCGACGGCTGTGGTAGTTGCGGAGGCTCTGCTGGTAGACCCCTGAGCGAGCCGCGGCGATGTCGCGTGCCTCGTCGAGTGTGTCGGCAGCGTCTTTGAGTGCAGCTGTTGATTCGGCTTCGCTGTAGGCGACGACCCATGGGGCTTTATGGTGTACCTCGGCAGGTAGTATGGCTTCAGCTCCGTGCACCATGAAGAAAGGTGGGAAGCCAGATGCACTGTTCGGCGTTGTGCGTAGGATCGAGAGGACGGAGGGTAACTCCTCTGCCCAGGCTCCCACAAGTCGTTCGAGTGGGCTAAGCGGGCGTTTCTTGATGCCGCCGCCTATGAGTACGTTGGCCTTTTCGACCTTGCCGTTGGTCTGCGGGTGCGCCACGGAGGCGTATGATATGTTGATGCCAAGCCCCTCGCAGAAGTCCTGGAATTCCTTCGAGATGAAGTTCGAGCCGTTGTCCATGATGATGTTGTGCGGCACGCCGAACCTGTAGACGATGGACTCGAAGAACTTGACGGTCGTTTTGCCGCTTTGGTTGGTGACGGGCATGGCCTCGATCCACTTGGTGAACTTGTCGACTGAGACCAGGAGGTAGACGTGGCCTCCTTTTGAAGATTTGGGCAGTTTGCTAATCATGTCGAGGCCCCATTGGGCGAAGGGCCAGGCCAGTGGTATGGGCCTAAGCTCCGATCATGGTGCATGTGGCTTGTCTGCGAACCTTTGGCAGCTGTTGCACCTTCGTATGATGTCCTTAGTATTGTTCATGGCCGTTGGCCAGTAGAATCCAGCTCGTAAAGCTTTGGCGACGAGAGCATAGCTGCCTGCATGATGACTGCAGATGCCCTCGTGGATATCTTGGAGGATGGTTTTGCCATCACCGATGGTGACGCACCTTTGGAATACACCCGAAATACTACGCTTGTACAACTCGCCATTGTGGAGGGTGAACGCTTTGGACCGGCGAGATATGTGCCGGGCATCTGTCGGGTCGTCGGGCAGTTCTTTGTTTAGCAGGTACCGAAGGTACGGATGCGTCCACGTATCCTCGATCGCCATGACCTGCATCAGGCTGACGATCTCGGCCTCTGTGTCAAGTTTTTCGGGTCCTTCATGCCCTTCGGGTGGCGCAGCCCCCGAGTGTTCCGCCTCTTTGGGTGATCCCTTGGGGAATTTTCTTTTGATGGAGGGTACGCAGATTTGTTCGAAGAACACACCTGGTGGCACCCGTGCACAGGTGGAGCCTATGTTGGCGAGCCTATCGGCTTCCTCATTGCTTTCCCGTCCAACATGCCAAAGCTCGCAGCCGTCAAAGTCGCCTTCAAGTGAATTGTAGAGCGTGCGGTACGCGATCATGTTGGCGATGTGCGCATCGCACATCGTCTGTTGGACGACAAGGTTTGAGTCACCGTAGATGATTAGGCGCGTTGCACCACAGATCTTGGCCATCCGCATTCCATGGATGAGGGCCTCATATTTGGCCTCGTTGTTTGAGGCGCGAAATTTCATCCTAAGGACGTATTTCATCTTGTCGCCCTGAGGGGATGTCAGTATGACACCTGCTCCTGCTCCGGCCTCATGTTTGGATCCGTCGAAGTGCATCGTCCATGATTGCGTCATGTCCGGAGTGTCCGGCAGCTGGAGTTCCATCCAGTGGATGAGGAAGTCAGGGAGGACTTGAGATTTGATGGCCTTCCTCTGTTCATAGACGATGTCTAGAGGAGATAGCTCGATACCCCACAGGGCTACGTGTCCCGTAGCTTCAGGGTTGTTCAGGATGTTGGAAAGTGGCGCCTCGTTGATGACCATTATCTGATGCTCCTGGAAGTAGTGGCTCAGCCGACAAGCCATCATGAATACACCGTAGGCGAGCTTCTGGTAGTGAGGGTACCTCTGCTTTGGTTGTGTCAGTACCTCGCTAAGGTAGTAGATTGGGCATTGGACCCCATGGGTCTTGGCATCTTCGGGTCGTTCAACCATGAGTACGGTGCTTACCACTTGGTGCGTGGCTACGATGTATAGCAGCAGAGGCTCTCGCTCCTTTGGCGTGACCAGGACAGGCGAGGTGGAGAGTAGCCGCTTGAGTGCTTCGAATGCGTTGTCTGCTTCGGGTGTCCACTCGAATTTGTCTGTCTTGCGCATTAGCTGGTAAAAGGGCAGGGCCTTCTCACCCATGTGGTTGATGAATCTGCTCAGCGTCGCGATGCGCCCAGCTAGCTGCTGGACACCTTTGAGGTTCTTCGGCTTCTCCATGGTCAGTATGGCCCAGATTTTCTCCGGATTCGCCTCAATCCCTTGTTGGGAGATGAAGTAGCCGAGTAGTTGGCCAGATGGGATGTTGAAGGGGCACTTTTCTGGATTCAACTTGATCTTGTAGTGATCAAGGTTATCAAACGTCTCGTGGATATCGTCGTTCAGTGTCTTGGCTTCCCTGGTCTTGATGACTATGTCGTCGACATAGCCTTGGATGTTGCGACTGATCTGGTTTTTCAGGCACGCCTGCACGCACCTCCGGTACGTGGCACCTGCGTTCTTTATCCCGAAAGGCATGGTGTTGTAGCAGAACACTCCGAACGATGTGATGAACGTTGTTTTCTCTTGATCTTCGACCTTCAGCCGAATCTGATTGTAGCCTGAGTAGGCGTCAAGGAAGAAGAGTTTCTCGGATCCTGCAGTCAAATCGATTATTTGATTGATCCGAGGAAGAGGGAAGTGGTCCTTGGGGCAGTGCTTGTTGAGTGACGTGAAGTCCACGCACATTCGCAGGATGTCCGTGTCCTTTTTGGGGACCAGCACGATATTGTCCAGCCACTCGCTCTCCTTGATTTCTCCGATGAAGTTGGCATCGAGCAGTCTGTTGACTTTGATTCCAACTGCTTTGGCTTGTGGTTCGGACAGTCGTCGGATCGACTGCTTGACTGGTCTTGCATCGGGGAACACATTGAGTGCGTGCTCGGCGAATTCCCTAGGAACTTATGGCATGTCCGCGGGACACCAGGCGAAGATTTCCCAGCGCTCACGGAGGAATTCGACGAGCGTGCTTTCCTATGCGGGGCTAAGGTCATTGGCGATCAACGCCGTCTTGGAGGCATCCATTGGGTGGACCTGCACCTTTTTCCTGTTGACCGTGGAGTCGAATGACATATCAGGTGCGTTTTGCGTGGTGACTGGGGGGTGCCCCATTGTCTGTCACCTCTTGGAGCCTCGTAATCTCCTCCTGCAAGCCGAATGATTGGAAGATTCTATTGAAATCTCTATCGCAGTGGTCCGATCGGGTGAAGCTTCCCTGGACTGTGATGATGCCCCTGGGCCCTGGCATATTGAGCAGCATGTACAGGTAGTGCGGTACTACCAGGAATCTTGCGAACGTCACGTGCCCGAGGATGGCGTGGTACTGTGATGGCCAGTCCACCACTTCGAACTCTATCCGCTCGCATCGGAAATTTTTGGGCTTGCCAAAGATGACGTCGAGCCATATCTTTCCTAGGGGGTAAATGCCCTTCCCTGGGACTATGCCGTGGAACGTCGTGTCGGATTGTTCTAGGCTGCACAGCGGGATCCGCATCACTGCGAGGGTGCTGGCGAACATCAGGTTGATGCCGCTGCTGCCGTCCATGAAGACGCGGCTCATCTCGAATCCTCCGATCTGCGCCTCAAGCACCAGGGAAACATGTCCTGGGCGAGGGATCTGGCGAGGGTGATCCGAGCGATGAAACGTGATGCAGGACTCCGAACCACTGAGGTACTCAGGGATAGCAGGTGGAGCGGTCACAGCCAGGCTGACTTGTCGGGTGATCTTCTTTTGCACCCTGTTGGTAGGGCGTCCCTTCTGGATCATCAGGGCCCCCTTTGGCGGTGGGTATCCTCCTGTACCATTGTTTGGTGCAGCTGCGATTGCTGGATTCGACGGTCCCATGGGTGGTGGTGGAGGAGCTCCATGGGCGATGTCACATAGTGCAGGTGCGGGCCCAAACCCAGGGTTCACGATCTGGCGTCGCATTTGGGTGAGACCCTCGCTGAGCTTCTGGAACTCGCGGCAGTCCTTTAGCATGTAGCTGGCCTTCTTTTGCCATCTTGCTTGTTGATGTAGAAGTGGATGGTGCAAGGGCCAGACAACTTGTCATATGCCGAGGGCTCATCGTCACGGCTGCGTCGTTGCCATGTTTGTGTGGGGCGTCCTCCGTCGCAGAAGTTGCCTCCGCGGTATCCTCCGCTGCTGCGGTTGCCATCGTTGCATCGATCGTCGTAGCCAGCTGCAACCATGTAGACTCCGTCACGGTCATCGTAGACACGCGATCTTTGCTTGCTGCAGCATTCTCGTCTGCAGCCATAGTCGTCCTCATCATCCAAAGGCATTCTGTGGAGGAAATCCTCGCCATCTGCCCACCTGTTGGCAATGTCCATGAGGTGGTCGAGCGTCTTGGGCTTGACGCGCACAAGTTCCTCCTTGAAGTCCGGGTGTTTGACGCCATCCTTGAAGGCGTCGATTGTCCTTCCTCGGAGATATGCGCGGCTGAGTTCTTGATGTTTGACCAGTATGGGATGTACGAGCGAATGGATTCGCCGGTACGTTCGGTGCAGGAGCGCAGTTACTCGATCGAGGTTGGCCTCTTGCTGGTGCCCTTGAAGTTTCGGATAAAACTGTATGCCAGCTCTTCCCAGCTTCGTATGGAGCCGGAGGATAGTTTGTTGAGCCAGATTCGAGCTGCGCCTGTCAGCTGCAGCTGAAGGCATTGTAGCACGGTGTTTCTGTTACCACCATGCAGCTTGACGGATGAAAGGTGGTCGCTGAGCCAGGTCTTCGGGTCCTATGTGCCGTCGAACTTCGGAGTGTCCGAAGGGAGCTTGAAATTTTCCGGCATCCGCGTCCACCAAATGGATCTGCTGAAGCATCGTGCTCCACACAGTTCTCCATCGTCATCCTCGTCGGATTCGGTTAAACACGCGCGTTTGGCGCGTGCCTTGTCGACCTTGCGCTGGGCGAGGTCGTTTCGAGCGTCGTAGTCGCTGCTGCGACGCCTTGGGCTTTTGTGACGTCGAGGTAGATCATGCTCATCCTCGTCGGATGAGGGTGTGGGGCTGCGGTTGAATCTGACCGCAGATTTCTTTTTTGGCTCCGTAGGAGCCTCCTCGTGGAGCTTTCCGACGAGTCCAAGACTAGCTAGCGCGGACTTGTGCATGGAGATTTTCGGGTACCCCACCAGAGGTGGATGGGATGCGAGGTACGTAGTGGCTACCAAGATTGCAGCCTATGGCGTCTTGGGCATGAGGTTGCCATTCACGCCCATTGTCATGAAAGACGTGTTGAGGGCCCCTGTTGCTTCATGACATGTAGTGGGGTCCATGTTCTCCATGCGGGAGCGATGCTTGTTGGCATTGTTGCCGTGCGAGCTGGAGTCGCCAGCGGCGGAGAGCGCAGCTCGCCGCGCGCTAGACTCCGAAGCTGCCTGCTTGCGTTTGTCGAGTTCCTCCTGCAGTTTTACCTGCCGGTTATGCTCACCGATGAGGAGGAGGTGGTATGCCACCAGCAGATCCCATGAAGCATTCACAGGTAGGATCCTATTGCCCGCCACGGCTTCGCGTGCCTGGCGCCATCTGTCCTCGTTGAGGTTGATCTTCTGGTAGGCATTGGCGTCGCCCTCGTTGGGTTGAAGGGGTGGATTTCCCCCGTTTCCTCCGTTCCCAGCCTGCGGGTTGGGTGGTGGATTTGGTGGTGGGTTGGGTGTACTCGAAACTGGTGGCAGTTCCAATTCACCATGGATGACCATGAAGCGGGCCTAAAGGATGGCAGTGGCACCTGCTCTGGGAGACGGAGGGTGCCGGTCTGCCCCACAAGCAGAAGCTCCCGAATAGAATCTCGAGCCCGTCGCCTATGGGCTCGAAATCCCTCATGGTGGCTAGCGAGTGGGCGGTGAATTCGAAGGTGCTGAAGAGGAGATGACTCTCCATCGCTGATGAGTTGTAGATCGCTTCGGATGGGACCGTCACGATCGCACAATCAGCGCCTCCAGTTCCCACTGATGGCGCCAATTGACGAGGTTTAATCTCGTCAATGCCCATTGTTATGGACTTGGGTTTTGGAGAAGATGGGGATGCTGGAGATCGCGGAACGGTTAGCAAAGCAACACGGGGACACAAGGTTTACCTAGGTTCAGGCACCCGGAAGGAAAACCCTACTCCTGCTTGTCTGCTCTTGATTACGGCGTAACCGAAGGTTACAAGGGTGCGCAGATGTAATCTGGCGTGAGGTGCGTATGAAGTGAGTATTGTCTTCTTCGTCGTGCCCTCCTAGCCTTTATATAGATAGGCAGGTCCTCGAGTCGGTTACAGATTAGGGTTTGCCCCTTTGAAATTCTATCTACTCTAGTCTTATTCTCCAAGGATCCGAAGGCGTCATGGGCTTGGGCCACCTAAAATCTTCATAGGCCGTGTACCCTGTTGTGGGCCTTCCCTTGGGCTAGACCAGGTATGCCAACGTTGTGTACCCGTTGGGTATAACCATGTCAGTTGGAGGTACCTTTATGACCATTGTGCTGCAACAAAGCTCCTTGATAATATGATGGTTAACTATTCTGAATGGCACACTAAGAGAGATCCACATGGTAAGAAGGTAAATTCTGTTGAAGAAACCTCCTCTTTAAGTGATACGATTGATGTTATCATGGCTATGCTTGTTAATGTAAAATCTCATATAGATCCTAATAATTTTCCCTTAGCCTCTTTGGTTGCTCAAGAAGAGCAAGTTGATGTGAACTTCATTAGAAATAACAATTTCAGCAACAATGCCTATAGGAATAATTTTGGTACTAACAATAATTATAGGCCTTATCCTCCTAATAATGGTAGTACCTTTGGAAACTCCTACAACAATACTAGAAGTTCTCCCTATGAACTAGAAGTCATGCTTAAAGACTTTATTAGTAAACAAACCACTTTCAACAAAATTGTGGAGGAAAAGCTTTTGAATGTTGAGAAAAATATTCCATCTTTGTCTGAGGCACAATCCTCTTTGATTAATAAAATGGCTGCTAAACCTGAAACCTTCGAAAGTACCTTTGCTGCTACTTATGCCATACAAGTTACTATTGATGAAAATGTTAGACTGTTAGCTCAACTACATGCTAAGTGTGAAAGAGAAGATGAAATTGCTAGAAACAATAGTGTGTGCACTATTACCACCACCAATATGGATGCCACTAAACCGCAAGAAGTCCCTATTCCTCCTACCACAATGCCTAAACCCAATGAGTCTACTACCAGTGATGCTAAGTTTGATTTTGATCTTGATAGTTGCAATATTTCTGAAGTAATTATGTTCCTACAAAAGCTTGCTAGAAGTCCTAATGCTAGTGATATGAATGTGGCTTTCACCAAACACATTACAGATGCTCTTATTAAAATTAAGGATGAAAGTTGAAACACAAAGCCGCTATTCCTAGGAAAGTAAAAGATAGTTGGGAACACATCATTAATATGCAAGTAAATGACTTTGATCTCAAAGCTTCATGTGATCTTGGTTCTAGTGTCTCTATTATGCCTAGAAATATTTATGAAATGTTTGATTTGCCACCTTTGGAAGATTGCTATTTGGATGTCCCACTAGATGATAATACTAAAAAGAAACTCATGGGGAGTGTTAATGATATTCTTATTATGGTTAACAATGCTTGTGTCCCTGTTGATTTCTATGTTTTGGATGTTGAATACAATGCTTCTTGTCCTATTACTTTGGGAAGACGTTTTCTTAGAACTGTTGGTGCCATCATTGATATGAAAGAAGGCACCATTAAATATCAATTTCCATTCAAGAAAGGTATTGAACACTTCCCTATGAGGAGAGAGAAGTTGTATTTTCCTCCTACTTTGAAAGCAAGGTTTGATATTGATACGTCGGGAACGTATCTATAAATTTTGACGCTCCATGCTTGTTTAGTATCAACTTTGCTTTGATTTGTCTACACTTTGAGGTGTTTTTATATCTTTTCTGGAACTAACCTATTAACAAGTTGCCACAGTGTCAGTTGCATGTTTTCTTTTGTTTTTGGTTCCAGAAAGGCAGAAAATCAATATTCTCGGAATTGGATGGAACAAAAGCCAAAGTCAATATTTTACCGTGGGCATCACGAAGCCAGAAGGGGAGACGGAGGGGTGCCAGAGGGCCACCACACCCTCTCCGTTCGCCTCCCAGCCTCGCCTCTTCGCCTATAAGAAGCCCTCGATGCAGAAAACCGTAAATAATACATCATACTTCTAGAAAAACCTCTGTAGTGCCACCGCCACCGAAAGGGAGATTCGGAGGACAGAAAGTCTCTGTTCTGGCACCCTGCTGGGACGGGGAAGTGCCCCCGGAGCCATCTCCATCGCCATCTTCATCACCATTGTTGATTCCCATGATGAGGAGGGACTAGTTCTTCCTCGAGGCTAAGGGCTCTACCGGTAGCTATGTGTTCATCTCTCTCTCTCTATGCATGGTCATATTGTGATCATGAGCTTTATAATAAAGTAGATCTACCTTGCTACTCAAGTGCTTTAATAGATCTCTGCTCTCCCCATGTGTGTGAAAGTGACAGCGTGCACGCCATGGTGGCACTTAGGTTGGAGTCTACATAAATACTCTTTGTGCTTTAATAGATCTATGCTTTTCCCCACGTGTGTGAAAGTGATAGCGTGCATACCGTGTGTGGCACTTTGGCTAGATTTAATATTTGTCATGAGTTATATTTGGAGTTGGATGTCTCTATGAAATTGTGGTGTTTGTTGGAACCATCTAGCGCTCAAGGTGATAGTGTGGGGTTATCTAGATTGGGGAAGGCGGACTTTGAGGAGTGATTTTATAGCCCTACCGATGATTAGAGTGTCCAACCGGAGAGTAGATAAAAGTAGTATCATGAAGAGAGGATATTTATATAGGAGCGTGTTCACTAGTGAAAGTATGGTCTCTAGGACTTGTTTCTAAACATTGAAACATCGTTTGCATCTATATCTGTTGCATGTTTGCTTGCTTTAGTCTTTACCTCACCATCAAGCTATCTTCTGACACCGTTACCACTTGTATTTCACTATCTCTTCGCCGAACTAGTGCACCTATACACCTGATGTAACACCCTCAGAATCGACCCTATGTAGGTTCCAGCGATTCTCGCCAAACCCGCATAGAAACGATTCAAAGGTGCCCACCAGGCACTTTCGTGCGGGTGGAAAACGAAGTAATATCATTACACAATAGTCCACGATGGAACCCACAGAAAGATATATACAACAACGACTCCATGAGTCAAGAATACAGATATACAATACAAAGATCCAAATCACCTTTAAAATGATACAGCGTCCGAGTATGGACAAGATGCAAATTGGGCTAAGAGCCCTGAAGAATAACCAATGGCGTCCATAACCCTGCCCAGGCCAAGCCGGAAGGGTAACCCTGCTAACGACGTCGATCTCAAAACCTGCTAAAACAAAAGGTGTGCCGACAAAGGGCAAAGGAAAAAAGAGAGAGCGGTCAGTACTGAGGCCAGTACATGGCGAGACTAGAATTCGGCGGTCCTCGCCTACATAGGTATGGTGGACTGAAGCGACAGCGCAGCATGCACTAAACAACCTATAGAGACTCAATACAACTGGCGGCTATCAGATAGGGATAAGAAAGACCTATTCGGATCCAACCTGAAACTATCACCAAGCATACCCATCCTGGTATTTCCCCCTCGAGACCAAACGAGGAAGTCAACCGAGGAACTCACACAGTTGGCAGTTTTATTCGTTTCGTTATAGTTACGGCAATTACTAGTCAGATATAGATAGCATGAGTCATCCTGATATAATAAGCAGTGGGCAGTTTTAGTTAACCATTCCGTTGTAGTTGTAGTACTTACTAGTCAGATACATATAGCATGAGGTATCCCAAAACCCAGCAGTTGTTGGTACTTTTATTTAGCCATTCCATTGTAGTTGCAATACTTACTAGTCAGATACAATGGTAACATGTGACAACCCAAACAAGCAATTGTTGGCACTTTTATTTAGCCATTCCATTATAGTGAAGCTGATTACTAGTCATTATAAAGTCAAATTTATAGCACTACTTTAGTTATTGTTGTCTATGATCGAGATACTATGCTCCAAGTCGTCCATAAACGCGGACACGGCTTTCAGAAAGTTTTACCCTGCAGGGGGGCACAAATAGCAACACACGCACGATCAACCTCGGGAAAAACCAAATAAAAACCCAACGAGGCATCACGACAGAGCAATTTCAAGATTCATATAAATTTCAGGGGGCCACCCCACCAAGCTACCCGCGACGAAGTTGGCCGGCTCCGAGACGGACTCAGAGGTTTGTGCCAATGGCTGTAAACGACCGGGAACCCGAAAGTGTGACTGGGCTTGTCGATACCGCGAAAACATTCCACATTTGTTCCTAAACAGTACAGGCGCTCCACGCGCAATCATAAATAAGCAGTAAAGCATGGCATAAGTACAGGAGAGTAGTAAAGCCCCAAACTACTTTGTGGCCCCAAGAAATAAATATGACTCAAGCTCTGGCTAGGGGGATTCATGGTCCCACATGCGGATAGTGTGAATATTCAAAGAACAGGTATCAAGTACTCGGGGTCCTACGGGACACAAGTGGACGGTTAAAAACCAAATAGCATCTATTGCCCACCTGTGCCTCTGCATTATTAACTTACTTCAATTTTAGTTATTAAACGGTAATTAAAGTTATAATCGGCTCCAACATAAAGCATAAGGCAGTCTTCCAACAACTGTGGTACTTGACGACACGCAACAACACTTGAGCAAGCGACTACGACACGCAAGTCCAACTATCTACCAAGCAACAGGTAATAGGATGTGTCCAAGGCAATATAAGGCTGCAAGGGATATCACGGGCACGAAAACTAGAGCATCGCAACACAGATAGCAATAGATCAACAGGAGGGAGTAAATACTATAAAAGTCAGATAGGTAGAAAGGGGGAGAATGCTCGCCTGAAAACATTGCCGAAGTTTCGTAACCGAAGAACCTGTCGAAGCTCACAACATCTCATCGTCCTATCCGGGAAGAAGCAAAACACTAAAAGAAACAAGCGATGCAACAATTACAACTAATGCGAAAGAATCGGCATGATCATGAGATGATGCATGACATGACAAAGATGCGATGCAACTAGGCAATATTAAGCGCAACCGGGGTCCCGACAATTAATTAATAAGTTCATATTGTTTAGATACCCTGCAATTTAATTATTGTATTAACATGGCAAAACATAGCATCGGTTCGCTACACAAATTTAAATAGGACCAATATTAGACTAGATTCGCCCGCATATGGTCTCCATATTTAATTATAAGGTGAATCGGCTAAAAGCCCCCAAACCACATGATATGAATGCAATCATGAACAATTTATATGTGATAGATATATATTACATAAAATATTGGTCTTAGAAAAGGGATCACACATTGGGTTGCGAAGATCTTGGGGTTCGCCGTGGGTTCAGGATCAGCTTTTGGGGTCTCGACGTCCGAGAACGGGTCTTCGGGGTTCCGGTCACCGGATCCGTGGATCGAGGTCTTCAACCATGTGGCGTTCTTGGCGTCCGGGAATCTTCGGGCCTCGGCCATCGGGTTTCGAGCATACGGGCTCGGCTTCCCGCGGCCTAGAGTAGCGCCGGCGGTGGATGAACTTGACGGTTCATGACGGTCTTATCGCCAATGAAGATCTTGGCGGGGTATCGTTGGCAAGTGTCGCCCACCCAACAACATCACCACCTCAACAGATACAGAGCTGCGACAGGGGATCTTGCTCACGACAGTGCAACAAATGCAACCCCAAGGAAGTAAGTGTGCCTATGCAACAGAGAGCATACACCTGGAGTGGAACTTCCTGTAGCAAAACGACCACCAGGATCATGCGGAGGCGTCGGCAAGCAGGGAGCACACAGCGCAGCGAGCATCGACGAGGCGGGGCAGACTTGGCCAGAGGGTGGTGGTCTAGGCACTCGGGGCCGACGAGGAGGGGCGGCCAGCGAGGGAAAAGCTGCGACGTCCGTGGCTCGTGGGCTTGGGCGACCGAGGCGGCGTGACGGAGCTCTGCACGCGGGGAGGTCGACGCCGACGGTGGCGAGGTGGCCGCGGAAGGAGGATGCAGGCGACGGTTGCGACTCGAAG
Organism: Avena sativa; assembly: GCA_916181665.1. Taxonomy (NCBI): domain Eukaryota; kingdom Viridiplantae; phylum Streptophyta; class Magnoliopsida; order Poales; family Poaceae; genus Avena; species Avena sativa. The sequence continues at coordinate 131,233,433 of OV702298.1, forward strand.
AGGCGGAACACGCGGGGACCCGAGGGGTGCCGGTGGTCAGGAGGTCGAGGAGAAGGCGACAGTGGCCGGCATCAGGGTGGCGCTTAGGGAGGAGCAGCAGAGGCGCAGGAGGGCAGCCTCTGCAGGCAGTGCTGGTTCGAGGAGGAGGGCCCGATGGCGGAGACGGTGGCGCACGGGGCCAGGAGCGGCCATGGTGGGGATGCAGGAGGACGGGCGCCTGGGGTGGCGCCGGATGTAAAGGAGGTGGGAAACCTGGCGACGGCGGAGCCTGGCACGGGGCAGAGGGAGGCGACACGTCGAACGGAGAAGAAGGCCACGGCGGCTCGACGGCGAGGCGACCGCGCACGCTGCAGACAGGACTCACGCCGACGATGGGAGCGAGAGGAGAGAGGGTGGCCTCAGGGAAGGAGAGGAGGGCGGTGCCCAGGGCGGGAAGAGCAGAGGTGGCGGCGCCGGTTGACGAGGAAGGAGGCGAGCGGCGCGAGGTGGGTTGGGGATCGATGCAGGATTGGCGAGCGACGGGAGGTGGGTGTTGACCGGGTCGGTGAGGCGGGGATCCTGGCAAGGGAGGTGGGGCCAGGTCCTGCCGCTGGGTGGGTTGCAGGTGGGGCCAGCGAGGGAAGAGAGGGAGCGTGCGGGGGTGGGGCGTGTGTGGCGACGGTGTCAGGGGAGAGTGGTGGCGGGGTGGATGGGAAGGAGAGGAGGTTGTGGTAGGTCTAGGGTTTGGTGGGAGGAAAATTAGGGTTAGGTTTGGAGGTGGCCGGTTGGGCTTTTGGGCCTGCCTGGCTGCCTCCTAAAAAAAATAATATAAAATTTTATGTATTATTTAAAAGACTTGTGCAATTTGTTTTCAGACAAACAAAATATCCGGAGGGGTTCGGGGATTACTTTTGAAATAGAGAGGGATCTTTGTAGAAAGCAAAACTAGGTTTTAAGAAAAATAGTTTTAGTCAATTAGATGCATGATGATGTCATGATGCACAGCGGTACAAGGCGATTTTCTAGTAGTGGAATTTACCTGGGGTGCTACAATTCGACACCACCAACAATGGATCTCGCCCTTGAGATCCGCCTCATGATACGGGGAATAAGGTCGGCGGTCTGCATCTTCTCGCTTCGTGTAGATCTTCGCGACACCACTAACAAAGGTTCTTGTTCCGTCTTGAAATCGGCGACACCACCAACAAGAGGTCGTTGATCCTGTTCGTCAAGAGAACACTCCGGATAAACAACAGACGAAGTTAAAGGTAAGGCCACCTCTAACTTCCATGGAAGGAGTAAGAATTGCATCGTTCCACCATTCAATATACGAAAGCGAATGATAAGAGTAGTGGTATGGTCGCGACTCCATCCCGCACTCAAAGCATTACTCTGTACATGAATATGAGAATTATGCAACCAACTCTCAGAATTCAGATTGTAGATCTCGAGAAGCGAGGTTCAGAAACAAAGGAGCGATGGAGATTCTCATCAGATCTGATGCAGATGACTTCATCATATCGAAAAACACCGGAGGATAGAAAGAAAAAATTTAGTGGATTTTTGGGTCCACCTACAGATACAACAGATGAACGATTCATCAGATAGCGTGAATGCCGGATGTCGAATCACCGTTACAAGAGGACGGAAACGAAACCCTAAAGGTACGACGGAAACCCAACCACGAGAAATCCTGGACTCGAAGAAAAGATAAGAGAGCAGATTCAAAACACGTCGAGATAAGAGGAGAATAGCAGAGGGGTAAGAAGTAAAAGCAGACCTAATCAGATCTATCCAACCGATTCTCCAAAATAGTTTTGACACTCTACCACGTCCGTTAGCTAGGTTATCCTACAGGCTGGACCAGTGGGGTATCGCAACTGCTGAGCTCTGATACCACTCTGTAACACCCTCAGAATTGACCCTATGTAGGTTCCAGCGATTCTCGCCAAACCCGCATAGAAACGATTCAAAGGTGCCCACCAGGCACTTTCCTGCGGGTGGAAAACGAAGTAATATCATTACACAATAGTCCACGATGGAACCCACAGAAAGATATATACAACAACGACTCCATGAGTCAAGAATACAGATATACAATACAAAGATCCAAATCACCTTTAAAATGATACAGTGTCCGAGTACGGACAAGATGCAAATTGGGCTAAGAGCCCTGAAGAATAACCAATGGCGTCCATAACCCTGCCCAGGCCAAGCCGGAAGGGTAACCCTGCTAACGACGTCGATCTCAAAACCTGCTAAAACAAAAGGGGTGCCAACAAAGGGCAAAGGAAAAAGATAGAGCGGTCAGTACTGAGGCCAGTACACGGCGAGACTAGAATTCGGCGGTCCTCGCCTACATAGGTATGGTGGACTGAAGCGGCAGCGCAGCATGCACTAAACAACCTATAGAGACTCAATACAACTGGCGGCTATCAGATAGGGATAAGAAAGACCTATTCGGATCCAACCTGAAACTATCACCAAGCATACCCATCCTGGTATTTCCCCCTCGAGACCAAACGAGGAAGTCAACCGAGGAACTCACACAGTTGGCAGTTTTATTCGTTTTGTTATAGTTGCGGCAATTACTAGTCAGATATAGATAGCACGAGTCATCCTGATATAATAAGCAGTGGGCAGTTTTAGTTAACCATTCCGTTGTAGTTGTAGTACTTACTAGTCAGATACATATAGCATGAGGTATCCCAAAACCCAGTAGTTGTTGGTACTTTTATTTAGCTATTCCGTTGTAGTTGCAATACATACTAGTCAGATACAATGGTAACATGTGACAACCCAAACAAGCAATTTTTGGCACTTTTATTTAGCCATTCCATTATAGTGAAGCTGATTACTAGTCATTATAAAGTCAAATTTATAGCACTATTTTAGTTATAGTTGTGTATGATCGAGATACTGTGCTCCAAGTCGTCCATAAACGCGGACACGGCTTTCAGAAAGTTTTACCCTGCAGGGGGGCACAAATAGCAACACACGCACGATCAACCTCGGGAAAACCAAATAAAAACCCAACGAGGCATCACGACAGAGCAATTGCAAGATTCATATAAATTTCAGGGGGCCACCCCACCAAGCTACCCGCGATGAAGTTGGCCGGCTCCGAGACGGACTCAGAGGTTTGTGCCAATGGCTGTAAACGACCGGGAACCCGAAAGTGTGACTGGGCTTGTCGATACCGCGAAAACATTCCACATTTGTTCCTAAACAGTACAGGCGCTCCACGCGCAATCATAAATAAGCAGTAAAGCATGGCATAAGTACAGGAGAGTAATAAAACCCCAAACTACTTTGTGGCCCCAAGAAATAAATATGACTCAAGCTCTGGCTAGGGGGATTCATGGTCCCACATGCGGATAGTGCGAATATTCAAAGAACAGGTATCAAGTACTCGGGGTCCTACGGGACACAAGTGGACGGTTAAAAACCAAATAACATCTATTGCCCACCTGTGCCTCTGCATTATGTAACTACCTCGGTAAATTACGCTCCTAGTACAAGCCCGGATGTTCAGAAATGGTTGAAATAGTACGGTGGGGCCCAAATGCCACTCACAGGTAGACCTTTCGGCCGTCCCAACCATTTCCAAACATCGGGACAAGAACGGGCAGCGTAATCGGCAGGCGAAGGGATCAACTACATACACAAATGAGTATGTATGCAAGCCACCATACAACAGTACATCAGAGCCATTCCATCTAAAAAGAAAGGAAATATAGCAACGCCATACGGCAAGATCCAAATATCCTAGATAGATATAATAGTTTAGGATATCTCCTCATACATCAATCAACAGAGTATCAAGCGGAAGCGGAAGACAAAATCCGAGTACGGATAAGAAGCAAATCGGCATAAGATGCCCCATAAATAAGCACATCCCGCCCACAAATCTCACGGATCCCCGTTCCCGGAATCTCTACACCGAATGATCGTTGCCCACATCGTCCGTCTCTTCCACCCAGTACCCATCTTGCGAGTGTACCTGTTCATCTGAACCAATAATTTATCGTGTGAGACCCTAGGGGTACTCAGCAAGTCTTTATGCCTCTAAAGGGGACTCAACCTGGGGTGACGCAATTGCAGCAAAAGATAAACCCTAACAGTTCTATAGATACTCGCTAACCATCCGCCTAACCTGAGATAGACGGATGTCCGTGAATTAATAACAACAGTTATAACAGTTATAAAGGTAATCTTAACAGATCCATCCTCCTCCTCGCTTACCGACGAGGAAGCGGACGAACAACCCCCATCCGTTGGCAGTTTTATTATCCATTCCATGAGTGTTGCACTACTTACTAGTCAGGTACCTAGTCTAGTCAAATTAAGGCGGTACTTTAGTTATGCTTGTCTATGATCGAGAAACTGTGCTCCAAGTCGTCCATAACCGCGGACACGGCTTTCAGAAAGTTTTACCCTGCAGGGGTGCACAAATAGCAACACACACTCGATATGCCTCGGAAAAACCAAATCAAAACCCAACGAGGCAGTCACGACAAAGCAATCACAGGATTCAGAAATATTTCAGGGGGCCACCCCATTGAGCTACCCGCAACGAAGTTAGCTGACTCCGAGACGGTCTCAAGGTTTGTGGAGCCGGCTGTAAACGACTGGGAACCCGAAAGTGTGACTGGGCTTGTCGATACAGCGTAAACGGGTCACGGACCTAAACAGTACAGTGTGCATTACCTCGCACAATCTTAAATTAAAGCAGTAAAGCATGGCATAAGTACAGGATCTTAAATAAAACCTCAAACTAGTTTGTGGCCCCAAGAAATAAGAATGAATCAAGCTCTGGCTCAGGGGGGGTCCATAAGGCCTCCCGGATGTGGATAGCGCGAATAATCTTGGAACAGGAATCAAGTACTCGGGGTCTTACGGGACACAAGTGAGCCTAAAAACCAAATAGCGAATATGGCTCACCGATGCCACTTTCATTAGTTATCCCATTACTACTCAGGTTAAGTTGTTTAGGTACCTCGTTATCCATCAGACACTCACATACCCTACACATGCTGTTCTACGACTCGCATGGCCCAAACAACTCCTGTAGTAATGGCTCATGGGATGGAGGAACAAGCTTCGGTGGGGTTTAAAGTAAAGGCTATGCAATACTTGGGATTCAAATTAATGCAATCGCGACCCAATGATGCAAGAATAAGATAGAGGCAATAGGTACTATATGTATGCAAGCATGTGGTAGTGCTTGCCTGGCAGCTCAGTTGAAGCGAGGGATGGATCTGGGTAGTGCTTTTGGGTTTCTTGATATATCCCCTGCTCAGCGTCTATTCGAAGAAGAACCAAACAAACAAGGGCCAACATAAATAAAGTGCACAAGCATATGAATAAATGCATCAAGCAAACAATCATGCCATGATGAATGATGCACAATTTGCATGGCAACAAGGTAGCATGGCATGGGTGAGGTGTGGAAACAATAACAAAGCATTTTATTGAGTTTTGGGCCCATTTTATTCTCATATTAGCTGCTGTACTCATTATATTTATATGATGCATGCTTCAAATCAAACCATGGAATGCATAAACAGAAAGGTCTCGTCGAGCTAATCATTTTAGACATATCATTTGTTAAATTTGGATTTATAAATCAAAAGTTATTAATTATTTAAGAAAAAGGGGCATTTATTGTAAATTTAATAAACTTGGAAATTTAAGTGTTCAAAATATATTTTGGATTGCATATTTGAAATCCTCACATTTTTCTGATTTGAAAACATATATTATATGTATTATTTGGGTTTATATTTCAAAAGATAATGAAAACAGATTTAATTTTGAATTTGAATTGATTTGAAATAAATTGAATTTAAACAGATTATAGAAAAGCTTTTGTTACCCAGCTCGAAGCTAGCCACAGCCACTTACAGGTAGGGCCTGGCTGACTCAGCAGCAGGTGGGTCGCAGCGGGACTGGCTCGATTTTTCTTACCGCTTGTTCACCGAGCCACAGCGGATGACAGGCGGGACCGCGGGACGGCGGGGCCACATCACGCGCGCGGCCAGCGGGCAGCGGACACGTGTGCGATCCTGCGCGCGAGGGGGGGGACTGATCGGTGATGGCCTGGATTCTCCGAGGGGGTACTTGCAAGACGAAAACCGAGGCTGACCGGTGGGGCTCAGGGATCGCGGGTTTAGGCGGGAAAAAGGGTAGGGGCTTCTGCGCAAAACGGACAGCGTCGCCGGACTGTCGGCTGCGCGCTGTCTGCAGAAAAACAGGGGAACGGCCGGAGTTTCGACGACGGTGGCGACTAAACGGCGGCGTATCTCGCCACGCCGCAAAAACGAAAAACGACGAGGGGGCGTAGGGCTACAACTTCCGTTCAGGTGGTGACTACTGGGGCGAGCTGTAGCGCGCGGGGCACGACGCGATACAGAGGGCAGAACGAACGCTGTAGCTGCTGCTGTTGTCTGCCAGAGCGCGCGCGCGGCGGTGAACGGAGGGTGCTCGACGGAGCGCGACGGCGAAGCAAGGCGAGAGGGGGAGGGAGACGATGTCTAGGGGGAAAGAGGGGCTCACCAGCGACCCTCTGGTGCAGCTAGCGGGCTCGGGGTGGCGTGGAACAGCGAGGAGGCAGCAGGCCGGAGGCGTTCCGGTGCTCACGGGCACGGCGGCGGCGGGGCTTCTACGGCGAGGTCCAGCGGTTTCCGGCGCTTCAGGGCGAAGAAGAGGAAGCAGAGGAAGCTCCTGGAGCTCCTGGTACGTCTTGGCGCCCACCAGAACAGCAAGGACAGAGGGAGGCCGAGGCTAGGGTTGGAGAGGCCATGGCGGCTTGGGGAGGAAGAAGGAGAAGGGTGGGGAGCTGGGCGCCTCCTGGATGCGATCTGGGTGGTTAGGTGAGGTGAGGGAGGAGCACATGGGGGTGGTCTCTTTTGATAAAGGTGAGAAGGGGGGTGGTTGGGCTAGGGTTGCTTCTCTCCCTCCTTCTCTTTGTCTTGTAGCCAAAGAAAGAGGTGGGGGAGGGCAGCCAAGGGCAGGGTGGTTCGGTGTGGGGCTCACCAGGCAGAGAGGAAGAGAGAGAGGGGGGGTAGCCTCGGTTAGCTAGGGTTGGAGTGGTAGGCTCGGGCTAGAGAGGAGAGGAAGAGGGGGAAGGTGGTAGCTTAGGGTTTGGTACTCGGTTAGGGCATGGGTTTAGATAGAGATGGAGTGGTTGGAAGCTAGGGTTTGCCTTGATCAAGATTAGGCCAAGAACAACCAAGATCCAACAAGAAAGGAGAGGGATGGGGTGATAGGGTTTAAGCTAGATCAAATTAAGATCAAGCTAAAAGGAGGGAGAGATAGAGGGAGGGTGAGATGATCCACCCAAAACCAAATAAAATCCAAAGGACAAGCTGAAAGGGTACTTGCATGGCCCATGCAAAATATTTATTGCCATGTGGTTCCTCGTGAAAACAATGTTATTACACGGCATTCATATTATGCATTCCCAAAATTGGAATAAAAGCCAAGCAAAAAGAATTATAAGGATGCCCCATGTGGAATAGATGGAGATGACCATATTGGAAATACAATGGGACTTGCTAGTGTGTATATGCCACTAGATCTTTAATAAGCCCACAAAAATATCCCAACATGATGATAACCCCAAACAAACATATGGAAGCTAGGAAAAAGATTCCACTCACAAGGCATGCAAAGGTGGCCATGTGGCTCTCATGTTTCAATATTGTGAAAACAACATGATGCTAAGATGAGAGTATGTGGATAAAGAATTGGATCCATCCCAACCCACATGAGCTAGAGGTAAAACCAATAAATGTCAAGCTCATATTTAGTTGGATGGTGGAATTATAAGGTGGTGAAAAGAAAGGGTGGTGAAGTTAATAAGAGATATGCCCCCAACTCAACTTGGGCATTTAAACAATATATCAAGAACCAAATACAATATCAAGAGGCAAATACAATTAATAATGCATATGAGATAAGAACCAAATCAAAAAGGGTTTTATATGATGCTCAAATGCAAGGAGGCATGATGACATGAGCATGATATAATGATGATGCAACACTTATATGTAGGAAGTAGCATCTATGTAGACTAGGCTAGTAGCATTGCAATTGTTAGACAATTGGGATGCTACACATTATTTACTTACTTCAATTTTAGTTATTAAACGGTAATTAAAGTTATAATCGGCTCCAACATAAAGCATAAGGCAGTCTTCCAACAACTGTGGTACTTGATGACACGCAACAACACTTGAGCAAGCGACTACGACACGCAAGTCCAACTATCTACCAAGCAACAGGTAATAGGATGTGTCCAAAGCAATATAAGGCTGCAAGGGATATCACGGGCACGAAAACTAGAGCATCGCAACACAGATAGCAATAGATCAACAGGAGGGTGTAAATACTATAAAAGTCAGATAGGTAGAAAGGGGGAGAATGCTCGCCTGAAAACATTGCCGAAGTTTCGTAACCGAAGAACCTGTCGAAGCTCACAACATCTCATCGTCCTATCCAGGAAGAAGCAAAACACTAAAAGAAACAAGCGATGCAACAATTACAACTAATGCGAAAGAATCGGCATGATCATGAGATGATGCATGACATGACAAAGATGCGATGCAACTAGGCAATATTAAGCGCAACCGGGGTCCCGACAATTAATTAATAAGTTCATATTGTTTAGATACCCTACAATTTAATTATTGTATTAACATGGCAAAACATAGCATCGGTTCGCTACACAAATTTAAATAGGACCAATATTAGACTAGATTCGCCCGCATATGGTCTCCATATTTAATTATAAGGTGAATCGGCTAAAATCCCCCAAACCACATGATATGAATGCAATCATGAACAATTTATATGTGATAGATATATATTACATAAAATATTGGTCTTAGAAAAGGGATCACACATTGGGTTGCGAAGATCTTGGGGTTCGCCGAGGGTTCAGGATCAGCTTTTGGGGTCTCGACGTCCGAGAACGGGTCTTCGGGGTTCCGGTCACCGGATCCATGGATCGAGGTCTTCAATTTCCATGTGGCGTTCTTGGCGTCCGGGAATCTTCGGGCCTCGGCCATCGGGTTTCGAGCATACGGGCTCGGCTTCCCGCGGCCTAGACTAGCGCCGGCGGTGGATGAACTTGACGGTTCATGACGGTCTTATCGCCGATGAAGATCTTGGCGGGGTATCGTTGGCAAGTGTCGCCCACCCAACAACATCACCACCTCAACAGATACAGAGCTGCGACAGGGGATCTTGCTCACGACAGTGCAACAAATGCAACCCCAAGGAAGTAAGTGTGCCTATGCAACAGAGAGCATACACCTGGAGTGGTACTTCCTGTAGCAAAACGACCACCAGGATCATGCGGAGGCGTCGGCAAGCAGGGAGCACACAGCGCAGCGAGCATCGACGAGGCGGGGCAGACTTGGCCAGAGGGTGGTGGTCTAGGCACTCGGGGCCGGCGAGGAGGGGCGGCCAGCGAGGGAAAAGCTGCGGCGTCCATGGCTCGCGGGCTTGGGCGACCGAGGCGGCGTGACGGAGCTCTGCACGCGGGGAGGTCGACGCCGACGGTGGCGAGGTGGCCGCGGAAGGAGGATGCAGGCGACGGTTGCGGCTCGAAGAGGCGGAACGCGCGGGGACCTGAGGGGTGCCGGTGGTCAGGAGGTCGAGGAGAAGGCGACAGGGGCCGGCATCAGGGTGGCGCTTGGGGAGGAGAAGCAGAGGCGCGGGAGGGCAGCCTCTGCAGGCAGCGCTGGTTCGAGGAGGAGGGCCCGACGGCGGAGACGGTGGCGCACGGGGCCAGGAGCGGCCATGGTAGGGATGCAGGAGGACGGGCGCCTGGGGTGGCGCCAGATGTAGAGGAGGTGGGAAACCTGGCGACGGCGGAGCCTGGCATAGGACAGAGGGAGGCGACACGTCGACCGGAGGAGAAGGCCACGACAGCTCGATGGCGAGGCGACCGCGCACGCTGCAGACAGGACTCACGCCGACGGCGGGAGCGAGAGGAGAGAGGGTGGCCTCAGGGAAGGAGAGGAGGGCGGTGCCCAGGGCGGGAAGAGTAGAGGTGGCGGCGCCGGTTGACGAGGAAGGAGGCGAGCGGCGCGAGGTGGGTTGGGGATCGATGCAGGATTGGCGAGCGACGAGAGGTGGGTGTTGACCGGGTCGGTGAGGCGGGGATCCTGGCAAGGGAGGTGGGGCCGGGTCCTGCCGCTGGGTGGGTTGCAGGTGGGGCCAGCGGGGGAAGAGAGGGAGCGTGCGGGGGTGGGGCGTGTGTGGCGACTGGGTCAGGGGAGAGTGGTGGCGGGGTGGATGGGAAGGAGAGGAGGTTGTGGTAGGTCTAGGGTTTGGTGGGAGGAAAATTAGGGTTAGGTTTGGAGGTGGCCGGCTGGGCTTTTGGGCCTGGCTGGCTGCCTCCTAAAAAAAATATAAAATTTTATGTATTATTTAAAAGACTTGTGCAATTTGTTTTCAGACAAACAAAATATCCGGAAGGGTTCGGGGATTACTTTTGAAATAGAGAGGGATCTTTGTAGAAAGCAAAACTAGGTTTTAAGAAAAATAGTTTTAGTCAATTAGATGCATGATGATGTCATGATGCACAGCGATACAAGGCGATTTTCTAGTAGTGGAATTTACCCGGGGTGCTACACCTGACAAGTGTATTGGGTGTGTTGGGGACACAAGAGACTTCTTGTATCTTGATTGCAGGATTGCTTGAGAGGGAATACCTTTGACCACTCCTCTCTGAGTTCGATAAACCTTGGGTAATCCACTTAAGGGAAACTTGCTGCTATTCTACAAACCTCTGGACTTGGAGGCCCAACAAATGTCTATAAGAATAGAAGTGCGTAGACATCAGATGTTAATGCTTCTTCATTTGAAAATACTTGATTCGTGCTTCTTATGCCTAACTTAAAGGCGTTAAAGAAAAGTAATTATTGGTAGATAACCCAAAAGTTTTATTGAGTCTTGGAAGTTATTACTTCAGTAATAACCTCTCCTTATCCTTTTTATTTGCTTTTTGTGCCAAGAATAAGTTTTAATGAGAGGGAAGTAAGATTTGGGGAGTTGCTGTCCCGAAACAGATTTTTGTGCTCCACTGTAAACATTCGTGTAAAATCGCCATAAGTCGGATTGAGCTGTAATTTTTTGAATAAATCCCCCAGGTTGTTATCTAACTTTCGTCAGTTAAACACTTTTTGATTTGAGCAACAGAAGGTCTTCGAAATGTTTTGTTTCTACCTTTTTGTCTGTTTTGACAGATTTCTGTCATTATTTGCATTTGCTTCTTATTGATTCCTTTTTGGGTTCTTTTTGGGAAATTGAGCCTTTTGAGGGAATTGCTACAGCAGCTTGTGTCTTTAGTGAAAGTTTTGCTGATTTAAAACTAAAACCCAAAGGTCTATTATCTTTTGAATACACTAATGTTGCTAATGAAGATTGTGTGAAGTTTTGTATGAAGGAAAAATTTTAGGTGTAGAGAAAGAATGATGTAATGAGATGAAAAATGGAGAAAATCTCAAGCTTGGGGATGCCACCCCGTGTCACCCCAAGAAATATTCAAGAGGTACAAGCGTCAAAGCTTGGGGATGCCCAAAGCATCCCCTTCTTTATCAATAAAAATCTCAGGTCTTTTTAGACATTTTGTTTTTATTGTTTCATGCACTGTTGTGTTGTTCTTGGAGCGTCTTAGTTTTTGTTTTTGGTTTTTGTTTGCTTAGTTTGCTTGAATAAAGTAGTTTGGACCCCCGTTCTTGCTGTGTTGTTTCAAATAAGTTGATTGGTGTTGGAAAGGAGTAGGAAGTTCTTGCTTAGTAGTATAAGAGGAGCTTGCTTTGACTGTGACTTAGACTTTATCATGTCATGCTAGATGTTGTTTTGACCTTATGCTTAGTGATTATTGCTGTAGCATGACTTGTTCCAAAAAATTAGGATTGCTTAATGTGCCTTGAAAGAACCATGCGTTGTTTTAGCATACAAAAGCATAGTATTGTGGTATTCTCCTTTGATGTTTTGTTTGGGTTTACTTGGCACATGCTCATACCATGTTATGACTATAAACAAATCACCATAGACTCTATGATCATTTAGTTTTTGGCTTGTAGTACCACTTTATGCTTTGATTAGTAATGTTTTGTCGCTCTGCATGATTATGACCATTATTGCTCTTTTAGTTGGTCGATCCCAGGCTTTTGCTAAGCCTCCACTTGTATGAGTAAGCTCTACTCATATATCCAACTCCCAAAAACCAAGTTATTCCAAAGTGTCCACTATAAATTCCTATGCATGGTGTGTTACACCATTCCAAGTATATTCTTGTTTCATCTACCTTCCAATTAAAAAGTCACTTTGTTATGTGAAACTTAGTGATTAAAGCTCTCACAAACTTGATGGCACACTTTATTTTTCTTGCCCCTAATAAACTTGAACCATTGTGTAATCTATGTTGTATATGCTTGCACTTATACGTTGGAATTAGCAGAACCATGCTGTCATGGGGAACGCTTTCAACATTGCACTTGTACATTGTACCCAGTTGATATCATGCTCTTTTGTTTATGGATGTCGTCAGTGTGAAATGAAAGGGGAGCTTGTAAGTCCATGGAGTTATGTATATGTGTTAGAGAAACTCCTGGGCCACTAGCCTAAGACATGCCTAATCATGGTGGAAACTTGCAGCATCACCATAGTGAGCAATGTATGAAGCATTCTTCTTATAAAAAAAGAGATAGAGATTGAGAAAAGGGAAAAAAGATGAGAAAAGAGGGAAGAGAGAAAAAGCACAATTTTCCCATGGTAAATAAGAAGATTGATGAGATGCTCATTGTCTGCTTGCCTTGTCATTTTGATTATGGGATAGCTCCTTTATCATGTGCAAGGGGTACCCCGTTGGAGGTTCTCTATGATACACATGTACTTACTATGACAAGAACTTACCAGTAACTAAACTTGAGTAGCATGAGGAGCGGCCCTCGTATTCAAGGGACATGAGATTGCCAACTTATACTTTGTCAAGCATATACTCCATACTTTGTTCACTTTAACCTTCATCACTTCAAGATGCTTATGATAGGGGCAATGAGAGCTGGAATCTAACAAGTACCATAATTTTTGGAAGCTCTTTATAAGACTTGAAATCCCTGCTTCCCTTTTTATGAAGGGCATTTCTTCCACTATTATATTGAGTCTCCACCTTCTATCCTTAAGCACCAATTAAGAGAGCATAGTTGCCATTCTTAGTTCTATGTGCATTTTCCCAAAACTCATTGATTGATGCATATTGTTGATATTACTTGCTCATAAACTATTTGTATCTAGTCACTCTTATGAACTTTGAAGGTGTCCTATGCATTTATTTGCTACTCCATGAGGGACAAGATGAATGCCACTATGCCATGTTTTCTATATGTGAAACAAACAAACGTCTTTCAATGCATTGTTATTCATGATTTTTGTTTGTAACCTTTCATGTTGCATGCATAGTTACTTTGTCTTATTGTTAGAACTTCTTATTTCATGCTCATGTTTAGAGTACTTTGATCCCAGCTTTCAATGCTTGCAAATGGTTTGATCTTGATTTTGATGGTGCATGTCACCTAAAAAATTATTATTTTTATCACTTACCTACTCGAGGACGAGAAGGAGTTAAGCTTGGGGATGCTTGATACGTCGTAAACGTATCTATAATTTTTGATGTTCCATGCTTGTTTAGAATCTACTTTTCTTTGCTTTGTCTTCACTTTGAGCTATTTTTATATGTTTTCTAAAACTAACCTATTAACAAGATGCCACATTGTCAGTTGCATGTTTTCTTCTGTTTTTGGTTCGAGAAAAGGCAGAAAACCAATACTCTCGAAATTGGATGGGACAAAAGCCAAAGTCAATATTTTACCGTGGGGAACATGGAGCCAGAAGACGAGACGGAGGAGGGCCTCGAGGGGGCCACACCCCCTGACCGCGCGGCCAGGCCTGGCTCGCGCCTAGGGGGGTGCATCCGCCTCGGGCACCCCCTCGACCTTCCTCTTCGCCTCTCAGAAGCCCCTGATACCAAAACCCTAAGTACCCGATAAATCTTCCATGAAACAGTCCGTAGCCTCCGCCACCATCGTCCCTAGATCGAGGGGGTCAGAAGCTCTTCATGACACCCTGCCGGAGGGGAGAGATCATCCCGGAGGCCTTCTTCATCACCATGCCAACCTCCAGTATGATGCGTGAGTAGTTCCACCTTGGACTACGGGTCCATGTAGTAGTTAGATGGTTGTTTCTCCTCCTTTGTGCTACCATGTTTAGATCTTGTGAGCTCCATTCATGATCAAGATCATCTATTTGTAATCATGCATGTTGTGTTTGCAGGGATCCAATGGATATTGAGATTACTATGTCAGATTGGTTAACGATTCTATCTTATTGATTCTATCATGTCTGTGATGTTTGTGATCTTGCATGCTCTCCGTTTCTAGTAGCTATCTTGGCCAAGTAGATGCTAGTGACTCCAAGAGGGAGTATTTATGCTCGATAGTGGGTTCATGCCTTTATTTAATCTGGGGAAGTGACAGAAATCTCTAAGGTTTTAGATGTGTTGTTGCTACTAGGGAGAAAACAACGATCTCTTGTTCATGGAACAAGTGGATTGTTTACCTTACACACTTTGCTTAAAGCAATTATCTGTTGCTTGCAACTTAATACTGGAGGGGGTTCGGATGATAACCTGAAGGTGGATTACTAGTCATAGATGCAGTTGGATGGCGGTCTATGTATCTTGTTCTATTGCCCAATCAAATCTCATAGGATCATGAATGTCTAGTATTGTATTGTTATGCCTTGCTCTGTCCTGTCAATTGCCCTGTTGTAATTTGTTACCTAGCATGCCATGTTGTTTATCTTAAGGAGAACACCTCTAGTGAACTATGGACCCCGGTCCAATCTTTACCATTGATACATCTTCCATTGCTACTGTTTTCTTTCTGCAAGCCACCAATACCTTCCACACTATACAGTTAACCCATTGTTTTCAGCAAACCGGTGAGATTGACAAACTCAGTGTTCGTTGGGGCAAAGTCTTGAGTTCGTGTTATGCAGGTTTCCAAGTTGCTAGCAACACCTTTGAGTCATTTCCTTCCTCCTACTGGTTTGATAACCTTGGTTTCTTTCTGAGGAAAGATTTGCTGTTGTGCTCATCAGTCATCCGTCTGGGTGTCGCTCAGGAAGGCGGAGTGGCGTCACGCGTCATGCTCCCATGGAAGGAAGTTGTTCCAAAAGTCAGAGTGCGGGCCAAAGGCAAGGTCATGGCTGGGGTCCCACGGGAGGAGCACCTGCCAGCTCTATCTCAGCCTCCCGCGCTGGCCCCTCCGGTGGCATGGGTGACACAAGGTACCCTTGTCCCGTTGAGGTGCCATCCGCCCGAGAGATTCACGTGTCAATGGGCGCACGGAACATTATTTTTCATAGCCGGTGTGTCTCGTCCATTGGGACGTACCGGCGGTCGTGTGGCACATGCGTGTATGCGTGGAGGTGTTGGAGGCAGCAGAGCGGCACACCTGGGTGTGGCGGCGGTGTCGGCATGGGACGTCGGCACGGGCCCCATTACGAGGCCTCGTAGTTGTCCTTCACCGACCTTTTCACCCGGACGGCATGGCTAAGGGTTGTGGGTGGTGTGTAGGGTGTGTGTGTGTGGGGGGGGGGGGGGGGGGGAAGCTTGCCTCAAAGTGGCAATTGGGTAGAGGGGTGCCCACGTACCTTGTAGAGAAACCTTATCTATCAACGGTGATAGTGGCATTGATGGCGGCGCATGAGTCCAGTGGTATACATTCATATCAATGTAGGGTCAAAGCAGCCATCGGCAGTAGTCAAACGCCTAACATAGATGACCAGACAGAAGGTCGCCGTGCGATAGCCTGTGCCAGTCGAACACAAAGAGGACGTGGGAGAACATGCACATGGTCCATGGTGCGTACGGCTCGATGCATTCTCAGTATTCCCTCCAGTCCAGTTTATTAGACACACACGTAATTTAAGAAAATATTTAACCATCAATTTGACCAATAAAAAATACAATATATGTCTCATTGGAAACTACTTTTAAAGATGAATCCAATGATATAATTTTTATGATATATTATTTAAAATTTATTGACCAAAACTAATGATCAAAGTTGTTGTTTACGTGACTAATAAACAGGAGCGAAAGAAGTATATATGCCTCCCAGAAATTTATTGACCAAAATTAATGCTCAAAGGTGTTGTTAAACTACGACGTCCTAGTGTCAGATCGGACCAGAACGGACGGCCTCGATCTATTTGGGACGCTGGCCTGAGTGGCTGAGTGGAGTCGTCGCGCGGGCAGAGATCCCCTGCTAGCTCGCGCATGCCGCATTCGGCCACGTACGATGTCATTTTTACACGATCGATTAGCCGCATTCGGCCACTCGTACGATGTCATTTTTACACGACCGATTAGCTCGCGCATGCACATGTGCTGTAGCATGCAGACTGATCAAAGCTGGCATATGCCAGTTGCGCGCAGTGCCTGGTCGCGTGATCGGCGAATGATGAGGACAGCGCTGCAGTTGTCCCCCTCCGATCGGGATGCCTTTTTCGGTTACCAAGCAGAAATCCAGTGTAAAACAATTGCTAGCACCTGGCATGCGCTTCCTGCAAAAAGTGCTAACTAACAATTGCTCAAGTGTCTCTTTATTAGTATTTAGTCTTTATTAAGTCGTAGTCTCCACTTCCTTTGTCATACAAAACCAGATCGATGACGCAACGTAATATGGAAGCCTGTCGCCGAGTCAGGGTACGAGCAAGGAGGAGTAATAAGGAAGTAGGTGCCAAACTAAAAGCTAGACCAAGCATATTCTCCTATATTGAAAGACCAAGCATATTCTCCTATATTGAATTTTTTGGAGTCAAGGGAAAATTGGCAGCCTATTGTTTATGGCTCAATAGAAATAACTTTCTTTTATAGAAATCCAGTAGAGTAGTAAGGTAAGTTGTGAAGCCAGGAAAAACAGATTGGATCAACACGAAAACCATCTTCAAAGGAGTCGCATTTCACTGTTTTTATTTTAATCAATAGTAAAGAAAAAATCAAATGAAAACATGTGAGAAGCGAAGTTTTGAGTTCTAGTGTAGAAGGACCGGCGACGACATCTTCTATAGAAGCTACCCCAGTTATAACTCCTCGGAGACATACAAGGTTCTTGTTAAGTCATAGTTGACCTAATAGGCTTGAATCGACACGTCAAAGTAGAAGAGACAACAATACCGGTAGGAGAACTGGAACCATAAGAAAGAGGGCAACTTAAAAGTAAAGGGCAAGGAGAATGTCCATGTGCCATCAATAGGGTGACATGGATAACCCGTCGCCCAATTTTCCTCTCCATCAATTCCCTCACTCTCTTCGTCATCAGAGGATGCTGCCGCACAAATCCCACTTGGATAGAGTATATGTCGATGATATATGGGGCCCGCCATAATACCTATGACCTACAAACCTATAACTTATCCAAGTTGCAGGTTTTGAAAGTGTACAAGCACAGTCCGACTAGCTTATCCTATTGATTTTTTTTATGGAGAAAATAAAAAATTGCGAGCCTATAGTTTATGGCTCAAGATAAAGATTTTTCTTTTATGGAAATCCAGCAGAGTAGTTAGTTATGTCAAGCTTCATGCACTAGCCAACGCAACCAAAAGTCCGAACTGATGGAAAGGGCTAGTATAATCCACTTATACACTTCAACACCCCCTCTCACGTGTGACGGGGAGAAGTCAGCACGTGCAACCGGAAGAGAGCGACGGGGCGCGAAACTCACGTATGACTCAATACGTGGACACAGAGGGGTCAACATCAATTTTAGGATAAATTGCGAAAGCCAAGACTCGAACTCGAGACCTTAGTCTCTGATACCATGTCAAGCTTCATGCACTAGCCAACGCAACCAAAAGTCCGAACTGATGGAAAGGGCTAGTACAATCCACTTATACACTTCAACAAGTTAAAGTGGGAAGCCAAGGAAAATTTATTGGATCAAAGGGGAGGGTTGCATTTCACTGTTTCTACTTACCAATAGTGAAGAAATCAAATGAAACCCGCCAGAAGAGAAGTTTTGAGTTGGGGACTGCAAATTCTTGTATAGAAGTACCATCGATGACAACTGATATAGAAGCTACCATCAGTTATAACTCTTGTAAGACAATTGAAGCAGGAGACTGAAACCAACAAAAAGAAGACAACTTAAAATAAGGACCAAGGATCCTGCCGCCCAATTTTCCCCTTCACTAGTTCCCTCATTATCATCGTCGCATGCGGATGCCGCTGTGCAGAGCCCACTTTGACAGACTGTGTGTCCACATATATGTGTCCATGTCGTCGGATTGTCTACAAGTACGCCATAGGTGGTCCTAGTGGCATTGGAAGGATGGGGTATGAGACGTCGGATGTTCCAGGAGCAGTGAGCACAAGTTTACCCAGGTTCAGATCCGACTACGGTTATTGGATCCTACTCCTGCTATCAACCCAGTAATATGTCGGCGTAAGCCGGATGTTACAATGGATTACAAGAGAGGTTCGCCTGTGCGAGTTGGTTGTGGTTGTTGCGTTATTACCCTAAAGGCTCCCATAGGTATGGTTTATATAGTCACCGAGGCCTAGGGTTACAGGAGAGACCTATCCGGCTATATTACAGAGTCGGTAACTATGTACAGCTTGGACTACAAGTAATACTACAGGCCTAAGTCGGTAACTCTTCTGGGCCTTGTCGTAGCCGGAACTAGCTCCTCCTCTTTCACTGACTGGGCTACCCGTGAAGCAAAGCTCTAACGCTTGGTGGGACACCCTGGTCAGCGAGTCCTGTGGGTATACCCGGAAAGTATATCCCCAACAGTAGCCCCCGGAAGTCTCCAAGATCTAAAGTCGGATACATCGTCTAGCTTGATGTTTTTTCATCTTGAGAATCTTGAAGGGTTACCGAAAAATTCTTTCATTAATGTAGGATTCCGTGTCAAGCGAGTCGGATATATGTTGCTCTGACCTTAGTCTTTTCCCTGCTTGATTTGAAAGATAAGCCGGATTTTTCAACAGCATGCGGACTGACAACTTTTCAGACCAGGTCCTGTCACTGACAGGATTTCCATCAGCACGACTGTTGGTGGGTCCATTCCTTATGGAACAGAACGTCGTTTCAATGCCTGCACGAAAATCGAGGGGCGGAAGAGTCACGAGGAAGCTAACTCCCCTCTCCTGCGTGGCGCTAATCGCGCGTGTTATCGCATGAATCTTGACATAGAGATAAATAAAGAGGGGAGCAAACCCTTTTTCTCAGATTCACCTCTCCATCGATTCATTCATTGCTCCCTCGTACTCCTCGAGCGCTCCGCACCAGTTCCCATCTACACACCGTTGAGAAAAATCTCTCCTTCCCCCACCAGCCCTTTTTCCTCCAAGATCCATGGTTTTTGCCTCGACCTCAGGAGCGGTGGCGGGTTCGTCGGTGACGGAAGAAAAGAAGATGCGGGGTCTTTGGATCCCCAGCGCCATGGACAATACGGAGCTCCAAGTCATGGAGGATGAAGGGTTCATCGTCGCCGGTGCGTGGCGGAGCGCCTCAGGGCACGCCGTTCCCACCCCGCTCGACGGCGAGAGGGTGCTGTTCAACACTCACGTCGACCGTGGCCTTAGCTTGCCACCGTCGGACTTCCTCGTCGAGGTACTCAACTACTACGGTGTGCAACTCCATAATCTTACTCCCAACTCCCTGCTTGAGCTTAGTACTCACGTAGCTTTATGCGAGGGGTTTCTTGGCATTAGGCCAAGTCTCACTCTTTTCCGGTACTACTATGGTACTCGGAAGAATTCCATCAGTGCCGGTGTGCCTTATGTCACCGACACTCTTAGCTTAGTCCTTAGGAGAAACCGAGTCTATCCTAGGATTAATGCTAGTGAGTCCATCAAACGTTGGGCCGTAACTTTCTTCTATCATAAGGATATTCCGGCTCCTGGAAAGGAGGAAGGTCTTCCGGCGTTTGTCAGCGGTGCCGCTCCCCAATAGAATTCATGGGACGCGGAGGCACCGGAGATGTCGGATATCTTGATCCTCGCCAAGAGGCAGATTGAGTAATTGATGAAGCATGAGGGCCTCCGTGGATCCGACTTGATCTATTGCTGGCTGGAGCGCCGGATTCAGCCTCTCCAGCACTACGAAGATTGCCTCATGCACCAGATCACGAGCGACAAGAAGGACAAGATGCGGGTTAGTTCGAGCCGGCTCGCGGCGAAGGACTACAAAACCCTTATGCAGTATTTGATCAAGGAAAGAGTGGAACAAAAAGTTCCGAAAGTTTCGATGAAGATGTATACGACCAACCGTCCTCTGACTCCGGTAAATATTTCGACTCTACTTTCGCGTTTCGTCATTCTTTTCTGTTCTTTCTCTGACTCTATTTTCATCGATGCTTTTTGACTTTGTCAGCTCGAGAAACTCTCCGAGTCTGAGTAGGAGAGTCTGAGTAAGCTCCACTAGAGGGCTATGCTTCAGACAATCCGAAGGCGACAGAGGATGATGAGGTGCAAGAAGTTGCCGCCCCCGCCTCCAAGAAGCGTAAGGTGAAAGAAGTTGTTGCTGCTAGTAGCCAAGTGTTGCTAGTAGTTAAAAAGTAAGCACCCTATCTTTTATTTTCAGTACTCCGTACCTTTATTTCTTTCCAGAGCACACCTGATATATAGGATTTTCGTGTTCTAGAGTTGAATCAGTTTTGAAGAGTAAGATCAAGCCGGACAGCAAGCTGGGCAAGCAGACACGCCAGCAAAAGCTTGTTATCTCCCCTGTTGTGCCGCCATCGACTCCATTCAGTACTCCATCAGCATAGGGAGCTTCTGCATCCCCTGATGCTAGCAAAATCTCGAAAGCCCTGGTCACCGTTGATGACCAGGCAACTAACAAGGGTGAACCCGTCAAGGATAATGATCCCATGGTAGTATCTATGGGAAAAATGGATAAAATGGCTGGCTCTGCTGTCTCTGGCCTAAAGAGGAAAGAGAAGGATGAGATCCTCAGACTAGCTCAATCCAGTCTTGAGAAGCAAACCTTGACTCTAGAGGTAGCGAGCCAAGAGGAGGAGGATGGCAAGCTGGCCAGCCTCCTGGACCAAACTTTTGTCCGGGATGCCAAAGTCGCATCTGGCGAACTGCCAGCGATGGATGTTCCTTCCCTCACCCTTACCAAGAAGGTGTTTCACAGCACCAATCTCGGATTTGAAAAGATGCACCTGGAACACATTGTAAGTTTCCGATTCTTATTTGCATTTATTATCATATCCTCTAGCCCCCAAGAATGAAGTCGTATAAACATTGTTGGATCCGAGTTGATGCTTTTTGGTTGCAAAAGAACAATGTAGTGTAGCCCCCAAGGCTCGTGCTATAATTTTACTTAGTTAAATTTGCAGCTCCAGTCTTAGTAGCCGTCTGACGGTATTCCGTCTGTAAACTTACAGAAAATTGCATCTTCCAACTAGGAATTGCTCAAAAATATTAGCAATAAGCATAAAGAAATCAAGGCTTTGTGTTTTGAGAATTCCAAGTTGAAAGTTGAGAAAGATGAAGCAGAAGGTAAACTTTTCCGACTTCTTCTTTATCAGTTATCTTTTGTGTCATAGTCAAACTTGTTTCGTCCGACTGATATTCTGTCTTTGCAGAACTGTTATGTCAGTCTAGCAAGATGGTGGAGCAAGCCAAAAACTTCAAGGTCTTGGAGACAGAGAATGCTGAACTCCGGGACAAGCTTGAGAAGCTAACATTAGAATTGGAGAAATCCGTAGCTGTAGTCCTGGAGTCAAGCAATCACGAGACCGTGAGGCTCGAGAAGCTCCTAGCTCTCCGAGATAAAGAACTAGCTGATCTCAAGAAGGACTTTGATATTGAGAGGGATCTTGCCCAGGCCACAACCAGTGAACTAAATAGCCTCCGCAAGGAGCATGCGCAATGGAATCACTCTGTGCTATGTAAGATTTCCGAATCTTTTCTTTTGTTGTTTGATTTTTCGACTTTATTGTCAGCCAAATTTGATTTTTTGATTCTTTCTCATCCTCCATGAATCTTTCCGACTCTTCTACCTCTGAACCTCGCCTCGAGCGCATAAAGCTCGTCGGAGATGTCTTGTATGACTTCCGCCAAACTCTAGAAGAGGTTGACGAAGCCGTCAAGCTTTCCGACTTGCACGCAATGTCAGTGCATGAGGTGAGGGACAAGGTTAAGGAGATTCCAAAGCTTATCAAAGACTGGAAGATCTCCTACGCTCGGACTACTGCGCAAATAGCTCTGACCATAGTGATGAGCCACCATAGAGAGATGGAAATCTGGCACGTCACCAAGGGCATTGCCGAGGAGGATGATGAGGGTAACCTGCAAGACATCAAGGCTATTCAAGAGTATTGTGCAGGTTATGCTTGTCACGTGGCGGAGATGACCAACTAGGCGACGCCATTCTTCGAATCCGTCACCGCGCCTCCTTCGCCCCAAGAGCCAGAAGCCAGCAATGCTTCCGAGTCTAAGATCGATGGCGACAATGCTGTTGACTCCAGTGCTCCACCTGCTTCATCACCATCGCCTCATTCTGCTGCATAAACAATTTCCTTGCATTATTCTGAACTCGTGGAAATGTAATGATGGATGCAATGTTTATTTTGTGCTGGTCCTATAAAAACTAAATGCTTTTACTGTCTTAGCACTCTTGCTTATATAGTTTATGCATGTGCTTTGAAAAAATTCTAAAGCACTTTGTGTTTTTATGCCTATACTTGTCATTTTATCTAGCTCTCTGCCTCGTCCCTTTCATGGGTCAGCCAACCTTTAGCACGGAAACTTTGTCGAGCAACGGAGCGCAATTGCTAAACCAGTTTAAACTCGGAAACAAAGCCGGCTTCTAGTACCAACAACTCATTACTCGGAAAATGCCCGTATCTAAGCAATCAGATAAAAAACCTAAGTATAAACAAAAAATTAAATTTTGTACCCTAAGGTAATATTTCTTGGATGTTCAAAAATCTTAACCAGAACGAACATGAGTATAAAGTACTTTCAAGCATTCTAGGATTTTTGAAAAAATTACATGCTCTTTTGGAAATAAGATAGCAAAAAGTCTCAAAGATAACAATATGAGGAAACCAACACTTTATTTCACTTTGAACTTGTACATATATGATTACAAGGAAATATAACTAAGAATATAAGGGACGTAGATGTGCAATATTCCATGGATGGTCTATTTCATCCGGGTCTGTGCTGCCACCAGCTCTCTTCCTCTTCCGAGTATGTGGTCTTTCCTTGACTGGTCTAATGTCGGTTAAATAATATGACCCATTATGCAAAACTCTTCTAATCATAAAATGTCCTTCCCAAATTGGGGAAAGTTTGTGCTTTCTCTTTGCACAAGTTAGAGAACCAAATCGCCTTTTTGGAAAGAACGGTTTTGTACTCTCGGACTATGATACTTGTGCAACTTCTGCTGATAGGCTGTAGATCTCTGCTCAGCAAAGACGCATACTTCTTCGATTATATCGAGATCATCTTGTTGAGAAACTTCCGCATCTTCTTTGATATATGCTTTGACTCATGGAGCCTGATGAATCAGATCACTTGGAAGAACTGCTTCTGCACCATAGACCAAGAAGAAAGGAGTATAGCCGGTTGACCTGTTAGGAGTTGTACGTAAGCTTCATATCACAGACGGTAATTCTTCCTCCCAAGACCCCGCAGCCCGACAGAGCGGTGCTTCGAGACGAGGTTGGATTCCTTGTAGAATAAGGCCATTAGTTATTTCGACTTGTCCATTGGCTTGTGGATGTGCGACTGATGCAATATCGAGTCGGATCCCTTGTTCTTCGTAGAATTCGGCGAGTTCACCCATGGAAAAGTTGCTCCCGTTGTCAGTAATTATACTGTACGGATATCAAAATCTGATGATTACGTCCTCGACGAATCTTATAGCTGTGTCTCTATCGCAACTTGTTACGGGTTTAGCCTCAATCCATTTTGTAAATTTATCCACCATCACTAGTAGGTGAGTAAATCCATATTTTGCCGTGCAAAACGGCCCTACCATATCAAGCCCTCAGACCACGAATGACCATGTAATAAGGATTGTTCGCAGCTGTTTAGCCGGAACACGTGCCTGATGAACGTACTTTTGGCAGCCTTTGCACGTTTTGACCAGTTTATCGGCATCCGCCTTAGCTGTAAGCCAAAAGAATCCTTGTCGAAAATCTTTTGCCACTAAGGATCTGGCTGCAGTGTGGTGACCACACCCGCCTTCGTGGATTTCTCTTAAGATTTGCACTGCTTCTTCTGAAGAAATACATCTCTGAAACACGCCAGAAACACTCCGTTTATAGAGCTCACCATTTATTTTAGTGTAGGTTTTTGCTCATCGGACAATCTACCGGCTCAAGACTTCATCTTTGGGTAGTTTTCCTTCTATCAGGAAATCCAGATAGGGTTTTATCTAGCTAGGAATTACATCCAGAACTGCTACTAAAGGTGAGTCGTCGGATAGTTCTCATCAACTCCGACTATGGAGGGGACCCTTAAATGCTCTAGAAAAACTCCATCCGGTAATTGTTTCCGCGCAGAGCCTATCCTTGATAGAGCGTCTGCTTCCTCATTTTCTGCTCGAGGGATGTGTTGAACCTCAAAACCCTTGAACGATTTGGATAGTTCATCCACAATAGCTTTGTATGCTGCCATGTGTTTGTTTGCGTTGCAGATGTCGGATACTTGCTGAGCAACTAAATCCGAGTCCCCATAACACATGAGTCTTGATATGCCAATGTTTTTGGCCATGCGTATTCCATGTAACAGTGCTTCATACTCGGCAATATTATTGGTTGCCGTGAAGTGTATTTGCAACATATAGAACAACTTATCTCCCTGGGGTGATTTGAGCACCACTCCCGTCCCCGAGCCTCCTCGTACTTTTGATCCGTCGAAGTGAAGGGTCCCAAATTCCGAGTCTGGAGGGCCTGTGTTTTCTGCCGTTTCTGTCCAATCAATAACAAAGTCGGCAAGAATTTGGGATTTGATTGTTGTACGTGGTTTGTACTCAATGTCGAAAGTTGCAAGCTCTATTCCCCACTTTGCGACATGTCCAGTGGCGTCGCGGTTATTGATTATATCTCGCAGGAGAGCGGTGCTCACCACTGTGATCTTGTGCTCCTGAAAATAGTGGCATAGCTTTCTGGATGCAAAAAAACACTCCATAGAATAGCTTTTGGTGATGTGGATACCGTTGCTTTGATTCTGTCAGGACCTCACTCAGATAATAAGTTGGCCGCTACACCTTATGATCGTGGCCTTCTTCCTCGCGCTCAACTACTTTTACCGCAATTATTACCTTGTTGGTCGCTGCAATGTAGAGTAACATAGGTTCCTAAGGTTCTAGCGCTGCGAGAACTGGTGGGTTTGAAAGTATATCTTTCAAACTTTGCGGGGCAGTTTCGGCTTCCTGAGTCCAGACAAATTTGTCGGTTTTCTTTAAGAGTTTGTATAAAGGTGTGGCTCTTTTGCCGAGCCGGCTGACGAACCGACTCACCGCTGTAATGCAACCATTAAGGCAATGTACGTCTTTCAAGCGAGTTGGCCTGATAATGTTTAAGATAGCCTTGATTTTGTCCCGGTTCACCTTTATACCTCGCTCAGAGACGATCAAACCTAACAATTTTCTGGCTGGAATAACAAAGAAACACTTTCGGATTTAGCATCATATTGAATTTTCGTAGATTAGCAAACATTTCATCCAAGTCAGAAATTAAAGTTTCCTTATTTTTGGACATAACTGGTATGTCGTCTACATACACATGGACGTTGCGTCCGATTTGGTCGTTGAGACAACGTTGCATAGTACGTTGATATGTTGCTCCTGCGTTCTTTAAGACAAAATGCATAGTTTTATAGCAGAAGGTTCCAAAAGGAGTGACGAAAGACGTCTTAATTTGATCCAACTTTTTCATTGGTATTTGGTGATATCCGGAATATGCGTCAAGAAAACATAGTAATTTCGACCCTGCTGTTGAGTCAATAACTTGATCGATTCTTGGCAAAGGAAACGGAACTTTTGGGCATGCCTTGTTCAAATGTGGTATAATCAACACACATCCTTAAATCAATGGTGTCCTTTTTAGGGACGAGTACAAGATTTGTCACCCAATCTGTATGGATGACCTCTGTTATGAAATACGCTAACTCTTGGTGGGCTATTGCTTTGCGCTTTTCATCGCCAAACCGTCGTAAGGACTGTTTGACGGGTTTAGCGTCAGGGTGCACATTAAGAGAGTGCTCGGCAAGTTCCCTAGGTACTCCGGTCATGTCAGATGGCTGTCATGCGAAGATATCACTATTAGCTTTGAGGAACTCGAAGAGCGCGCTTTCCTATGCTGGCATAATCCCACCCCTATGTTCGTCGTCTTGGAGGGATCATCTTCCTTCAACGACGTTTTCTTCGTCTCTTCCGACGCCTTGAACTGCAAACTTGGCTTCAACACCTCGTTCTTCGTAGCGGGAATCTCGGACGGATTGATGGTCTTCTTGATCTCTTGGTACTTATGGGCGTGCAACACAGCTTCGACGAAGGCAGCATATCCTTCGTCGCATTCTCGCGCCTTCCTCGGATTTCCTCGTACGGTGATTACACCCTTTGGACCTGGAAATTTGATCATATTGTAGATGTAACAGGGACGGGCCATGAACGCCCAATAATCCGGACGTCCAAAGATGGCGTGGTAAGCACTTTTGAACGGTACCACCTCAAAAGAGAGTGTCTTGGTCCGGTAATTATCTCGGGTTCCGAATGTCACGTCCAGAGTAATCTCACCCAGACAATCCGCCTGTCTCCCTGGTACAATGCCATGGAATGTTACACTGTTGTAACTCAACTGACTCTCGTGTAGCTTCATGCGGTGGAGTATCTCGATGTAGAGGATGTTGATGCTACTCCCACCGTCCATGAGTGTTTTAGAGAACTCGTATCCATTAATAAGAGGATTGACGACCAAAGGGTACTTTCCTCGACGATGTGTTTTCCTCGAGTGATCTGAACAATCAAAGGTGATGGTTACCTCTGACCAGTCCAGGAATTGTGGAACAACCGGAACCGTGGCATTGAGCTCACGAAGAACCTCCTTCTTTTCCTTAGTAGGTTGGGATCCAAGGAAGCAGACGTATGTGTCTTTCTTGGTCGGAAAAGTCTTCTTTCCATCCGACTTGGGCTCTACAGCGGCTTCCGCTTCTTCCATGTCGGAATATTCCTTGGGCTCCTTTCCTTTCTCGGAATTTTTTTTCCTTTTCGTCGCTTGGCTCTGTAGCCAGCGGATTCGTCTTTCTTAATGTCGTCATTGAAACGACACTCGTCATTTCTATGGGTAGATCCCCCGTTACTATCCAAGTGGTGGACACAAGGATTATTGGCAATGTCAGCCCAGGTATAGGTTCTTCCGGGTTGCTGGTCTCCTCTGCCCTGGATTCGGGAAGTTCCTCGGCCTCTACCCCGGACGCCTCCGCGCCCTCCTCGTCTTCCTGATCTGAACATTGCGTTCACAGCTGCGTTTTCTGGAGCCGGCTTTTCGTCCAAGGTGTTCTTGCGCTTCTGAGTTTGTTTGGCTGTTTGGCCGCATTAGGATTGGCCAGAATATTTAGCAGCCCTTCTGATTCATCATCGGCGTTGATACGTTGGAAACGTATCTATAATTTTTGATGCTCCATGCTTGTTTTGTATCTACTTTGCTTTGCTTGTTTACACTTTGAGGTTCTTTTTACATGTTTTCTGGTACTAACCTATTAACAAGTTGCAACAGTGCCAGATGCCTGTTTTCTGCTATTTTTGGTTTCAGAAAAGTTAGTAAAGAAATATTCTCGGAATTGGACGGGACAAACGTCAAAGTCAATTACTTTCCGTGGGGAACAAGAAGTCCAGAGGAGAGCCGGAGGGGCCAGCCAGGGGGGCCAGACTCACCCCAAGCACGGGTGGGCCCAACCCGTGCCTGGATAGGGTTTGGTGACCCTGGCCGCCTCCTCGGTCTCTCCCTTCGCCTATAAGAAGCTCCCGATGCAGAAACCCTAAGGACCCGATCAAATATCCACAAAACCGTTTGTAGCTGCCGCCACCATCGTCCCTAGATCGGGGGGATCTGAAGTTCTTCCCGGCACCCTATTGGAGGGGAGATCATCCCGGAGGCCTTCTCTCCGATATGATGCGTGAGTAGTTCCACCTTGTACTATGGGTCCATGTAGTAGCTAGATGGTTGTATCTCCTCCTTTGTGCTATCATGTATAGATCTTATGAGCTCTGTTCATGATCAAGATCTAATCTATTTGTAATCATGCATGTTGTGTTTGTGGGGATCCGATGGATATTGAGATTATTGTGTTGGTTTGATTAATGGTTTTGTCTTTTTGATTCTATCATATCTGTGTTGTTTGTGATCTTGCATGCTCTCCATTGTTAGTAGCTATCTTGGCCAAGTTGTTGCTAGTGACTCCAAGAGGGGGTATTTATGCTCGATAGTGGGTTCATGCCTCTAGTTTCCAAGGGAAGTGACAAAAATCTCTTTGGTTGTAGATGTGCTGTTGCTACTAGGGAGAAAACAACGGCTTGTTCATGGAACATGTGGACTGTTTACCTTACACACTTTGCTTAAAGCAGTTGTCTGTTGGTTGCAACTTAATACTGGAGGGGGTTCGGATGATAACCTGAAGGTGGACTTCTAGTCATAGATGCAGTTGGATGGCGGTCTATGTATCTTGTTGTATTGCCCAATCGAATCTCATAGGATCTTTCTGACTAGTAATTGCATTGTTATGCCTTGATCAGTTCCTATCAATTGCCCCGCTGTAATTTCTTTACCCTTCATGCCATGTTGTTTATTTATGGATAGCACCTCTAGTGAACTATGGACCCCGGTCCAATCTTTACCATTGATACATCTTCCACTGTTAATTGTTTACTTGCTGCAAACCATTACCTTCCACACCATACGTTTAATCCTTTGTTATAGCAAACCGGTGAGCTTCACAACCTCACTGTTCGTTGGGGCAAAGTCTTGAGTTTGTGTTGTGCAGGTCTCCGCGTTGCTTGCAACACCTGTGTGACGTTTCCTTCCTCCTTCTGGTTCGATAACCTCGGTCTCAACTGAGGGAAAACTTGCTGCTTGCTGCTTCACACCTTGATCTTGGGGTTCCCAACAGGCTGTGCGTAGACAGCCGTCAGGCATCAGCATATTTGCTTGTCGTCTCTATCATTTCTCCCAAATCTGTGATGTGGTCACGCTTCAGTCTGTGACGTAAAAGTCCGACTGGAAGTATTTCAATAAAAGCTTCTATCACAGCTTGCTCGTTTACTCCCTCACAGGAGTTCTTCGTATCGATCCAGCGTCCGAGGTAATCCCGTCAAGTTTCTCCGGGTCTTTGTGTGCAACGCTGCAAGTCTCCGACTGTGCAGGGCCTCCTGTAAGTTCCCCCAAAGTTTGAAAAGAACGCACTTTGCATATCATACCAGTTGTGAATTGAATTCTCTGGCAGTTCATTGAGCCATGATTGAGCCGTCTTCCTCAACATGAGTGGGAGATATTGGACTACGACCAGGTTGTTTCCTCCTTTGGCGATGCAGCAGGCTTGGAAGAAATCCTGGAGCCAGGTATCTGGCCGTGCTACGCCGTCATAGGGCTAAATGTGTTTGGCGATACCAAAGTCAACCGGAAATTTGGTCTGACATATGCATGGTCCAAAGCACTTGGGCCCCACATACACGTCTTCTTCCTCGTACCGCCGAGCTTCTATGTTTGATTTAATGCGATGGCGAGAGTCGTCTAGCGAGAGAGATCTGCACCGTGGAGGCTCGTGGGTTCTGCGCGGTGGAGTCAGATTTCTGCTTCTCCTCTCACCATTACCACCCCCACCCCTGCGGCTCCCATGGCTGTGCCTGGATCCTTCATGGTCGCTGTTGGGAGGTGATGGTGGCCCTAGTGGATTATTTCCGGCTGGGTTACGTGGTGGTGGCGGTGGAGCCTCATTATGATGACTCGGATGCCTGTTTCTTTGGGCACCGTCCCTACTTGATTCAAGACAATCTGGATCATCTCTTCGTCCGGCGTTGCTAGCCAGACGGCTCGGTGGTGGCATCCTTAGCCGATCTTGCTCCTCTCGCTGGCGGCGTGTTTTCGGGTCTTCTCTATAGCGATTGTTTTGCCGATGATGGTCCTGATGAGGAACCATTGCCCTGATGGCGTCTTCGGACGCAGCCGAAATAACTCTTGCTCAGTCACGCGTCGGCCGGTGGGAGTGGCCGTTTGAGCCAGTTCTTGAATTCTCTTCTTCTCCACAGAGACGATAACGTTGAGTCGTGTCCCTGCGAAGTCTTATGTCAGCGCATTGGTCAGCGTCAGTGTGGCAAAACTCGGATTTTGAGGCCAGCTTGCCACTAAATGACGTGGCCGTTTGCTGCTACTTTAATCCCTTGTCCAGCAACGCGATGCACTCCTGGACCTGCTGCGGATACGGATTGTTGGCGAGGATGGCTCGAGCTGCAGCAGCGTTTTCCAACGGCGTGCTATAGACTCGGCTCTTTTCTCCATCTTTTCCGTCGAATAAATCTTTGTGGATATCCGGATTCTTGTTAGCAAGAAACGGACCTCCCCTTGTCTTGTTTGGATGTCGCTTGAAGTATGACTGATATTTGGCAGGATCACTGTCTAACTGCTATCTCATCTCAACGAGGCGCGCGGCTGATACGTCCAAAACATATCTACTTTATCGAACACTTTGCTATTATTTCTTCTCTAAACTTGTGTGATTTGGATACAACTAACACGGACTGATGCTGTTTTCAGCAGAATTACCTTGGTGTCTTGTTTTTGGGCAGAAAATGAACTATCAGGAAAAATCCCGGAAAATATGCCAAAAACTATTTCTCACCAGAAGATCCACGGAGCCAGAAGGGGAGACAGAGGAGAGGCCTGGGGGGCCCAGACCCACCCCAGGCACGGGCCCACTGACCCCGCGCCTCGGGGAGGTTTGGCCACCCCAGGCAGCTCCTCGGCCTCCCTTTGCATCTATAAGTTGCCTTCTGACCTAAAAACAGAGGGGGGTTCGATAGTTTTCCAGAAAGAGTTCCGCTCCACCGCCATCACGAGAAACCAAGATTCGGATCTAGAAACTCCGTTCTGGCACCCTGCCGGGACGGGGAATTTGGAGAGGATCATCGCCATCGTCATCACCAACGCATCTCCATCAACCACTGATGTTTCCCTCATCCATGAGTGAGTAATCCCCCGTTGTAGGCTTGGGGATGGTAGGGATTGGATGAGTTCTATCATGTAATCGAATAAGATCTGTTAGGGGCATAGTGCCTATTATATCTATTAGTGATATTTGACTTTGTTGCAACTTGTTGTGCTTAATACTTGTCACTAGGGCCCGAGTGCCATGATCTCAAATCTGAACTTATTATTGAATCGTTATGATAGTATTGTTTGTGATCTTATCTGCAAGCTGTATACGCATATCATTGTCTGGATCCAAAGGCCCCAAAGTGACAATAATTGGGACAACCGGAGGGGATGGCTGTGGTGTGAGGATCACATGTGTTCACGGAGTGTTAATGCTTTGCTCCGGTGCTCTATTAAAAGGAGCACCTTAATTGCCAGTAGTTCCCTAGAGGCCCCCCTGCCACGGGCTGGCTGGACAGAAGATGTTGTGAAAGTTCTCATTGCGAGCACGTATGACTATATTTGGAGCACATGCCTAGGATTGTTTAGTACTTGGATGCTTGTTATTATTTATCTGCAATGCCCTAGATCTTGAAGTTACATGTTTAGACTCGTCCATGCAACGCCCGTCCATCCATCCCTATGCGTACCGCACTCGAATCCTACTGTTACCATTACTATTACTATTGCTACTGTTTCACTGTTGTTGTTGCTGCTGCTGTTTCTTTGTTGTTGCTACTACAAACTATTGCTACTGATAAACTTCTATGAGCAAGAACTATTTCCAGGTGCAGCTGAACTGACAACTCAGTTGTTAAGGCTTGCAAGTATTCTTTGGCCCCGTGGTGAATCAATAAATTGGGTAATACTACCCGCGAAGACTGTTGCGATCCCCTACACTTGCGGGTCATCAAGACTATTTTCTGGCGCCGTTGCCGGGGAGCATAGCTTTATTTGTAAGTTCACTTGGATCTATTATTGTTCACTGCTACTCCTTTCATCATGGGGAAGTCTCGTGATGGAAAGTTCCCTATTTTACCATCCACTACAAGAAGAGGTACAGTCCTAAACACCTCTGCTGCTCTTGATTCACCGTCTATTATAAGTAAGCTTGTCACACCACCACCACATGCTCATGCTACACACAATGCTACTATTGTTGAATCTGAAACTTCTTTTGATACTCATGATGTTACTTCTACTGTGCTTGATGCGAGTGGTTCATTAGGTCCTTTTCTAGATGCTACTATGGCTAGTCTAGGAAATACCAAAACTCCTAGTGAAGACATTGTTACACCTGTTAGCTCACCTGAGTCTAGTGAGAGTTATGATATTAATGATGGTTACATAGAGCTCACTCATGAATTTGTTGAAGAGTGTCGAAACACACATGATGCTAGTGCTATTAAGAGTCTCCTTGCTAGACGTATTATTATGCCTAAATTGTTCTCTGATCCTAAGTTTGCCACGTCTCCCATAGATATTAAAGATGAAGACTATGATTTCTCTCTTCATTTATCTTATTTAGATATTGTTGAGAAAGAACCTTTTTGTGGGACTGAAAATGAGAGTGCTCTGGCTCATATGAATGAGCTTTCTACTATGAGTGCTTTATTCTCTGATGATTTTAATATGCGCAAATACTTTGTTACTAAGATCTTCCCTTTTTCACTAAAAGGAGAAGCTAGGGCTTGGTTTAATAGATTACCTCCTGGTTCCATTGATAGCCCTGATTGTTTGATTGCTTCTTTCTTCCAGAAATATTTTCCTCCCAGTGCTAGACATGCTGCTTTGCAGAGAATTTTTGATTTTAAACAGGGAGAAGAAGAGAAATTTCCTGAGTCATGGACAAGGTTCTGTGATTGATTCATGCACATCAGAATGAGCTTCTTGATATTTTTTATAATGGACTAACTGATGATTCTAGGACCTACCTACATAGCTTTGCTGATTGTGTTTTCACGAAAAGGACTCCTATAGATGCTGAAGAACTAATGAACAAGATAAGAAAGAATTATGATGATTGGACTTCAACTGAGCTGAATACACCTGAGCCTATTACTCCTGTACCAGTTGTTCCTGAACCAGTTCCAACACCAACAACAAAGAAGAGGGGAGTTATTGCATTAAATGATGAAGTAATGAAGGAAGCTAAAAAGTGTCTAAAAGAGAAAGGTATTAGAGCTGAAGATGTGAAGAATCTACCTCCTATAGAAGAATTATGTAAGCCAAATCCCCAGTCATCTACTATTGAGGTACACTCTCTCCAATTTAATGAAGGTGATATTCCTTATGGTAAACCTCCTGATCAATGCTTAGAGGAACTTGACACATTTATTGTTAAACAAGGTAATTTTAATAAACAAGTTCAGAATCATTTATTGGAAAACTCTAGAGCTATCCATGAGTTGAAAGATATTGTGGAAATAACTTCTAATGATATTAAAATGCTTTGTAAACACTTTCAAATGGTTCAAACCCAACTTGATCAATTTGCTAAAGTACAAAAGGATATGCTAGTTAATGCTTCAGGAAATAAACATGCTTATGGAATTAGAACTAGGAGTGGTGCAGCTACTCAAGATCCTTTATATCCTGAAGGACACCCTAAACGAATATAGCAGGATTCCCAACAAGGTGAGGATAGTTGTAGTCCTCGTAAGAGGAAGAAAAAGAAACATAAGAAAGTTGAGGAACCACTTGAACCTGCTGTAGATCCTAATAGTATATCTGTCTCTAATGCTGAAACTAAGAGTGTTAATATTGATGAGTCTCTTGATAAGGAGGAAGGTGAGGAAGAACCTGAGAAGCACACTAAGAACACTAGGTACACAAAGGAAGATTTTATTGCTAATAAACATGGTAAAGAGAGAGAACCTTGGGTGTAGAAACCTATGCCTTTTCTAGGTAAGAAACACAAGTCAAAGGAGGAAGAACACTACAACAAGTTTTGTGAGTGGATGAAGCCTTTATTTCTGCAAATTCGTTTGACTAATGCTATGAAATTGCCTCCTTATTCAAAGTACATGAAGGATATTGTCTCTAATAAAAGGAAGATTCCTAATGAGGAGATTTCTACTTTGCTTGCTAATTACTCCTTCAATGGTAAGGTTCCAAAGAAACTTGGTGATCTAGGTATACCAACTATTCCTTACTCTATTAAGAATAATTATGTTAGAACTGCTTTATGTGATTTGGGAGCTGGAGTTAGTGTTATGCCTTTTTCTCTCTCTATAAGAGACTCTAGTTAGAAAAGTTGATACCAACTGATATATCTTTGCAAATGGTGATAAGTTAACTACTATTCCTGTTGGTATTTGTGAGGATGTTCCTGTTAAAGTTGCTCATAATTGCATGGTCTGAACTGATTTTGTTGTACTTGAAATGCCTGAAGATGATAATATGTCTATTATTCTTGGGAGACCTTTTCTTAATACTGCAGGTGCTGTCATCAATTACAATCAAGGAAAAGTAACATTCAATATTAATGACAAAGAGCACACTGTCTTTTTCCCCAAGAAGGTTGTTAGAAGCTATTGCCTGAATTCTATTAAAAATGTTGAGAGCATCAAGGTTGGAGAAATATATTGTCCCATTCCACAAGAAAATATTGAAAGTATTATGATTGGGACCATTGCTATCAAGTATGAGGTAACATAATCACCTTGTGGAATGCAAAGTTTTGTTTCATATAAGATTGTTTTGGTAACAAGACTTGATTAACCTTGTTAACAAAAGGATTTTAATGAACAAAATAATGTTTCCACTATGGTTATATTTGCTTTCTTTTTTTCCTTTCTCCTTCCTAGTCTTTGCTTTAGCTTTAGTTTTGCTAGTTGTTTACTTGTTTGAGTTTCGTAGAGCTCCTGTAGTTTGGCTATTGGTTTGCTTTTGCTTCTTCTCTAAAACTGTTTCTGCGAGAAAATCAATTTTCATACCCTGAAAATTGGCCAAAAATAAAGTTTCCCGAAAAATCTCAGAAAATTCAAAATAAATTTCTCCTCGAAAAAAGGGCAAAGTGGCACCTGAGATGACCCAGGGGGCCACCCTTAGGCCCCACACCCATGGTAGGCGCGGCCTACCTAGTGGTGGCGCCTAGGGGGGGGGTCTGGCCCACCTGGGCCCCTCCAGGCTGCCTCCTCAAAGCCACCTTCTTTCTCTCTCCCGAAAAACACCGGAAAACTTGCTCAAGCTCGAGTTCTTGATATTCTTGCTCGCGATTTTCGATCTCCTTGTTCAGCCCATCTCAAGTGCTGATTTTTGGAGGGTTTGCTCCTTGGTATGTGCCTCCTCCACTTGTCCAATTAGATTTGTGATTGGTAGATTGTATCTTGAGTATTTTGCTACTATAGGTGACAGGTTGTTTGAGCTTGTATGCTTGTTCTATGTTTAGAAACTTTGTTTTGATGCATGTGTAGTCCTCTAGCAAGTTCCTATAGTAGTTACTCATCATTTATCAACTTAAAAATCACTTGGTTTGATGGTTGTCTAAATTTTTTAGAATAGGGAAGTCATGGACCACCACACCTTTGGTGACATTTTTGCGAGTGATGCACCTAGAAGGGAAAGGCTCCCAAGGTCATCTACCAGCTCCAAACCCTCATACAATGAGGATCTCATCACTCCGCGGTTTGCTGACGAGGGAGATGAAAGGAATGCTCACCCCTCCACCTTTCCTTGTCAAACTTTCTTGCGAGCTGCTGGAATTCTTAACGATTTCATGGCTTTGATTGAGAGGGCTGGTATAACAAGTTTCATGCAGGATGAGAGTGCACAATATGCTTCACTTATTAAACATTTGTGGAGAGTTTCTCCTTCACCAATAGTTTGTTCAATCCTTCTGTGTCTTTCAGACTTTATGGCAGGGCTCATTCTATGCCCTTGAAGAAATTTTGCAAGGCCCTAGGACTTGGTACAAATGGGTCATCAAAGAAGATTACTGCTCTTCCCGCTGATTTGTTGGAACTATACCGAGGAATAACCAATGATGATGACCGCAGAGCTCAACGAGGAAAGATAAAGAACATTCAACTTCCAGCAATCAGGTACTTCACCTAATATCTTACCACCAGTATTCTTGGTAGGGAGAATACTAGTAATATATCCAACAATCAATTGGCCTTCTTAGCTGTTGCGCTCTACAGTGAGGATAAGTATAATCTTGGTTCCCTCATTGCTCATCGTTTAGCTGCTAGGAGACCCATTTATGGGGGAATTATTGCTACTTTTATTGCTGCTGCCTTGGTGTAACGCCCCAGAATCAAGTCTATGCAGATCTCAACATTTCCCGCCAAAATCCGCATAGAAGCGATTCAAAGACGCCCACTAGACACTTTCGTGTGGGTGGGATTCGAATACAAGTAGTTACATCACAGTAGTTTACAACAGAGTCCACAAGAACTTATATATACAACAATGATTCAACGAGTCAAGAAATACAAACGATACAATTCAAAAAGAAAGCAAGCATAGTATCCAAGTACGGACAAGATCCAAATGGGACTAAGAGCCCTGAAGAATAACCAAGCGGTGTCCAACCCTGCCCAGGCCAAGCCGGAAGGGTAACCTTGCTAACGTCGTCAATCACATACCTGTCAAGCCAAAAGTGTGCCGACAAAGGGCAAAGGAAAACAGAAAGAGAGCAGTCAGTACTGAGGCCAGTACACGGCGAGACTATAATTCAGCGGTCCTCGCCTACATAGGTATGGTGGGCTCAGCGACAGCAAAGCTTGCACTATCTAACTTGTAGAGACACGCTACAACATCGGCTATTAGAGCGAGATAAGAGAGCACTATACGATAGCATAATATAACGTCAAACATAACCCATCCAAAGATTTCCCCCTCGAAGACCAGTCGAGGAAGTCCTCTTGCGGAACACACGCGGTGGCAATTTTAGTTAAGCAGGTGTTTAGTTGATAAGGTTAATTACTAATCATAATATTAGAGGCAAAACATTAGTGGTGTTGTCTATGATCATGACACTGTACTCCTGAGGCGTCCATAACCGTGGACACACGGCTTCTCGAAAAGATTTACCCTGCAGGGGTGCACTACTGTACCCAAACGCATGCTCAACCCTTCAGGCAACATATAGCGTGTGCCTTTTGAATCTCACAACAAGAACTGTCATATAACTACGCGCATATCCAGAGGCATCACCTACTGTGTTTTACCCACACAAGAGATACAACTGATTCTCTAGGTGGCACAGCGTTTGAGTCTACGGCCGGGCGATGATCGGAAGATAACTTGTAGAGCTCCATCCCACGTCCGACACGATATCCCGATTTTATGCAATGCAAGCCATGGCAGTCCACCAAAACATCAAGTCCGAAGACATATCAACTCACCCATGTCCGAGGACATATTATGCGTATGCACCAAATGGAAAACCAATTTTGTAACCCTATGGATATACGAATAGCGCCGGTAGTTGAGGGGGGGTCCAGAGGCCCCCACGTTTGGTTAGCACGATCAACTCAGAACTGGTATCGTAGAACGAACGGGTCCTAGGTCGGCTCAAGCAGTTTCCAAAGGTGGTCTCTGCCAGGGCCTTATCATTAGGTGAAACCATAACCATATCCATAATCATAACCAACATCACCATATTAATTATCTTATCACCAACAATATCCAAGTAGCGTGTTCCACCTATATGAGAGCAATACTAAGCATGCCTACGACTCGCAAGGGCAAGACTAGTAGTCAAACAAGGCAATAGGATAACCAAGGCAATATAGTGGAGCAGGTAAATAACCGTACAGTACTAAAGCATCGAGAATAAGGATAGCAATAGATCAATTGGAGGAAGTAAAGACTATAAATGCAAAATAGGTAGAAAGGAGGAGAATGCTCGCCTGTGAGACAAAGTCGGTAAACTGGAGGCTTGTCGTTTCTCACATCGGCCCATCGTCCTATCCGGTGAAGAGGCAAACACTAGAAAGAGAAACTGATGTAATATTTAATACTAGGCAGAAGATCCGACATGTTTATGATATGATGCATGGCATGGCAATATGCGGCCCTAAATAGAAGCATTAAGCGGAATCGGTAACCCGACATTTATTATTAGGTTCAACTTATTTAACTACCCCACATATTAAATGTTGAATTAACAAGACAAAGTATGACATCGGTTCGATACACAAATTTAAATGGAGTCGGGATAATATAAATATAGCCCGCATATGGTCTCCATATTTAGTTTAGCTGAATCGACAAAGTACCCCAAACAAATAAACATGTATGCGGGTATGGATGAATTAATATGCAACAAGTTATATTATATATATTATAACAAAATAGGGGTCTCGGATAGAGGTCGCACATTTGGGGTTCGAAGATCTTGGTGAAACCCCAGAGAAATATCGGGGCTCGATATTCTTTGGGCGGCATCTCCATCTGCATACATCAAAAACATACCATCACATCCATCTTCACTAGGTCATCGCCGTTGCATCACCAAACCAACACACCACATAGGTTTATCACCTGGTATCACCACTAGCAGAACCAACTTGGCAGGAGCCAAAGGGCACCAGGGACACATGTGGCAGGAGGGCAAGGCACCTTGTTCTAAGGACTAAGGGAGACGAGCGGCGACCCGCACCGCTGCAGAAAGAAGGCCGAGGGGATGGGCGCCCGTGGCGGCATGGCTTGCAGGTGCTGCAGAGAGAGAGGTGACGGAGGTAGGTCGAGGACGAGCACGGGACCGAGGTCGATGCTGGACAGAGGAGGGTCATGTCCCTAGCGACGGACATGGAGGCGAGACCGGTCGACGAGGTTGAGGTTGAGCCAGGGCCGGCCAGCGAGGGGGCGGTGGCGTGCAGCACTTGGGGAGCTGAACGACGCCGAGCTCGAGGGCAGTCAGGCGTGCGGCGGCAAGGACTTGCGGGCGCGGCGGCGACGAGGAAGCCTGGCTGGCGACAGACCTGTGGGAGGAGGGGTCGCAGGGAAGGTGAGGTCTAGCTCCTGCGGCGGCGCGCGGGCCGGGTTGCAGAGGGCGGCGGCGGCAGTTGCGGGGATCGAGCGAGGAGCAGGGAAGCAGGGCTAGGGCGCGCGTGCGGGATCCAATCCAGTGCGTGTGTTAGCGTGGGTCGCGTGGCTGTGTGCGTGTGTCCTGGGTGCGTGCGTGAGAATGTGTTGGATGCAGCATTGTGGTGCGATTGATATGTGTGCGTGCTGGTTCTGTGTGTGTGTGGCGGGGCTCCTGGAGGATTTGATGAGCCTCCCTGTTTATTGGATGAAACAAAAGGGCAACTATTTGGTGGCTTGTTAAACATGGATTGATCGGTAGCTAGCTAGCTCATGGAGGATTCTTCACATGACTGGAGATGATATGCTTCAATCAAACTAGAGAAAAACAGAAGAACTGGCATCGGCAAGGAAAGAATAAAGAGAAGGGGAATTTGGCTCAGATTTGGAGGTTAGGGTTTGGTAAGGAAAAAGGGGAATGGACTATTTATCTAGTCCAAAGTAGATTAGATGGGGCTAGTTTTGGGCCAAAATTTTAGACGGGCTTTTAGTCTAATTTTATTTATAAGATAAGAAAAGCTTTTGCTGGGAGAAATATTATTTGTTTTAATTTTAAAATAAGAATGAGAGACGGGTTTAATAAAACCTCATGGATATTTAGTAAAACAAAATATGGTTTGATAAAATAATTTTACGAATAAAACATGCATGATGATGTCATGATGATGCATAAAATAAAACAATAATCAATTTCTAATTTTTAATATTTTCCGGGCATTACAACTCGACACCACTAACAAGGGATCTCGTCCCGAGATCCAAGCAAAGACACCGCGGGTGAGGGCTTGATGATTGGATTTTCTTGCGCCGGGTTAGTGGTCGCGACACCACTAACAAGAATTCTTGCTCCGTCTTGAAAACGTCGACTCCACCAACAAGGGATTGCTTATATTCTTCGAGAGAAAACTCCGGAGAGGTAAAGGGTGAAAGTAAAGGTATCAAAAGATAAGGCCACCTTTAATTTCCGTGAAAGGAGTAGAGGTCACATTAATCCACTAGTTCAATGCACAAGAGCTAATAAAAAGAGTAGTGGTATGGTCATGACTCCATCCCACACTCGAAGCATTACTTTGTACATGAATTAGGGAGTCGTGCAACCAAACTCTAGGAATTCAAATTAAAGATCTTGACAAACGGTATTTGGAAAACTTCAGAGAAAGATCTAGATAGGGGTAGAACGTCGGACTAGAAACCACAACACCGGAAACATATGAAGGAAGCTCAGGTGGAGAGAATACCAGATGTAGCGCCACCGTTGCAAAAGGAACCAAGTGGAACCCTAAAGGTACAACGAAAACCCAACCGCGAGAAGTGCTGGACTTGAAGAAGGTAAGAGATCAGATCAAAACACGCAAAGATAAGAGGGGAAAGAATAGAGATAAGGAGTAAAGTCAGAGCTACTCAGATCTATCCAACGCATTTGTAGCAAAATAGTTTTGACACTAGACATCGGCCGTTAGCTATGTTATCCTATAGGCTGGACCAGTGGGGTATCGTAAACCTTTGCTCTGATACCACTTGTAACGCCCCAGAATCGAGTCTATGCAGATCTCAGCATTTCCTGCCAAAATCCGCATAGAAGCGATTCAAAGACGCCCACCAGACACTTTCGTGTGGGTGGGATTCGAATACAAGTAGTTACATCACAGTAGTTTACAACAGAGTCCACAGAACTTATATATACAACAACGACTCAACGAGTCAAGAAATACAAATGATACAATTCAAAAAGAAAGCAAGCATAGTATCCGAGTACGGACAAGATCCAAATGGGACTAAGAGCCCTGAAGAATAACCAAGCGGTGTCCAACCCTGCCCAGGACAAGCCGGAAGGGTAACCTTCCTAACGTCGTCAATCACATACCTGTCAAGCCAAAAGTGTGCCGACAAAGGGCAAAGGAAAACAGAAAGAGAGCGGTCAGTACTGAGGCCAGTACACGGCGAGACTAGAATTCGGCGGTCCTCGCCTACATAGGTATGGTGGGCTCAGCGGCAGCAAAGCTTGCACTATCTAACTTGTAGAGACACGCTACAACTTCGGCTATTAGAGCGAGATAAGAGAGCACTATACGATAGCATAATATAACATCAAACATACCCATCCGAAGATTTCCCCCTCGAAGACTAGTCGAGGAAGTCCTCTTGCGAAACACACGCGGTGGCAATTTTAGTTAAGCAGGTGTTTAGTTGATAAGACTAATTACTAATCATAATATTAGAGGCAAAACATTAGTGGTGTTGTCTCTGTACTCCTGAGGTGTCCATAACCGTGGACACACGGCTTCTCGAAAATATGTACCCTGCAGGGGTGCACTACTGTACCCAAACGCATGCTCAACCCTTCAGGCAACATATAACGTGTGCCTTTTGAATCTCACAACAAGAACTGTCATATAACTACGCGCATATCCAGAGGCATCACCTACTGTGTATTACCCACACAAGAGATACAACTGATTCTCCAGGTGGCACAGTGTTTGAGTCTACGGCCGGGCGATGATCGGAAGATAACTTGTAGAGTCCATCCCACCTCCGACACGATATCCCGATTTTATGCAATGCAAGCCATGGCAGTCCACCAAAACATCAAGTCCGAAGACATATCGACTCACCCATGTTTGAGGACATATTATGCGTATGCACCAAATGGAAAACCAATTTTGTAACTCTATGGATATACGAATAGCGCCGGTAGTTGAGGGGGGGGGGTCCCCAGAGGCCCCCATGTTTGGTTAGCACGATCAACTTAGAACTGGTATCGTAGAACGAACGGGTCCTAGGTCGGCTCAAGCAGTTCCCAAAGGTGGTCTCTGCCAAGGTCTTATCATTAGGTGAAACCATAACCATATCCATAATCATAACCAACATCGCCATATTAATTATCTTATCACCAACAATATCCAAGTAACGTGTTCCACCTATATGAGAGAAATACTAAGCATGCCTACGACTCGCAAGGGCAAGACTAGTAGTCAAACAAGGCAATAGGATAACCAAGGCAATATAGTGGAGCAGGTAAATAAACGGACAGTACTAAAGCATCGACAATAAGGATAGCAATAGATCAATTGGAGGAAGTAAAGACTATAAATGCAAAATAGGTAGAAAGGAGGAGAATGCTCGCCTGTGAGACAAAGTCGGGAAACTGGAGGCTTGTCGTTTCTCACATCGGCCCATCGTCCTATCCGGTGAAGAGGCAAACACTAGAAAGAGAAACTGATGTAATATTTAATACTAGGCACAAGATCCGGCATGTTTATGATATGATGCATGGCATGGCAATATGCGGCCCTAAATAGAAGTATTAAGCGGAATTGGTAACCCGACATTTATTATTAGGTTCAACTTATTTAACTACCCTACATATTAAATGTTGAATTAAAAAGACAAAGTATGACATCGGTTCGATACACAAATTTAAATGGAGTCGGGATAATATAAATATAGCCCGTATATGGTCTCCATATTTAGTTTAGGTGAATCGACAAGGTACCCCAAACAAATAAACATGTATGCGGGTATGGATGAATTAATATGCAACAAGTTATATTATATATATTATAACAAAATAGGGGTCTCGGATAGAGGTCACACATTTGGGGTTCGAAGATCTTGGTGAAACCCAAGAGAAATATCGGGGTTCGATATTCTTTGGGCGGCATCTCCATCTGCATACATCAAAAACATACCATCACATCCATCTTCACTAGGTCATCGCCGTTGCATCACCAAACCAACACACCACATAGGTTTATCACCTGGTATCACCACTAGCAGAACCAACTTGGCAGGAGCCAAAGGGCACCAGGGACACATGCGGCAGGAGGGCAAGGCACCTTGTTCTAAGGACTAAGGGAGACGAGCGGCGACCAGCACCGCTGCAGAAAGAAGGCCGAGGGGATGGAGGCCCGTGGCGGCATGGCTTGCAGGTGCTGCAGAGAGAGAGGTGACAGAGGTAGGTCGAGGACGAGCACGGGACCGAGGTCGATGCTGGACAGAGGAGGGTCATGTCCCTGGCGACGGACATGGAGGCGAGACCGGTCGGCGAGGTTGAGGTTGAGCCAGGGCCGGCCAGCGAGGGGGCGGTGGCGTGCAGCACTTGGGGAGCTGAACGACGCCAAGCTCGATGGCAGTCAGGCGTGCGGCGGCAAGGACTTGCGGGCGCGGCGGGGACGAGGAAGCCTGGCTGGTGACAGACCTGTGGGAGGAGGGGCCGCAGGGAAGGTGAGGTCTAGCTCCTGCGGCGGCGCGCGGGCCGGGTTGCAGAGGGCGGCGGCGGCAGTTGCGGGGATCGAGCGAGGAGCAGGGAAGCAGGGCTAGGGCACGCGTGCGGGATCCGTTCCAGTGCGTGTGTTGGCGTGTGTCGCGTGGCTATGTGCGTGTGTCCTGGGTGCGTACGTGAGAACGTGTTTTGGATGCAGCATTGTGGTGCGATCGATGTGTGTGCGTGCTGGTTCTGTTTGTGTGTGTGGCGGGGCTCCTGGAGGATTTGATGAGCCTCCCTGTCTATTGGATGAAACAAAAGGGCAACTATTTGGTGGCTTGTTAAACATGGGTTGATTGGTAGCTAGCTAGCTCATGGAGGATTCTTCACATGATTGGCGATGATATGCTTCAATCAAATTAGAGAAAAACAGAAGAACTGGCATCGGCAAGGAAAGAATAAAGAGAAGGGGAATTTGGCTCAGATTTGGAGGTTAGGGTTTGGTAAGGAAAAAGGGGAATGGACTATTTATCTAGTCCAGGCTAGTTTTGGGCCAAAATTTTAGACGGGCTTTTAGGCTAATTTTATTTATAAAATAAGAAAAGCTTTTGCTGCAAGAAATATTATTTGTTTTAATTTTAAAATAAGAATGAGAGACGGGTTTAATAAAATCTCATGGATATTTAGTAAAACAAAATATGGTTTGATAAAATAATTTTACGAATAAAACATGCCTGATGATGTCATGATGATGCATAAAATAAAACAACAATCAATTTCTAATTTTTAATATTTCCCGGGCATTACACTTGGACATTCCCTGTTGACCCCCATGATATATTTCTGGCTCCTGAGAGACTTGATTTTGCTGCTATGAAGGCACACCACTTTGTCACCTCCATCTCTACTCTTAAGAACTTGGTTTATAGAATGTTGTTTACTGACGGGAAAGAGAGAGAGATCCCTCTACCCTAAACCACTTTGTTCAGTATTTCTCAGGGACCTTGGTCGCGCACGAATGCGGAGATGGATGACAAGCTGCGCTTTCTCAACTTCCACGGGCACTATCAGGGGGGCGCTCGCATATGACCCCGTTGTACACTACACAGGGGAGGACTCGAGCTCGTACCAGGACGAGGGAGCCTCCTCGACATACTACGGAGGTG
Organism: Avena sativa; assembly: GCA_916181665.1. Lineage (NCBI taxonomy): Eukaryota > Viridiplantae > Streptophyta > Magnoliopsida > Poales > Poaceae > Avena > Avena sativa. The sequence goes on from OV702298.1 coordinate 131,278,061, forward strand.
CATCTACTTGGGCACCATGTGATTGAGCCCCACTTAGACCAAAATCCTAAGCTTGGGGGAGGTATACCGACGTCACACTCATCTATATATCATGTTCGGTCGGTTCTTTATATATCCATTGTTTCGCTTTCTTTTTTGGTTTTCGTTGCTTCTTTCTAAAAACCCAAAAATAACAAAAATATTTTCGTTGTTTCTCTTAGTTTGTTTCTTTGTTTCTTTGCTTTGGTTTGCCTTAAAATAAAAATCCAAAAAGATTTTGCTTTGTTTGGTTTTTTGTTTTTGTTTGGTTTTTCTTTGTTTGCTTGTTTCTAAAAAAAATCGAAAACACCAAAAATATTTGTTATTCTTCTTTGGTTTTGTGAGTTCTTTGCAGGGTACAACCGTCTTCAGTGGATATTGGTTTTCATGTTAATTATTCAAGTCACACAAGTGATGGGCAACAATGAAAATTAAGACAACTCGAGGTGTGGTAAGAGGCTGGTAACGAACTCTATTTGTTTTATTTTTGTACATATACTCATCATTGTGAGCATGCTTAGCCTGTTTGTGTAAGGTGTATGTCATTATGGATGCTTAGTAGTTCTTGCTTGTCTATAATTAGATCCAGCTTGCTAATAGTCTATAGCATGTCATATGAATGTTTGCTTGCATTGTTTTATTCATACTTTGGTATGATATTGTGGTATCCTCCTCTGACTGTTTATGTGAATCGACTTGGCACATGCTCACGCATGCATATGACTAATCAATAGTCAGTAAGCCTCGATGATTTATTTTGCCTCAGAGTTCTTGTATCACTTTCATGCCATAATTAGTCTTGTTTTGTTGCAAGCATGATTATGACAATTATTGCTCTCTCGTTTGTCGCTCCCTGTCTCTTTTGCTAGCCTTCGCTTGCACTGAGTACGTGCTCTACCTGTGCTTCCAACTCCCCAAGACCAATATTGCCAGCTGTGTCCACCATACCTACCTATTAGCATCATTTGCTATTTCAGTGCATATTCTATATGCCGTGTTTTCTTCCAAAATAAAATGTTTGTCTGTTTTGAGAAAGTTAGTTAGTAAAGCTCTCACGAACTTGATAGCACACTTTATTCCTTGCGCTTAATAATTCTAAACCATTGTGACTAGTCCACGAAAGTTATATGCTTGCTTATTATATACCGGGAGTCAGCATAACCGTGCTGTCACGGGGAACGCTTTCAACACTTTTTGGATATCTCATCCAGTTGATACTTTGCTCTTTTGTTTACGGATGTCGACGATGTGAAATAAAAGGGGAAGTTGTTAGTTCATGAAGTTTATACATTGTGTTAGAGAAACGCTTGGGCCGCTAGCCTAAGCCATGCTTAATCATGGTGGAAACTTGCAGCATCACTATAATGAGCATCTATGAAGCTTCCTCAATAAAAAGCTATGCATATGGTAAATAAAAAGATTCCTGAGATGCTCATTGTATGCTTGCCTTGTCATTTTGGTTATGGGAAAGCTCATGTACCATGTGCAAGGGGAACCCCATTGGTGGTTCTCGATGATATGCATGTATTTACAATGACAATAACTTTCAGGTGACCAAAGTTGAGTAGCATGCGGAGCGACCCTCGTACTCAAGGGACTTGGGATTTTCAGTGTATGGTCTGTCAAGCATATAATTCAGAGTGGACCTCACTTTCACCTTAACCACATGAAGATGCCTATGATAGGGGCAATGAGAGCTCAAAGCTAATGAGTACCTTCCTTTCAGCATTAGGAAGCCTTTCAAACCTTTAAAAAACCTTTTTCACAACTTTGTTGAGTCACCACTTATTCTATGAGCACCTTCTTGAGAGCATAGTTGTCATTCTTGTGTTTGTTCCAAAACTTGGTTAATTATGTCATGCCTTTGATGCTTGTATCTCTGATATCTTTACTTCTAGTCTTCATGTGAACTTCAGAGGTACCTCAGCATTTATATTGTGCTCTTCAAACAAAGGCAAGCGAGATACCACTCTATCATACCTTATTATGAGCATTGCAATGTTGCTTATGTTTAAGTTTCATGCTACTTGTTATTATTGAGTTGGCTTCTCTTCATAGCTTGCAATGACTATTGAGTAGACCTAGTTGCATACTCCTTATTATGAATTGTATAAGAATCTACTCCTATGCTAAGAATATATACATCATATGAAGCAAAGTGTTCGTGAAAGTTCTTTTATCGCACTCAGTTTTCAACTGAATTGCTTGAGGACAAGCAATAAGCTAAGCTTGGGGGAGTTGATACGTCCAAAACGTATCTACTTTCTCGAATGCTTTGCTATTTTTTCTTCTCTACTTGTGTGATTTGGATACAACTAACACAGACTGATGCTGTTTTCAGCAGAATTACCTTGGTGTCTTGTTTTTTTTTGCAGAAAATGAACTATCAGGAAAAATCCCGGAAAATATGCCAAAACTATTTCTCACCAGAAGATCCACGGAGCCAGAAGGGGAGACAGAGGGGAGGCCTGGGGGGCCAGACCCACTGACCCCGCGCCCGGGGGAGGTTTGGACACCCCAGGCAGCTCCTCGGCCTCCCTTCGCGTCTATAAGTTGCCTTCTGACCTAAAAACAGAGGGGGGTTCAATAGTTTTCTAGAAATAGTTCCGCTCCGCCACTGCCACAAGAAACCAAGATTCGGATCCAGAAACTCTGTTCTGGCACCCTGCCGGCACGGGGAATTTGGAGAGGATCATCGACATCGTCATCACCAACGCATCTCCATCAACCACCGATGTTTCTCTCATCCATGAGTGAGTAATCCCTCGTTGTAGGCTTGGGGATGGTAGGGATTGGATGAGTTCTATCATGTAAGTGAATAAGATCTGTTAGGGGCATGTGCCTAGTATCTTTGTTAGTGCTATTTGACTTTGTTGCAACTTGTTGTGCATAATGCTTGTCACTAGGTCCCGAGTGGCATGATCTCAGATCTGAACTTATTATTGAATCGTTATGATATTATTGTTTGTGATCTTATCTGCAAGTTGTATACACATATCATTGTCCGGATACAAAGGCCCCAAAGTGACAATAATTGGGACAACCGGAGAGGATGGCTATGGTGTGAGGATCACATGTGTTCACGGAGTGTTAATGCTTTGCTTTGGTGCTCTATTAAAAGGAGCACCTTAATTGCCAGTAGTTCCCTAGAGGCCCCGCTGCCACGAGTTGGCTGGACAGAAGATGTTGTGCAAGTTCTCATTGCGAGCACGTATAACTATATTTGGAGCACATGCCTAGGATTGTTTAGTACTTGGATGCTTGTTATTATTTATCTGCAATGCCCTAGATCTTGAAGTTACATGTTTAGACTTGTCCATGCAACACCCGTCCATCCATCCCTATGCCTACCGCACTCGAATCCTACTGTTATCGTTACTATTACTATTGCTACTATTTCACTGTTGATGTTGCTGCTGCTGCTGTTGCTACTACAAACTGTTGCTACTGATAAACTTCTGTGAGCAAGAACTATTTCCAGGTGCAGCTGAACTGACAACTCAGTTGTTAAGGCTTGCAAGTATTCTTTGGCTCCCCTTGTGTCGAATCAATAAATGGGGTAATACTACCCGCGAAGACTGTTGCGATCCCCTACACTTGTGGGTCATCAGCGGCCTCTTCATGTAGAAACAAGTGGTGCTTTTCCAGATCCTCGGCCCTTTTCTCTAGCGCCTCCGGTGTAAGATCCGAAGCCGTTGGGATTGGAATCGTGAGAGCATCTCCGTAAATTTCATGTGCACCCTTAGTGACAACGTGTCCATCCACAGGAGGGTCGATCGGGGTGGTATTAATTGGATCTTTGTCCTGATTATCCATCTCGATCTCTTCATCAACTTTTTCTTCGTTGGTTTCATTGACATCTGGCTCTGCCGGTGTCGGATTCTTGTTGTTCTTCTTCTTCTTTGACCGCCCAGTAACCTTAACATGCATACTAGTGGCAAAGACGGCTTTTGGTCCGGTACAGGGGGAGAAACTTCCGTCGGTACTTTTTGTCATGGTTGGCTTGTGGATCTCGGAGGAATCTCTAGTGTCCATGACATCCTGCGAGGTGTAGCTTTCATCCATGCTATCATATGGACTAGGAGGATTTTCCGGCTCACCTTGCGTTTGATTGGAGATGTGCTCTTGTTCGTACTCCTCCATATCTTTGTCGAAGTCTCGAAGTTCCTACGACGTGATTGACTCCAGAGGGGAGCCAGGTGAGTCAGCGTTTTCTTCGATTGCGTCTAGTACCGAGTCGCTGCCAGCTCCAGCATCGATAGAGTCGGATCCAGTGCTTATGTGGTTCACGAAACAGTGCTTCTTCTTTGTAACATCCCAAAAATATAAAACAATGATCATCAAACTCTAATCACTAAAATTAGGGTCAACAAAAACTTTGATTAATTAAAATCATATGAATGCATGTGTGTATGTGATGATTTGATAAATGCATGAATGGAGTTGTGTGATTCAACTAAATTTAAAGATGAAAATAACATCATCTAAAACATTTCCAAGAAGAAACAAATCAATAGAAAATCAAAAACAAAACAAATAAAGCAAATGGTCATTTTTGCCAATCTTGCTCACTAGGTCACTTTGAGTGTTTCTAGTCCAACATTTCAAACCGAAACTTTTCCAATTCTTTTCAGCCCTTGCAAGACCAAGTAAAAGTGAATCAAAGCCCACCTTTCAAACTTGCAGAAACATTTGGCAACTTGATTCAAATAACATTTCAAAATTGAATCTATAACATATGTGAAGATCACACCTTTTTAAAACCCAACCAAACCAGAGCCCCTTGACCAATCCAACTAACCAGATACTCCCTAGTATGTGCCTAGCAAGCCCACCAAGTTTGAATCCAAAATTCAAATTTGAATTTCTTTCGGCCATTTCATCAAACACCTTCTAGGCACAAATCAAATTAAACAACAAACACTATAGTGAGAAGTGTTGTGCCAACCTTGTCCCCTTCCTAGCTCTCACTACACTCTCAATAGATCATCTAACTAGTTTAACCAGCTCTAGATCACTGTAAACTCGACAATGCCATCAATGGTGACCATGGCCGAGCTCAATTGCCAACCCCAATGTCGACAGCAAGCTACAAGCCTAACTAGCCTCGCCAACCTTGTCTAGCAGGCACTCCACCGTCCAACGCTCGAACCCTGCTAGCCATTGGACCATACAGAACGCGCGCGACCATTCTCTTTGCGTCCGAGCCGAGAGCGCGCCAGTGCGCCATCAGCGACACGAGCCCACAGACCGCGCCCCGCCTTCGCCGCTCACGTACGTGATTACCAACGCACCAGGAACCGCCCAGACATGCTCGTTCACCGCCGTGCGACCAGGAGCGCCTGTGCGCCATTAAGACTTCCGTCGGAGCCGCCCAGAGCGTCGACGTGTTCCGACCGATTCGCACCGTCCCACGCCTCGCCATCAAGTCGTTGAGCTTTGCCAGGAGGCAATGCACCATTCCCTACCTTCGGCCATGCTGTTAACTCGCTGTGCAGCCGACCCCGACGAGCTCAGCCCGCACCCTTTGGTCCCCTTCAGCCACTATAAAAGGAGGCCTCCCTCGCTCGTTTTCTTCACACCAGTTCACTCCCCACCTCTCACTGATACCACCTACTCACTCCCGGAGCAAGGCGAGCACCAGGTGGCCGGAATTTCACCGGAGTTCGCCGCTGCAGAGGAGGAGAGGCGCCGTCGATTGGAGCCGCCCCAGGAGAAGTTGTCGGTACCAGGAAAATCGCCGTCGTCGACTTCGTCGTTCGCCCCCGTCGCCAACCATCGCCTGAGCCCCAGTGAGCCTCCCACGACCCCCACCGGCCGCGCTAGGGTTCTGTCTCGCCGGCGCTGGCCGACGTGGACGATGAACTAGAGCCATTCGATTAGAGTTAGATCCTACGATCCTAATCACCCCATACCGCTTCGCCCCTCGTTGTCTCACTGATGAGTGGGGTCGCTCACTTACCCAACCCACGTGCACGCTGTGCGTAGTGGGACGACCCAGTTAAACATCCCGCGCAACCCACTAATTCAAATTTAGCTTTATTCATTTAATTTCAAACCTAGTTCTGTACCTAGATTCAAAACTCAACCCAGCTTGATTCACTGAACCAAAATGCATGAAACCAATTTTGTTATAAAGGTACTGGAATGCTTAATCCAAGCCTGTTGGATTCAAACCATTTATATTTGTAGATCACCAATGGTAAAAATAACAAGGCAGAGGCTTTTCTGTATTCAAACATTTTTCAAAATTCAACCACAAAATCTTTTGAGTTGATTCCAACTCTCAAAAATCACATTTAACAATACCTTTCAGAATATATAAAAATATATGTTTACTTAGAAAAATAATGATCAAGTAATAAAAGAATGCCACATAGGCATTTCTAGTCACTTTAATTAAATAAAATAAAAAGGTTAAACCTTATTAAATTGTGACACCACTTTAAATCATATTCCCATGTACTGAAATATGTGGTGATGACATGTGTCAACATGATCCCATGTTTGAGTTGGAGAATATTAAATCTTTAGTAGTTTTTCAATGAGTAGAAAATACTTTTCTCAAATAAAATAAATAGGACAAGTGCTTTTATCTTGTAATGTTAGTGATGATGCTAGATCATCTAGTGTGAACCTTTGTGTGATGATTAGAAATAGTTAAGTATTGTTTGGTGATTGTGTACCTCGTATTTATTTATAGACACTAGTACCGACCAAGGATACGAGGAGGAAAGAGGATACTACGAGGAAGAAGCCGAGAAGAACTTCAACCACTGTGTCAACATGATCCCACTATTAACTGAGCAAGCTAACACTTGCAACTTAGCAAGCTTATACTACTATCTTAGCAAGCTAAACCATGCAAGTTTTACTTGCAAGCTTACACCACTTGATACCCAATCCTAGTTTTACTTGCAAACTTAATACTTTATTTTCTTTATCAAAGCTTTCTCTTAAAGTTTGCTTAGTAACTTGTAGATAATAGAAGGATATTTGAAGGTAGCATAAAGAGCATAAAATTTGGCCTAAGTTAGATAATCTTGATGTCATCCTGAGGCATGAGATTGAACTTAGCTAATCCCCACTTGTTTATTATCTATCATTAGTATTTACCCCCACTTGTAGATGCTAGTGCTAAGTATAAAACTTGATCAACTTTAGATGGGAATACTTGGTGAAAATGGTTATGAAAACCTTAGAATAATGAAGTTATTCTACTGAAATGTTTTGACATGTGTTTCCGAACACCACATGATTTTGATGATGAAAATGTTAAGGCATGAGCCTTGGCCCTTTATAAAACTGATGGTTGTCTCGATGCGATACCATTCCAATTTTACCGTACAACCACAATACCCGAAAATTGGGTAGGGATTGACTGGAAATTTATATACCTTAGTATGGGTTCTCTTGCGGCCAAGGTCTGAGATGAGGCTATCTTGTGAAGATTGTCCACCTGTGCATTACCCAAGATGACAGCTGGTCATGGTTGGGAGGCCAAACTCATAGGAGAGGTGCCTATACTAGGGCGTGTAATTGAAAGGTTAGGATTGATTATCCGCATACTGAGTATGGTGAATTCAGGATTGTTCCTGACGGATGGATCGAATGTTGTGGTGAAAGTGTACAATCTCTGCAGAGTGTCAAACTATTCGAATAGCCGCATCCGCGGTTATGGACAGTTGGAGTGGCCATACTGTTCCGTCGTTAGATGTTTTCAAAATGACTTATGAAATAGTTTATGACTTTGACTTGACCATAACAGAGTTGTGATATGAAATTCAAGTTCCCACTTAGGTGTTATAAAACTTTAAACTAGCTTTCTTTGCTTTTGAACTTAGTAGAGGTAAATCTGGCTTTTTGAAAAACAACCCTAGAGCTTAGTATACTACTATAAAAACCCCTTTCACTTATTAGTATTAGTTTGCGAGTACTTAAAGAGTACTCATGGCTTTGTCCCTGGCTATTCCCGTGGCCAGACTATAAAGAGGAGTATCAGGATGACATGCCGCAGGAAGGTTACGGCAACTAGGATCATCTCCCATCGTCAGCATTGCCTTTGATCATGAAGATGGAGCTTCGCCCATGCTATCATTATCTTTACGTTATTCCGCTGCTTGAATTGTATTAAGAACTGGATCATGAGATCCTTATTTGTGTAAGACCTTATATATGGTTTGTAATGGATGATATACTGTGGTATCCAATCTGTTATGTCTCACAAAAATGGCAATCTTGGGATTGCGATGTATGGCATAACAGGCATTTGTGATTAAAAATCCGGGTGTTGACATTCTTGTTCATGCTCTTGAGGTATTTGTATAACTTGGTTTCCGCTTCAACGTCAGCATAGCTGGATCTGTAGCGGATGTACTCCTCGTATGTGTATCCGATCTTGCAGGAGAGATCAGATCTAGATTTTTCTTCCACCTCTTCTTCCACTACAGGAGTGGGCTGGGTGGGTTGGATTTTCTCCGGGACCCTGAACTCTTCCGCCTCTGCGGACAAAGTAGATCCGGATTTTTATTCCGCCATGGTCATCACCTCAAGGGTGGGTTGGGCGGGTTCAGCAAATCCGAGATAGATATCAATCTCGCCGATTGACATGATCATGTAGGTCGTCATGGGTTTTGAAGCCGGAATCCAAGTCTCGTCGAGAAGGACAAGGGGGACATCACTAGCGTAGACCACGCGACTCAGGGCGATTGTTTCGCCGATTCCTGCACGCGCAGATTTCGTCTAGAACTATGCTCCAAAGGTCACCTGCCCCACGGTGGGCGCCAACCGTCGTCGGATTGTCGACAAGTAGGCCATAGGGGGTCCTAGTGGCGTTGGAAGGATGGGGTGTGAGACGTCGGATGTTTCAGGAGCGGTGAACACAAGTTTACCCAGGTTCAGATCCAACTGCGGTTATCGGATCCTACTCCTTCTAGCAACCCAGTAATATGTGGCGTAAGCCGGATGTTACAGCGGATTACAAGAGAGGTTCGCCTGTGCGAGTTGGTTGTGGTTGTTGTGTTATTGCCCTAAAGGCTCCCATAGGGCTGATTTATATAGTCATCGGGGCCTAGGGTTACAGGAGATACCTATCCGGCTACGTTACAGAGTCGGTAACTATGTACAGCTTGGATTACAAGTAATACTATAGGCGTAAGTCAGTAACTCTTCTGGGCCTTGTCGTAGCCGGAACTGGCTCCTCCTCTTTCTCTGACTGGGCTGTCCGTGAAGCAAAGCTCTAACCCGTTGGTGGGATACCTTGGTCAGTGAGTCATGTGGGTATACCCGGAAAGTATATCCCCAACAGTCCATGATATGCGGGTAGAGACGCAAAACCTACCCCCTCGCTATAAACGTTCCAGTTTGCACATTTTGAAAATGTACAAGTAATTTCTATTGAAAGTGCAATCGACCTTTAGGAAATTATAGCTAAAAGAATGAAACAAATATAGTTGCACCTTAGAAATACAATGGAGCCATGTTTTTTAGTGTGCAATTATTGTAGATTTAAAATTGTAACTGCAAGGAAGAAATTATAGGAAAAAGAACGAAACCAACATAGTAACATCTTACAAGTACCATGTAACCATGATTTCTAATAATATGCAATTGTTGTAGATAAAAAATCTAACCGTAGAGGAAAAAATGATTTTTCAAAATAAAAATCAACCCTAGAGGGGACACAGAAAATTAACTAATATCGCATAAAAGAAATCGCTAATTGGAAAAAGATTAAGCCAATTGATCTCTAGAAAATCCATTTCCTTTTACCGCTTTGTAATAATTTCTGGAAATGTGCATCCTGGGTGTCTCGATTGACTCGTAATGTTATATTCTTGCGTTTTTGAAGCATTACACACCAATGTGATTTGTTAAGATGGGGAGTCTAGAGCTCTGCTTGATAAATACATAGCGAGACTGTGAATTCAAATACTCGTGGCTACCAAAATAATCTCCCAAACTAGGGATCCTCGGCGTGGAATTGCTAACAACGAATTTAGCGGAACATCCTACATCTTGCAAGATATATGGCCTCCAAGGTCGAGGGGATAATGGTTTTCCGTATCCCTATCTGGTGATGCAAGGAGACATTGGATTCTCCCAATTTTATTGGTTTTCTAACAAGATGTCATTTTGTCGTTTCTCCTTGTAGTCGTAACGATGAAATGCCCTTGCCACGTTACAAGCAGGCACGAGATAACATATAATAACAAAACGTTAGGTGGCAGGTACAGATCGTCAGCCATCTTTCGTGTCAAACACTGAACAATTTGTTACTTTGAATCGGGTGGAAACGAAAACAGGATCCACGTACATGTGGCTTCTTTCTGACCAATGGAAGTTGTGTGCGATCTTGTGATGTCACATGCGTCTCACTACGCAGGACAAAAGTTTCGATCCACATCAGGCTTAAATGAGTTAAATAACGCTGTCTCCTATAATAGATGAATGAATGAACCACTGCATATATGCCACCAGCAGTTGAGTATAGAACCGAATATTCCGTTGTGAAGTGCTGCTGCTGTAACCGGAGATTCCAGGCAAACCCGGTGTAATATGGAGTATGGCAGGTTAGTTAAATCAGATGCGCGTAATTAAGAGCTAATGACGAGTAAGCTACTTTTTGTAAATTTGATTGATTTGCATAATAATATTGCTTGAGGGATACACAGTATATATGGGGTACAAAACTTGTCGGCCAAGATTACTTAAACCAACTCTAAAACAAACTCTAACAAATCAAAATCGACTCAACGTTGTCTAGTCTAACATCCCCCCGCAGTCTCATCGGCGAGCTCAACGACGTTGAGACCGGATCGTATGTCAATGAATGGTGCAGTAGCAGGCCCCTTGGTGAAGATGTCAGCAAATTGCGCCACGAACTTGTCCAAGAGCAACCTTCTCGCGAACAAAATGTATGTCGATTTCAATATGTTTTGTCCTCCGATGCTGAACTGGGTTGCCCTCCATATAAACTGCAGAGATATTATCGCATTACACAATGGTATCCTGCTGAATTGGGCGATGAAGCTTAGCAAGCAGTTGACGCAACCACACCGTTTCTGCAATCGCATGTGTAACCGCGCGGTACTCAGCCTCAGCAGACGAACGAGAAACCGTTAGCTGACGCTTAGAAGACCAAGAAATCAAATTATTGCAAAAAAACACAGTAACCAGATGTGGACCGACGAGTCTCAGGACATCCAGCCCAGTCTGCATCAGAATATGCTGTCGAAGTTGTTGGGGAAGAAGAATTAATATGAAGGCAATGATCAAGAGTTCCTTTTAGATATCGAAGAATTATTTTGACTAGACTATAATGAGGAAGGCGTGGATCATGCATGAAAAGGCACGCTTGTTGAACAGCATAGAAAATTTCGGGATGTGTAAGAGTGAGATATTGAAGTGCTCCTGCGAGACTTCGATATAGAGTGGGATCAGAGAATGATTCGCCGGTAGAAGAAAATTTAGAGGTGGTGTCGATGGGGGTGCGGGATGGTTGACAGTCCGACATGCCAGCATGAGAGAGAAGATCGAGAGTATATTGTCGTTGAGAAAGAAAAAGGCCAGAAGAATCACGAGTTACAGCAATGCCCAAAAATTGATGAAGCACACCTAGATCAGTCATAAAGAATTCGTGTTGAAGACTAGAGATGATAGAGTTGAGAAAAGTGTGGGTGGAGGCTGTGAGAATAATATCATCAACGTAAGGAAGGAGATAGGCAATATTATTATTTGATTGATAGACAAAGAGAGATGTGTCGGAGAGAGAGGGAATAAACCCTATAGTTTGGATGAATGTAGAAAAGCGTTGAAACCACGCACGAGGTGCTTGTTTCAGTCCATAGAGATACTTTTTGAGAAGAAATACATGATTGGGTGAACAAGGATCTTCGAAACCAAAAGGTTGTTGACAGTAGACAGTTTCTTGAAGAGAACCATGAAGAAAGGCGTTTTTGATATCGAGTTGATGAATAGGCCAAGAAGAGGAAACGACAATGCTAAGAACGGTGCGAATTGTGCTTGGTTTGACAACAGGAGAAAAAGTTTCATCATAGTCAATTTCTTGTTGTTGAGAATAGCCACGGCATACCCAACGGGCTTTGTAGCGAAAAGAGTACCATCAGAGTGAAATTTTTGACGAAAGACCCATTTACCAGAAACAATGTTTGAGTTAGAAGGACGAGGAACTAGCTGCCATGTGTCATTGGTGACCAAAGCATGGTATTCTTCTTTCATAGCAGCAGACCAGTTAGGATCGAGAAGAGCGGATTTGTAGGATTTTGGGATGGGAGAAAGGTTGGGTTGAGCTAAAAAATTAAGACATTTGGAGGGTAGACGAAAACCAGATTTTCCGCGGGTACACATAGTATGATCATTGGTGGGTGCTGGAATAGGAATAGCATAGGAGAGTAATTGTGGGGAAGGAGACGGATCATGCTCAGAAGTGGGTGCCGAAGAGGGAGGCGTGACAGTGGGGTTGGGTGATGCATCGGATGAGGTTTGTGACACGGCGGGAGAATGTACCGTGGGTGGAGAGGGTGGTGCGGCGGCAGGCTGCCATGAGGGCTCGGCAAAGCTCGCGGTAGGAGAAGTGAGAGAAGCGCCCGGCGCAGCGGATGAAGGTTTGGGCATAGAGGTTTGTGTACGGAATATTGGGATGTGTAGGGGATTAGGTGGTGTCGCTGCACGAGACGAGGGAGAGCGTGTAACATCCCAATTTCAGCCACCCTGACTAAGTGTCCAAAAGGCAAAAATCAGGGGGAACAAAAAAAATTCTTGCATTGTGTGCTTACTTGTTTGCTTGTGCCCAAGCAACTGCTTGTGGAATTGTTGTGTACTCCTCATCTCAACACTAGTTTATAAAACTATTTTACAAAAGAGATGTCTTGGCTAATCTTTTATATTCTCAAATGGTCTGGCCTTTCAAAACCAGAGCCAAGATGACTTTGACACAACCAAATACTTTACTAGCTTTTATTGCCAAAACTATGGAGACATACATATATACTCTCCTTATGTTTTCAAGACAAAACCATCAACTACCCCTATATCTAGGTTTTTCCAAAACCTTTACTAAAAACCTTTAGTCCAATCTTGGTAGTAATACCAAGATGATCCTTATCTTACTTCCAAGAAAGACCCCTTTTCAAAATACCTATACTTACCTCAAGCTAGGCTTGATGGTAACCCTAGTAGTAGTTAGATAAGTGTTAAGATGAATTGCCTTGATCTGCTGTCTGATGAATTGCCTTGATCTGCTGACTGCCTTGTTTGCTTAGGAACTAGAGTGAGCTAATCTACTATCTCATCCCTTAGGACCCAATCCTTGCTTGTGATCATCAAGCTCCTATCAAGCATCCAAGTCTGGATCTATCTTAAGCCACTCAAGTGATCATCTCATCTCATGCTTATCTCAATCCAAGGATAATCCCTCTAGATGGTTTCCAATTTAGTGGAGACCCAATCTAAGCATGAATCCCATCCACTTAGTTAGTACCTCAACTTCATCTCCTATGATCATGAGTTTGGAACCTATCATCCTCTCAGAAGCTTCTACACTTGCACTCTAGTCCAAAACCCTAAATCGACCAAAATGGCTAAGTCTGGATTTCTTATCTAGATTCAATCTTTAGAGCTCTACCTCTTCCAACCTATGTGCAGTCTTGAGATTGTACTTGAACCATCTTGTAGTACATACTTAGTACTACCAAGGACCACTCTTGCCCTTGTCTAAGACAATTGAATTCCCACTCATCCCTGATGGTTTTGTAGTCAAGATAATAATTTTCTCTGCAAATCTTATCATCTTGCCTAATTAGGCAGAAGCTCACATCTATATGCTATCCCCCTTGTCCAACTATTTGCTTGGTTATGATCTACTAATCATATCCTATCAATCCTGACTCTACTTGTTTCCATTGGAACCTTGTGCTTCTTAAACCCACATGGTTTAGGAGGCTACGTGATGTATCTGTTATGACAGCCTTATTTTCAATAAAGTTTGCCATATCTTCTAGACCACCTCAAATGCAACCAAGCCCAACTCTTGATTCCATGATCATCTACATTACATGGTCTATCCATCCATATACCCCTTGTACCAAGGTGAGCTCGGAGCTCCCTAATCCAACCCTGTTTAGGTGGCATCAGAATAACTAAACCCTAGATCCTCCAGAATCTAGTTTCCACTCTTTTCCCCCACTTTTCTTCAAAACCAAGGTTGACCTTGATGCCTACATCAAGTGTACATCATCTACCTTGGATATAAGCATCCCCAAATAATCCCCACAATTATTTGGATTATTAAACTATTAATTTCCTTTACTTAGCAATTTCTCTAAACCCTAGTCTATAAAGACAAGTTTGTTTTTCTCCAAACCAATTTGCCAACTCAATGTATATTTGAGTTCTTCATATCATATCCCATCTTTCCAACTCAAGAATAATTATTATTGAGACTCTTTATTATTTATTTTTGCCCTTTTTCTTAAATGGCAGAAACACGAAATAATTCTCTAAAAATACTTTTCCATCTCAATAAATTCCAATAAAATTCTCCAAGGTGTGTTATGGTGTTTAAGACCATATAAAACCAAAAACCAAGCTTTCCCAAAGTAAAATTATCCAATAAGCGTCTAGAAACTACTTCTGGACTTTTTGAATATTGGAGTTTAAGTGCACCCTTAAGCATCAGAAAAATCCCAAATAAATCTTGGAGGTGTACTGATAGGGTAAAGGTGTCCGATCTTTCGATGAGATGGTGATAATCGATTTGGTGGAGTTCAGGCTTGACGATCCGACTACACGTGCGAGCACGAGCGCCAATGCAATCGCTAGGCCAATCTCCTGGAGGTTACCGATCCTGCGGGAACACGATCAGCCTGACCAGCGAGGGTCTTAATTCCTACCTGAAATAGAGAACAAGTAAGAACCAATATTGCAATCAAGATATTGCGGATTAAGAGGAAAGCTTTATTGAAAAGGTGGGATCCCGTATAGGCGCGAAGTACAAGAGGCCTCTACGACGCTCGAGCCTTGGCGAAGTTGCTATGATGGCTAACTTAATGTCTAAACAAAATCCGAGTCTAGGGTGACGACTATGGGAAGTATTTAAGGAGGAAAAGGTAGGGTTTCGGCCAGCCATGGAAGTGATGGCCGAATCCAACCCTAGAAGTCCCTTTCCCCTCAAATACGGACTCTAAAAAGTGGCTATTTAAAATCCTGCGAAAATTACATGGGCCTGGCCCAAAATAAAGGTGTCGCAGCACCATATTAAGCTATGGACGAATTCGTGAAGTATTAATCTTGAATATTTCGTCCAAGCCTTCTTTCTTCATTATGGTGGCCTCAAAGTTCTGAAATCTTCATCCGTGGCCTTCTCTTGGATCATCACATGCTCGCTGCCATCTCCATGCATGGCCATGCTCCAATGCTTGTCCCTCTCATCCATGCTTGGTCCATTATTCCTAAGAGTAAGAAATACATCTGATTTAGGCAGCATCATATTCTTATGTATGTGAGGAATAGTTCCAAAAAACAAAAGTACCTGATAGTTAAGTTGTTTGGCACGAGATCTTGTGATGGGTCCTTGTATGTGTGTAGATGTAGGTACAACGATTGTATCAATAGAAGGGATGTCCACATCATGCTCCCCTTCTTGAATTGAAGTCGTCCTCGACGCAATCTCATCTTCCTCACCAAAGTAAGGCTTCAAATCTGCAATGTTAAACGTGGGACTAACCGTACCAAAGTCTGCAGGCAACTCAAGTTTATATGCATTATCATTTATTTTCTCTAACACCTTAAAGGGACCAGCAGCACGTGGCATTAACTTAGACTTGCGTAAATCAGGAAAACGATCTTTACGCAACTGTAACCAAACAATATCTCCAACATCAAACACAACATGCTTTCTCCCTTTATCCCCAGCAAGTTTATACTTGGCATTCATGTGTTTAATGTTATCTTTAGTAGTCTTATGCAAGTTTAATATCATTTCAGCGCGTTGTTTAGCATCCAAATTATTTTGCACCGAAGAAGGTAAAGGCAATAAATCAATAGGTGCACGAGGAACAAAACCATACACAATCTCAAACGGGCACATTTTTGTGGTAGAATGCAGCGAACGATTATAAGCAAATTCTATATGAGGCAAACACTCTTCCCATAATTTTAAGTTCTTCTTTAAAATAGCCCGCAACATAGTAGACAAAGTTCTATTTACTACTTCAGTTTGTCCATCAGTTTGGGGATGACATGTAGTACTAAACAGCAATTTAGTCCCCAACTTAGCCCATAAACATCTCCAAAAGTGACTACGAAATTTAGTATCACGATCAGAAACAATAGTATTTGGCACACCATGCAAACGAACAATTTCATGAAAGAACAAATCAGCAATATGCGTAGCATCGTCCGTTTTATGACAAGTAATAAAGTGTGCCATCTTAGAAAACCGATCCACAACAACAAAAATATTATCCCTCCCCTTCTGTGTTCGTGGCAATCCCAAAACAATGTCCATAGAAATATCCTCCCAAGAACACTAGGAATAGGAAGAGGCATATATAAACCATGTGGATTAAGGCGAGACTTAGCTTTTTGACAAGTAGTGCAGTGTGCCACAAATATCTCAACATCTCGATGCATACGTGGTCAAAAGAAGTGGGCAGCAAGAACATCCTCCGTCTTCTTGACACCAAAGTGTCCCATCAATCCTCCTCAATGCGCCTCCTGTAACAACAAAAGACGAACAGAACTATCTGGAATGCATAGTTTGTTAGCGTGGAACACAAATCCATCATTGAAGATGAACTTGTTCCATGTTCTCCCATCTCTACAATTCTGCAACACATCTTTAAATTCAGCATCATGCACATATTGTTCCTTAATAGTTTCCAATCCAAATATTTTGAAGTAAAGTTGAGATAACAAAGCATAACGGCACGACAAAGCATCAGCAATAATATTATCTTTACCCTTTTTGTGTTTGATAACATAAGGAAAAGACTCAATAAATTCAACCCACTTTGCATGACGACGATTCAACTTAGCTTGACTACGAATATGCTTCAAAGATTCATAATCAGAATGTATAACAAATTCTTTAGGCCATAGATAATGTTGCCAAGTTTCTAATGTCCGAACTAACGCATATAATTCTTTATCATAAGTAGAATAGTTCAGACTAGCCCCACTCAATTTCTCACTAAAATACGCAACAGGTTTTCCCTCTTGTAATAACACCCCTCCCAAACCAATCCCACTAGCATCACATTTAAGCTCAAAAGTCTTATTAAAATCAGGAAGTTGGAGTAAGGGAGCATGTGTTAGCTTATCTTTCAATATGACGAAGGCCTGTTGTTGTGCATCGCCCCAAACAAAGGGCACATCCTTCTTGGTAAGTTCATTCAGCGGCGCGGCAATTGATCCAAAGTCTTTGACAAAGCGCCTATAAAAACCAGCGAGGCCAAGAAAACTCCTCACTTGTGTGACCGTCTTGGGATGCGGCCAATTCTCAATAGCTTCAATCTTGGTTGGATTCACTTCAATACCCTGTGATGTAACAACATAGCTAAAAAACGCAACTCGATTGGTGCAAAAGGTGCACTTCTCAAGGTTACCAAACAAACGTGCAACACGTAAAGCATTGAAAACAGCACGTAAATGGTCCAAATGATCCTCTAAAGATTTGCTATAAATCAGAATATCATCAAAGTAGACTACCACAAAACGTCCAATGAAAGCACGTAAAACTTCGTTCATTAATCTCATGAAAGTGCTGGGTGCATTAGTTAAACCAAACAGCATTACTAACCACTCATATAAACCGAACTTAGTTTTAAATGATGTTTTCCATTCATCTCCTAATTTCATACGAATCTGGTGGTAACCACTACGCAAATCAACTTTAGAAAACATGGTAGAACCACTCAATTCATCAAGCATGTCATCTAATCGTGGAATAGGATGACGATATCGAATAGTAATATTGTTGATAGCTCTAAAATCAGTACACATGCGCGAAGAACCATCTTTCTTAGGTACCAAAATAATAGGAACAACACAAGGGTTAAGGGACTCACGAATATGATCTCTGTCGAGTAGTTCCTGAATTTGGCGTTGTATCTCCTTTGTCTCCTCTGGATTGGTTCTATATGGCACGCGGTTGGGTAACGTAGCACCAGGAATTAGATCAATTTGGTGCTCAATTCCTCTAATAGGAGGTAGTCCCGGTGGCAGCTCAGCGGGAAAGACGTCCTCATATTCCTGCAAAAGGTTAGCAATAGCGGGTGGCAAAGAAGGAGGCATATCCTCAAATGAAAACAAAACTTCTTTGCAAATAATTGCATAACATTGAGTATTGTTTACATCTAGTTCAGCAATATCAATTTTATTTGCAAGCATACATGGACTCTTTAAATGAATTTCAGTAGCATGGGTAGAATCAGATTTAGTGTTCTTTAGTGGTACAAAATCTGCAGCAACAATCTGATTCTCACTTTTATGTTTCTCCTCAGTTTTAGCTCTACTAGCTCTAGCACGATCATCTTTTAAAATCTGTTCAGGAGTCATAGGTTTTAGACCAATTTTCTTTCCATCATGCATAAGAGAATAGTGGTTAGTTTTGCCATTATGAACAGATTCTCTATCAAATTGCCATGGTCTACCAAGTACCAAAGAACAAGCTTGCATAGGTACAACATCACAATCAACAAAATCAGAATATGTACCAATAGTAAAATGCACGCGTACCGTTCTTGTTACCTTGATCTTGCGAGAACTCTCAAACCATTGGATGTAATATGAACGTGTGCGTTGTCTTGTTGGAAGTGCAAGCTTCTCTAACATGTCAACACTAGCTGATTATTATAACTCCCTCCATCAATGACGATCCGTATAGCTCTTTCCTTGACAACACCACGTGTTTGAAATAGGTTGTGGCGTTGATCTTGCTCAGATTTGCTCAATTGCACACTCAACACACGTTGTGTAATTAAGCTCTTGTATTGATCAGCAGCTTCAGCTCCCATTACCTTTGTCTCTTCATCAGCATCAGAATTGTCTCCATCTCGAGCAGAAATAAGGGCTAATGTATCTTCATCAAAGTCACTCGCTGAATCGTATTTACCATCATCCCGCACCATCATCACACGTTGGGTTGTGCACTGTCTCTCAATATGACCAAAACCCTAGCACTTGCGGCATTGTATATCCTTTGTCTTACCCGTGGAAGCCATAGAAGATGCACTACGAGCAGGAGCATTGGATGATGGTGGAGGAGCAGCTGGAAATCTTGTGGTGGCCTTGGATGTGGTAGTAGCTGGTGGCGAATCACGAGATGGAGGCGCTGATTGTCGGGATGTCCAAGTGGATGTGCGCCTGCAGAATTATTAGTCCTCCTCCATGGTGTTTGGCGATCCTGCACTTCACGTTCAGCTTTGCAAGCAAGATGAAACAAACGAGTGATAGAATTATATTCCATATAATCTAATATGTGCTGAATGTCCTTGTTTAATCCACCAAAGAAACGTGCAAGCATTTGTTCAGTAGATTCAACAAGACCACACCGAACCATCCCCGTTTGCAATTCCTGATAATACTCTTCTACAGAATTTTTCCCTCGCTCTAAATGTGTCAGATTCTTTAGTAAATCACGTTGATAAGTGGGAGGTACAAAACGAACACGCATAGAAGTTTTTAAAGCAGTCCAAGTACTAGGAATAGTAGTGGGATTTAAACGACAATACTGAGACCACCAAAGGGAAGCAAATTTAGTAAATTCACATGTAGCAGCACTAACACGCATATTCTTAGGATATTTTAAACATGCAAAACGTTGTTCTACTTCCATCTCCCATGTAAGATATGCATCAGGATTATATTTACCCTCAAAAGATGGAATATTTAACTTAAGCTTTGCAACATTATCATCATCACGTACCGGTGGTCGAGCGTTGCGGTAGTAATGTCGGGGACGGCCAGCAGGTACCTGTGGAGGTTGTTCAACCTACTCGTCAAACAGATCGTCGTTGTCGGGGTCGTAGTAGTACCCGTCGTCTGTCCCCAATGACGCAGCAGCAGCCGCGGCGGAAATCTGAGGTGCGTCAGCCGCAGCGGTAGCCGCCTGGGGTGTGGCGGCGGCCGAACCAGCAGTCCGACCCGTGATCGGGATGCGCCGTGCGCCATGTGTGGGTGCGGGTGCGGGCAATCTGTTCAAAATCTCCTTGAACCGAGCGTCAAGCTTGGCGTTGAAGGATTTCTCGAGTCCATCGATCTTGTCCACGGCGTTGGTGAGCTTGGTGTCAAACTCCCCTTGGCGTGTATCCACGTCTTCAGCGCGACTGACCAAGAGCTCGGAGAAGTGGGCATGTAGTTCTTCGTTCGTCATTGTGGCAGGGTTCCGTGAAGTATCTGTCATGGTTAGTCCTTAAAAAGCACAGGTATATACTACGGAAATATGGTGGAAGGCACGCTTAATCCGTCAAGCAATATACGAAGCTCTTACAAGTTCTTATCAAACAGCAGGAAAAGGCGATGTGTAACCGCGAGGATCAGTGGGTCTAAAGATTGAACCGAGCGATTACCGGGAATCGAGACACCGCACGTGGAGGATATCTGTGGAGCTCTGGGAAGGCTTAGCAAAGGGGTTAGCAATTATCAAAACAGCAATGCAAAAGTTGAAAGAATGCTCAATGACGGTACTGTGCTGGTCCTAGGCTAGACCGTACTAGAGACGCGAGCCTAAATCACCAACGATGTCACGACGCGACACAACAAGCAATGTATGATGATATGGCACCCTGAAAAGCGAACCGAGAGGTGGAAAATCACTATGATGGCGAGTGTCTAGAACGGATCTACGGGGTCTAAAAATAGGTTAGCCCCAAAAAAAAATTCGAAATTTTTTATTTTGCTCCAGAAAGCGCGCAGGTGCCAAAAAATATCGCTATAACGGCTGATGGAGAAAAGTGATCCCTAGAGCCAAAAACTAGTATAGCCATAAAAAAAATTCAGAGGCGGTTCCAGACTCGTTTTTTTGCTCTCCTTCTGGACTTATGACCGAACTCTGAGCTCGACACGGACTTCAGCTTAACACGGAAACAACAAAGAAGGAAAGTAAAAAGAAATAACTAGGAAACAATAAATCAACTCGGACTCGTGTCGTGACAGGAAAGATGATCGGATCCGTGTCGCGGTAGGAAGGCGGAGGCGGAGTTGTTAGGGTTTATGGTGGCTGGGTGTATGGCGGCGGAATGTGGTGGCGGAATATGGTGGCGGTGATCGGCGAGTGTGGCGGTGACTACTATGATTAGAACTCGAAACTCTAAGGGACGAGACACTAAGACCAGCAACTCGACGCGACGATGTAGACACAAATTCAACAATGCAAAAAGTGAAAAGATAATGCGAGGCGTAGATTGGTTATGGGATGGATCTAAATTCTAACTGTGTTTTTGGATTTTTCGTGGGTTATAGGTAAAAACAGATCTAATCTACGAAAACAGTAAAATCTCACCGAGCAACCTGAAATCTGATACCACTTGATAGGGCAAAGGTGTCCGATCTTTCGATGAGATGGTGATAATCAATTTGGTGGAGTTCGGGCTTGACGATCCGAATACACGTGCGATCACGAGCGCCAATGCAATCGCTAGGCCAATCTCCTGGAGGTTACCGATCCTGCGGGAACACGATCAGCCTGACCAGCGAGGGTCTTAATTCCTACCTGAAATCGAGAACAAGTAAGAACCAATATTGCAATCAAGATATTGCGGATTAAGAGGAAAGCTTTATTGAAAAGGTGGGATCCTGTATAGGCGCGAAGTACAAGAGGCCTCTGCGACGCTCGAACCTTGGCGAAGTTGCTATGATGGCTGACTTAATGTCTAAACAAAATCCGAGTCTAGGGTGATGGCTATGGGGAGTATTTAAGGAGGAAAAGGTGGGGTTTCGGCCAGCCATGGAAGTGATGGCCGAATCCAACCCTAGAAGTCCTTTTCCCCTCAAATACGGACTCTAAAAAGTGGCTATTTAAAATCCTGCGAAAATTACATGGGCCCGGCCCAAAATAAAAGTGTCGCAGCACCATATTAAGCTATGGACGAATTCGTGAAGTATTAATCTTGAATATTTCATCCAAGCCTTCTTTCTTCATTATGGTGGCCTCAAAGTTCTGAAATCTTCATCTGTGGCCTTCTCTTGGATCATCACATGCCCGCTGCCATCTCCATGCATGGCCATGCTCCAATGCTTGTCCCTCTCATCCATGCTTGGTCCATTATTCCTAAGAGTAAGAAATACATCTGATTTAGGCAGCATCATATTCTCATGTATGTGAGGAATAGTTCCAAAAAACGAAAGTACCTGATAGTTAAGTTGTTTGGCACGAGATCTTGTGATGGGTCCTTGTATGTGTGTAGTTGTAGGTACAACGGTTGTATCAATAGAAGGGATGTCCACATCATGTACAAAGACCATATCATTCTACCAGTATCCTTTTTCCCATTTTGGCCAATGTAATTTTGTGGACTTCTTTCACAATCCAAGCCTTGGTCAAATATGGTAAACAACTCAAAACCATTACACCAACCCCATCAAAACTTGTCTCATACACCACCCCAGCACCCCTCCATCATCCTGGTCGCAGCACTAAAGGTCTACAGTAACCAAACCCTAGTTCTTGTCCTTTTGATCTTGTTGAGAGGGAGACAAAGCATCCTTGTGTTGTCCCATCATTTTAAAGACATAGAAGCAGCCACCCTCTCACCCCTGTCACTTATCCCGACCAGAGGCTACCCCACACCCCTCTCATCACCGCCCAAACTGCCCTGTCACCGGCCAGCACCCCCCTCCCAAGCTTGCTCTTGGACATGATCTACCATAGACCATTGCCTTTAGTTTATAAGGCCAGAGGACCTTGCAACCCTCCTCTCTTCCTTCATTTCTCCCCTCTGGCCACCACCTCCTCTCTCGAGCTCCCCCTCTCTCTCCCTCCCTCTCTCTGGCTCTCCCTATCCATGGAGGAGAAAAGTTTCTCTCTCGGGCATCCTCAAGAAAGGGTAGTCCCCATCGATCTGGGCTCTATCTTCTCCCCCTACCCTAATCCTCTCCCTTAGATATACCTGACAACGCCACTCTTTTGCCACAGGGACCTCTGAGCGGCCGCCGCTAGGTCATGCCCGTGCGGAAGCCACTATGGTGGCATGGTCGCTCTAGTACTCCTGTGGCCCCGCATTAGATCTGCTACGACCGAGTCGAGTCACCAGACGGCTCCTCTAGCCTCAACATAGACATGCACGACCCCTGAGCACTCCCCGGCGACGGACTGAACGAGCCCCAGCTCGACGTCACGCGCTCGTCGGATCTGCACCAAAACCAGCACTTCCGCCCATCGTTGGGACGCCATCCGACCACCGCGTCTCCCTGCGCCATCGCCGACCTCTCCCCGCGCCCAGGGTAAGCTGCCCCACTGCCGCCTGCACCCAGTTAGGGTTCCCGCCGTCGTGGCCTTCGCGAGGTTCAAGAAGGCGTCTCAACCGTTGATCTCTACTAGATCCGACGGCCAGCCTCTCCCTATACCCCTTTAGCCCCCACCCTCCTTGATAGATGGGCCCTGCCCGGGGGATTTGAACCCACCCCTCCCGCGTGCTGCCCTTCCGGATGGGCCGGATTTGCTCACAGAGGCCCATTTCCCCTCAGATCCCAACCCGCGACCCTTAATACTTTTATTGATTTTTCAGATCTACAAATTTTAGCTGCTCAGTTTTTAATCCAAATAAAAATAGAAACAACCTCATTTTGTCCAGATATAAATTTCCCATATGCCCACATGTCTTGTGCAACTTGCAACACCGAGTTCTCTCCAAGAATAAATTTCCTTATTTACTGGCATTTAATCTACCAACCTGTATCTGTTGCACTAAATAAATCAACCAGTAAATTTTACTTGTCCAAATGGAATGAATCTAAGGTCCTCTGTTAGGTAAATGAAATACCCTTCTTGTCCCACTGGCCCCACCTTAAGTTGCTTCCTAAATTGCCCTTAGTTAAAATAACAAAAATAGAGCCTTTCTGCCTTTAGAAAACCCCCTAGGTCAAAACAAGTGGAGTTATGACCTAATTCGAACTCCCAGTTGACACATCTAACCATATACTCCTAAATTCCAGCAGCTCATAATTTTATGAGTCTCTGTTGGTTTTTAGTGAATTAAACTCTGTTGTGCAGGTTCATTCACTAATAAAATCATTATAGTAGCTCTATAAATCCAAAAAGGTTGATTCCAATTTATACAGAAAGGTATTATCAGTACCTAACATGTGTCCTTGGAATCAACTATAAAGCTTTTGTAGATTAAATCTGATGGAAAAGACAAATCCGAGCCAGTACTGCCTTTAGGGATTTCTCAAGGGCATTCTGGTAATTGTTTTGAGTATATTCCAATTCCTCTTGATTAAGTCCACTAAATACTACCTTTTAACCCAAGGAAATAATTTTTGGAACTCTAGAGAAGTTCTGGTGAATTATTTCCTAAAACTAGAGCTTTAATCACTATAAAAGTCATTATAAATCAAGGGAAATAGATAAAATAGTGAAACCACTTTTGTTGGCTTCATTTTATCAATGCCTATCTGATGGTATCATTTTTACACCATGGTATCATACAGATCAAGCCTTGATCAAAAACTCTTTCTTAGGTAGTTCCTAGACTTTAAATCCAAAGGGATCCTTTTCCCTAATGCCTCCAAATCTTTCTGCTAAATCTCACCAACCAATCATCCAACATCCTACAGATGTTTATCTTGTAATTATCCCTTACTTTCTATATGGTTTGATGCTTGTATGCTCTGTATTGATTGGTGTATTGTTTGCTTGCATGTATGCTCGATAACGGCGATAGTTGCGCTTGTGTGACACCGAGAAGGAGGAAGCATCAGGATATTCTTTTATTATTATTATTATTGGTTATCTTGTTATCTAAACACCGTCAAGGGACATCTCACTGGTCACATGCAAGCCACCATTCCTGAACTCCTATATGCACCTACTTCTGTTTATCAACGGTTTTATATCTCGTTTATAAATTGCATGATCAAAGACATGGTTTGTTTCAAATAAAAAGACGTGAGTAACTTGGCTCCTCCAAGTTATGGATAAATGTCCCTTAGGACACCTACACCGTTGACACCTATTTTTACCCCCTTAGGTCGAGGCTAAGATGATTAGCATCTTCCCTCTTGGAAACCCACTAATTTTCAATGATAAAACTATTTTGGGTTTTTACCCTACTACAAAGTTTTCAAAATAAAACCCTTGGAAAGAGGCATCATTTCCGAGTGGAAGTTTTACCAAACAAAAGATGAGGTGGATGAAGATAAGGTAAAGCAAGGGAAAGAAAGGGATGTTCTAAGCCAATGTCCGGAACAATTTTATCCGTGCAACCACATTACCCCAGTCGCTGGGGCTTCGCCCGTAGTTTGTGGTCTTTATCCAGGGCTGCTCTTACTCGCTAAAGGGGAGAAATCCCCTAAAATCCAGGCTACCTATAGGGTAAGGCACTGGTGCAACAATTGGGTCTCTCGCGGACGGTATGCTTTTAGGTAGTACGGATGGAAGATTGTCACCATTGATACCGGTCAGGCTTCGGTCTAGAGGTAGGGGTCAGTACGGGAGGAAGGACCAGGGTCTTCATACCCCATACTCGTACCGGAGAGATAAACCCAAAAGGAAAAGCCACCGTTGCTAGGTATGGACAAATGAAAATTGTAAGTTTGATTATCCGAGCCCCTATCTACCATGTGTAGCAGGCCGTGGTTTTATCCCGGCGGATGTATTGATTCTTGTGAGTAAAGTGCACAAACTCTGTAGAGTCTAATCTATTAGAATAGTCGTGTCCACGGACAAGGACGGTTGGAATGGCAAGTGCTAGGAGGATCCGTCGGTTAAGATGTGAGGAATTAAAGGATGTGACTTGGTCACGAGGAAAGATAAGAATAAGTTGATTTTGACCAGAGATTGTTGGTAAGTTTGTAAAAAGGGTTTTACAACAAAACGTTTTCCAAATATTTTTAACAAGGATGAGGAGATGTCCAGATTTTCTAAAAGGAGGCATGTTTTATAAAAACTCTTTTCCAACAAAGATGTAGAGATGCCAATGTTAGGTTTTTCGAAAACGACTACAGTGTAGAGCTTTCTCGCCACAGCCAGATATGCATTATCTTATTACTTTGTCTCGGTGGTTTGCGAGTACATTCAAAGTACTCACCGGCATTGTCCCTGGCTATTTACTTGGCCAGATTGCAGATGTTAAGAAGGAACGAAGGTGCTGACGTCTATGCGAGCTAGGCCGTCTTCCCAGTCAGTTGCCTGTAGGTTAAGGCACGGGCTCTTCCCTGAAGACTTCCGCTATTTGTGTTGTAATTGCCATAATGGCCCCTTTTGTAAGTTTGGTACTCGTTAATGTAAGGATGATGTAATGATACTGGTCGGTTATGCTCACCGCTCAGTGATCATGGGAACGTGAATTATATGCATAACGGGTATTCTCGAACCGTAAATCCGGGGTTCCACTGAGGGGTCGGTGGAGACCGAATCATTTGGAGATGCACGTGTGGCAAAAGGAAAAGAGTTTTCAATGAAAGTAACGTGACGAGAGACATGAACACGACCAGAAACTGGGTCAAAACATCTATAACCTTTGTGCTCATCGGAATAACCTAGAAAAACACAGGGTTGAGATCTAGGGGCTAGTTTATGAGGTGGAGTGACATAGGTATTGGGAAAACAGAGACAACCGAATACTCGAAGTTCAAGATAATTGGGATGACATAGAAAGAGGGAGTAGTATGGCGTGGTTTGTGGGTTAAATTGGGAAGTACAAATGTTAAGGAGATATGTGGCTGTGCGGAGAGCTTCGACCCAAAACCGTGGGGGCATAGAAGCTTGGATAAGAAGGGTTCTAATTATATCGTTTATAGTGCGGAGAGATCTCTCAGCTTTGCCGTTTTGAGGGGAAGTGTAGGGGCAGGAAAAATGGAGGAGAATGCCATGGTGGAGAAAGAAATTATGATTTTGGTTGTTGTCAAATTCTTTGCCATTATCACATTGGATGAACCGAATGGGGAGAAAGAAGTGAGTTGCAACATAGCGTTGAAAATTGAGAAATATAGTGTGCACATCAGACTTTTTGCGTAAAGGAAAAGTCCATGCATAATGAGTGAAATCATCCAAGATCACAAGATAGTACTTAAAACCAGAAATACTCTCAATAGGTGACGTCCATAAATCACAATATAATAATTCAAAGGGAAAAGTGCTAGAAGAAGTGGAAGAATTGAACGGAAGACGCACATGTTTTCCTTGTTGACAAGATTCACAAACTAGAGAATTATGACTATCATGATTACAAGGAATAGAGAAATCACTAAGAAGAGAATCTAAGATGATTTTATTGGGGTGGTCTAGACGTTGATGCCAAAGCTCGACTGAAGCAACCATGGATGAGGGTTGAGCAGCCGTGGGAACACCTTGGAGGGAGTAGATATATCCATCACTATTGAAGCGAGCGATCTCCGCCTTGGTCAGAAAATCCTTCACAGAAACACCAAAGGAGTCAAATTCGAGAGAAACAGGATTGTCATGAGTGAATTGTCGAATGGAGATTAAATTTTTAATGAGATCAGGTGCAACAAGAATATTGCGAAGGAGGAGATGTTTTGTGGGTGAGAGCAGTTGTGCATTACCAACACCGGAGATAGGGATAGTAGAACCATTGCCAAGAGTTATAGAGGAAAAAGGTGATGAGGAAAAATTTGATAGCATATTATTTGAAGAAGACATGTGACTAGAAGCACCAGAATCGAAAGTCCAATCGGTACCTGAGTTTCCTTGAGCAGCAAAGTGGTTCATGGCCTGGATAAACGTCGCTTGGTCCCAGCTCGGTGAAGAGGAAGAGGACGGCGACGGTGCAGGCAGCGGAGCAGGCGGTGATGGCGCGTAGGTCAACATGTAGGCACCAGTAGCCGTCGAAGGAGAGGCTGGAGCGTTGTACTACTGGTAATATGGCGTATCAGGCATGTAGGTCGGTGCAGTCATGTAGGCTTGGTGCCAAGGGCGAGTGCCGAGGAGGCCCGGAGAGCCGGCGTGGGGGCGCATGCCCGGCGTCCAGGCGCCGGAGTACGCCGGGGGAGCACCAATCGGAGAGGGCGCGGTCTAGGGCATGGACCAGGCCTGGAGAAGCCCTGTCCACGGGTCGTGCATCGGGCGCCAGCTAGGAGACGCAGGAGGTGCCAGGGCTAGAGGCGTCGGGCCACTGGGAGGAGCTGTGGGTGGTCGAGTCGGCCGAAAGATGTAGGGGTTCGTAGCATGGAAAACAAAAAAACTCTACCGCATGCATACAAACAAGCCAAGATCTATCTACTAGATTGTAGCAACGATTCGATTAGAGTACTCACCCTTGAAGATTCCAAAGCAGTTAACGAGAGCAGATTCTCGTGGATGATGTAGTCGTACACTTGCCGATCTCAAGATCGCGTAGACGATCCTTCCGGCGCTGAGTTCCGGCAGCGCTTCCGCAGTCGGTCACACGTTCAGTACTTGATGAATACCTTCCTCTCCCTTGTTCCAGTAGGCAGCGGAGGTTGTAGTTCTCCCCTCGCGATTCCAGCAGCACGACGGCATGGTGTCGGAAGTAGAGGGAAGATCCCGCAGGGCTTCCCCTAAGCCGGTGCGAGTTATGGTGGATTTAGGGTTTCCGGCGATCTAGGATTAGAAGGCCGGAGAGGAGGAGGTGGTGTCGGCAGTGGCTAGGGCGACAACGACGGGCCGGCGGCGGCGCAAGGCGGCGGCGTGCGGAGGCACACGGTGGGGAGGGCTTTTTGTTGTGTGATTTGGGGCAGCCCTCCCCCTCTATTTATGAGAGGGAGGGTAGCTTGGGAGAGGGGAGTTTGAATTCATACCCAAACCCAAGTTGGATAGAAGGAAGGACTCTTTCCTTCTTCCACTAGGAAACTATTGTTCCAGTTTGACTTTTTAAACCTCCCTTTTGTCTTTCAATTTAGAGCTTTATTTCTCTCTCGCAAATGCCCAACCAAAGTGACCTATGACATGATCTAATCATTCCTCTTAACCATGACACATTCATGGACCATTCCCCTTCCGGTCCGGTGAACCTTCTAGACCCTTCTAGAACCTCTCCGATGAAAACATTGAAATAATTCCCGAACTCGACTTTCCTTATATGAATCTTATTCTCCGGACCATTCCGAATCTCCTCGTGATATCCCGGATCCCATACGAGACTCCGAACAACATTCGGTTTCCCTACTTACATTCCATATCTACTAAACAACATCGAATCCTTCAGTGTGTCTCCCTACGGTTCGTGAATTATGCGGACATGACCGAGACACTTCTCCAATCAATAACCAATAGAGGAATCTGGAAATTCATATGTCTCCCACATATTTCTATGATTACTTAGCGATCGAATGAACCACTTACATACGATACCAATTTCCCCTTTGTCTCGCAATAGTTTACTTATCCGAGGTTTGATCGTCGGTATCTCTGCATACCTAGTTCAAACTCGTTACCGATAAGTACTCTTTTCTCGTTCCCGTGATATGTGATCCCTTGTGAGCCAGTCACATGCTTGCAAGCTAATTGGATGACATTCCACCGAGAGGGCCCAGAGTATATCTATCTGTCATATGGATGGACAAATCCCACTCTTGATCCATGTGCCTAAACACATACTTTCTGGACACTCAATTCCACCTTTATAACCACCCAGTTATGGTGTGGTGTTTGATGTCATCAAAGCATCCTTCCGGTGATGGTGATTAGCATGATCTCATGGTCGAAGGAATTAGGTTACTATGTATCAGAAAGATTATATCAAATGAACTATATTAAATGACTTGATCTTTATGCTACGCTTAACTATAGGAGTATGTCCATCACATCATTCTCCTAATGATATGACCCTGTTGTTAATAACATCTCTATGTTCATGATGAGGAAACCATGATCATATATTAACCAACAAGCTAGTTTAACAAGAGGCTTTACTAGGGACTCTTTTATGTGTACAAATCACACAAGTATTAATGTTTCCGGTTAATACAATTATAGCATGGTATATAAACATTTATCATAAGCATGAAGATATGATAATAACCACTTTATTATTGCCTCATGGGCATATCTCCAACAGTCTCCCACTTTCACTAGAGTCAATAATCTAGTTTCAAACCTTTGTGCATTCAACACCTATGGCTTTCCGGTGTTGTATTTACACGATTGCTAGTGGTCAACTGATATTCGAATCCGACACTTTCAGGTCCGTGTGTAATTGCATGTCTTTGCGTCTCTACGCATCACTCATTCTATAATGAGATTGCTTTGTATAAATTTGGTCCTTTGGTGAGACCTTTAGTTCCTTGGGGTTAAAACATGTTGATAGTTTTGTCATACAATATATCTTCATAGTACTATCCCGCTGTGAACCACACCTAGTTTGATAACAAACTACTTGACGCAAATGCCCTCTTTTGCTGCTATAATAGCAGTCATATACTTAGCCTTTTGTTGTAGTATCTGTCACAATGTATTAACTTTGGAACTCATCCAAATCCATTATGTAACTTACTTTCCATCATATTGTGCCACCCTTAGTTTAGATTAAGATAAACTTAATTTGTACTTTGTGACAAAACTAGTATCAATGTAATACTTTTACAATGAACTAACCATCTATTTGTCACTTGTACAAAATAATATATTCTTAGTTCTTCTAAAAGATCATAAGAATATCTTTACTATCGTCCAATAATCATCTTACAAATCATTCTAGTATACGCTCATAACATTTAGAGCATAGGACATATCTGGATTTGTACACATCACAGCATGATTGATAAAATACTCTTTGTGATTTTATCTATCAAGTATCAAAAATACTTAAATCTTTATTCAATCCTTCTTGTGCAACAAGAACCTTTCTTGTAGTTTCTATATTGAACTCATTCAATATCTCATCTATGTACTTCTGGCACAACCATATTGGCGTCACAATTTATCCATATAGATATTGATGCCAAATATTTGGGTTCTGCCTAAGCCTTTCATCGAGATTAAATTCTTAACCTATGTCAATAAAAAGATACAGCATTTCCAATCAACAATATGTCTTCCACATAATGTATTAGAAACATGTCTTTGCGTTCCCTCTTAATTTCTTGCAAATGTAAGCATCTTCATCATCTCCGATGAAATTAAACTCTTTTAACAGTTTCATCATAGTGAAGATTCCAACTCCGCGATGCTTAATTCAACCATTGAAGTTTGCATATTCTTTTAGCATCCTTTGAATTAACAAAACCCTTTGGACCGTGTCATGCACATGTCCTAGGTAACCATTCTATTAGAAGAACTTGTTTTGTTTATTCAACTACCACATAACAAAATTATATGTAGTGGTTGCTACATTAATCCTTCTAGACTAAATATCGCTGAATGAAAGATCGGATCTTTTCATAGTCAACTATTTGAACATTGTCATGAACTCTTTCCCGACATGTCGATAATTTCATAGATGTGAAACATCCATGTCTATTTCTTTATAGATCCAAATACGACTGTAGGGTCTTGCACCTTTTTAGAGGATCTTTCATGTTCAAAGCTTGATCTCTCGTATATGGAATTATCACGGATTTTATGGCTTCAAACCATTTGACGGAATCAGGGCCCATCATCGCTTCTTTTCATGTAGTCGGATCATTATTGTCAAATAATGATTTAACTCTCAAATCTTGGTATTTGATTGTTTACCCGACCTACTTGGTTCAATAGAAACTTAGACCTCCGTGACCACAACCTTTGAGGCACGCTAGCCATGAGCATTGTTGCTGCCTCTGGAACACTTTTCGGCGCTGCACGACTTTACACATATAGCTAAGGTTCTTTTAACCTTATCAAAGTTCTATTGTCCTCCCACTTAACTTTTCACAAAAATTCCTTTCTCAAAGAAACTTGACGTTCTAAGCGATAATCATTTTTGTCTTTGGTGTTATGGAGGAATACTCAACTATTATTCAAAATAACATACAAAGATATGTTTATCCGATTTTGGTTGCAAACATCTTTCTTATGCATAGCATACCAATGTTTAAGAAAGGACAACTTGGGTTTTATCCCAAACCATAACTTTATATGATGTCATTTCAATGGATTATGATGGATCTCTTTTCAGTGGAAAAACGGTAGTTTCTAAAGCTTTAATATTTAAAATATAATGGCAGTTTTATAATTTACACCTTTGATCTTACCATGTCACACAAGGTTTCATTACATATCTCGAACGCTCCATACTCTTATGGTGTTTCGGGAAATGCAAATCCATGGAACGATTCCTCAAATCTAAGGTATTATGCTAAACTTGTAACTCAAATGTCTTCCTTTATGATCCTATCATAAATTCTTTATTTTCTTGTTACATTGATTTTGCACTTCATCTTGAAAGTTTTTGAACTTTTCAAATGTTTCACACTTCATCCTCATTAAGTAAATATTCATATATTCACTCAAATTTTCGAAGAAAGCATATGAAGTTGAAATCCATCGCTCTTGACTACACGTAATGGACTTCATACATCAAATATGTACAAATTCCAATAATCTAGTTATTTGTTCCCTTTTGGTCTATGAATGGAGTTTTAATTATCTCTAGGAAAGGTCCAAAATTCCATCCACATGGAGTTTCTTCATGTTTTATTTCCAATATAATTTAAACGGTGATGTCACTTCCTAAGTGATCTTTCAATCAATTGTCTTTCGACATTTTTAGCATTTATTTTATGGATGTTATTTATCCAACAATATTTGTAAATCATCCATCTTTTATGGATTACGGCAATTAATTGAACAACGCTTTTGTTCTCATAATACCTGATAAAACAAATCTTGAAGGCAAGCTTTTATGTCAATGGGAAACACATCAATACTTTATTTGTTCTCGATGAACATCATCACATATTCTCTTGCTAGTTACCTAGGCCATTGCAGTTCATGAATTGTGTTGTTTCGTATGACGATTCACACCAACAAATTCAGTATCCAATACTTAAGAACCACATTGTTTAACAAGCAAAGAATACAGCCATAACACATATATCCTCTATATACCTAAGCTGAACAATTCTAGTCTTTTCTTTTCTGCCATATATTTCTGAGATTCTCTTTCAGTATTTTCCTTTCTGTTTGAAAGAATCTACTAACATCAATAGTGGAGCCATACACATGACACATAGTCCAAAACATGTATAGTTAAATACCAATGTCTTTGGACTTGCACTTTGAAGTAGATCACCATCATCCAAATACTTGGTGTTCTTTCAAATTCCATTATTTAGTAATCTTTTAGTGTAGTAAACATTTTGCCTACATCAAATATTCATCCTTATCATGGAACTATTCATGATCAAGCTACTTTAGCTTATAACGGTGAATTACGAGTATAATGTTGCTCTCCAAAGCCTTTTGGAGGATTAAGACGACCAGCATCTCCAACCTTTTGCAAATTCTCATCAAATATGAGAACATGACTTTTGCCATATTATACTCTATCATGTTGAAACCAAAACTTAATTTCAGATGTCACAATATCTTTCACACATGATGGTTTCTAAAACAATTCTTTCAGCTCCCCGATAACCTTGATATTAAAAAAATCTTTTGAATATCAAGAATCATGGAGACAAACATGATATTTATATACTAATACTGGAATTGTTACTCTTGATTTAATACTAATTATTAAACTTCAAGAAGTAACCAGAACTTACTGAAAGTTTGCAATAGGACTTTTAAATTTTAGATAAACACTTCAAAACAATACGATACTAGTTTGTAAAGTAATTAACCAGAATTCTATAGTTCTATTATCTCAATTATAATCTAAGGTGGTAAACGGATGCCAATGACTACAACAACTATGCAAATTCACTTTGATTTAATTGATGATAAATAGTGTTCAACTTTTAATCATATTACTATTGAACTCCCACTCAAAACAATATCCCTCACATTGTTTTAGTGATCACACGAACCAAATTCACTATACCAAGTCTAATCATCACGTGACATGATATAGTTTCAAAGGCAAACAATCATCATGTTCATCATATCATCTATATGACTCATGCTTTACCTTTTGGTATTCCGTGTTCCGAGACCATGTATGTACATGCTAGGCTCGTCAAGATCAAACCTTAGCTTCCGCGTGAGCAAATCTGGCTTGCTTCCATTGTATACACTCGCAGAATCTAACACACCTGATCATCACGTGGTGCTTCGAAACAACGAGCTTTAGCAACGGTGCTTACTAAGGACGAACACTTTATAACTTGAAATTTTGTGCTAGAGGGATCATCTTATAATGCTACCGTCACGAACTAAGCAATACAAGATGCATAAAAGGATTAACATCACATGTAATTCATAATATGTGATATGATATGGTCTTTCTTCTTATGCTTCCGATATCCATCTTCAAGCATGAATATGATCTCCATCATCACCGGCATGGCGTCAAGGTCAATGGCGCCGCTTCATGGTTGTCGTCCACCAGCATCAACTATTACAACTACTTTGAATAATATACACGCAGGTCTTAACGGAATTAAAATACAACCATATGGCTCCTGCCGGTTGCCGACTTACAGTAAGGAACATTGCAGACATCATATATAATCACAATCATGGCCATATCACATCATAGCACACCCCTGCAAAACAAAGTTAGACGCCTCTAATTTTCTTTGCATGTTTTACGTGGTTTGGGGCTTTCATCAAGTGTCGTTCTAACTTACGAATAAGAACCACAACGTTGATACTAGTATTGTCAATCACCCGTTGCAAATTGAATCTTCACTATGTTGGGAGAAACAGGCACCCGCAAAGCCACTTATGCAATACAAGTTGCATGTCAAGCGTGGAGCAAGTCTCATGAACGATGTCATGTAAGGTTAGACCGGGCCGCTTCATCCCACCATCCCGCAAGATGCAAAGTACACAAGAAGCAATCGACAACAAAAACACCAACGCCCATAATGACCATTGTGTTCTACTCGTGCAACAGATCTACATATAGACACGGCTCTGATACCACTGTAGGGGTTCGTAGCATGGAAAATAAAAAATTACTACCGCATGCATACAAACAAGCCAAGATCTATCTAATAGATTGTAGCAACGAGTCGATTAGAGTACTCACCCTCGAAGATTCGAATGCAGTTAACGAGAGCAGATTCTCGTGGATGATGTAGTCGTACACTTGCCGATCTCAAGATCGCGTATACGATCCTTCCGGCGCTGCGTTCCGGCAGCGCTTCCGTAGTCAGTCACACGTTTGGTACTCGATAAAGACCTTCCTCTCCCTTGTTCCAGCAGGCAGCGGAGGTTGTAGTTCTCCCCTCGCAATTCTAGCAGCACGACGGCGTGGTGTCGGAAGTAGAGGGAAGATCCCGCAGGGCTTCCCCTAAGCCGGTGCGAGTTATGGTGGATCTAGGGTTTCCGGCGATCTAGGTTTAGAAGGACGGAGAGGAGGAGGTGGTGTCGGCGGCGGCTAGGGCGACGGCGACGGGCCGGCGGCGACACGAGGCGGCGGCGGCGTGCAGCGGCGTACGGTGGGGAGGGCTTGGTGTTGTGTGCTTTGGGGAAGCCCTCCCCCTATATTTATGAGAGGGAGGGCAACTTGGGAGAGGGGAGTTTGAATCCATACCCAAACCCAAGTTGGATAGAAGGAAGGAATCTTTCCTTCTTCCACTAGAAAACTATTGTTCGAGTTTGACTTTTCAAACCTCCCTTTTGACTTTCAATTTAGAGATTTATTTCTCTCTGGCAAATGCCCAACCAAAGTGACCTAGGACATGATCCAATCATTCCTCTTAACCATGACACATTCATGGACCATTCCCCTTCCGGTCTGGTGAACCTTCTAGACCCTTCTAGAACCTCTCCGATGAAAACATTAAAATCATTCCCGAACTCCGGAATCGAACTTTCCTTATATGAATCTTATTCTCCGGACCATTCCGGATCTCCTCGTGATATCCCGGATCCCATCCGAGACTCTAAACAACATTCGATTTCCCTACTTACATTCCATATCTACTAAACAACATTGAATCCTTAAGTGTGTCTCCCTACGGTTCATGAATTATGCGGACATGACCGAGACACTTCTCCGATCAATAGCCAATAGAGGAATCTGGAAATTCATATGGCTCCCACATATTTCTATGATTACTTAGCGATCGAATGAACCACTTATATACGATACCAATTTCACTTTGTCTCGCGATAGTTTACTTATCCGAGGTTTGATCGTCGGTATCTCTGCATACCTAGTTCAACCTCGTTACCGATAAGTACTCTTTTGTCGTTCCCGTGATATGTGATCCCTTGTGAGCCAGTCACATGCTTGCAAGCTAATTGGATGACATTCCACCTAGAGGGCCCAGAGTATATCTATTCGTCATATGGATGGACAAATCCCACTCTTGATCCATGTGCCTCAACACATACTTTCGGACACTCAATGCCACCTTTATAACCACCTAGTTATGGTGTGGTGTTTGATGTCATCAAAGCATCCTTCCGGTGATGGTGATTAGCATGACCTCATGGTCGAAGGAATTAGGTTACTATGTATCAGAAAGCTTATAGAAAATGAACTATATTAATGACTTGATCTTTATGCTACGCTTAACTATAGGAGTATGTCCATCACATCATTCTCCTAATGATATGACCATGTTGTTAATAACATCTCTATGTTCATGATTAGGAAACCATGATCATATATTAACCAACAAGCTAGTTTAACAAGAGGCTTTACTAGGGACTCTTTTATGTTTACAAATCACACAAGTATTAATGTTTCCGATTAATACAATTATAGCATGGTATGTAAACATTTATCATAAACATAAAGATATGATAATAACCACTTTATTATTGCCTCTTGGGCATATCTCCAACAAAAGATAGGGTTTTTGCCCTTGTAGTTCGGACTAGGGCGCCACCCCGGAGGTGGATGCACCGGTGACGGAGGAGGCAGCGCAGAATCCGCAGGAGCAAGAGGTCGCTGGATCGCGGCGAAGACTCGATGGCGCGCCTCTTTATTTGCGAGGGCACGGTCGGCTCACTGCAGCATAGATCAGACCTCAGCGAAGGTAGGACGAGGCCGCATCATGGGAATAAACGAGGCCTGCTTTTCGAAGCGGTCACCGAGCCCGACTAGGAGGATGTTGATCAGTTGACGGTCGTCGACGGGGTCACCGAGCTCTTGGAGTTCATCGGCGATCGTCTTGAGATTTTGATAGTAGACGCCGACGGGAGAGTCACCTTGGACGATGTTGCGGAGCTCGCTGTGGAGGGTGTTGACGAGGGCGTCGACATTGTCTTGGAAGAGCTGTCGGAGGGCCACCCATAGGGCGGTTGCGCTGGTGGCGTCACGAAACACGAGATTGAAGATCTCAGTGGACACCCGCTGGTAGATCCAATGGATGATGGCGAGATCGTCCTTGACCCAGCGAGTATCGGTAAGCCGGGGAACGGCGTTGTCGGCGACGTGGTTGAGAAGATTGCACCGACCGAGATGAACCTCGAGGAGATGATGCCAATCGTAGTAATTATGCTTTGGTAGATCTAAAGTGATTGGAATAAAGGGGCTAACATCTGAGATTGTATCGGCATAGTGGATAGTTGGGAGGGTAGGAGAGGGTAGAGCAAGGGAGGTGTTGGAGATTTGGCCGGCGTCACCTAGGGAAGCAGCGGCGGCGGCGGCCTTTTTGGTGAAGTAGTCGGGAGGGGGAGGAGGGGGCGGCGTTGGTGGCGGCATGCCCTAGGATCTAATTGTCTGATACCATATAAATTTGATTGACTTGCATAATAATGTTGCTTGAGGGGTGCATAGTATATATGGGGTACGAAACTTGTTGGCCAAGGTTACTTAAACCGACTCTAAAACAAATTCTAACAAATCAAAACCGACTTAACGTTGTCTAGTCTAACACTTCTGTCGCTGGCATGTTTCAGTCTACAAATTTCTGGCCATTGCTTTACAACCGTATAGGTTTTTCAACTTCTCTTACACGAGGGTTTGCTTTTCCGGAAACCCTAAGACAACATCGAGCTTTGCTCATGACGCGAGAGATGCAGAAAAAATATGGAGCTGAACTTTTCAAGAATTTGTTTCTTTTTGCGTAAGAACTATTCTTAGTATAAGGGCAGGTTTTATTTAATATATGACCTTAGACAAGAAAGCATAAAGATACTGAAGGAGACAGCTAGCTAGTTCACCCATGGAATTTGATAGTCTATCCATTTGATGGGAGCATACACCGCGCCCAAGAGTACAAGAAGAACTGGACAACCGGAGTTAATTAATTGCAGTGAAACAAACAAGACAGCTAAACAGACCGTTAACCGGAGTTAATTTTCCAAGGAGCTGCCAAAACTACCGCCCCCACCCCTGCAGTTAACTCGCTGTGCAGGGAGACACCGAGAGCAGAACGAGCACCTGCAAAAGCAAAAAAAAACCTACTGTATTACGGTGGGGGTGGGCAACAAGATCCTTCTATTTTGGCACTTCCCGTGCTCTGCGCTTGCGTAGTACTAGTAGTACTCCCTCTATTCAGGATTATAGGTCCTACGCGCATACTTAGATTGTTAATTTGACCAACAAAATATAACTATCACAAAAGTTATATAATTAGGAAATATAACCTCCAAAGTTTCTAATGGTATAATTTTTATGCTTTATTATTTATATTTTATTGTTTATATTGGCAACCTAGTTATCCGCGCAGGACTTATAATCCTAAACGAAGGGAGTACATCATTTACCCACGCGTGCTTCCTCGGTCCTGCGACCCCGCCAATCAGCGGGCAGCGGCTGGAACCTGGCCAACCGACGGTGCAACGGTCGGATGGATGGAGTGGCGGCGTGGAGGAACGGTGGCGTGAACAGTTCACTGACGCAACGCGTCGGTCGGCATGGGCTACCTGCCCTGCTCGAAGTCGAAGAAGCGGAGAAGAATAGAGGATGCAGAGTGCGTAGACGGATACATTCTAGCTAGGCCGTTGGTTTGTTCTTTTCTTATTGTATTCTTTTCCTTTCTTGGCTAGTCGCCCATCAATTATTTTGATTGGGAAATGCTGCTTGCTTTTTTCTTTTTGTTTCCTAGAGGACTGGAATCCAATGCCTCAGTAAGATAGGGCCCCCTGTTGCAATGTGGATGCATTTGTACGTTCGATTTGCTTATACGTACTGATGCAAGTCAATGCAGCCAGGCGAGTGGGTGTTGTATTTATTCATGGAATAATACCAGGTTTCCTCCGTGAGCGGATGAGCCCATGAATATGTGCGCATCTTATCTTATCTTGGGATGGATCATGGTCATGGATGGCTTGACTGACTTTGGGACGTCACTTGCGATGCTCCGGCGGGCTGCGAAGTCGAGAGAACGACGGCAGGCTGCCAGCTCTACTGTGCGTACGGCGGCACCTGCCTGGCCACGTAGCCGCAGGTATATGCGTGCGTGAACTGATACATGGAAGCAATTAGCGGCAGCCATCCGTGCGTGCTGTCAGCCGCGCAGCCTCTGTGCATCACGCTTTGCGGTTATATACTGGCCTGGCCTACCTACCGTTACAAGGCTTGGTACATACGCCGCGCGCCCAGGAGGAGGGAGGAAGCGGTCACGCGGATGAGCACGCGTGCGGGCGTGTGCCTCACCCGCCGGCCCCTCATCCCCGTGACACGCCTTGGCGGCCTGATCCAGCCGCAGCATTCATAGTATAGTCTTCATGTACACGAGGATTGGCCGGTGCACCCATGCGGGGTTCCGAGCGTAAATGGTTCACCAGCTGAGAGGATCGATCAAGTGTTCAGGGCATGTACACTGGCGTGCTAGCTACTACACTAGTACCTTGGTAAAATTAAATGACTTGGATTTATCAAAATTCATAGATAACTACACACTAAAACGTTAGATACATGCGAATCTAGAAAAATCCGAGTTACTTAGTTTGAGACGGAGGGAGTATAATTCTATAACATTTAGGCAATATACCAGGATTTATACGCGATATGGCGATCTGATGGCGATGATACCAACCAACCCGATGAACTTTTCTGCTGTGGATCCAAAGCGGCACTAGTGCAGAGAGGCCCATTGGTCCCGGTTGGTAGGGGCTTTAGTCCCGGTTACTCAACCGGGACGGGGCAATCGAGACTAAAGCCCCAACTTTTAGTCCCGGTTGCCCCACCAACCGGGTCAAATGGGGGCACACGTGACGGCGTCAGAGCGCGAGGGGGGTGAAGCATTAGTCCCGGTTCGTAACACGAACCGGGACAAATAACCTTCTGCCACGGCAGAGATTTGGCCAATTTCTCTGCCGCGGCAGAGAATTCATTTTGGCACATTTTGTTGCCGCGGCAGCATTTTCGCCACTTTTTGTGCCGCGGCAGAAAATTCATTTAGGTTGATTTATTATTTATTTAGTGTTTTGTACTCATCAATGAAGGAACCATTATATTACACAAGATCATCATGACAATATTACATTCGATACACGGATCGAGTTCATGCACTACATACAAAAGTTGCTCTTTGTACAATCCCTATTGTCTATATACAGCCGAATAGTATTCCCCTTTTGGGTCTAGGACTTCTGCATCCAAGAATCCCGCCAATTCCTCCTGAATTGCTCGTATGCGATCCTTTTGCAGAAGACCGTCTCGTAGACGTTCGATCTGATTTAAAAAGGAGTCAGCCTATATGAATGAAACTAAACACAATTTGATTGTAATTAAAAACTATGGAAATTGTTTACGTATGTGGAGTTGCTCTAAATTTCTGCCCTTCTCATCGCACGTCTGCCGGATGAACTCGTAAAGATAGTATCCACATAGATTGTTACCTGGTCCCTGCGTCAGGCACTTTACGAGAACATAGTTCAATCAAAATAATAATCAAGCATGATAATAACTGTATCAAAACTAGAATCAAAGAGATGCACGGATATAGCGAGTGGTGCTTACATCTAGTGCTTCAAATGTAAGTTCCTCTTTCCAAACACCCCTAGCCTTTTTGGTGAACCTTTTCCAAGCGCTGCCCGACGAAGAAAACGAATAAAATAAGTTATTAATTACTTGATGTCATAAAATTCACGAACGTTGCCGATATAGTGTCGTAATGATTAGAATTACCGCTGGAGAAGTATCTGCATGTCCTTCCACGTCTCAAGGGGTTTATGTTTCGAGTCCATGACTAGTACACGCCCTTTGTCAAGTTGAATGATTAACAGAATATAGTGGTAGCTACGAATGCATAACTAATCAATTATATACTTAACATCGAGTAAGCGAAATAGTAAGTGTATACAAGACAATAACACTCACTCGAAGTTGTAAGGAAATAGTATTTCCCTTCTGGTTTCTTGAAACCTTAATGCGTGTACTATATTATCCTTCGTATCCTGGGGGTTTGTTTTGAGATTAGCTTGATGAACCCAATATGGGTCAATGAAGCCAATGTCATAGATTTGTCCTCTGCTGTATTCGAGAATCTTCATTCTGCATATTACAGTATGATTATATACATGCAATAAATAAGGTGAGATAGCTGGAGACTAAATTAATTACAGAATTAGTACTTACAGACAATAGGCACTGATGATCGATTTGTCCAAGGCGTCTTGATTGAATAATTGAAATAGTTCATCAAATTCAATAGATATCATGTCATCCATATCTTTCCCATAATTCTTTTTTGTAACCTTCAGCACTATCCAGTTAGCTCCGGCCTTTGTGGCATGCAAGTACCAGTTATGCAATCTTCGCATTTTTGTTGGAAGATTATTTAACTCCTCAGGTTTGACGAGAGGTTTGCCGTATTGGTATTTGTATGCTACTTCACTCACGGGGAAGTACTCTAACTAGGATAAGTACTGGGCAATACTCATACCTTGAGCAGCGGCAGCTTCTCCGTATTGTGCAACTACCTCTGGATCATACTGCTCTTCGGCCCCATATTTGCTCGACCCCACATTGGTTTGGGAAATCACCTTGAGAGGGGCGCAAAACTGTTTTGCTTGTTCTCCGAGCTGGGCAACAGATTTCTCGCTTGCATCAGTACTGCTCTTCGAGGCTTTTTGTGCCGCATGTGACTTGAGAATAGAACGCTCATAGTCTGATGACAGCTTTGGCTTGGGTTGATGAAGAGACTTTAGCATTTTCAACACTTTGGCTTTTTCTTCTTTGCTGGAGAACTCTGGCTCTTTCGGCCGCCTCAGCTTAGCAAAAAACGCTGTCGTTTCCGCATCAACGATCGCCGCAGTCTCCTCTTCAGTACAGTCATAAGCTCTCTTGGGAGGAACCTTTGGTACTTTTGGAAGAGGCTCTTGTTTACGTTTCGGCGATCGCTTATCACGACGTAGAGTAGCGGTACGCTTACGCTTTGATGCAGCACGTCCTACGAACGCACCTCCATCTACAACACCTAGTCCCCCAAGTGGACCATTGACTCGCGCCCGTGCCAAGCTCCTACAAGCCAAGGTTAACTCGCTCCTTTCCTCATGTGATTTTGGCCTACCTTTGGATGGCTTGCTACTTCATGCATCTACGTTGTGTATCCTCAGATATGAAGCAACACCACCACACCAAGCCACCAAGGAAGCAGGACCAGGAGAAGAAGCTGCTGGAGCTCTGCACACCGGAGTCTCCGGTGTAGACCGGAGTCTCCGGTCTCCTACACCGGAGTCTCCGGACCTTCCTCCGGTCCAGGCCAGAGACCCAAGCCCGGGACAGCCAGAAGCCCCCTCCGGAGACGGGTCTGGAGATTGACCGGAGTCTCCGGTCCAGACCGGAGTCTCCGGACCGACCGACGCCAGGCATGTTAAAGCCTTTTGGGCCTGGCCCATGTAACCCCCAATTTCGCCCAAACTTCCAGTTTTATTTCAGAACTACCCCTGTTTATGTGGTTGGCCTATATATAGCCCCACCCCTCATATGTAAACCCTAGACTTGGATAATGATAGATTAAGACACCCCTTGTGGATCTTTTAATCTATTGGTCTCATGCTCCTTGATAAGGAGCACCTATTGTCCACCCTCCTCTTGGATCTTGCCTAGTGCGTTCAAGTTGTACAAGGCCTTGGGTTCTCGGTTTCTCGCCCCCAAGTCGTCAAGATCTCACCAAGCACCTCATCCCCCGTTGTTGGCGTGGAGAGCGAGCTTCGCCCAACACTGATCCTAGGGATTATGTTGGACCGGTTGCCACCGGTGTGAGGGATAGGCGTGTATCGTGTTTTGGTTTGCGTGTGTTCGTGGTTTTCATCTCCTCCCTCGATTCCATCCTCCGACCACCGCTTTCCCCCTCGTTCCTCGTGGAATTCGTGAAAGATCGGGCCAACCCCGGGGTTACCCCATAACATCTTGGTATCAAGAGCAAGGTTGATCACGAATTTCCCCCCAATTTTTCTTCTATCCACCATAAATTCGAAATTTTTCCAAAAAACAGCCCCAATTTTCCTTTGGATCGGTCTGTCGTTTTGGAGTGTTATTTGTGGTTTTGATCCGACCAAATCTTGTCTAAGGTGTTGGTTCAGCTTTTGCCTGCGTTTCCCAGCCCAATTTTGGCCAAATTTTCGCGGATTTGAGGACTCTAGGCGTGGATTTCCGCTCAAGAACACGAGCAGACCTCCCACACAGGAGTCTCCGGCCTGCACACCGGAGTCTCCGGTCTACACCGGAGTCTCCGGTCTACACCGGAGTCTCCGGCCCGAGACCGGAGTCTCCGGCCCTGGATGCCAGTTTTGCCCATTTTTCCTCTTTTCCTGCATTGGCTAATATCTCCACTTGTTGTTTGTGTTCCGTGTGCGTGTCACCAACTACCAGATAGCTTCCGCAACATCGCCACGCTCTTCGACACCACGGACCCCAAACTATTTCCCCGCTCCATCGACACAAGATCATCTACATCAACTAAGGTATAACTTGTGTCAACCATTGTAGCCATATCTTCCTTTGTGTGTACCTATCCTATGAGAGCAACTCATTTTGTGTTTGTCTAAGCATTGTGTACTTGCCATTGGAAAGTGAGAGTGTGAGGGCAAATACAAAAGTTAACATAGTAGCATAGCAAGGGAGAAAAAGAAAAAGAATCAAAAAAAAGAGAAAAAGAAAAAGAAAAATAGAAAGATACATAGTCTCCCAATACAAAGAGAGCATCAAGCTTGTAAGCAAAA
This sequence comes from Avena sativa, assembly GCA_916181665.1. Lineage (NCBI taxonomy): Eukaryota > Viridiplantae > Streptophyta > Magnoliopsida > Poales > Poaceae > Avena > Avena sativa. Next base: position 131,322,402 of record OV702298.1, read on the forward strand.
GAGAGAGGAAGAAGCGCGCCAAGGCAAGTGCACGAATCCGTTGCTTACCCTCTTTTGGCAAACGAGTTGTGGTCTCTCCTTGCGTTGGCATGACACCCGAGCGTAGTCTTCGTTAGGCCATTTCGTGCTCACTTTCATAGTCGTGCTAACCCCATTTTTCTCCACGCGTGTGTGTAGTCGTAGGTTCTCGTCACCTTTTGAGTTGACCATTTCCTTTTGACTTGCGATTTGTTGGATTTTCTCCACTTTTGACTCTCCTTTGCGTTCGGTTGGTTCTTTGGCTTTCCCACAATCCTACCCATCCACCAAAAGCTTTTGAGAGTTGTAGCTCCGTTGTGTGTGAGTTTCTTTACCATTTCACTTTGCACGCTGTTCGCTCCTTTGTGTGGCAATTGGTTTGATATAATCTCCAAGGTGAGGTAAAAGGCTAACTCTACGCACCTTTACTCTCCATATACAACCCTTGTCGGCTTTGCATCATGGACAGGAATGGCGAGCCGTTCCAACCACCACCACAACCTCACATGGACCACCAAGCCCATCGCCATCAACATGTTATTTCCACAACAAGTGAAGCATCCGAAGAGGACGAACAAGATCATCGTCGACGTGAAGCACTCAAAGATCCTCCAAGGCGTCATCATCGACATGATCGTCCACGTCGGCAACATGATGGGCATGACGAGCCTCCTCCACATCAAGAAGAAAGAGAACAACCGATTGCGCACGCGGCTCGACGCCCTCCTCGCCACATGGCGCAAGATAATGCTCCTCGGCATCAACCTCGACAAGAACAAGAGCAAGCTCCCCAAGCTCACCGTGAGGACCAACAACCTCCTCCTCGTCCTCAACCGCGACAACAACAAGAGCAAGCTCCCCAAGCTCGTCGTCCAAACCAAGTTCCACCTCCAAACGCGGCACCTCAACAACCGCAAGATCAACGCCACCATCAACAAGCAAGACATGAGAGCTCGGATGATGAAGATGGCCGCCAAAATCATGGCAACCGTCGCAACCGGAACCGCAATGAGGAAGAAACTTTCGGCAAGCTTAAGTTCACCATGCCCAAGTTCACCGGTTCCAATGATCCCGAAGAATACCTCTCATGGGAACTCAAGGTTGACAAGATCTTCCGCATGCACAACTTTAGCAATGAGAAGATGATGGCCATGGCATCCCTCGAGTTTGATGAATATGCCAACCTTTGGTGGGAACAAGTCCAACTCGCTCGTGAATCAAAAGAAGAGCCTCCAATATCAACTTGGCAAGATATGAAGGCTCATATGAGATCCCGCTTTGTTCCTTCACACTACACGCGTGACCTCTTCAACAAGCTTCAAACGCTTAGTCAAGGAACAAAGACCGTGGAAGAGTACTTCAAGCAAATGGAGCTCAACATGATCCGTGCCAACATCGAAGAGCGGGATGAACAAACAATGGCACGTTTCCTCAATGGCTTGAACCATCCTATCAAGCGCATCACCGAGTTCCAACGGTACAACAACATGGTTGAGCTTGTGCACATTGCATCAAAGGCCGAACGTCAAGTGCAAGAGGAAATCAAGTTCAACAAGCCAAAGACATACTTCACATACAAGCAAGCTCCAACCACTACTTCGACAACACCAAGTGGAAGCTCCTCAAATACCACCAAGCTTCCATTCAAGCCAACCCTTCCTCAAGGAAAACCGCCCCCAAGTGGCAAGTACACAAGAGATGAACAACCATTCAATGGTGAGTGCTACAAGTGTGGAGGCAAAGGACACAAGTCGGCCGCATGTGGGAACAAGAAAGTTTTGTTCATCCATGACAACGGCGATGAAGAATACTTGAGTGAAGAAGAGTTTGATGCAAGGGTCAAGGAAGCCATGGCAAGGCAACATTGGGAAGAGGACCAAGAGCTACTCATGTGTGAGCATGACACAAGTCCATCGCTTGTGCTCACAAGGGTCTTAACTACTCAAGCCAATGAGAATGAAGACCAACGATCAAACATCTTCCAAACTCGTGCCGGTATCAATGGGAGGTCCATCAAAGTTGTCATCGATGGAGGGAGTTGCCACAATCTTGCAAGCACGGAATTGTGTGAGAAACTCAACCTCACCCTCCATCCGCATAAACACCCCTACCATATCCAATGGCTAAGTGACCAAGGATCTGTCAAGATCAAGCACACCGTCTCGGTAACGTTCTCAATTGGGCCCTACAAGGACACGGTGGAATGTGACGTGGTTCCAATGACGGTTTGCCATATGTTGCTCGGAAGGCCGTGGAAATATGACAAGCGTGCTTTGCATGATGGTCACTCAAACACTTATACCTTCAAATGGCTTGACAAAACTTGTGTGTTGCAACCAATGACTCCTAGCCAAATAACTGCGGACAATGCAAAGGCTTTAGCGAGGGCGTAATACACAAAACCATCTTGTGAGAAGAGTGGTGAGCGAGAGAACCACACTATAGCGAGTGAGTGCCACAAGCCAAACTCGAGTGGAAAAACTAAGAGTGTTCTTCTTGCCACCAAAAGTGAGATGAGAGAAGAATTCCAAGATGTATTTCCCGAAGAGCTTCCTCATGGACTACCTCCTCTTCGTGGAATCGAGCACCGCATCGACCTCATACCCGGCGCCCCACTCCCAAACCGCGCCGCGTATCGCACGAACCCGGAAGAGACGAAGGAGATAGAACGACAAATCAACCAACTCGTCTCCAAAGGTTTGATCCAAGTAAGCACTAGCCCAAGCGCGGTCCCCGTGATTCTAGTTCCAAAAACGGATGATACGTTGCGGTTATGCATGGACTGCCGTCCAATCAATGCTATCACCATGCGTTATCGACATCTTATACCGCATCTTGATGACATGCTTGATGAGTTATGTGGAGCCACTATATTTTCGAAAATTGATCTTCGTAGTGGTTACCATCAAATTCGCATGGCCGAAGGTGATGAGTGGAAAACCGCCTTCAAGACCAAGCTTGGTCAATGGTTGGTTATGCCTTTTGGCTTATCTAATGCCCCATCTACCTTCATGCGTCTCATGAACCATATTTTGAGATCTCTCATTGGGAAGAGTGTAGTTGTTTACTTTGATGACATCCTTGTCTATAGCAAGTCACTAGAGGAGCATGTTACTCATGTTAAGGAGGTCCTTCAAATCCTCCGTCATGAAAAGCTTTATGCTAATCTCCCAAAGTGCACTTTTGCAAAAGACAAGCTGATTTTCCTTGGTTTTGTTGTGTCTTCCAATGGCATTGAAGTTGATGTCTCAAAAGTCAAGGACATACGAGATTGGCCCATCCCTACAAATGTTAGTGAACTTTGTAGTTTTCATGGGTTGGCTGGCTTTTACCGTCGCTTTGTGAAAGACTTTTCTACCATTGCTTGCCCCCTCAACGAATTGACCAAGAAAAATATCACGTTCGTTTGGGGAAAAGCACGACAAAAGGCTTTTGATGAGCTCAAAAAGAGGCTCACCGAAGCACCACTCTTTGCATTACCAGATTTCACAAAAAAATTTGAGGTTGAATGTGACGCTAGTGGAATTGGTATTGGAGGAGTCCTTATGCAAAATGGGCGTCCCATTGCATACCATAGTGAGAAACTCGATGGCGCACGCCTCAACTATCCCATTTATGACAAAGAACTTTTTGCTTTGGTTCGAGTTCTTCAAGTGTGGCAACACTATATTTGGCCCAAAGAATTTATCATCCATTCCGACCATGAGTCGTTGAAGTATCTTAAGGGCAAAGCCAACTTGAGTAAAAGGCATGCAAAATGGGTTGAGTTCATGGAGTTGTTTCCTTACATTGTCAAATACAAGAAGGGCAAAGAAAATGTTGTAGAGGATGCCTTGTCTCGCAAAAACACAAGCCTTCTTACACGACTCGAAGTAAATGTCTTGGGTCTTGATGACATCAAATCTTTGTACGCGTCCGACCCTTTCTTTGGACCAATTTTTACAACATGTTCAATAGACAAAGGGATTGATGATTTCTATTTGCATAAGGGTTTTCTTTTCAAACAAAACAAACTTTGCATTCCGAAATCGTCTCTCCAACTTTTGCTTCTTCAAGAGTCCCATGGTGGAGGCCTTATGGGTCACTTTGGCCGTGACAAGACTTATGACATGCTCTCCACTCACTACTTTTGGCCAAAGATGAAGCGCGACGTGGAGCGCCACGTCCAACGATGCACTACATGTATCCAAGCTAAGTCTAAGTCCAACCCCTTTGGTCTTTATATGCCATTGCCTATTCCTCATGCACCTTGGTCGGACATTAGCATGGACTTTGTGTTAGGATTGCCTAGATCTAAACATGGTCATGATTCTATATTTGTAGTAGTGGATCGCTTTTCAAAAATGGCACATTTCATTCCGTGCCATAAGACCGATGATGCTTCACATGTAGCAAATTTGTTTTTCAGGGAAATAATTCGGCTACACAGCGTACCAAGAACAATCGTCTCCGACCGCGACGTAAAATTCATGAGCTACTTCTGGAAGACTTTCATAACCAAGCTCGGCATCAAGCTCCTCTTCTCGTCCGCCTCGCATCCTCAAACTGATGGACAAACCGAGGTCGTCAATCAAAGTCTTGGCACACTCCTCCGGGTGTTGATAAAGAAGAACCTTAAAGACTGGGAGGAATATATTCCACATGCCGAGTTCGCCTACAACCGCGCCAAGCACTCCACCACCATGAGGAGTCCGTTCATGATCGTCTATGGATTCGAGCCCCTCACCGCGCTCGATATCCTTCCTCTACCTCTTCATGAACGTGCCAATATGGACGTTGTCAAGCGTGCCCAAACAATGAAGAAACTCCATGAAGACACAAGAGCTACAATCGAGAAACAAGTCCTTCGCCAGGCATCAAGGCTAAACAAGAACAAGAAAGAGATGATCTTCGAAGAAGGCGACCTTGTGTGGATACACTTGAGTAGAGACCGCTTCCCCAAGGACCGCGACTCCAAACTCAAGCCAAGAGGTGATTGACCGTTCAAAGTGCTAAAGAGGATCAACAACAACGCCTACATCATAGATATCCCAACATCCAAGTATCTTGTGAGCCCGACATTCAATGTTAAGGACCTATCACCCTACCATGGCGAAGATGAAGTTGAGAAGGTTGAAGAGTCGAGGACGACTCTTTCCCAAGGGAGGGGCGCTGATGCAGCCCGTCCTACGGACGCACCTCCATCTACAACACCTAGTCCCCCAAGTGGACCAATGACTCGCGCCCGTGCCAAGCTCCTACAATCCAAGGTTAACTCGCTCCTTTCCTCATGTGATTTTGGCCTACCTTTGGATGGCTTGCTACTTCATGCATCTACGTTGTGTATCCTCAGATATGAAGCAACACCACCACACCAAGCCACCAAGGAAGCAGGACCAGGAGAAGAAGCTGCTAGAGCTCTGCACACCGGAGTCTCCGGTGTAGATCGGAGTCTCCGGTCTCCTACACCGGAGTCTCCGGACCTTCCTCCAGTCCAGGCCGGAGACCCAAGCCCGGGACAGCCAGAAGCCCCCTCCGGAGACGGGTCCGGAGATTGACCGGAGTCTCCGGTCCAGACCGGAGTCTCCGGACCGACCGACGCCAGGCATGTTAAAGCCTTTTGGGCCTGGCCCATGTAACCCCCAATTTCGCCCAAACTTCTAGTTTTATTCCAGAACTACCCCTGTTTATGTGGTTGGCCTATATATAGCCCCACCCCTCATATGTAAACCCTAGACTTGGATAATGATAGATTAAGACACCCCTTGTGGATCTTTTAATCTATTGGTCTCATGCTCCTTGATAAGGAGCACCTATTGTCCACCCTCCTCTTGGATCTTGCCTAGTGCGTTCAAGTTGTACAAGGCCTTGGGTTCTCGGTTTCTCGCCCCCAAGTCGTCAAGATCTCACCAAGCACCTCATCCCCCGTTGTTGGCGTGGAGAGCGAGCTTCGCCCAACACCGATCCTAGGGATTATGTTGGACCGGTTGCCACCGGTGTGAGGGATAGGCGTGTATCGTGTTTTGGTTTGCGTGTGTTCGTGGTTTTCATCTCCTCCCTCGATTTCATCCTCCGACCACCGCTTTCCCCCTCGTTCCTCGTGGAATTCGTGAAAGATCGGGCCAACCCCGGGGTTACCCCATAACACACTTTTTATCCTGAGGCGCCGGCGATGGCTCCCGCGGCGATGGCTGCGCCGGAGATTGGTGAGGCGACAGAGCCGGGTGAGGTGACGGAGCCGGGTGAGGCGACGAAGACGGCTGCCGCGGCGGCGACGACCTCGCTGGAGATGGGTGAGGCGGCGGCGAAGATGGCCTTGGCGTGTGATTTCGAAGCACGATACATTCCTTTGGCCATAGAATGGTGACGTTTTTTGCGTCTCCCAGTACAGTCACATCCCCTTCACCTGCAGGGTAGTCAAGATCCAAAACTTCAAAGGTGGGCATGATTTCATCCACCCCAACAACAGCGTAGCCCTCTGGAACCGGACGACAGTGGTAAGTTGGTGTGGGTCCAATTGGTAAGGCATAGCCGACCGCCACCTTCATTGATATGTTCACAACTTTGATATGTAGCTCGCAGTGTGTCATCTCTGTGATATCATCCACTGGGTAGCCAACAAGAGCCATCATCGGTGCACCATCGTCATCGCCATTGTCATCACCTGGGACCTCGGTGGAAGCCACACTGCTTTTTCGATTATTCGATAGGCCGGTAGCATCGAATGCAGTGTGCTGCTGAGATGGGCCGGTAGTACTTTGCTCTTTAAGTGCGTTAATTTCATCTTGTTGTTGCTTTATTCGTTTTTCAATTAAACGCATTCGCTCTTTCTGACTATCTGCTTCAACTTCCGCCATGTCCTTTCTCCTCTGACAGCTTCTATCAGGATATTTCTTCCTCTCTTCGGGAAACCCAGTCATACATGGTTGGGATCCTCTTGTGCCTCGTGTTCGTCCATCATGTTCCTTATTTCCAAGGGCGAGTGTGAGCTCATCATTCTCTCTATCGGGAATGAAGTCCCCATCTTTAACAGCCTTTACTACTTTTCTCATCCTCTCGATTGGCAAGGGGTCTTCTTTATGTTGTATGTTATATATACACCTCCCTTCCGAGTCCAACGTGCTCCCATGCCCGTAAAACCAATTCCTTGCACGTTCTACCCAATCGTCTGTCTCTGGGGTGATCTTTTTAGCACGCAGTTCATTCTCAAGTTTCTCCCACTTAGGAATGCCAGCCCTGTAGCCACCTTGCCCCATAGTATGGTGATACTTTAGCAGCATTCAGCTTATTTGTTGCAAACATTTTCTTAGCTTTTTCTGATGTCTTGTATTCCACAAACTCAGCCCAGAATGGTTTTATCTTCTCAAACTGAATATTCTTGAAATCGGGAGTCTTCTCTTTCACGACATAGTCAAGGTGCAATCTTTTCTTCCAGTTGGTGAAACACTGGGCCATCTTCTTCAAAGCCCACTCCCTGACCTTAGCCTCCATGGCTCTCCCATGTTCTAAGGCATCCTCAACTGGATCCTCCGCATTTGGATCCAGCTCTATCTTCGGTATTTTGAAATTAACCATGAGCCTCTTCCACAGTAAATATTTGGCGTGGTTAGGGACAAATAAACATGTTCCCTCTTCATCCGCATTAGCAGGCCTATTCCAATTTCTAATGGTGATCGGGATTAAGTCCCTAACGATTACTCCGCATTGTGCCATAAATTTGTTTGCGACAACTTCGGGAGCTGTCGGTTTGCCGTCTTCAGCGACATCTTCGATCCTGAACCTCTCATGGTCTTGCAACTTTTTGGTTGGGCCTCGTCTGCTCTTTTCAGTAGATTTGTTCGATCCGGAGGGTTAAAAGAATAAAGATCATCGTTACTATTTCTATATAGATAGCAGATGATTAATTAATGAATTAATTATATTACATGCACCTCGCCGGAGCAGTCGTCTTCTCGATTACTCAAGGCATCGCCTTCTCCCTCGCGGAAGGCAACACCTTCAACCTCAAACAAGTCGTCTATTCCGGTAAAAAGAGGATCACCCTCACCGGAGTTGTTCAGAAACGTTGATACATCTAAATTTTCTTCCCCGCGGATCACACCTTGGATCAACTCTTCCTTTTCTTCGTCTCTGACGTGTGGGTCCATATTTTCTGCATAGGTGGAAAAACGAATAAGTCAAAGCGGCTAAGGGAGAAAGTTAGGTATGGTGTTGAGAGATATAAACCCTAATTAAGAGAAACCCTAATATATACATACACAATAATAAAAATGAAGAGAAACCCTAAACCCTAAACCTGTAGGGCGTGTAGGGGCACCCAGTTATAACCAAAGGGCCTTTAGTCCAGGTTGGTGGCTCCATCGGGCTCGGATAAGTCAAAGCGGCTAAGGAGAAACCATCGGGCTCGGATCCTATCACGAAGAACCAATACATAAAAGAAAGGCGGCAATCAATCAACCCTCGGGTTCGGGATGCCCTGGCGAGGACACACCGGCTAACCCTAGGTGCAACATCGATTCAACTAGGGTCTATGACAACTAATATCATGGCTAAGCATCTACAATGCGATGGCTATCAAGAAATATTCGATCTTCGATGGTGTTGACCTCGGTCTTTGATCTCGATCTCGTATTCTACCGCGAAGAACCGAAAGCCGGAAAGAGAGGGGAACAATCAACACATGGCATCGATGCAATGATCAAACAAGGATGATGATATGACAAGTTAATTTGTATTAAAAAGTAACCCTAAGACATGCTCGGCAATTTAAACGGGGTTCCGAGGGGTGAAAACCCTAACTCGGCAAAACTCCGGAGTATATGAGAGGGATTGATTTTGTTTTCTAATTAAACTTGTCTTGAAAGTTGTTGAACAATGCATGATTATAGGTTAAATAGTTAGATCTCATTTTTATGAATATTTTGATATATTATTTGTATTTTTCTGAGTTATAAATAATTAATTATTGAATTTACAATATTATATCAATTTATGGATTTAATTAAACCATTTCTGAATTTAAACAAAACAGAAAACATTTTTACACCGAGGCCATTGCTAGCCACAGTGGCTGACAGAGGGGCTCGTGGCCACCTCAGCCTCCACGCAGGGAGGTGGGACCTGGACCAGGCCACGGCTAACCTGCACCATAGAGGCACCTAGCCTCTGAGGTTGGCAGGTGGGACCGGGGCCACGCGGGCACCACGCGGTAGCCACGCGAGCACCACGTCACCACGACGGGCGGCGCGGCAGACGGTGGTCGACGGCGACCCTGGGGAGCGTGCGGGACTGTGGGGTTGTGCGCGTTCGAAAGAGCTCGTCGAGGCGAACCATATGGTGGCTGCGCCGCCCATTATTGGTCGCCGGAGCGACGAGCATAACGGCGGACAGAGGCGGCGGCGACAAATGGTCGTCGCGGTAGAGCTAGAGAGCAAGAGGGAGCGTGTGAAAAGGTGCTAGAGCACAAGTGGCTCACCACGAACGTGATGCCGAGGTCGGGGAAGCAAGGGGTGGCCGGACGGAGGCGAATCGACGACGGCCGAAGCTCGGGAAGATGGGTTACAGAGGTTGATTAAGGCCGAGAGGGGACAATTCCTTTGGCGTAGAGACGCAGTCCAGCACGACGGAGCTCCTCGGCACCTTGGCTTGGCTCGGGGAGGCTCTGAACGGCGACGACGACGAGTTTGGGTTTCTGCTTAAATGGGGAAGAACGCGAGAAGGAACGAGAGGGGATGAGATTGGTACTGGGAGAGAGAGGGCAACGCAGCGGTTCCTATCCTTGCATCGAACAGCGGCGACGAGCTTGGCGGGCAGCCTGCCGGCGTCGTGGGGGGGTTCCTGTGTGCGCGCGTCGATGAATGAGATGGGGAAGAATAAGAAGAGGAGGCGATCCAGTTATAACCGAAGGGCCTTTAGTCCCGGTTGGTGGCTCCAACCGGGACTAAAGGGTCATACGTCCCGGTTGGAGCCACCAACCGGGACGTATACTCCAATTTTTTCAGCAGATAAAGGGGCGCGCGCGGGGGGTCTTTAGTCCCGGTTGGTGGATCCAACCGGGACATATGACCCTGTTTTCAAAAAAATTCAGGAATTTTCCCTCTGTTCCCGCCTTATTTTTTATTTTGGGGTTTAAATTTGTAATGTTTTTTAAATGATAATTACTTTGGAATTTAGAAAAACTTTAAACATAAAAACTGTTTGGATTTAAATAACTAATTCGAAACCATTTTCTGTTTTTAAAAATAATTAATGTAACCATTTAAACTATGAACCATTTAAAATTAAAAATGAATTAACTTATATTTTTTGAATATTAATTTGAAATTTAGAAAAACTTTAAACATAAAAAGTGTTTGGATTTGAATAACTAATTCAAAACCATTTTCTATTTTTAGAAAATAATTAATGTAACCATTTAAAATTAAAAATTAATTAACTTATATTTTTTGATTATTAATTTGGAATTTCGAAAAACTTTAAACATAAAAAGTGTTTGGGTTTGAATAATAATTCAAAACCATTTTCTGTTTTTAAAAACAATTAATGTAACCATTTAAACTATGAACCATTTAAAATTAAAAATGAATTAACTTATATTTTTTGAATATTAATTTGGAATTTAGAAAAACTTTAAACATAAAAAGTGTTTGGATTTGAATAAATAATTCAAAACCATTTTCTGTTTTAAAAAATAATTAATGTAACCATTTAAAATATGAACCATTTACAATTAAAAATGAATTAACTTATATTTTTTTAATATGAATTTGGAATTTAGAAAAACTTTAAACATAAAAAGTGTTTGTATTTGAATAAGTAATTCAAAACCATTTTCTGTTTTTAATTTGGATTTGAATTAACTTATATTTTTTATATATTAATGGGCGGAAAAAAAAGGACGGAAAATAATGGGCGGAAAGAAAATTTGATTAGGATAGAACTGGAATTAAAGTACATAACGCAACTAACACAAAGTTACATAGAAGAACTGAAAATTAAGATACATGGCCAGATTAAGCCACAATCGACCGAACTTGTTTTGCAATGTTGGAATGATTCTGCCATGCTCCTGCCTACACCTGTAATACTCGCCACTGTAGTCGTCGTACTCGCCGCGGCCGTCGTCGCTGTCATCGTCGGGGTCGCCGTAGTTGAACCTTGAAGGCTGAGTACGAGTGGGCTGGACTTGAGGGTAGCGCAGGCGGGGGCTAGAGTCGGCGGCTGTGTCGTAGGCCATGACGCTTTGGAGAGTCCGGCCGCGCCACCACAGCCGACGGCCGGCCTCGTTGAAGTTCGGAGGAGGTGGGTCGTCCTCCTCGTGCCTGGCGAGCGCCCTCTCACGCCGATCCACGAAGAAGGCTTCCCAAGTCGGAAAATAGTCAGGATGCATCTGGGATTCCTTCGATGCTCCGGCGTGAGCTCGAAGTAGTAGTGGTTCGTGATGGCCATCCGGCGCGCCACACCTAGAGGGACAGGAGAAACCGGCACGCCTCCGGTGCTCAGCATCCAGCCGACGGGGACACAGTAGCCCGGCGGGCAGGGGTAGTTCGAGGCGCAAAGCGCCTCTGCCTCCCTGGGAGTTAGTGCTACGGTGGAAGTCATGGGAAAGAGTGATGAGGTTGCAGATATGAGTCTAGAGATGTGCAATGACAATGGAGGCCAACCCTACATATATATATAGTGAGAAATGGTAGGAAGATAACTGGAGGGAAGAACTAGCGGGAAGAACCGACGGGAAAAACTGGCCGGAAGAACTGGCGGGAAAAAATGGCGGGAAAAACCGGACCCACTTCCTGCTGATTCGACAGACATTTGTCCTTTTTACCCGGGATGGATGAAAAGTTTTGAGATGTCCCAGTTAGGAGATAGTCCATGTAAGATGGTCTAGTATTTTAGGAAAATGGGACGGTAGCATTCGAAAATGGCATTTTGGTGGTTACTTCACAAAACGACCCGTTTTTTGTACTCGAAAAATGGAAAAGGGCTTTTCCGTGCGACAAAAAGGAAAACTTCCTCCTGCAACATTGTTCTCCATACCAATGTCCACACACATGCATAATATGGGCACAACATCACAAACTATGCCGTGATTCAGCACATAACATCGGTCATTTGGACCGAAAGCCATGAAACCTCGAACATGATAGGTCATTTTGTGAAGGTTTTTTCGAAACATAATCAATATAACAAGTCTAGTATTTTTCCTTTAAAATATGTAACATAATATGACACCACGCGAAGGATTTTTATTGTTCGGATTTTTTTGAATTTATTATGCCCGTTTTGAATTATCTGAATTTCTAACTATGATCGAACCGGTGTGCATGAAGATAGGGAACGAGCATCATTAGAACTTGCATTGGATCTCTGAAGAAACCACATATTGCGAGTCTAAAAATGAATTTTTCAAAAAATCATGGGTGATAGATCATGTACCTGTAGTACAAACCGGACCCACTTCCTACTGATTCGGCAGATATTTGTCCTTTTTATCCTGGATGGACGAAAAGGTTTGAGATGTCCCGGTTGGGAGATAGTCCATGTAAGGTGGTCTAGTATTTTAGGAAAATGGGACGGTAGCATTTTGAAACGGCATTTTGGTGGTTACTTCACAAAACAACCCGTTTTTTGCGCTCGGAAAATGGAAAAGGGCTTTTTCGTGCGACAAAAAGGAAAACTTCCTCCTGCAACATTGTTCTCCATACCAATGTCCACACACATGCATAATATGGGCACAACATCATAAACTATGCCATGAGTCAGCACATAACATCGGTCATTTGGACCGAAAGCCATGAAACCTCGAACATGATAGGTCATTTTGTGAAGGTTTTTTCGAAACATAATCAATATACCAAGTCTGGTATTTTTCCTTTGAACTATGTAACATTATATGACACCACGCGAAGGATTTTCATTGTTCAGATTTTTTTTGAATTTATTATGCCTGTTTTGAATTATCTGAATTTCTAACTATGGTCAAACCGGTGTGCATGAAGATAGGGGACGAGCATCGTTAGAACTTGCATTGGATCTCTGAAGAAAACACATATTGCGAGTCTAAAAATGATTTTTTCAAAAAATCACGGGCGATAGATCATGTACCTATAGTACAAACCGGACCCACTTCCTACTGATTCGGCAAACATTTGTCCTTTTTACCCGGGATGGACGAAAAGGTTTGAGATGTCCCGGTTGGGAGATAGTCCATGTAAGGTGGTCTAGTATTTTAGGAAAATGGGACGGTATTATTCTGAAACGGCATTTTGGTGGTTACTTCACAAAACGACCCGTTTTTTGCGCTCGGAAAATGGAAAAGGGCTTTTCCGTGCGACAAAAAGGAAAACTTCCTCCTGCAACATTGTTCTCCATACCAATGTCCACACACATGCATAATATGGGCACAACATCACAAACTATGCCGTGATTCAGCACATAACATCGGTCATTTGGACCGAAAGCCATGAAACCTCGAACATGATAGGTCATTTTGTGAAGGTTTTTTCGAAACATAATCAATATACCAAGTCTGGTATTTTTACTTTCAACTATGTAACATAATATGACACCACGCGAAGGATTTTCATTGTTCGGATTGTTCTAAAAATGGGACGGTAGCATTCTGAAACATGATTTTCATTGTCGAGACCACGCGGAGGGATTTCGGCAGGCTGGGCCAGACATCACTAATGATAGGGGTGAGTGTCGACATTATGTCATGGGGCGTGTACCTTGTCCCGGATGGTGTCACCAACCGGGACTAAAGATGAACCTGTAGTCCCGGTTGGAGACACCAACCGGGACAAAACACGAGTCAGCACTAATAATAGGGGTGAGTGTCGACATTATTTCGTAAGTGTCGACACTATGCCGAGCTGCTTGTACTATAAATAGGCATCCTTGCGAGTCCAGTCCTCCAGCCAGTTTGAGGCATCTCCAAGATGGTTTTCGAGAGCAGGGACACCACTACGGCCAGTTTCAGGGAGATGCCGATGGAGCCCAGTCCTCCGGCATCTCCGAGAAACTGGTCATAGAGGCACTCCCTAATATGTGAAATTAGTTAGCTCCAAGGCGTATTGTTCTAGTTAGAGAAGTTACAAGCTGCAAGATGATTTTCGAGAGCAGGGACACCACTACGGCCAGTTTCAGGGAGATGCTGACGGAGCCCAGTCCTCCGGCATCTCCGAGAAACTGGTCATAGAGGCACTCCCTAATATGTGAAATTAGTTAGCTCCCAGGTGTATTGATCTAGTTAGAGAAGTTACAAGCTGCAAGATGGTTTTCGAGAGCAGGGACACCACTACGACCAGTTTCAGGGAGATGCCGCCGAATCCCAGTCCTCCGGCATCTCCAAGAAACTGGTCATAGAGGCACTCTCTAATATGTGACTGCACGCGTTTGGAGATCAGATCGTAATGGTAAGTACGAATCGGGACAACTTCTTCATAGTCCCGGTCTAGCCACAAAACGGGACTAACACTCAAGACATTTATTAATATTAAAAACTGAGACTACAAAACCGGGACTAAAGGCCCCCCTATATATAGTCCCGGTCAAGCCACAAACCGCGAAAGATATCCTTCGGTCAAGCCACAAACCGCGAAAGACATGAACTAGAGTTACATAATATGAGCATGAACTTCTTGGCATATGTCCTTCCTTATGATCGCTTCAGACGTAACCATGGAGCATCTTCTTTACTTAACGGAATGCTTGGGTCAGTTTTCAGTGTGAAGGGCGGAATTTCATCAAACTTATTATAATCTTCTGACATGTCTGTCTTGTCCTTGATTCCCACGATGTTTCTTTTCCCTAAAAGAACTATGTGACACTTTGGCTCATCATATGATGTATTCGTTTGCATATTTTTTCTTTTTTTCGGTCTGGAGGACATGTCCTTCACATAGAAAACCTGAGACACATCATTGGCTAGGACGAATGGTTCATCTCTATAACCAAGATTGTTGAGATCCACTGTTGTCATTCCGTATAACTGGTCTATCTTTACCCCTTCCCCATTCAGGTTGACCCATTTGCAGCGAAACAAAGGGACCTTAAAAGAGACTCCATAGTCTAGTTCCCATATCTCCTCTATGTAACCATAATATGTGTCCTTTTGTCCATTCTCGTCTATTGCATCAAAGCGGACACCACTATTTTGGTTGGTGCTCTTTTTATCTTGGGCGATCATGTAGAATGTATTCCCATTTATTTCGTACCCTTGGAAATTCAATACAGTAGAAGATGGTGACGCGGCCAACAAGTATAGCTGATCTCCAACAGTGGTGTCATTCAAGAGATGTGTCCGCATCCAACCACCGAAAGACTTCATGTGTTCATCTGTAATCCATGATTCAGGCTTCCCCGGGTTTTTGGAGCGTACAATATTCTTGTGTTCCTCGATATACGGAGCTGCCAAGGTGGAATTATGTAGAACTGTGTAGTGTGCTTCAGTGAAAGAATCCCCGTCCCTACATATCATTGCTTTCTTTCCCAGCGTGCCTTTTCCACTTAGTCTTCCCTCATGCCGCGAGTTAGAAACACCAATCGGCTTAAGGTCAGGAATACAGTCAACACAAAACTCAATGACCTCCTCTGTTCCATATCCATTGGAGATGCTTCCTTCTGGTCTAGCACGGTTATGAACATATTTCTTTAAGACTCCCATGAACCTCTCAAAGGGGAACATATTGTGCAGAAATACCGGACCGAGAATGGCAATCTATTCCACTAGGTGAACCAGGAGATGCGTCATAATATTGAAGAAGGATGGTGGGAACACCAATTCAAAACTAACAAGACATTGTACCACATCCTTCTGTAACCTTGGCAGAATATATGGATTGATTACCTTCTGAGATATTGCATTGAGGAATGCACATAGCTTCACAATGGGTACTCGAACATTTTCCGGTAGAAGCCCCCTCAATGCAATCGGAAGCAACTGCGTCATAATCACGTGACAGTCATGAGACTTCAGGTTTTGGAACTTTTTCTCTGCCATATTTATTATCCCCTTTATATTAGATGAGAAGCCCGACGGCACCTTGATACTGTAAAGGACTTCAAAAAAGATTTCCTTCTCTGCTTTGGTAAGAGCATAGCTGGCACGACTTAAGTGACGCCCTTTATCCGTCTTGTTATGTGTATGCATATTCTTTGGGTCTTTTATAATTTGTTGGTCCTCCCGTGCTTCTGGTGTATCTTTTGTCTTCCCATACACGCCTAGTAATCCTAGCAGGTTCACGCAAAGATTCTTCGTCACGTGCATCATGTCGATTGAAGAGCGGACACGCAGGACTTTCCAATATGGCAGCTCCCAAAATATAGATTTCTTCTTCCACATGGGTGCGTGTCCTGTAGCGATGTCGTTCGGAACTGATTGACCGCCGGGACCCTTTCCAAAGATTACTTCTATGTCCTTGACCATACCAAATACATCATCACCAGCAGGGAGTTCATGCTTCTTCCGGTGATCTGCCTCACCTTTGAAATGCTTGCCTTTCTTTCTTATGGGATGATTGGTCGGAAGAAATCGTCGATTCGCCAGGTACACAACCTTCTTGCATTTATGCAAATATGTACCTTCAGTCTTATCTAAACAGTGTGTGCATGCCTTATATCTCTTGTTTGTCTGTCCTGAAAGGTTACTAAGAGAAGGCCAATCATTGATGGTTATGAATAACAACCCTCGTAGATCAAATGGATCCTGTTTGTTCACATCCCACACACGTACACCTGGTTTGCCCCATAACTGTAAGAGTTCTTCAACTAATGGCCTAAGGTACACATCAATGTCGTTACCCGGTTGCTTCGGGCCTTGGATGAGCACTGGCATCATAATGAACTTACGCTTCATGCACAACCAAGGAGGCAGGTTGTATATATATAGAGTCACGGGCCAGGTGCTGTGACTGCAGCTCTACTCCCCAAAAGTATTCATGCCATCCGTACTTAGACCAAACCATAAGTTCCATGCGTCACCTGCAAAGTCTAGGAAGTCTCTCTTGATTTTTCTCCAGTGTGACGCATCAGCAGGGTGTCTCAACTTCCCGTCTTTCTTACTGTCTTCTTTGTGCCATCGCAACAACCTGGCATGCTCTTTGTTTCTAAACATGCATTTTAACCTTGGTATTATAGGAGCATACCACATAACCTTAGCAGGAACCCTCTTCCGGAGGGGCTCTCCCTCAACATCACCAGGGTCATCTCGTCTGATCTTATACCGCAATGCATTGCATACCGGGCATTTATCTAAATTCTCATACTCTTTACCGCGGTAGAGGATGCAGTCATTAATGCATGCATGTATCTTTTGCACATCTAATCCTAGAGGACAGCGAGTCTTCTTTGCTTCGTAGGTACTCTCGGGAAGTTCGTTATGTTTTGGAAACTTTGGCTTCATTATTTTCAGCATCTTTTCAAATGAGGAGTCAGTTAGACCAGACTCTGCCTTCCATCGCAACAATTCCAGTGTGGTACCAAGCTTTGTGCTGCCATCTTCACAATTTGGATACAACAATTTCTTGTGATCTTCTAACATGCCCTCTAACTTCAACTTCTCATTTTCTGTTTTACAGTCTCGCTTTGCATCAGAAATGACCCTACCAAGTTCATCAGCCGGCTCATCTGATGCCCGTTCTTCACCTCTTTCCTCTCCATTGTCTTCCATTGCAGTATCACTGTATTCATGAAACATATGATGATAGTTGTTATCATCATCTTCTTCTTCACCATCTTCCATCATAACCCCTCTTTCCCCGTGCTTGGTCTAGCAATTATAGTTGGGCATGAAACCTTTCATAATCAGGTGGCCGCGAATGATTTTCGAGGAAGAGTACTCCTTGTTGTTCCGACATTGAACACATGGACAATGTATAAAATCATTCTCTTTGTTTGCCGTAGCCACATCGATAAATTTATCCACGCCTTTCATATACCCGGCTACGCGCCGGTCACCGTACATCCATTCCCGACCGTTCATCTGCATCATATAAGTAAGTTTATCAAAAAACAGGATATCATAAATAGTGAAATGACCAATTCACATCGACACATGCATTGTATCAATGACAGAGAAAAGATAAGATTGCTAACCTCGATCGAGGGAAATAAAGAGGAGAAAGCTCAAGTGCGTCTCGGACACCTTCTATATTTTTGTTCTATGAGAAATTGAACGGGATTATTCACTCAAACATTTCATCAAACACCTTGAATGCATGCATAGGGGAGAAAAAACTAGCACACCCCTCACACCTTCCACCAAGAGAAAAAACAGAGTGGAGGCAGAGGGGGCTGGGGCGTTGCATTTATAGAGGGCGGAAGCATACGTCTCGGTTGGAGCCACCAACCGGGACTAAAGGTGTGTGCCACGCCACGTGGCTGTGGCCAAACCTTTAGTCCCGGTTGCTGGCTCCAACCGGGACGTATGCCCCGTTACCAACCGGGACGCATGCCTCCGGCCCCCGTGCCCGCTCGAACGGGACGTGTGCCAGCATTAGTCCCGGTTGGTGGCGCAACCGGGACTAATGCTCTGAGGGGGCGCGAACGGATGGCCTGTTTTCTACTAGTGTGGTCCTCCCAGGTTGGGTCAGCATGTCTTAATCCTTGTAAAATGGCCTATTTTTTTGTAAAATTATGGTATTTGTTATTGGAAATATGAGAAATTTATCATATGATTTAATCGATAAAAACAATAGATAAAGCATGACTAATAATATAGCAATTAACGTAATCACGCAATCTTGCTGATGGATTGTAAATAGCAAGTCTAAACAGATTGCTGCACATAATATAAGAGAGATAATTTGCAGTAGAAGAAACATGATCTAAAGAAGATGCATGAAGAATGCATACGGTGCAGAAGAAGTACCACTTGCGTTGGTGTTGATGTTGTCAGTCATTGTCGTCGAATGGGTGGTTGACATAGGGAAGAAGTCATCATCGTCCGTGAGGGAGTCCATGATGGAGCCAATAGTCGTGTGGCAGCGTTTCCCTAAAACCTTATCGCCTCTCCTTCGTACATGATCGCAAGAGACGGGGCTCGAGAGGCCTAATATTCCGACTCGCGGTGCACGTCACAAGACATTATGGAAAAGACTTGGAGATTGTTAGTAGTTGATCTAGTTGTCAGTTTTAGTTTTCTGTAGTCTAGTGTGACACGTTGTGTGTCCCCTAGCGATAGGAATAAAGTCTGATGCGTGCCTAGTTCATGCACAGACCCATTAGTTTTGTTATGTCAGTTATGTAAGCCTGGCACGATCTACTCTGTGGGATGGCGCAGATGAAAGTGGATCGTGATCGGGGTAGCGTAGGAATCGGTCACGTTCGCTGCAACGATGTGAACCTGGAATAAAAAGGAAGGAGCAGAAAAGACGCACGGTTAACGCGTCGAAAAAACTCTGTCTCTGAAAGTGTTGTGCTCGTGCGAACAGAGAAAGTTCAGTAGCGACGAACTCACATATCCACCTAGATTTCCACTAGATCGAGGAGAGCTAGAGGCCTTTGATCTAACACTTGGTATCAGAGACACGGTTGCTTGGAGGCGATTGGTGGGGCGGTGGTGTTTGGAGGCGGTGATCAAGGATGGGCGACAAGATCCCTCCGAAGGACGGCGGCAGCGGCGGCGGAAAGTACACGCCGTTGACCAAGCTGTTGGGATATGATGCCGCGGCCAGCGAGGGCGCCATCGTGGTACACTCATCGTCATCGCGGGGAGGCGTCCCGATTCACTACCCGCAGCTCACCGACACCAACTATGGGCTGTGGGCGGTGAAGATGAAGATCATCCTTCGATCCTTGCATTGTTGGACTGCAATCGAGGGGAAAGGTGAGTATGACCCGACGAAGGACGAGGACGCATTCGCGGCCCTGTCCCAGTCCGTGCCAGATTCAATGGTTATGGATCTTCCAGAGTACGAGACTGCGGCAGAGGCCTGGGAGGCGATCCGCCGCATGCGCGTCGGCGATGACCGTGTGAAGAAGGCCCGGGTCAAACAGCTAAAAAGGCAGCTGGATCGGCTGGAGATGGATGACGGCGAGACCGTCACTGCCTTCTCTCAGAAGCTGACCACCCTCGTCGCTGAGATCCGCTCCCTCGGTGAGAATATCACTGATGAAGCAGTCATTGACAGACTGTTCAGCTCGGTGCCCAGCAGGTTTGCCGATGTAGTGAACACGATCGAACAGTGGGGAGATCTGTCCACCATGTCTGTTAGCGAGGCTGTCGGAAGGCTTGTATCGCACGAGTCCAACCAGCGTGGGCGACGTCGCAATGGCGGCGGGAAGGATGAGCAGTTGATGCTCGTCACCAAGGCGTTGGAACAGATGATGAGAGGCAAGAAATTCAGTGACAATGCCGGCAGCTCCAATTGCTCTGCAGGGAAGAAAAGTGGCGACCGCGGTGAGCGCGGCAAGTCTGACAAGGACAATGGCAAGCAGAAGAAGAAAGGAAAGTTTGACATTGTCAAGGTCAGATGCTATAACTGTAATGAAAAGGGTCATTTCCAGTCCGATTGTCCAGAGCCGAGACGAGAGAAAGCAAACCTTGCAGAGAGGGAAGAGGAAGAACCAGCCCTTTTGATGATGGAAACTTGCGAAGTAGTTCTGTCAGCGGATGTTCCTGAAGAGCATGTGCTTCTGAATGAGGAGAAGGTGCTCCCTAAACTCATAGGTGAACATGAAACGTCTTGGTACCTGGACACCGGAGCAAGTAATCACATGACTGGGTGCCCTGGAAAATTTGCTGAACTTGATAAATCCGTTAAGGGGAGGGTGCGTTTTGGAGATGGATCAGCAGTGGACATCTGCGGTCGTGGATCAGTGCTTATGCAATGCCACACCGGAGAGCATCGTGTTCTCTCAAATGTGTATTACATCCCAAAACTGAGAACCAACATCATAAGTTTGGGTCAACTTGACGAGAATGGATGCAAGTATTCTGCAGAGGATGGTGTCATGACAGTGCTTGACCGACAGAGGAAGGTACTCGCACGTGTCAGAAGAACCAAGAACAGAATGTACATTTTACACATTCAGCCAACAGAGCTAGTTTGTCTGTTGTCACATGCTAAAGAGAGTGCATGGATTTGGCATATGAGGTACGGGCATGTAAATTTCCGGTCACTCCGGTCGCTGGCAGCTGAAGGTATGGTAAATGGCATGCCACTCTTGGACCAAGTTGAGAAAATTTGTGATGGTTGCATGATAGCCAAGAAACGAAGACTCCCTTTTCCGACTGAATCAAGCTTCCGATCCACAAGGCAACTGCAACTTGTACACAGTGATTTATGTGGGCCTATCACTCCAGCAACACTAGGAGGAAAGAACTACTTTCTGCTTGTTGTGGATGATTTCTCTCGGTATATGTGGGTTGCCCTGCTCAGCACAAAGGACGAGGCTCTTGGGTCACTAAAGAAAATTCAGAAAGCAGCCGAGGTAGAGGGAGACCACAAGCTGAAGTCAATCAGAACTGATCGTGGAGGGGAATTTACCTCCAACGACTTTGCAAGCTATTGCTCTGATCATGGGATTAAGCATTTCCTTACTGCCCCATATACACCGCAGCAAAACGGATTGGTGGAGAGAAGGAATCAAATAGTTGTGGGCATGGCTCGAAGTTTGCTGAAAAGCATGGGCGTACCCGCAAAATTTTGGGGCGAGGCAGTAGTCACTGCAGTGTATCTCCTGAACCGCTCTCCGACAAAGAGTGTAAAGGGAAAAACGCCCTATGAGGCCTGGTACGAGAGGAAGCCAACAGTAGCTCACCTACGCACGTTTGGCTGTGTTGCACATGTGAAAAGGGTTGGACCAGGTGTGGGAAAGCTGTCAGATAGAAGCTCACAGATGGTTTTCATCGGATATGAGTCTGGTTCGAAAGCATATCGACTGTTTAATCCAGATACAGGGAAGCTAGTCATTGCTCGTGATGTGATCTTTGAGGAAGAGAGGCCTTGGGACTGGCAGTCAGGCCGCTCATCACAGGAAAGTGAAGATTTGGTATTCACTATTCATTATCCGGCACGGTCAGAAGTACAAGGGGTAGTGACTGAAACCTCTGCTGAGGTACGAAATTCGAGTGGCCCTTCTACTATGACAGAAGAACCAGTAACTCCTACTGCGAGTGAAGGAGAGAAAGGTTCACCTACGGTTGTAACCCCGCGACCAGCTGGAAAAACACGAAGAGCTAGTGATGGCGTAGCAGTTCCCTTGCCGTGGGGCATGTCCACACCAACACCACAGTCACCATTCCAGCAGTCACCAAACTCTTTGGGTGAACGAGGTACTCCACAAACGGAACCCTCGGAAGGCCCTCAAGGAAAACGAATCCTCGCCGATCTGTATGAGGAGACAGAGGAAATTGATGATGTCTATTCAGGCCTTTGCTTGCTTGGCACGGGAGAGCCAAGCACGCTTGCTGAAGCAAAAGGACACGAGTGTTGGCAAAAAGCAATGAAAGAAGAGATGTATTCAATTATGAGCAATCAGACCTGGAAACTGTGTGACCTACCGCAAGGGCATAAACCAATTGGGCTGAAATGGGTGTTTAAGCTAAAGAAAGACTCATCTGGGGCTATTGTCAAGCACAAAGCTCGACTGGTAGCAAAGGGGTATGTCCAGCAACAGGGGATAGACTTCGACGAGGTTTTTGCACCTATTGCCAGGTTGGAGACAGTCATATTACTCCTAGCTTTGGCCGCAGCAGAAGGGTGGGAGATCCATCATATGGACGTCAAGTCGGCTTTTCTGAATGGGGAGTTGGCGGAGGAAGTATATGTTGCACAACCGCCTGGTTTTGCTGTTAAGGGAGAGGAGCACAAAGTGTTGAAACTGAACAAAGATCTTTATGGGTTGCGTCAGGCTCCGAGAGCATGGAATGCAAAGCTAGACAAAACACTGACAGAGCTTGGTTTTGAAAAGTGTACAGCTGAGCATGCTCTCTACAAGCGAAGCAAGAAAGGGACAACATTACTAGTTGGAGTCTATGTTGATGACCTAGTTATAACTGGGGAGAATGCTGCTGACATTGAAGTTTTCAAGTGCCAAATGAAGACAATGTTTAGCATGAGTGATCTTGGCTTATTAAGATATTATTTGGGAATTGAAGTGAGGCAAAGTTCCCAGGGGATTTTTATCAGTCAGTCAGCCTATGCGTCCAAGATTCTGGAGAAGTGCAGAATGCAAGACTGCAATTCCAGCCAGACACCGATGGAACCAAGACTGAAACTGAGTAAGGCCAGCACTGCACCGCCTGTCGACTGCACGTTTTATCAAAGTATAGTTGGAAGCTTTAGATACTTGCTTCATACGAGACCAGACCTGTGCTACTCAGTTGGTATCATTAGCAGGCACATGGAGAAACCAACTACAGAGCACATGGCAGCTGTGAAACACATCCTGAGATACATTAGAGGCACTCTCAAACTGGGATGTTTCTATCAGAGAGGAGGAGAACAGTTGCTGACAGGTTACTGTGATAGTGATCTTGCGGGTGATGTGGATGACAGGAAAAGTACTACAGGCATCTTATTCTATCTTGGCGCAAGTCCGATCACCTGGGCATCACAGAAACAAAAGGTGGTTGCAATCTCGTCTTGTGAAGTTGAATACATCGCAGCAACTTCAGCTGCATGCCAGGGAATTTGGTTGGCAAGACTGCTAGCAGAAATTCAGAGCTTAGAGCCAGCCAAGGTGAAACTGAAGGTTGACAATCAGTCTGCCATTTCACTGAGCAAGAACCCAGTTTTTCATGAGAGGAGCAAACACATTGACATTAGATACCACTTTGTCAGAGAGTGTGTGGAAACTGGAAAGATTGACATCTCTCATGTGCGAACTGAAAACCAGTTGGCTGGCATTCTGACGAAGTCACTTGGTAAGGTGAAGTTTCAGCAAATGAGGAGTGCGATTGGCATGAGAGAAATTACTTGAAGACAACCAGATCAAAGGAGAGAATGTTAGTAGTTGATCTAGTTGTCAGTTTTAGTTTTATGTAGTCTAGTGTGACACGTTGTGTGTCCTCTAGCGATAGGAATAAAGTCTGATGCGTGCCTAGTTCATGCACAGACCCATTATTTTTGTTATGTCAGTTATGTAAGCCTGGCACGATCTACTCTGTGGGATGGCGCAGATGAAAGTGGATCGTGATCAGGGTAGCGTAGGAATCGGTCACGTTCGCTGCAACGATGTGAACCTGGAATAAAAAGGAAGGAGCAGCAAAGACGCACGGTTAACGCGTCGAAAAAACTCTGTCTCTGAAAGTGCTGTGCTCGTGCGAACAGAGAAAGTTCAGCAGCGACGAACTCACATATCCACCTAGATTTCCACCAGATCGAGGAGAGTTAGAGGCCTTTGATCTAACAGAGATTGCGCAGTGCTCTGAAACTGGAGGCGTTGGGTAGTGGTACTGGTTGTGTCTTTCTGGAAAGGAGTGACCTCTCTTTTATAGGTACATGAGGCGTGGACGAACAGACGCAGGGAGATAAACCAAAGAGCCAGGAGACAAATGCATTAGCCAAAGCCGAACAGCCACAGTCCATATTCAATCTCCAATGGGTGTATTAGACTCCACTTAGCGCAGGCTGTTCAGATTCTCATGCGTGACAAAAAGGAAGCAACTCGTACACAAGGCATAGCTATGTCCTTGTTTCCCGCAACTCGCAGCCATCCGCCCGCACGCCGTTACGAGGCGGACACGGAGGAGCGAGTGTAGAACTCTCTTCTTTACATGCTTGTACAAGTAATGCAGCAGCCTCGCTTATAAGGAGGTCAGACTTCCACTGAACTAGGAATATAGGACTAAATATTTGTCCTACCTCTTGCCATGTATGAATGGAACAAATGTGTCTCTGGGATTTTAGAAATTATTGCTAAACATAAATGAGTTGTGCCATATTTTAGACAAAAATCCCAACATTTGTTACTACGGTATCCTACCACTGCTCCGTTATCAAATGGAGTTTTTTGGTCGACTTGAAGTTGTTTTATATTCCAATCGATAAATACGCAAAAACACAAGTACATTAAAAAACACACCGTTTGAGTCCACCAAAATTAGAAGTGTAAAGTGCAAGACAAAACTTAATACATATTCACTAACCAAAAAATCTTTTGCACATTACAAAAACACTAGTTGCACACTTTTAAATATTGAACTAGTGTATATTTAAAGTGCAACCGATAAGAAAACAAAGAGTACAAGTAAAAGAATAAAAAATAGTTGCATATTACAAGTACAATGGCTGCACATTTTTTAATGTGCAAATGGTGTAGATTATGAGTGCAACCGTAGAGAAAATAAAGAAACAACTAATTTTGAATAAAATCAATTTCTATTTATTCTTTTTGTAGTAATAAATTTTGGAAATGTGCATCCTCGATTTATTTGTTAGCTCGTGATATATATTGCATTGTTGGAGAGGCCGGACCTACTTGGTATCACCTTCACACCAATGTCTTTTAGTTATCGAAAAGAATTCAAGCGACTCCTTTTACAATGAGGGCACTGAACGTTTTCCATCTATGTGATTTCATTGAGATGGAGAGTGAGGAAGTACTTCTCGGTGAATTTATAGGTACTGAGGAAGTACTCCTAGCAAAATAAACTCTTGCTAGCTAGGGATCCTTAGCATGGGATGGCTAATTTTTCTACTCCCTCCGACCCATATTAATTGACCTGAATTTGTCAAAATTTACTATATAGGTTCGTCCAAAATTTAACAAATCAAAGTTAATTAATATGGACCGGAGGGAGTATCAATTCTACCTCTTGCCAGATATATATGCCCTCCATGCCATGGCCGACGGGGGGTCATACCGGTCATTATCCTTCAACGGTTGAACCCTATATTATGATGCAAGCAGACATTGGATTCTCTCATTTCTTTTGGTTTTCTAACAAGATGGCATTTTGTCGTTTCTCCCCGTAGTTGCTACGATCAAATGCCATTGCCACATTAGAAACAAACACTGGCCGGATATAATAATATGACATACTGTATACAATAATGATAACATCGGAAAAACTGGTACAGATCGGCCATCTATAGTTTCCTCTACCCACTGAGTATTGTATTGATAAGTTTGAATCGGTTGGAAACGAAAATCAGATCCACATGAGGCTCCGATCCTTTCTGACCAATGGAAGTTGTGTGCGATCTCGTGATGTCACATGCGTCTCACTAGGCCGGACAAAAGTTTCGATCCACTGCAGGCATAAATTAGTTAAGTAACGTTGTCTCCTCTAATTGATGAATGAACCCCTCCATGCAATCAGGATATTCGCTTGTGAAGTGCTCCTGCGACTAGGAGATTCCAGGTACATGGCAGGTTTAGTTAAAGGGTGCCTTTGTTAGCCTATATCAATTTTCTGCATCGGTGGGACAGTGCTGCGATGGGCACTACCACACTCATCTAATCTCTAAGCCATCTTTTACCTCTTGTTTGATAGCCTGTATTGCATGAGAACAACAATAAATACCTTTTGTTTGGTTGTCTGCACCGGATTGTCTGTCACGCTAATATGCACACCTAAAACGTCATTAATAACTCTTGTTCTTCTTATTCGTGCGATGACAGAGGGCGGCGGCGGGATAGCTGTTGCGACTGTGCTGATGACGGAGGGTGGCAACACAACTGTTACGACTGCGCCGACGACGGAGGTCGGCGGAACACCTACTATGGTTGTGCGGGCGACGGAGGCCGGCGGGCACCTGCTATGGCTGCACTAGCGTTGCAGAGCGCAAACACGGCGAGCCACAGTATTGTCACTCGATGGCCTGATGGACTTGGACCTGCTCGATCTTGCTCCGTGTCGGCGTCCAAGAACTTGAGCTCGAACACGACGAACTAAATCGCCTAGAACACATACGTGGCGAAGGGGACCTCAGCGCGGTCAAGGGCGCGATCGAAAGCGATGAAGGGGAGCTCGGCACGGCCAAGCGGAGCCCCGCGCGGTCACTGTCGAGGTCGACGATGACGACGTCCTTGGCCGCCCTCTTCCTGTACGCCCGCGTGTACATCTTCTTCCTCAACCTCATATTTTTCTTCAACCTGACGTACAAGTTAAGAAGCTACATATGGATTCCTTTACCTTTATCCATATGAAAAACTTGCAATATGAGAGTTGTGGAGACTGGCAAGATCAAGTTACTTCTCAAAGGAGAGTTCGAAAGATTGATTGTGTGTAGCGAATATGAAGAAAAAGTCTAAAAACACTCCAACTTTGACCATGAATAGGAGAAGATACGGATCAAGAACATCGAAGCCGTTGGTCAGAATGGAACCCACCATCGATGCTCATCTTTTTCATGTATAGCTTGACTTGATTTGAAGCTTGTATATGCTAATCATAAATGGTTTGGATAAATATATTTAAGAGAGGAGAGAGAAAGTGGAGGAGGAGACGGAGTTGTACGAGCTGGTGCACTTGTGTGTGCTCGCTGTGCCTGTCTCTATAGAGACGGCCGGCCGATTCAAGCATTCCTCTTGAGCCTGTCCTTACGCTACTTTAACAAGCGCGCTGTGCAGTCTAAACGTCCATACATGCATCAATCAGACCGATTTCATTTCTCTAGAGGATGACTGGACCTCGTGCATGCTACCAACCGCGTACAAAGAGAATGACGAGTTAGCTGAGTCTACTAGTAGCGCTAATTAAACATCTAAATGTACAGGAAGGCACTAGCTAGCTTGGAATTTTATAGTCTATATCCATTTTTCTTTTTTGAAACAGCAGAGCGCTTCAGAAGGGGCTAGAGCCTATCATTAATTATGAAACAGTGGGTGTACAGTGATTTGATCCAGACGACGGGAGACACACCGCATGCATCCAAGAAAACATAGTACCACCAGGCCGGCGAACCATGTAATTAACTGAATCTTTCATGCAGAAATCTCAGTCTCGTGTTGATGTTAATCTTGTCGCTTAGTTTGTTCTCTGTTTTATTTTTCAGAACTTGTCACGTTGAATTTGTTTCATAGTAGAACTGCAGCACGTATTGCCGTATCTATACGTGTAATTTCCTGTAAGGCCAGAAGCGTGCAGAGTCCACGTTGCGGCCAAGTCGTGGTAGTTTTTTTTGTAGCCTCGAGCGAGTCCACGATCTAAAGCCGCGGGATGGCGCGTGCATGACGGATCGGGGCGTAGATATCGCTCAATCTGTTTTCTGTTGAATAAAAGGAAACGAGCAGAAAAGACGCTGATGTAGCGCGTCGCAAAAACTCCTCCGTGTCGTGTGTGTCCATACAGCCCTCCATTGTTCTTCTGCTAAACCTGCAGGTCCTAGGCTGACCTCTCTCAATTGGTATCAGAGCCTGGGCTAGGTGCAGCAGCGATCGGTGATCGACGACTGGCGGCGAGTTTTGGTGGAGGCGATTAGCGATGGGAGATCGAACCCCGTCGAAGGACGGCAGCGGCAGCAGCGGAAAGTACACGGCGTCCGGCAAGAGGTCGGGCGCTGACGCCGGCGGCAGCGAAGGCGCAATCGTGGTCCATGTGCCGTCGAGGGGGGTGAACGTCCCAGTCCAGTACCCCATGTGGACGGAGACAAATTATAGTCTCTGGGCTGTCAAGATGAAGATCATCATGCGGCCGCTCGGGGTGTGGTCTGCCGTCGAAGGCGACGATGACTACGACGAGGCGAAGGATGAGGGAGCGTTCACCGCGCTCTCGCAGTCGGTGCCGGACTCGGTGATGATGTCGATCTCCGAGTACAAGACGGCCCGGGAGGCCTGGGAGGCGATCCGTCGCATGCGCGTCGGAGAAGATCGCGTCAAGAAGGCGCGCGTGAAACAGCTCAAGCGGCAGCTGGACAAGATGGAGATGAACGACGGCGAGACCGTCACGATGTTCTCTGAGAGACTCACCACGTTGGTGGGAGAAATTCGGTCGCTCGGCCAGACCATCTCGGACAAGTCTATGATCGAGCATCTTTTCGGCGCTGTTCCAGATAGGTTTGCGGAGATCCGTCAACACGATAGAACAGTGGGGCGACTTATCGACCATGTCTGTCTCTGAAGCTGTTGGGCGGCTGGTCTCGTTTGAGGAGAGCCAACGAGGGAGGCGCCGCAGCGGCGGCGGCAAAGATGAGCAGCTCATGCTCGTCACCCGTGCCTTGGAGTCGCTGATGAAGGGAAAGAAAATCAGTGATGGGTCATCTGGATCGAGCTCCGGCAGCAAGAAGAAGCACAACGGTGACCATGGTGACCGCGGCCAGGGCGGCGGCGGCAAGAAGAATGAACATGGCAAAGGAAACAAGCACCGTAAGTTCGATATCTCAAAAGTAAAATGCTATAACTGCAAGGAATATGGCCATTTTCAGTCTGATTGCCCATAACCAAAGAAAGAGCAGGCAAACTTGGTGTAGAAACAATCAGATGATGGGCCAGCTTTGCTGATGTCCGAGGTATGTGAACTTGTTGAATCATCAGAGGTGACAGTTCAAAGAGTGATGCTGCATGAAGAAAAGGTCACACCAAAGTTATCTGGTGAGGCCAACAAGGCGTGGTATCTTGATACCGGCGCTAGCAATCATATGACCGGGCGAGAAGAGAAATTCTCCTAGTTGGACACTTCGATCAAGGGATTAGTAAGGTTTGGAGATGGCTCAGTTGTGGAAATTGAAGGACGTGGATCAGTTCTGTTTGCAACACACACCAGTGAACATCGAGTACTCTCTGAGGTATATTTCATTCCAAGAATGAAAAGTAACATTATCAGTTTGGGCCAATTAGATGAAAATGGTTGTAAGTATTCTGCTGAGAATGGAATTATGGAGGTGCTAGACCGAGACCGGAAACTACTTGCTAGAGTTCAGAGAACCAAAAACCGTATGTATGTTCTGAATATTGAGCCAACTCTCCCTGAGTGTCTCCTCTCAAAAGCAAGTGAAGAACCATGGTTATGGCATGGAAGATATGGTCATATCAGCTTCATGGCATTGAGGATGTTAGCCCAGAAAAATATGGTGCGTGGACTGCCTGTATTGGATCAAGTGGAGAGAGTTTGTGATGGCTGACTTGTCGCCAAACAGCGTCGTAGACCATTTCCGGCTGAAGCCAAGTACCGTGCAGATGATGCTTTGCAATTGTTGCATGGGGATTTATGTGGTCCTATCTCTCCTCCAACTTTCGGTGGCAAGAAATATTTCTTATTGGTGGTAGATGACTGTACACGTTACATGTGGATTATCCTTATCAAAAGTAAAGATGAGGCACTTGAAGCTTTCAAAAAGATTAGAGCTTCAGTTGAGGTGGAGCTGAATCTGAAAGTCAGAACACTACGTACAGACAGGGGTGGTGAGTTCGTGTCAAAAGAATTTGTGAAGTTCTGTGACAGTTTGGGAATCAAGCACCACCTGACGGCTCCGTATTCCCCTCAGCAAAATGGGGTGGTCGAGCGGCGAAATCAAACAGTTGTCGGCATGGCCAGGAGTCTTTTGAAAAGCAAGGGTCTGCCAGGATTTTTTGGGGAGAAGCCGTGGCCACTGCAGTTTTTCTCCTCAACCGGGCACCAACTAAAAGTGTCCGTGATATGACACCATATGAAGCCCTCTATGGGAGGAAGCCCAGTGTGCATTTCCTGCGTACTTTTGGGTGCCTCAGACATGTAAAGAAAGTGGGGGTGCATCTTCCGAAGCTAGCTGATCGTAGCTCCACAATGATCTTCATCAGATATGAACCGGAGTCAAAAGCATATAGAATGTGCGATCCTAATACAAAGAAGTTGCATGTCACACGGGAAGTTGTGTTCGAAGAGGAGAGGCAGTGGGATTGGAGTACAAGCGGACTGTCTGATCCAGAGCCAAGTAGCACCATTTTCAGTGTAGAATTTGGTTCCCACCTGGACAGTGGAGTGATGATCACTGAACCAACAACAGCTCGCACTGAACCTGGTACTGAACCTGGGAACGGTGATGGATTTGTAACGCCTGCAGCTGAAGGTATAAACAAGTCACGACATTTTGTCTCTCCTCCCACCGGTGCATCAGAACCTACTCCTACAGAGGGGCCACGCAGATATCATTTGCTTGATGATATCTATGATGCAACTGAAAAATTAGAAGAAGTTGCTGGCTTATGTTCGCTAGGCATGGAAGAGCCGGCAACATATCAGGAGGCAAGTACAGAGCCATGTTGGAAGCGTGCAATGCATGAGGAATTAAGTTCTATAGAAGGTAATGGAACTTGGAAGCTAGCAAAACTGCCACCTGGAGTTAAACCTATTGGTTTGAAGTGGGTATTCAAATTAAAGAAAGATCCACAAGGCAAAGTTGTGAAGCACAAAGCCAGACTAGTGGCCAATGGTTATGTTCAGAGGCATGGTATTGATTTTGACGAAGTATTTGCTCCTGTAGCTCGTCTTGAAACAATCAGATTAATCATGGCACTAGCAGCTCAAGAGAGGTGGGAAATACATCATATGGATGTTAAGTCAGCCTTTTTGAATGGTGATCTTGTTGAAGACGTATATGTGACTCAACCACCTGGCTTTGTTGTGAAAGGTGAAGAAGAGAAAGTTTTGAGGCTGTACAAAGCACTATACGGCCTAAAGCAAGCCCCAAGGGCATGGAATTCAAAACTAGATCAAACTCTAGTAGATCTTGGTTTTCAGAAATGCCCTCTTGAGCATGCTGTGTATAAGCGATGTCAAGGGACATCAAGGCTGCTGATTGGTGTTTATGTAGACGACCTAATCATTACAGGTTCTAGTCATGAGGAGATCAAAAACTTCAAAGAGCAGATGAAAGAAAAATTTAGCATGAGTGACTTGGGTTTGCTCAGCTATTACCTGAGAATTGAAGTCAAGCAATCTCCTGGGATGATATCACTCACTCAATCCAACTATGCAGCAAAGATACTTGAGAAAACTGGGATGTCAAACTGCAATCCAACACAGTTTCCGATGGAAGCAAGACTTCAACTGAGCAAAGCAAGTACAGCTGAACCGGTGGATCAAACTGAATACCGAAGCATTGTGGGTAACCTGAGATATCTGGTACATACCCGGCCGGATCTTGCTTATTCTGTGGGAATTGTTAGTAGATTTATGGAGAAGCCAACTGAGGAGCACATGACTGCTGTCAAAAGGATTCTCAGGTATGTAAAAGGATCAATTGACTATGGTTGTTACTATGAAAGAAAAGAAGGAACAGCAGCAATTTTGTGTGGGTATGCAGATAGTGACATGGCGGGTGATCTTGATGGTCGTAAGAGTACTACTGGAGTCATTTTCTACCTTGGATCGTGTCCTGTCACTTGGCTCTCCCAAAAACAAAAGGTAGTGGCACTCTCTAGCTGTGAAGCTGAATATATATCTGCTACATCCGCTGCTTGTCAGGGCATTTGGTTGGCAAGACTGCTAGCTGACATCTCTAGGCAGAAGGTAAATCAAGTGAAGTTAAAGATTGATAACCAATCTGCCATCTCTCTCTGCAAAAATCCGGTCCTTCATGATAGAAGCAAGCATATAGATACACGGTATCATTTCATCCGTGACTGTGTGGAGGCTGGGTCAGTTTTGGTGGAGCATGTTTCCACAAATAATCAGATGGCGGATATACTGACGAAGCCATTGTCAAGGATTAAGTTCTTGGAGATGAGGGAACGAATTGGAATGCGTTCGATCAAGGGCAAGCAACAAGTTTAAGGAGGTGATTGTTGATGTTAATCTTGTCGCTTAGTTTGTTCTCTGTTTTATTTTCCAGAACTTGTCACGTTGGATTTGTTTCATAGTAGAACTGCAGCACGTATTGCCGTATCTATACGTGTAATTTCCTGTAAGGCCAGAAGCGTGCAGAGTCCACGTTGCGGCCAAGTCGTGGTAGTTTTTTTTGTAGCCTCGAGCGAGTCCACGATCTAAAGCCGCGGGATGGCGCGTGCATGACGGATCGGGGCGTAGATATCGCTCAATCTGTTTTCTGTTGAATAAAAGGAAACGAGCAGAAAAGACGCTGATGTAGCGCGTCGCAAAAACTCCTCCGTGTCGTGTGTGTCTATACAACCCTCCATAGTTCTTCTGCTAAACCTGCAGGTCCTAGGCTGACCTCTCTCATCTCGTACTACCATAACATAACATTGAGTAATTAATCTGTGTGATATGATATGTGCCGTAGGTCTAAACATATAGGGTACAACAATAAATGGACTATACTGGAGTTAATTAGCAGTGAAACAGAGAATCCACTATCCTTTAGACAGTCAAACAGACTGTCTTCTTGGCAGTAAAACTAGCCCAAGCTGCCAAAATTACTGCCCCCACCCCTGAAGTTAACCCACTCTGCGGCAGCAGAATTAGCTAACTCCAACCGAAAGAGGAGCAGCATGCAGGAGACAGTCAGTACGAGAGCAGAACGAACACCTGCAAAAGAAAAACTTAGAGTGATAGGCAGCAAGATCCTTCTATTTTAGGTAAACTAACCCCAAGCTGCGAAAATTACTGTCCCCATCGCTGAAGTTAACTCGCTGTGTGGCAGCAGAATGACAGGAGACAGTCAGTACGAGAGCAGAACGAGCACCTGCAAAAAAATACTTAAGAGTGGTGGTGGTTTCTAGGTAAATTAAATAAAAATAACATAAAGTTGTAAGAAATTTAAAGATTAATCCTATTTAAAAAAAATTAACCTGAATAACCCTTTTCTGCCATTCCAGCCGCGTGGGGCCGCACGCACGTCTGCAGCGCCAGATAGGGCGGCGCCGCAGGCCTGCCACGCTGTCTGGCTGGGGGCCGGCGCCGCACAGCTGCCACGCTGGCTCGCATATGCAGCGCCGTCAAGCCTGGCGCCGCAAACATGTCCGCTGCGCCGCTCGGGCTGGCGCGGCACGACTTTCCACGCTGGGTCCGCGGGGCCCCAGCCCGTTAGTGTGGCGCCTGTCGGGGTGGCGCCGCACCCACCTCCGCAGCGCCATGGTGTCTGGCGCCGCACGCCTGGAGCCCTTAAGCGCGTGCGGCCTCCCTCTTCCCGACCCACCCCTTTTCTTCTCCTCTGACACCTCACAAAGAAGAGAGAGGCGGTGGTGGCGACGGTTCATCATCTTTCCCCTCCTCTAATCCTTCCCCATTATTCAGATCTGAAGAAAGACTCTGTGGATCTTGTTGTTGACCCCCTCCCCCAGGTATTCCTCCCCATTTTATCCAAGAAATCTCT
The DNA here is from genome assembly GCA_916181665.1 of Avena sativa. Taxonomy (NCBI): domain Eukaryota; kingdom Viridiplantae; phylum Streptophyta; class Magnoliopsida; order Poales; family Poaceae; genus Avena; species Avena sativa. The sequence continues at coordinate 131,356,541 of OV702298.1, forward strand.
TTATTTAGCCCTAATATTGGTAGTTTGAGATATTCCTCCAAATGCTTGGCCACCAATTGGATATGTAAAGTTGTATGGAGTAATGAGGTGTTTGGTTGATATATAGAGTTAGGATTAGTATATTAAACATTCATGTGTATAGATAAGATTGTTAGGGCTAGGGTTAGGGTTAGGGTTAGAGTTAGGGTATGGTTGAATGAGCTTGTTGTTAGTGTAAATTTTGGCATAGATACTTATTGAATTTATCTACCATTATGTTCTTATATTTATTTTAGGGCTGGCTAGAATTGTCCATGTTCATCATATGGACAAGGAAGCTTTCTTGAGAGGCAATATTGAGCCGGACCCGGATGAGATTGACTTGGTGTTTGATTGTAGTCCAAACTATGCGGAGGTGTTGCACAAGTTAGGATAGATTTGAATTGGATGGATCCTAGTGATGTTGTTGAGTTGGAGGGTAGACACAATGTGGGATTTGAGATTCACAACCGTTGGAAGACAATGCGTATCAGCTCGGAGCAACGTTGGTTTGCGTACAAGAAAGTGGTGGCCGAATCACAAGACAAAGCTCTTGAGTTATTTTCCACGAAAAAGGTTGATGGTAATATGCAAAGGAGTATCATACCGGTTGCCTCCCCATATGAAGCTCGGAGTCCTCCACCCATGAACCAAGAGGAATTGACCGAGCCTCCTTTGACCCAGCAAGATGAATTGAGGACATCTCTGAGCCCCATTTCAAAGAATCAAGATGAAGCATTGGAAGAGGAGAATGATGAGTATGGGGATAGTGAGAGGGAGGTTGAGCTCTGTAACAATACTATTGGAAATTTAGACTTATATCATACACAAGAGAACATGGATCATGACATCCCGTATTCTCGAATGTACGTATAAGACTCAGATGAGGATGGTCCCGATGAAGAAGTTGATGAGGAGGGGTTCACTAAGGATGAGGCCGAAGTGCATGAGAAGGTATTGGGCAGGGATCATCGGGTACCCTTATTTCGTGATCTTAGTCTAGCGGATAAATCCACGGTTGATGGCGGCAAGGGTGTAGTGCTTGGACCAAGGCCAACTTCCTATCGGGATTTTAGTCATGAGAAGAATGGGATTTCAAAAGGACAGAGGTTTGCCACATTGTTGGAACTTAAGCAATGGATCAAGGAATTCTCTATTAGGTATCATCATCCTTTCACGGTGGTTCACTCGAACGTGAAGAAGCGTTACACGGTTAAATGCGAGGATGATGGCTGTCCTTGGATAGTGCGGGCAAGAACATACAAGGGGGGGCCTGATTGGCGCATTTCAAGCTGTGTGTCAACGCACATGTGCCATGGAAAACGGGTGGATGGCAAACATGTGAAGCACGAGCACCGACAGCTGACCTCTGAGTTCCTCGCCTTTAGGCTTTCAAACCAAATTTCTTCACTTCCGACAATGACCATCAAGATGGTCATGGAGTTCGTGGAAGCAATCTTTCACTATGAGGTGAAGTATGGGAAGACATGGAAGATGAAGCAAGCCGCATTCAGGATGTTGTACGGTGGTTGGGAAGAATCATACAGCCGAATCCCTAGGTTGTTGTTAGCAATGGCCGATGCTAACCCGGGCATGGTTCATTTGGTTGAGCCATATGGCACCGAAATGATGGTTCGTAATGAAAGAAATGTTTGAATATTTGGGCGTGCTTTTTGGGCATTCGAGCAATGTATGAGGGGCTTCGAACATTGTAGGTCGGTAATCTCCGTGGATGGCACCTACTTGACCGGGCAGTTCCGTGGCACTTTCTTGATTGCAATAGCAAATGATGCAAATAACCAGTTGCTTCCCTTGGCTTTTGCTTTGGTAGAGGTGGAGAACAATGTTAATTGGGAGTGGTTCTTCCGTCTTTTGAGAACGAAGGTATTACCTCTTGATAGGGAAATATGTGTCATCTCGGATCGCCATCAAGGAATTCTCAACGCGGTGACGATTGACATTCCCGGGCATCCTCCTTTACACCACCGATGGTGCATGATACATTTTTTCTCCAACTTCTATAGGGCATGTAAGATGTAACACCCTCAGAATCGGCCCTATGCAAGTTTTAGCGATTCCCGCCAAACCCGCATAGAGACGATTCAAAGGTGCCCACCAGGCACTTTCGTGCGGGTGGAAAACAAAGTAATACCATTACACAATAGTCCACGATGGAACCCACAGAACATATATATACATCAGCGACTCAAAGAGTCAAGAATACAGATACACAATTCAAAGATCCAAATCACCTTGAAAACCATACAGCGTCCGAGTACGGACAAGATGCAAATTGAGCTAAGAGCCCTGAAGAATAACCAATGGCGTCCATAACCCTGCCCAGGCCAAGCCGGAAGGGTAACCCTGCTAACGACGTCGATCTCAAAACCTGCTTAAACAAAAGGGGTGCCGACAAAGGGCAAAGGAAAAAGAGAGCGGTCAGTACTGAGGCCAGTACACGGCGAGACTAGAATTCGGCGGTCCTCGCCTACATAGGTATGGTGGACTGAAGCGGCGGCGCGGCATACACTAAACAACCTATAGAGACTCGATATAACTGTCGGCTATCAGAGAGGGATAAGAAAGACCTATTCGGAACCAACCTGATGCTACCACCAAACATACCCATCCTGGTATTTCCCCCTCGAGACCAAACGAGGAAGTCAACCGAGGAACTCACACAGTTGGCAGTTTTATTTATTCAGTTATCGTTGCATCAATTACTAGTCAGGTATAGATAGTCATCCTGATATAATAAGCAGTGGGCAGTTTTAGTTAACCATTCCGTTGTAGTTGCAACACTTACTAGTCAGATACAATAAGCATGAGATATCCTAAACCCAGCAGTTGTTGGTACTTTTATTTAGCCATTCCGTTGTAGTTGAGCTGATTACTAGTCACATCGGATACAAGTCAAATTATAATAGTAAACTTTAGTTATAGTTGTCTATGATCGAGAACTGTGCTCCAAGTCGTCCATAACCGCGGACATGGCTTTTTGAAAAGATTTAACCCTGCAGGGGTGCACCAAAGTATCCACACGCACTTCGACCCTTTTTGCCAGATCAATTAACATACACCCATCGGTATGTCAGCGGGGCCTAAGTCATGACGTTTCCTAGACCCAAAGCAAGTACATGGGGGCCACCCCACTAAGTCTACCCGCAACGAAGTCGGCCGGTCTCCGAGACGGACTCAGGGTTTGTGTAGCCGGCTGTAAACGACTGGGAACCCGAAAATGAGACTGGGCTTGTCGATACAGCGAAAACGGGTCACGGTCCTAAACAGTACAGTGTGCAGTACCTCGCATAATTTAAATAAAGCAGTAAAGCATGGCATAAGTACAGAATAGTAAATAAAACCTCAAACTAGTTGTGGCCCCCGGTACAATACTTTGAAATCAGGTACTAATCGATGGGGTGCCCACACATCCCACATGTGGTTAGCGCGCTCGATCTCGGAACAGGTGTCAAAACTCGGGGTCCTACGGGACACCAGTGAGCGGTCGGAAACCAAATATTGTCTATCACCCACCGGTGCCTCTGCATTTACCTACTTCAATTTTAGTTGTTAAACAGTAATTAAAGCCATGATCAAATCCAACCTTAAACATGCGGCAATACTCCAACAACTGTGGTACTTGACGACACGCAACAGCACTTGAGCAAGCGACTATGACGCGCAAGTCCAACTATCTACCAATCAACAGGTAATAGGATGTGTCCAAGGCAATATAAGGCTGCAAGGGATATCACGGGCACGAAAACTAGAGCATCGCAACACAGATAGCAATAGATCAACAGGAGGGAATAAAGACTATAAAAGTAAGATAGGTAGAAAGGGGGAGGTGCTCGCCTGAAAACATTGTCGAAGGTTCATCCGAAGATCGGATCGACACTCGCGTCAACTCAACGGGCACATATTATATTAGCCGCCTATCCCGGAATGGAATAGAAAGAACGCGAAGCAACAAGCACGGGATGAGTGCTTTGTTGCTAAAGCGGATACGTTTTCTTGCTGGGTCGGTTTGTTTTTGGGGGGGTGGGGCAATAAGCTTGCTTCTTCACAAGCTTATCCCCGCCCCCTTTCCTGTCCATCCCGACCGGCAGTAGTTGGGTCTCCCCATCTCTCCTCAACTTCCCCGGTCCTCGGCCCGAGCTGTATGAGGCAGAAACTCATCCCACGTACGGTTCGGAGGCCGCGAAGATCCAAAACACTAGAAGAAACACCGGATGCACTATTTATTACTATGGCAAAAGATCGGCATGATGCATGTATGATGTATGGCATGGCAAGAATGCGATGCAACTAGGTCATATTAAGCGGAACCGAGGTCCCGACATTTAATTAATAGGTTCGAGTTATTTACCTACCCCGCAATTTAAGTGTTGGATTAACAGGGCGAAACATGGCATCGGTTCGCTACACCAATATAAATGGAGTCCGGAATAAGACAAAGATATCCCGCATATAGACTTCATATTTAATTATGAGATGAATTGGCATAATGCCCCAACCCACAGACAAGTATGTATGCATGATCAATTTAATATGCATCAGTTGATAATGTCATATTATAAAAATAATGGGGTCTCGGATAGGGAATCACTTTAGGGTTCGGCGAACTTGGGCTCCGAGGGGTTCGGGGTCGGGTCTCAGGGTCCGGATCTGGGGTTCGGAAGGAGGTCTTATCGTTCCGTGACGGTGACCTTGGCATCCGGGTTCTCGGCGAACTTGGCGTCCGGGAAGGAGTACTTGTTGCACCGGGGTCTCGGTATCCTCGGACCCGAGAGGAAGAACTTGGCGTATCCGGTTCGGTCTTCTGATCCGAGAAGGAGAACTTGGCGATTCCGAGGGTCTTGGTGTTCGACGGGGTTCGGGCGCGCCGGGATCGGTCTTCGGATCGAGCTTCGGGTCCGTGGAGGAGACGACTTTAGGGTCCTGACCATCGGAATAATGTCGACAATCTTGGATTGGTAGCGATCTTGTCCTCGGATGGCGCGAGCTCTTGGTGTTCCCTGTCGGAGTACTTGTCGTCCATATTTTGTGAGGCGAGGGTCTTGTACAACTTGGTGTTCCTGTTTGCCGGAGGCACGACCACCACATCATCTGTGCACCCCAACATCGCCACACGATAGCACCAAACGACAGAAACTGAAACAAAACAGAGTCTCACACGCACACATGGGCACGTCTGGAGGCAGACGAGGCGGAGGCCGGCGGTGCCAGGCCGGGCTCGGGGCAGAGGGATGCGTGACAGGGAGGCGGTCGGGGCCTGCTGGCGGGCGGCTCAAGGGAAGAGGACGGCGAGGCTCGCAGGGGAGGGCGGTCCTGGGCGGCGCGACGGAGGGAGGTCGAGGATGAACCGGTGAAGGGGCCGATGGGGCGGAGCTTGGCGACCTCGGGGAGCGGGGCCTAGGGACGCGGCGAGCGGCGACGGGGGAGGGCGCGTCGGGGTACTGGCGGCGGGCACGAGCGCGGCCGAGCGGCGCGCGACGGGACGCGTCGACGGTGGCCGAAGACGAACGCGAGGAAGGCGGCCTGGCGAGGGGGCTCGCAGAGGAGCGGGCTCGGCGGTGTCCTTGGTGGCGGTGTCGAGCGGCGGTGCTCAGGGCCAGGGGGCGGCGAGATCGAGAGGAGAGCGACACGGCACTGAGATCCATCGAGGAGAGGCGGGGTAGGACGGGCGTGTCGGGCGACGCGGCTCGGTGGCGGGGCCGGCGCCGGGGAGGAGCCCGAGCGGGAGAGGTCGACGGCCGATGGTGGCGCGCTGGCTGGCGGCGGAGCTGAGGAGGGCCAGAGGAGGGAGGTGCATGGTGACGGCGGTCGCGGAAGGTGCTGGCGGCGGGATCCAGACGAGAGGGAGGGGGAGACGCGGGAGAGACGAGGTGGGGAGAGGAGGAGGGGCGTGGGTGCGAGGTGGGGCGTGGGCCCGGTAGGTGGGGCCAGCGGGAGGGAATCCCGGGAGGGGATTGGGGTGAGGAGGTGGGACGGGGCAGGTGGGGGTGGTCGGCGCCAGGGGGAGGTGGGATCCGGGCGGGTCGGGTGGTGGGGCCAGGAGATGGCCCAGGTGCGGGGCCGGGGTGGTTGGCGGCGTAGATGGGGAGGGGTGGGATCAGGTGGGATTTGGTTAGGGTTAGGGTTTACAAGGTGGGGTGGTAGGTGGCTTGCTGGCTGGGCCTTTTGGGCCTGGCCGGCGGCTGCCTCCTCCGATACAAAATATTTAAGTTTAATATTTTTTTCTGTTTTATTTATGAGGCCTTTTATAAATAATTTTAGACAAAACAAAATATTTGGGGAAGGCCGAGATTTAAATTTGAAATAGAGAAGGGGATAATTAGAAAACAATATAGGCTTTTGGGGAATAGGTTTTAGTCAAACGCATGCATGATGATGACAAGATGATGCGCAACATACAAACAGCCGCGATTTTCTAGTAGTGGTTTTAGCGGGATGCCACAATTCGACACCACTAACAATGGATCTCACCCTCGAGATCCGCCTCATGGTACCGGGAAGAAGGATGGCAATCTGAATCTTCTCGCATCGTGTAGGTCCTCGCGACACCACTAACAAGAGGTCGTTGTCCGAGATCGTCGAGGGAACACTCCGGGAATAAAAAGGGCGAAGGTAGAGGTATCAACAAATTAAGCCACCTCTAGCTTCGATAGAAAGAGGGAACCGATGCATTCTCATCCACTACAATGTACAAAAGCGAATAGAAGGGGTGGTCGGCATGGGGGCCAATCCATCACGCACCCAAACTATTACTATGCACAATCAGTAGAAAAGCGTGCAACCATTCTCGGAATCAGACTGAAGATCTCGACAATCGAGGTTCGGAACAAAGGAGTGATGCAGGCTCTGCATCGGATCTGGCGTAGATGATGTCGTCACGTCGGAAAGCAATAGAAGGCACAAACAAGGAACAAAGAATGGTACCACAGAGGACGGATTCCTCAGATAGCATGAACACCGGATGGTAGAACACCGTTATCAAAGGAGGAAACGAAACCCTGAAGGTACGACGGAACCCAACCACGAGAAATCCTGGACTTGAAGAAAGGTAAGAGAGTGGATTCCAAACACGCAGAGGTAAGGGGATAACAGCAGAGGGGTAAGGAGTAAAACAGACCTAGTCAGATCTATCCAACCGATTTTGCAAAAATAGTTTTGACACTCTACTTCGGCCGTTAGCTAGGTTATCCTACAGGCTGGACTTGTGGGGTATCGCAACTGCTGGGCTCTGATACCAATCTGTAACACCCTCGGAATCGGCCCTATGCAAGTTTTAGCGATTCCCGCCAAACCCGCATAGAGACGATTCAAAGGTGCCCACCAGGCACTTTCGTGCGGGTGGAAAACGAAGTAATACCATTACACAATAGTCCACGATGGAACCCACAGAACATATATATACATCAGCGACTCAAAGAGTCAAGAATACAGATACACAATTCAAAGATCCAAATCACCTTGAAAACCATACAGCGTCCGAGTACGGACAAGATGCAAATTGAGCTAAGAGCCCTGAAGAATAACCAATGGCGTCCATAACCCTGCCCAGGCCAAGCCGGAAGGGTAACCCTGCTAACGACGTCGATCTCAAAACCTGCTTAAACAAAAGGGGTGCCGACAAAGGGCAAAGGAAAAAGAGAGCGGTCAGTACTGAGGCTAGTACACGGCGAGACTAGAATTCGGCGGTCCTCGCCTACGTAGGTATGGTGGACTGAAGCGGCAGCGCGGCATACACTAAACAACCTATAGAGACTCGATATAACTGTCGGCTATCAGAGAGGGATAAGAAAGACCTATTCGGAACCAACCTGATGCTACCACCAAACATACCCATCCTGGTATTTCCCCCTCGAGACCAAACGAGGAAGTCAACCGAGGAACTCACACAGTTGGCAGTTTTATTTATTCAGTTATCGTTGCATCAATTACTAGTCAGGTATAGATAGTCATCCTGATATAATAAGCAGTGGGCAGTTTTAGTTAACCATTCCGTTGTAGTTGCAACACTTACTAGTCAGATACAATAAGCATGAGATATCCCAAACCCAGCAGTTGTTGGTACTTTTATTTAGCCATTCCGTTGTAGTTGAGCTGATTACTAGTCACATCGGATACAAGTCAAATTATAACAGTAAACTTTAGTTATAGTTGTCTATGATCGAGAACTGTGCTCCAAGTCGTCCATAACCGCGGACACGGCTTTTCGAAAAGATTTAACCCTGCAGGGGTGCACCAAAGTATCCACACGCACTTCGACCCTTTTTGCCAGATCAATTAACATACACCCATCGGTATGTCGGCGGGGCCTAAGTCATGACGTTTCCCAGACCCAAAGCAAGTACATGGGGGCCACCCCACTAAGTCTACCCGCAACGAAGTCGGCCGGTCTCCGAGACGGACTCAGGGTTTGTGTAGCCGGCTATAAACGACTGGGAACCCGAAAATGAGACTGGGCTTGTCGATACAGCGAAAACGGGTCACGGTCCTAAACAGTACAGTGTGCAGTACCTCGCACAATTTAAATAAAGCAGTAAAGCATGGCATAAGTACAAAATAGTAAATAAAACCTCAAACTAGTTGTGGCCCCCGGTACAATACTTTGAAATCAGGTACTAATCGATGGGGTGCCCACACATCCCACATGTGGTTAGCGCGCTCGATCTCGGAACAGGTGTCAAGAACTCGGGGTCCTACGGGACACCAGTGAGCGGTCGGAAACCAAATATTGTCTATCACCCACCGGTGCCTCTGCATTTACCTACTTCAATTTTAGTTGTTAAACAGTAATTAAAGCCATGATCAACTCCAACCTTAAACATGCGGCAATACTCCAACAACTGTGGTACTTGACGACATGCAACAGCACTTGAGCAAGCGACTATGACGCGCAAGTCCAACTATCTACCAATCAACAGGTAATAGGATGTGTCCAAGGCAATATAAGGCTGCAAGGGATATCACGGGCACGAAAACTAGAGCATCGCAACACAGATAACAATAGATCAACAGGAGGGAATAAAGACTATAAAAGTAAGATAGGTAGAAAGGGGGAGGTGCTCGCCTGAAAACATTGTCGAAGGTTCATCCGAAGATCGGATCGACACTCGCATCAACTCAACGGCCTTATCCGCGAAGATCCAAAACACTAGAAGAAACACCGGATGCACTATTTATTACTATGGCAAAAGATCGGCATGATGCATGTATGATGTATGGCATGGCAAGAATGCGATGCAACTAGGTCATATTAAGCGGAACCGAGGTCCCGACATTTAATTAATAGGTTCGAGTTATTTACCTACCCCGCAATTTAAGTGTTGGATTAACAGGGCGAAACATGGCATCGGTTCGCTACACCAATATAAATGGAGTCCGGAATAAGACAAAGATATCCCGCATATAGACTCCATATTTAATTATGAGATGAATTGGTATAATGCCCCCAACCCACAGACAAGTATGCATGCATGATCAATTTAATATGCATCAGTTGATAATGTCATATTATAAAAATAATGGGGTCTCGAATAGGGAATCACTTTAGGGTTCGGCGAACTTGGGCTCCGAGGGGTTCGGGGTCGGGTCTCAGGGTCTGGATCTGGGGTTCGGAAGGAGGTCTTATCGTTCCGTGACGGTGACCTTGGCATCCGGGTTCTCGGTGAACTTGGCATCCGCGAAGGAGTACTTGTTGCACCGGGGTCTCGGTATCCTCGGACCCGAGAGGAAGAACTTGGCGTATCCGGTTCGGTCTTCTGATCCGAGAAGGAGAACTTGGCGATTCCGAGGGTCTTGGTGTTCGACGGGGTTCGGGCGCGCCGGGATCGGTCTTCGGATCGAGCTTCGGGTCCATGGAGGAGACGACTTTAGGGTCCTGACCATCGGAATAATGTCGACAATCTTGGATTGGTAGCGATCTTGTCCTCGGATGGCGCGAGCTCTTGGTGTTCCCTGTCGGAGTACTTGTCGTCCATATTTTGTGAGGCGAGGGTCTTGTACAACTTGGTGTTCCTGTTTGCCGGAGGCACGACCACCACATCATCTGTGCACCCCAACATCGCCACACGATAGCACCAAACGACAAAAACTGAAACAAAACAGAGTCTCACATGCACACATGGGCACGTCTGGAGGCAGACGAGGCGGAGGCCGGCGGTGCCAGGCCGGGCTCGGGGCAGAGGGACGCGTGACAGGGAGGCGGTCGGGGCCTGCTGGCGGGCGGCTCAAGGGAAGAGGACGGCGAGGCTCGCAGGGGAGGGCGGTCCTGGGCGGCGCGACGGAGGGAGGTCGAGGATGAACCGGTGAAGGGGCCGATGGGGCGGAGCTTGGCGACCTCGGGGAGCGGGGCCTAGGGACGCGGCAAGCGGCGACGGGGGAGGGCGCGTCGGGGTACTGGCGGCGGGCACGAGCACGGCCGAGCGGCACGCGACGGGACGCGTCGACGGCGGCCGAAGACGAACGCGAGGAAGGCGGCCTGGCGAGGGGGCTCGCAGAGGAGCGGGCTCAGCGGTGTCCTTGGTGGCGGTGTCGAGCGGCGGTGCTCAGGGCCAGGGGGCGGCGAGATCGAGAGGAGAGCAACGCGGCACTGAGATCCATCGAGGGGAGGCGGGGTAGGACGGGCGCGTCGGGCGACGCGGCTCGGTGGCGGGGCCGGCGCCGGGGAGGAGCCCGAGCAGGAGAGGTCGACGGCCGATGGTGGCGCGCTGGCTGGCGGCGGAGCTGAGGAGGGCCAGAGGAGGGAGGTGCATGGCGACGGCGGTCGCGGAAGGTGCTGGCGGCGGGATCCAGACGAGAGGGAGGGGGAGACGCGGGGGAGACGAGGTGGGGAGAGGAGGAGGGGCATGGGTGCGAGGTGGGGCGTGGGCCCGGTAGGTGGGGCCAGCGGGAGGGGATCCCGGGAGGGGATTGGGGTGAGGAGGTGGGACGGGGCAGGTGGGGGTGGTCGGCGCCAGGGGGAGGTGGGATCCGGGCTGGTCGGGTGGTGGGGCCAGGAGATGGCCGAGGTGCGGGGCCGGGGTGGTTGGCGGCGCAGATGGGGAGGGGTGGGATGAGGTGGGATTTGGTTAGGGTTAGGGTTTACAAGGTGGGGTGGTAGGTGGCTTGCTGGCTGGGCCTTTTGGGCCTGGCCGGCGGCTGCCTCCCCCGATACAAAATATTTAAGTTTAATATTTTTTTCTGTTTTATTTATGAGGCCTTTTATAAATAATTTTAGACAAAACAAAATATTTGGGGAAGGCCGAGATTTAAATTTGAAATAGAGAAGGGGATAATTAGAAAACAATATAGGCTTTTGGGGAATAGGTTTTAGTCAAACGCATGCATGATGATGACAAGATGATGCGCAACATACAAACAGCCGCGATTTTCTAGTAGTGGTTTTAGCGGGATGCCACATAAGAGCAAGGAGTTGGCTGATGATATTCAAGATTGTTGTCTTGCTTTCACGGACCGACGTTTCACAAATCTATATCTCAAATTGCGGAACAACAAAAACTCGATTCCAAGGGTCAAGAGTTTCTCAATAAGCACATTCCGCTCCGTGACAAGTGGGCACGGGCTTATGATGAGGATGGCAGGAGATATGGTCAAATGACAAGCAACATGGCAGAGGCCTTCAACAAGGTTCTTAAAGGTGTCTGTGCATTGCCCGTCACTGCAATAGTTTGATACACATTTGACAAGTTAAATGGGTATTTTATGAACTACTCACTTGAAACCGATAAGCAAATTGCGGGACAAAACAAGAAGGAGTACAAGTACGAGTTCCCAACTAGGATTGACGATTGGAGGACATTTCAGTCAAGGAAAGCGGAATCCCAAGTTGCCACGGTTTTTGATAACGACGAGCTCATTTACCAGGTGGTCGAGCCTGGAGGAACCACTTCGGATGGTGTCCAACATGGAGGCCGAGCCTTTAAGGTCTCTCTAAGGGATTGTGATTGCACATGCGGAAGGCCGTTGTTGCTCCATCTAGCTTGTTCTCACTTGTTATGTGCGTCTCGAAAACGCCATGTGGATTATAATCACGAGCGAACCGTTAGAGAGTCCGAGTTCTCTATCATGAAGACAAAAGATACATGGGCTCCTAGATTTTATCCATAACTTGACCAATCACAATGGCCGGAGTACCATGGACTCCAACTATGGCCCCATCCGGAATGGAAGGTTGTTAAACGTGGTAGACGCAAGACAAAGCGTTTTAGAAGTGACATGGACGGATGGGGACGTGTCGGTGCACGGGAATCGGGAAACGACCAATTTCAAAAACCTCGTGAGAGATCTCGTTGTGGGAAGTGTAGTGGTGAAGGACACAATGCACGGAGTTGTGCAACACAAGGGAAGAGGTCAAAGGGAAATGAAGCAAACACAAGTTGTCCAAGTCAACAAAGAAGTAGCCAACAAATTCCAAGCCAACCAAGAAGTAGCCAACAAATTCCTAGCCAACGAAGAAGTAGCTGTAGGGTTCGCAGCATAGAAAACAAAAAATTTCCTACGATGGGAACTATGTATCAAGATCTATCTACTAGATACAAACAACGGGCGGATATATATCCGTAGAGAATATACCCTTGAAGACCGACAAAGCTTAACGAGTTCGACTCGTGGTTGATGTAGACGATCTCTTGTCGATCTCAAGATCGAGAGGAAGTCCAAGCGCCGAAAATCAGCAGCGCATCCGTGCTCGCACACACGTTCGAGGCACCGAGCAACCTCCGCCTCCTCGCTCTAGCGATGCAGCGGAAGAACAACTCTTTCTTGCCGAATAGCCACCGGGAACATGTATCTCGCTAGTCCGAGACCATGGGGGATAGATTCTAGAGGGGAGAGAGATCCTTCACGAGGAGGTGTGAGTGAGAGAGAGGAGAGGGGGTGCCTTTTATAGGAGGAGAGGGGCACCCAAGGGGGTGGCCGCCGGCCATGGGGTATGCCCCCTCCCCTCCTTCATTCATGTGGGTGGACACTCCACTCACAAAAATCCATTCAAATACCTCCACTCAAAATCCCATTCAAACATGCCATTAAATTTCCACCAAATTTAATGCAAATTCTCATTAAATAAAACTCTTTTATTTTATTCAGAATTTTGTCAATTACTTTAATGACAAACATTCACAAATAACCCCTTGCTAGAATTCTATTTCACATGCATAACCACTTTATGCAATTTCATCCGAAAACCTGTTTCGGTATCTAGTGAAATAAATTTCTGCGCTTGTTCATTCTTTCGGCATGAAACTTTTGCTCCAATTGGATGTCGGTGTCTCTTAAGTGTGTCACCCTACGGTTCGTGAATAATGCGGACATGATCGAGACCCCTCTCGGATCAATAATCAGAAGCGGGATATGGAGACCCATACTAACTCCCACACATTCAACGATGACTTTCTTGTGATCGTCGGAACCTTTTACGCTAGTATCTTAATCCCTTTGTTTCACGATATATTACATGTTCGAGATTCAATCATCGGTATCTCCATACCTAGTTTGATCTCGTTACTGACATGCACTCTTTTCTCGTTCCCGTGATATAACATTCTAGTGATCAAATCACTTGCTTGCAAGCTAACCAATGTGATATCACCGAGAGGGCCCAGAGTATATCTATCCGTCATCGGGATGAAAAAATTCCACTCTCGATCCATGGGCCTCAACATAACACTTTATTAGTTCTGAATACATCTTTATAATCACCCTGTTACGGTGTGACATTTGATGTTATCAAGAAACTCTTTCGGTGTTAGTGATTGCCATGATCTCATAGTCTAAGGATTAGGATCACTTCGTATGTTGTTATAGCAATATAAACTCAATGACTTTGATCGTAATGCTATACTTCGGATGAATGTTCATCACACCATTACACTAATGTTGTGATCCCGTTATTAACAACGTCCAATGTCCATGATCAGGAAACCTTGATCATCTTGTTAATCAACGAGCTAGTTTATGAGAGAGGCATAACTAGGAACTTTCTGTTTGTTTATTAAACACACATGTATTAAAGTTTCCATATTAATACAATTATAGCATGCAAAATAAACATCTATCATATACTTGGAATACACATAATAAACACTTTATTATTGCCTCTCAGGGCATATTCCCTTCAGTCTCCCATTTGCACTAGAGACAATAATCTAGTTACATAGTGATAAATCTAACACCCATTGAGTTCTGGTGTTGATCATGTTTTGCTCTAGGGAGAGTTTTAGTCAACAGATCTGCTACATTGAGATCCGTGTGTACTTTACAAATCTTTATATCTCCATCCTTGACATGCTCGCGGATGGAGTGAAACTGGCGCTTAATATGCTTGGAATGCTTGTGAGACCTTGCCTCTTTGGCATTGGCAATGGCACCATTGTTGTCACCATAGATCACCATTGGGTCCAACGCATTTGCAACCACTCCTAGTTCGGATATGAACTCCTTCATACAAACTGCTTCCTGAGCCGCTTCCGAAGGAGCAACATATTCGGCCTCCGTTGTTGATCCCGCCACCACAGGTTGTTTGGAGCTCCTCCAACTAACCGCTCCGCCATTCATGAGAAATACGTATCCGGATTGAGACTTAGAGTCATCCAGATCGGTGTCAAAGCTAGCGTAGCGACGAGCTCTTCTTCACCTTCGTATACAAGAAACATATCCTTAGTTCTTCGTAAGTACTTAAGGATATTCTTGACCGCTATCTAGTGTTCCGAACCTGGATCCGATTGGTACCTACTAGTCAAACTAATAGCATGTGCCACATCCTGTCTTGTACATAGCATGGCGTACATTATAGAGCCTATGGCCGAAGCATAGGGGACTTTGTCCATTATCTCTCTTTCTTCCGCCGAAGCCGGACTTTGAGTCTTACTCAATGTCTTGCCTTGCAACATAGGTAAGAACCCCTTCTTACTTCCGTCCATTTTAAACTTCTTTAAAATCTTATCAAGGTATGTACTTTGCGATAACCCTATTAGGCGCCTAGATCTATCTCTATAGATCTTTATGCCTAATATGTATGACACTTAACCTAGGTCCCTCATTGAAAATTTGTTGTTTAGATAACTTTTAACACTGTTTAAAAGATCTATATCATTTCCGATCAATAATATGTCATCCACATATAATATCAGAAATGCCACATTGCTCCCACTCACTTTCTTGTAAATACAAGCTTCTCCATCAGTTTGGACAAATCCAAACTCTTTGATCACCTCATCAAAGCGGAGATTCCAACTTCGTGATGCTTGCTTCAATCCATCGATGGATCGCTGAAGCTTGCACACCTTGTTAGCATCCTTAGGATCGACAAAACCCTTTGGTTGTATCATATACAACTCTTCTTCAATATTACCATTGAGAAACGCGGTTTTGACATCCATCTGCCATATCTCATAATCGAAATATGCAACAATTCCTAATATAATCCTAACTGACTTTAGCATCGCTACGGGAGAGAATGTCTCATCGTATTGTCGAAACCCCTTTGCGACAAGTAGAGCTTTATAGACGGTCACATTACCATTAGCATGAGTTTTCCTTTTGAAAATCCATTTGTTCTCCACGGCCTTTCGGTCGTGAGGTAATTCCACCAAGTTCCAAACATGATTTTCATACATGGATTCCAGCTCGGATTTCATGGCTTCTAACCATTTGTTGGAATCCGGGCTCATCATCGCTTCTTCATACGTCGCAGGGTCATCATTTTCACCAACCATGAAATTCATGACAGGATTTCCGTACAGCTCGGGAGCTGCACGCGTCCTTCTAGACCCACGAGGTTCGGTAGTATTCTATTTTGGAGTTTCATGATCATTATCATTAGTTCCCTCTTCAACTGGTGGAGCCAACTCCGGAACGACTTCCGGCGCTGCATTACTCACCATACTTTGAAGAGAAGGTTCAATAACCTCTTCGAGTTGTACCTTTCGACTACTCACACCTTTCGCGAGAAACTCTTTCTCTAGAAAGGATCCATTCTTGGCAACAAAAACTTTGCCCTCGGATCTGTGATAGAAGGAATACCCAATAGTTTCCTTAGGGTATCCTATGAAGACGCATTTTTCCGCTTTGGGTTCGAGTTTATCCGGTTGAAGTTTCTTCACATAAACATCGCATCCCCAAACTTTAAGAAATGACAGCTTAGGTTTGTTTCCAAACCACAATTCATACAATGTCATTTCAACGGATTTAGATGGTGCCCGATTTAAAGTGAATACAGCAGTTTCTAGTGCATAACCCCAAAATGACAACGGCAAGTCCGTCAGAGACATCATAGATCGAACCATATCTAATAAAGTACGATTACGACGTTCCGACACACCATTTCGCTGTGGTGTTCCGGAAGGTGTGAGTTGTGAAACAATTCCACACTCTTTCATGTGAGTGCTAAACTCGTAACTTAGATACTCACCTCCACGGTCGGACCGTAGAAATTTGATCTTTCTATTACGATGATTTTCCACTTCATTCTGAAATTCCTTGAACTTTTCAAAGGTTTCAGAATTGTGTTTCATCAAGTAGATATAACCGTATCTACTCAAATCATCCGTGAAAGTAACAAAAATAACGATATCCACCTCGCGCCGACACACTCATTGGACCACATACATCAGAATGTATGATTTCCAATAAATCTGTCGCCCGTTCCATTGAACCGGAAAACGGCGTTCTAGTCATCTTGCCCATAAGGCATGGCCCACATGTATCAAATGATTCAAAATCAAGTGATTCCAAAAGTCCATCTGAATGGAGCTTCTTCATGCGTTTAACGCCAATATGACCTAGACGGCAGTGCCACATATATGCGGATATATCATCATTAAGTTTAATCCTTTTAGCATCAACATTATGAATATGTGTAACATTATCATCGAGATATAATAGAAATAAACAATTCATCATCGATGCATGACCATAAAAGATTTCATTCATATAAATAGAACAACCATTGTTCTCGGATTTAAATGAATAACCACTTCACATCAAACATGATCTAGATACAATGTTCATGCTCAGTGTAGGCACCAGATAACAATTATTCAAGTTTATAACTAATCCCGACGGCAAATGGAGAGGTAGCGTTCCGACGGCGATCACATCAACGCTTGATCCATTGCTGACACGCATCTTGACCTCACCCCTTGCTCGCGGTCGCTTGTTCCGTAGCCCCTGATTCGAGTTACAAATATTAGCAAATGAACCGGTATCAAATACCCAGGTGCTACTGCGAGCACTAGTCAAGTACACATCAATAACATGTATATCATATATACCTTTGTTTGCCTTGCCGGCCTTCTTGTCTGCCAAATACTTGGGGCAGTTGCGCTTCTAGTGGCCAGTCCCCTTGCAATAGTAGCACTCGGTATCAGACTTAGGTCCAACTCGGGGTTTCTTTTCAGGCATGGCAACCGGCTTGCCTCCCTTACTTCCCTTCCGTTTTCCTTTCTTGTCTTTCTTGAAATTAGTGTTCCTATTGATCATCAACACTTGATGTTCCTTTTTGATCTCCACTTCTGCAGTATTAAGCATTGACAGAAGCTCGGGGAGAGACTTCTTCATGCCTTACATATTATAGTTCATCACAAAGCTCTTATAGCTAGGTGGCAGAGACTGCAGAACACGATGGATGCCTAAGTCAATGGGAATTGATATTCCCAAGGACACAAGGTTATTGGCGTAACCCGACATCTTGAGTACATGCTCACTAACGGAGCTGTACTCTTCCATCATGCAGCTAAAGAACTTTTCTGAAGCATTTTTGATCTCTACAGAAGCATGTGTGTCGAAAATCATTTTCAACTCACCCATTGTATCAAATGCATTGCCGTTTTCGAAACGCTTTCGAAGTTCCGGCTCTATCCCATACAATATGCCACAATGAACTAAGTTGTGGTCCTCGTCAGGGGCATCCTCAAAAGGTGGGGGGGGGGGCTAGCATCGCTTCTAGCACATATTGCTTTTGTGCAGCAGAGAGGAGTATCCTCAAATTCATGGCCCATTTGGTAAAGTTGCTACCATTCGTTGCAAGTTTCTCTTTCTCCATGAACACATTGAAATTAAAAGCAGGTGGTGCCATCTACAACAGAATTTGTAAAGTTTAGACTAAGTTTATGATAGATTGAGTTCAACTAATCCATATTACGAATGAACTCCCACTCAAAAATGACATCCCTCGTGCCATTTTGGTGATTACATGAACCAAATCCACTACACCAAGTCCAATCATCACGTGAGTCGGTATAGCTTCAAAGGCGAGCATCAAATGGGCATCATATCTACTATATGACTCATGCTTAAGCTTTCGGTCAGTGTTCTGAGGCCATGTCTGTACATGCTAGGATCGCCAAGAAAGAACCTTAATATTCGCATGTGTAACTGTTTTACACCTGAAATATGGTCGTGGATCCAAGAACACCCGATCATCACGTGATGTCTTGGAGCGACGAAAACATAATTGGTGCATACTAAAGGAAGAACACATTCTTATCTTGATATTTAAATGAGGGATCATATTATTATGCTAACAAAGCGCTAAACAAGCAATATAAGATGCTATCAAACATCACTTTATTATTAGTGGAATGATATGGTTCCCGCATATGATCTCTATCATGTGCATCGTGGTATGATCACTATCATACCTTTATGTGTAAATCTAAGGTCTATGGAGTTTACACGCTATGTGTGTTGTAAGAGTATCATCTCATACTTCTATTTACAACATCAGCATATCATAACACTAGCCCAGCAACAATCTAAACTAGACGCCTCTAATTTATCCATTGCAAGTTTTACGTGGCTTAGGGCTTTCGAGATAGAACCGTTCTTACCTACGAACATGAACCACAACGAGGATAACCAAATTGTTGACAACTCGTTGCAAAATTGATATTGACTATAGTAGGAGAGACAGACACCCGCTAGCCACTTATGCAAACTAGTTGCATGTCAAGCGTGGAACGGGTCTCATGTGCGAGGACATGTAAAGTTTGTTCGGGCCACTTTATCCCACTATGCCACCAATATCCAAAATTACAACTAAGGAGCAACAACATGATCATCATCGCCCACATACTCATATGTGTACTACCCGTGTAAAGCATCTACGCATAAACCTGGCTCTGATACCACTGTAGGGTTCGCAGCATAGAAAACAAAAAATTTCCTACGATGGGAACTATGTACCAAGATCTATCTACGAGATACAAACAACGGGCGGATATATATCCGTAGAGAACATACCCTTGAAGACCGACAAAGCTTAACGAGTTTGACTCGTGGTTGATGTAGACGATCTCTTGCCGATCTCACGATCGAGAGGAAGTCCAAGCGCCGCAAATCAGCAGCGCATCCATGCTCGCACACACATTCGAGGCACCGAGCAACCTCCGCCTCCTCTCTCCAGTGATGTAGCGGAAGCACAACTCTTTCTTGCCGAATAGCCACTGGGAACATGTATCTCGCTAGTCCGAGACCATGGGGGATGAATTCTAGAGGGGGAGAGAGATCCTTCACGAGGAGGTGTGAGTGAGAGAGAGGAGAGGGGGTGCCTTTTATAGGAGGAGGGGGGAACCCAATGGGGTGTCCTCCGTCCATGGGGGCTACCCCCTTCCCTCCTTCATTCATGTGGGTGGACACTCCACTCACAAAAATCCATTCAAATACCTCCACTCAAAATCCCACTCAAACATGCCATTAAATTTCCACCAAATTTAATGCAAATTCTCATTAAATAAAACTCTTTTATTTTATTCAGAAATTTGTCAATTAATTTAATGAAAAACATTCACAAATAACCCCTTGCTAGAATTCTATTTCACATGCATAACCACTTTATGCAATTTCACCCGAAAACCTGTTTCGGTATCTAGTGAAATAAATTCCTGCGCTTGTTCATTCTTTCGGCATGAAACTTTTGCTCCAATTGGATGTCGGTGTCTCTTAAGTGTGTCACCCTACGGTTCGTGAATAATGTGGACATGATCGAGACCCCTCTCGGATCAATAATCAGAAGCGGGATCTGGAGACCCATACTGACTCCCACACATTCAACGATGACTTTCTTGTGATCGTCGGAACCTTTTACGCTAGTATCTTAATCCCTTTGTTTCACGATATATTACATGTCCGAGATTCGATCATCGGTATCTCCATACCTAGTTTGATCTCGTTACTGACATGCACTCTTTTCTCGTTCCCGTGATATAACATTCTAGTGATCAAATCACTTGCTTGCAAGCTAACCAATGTGATATCACCGAGAGGGCCCATAGTATATCTATCCGTCATCGGGATGAACAAATTCCACTCTCGATCCATGGGCCTCAACATAACACTCTATTAGTTATGAATACATCTTTATAATCACCCTGTTACGGTGTGACGTTTGATGTTATCAAGAAACTCTTCCGGTGTTAGTGATTGACATGATCTCATAGTCTAAGGATTAGGATCACTTCGTATGTTGTTATAGCAATATAAACTCAATGACTTTGATCGTAATGCTATACTTCGGATGAATGTTCATCACACCATTACACTAATGTTGTGGTCCCGTTATTAACAACATCCAATGTCCATGGTCAGGAAACCTTGATCATCTTGTTAATCAACGAGCTAGTTTATGAGAGAGGCATAACTAGGAACTTTCTGTTTGTTTATTAAACACACATGTATTAACGTTTCCGTATTAATACAATTATAGCATGCAAAATAAACATCTATCATATACTTGGAATACACATAATAAACACTTTATTATTGCCTCTCAGGGCATATTCCCTTCAGTCTCCCGAGAAGTAGCCAACAAATTCCTAGCCAACCAAGAAGTAGCCAAAAAATTCCTAGGCAACAAAGAGGGAGGCAACTTGGGCTTACTAGAGGTCGTTCACAACAAGTTCCTAGGCAACAAGCTCATGATCGTACAAGCATGTTTACATACCTAAATGGACCATTCCCGTATGTATATTCTTATATAGTGACATGTTTTTTACATATCTTGTTCCAAATTTTCACATTCATGCTTACTTAACTAACTTGTACCTTTTATTTTTATAATAGGTATGGCGACTCAACCCAACAAGGACAATGATGGGGAAGGTGTGAACTACTCGAAGGTCTAGGCGAATGCTATGGAGGTGGTGGAGAAGAGGAAGGAGGCCGAGGAAGAGAGGAAGAGGAAGGAAGCTTAGGAAGAGAGGAAGAGGAAGGAAGCTAAGGAAGAGAAGAAGAGGAAGGCATTCAAAGAGGTAGTTCAACTTTCTCGAGACTTGGCAAAAAAGAAGGACGAAGAGGAAGAGGTGAAGAAGAAAAAGGAAGAGGAAGTGACATGGTTATACCCTACGGGTACACAATCTGAGCATACCTAGTCTAGCCCAAGGAAGGCCCACGAGAATATACGCTAGCCCATGAAGACTTTCGGGTGGCCAGGGCCCATATGATGCCTTCGGATCCTTGGAAAACAAGACTAGAGTGGATAGAATATTCAAAGGGGCAAACCCTAAAACCTGTAACCGACTCGATCTGTGCCTGGGACCTTCCTATCTCTATAAAAAGGCTAGGAGGGCATGTCGAGGAGGGCACTTCATACTACCGCATACACACCTCCACGCCAGATTGCATCTATGAACCCCTGTACTTTTCGGTTCCGCCGTAATCAAGAGCAGACAAGCAGGAGTAGGGTTTTCCCTCTGGGGGCCTGAACCTGGGTAAACCTCGTGTCCCCGTTTTGCTTGTTTGCTAACCGTTCCGCGATCTCCAGCATCCCCATCTTCTCCAAAACCCAAGCTCATAACAATGGGCATTGACAAGATTAAACCTCGTCAATTGGCGCCGTCTGTGGGAACTGGGGACGCTGATTGTGCGATCGTGACGGTCCCAACCAAAGCGATCTACAACTCCGCGGCGATGGAGAGTCATCTCCTCTTCGGCGCTTTCGACTTCATCGCCCACTCGCCAGCCACCCTGAAGGACTTCGAGCCCGTTGGCGACGGGCTCGAGATCCTGTTCGGGAGCTTCTGCTTCCAGGTGGGACAAACCGGCACCCTCCGTCTCCCAGAGCGGGTGCCCCTGCCATCGATCAGGCCCGCTTCGTGGGCTCCACACCCCGTCTACGCACATCGCCATCAACAGATGAGTCCTATGACAGCAGCTGCTGCAACTCAGATCTGTGCGATCCACCATCGGAGGAAGGGACCTACGGTTCCGGATCCGAAAGCTGCGGCAGCAGCGATCGAATCTATGAGCGCTACCAATGTGCCGCAATCATCCAGAGCGACGTGGATCAGGGGCACAACCCGCCACCCAACCCACAGGGTAGAAATGGCGAGAACAGGAGAAACTAGTCCCCCCGCCCAACGAGGATGGCACCGATCCCAATCGGATCATCCACCTCAGCGATGAAGGATGGGCTCAAGCACGCGAAGCCGTGGCAGACAACAAGATCCCGCCCGTGGGTGCCTCACGGGACCTACTTATGGCGTACCACCTGCTCCTAGTCGAAGAGCACAAGAAGCAGGTGAAGATGCAAGAAGTGCTTGACAAGCGCAAGCATGCAACCTCGGAGTCCAGTGCGCGGCGAGCTACGCTCTCCTCCATGGGCGGCTCCAGCTCGCACGACAACCATGGCAACAAGCACCGTTCTCGCACGGAGAACATGGATCCCAAGGCACGTCGCGAGGTGACTCGTACCCTCAACACGTCCTTCATGGAGATGGATGCCGACGACAACGTCATCCCGAAGACACCGCAAGCTGCGATCATGGTAGCCACCACATACCTCGCGTCCCATCCACCTCCGGTGGGGGACCGAAAAGGGCCATGCACAAGTCCGCGCTTACCGGACTCGGACTCATTGGAGCTGCGCTCCACGGAGAAGCTCATGCGGAGCCAAAGAAGAAGGCTGCGGTCAGGTTCAACCGCAGCCCCACGCCTTCATCCGACGATGAAGAGCACGACCTACCTCGAAGGCACAAGATCTCGCGCCATCGCAGCCGTGATTATGACACTCGAAGCGAGCTCACCCATCGCAATATCAACAAAGCTCGCGCCAAGCGCCGATGCTCGTCCGAATCCGAGGAGGACGACGATGAAGGGGAACTCTGCAGAGCCCGATGCTTTAGCAGATCCGTCCGGCGGACACGGATGCCGTAGAACTTTAAGCTTCCTTCAGACACTTCAAAGTTCGACGGCACACAGGACCCCAAGGCGTGGTTCAGCGACCACCTGTCGTCCGTCAAACTACACGGCGGAAACAAGGACACCGCCCTGCAATGCCTTCGGCTGTAGCTGACAGGCGCAGCCCGGATCTGGCTCAGCAGCCTATCCTCGGGATCCATCCAAAGTTGGGAGGAACTAGCGTACAGTTTCATCCGAAACTTCAAAGGCACCAGCAAAAGGCCAGCCTTGATCGAGGAGTTGCAGGCCTGCACCCAACGAACGGGCGAATCCATTCGCTCATACATATTACGCTGGTCCAACACCAAGAACTCCGCGGCGCACATCTCTGAGGAGAGAGCGATCGACGCATTCAAGGATGGCGTCAAGCGCCAGGACTTCTAGGAAGAACTTGGGCGCGTCAAGCCCAAGACACTCGACCAGCTCATGGACATCGCCAACAGGTGGGCACATGGCGAGGACTCCATACACCGAGCGCACTCGGAGGAGGAAGATGACTATGTCCGGTAACGTGAACGCCGTAGAAAGAGAAGATCGCACGTCTACGACGATCGCGACAGACCCGACATGGTCGCGTCTGGCTACACCGACCATCGCAGCGACGACAACCACAGCAGCGGCGGATACCACGGAAGCAACTTCCGTGACGGAGGACGCCCAACGCAGTCATGGCAACGTCGCGGCCGCGATGACGGACCCTCAGCATACGACAAACTGTCGGGTCCATGCACCATCCACTTCTACATCGACAAGCAGGATGGTAAAAAGAAGGCAAGCCACATGCTCAAGGACTGCCACGAGTTCCAGAAACTCAGAGAGAGCATGTCTCAGATGAGGCAACAAGCCCCGAACCCTGGGTATGGGAACGCACCCGCACCATGTGAGATCTCACATGGAGCTCCTCCACCACCACCTGCTGGACCTTCGAACCACCCAATCGCACCCGCGCAGAATAACGGTGGGCACGGGTACCCCATGCTAAAAGGATCACTGATGATCCAAAAAGGGCGCCCAACGAACAGGGTACACAAGAAATTCACCCGTCAGATCAATCTGGTTGTGGCCGCTCCACCTGCCATCCCTGAGTACCTCAGCGGATCGGAGTCCTGCATCACGTTCAGCCGTTCGGATCACCCTTGCCAGGTCCCTCGCCCAGGTCATGCTGCCCTGGTGCTCGAGGCACAGATCGGAGGGTTCGACATGAGCCACGTCTTCATGGACGGCGGCAGCGGCATCAATCTGATGTTCGCCAGTACCTTAGCAGCAATGCGGATCCTGCTGTGCAGCCTGGAACAATCCGATACAACGTTCCACGACATCATCCCAGGAAAGGGCATATTCCCCCTGGGAAAGATATGGCTCGGCGTCATCTTCGGCAAGCCCGATAACTTCTGGTGTGAGCGACTCGAGTTCGAAGTGGTGGACTGGCCATCACAATACCATGCCATCCTCAGGCGTATGGAATTCGCACGATTCCTGGCAGTACCGCACTACGCGTACCTGCTACTCAAGATGCCAGGACCTAAGGGCGTCATCACGGTCCACGGGAGCTTCACCCGATCGGACCACTGCGACAGGGATTTCAACAGAATCTCCTAGTCATTCGGCATGCAGGAGGAGCTCATAAGGCTCCGAGAGGTGACAGACAACGGGGCACCCCCAGTCGCAAGACAGAACACACCATACATGTCCTTTGACTCCACCATCAACACAAAAAAAGGTGCAGGTCCACCCGACGGACGCCTCCAAGACGGCGCTGATCGCCAACGACCTCAGCCCCGCATAGGAAAGCGCACTTGTCGAATTCCTTCATGAGCGCTGAGAAATCTTCGCCCGGTGTCCTGCGGACATGCCAGGAGTTCCTAGGGAATTCGCCAAGCACGCACTCAACATCTTTCCAGATGCCAAGCCCGTCAAACAGTCAATCCGACGACTGTCTGAACCACGGGCTGAAGCCATCGGAGTCGAAGTCAAGAGACTACTCGACGCAAACTTCATCAGGGAGATCAAGGAAAGCGAGTGGCTCACCAACACTGTGATGGTCCCCCAAAAAGACATGGACATCCTACGGATGTGCGTGGACTTCACATTGCTGAAAAAGCACTGCCCAAAGGATCACTTCCCTCTCCTTCTGATCGATCAGATCATCGATTCGACTGCAGGATGCGAGAATCTCTCCTTCCTCGACGCCTACTCAGGATACAATCAGATTCTATCGAAGGTCGAAGATCAGGAGAAAACGGTGTTCATCACGCCGTTCAGAGTGTTCTGCTACAACACAATGCCCTCCGGGCTGAAGAACGCAGGAGCCACGTACCAACAGTGCATGCAGGCATGCCTGAAGGACCAGATCAGCCGCAACATCCAAGTCTATGTCGACGACATAGTAATCAAAACAAGGGAGGCCAAGACACTCATCGACAATCTCCGTGAGACGTTCGACAACCTTGATTGATACAAGATCAAGCTAAACCCAGAAAAGTGCGCCTTCGGCGTCCCATCTGGTCAGCTACTAGGCTACTTCATCTCCCAGCGAGGAATCGAAGCGAACCCGAAGAAAATCCGGGCCATAACGGCCATGGAGAAGCCGGAGAACCTCAAGGGCGTCCAGCAGCTCATCAACCGCATGGGCGAAAAGGCCCTGCCCTTCTATCAGCTGCTACGCAAAGCAGACAAATTCGAGTGGATGCCTAAAGCAGACGACGCATTCGAATATCTGAAGCGGCTATTCTCTACCTCGCCCGTCTGGGTCACGCCAAAAGAGCGCGAGCCTCTAATGCCATACATAGCAGCTACACACCAGGTGGTAAGAACCGTGTTTGTGGTCAAAAGACCCAAAGACGGCAAGACCCATGGGGTCCAAGGCCCGATATACTACCTCAGCGATGTATTGACGCCGACAAAGCAGAGGTACTTCACTACCAGAAACTCGCCTACGGCGTGTTCATGACGACTCGTTGGCTGAGCCACTACTTCCAGGAGCATCAGGTGATGGTCGTCAATGAAGTACCTCTGAACAGCATCCTGAACAACCCGGAAGCCACATGATGTGTGGCCCTGTGGGGCATCGAGCTGTCACCTCTAGACATCGTCTATGAGAAGCGCCACGCGATCAAGTCCTAGGTCCTTCCGGACTTCCTCGTCCACTGGATGGAACTGCAGCTGCCAGACACACCGTACATGACACAGTCATGGACAATGCACTTCACCGGCTCCAAGCGCAAGGCCGGAGCAGGAGCCGGGGCCATACTGACCTCCCCGTAGGGCGACAAGATGAAGTACGTCCTCCGGATGAAATTTCAAGCTTCCAACAACGAGGCCGAGTATGAGGCCCTCATCCATGGCATGAGGATGGCCAAGATCTGCGACGCGACGCGCCTGGTCATCTACGGAGACTCGAACCTCGTCGTCCAGCAGACGATGAACGAGTGCAACACACACGCCGCCAATATGATTGCATACCGCGCACTCTACAACGCACTCGAAGGAGACTTCAACGGCTATGAGCTTCAGCACATTGGGAAAGAAAGCAACGAAGAGGCCGACAGACTCGCCAACATCGGCTCCACCTGCGCACGGGTGCCACCAGGTGTGTTCCTCGAACAGATCTGCGTGTCATCCATCAAAAGGAAATTCCCAAAGGGATCACCCGAAGAAGCAGAACACTTAGTGGCTACGCTACCCGAAGGACCAGAAAAGCTCGACACAGAGGTCGCAGTGGTCAACCTGATGCAGGTCATGGCAGTCGAAGAACCATGGACACAGCCATACCTCCGATATCTGATAGACGAGGAGCTGCCTGACAGCCCGACAGATGCCCGGCGCATATCTCGCCGGTCCAAGGCCTTCACCATGATCAATGGCAAGCTGTAGAAGCACAACATTTTGGGTGTACTCCAAAGGTGCGTCACCATCGGTGACGGCAAAACCATCCTCCAAGACATCCATGAGGGCATCTGCGGCCATCACGCGGGCAGCCGCGTCCTTGTCGCCAAAGCTCTACGAGCTGGGTTCTACTGTCCAACGGCCATGAACGACGCCAAGGACATCGTCCGAAGGTGCAATGGGTGCCAGAGGTTCGCAGATAAACCACACGCACCAGGATCGGAGCTCAGGCCCATACCCCTGGCCTAGCCTTTCGCCCAATGGGGCCTCGACATGATCGGCAAACGTCCCAAGTTCTCGAAAGGAGGCCACGTTTACCTCCTGGTCGCAGTCGACAAATTCACCAAGTGGATCGATGCCATGCCCATTACTAACCAAAAGGGCAAAACGGCTGTCAAGTTCTTCGAATCAATTGTTTACAGGTTCGGCGTGCCGCACAACATCATCACCGACAATGGGTTGAA
Source organism: Avena sativa (assembly GCA_916181665.1). Classification (NCBI taxonomy): domain Eukaryota; kingdom Viridiplantae; phylum Streptophyta; class Magnoliopsida; order Poales; family Poaceae; genus Avena; species Avena sativa. Next base: position 131,384,089 of record OV702298.1, read on the forward strand.
CTTCATCTCCAGGGAATTCCAGGACTTCTGCGAAGACCTCGGAATCAGCATCACATACGCCTCCATGGCGCACCCGCAAACAAAAGGGCAGGTCGAAAAGGCCAATGGCCTCGTCGGTGGCGGCATCAAGAAGCGCCTAATGATCCCACTCCAGCGACTCGCAGGAGCCTGGACACAAGAGGTACCCTCCGTCCTCTGGAGTTTGCGCACGATGCCAAACAGCTCAACTGGCTACACGCCCTTCTTCATGGTGCACGGAGCCGAAGCCATGCTGCCTGCAGCGGTACGCCACAAGGCCCCACGGGTCATCGCCTACAGCGAAGCTGAATCGACGACCGCACTCGAAGACGCCGTCGACATACTCGACGAGGCACGCGACATCGCTGCGGCTCGATCAATGGTCTATCAACAGAGCCTCCACAACTACCACAGCCGTCGGCAGCGCCCAAGGTCCTTTGTCGAAGGAGACCTAGTCTTACGACTCAAGCAAGAGCGACCGAAGAAGCTCGAGTCGCCCTGGTAAGGACCCTACGTCATCACCGAAGTCATCCCAGGTGGCGCCTACCGCCTCAAGCACGTGGAGTCTGGAGTAGCATACTCTAACCCATGGAACGTCGCACAACTACGATGCTTCTAATCCTAGCTACCCCCCTCCTTTTACTTTCAATAAGGCTATTCAACCAAGGCTTCTCAACCGAACAATGTAACTCCTCCTTACGATATGAATAAAGCTAAGTGTCTCGCCCCAAAAATTTGTCTATTATTCGCATTTTCTTCATGTTACAACACACTCAGGGGCTCCCCTCACCTCACGACTTCGTCGACTGAGGATAACGCGTGTACACCTGAGTAGCTGACCATGTCAGGCTAACGAATAGGGCACGCATACAAACAAAGAACCACGTGCTAACAACATTCAACCTTTATAGCAAAGGGCATAACACGCCTAGTCGAGCACATACAAATTTTACATCTATCTTTTTACAGGCCCTACCTATTCTGAAGAATCATCTGCGCACGCTTCTCAAAGAGATCTACAATTTGTTCGATATACTGCCTTACAGCTGCATAATGTGGACGCATGTCCCACATACCACCATCCGGCCGAAGAGGCAGCCCAGCCGCCACAGCAGCAAGATCTACATCAGGACGATGCAACCGCACGAGGGAAAGCGCAACCTTCACCCCTGCAACCAGCTGATGCCGCACCAGCTCCCTAACATGATGCACATCCCGAAACTTCGCCAGCAGGCCCCATAGAGTTGATGGTGCCTCATCCAGGGGAAACATCACATGCAGAATTGACGCCAAGGAAGTCTTCGCTTGCCGTAGCACACGTGACACCTGGTGAACACGATCCTGCATAGTCGCAAGGACCATTGCACGATCTCGATCCATCCAGAAAAAGCCGTCGGCCTCCATGTCCTACTGGGTCAGGCAATTGATCCGAACGGAAACACGCTCTTTTTCCTCCCTGGGAACAAGGTTAGCACATGCAACAAACTACAACGTAAGATGACAAGCCAACAGGCGCATCCGAAAAATGAGCAGCAGCTCGAGGAAACTCACATTGAAGCTGTTCGGCCAAACGCCACAACTCCCCCATCAGATACTCCTCCCTGGCGGCGCCCTGTTCCGCCTTCAACTTCCAAACATCCGCATGGCCTCGAACGCCAAGCAACTCTTTCTCAAGACTACGGATGCGGTCACGAAGAAATACAAGCTGCGACGCATCATCCAAGGAGGGCCGCAGCTGTGGCGAAGGCGAAGTATCAACGTGATCATCACCCGAAGGTCCCTAGAGGAAAAGAAGGCAAGGATATGAACAAACGCACGAATAAGCAAACAACTCGGAGATTCATTATATATAGCAAAGCCACTGCATGCACAAGGAGTGTTCATAGATACATCACAACAAAAGAAACAAAAGCTATCCTACAACTACAAGGCCTAAGAAGCTGCATCCTGAGTAGCCTCGGAGCCGGACTGCCTGCTCTTGGCCTCTCCCTGCTGCCTCGCCGCGTACTCCGCCAGCAAGTCAATCAGCTTCGTCCCATAGTGTTTACAACGGGCAGCGTAGAGGGCAAAGGCTACCTCGGATCCGTCGGCAGCTGTCGGCATCTGGGAGGTGACTTGATGAAGATCCAGCTCCGCTCCAGACGCCATGGCCATCGCCAGCCCCATGGACGCGCCGATACCCTACTTCTTGCGCTTGTACACCGCGGGAGCCTCGGCTGACAGTGCGTCCGCCAACAATTCGACATCCTCGAGGGCGACGCCCTTGGGGACGAGCTCCTTATAGAAGCGTCCGAGAACCACCTTGGCCTTGGCAAGCGAGCCGACCACGATACTACATCGGTCTTCGACCGCCGCAGTGGCGTCATCCAGAGCACTTCCGTGCTCCAGGGCACCACGGTCAAAATCGATGCCCGCGGCATCTAGAAAAACGGAAGAGACAACATGAAAACTAAGCAAAACAAGAGACAAGGAAGCCGAAAAGAATAGACGAAACTACTCACCCGAAATAGCCTTCGCGGCGGCCATCAGCTTGCCGGCCACCTCCTTCTCGTGCGAGGCCGCAGCGGTGGCGAGTTGATCCTCGCGATCCGTGGCCTCATGCTGTAGGCGCTCCTTGGTCGAAGCCGCGTCAGCTAACTCCTGCTCAAGGCGCTCCTTAGTGCCAATGGCATCTTCAGTTTTTTTCTCCGCTCGCCCGAGGCTCTTTTTGAGAGCATCAAGCTCGCGGAAGGCAGTGTTGTTCTCCTCTACAACAAAGAACAAGCATGAGATTCGTGAGTAAGAAAGCAGCCAAATAAGGAGAAGATTTATAAAAAACACACGAACCTTGGAGCTGCTGAAGGCTGGCCTCCAATGCCAGATGCTGCTTCACCAGCTGGTTGGCACCTTGAACAAAAGGCTGCGAGAAGACGCAACTTGTTAGGAAAAAGGCTCGGGGGCTGCGCCCAAGAAAACGAGCAAAGCAAATCACGCATAAGAAAACGCTCGAGGGCTCCCCCGAGATATGTACAAAAAATGGCATGATCAGCAGATCATCCCACAGATGCTCTGGAGCTCCCCCGAGACACAAAACAAAAATGATCAACAGATCATCCAAAAAATGCTCGGGGGCTCCCCCTGCGGCAAGAACAAAAATACTTACGTGGTCCGACGGCGACTCCGAAGGTCCGGCTGTAGTCTTCTAGGGGACAACCACCCGAGCCTCCTGCGGAGAAGGGTTCGGAGCAGCGCCCTCAGAGGTGGCCACCGTCTGAGGAGGAGGAGGAGCAACCTTCGACTCCCCCACCATCTCCCGAGCGCCATCGCTGAAGGAGCCATCGGAAGAGTGGCTACAAAAGAAAAATCAGACAAGTACAAGCAAGAAGGCAAGAGAGAGCAAAAGCAATGGCAGATACTTACAAGTTGAAATCGCTCAAGTCGAAGATAGGAGGGGCCCTCCTGCCTTTCTTCTCTTCCTTCTTCCCTTCCTTCTTCCGCTTCACCGGCGGCTGCGGCTCCACAGACCGCATGGGCACGGCCGGAATAGGAGAGGAAGAGCCACCATGACCCCCACTGTGACGCTCAAGGCATGACGGGTTCCTAGGGGTCGGCAGAGTCGAAGCATCTGACGATTCGCTCGAGCTCTGTGTCCGCTTTTGAGTCTGCTCCTCGCTAGACTCAAAAGTTTCTTCCGCTGGTGATCGCGCCGAGGGAAGCTCAGACATGGAATCCACTACCTCATTGTCCGGTGCATCCGGAAACAGTTCGGGTAGTGGAGGCGACATGCCCTGTACCTTGAATTCCTGCGCAAAAGAAACAAACTTTCAAAACACAAGCAAGTGCAAGAATAAACACAGTCGAAAAAGCGCTACGCGCATGTCCCAGATCTACACCTGCGGAACCAGACGAGATGCGGCAAACGGAGGAGTCAGCGACTTCCCCGGGAGATCCTCTTCAGCCTTGAACTTCAATAGCGGCCGAAGAATCCTGTCGATATTCACCCCTGGAGAACTCCTTAGCTGAAACCCTAGTCGGATCGTGGCGACCAGAATAAAGGAACATCGGGTGCGCCCTAGCCTAAAGCGGCTGCACCTGATGTTTGAGGATGGTCCGGATGATATCCACACCATTCACCTCTTTATTCGGAATCAACTGAACATCCTTCACCTGACGATAGAGCCCCTCTATCTCCGCCATCTCACCATCCAAGATGTGGTTCTTCCAGGACCTCTTCGGCTGGATTTTCTGGGAAGGGTCGAAAGGAGCAAGGCCAAAGTTCTGTCTGGCCACTGTGGAGTCGCGGATGTAAAACCATCGCCTCCGCCAGTACTGGACAGATTCAGACATAAAAAAGGAGAAGAAGAGAAAGTTGGATTTAAGGGAAATGATGCAGCCGCCGATAGGATAAACGCCAGCGGAGCCAGATTGCCTCTTCACGGAATAGAGCTTCCGGAAGAGGCCAAAGTGCGGCTCGACACCGAGCCAACACTCGCAGAATGTGATGAAGCAGGCGATATGAAGAAGAGAGTTCGGTGAAAGATGATGGAGCTGGATGCCATAAAAGAAAAGCAATCCACGGAGAAAATCGTGGATCGGGAAAGAAAGGCCCCGAAGGACAAAAGCGATGAACATGACCCGAAACCCAGCGGGAGGATGGGGAATTACCTCGTCACCGGGAACCCTGATGGCCTGCTTATCCTGCGGGATCAGACCCCGCTCATGGAGCTTGCGGAGATCGCCCTCGCGCGTCTCCGATCGTTGCCAGCCACCATCGGTGACGCGAGTAGCGGCGGAACCCTTGTTGCCGCCGGCGGCAGCACTGGTACCAACTGTGGTGGAGGCCTTCTTGGACTTCCCCATCACAGAGCGGCGATGACGACGATGTAAACACAGAAACAAAGATGGAAAGGTTCGAAGAAATTCCAGCGCGCAGCGAGAAAAGCTCAAAGAAGATGGGAGCAGTGAAACGAGAATGGCTGCGGTGAAAAACAAACTAACTTTTCCCCAGTGATTATAAACACGAGGACGATGCACGACGACCATTCATCGGGAAGACCTAAAGCCAACATCCAAATCCAACCGTCCACGTGTCGGCACAACAGCGAACCATCGCTCACACGCCGTCCACTACGCACAAAAATCGAGGTGACGCCATAATTATCTCCACGCCGCGTGTGACCAGTCAACTCAAAGTCAGAAGGTGGGACCAATGTTCGTCCAGTCACGTCATCTCTGGCGTCACAGACGCTTGAGGTCACCGATCGTCAGCACTGACGTCATCAAAGCTATACTAGCAATGGTTACAATTTTTCGGCTACACAGCTAAAAGTACTCACTCGAATCTATGATTAGACTAACTACTCGGGGGCTATTCCTATCAGGAGCGCTGGCCGCGCACCCGAAAAACGATCAACATACTACACCATTTAACTATTCTTCGAGTCCTACGTCGAGTCTACGACTCCACTACGGACTTGGGGGCTACTCCCATAGGGAGGGTGGATTCAAGCATCCGAAAAATTTGTGTCCTACGGACCTAAAAGTCAACAAAGACTGAATTAAAGTCTCTGCTCGAGTCTACAACTCGAACAGACACTCGGGGGCTACTCACATAGGGAGCGCTGGTCGCGCACCCTATGAATCTTCAACTGTGATCCTGCGGATCAGTATGCAAAAACTTCTCGGCAACTCTGCCCCAATTAACGCTAAGTGAGAAACGTCCTCCTTGGCCACCTGAAACACCTCCGCGGTGATAAACATTCGGATGCTACGTCTGCGACGCAAAGATAAGACCTACAGATACCATCTGATAGCCTGGTAACGCACACGACTGCGCTCTACTAGTAAAAATCCATGCCAGTAGGCGCGATGAAAAATCCCGACGGACGCGTTGGGTACAACATTTAAAATTTACTGGAATTCCACTCCTGTAAGTCCTCCGCGGCCTGAGTCGAATTACGCCAGCATATGTTCCGGGTTCGAGTCGAGGGACTCGAATCTGAAGAAGATCGTGTTGTTCTGTCCTAAGACAGTTAACTAACCCTGATCTGTTGGGAGAGTCAGGCACACGCATCAACAATCCCTACACACTCGAATCATTCTCTAGATAAACATAGATAGCTGCACCTGAAGGATTGAAGAGTCCTCAGCCGAATCTACGATTCGACTGGACACTCGGGGGCTACTGACATGGTTATACCCTACGGGTACACAATCTGAGCATACCTAGTCTAGCCCAAGGAAGGCCCACGACAATATACGCCAGCCCATGAAGACTTTCGGGTGGCCAGGGACCATGACGCCTTCGGATCCTTGGAAAACAAGACTAGAGTGGATATAATATTCAAAGGGGCAAACCCTAAAACCTGTAACCGACTCGATTTGTGCTTGGGACCTGCCTATCTCTATAAAAAGGCTAGGAGGGCACGTCGAGGAGGGCACTTCATACTACCGCATACACACCTCCACGCCATATTGCATCTGCGCACCCCTGTACTTTTCGGTTCTGCCGTAATCAAGAGCAGACAAGCAGGAGTAGGGTTTTCCCTCCGGGGGCCTGAACCTGGGTAAACCTCGTGTCCCCGTGTTGCTTGTTTGCTAACCGTTCCGCGATCTCCAGCAACCCCATCTTCTCCAAAACCCAAGCTCATAACAATGGGCATTGACGAGATTAAACCTCATCAGGAAGAGAGGAAGAGTAAAAAGGAAAATGAAGAGGAAGAGAGGAAGAGGCAAAAAGAGAAGGAAGAGTAAGATAAGAAGAGGAGGGCCAATGCTAGGCCACCTTGCGCCGACCAAGAGGAAAGGCCACGAAAGGCGTTTCGTACTGCTGAGGCCCATGGGAAGGAGGTTCCTATTTGTTGGTGTGGAACCGATTGCACTGTTAAGAAATCCCAAGACTACTATTACGATAGTTGGGGAAAGAAGTTCTTCATGTGTACCAACTACAATCACTCTCCCGAGCGTAGCCGCAACCCATACGACACTCCACCGGTATGCTCAAAGCTTTTTAGTTCTTCATGTGTCCAAACTATTCCATATCATAGCCTCTAACATGCACTATTTTCTTATAGTCTCCCCCTCCGGTATGAAGGTACTACACTTGGATAGATCTTAAGCAACCTGAATCCAACAAGGCTATCCAAGAGATCGATTTTGCCATAAAAAGAAGGCGCTACTACGAAGCGCTGCATGACGAGGATATGGAAAAGAAGCGCAAGGAATGTAATGACGAGCTCCTCAAGAAAGAGGAGGAAGAGAAGCGCCTCGCTAAGGAGGCTCGTGATACAGAGAGGGAAATGTTGCGTCGAGTGGCATGGCGTTCCATGGAGGAAGAGGAAGAGAAGAAGAGGAAGGGCAAAGGGCCTATGCTTTAGACTTTGAGTATGTAACCGAGAGCTCGCGTACTAGCAAGTGCTCTATTTCGTGATGTCGAAGACAGGTTATCATTATTTGTGTGTGAACTTAGTGTGATGTTCGAACTATGTGTGATGGGTGAACTATGTATGATGTGTGATGGTTGATCAGAAGCTTACTCATTTATCATGTGTGATGTGTGGTTGGTGAACTATGTATGTGTGATGGTTGATCAGAAGCTTACTCATGTATGGTTTATGTTGGTCATAAACTTACGCATATTGAACTTACTCATATATGTTTGATGTGTGATTGGGAGTGTGCGGCGCCATCTCCGACGGTGCTGCACCTATAGCTACGACGCCACGCTGTTCCTTGCGCGACAAGCAAACCTCCTGTCAATTTGACAGGAGGAGTCTTGGAGAGCGTACGGAACCATGCGTGCTGGCGTGGCACGGCCTCAAGCATGCGACGCCACCTGATCTGGCGCTGCACGTATATCTACGGCGCCACATTCTTCCTGGCGCGGCAAGCAAACCTGCTATCAGTTTGACAGGAGGAGCCCTAGAGTGTGCAGCGCCAGCTGACACGGCGCGGCATGTGCAGCTGCTGTGCCATGCCCTTCCTGGCACGGCAATGTTTTCTCCTGCCAAATCGAGGAGGACCCCTGGGAAGGGTGCATCGCCACGCGGGCTGGCGCGGCACAGCCTGAAGGGTGTGGCGCCACTGCCTGCGGCGCTGCACGTGTATCTGCGACGCCAGGCGCCTCCTGGCGCGGCAACGTTTTCTCCTGCCAAATCACCCTAGGACGTGCGGTGCCAGGTATGGTGGCGCGGCAGGCCTGGGATGGTGCGGCGCCAGGTCTAATGGCGCGGCAGGCCTGGGAGGGTGCAGCGCCGAATGTGGCAGGCCTGGTAGGGTGCAGCGCCTCCATGAGTGGCGTCGTATGCACTGGTGCAGTGCCGCCTTACATGGCGCCGCAGGCCTGGAGGTGCAACATTTCTAACTAGTATGTCATAGAACTTGTCTCAAACATTTGTCTCAAACATTTGACTCAAACATTGTGATAAGACTTGTCATAGAACATTGTCATACAACTCCTTTCTAGCAACATAGTCTCAAACATTGTCATAGGATTAACATCACATTGTCTCAAACAACATAGTCTCAAACATTGTTATAGGATTAACATCACATAGTCTCACACAACATAGTCTCAACAACATAGTCTCAAACATTGTCATAGAACCAACATAGTTTCAAACAACATCGAACTACTACTTTCTAGCACGCTTGCTCTTGCCTCCTCTCCTCGGAGCAATCTTCTTCTGTCATGGCTCGTCCTCGGGATCAGACTCGACAATAGGACGATTTCTTGGCCTTAGCTTGATTGCGGACCGTACCTTTCATTGATACTTCTCCAATGACATGTCGTGCAGAACGACCTCATCTTTGTCTTCGGCTTTTACAATAAGAGCAATGATCTCATTAGAGTGATACATGGTAATTCAAGAAAGATGTCATCGGTGCAAGTTTATCTCTTACCATGGAAGATTGCTCATCGTCGGGGCTGCTTTCCTCTCGTGAAGTGGATTTTTCCAGTTCCTTGGACGACGTTGCAACAACCTCGGGATCCCGACAACCAAGCAAGTTCACGAAGCATCGTAGCTTTTATGCCTGCTTCCTAACGAAATCTCTTAACTTACTATTGCCCTCCTCATCCCTCGGGAACCCCAAAGCGCCCTCCAACTCATCCGCCTGCTTTTTGACCTCTGTGCGCTGCATTGCAAGCAAATCAATGACACAATACACAAATCCGACTAAGATAGTAACGGGAACATGAACTACCAACTTACCACAAAGTTCATCACGGGGGGCAAAGGAGGTTTGCCACCCTTCTCTAACATCTTGGTTGTACTCAAGGTTCCTCAGCTTGTCCCACGCAGGCATCGTCTCTTCCAATATATCTTCCAGATATGCATCCGGTAGGAGCTTCACACGAGTGTTCTCTAGAAACCAATGGAGGTACTCGCTGAAAGCGTCCTCACAATAGGGTTTTTTTGGCCATTCTTTTTGATTTCTTAGCTTCTCTCACACATAAAAGAAATCTAGCTACGTGTTTCTAGTGAATCTTGCCCCAGTCAGTCTTCTTGCTCTTGAGCCTGTCCAACCTGTATGTGAATAAAGAGCAACTTTTTTAGCACACACAACTATCATACATTGTCTTCAAAAACATGTATAGAACCAATTCTTACCGATGAAGAGATTCGTTGGTGTCTGATAATCCGGAGGGGTAGCCTGATAGAGACCAAACTATCTCATAACCCGCTGTGGCATATAATGCTCAACAACCCACATGCATATCATGGGGCACTCCATATACCATAGATTGCGTTCCGCGTCTCACTATGGGCTAAGACGGAACTCCTCGCAACCAAAATTGTCCCTAGGACCATATACCTCCCATACAACCTTAATCGCAAACAAGATAGTTCAATAAGAAGAGCACTTGAAAGGAATGCTAAACGGTGTATGTTCAGAAATTCTTACTTGCTCCGGGAGAAGGTTGTCAAACACATTGGTGTATCTCAGGTACGCGTTTTGTAGGTCGGTTGGAGGCTTTGAGACCATGTTCCAATTGTAAGCCCATGTGGGCCACTTCAACCTTTCCCCGCCATCACTATAGGGTTTGGAAGGCATATGTTTTGGCCTACCAACTGGAAAGCGTTCCCACATCCACACCGAGAGGAGTAGCAACGGACCACCGATATAAGCCTCAGCCCTAGTCCTTCGAAAAGCCTCGTCCAGCTACGCAAGAAAGCAAACAAACTTAGTCATGCATAAGTTGGAAGAGCATATGTAAAGAGAGGAACAATAGAAACACCCCATTACCTGCCGATACAAGAAGGCCAATGCCACCGAACCCCAGCTCCATTTTTTATCCATCATAGTTAAGGCCTTCAGCCAGTGCCAGTGAGCCATGTTGCCCATAGAATCAGCAAATATAGTCTCTGTGATGACATACCACACATACACACGGACATATATAATAATCTCATCCTCACTAGCATTCTCAGGACATGTACTAAAGGTTTGTGCTATTCACTTGAAAGTAGTTCTGGCTGTGACTCTCAATTTCTCCCCCTTTGAGTTTATAGTGTCACCAGGATACTTACCACTGGTAAGGGCATACATCCGCTCACGCCAGCCGTTGGAGCTTATGTTAATGCACAGAGGATCCCCCTGGATAGGGAGTGCAAGGATCATGGACATGTCCTGCAGAGTGACGGTCATCTCACCGGTACGGAGGCAAAAACTATGCGTCTCCGGCCTCCACCGGTCGACGAGCACGGTGATAGCAGCAGGGTTCATGTGCGGTGAACCACGATTGACCATATGGATGAATGGGAGCAATCCTAGCGCTTTGATGTGCACCATGTACCAATCATCATACCGCATCATCTCTTGGAAATGCCCGTGATACCTCAGTCGTAGGAGAACAAGAGGCTGCACGCATAGAAGCTCGATTATAACATGTCCTTCCAACTTGAGAAACATATAATGATTTGGAGGGTTCATTTTTCTTACCTTGATCCCCTTGGCAAGAATGTAGCCACAGTGAACCTTATCATACGATGGCTCAAGAAGCGACATGCCTTCTGCGAACCCGGTTGTACATAGGGTGGTGTACGGGCTTCTTCCGATTCTAATTCCGACATCCTAGTTAATTAAAAAAAGTAGAACTATATATGTGAGCATCTATGAGAGAAAAATATATAAACAATTCTTTCTATATGAGCATCTCTATGTGACAAAGGTTCCAATAGTTATGAATTTTTTTTACAACTAACAAGTACATGGAGAATTCATAGTATGGAAGTTCCCTAGTACGAAACTAACAAGTATATGAAGGATTACTATATCAACAAACTCTAGTATTAACGTTTATTACAACAACAAATTATAACTAAAATGTACATAAGAAATTCTTACCAATTACTACTAACAATAATTTTAAATCTAGAACAAAAACATACTATCCCACATTATTATCCACAACAATTACTACTAACAATTCTTACCACTTACTACTAACAATTACCAATTACTAATAAGCAAGAATATTCCCACATTATTATCTACAACAAACATACTAAAAGCTCATCCTATATATTTTCCAACCTCAATCATACTAAAAGCTCATCCTATACATAAACATACTACCATCTTATCTATTCTCCCTCTAAGTAATCAACAAATCAACTATTTATCTTCATTTTTGGCTAAACTAGGGTTTCCCTAAACCATCAACATTAGGGCAAAATGAGAGATTTCTTGGATAAATTTAAGAGCAATACCTGGGGGATATGGTGAAGAACAAGATGAACGGAGGGATTCTTCAAGATCTGAGCAATTGGGGGGAGGGATTAGAGGAGGGGGACATGAACCCTAGCCGTCGCCATGTCTCTGTTCGTGAGGGGAGAGGAAAGGAAGGAAAATGGAGAAGAGGGTCGGCCCAGGCCGACCCAGCGCCACCTTAAGGGCTCCAGGCGTGTGGCGCCACCCACCATGGCGCGACACAGGTGGGTGTGGCACCACCTAGACTAGCGCCGCACTTAAGCTGGTGGGGCCGTGGCGCCAGCGTGGCAACTCGTGCCGCGCCAGCCCGAGCGGCGCAACGGGCTTGTTTACAGCGCCAGGTTTGACGACACTACATATGCGAGCCAACGTGGCAGCTGTGCGGCGCCGGGTCCCAGCCAGATAGCGTGGCAGGCCTGGGGCGCCGTCCTATCTGGCGCTGCAGACATGCGTGCGGCGCCACGCGGGTGGAAGTGGCAGAAAAGTGTTATCCAGTTTAAATTTGTTTTCAGATAGGGTTAATCTTTCAATTTCTTACGACTTTAGGTTATTTTTATTTAATCTGCCGCGTGCGTGTGTCCCATCCCATGTTCCCCGTCGTTCTGTGACAGAACAGAAGCCTGCCCGGCTATGGTGCAACTGATGGACGATAGATAGACGACATGGGAGAGCAGTAACGTGCACAGTTAACTGACACAACACGTCGGCATGGGCTACCTTCTCTCCTGCTCAAAGCCGACGCGGCGATGTTAGGACATCTCCACGTGGCCGATCCACCCATCCATTTCTATCCGTTTAAATCAGACAGTGGTAGATTGGAGAAGGGGTTCGGTCTGTCCGGTCAGCCGCGTCCAGTGGCGTGATCTATTTGTCCGGCTTGGGCATGACATTTTTTTTTGCAAATTCAAACATAAACCATTTCCGCTAAAATTGGCAAAGTTCATACTTAATTTACATTTAAAATATAAAAAATAGAATTTAAACTAGCCTAACCCTAGCTACCGATCTTCCCGCGCTGGCGCTGCCTCGTCCATCTACGAATCGAGGTCAATGTACTCCGTCGGCGTCCAGAGGTTGGGCGGCGGCAGGGCCGAAGCGGGAGCGGGCGCATGTAGATTCACCTGCCCAGGCCACGGTGCCCAACCGTGTTGGAGATGTGCCAGCTCCATCCCCACCTCCGGCGCGATCGATGGCGCCCATCCTGGTAGCTGCGGCGGTGGAGGCAGCTGGGAGTTCGCCTGCACCACCATGCCGGTGAGCTAGAGGGCCTCCTCGTAGCTGCACCATAAGGCGTCCTCCTCGCGCACGCTGGCCGCAATGGCCTGCTCGGTGAAGGCGTCCTCGTCGTAGCCCCGCGCTAACACCTCGCGGTACTCCTCTAGCAGGTTCACGGCGACGTCGTCCACCGCCTCCTGCTTGACGATGATGTCGTCGTCATCCTCCTCCTCGTCGTTGCCGTCCTCGCTGCCGAGCTTGGCGTCGGAGTGGTTGACAGCGCCCTCGTTGTCCGAGTCAATGTCGGGAACGGGGTAGACCTCCCCAACTACAGGTCGCGGCGGATGGTAGTGGCGCGCCGCACCTTGTGCTCCCACTCGAGGAACTCTACCTGGTAGGCCTCGCTGCGGTAGCCAGCCTCCCACCATTGGGCCGGCGGGAGGTTGCTGATCCGGCGACGGATCTCCTCTGCCAGCCCTTTGCCCTTCTTGGGGACGGGCGACACCGGAACACGGTCCTGGTTGAGGTGCCAGCCTGTGGAGAGGGACACGTCCTTATGCTTGATGCTCCAGCCCTCCCTCCAGCGGCGCTTGCACTTCGCGATGCGGAAGTACTGCCGTGTGCAGCGCTCCCATGGTGACGGGTAATCCTCCACTGGGCGGCCCGGAAATCCTCCGTCCGCGGTGAAGGCGACAAGGATGTGCCTCGGAGGAAGGCCGACAGCCGGGAGCGCTGGCTGCTAGAGGCAGATGCCTCGTGGCCGTGCTTGCTCCTCCCCTTCTTCAGCCATGACAATGTCTTCATCGTTGGTGGTGGCGGCGGCTGCTAGGGTTTGCGATGGAGAGAGGTGAGGATGGCGTATCGACGATGTAGGGTTAAATAGCCCAGCCGCTCGTGAACGCACGCAGTTTTCCGCCCCTTCGCCATCAATGCCAGCGCAGAACTCAGACGGAGCCCAGTGGGTCAGAGTGTCGTCGCGTCGCCATTAATGGCACAGACTGCCGCCGGTGAGCCTTCCGCGCAGCGCCTCTAAATCGGTGCCGCAGTTGCGTCTGAATCGGTGCCGCTGACCGCGTCTAAATCAATATCGCTGGTAAACGGTGGTTAACAGGTGGAATAGTGGCACACACACAGAACAAGCGATGTATTATTATGAGATGGATGTCTCGAATGACTTTGGGACGTCACTTGCGTTGTGTTGCTCCGGGAGGCTGCCGAGCGAGAAAGACGGGAGTCGTGGCCTGTCATAGGACGTAGCTAGCCTCTCGGTCGAAGCAGGCAGCTCTACTGTGCGTATGGCGGCACCTGACCTGCATGCTGCACCGAACACGCGTGCGCGCGGGATGGAGATCGAGTGATGCTCCTGCTGACGTCCTGTGCATGGAAGCAACAGAAGCCATGCGTGCGTGCGTGCTTCCAGTCGCACAGTCGGTGAACGTCACACTTCAATGGAGGAAGAAAAAAAGAAAATGTAAATAGTACTACTTGGCCTACGTACCCTACCGCTACCGGTGCGCCGCCCCATACGCCATCCATGAATCACGAGGAAGCGGTCACGGGGTCGCGCACGCGTGCGAGCGTGTGCCTAACCCGACACCGAGAGCCCCTCCTCCTCGTGATAGGTTACGGTGGCTATTTATGCCACCGGATCACTGATTGCACTAGCAGCTTTTATTTTACGCGAAATCTATTTAGTGCCTGCGCACTTTTCTGCCGTTATGGCGTGTGCGCCTGTCTTGTGCGTCCGATCTTCATCCGGCGGGCTGCAGCTTGTTGGGGCAGCGGAACCAGGCAACCACGTGTCTATTCACGAGAGAGAAAGAGAGAGAGAGAGAGGGGCACCGCATTCCCCATTCATCTTCGTCTCAGCTGGGCTTCAACAATTGAGACCTCGACCCCTCCGTGCGACCACTCGTCACTAGCGTCGGCGACCAGATCTGCCGCTCAAAGTGGGCTTGTATCACACTCCAGCCTCCTCCTCTCCTTATCAACACCCCTCCTCTTCCTGGGTCTTCATGTTAGATAGACCTCTCTCCCGTTCGAGCCCAACGGCCCGAATGGAGTCCCTCAACGTTCCCTGATTGGGGGTGCCCAACCTTATCATGGTTCGTGGGACCCTGTCGCCAGCGCACATATAAAGAGGTGGGGGACGGACGCACACGGTACGAGGTTCACCGTGCGCTGCAGCCCTCCACCGAAATCCCTACCGATCTAGGGTTTGCACTAGGCCAACGGTAAGCACCGCCACCACTGCACACCCACGCCGTCGACCCCTTTCCCATGGCCACTAACGCCGGGACTAGCTCCGGCACCAACTCCGGCATCCCCTCCGGTTCATGCTACTCAAGCACGGGGGCAGGTAGTACCCCCCTCTCTCTCTCAGATCTCCCAGTTCTAATCCTATAGTTCATCTACCGGGCTTAGTCTAGCTCTAACATTGGTATCAGAGCATATTAGATGCTAGCTTCTTCGGTAGAAAAGCAAAAGAACAGAATAAAAGTTTCCTAAATCTAAAGTGCGCCTTGCCCTATGGCCGCGCCGTCCCCCTCGATCCCTATGCGCATCGGCAAGCCGAGGCATAGGGAAGAAGGACAACCCTTCTGGGGGAAAAGTTGATCGAAACCTAACCCTAGTTTGTCCCCAGATTCAACCCCAAATCAAAACAAAAGAAGAAACCCCTAGATCCACGAAGAAACCCCAAATCTCACCCGGAAAAGATCCCCAAAACACCATGCAGAACCACAAAGACATGCATCCCCAACCCTAGATCTAGATCAGTTGAACCACCGGCCACCGCCGGCAAAGAGATCCGCCCCACCTCGGACACTTGATGGCGGCGCACCCACCCTCGGGTGGATGCCCGCGTCGTCCAGGAGCCAAGGGGGGCGTCGCCGTTGCTCTCTCCTCTCTGCCTCGTCGCTCGTGGGGTGGGGGGTGCTGGATCGAGGGAGAAGGGGGTGGCGACCTAGGAAAGGGAGGGGACCGTTGCCGGCACTGTCACCGGGGCGGACGACCACCTCGCCTCCCAACGTCGCCAGGGAGAGAGGAATAGGGGGTGGGGGCACGGGGCGGACGGGGGGGGGGGGGGGGAATGACTAGGGTTTCTGGGGCTTGGCGCGGGGAGCCGTCCGATATAGGGTGAAGCAGATGGGCGGCCAGGATTGCGGCGGCGCGGGCTGCTGCGGGCGAGCGGGCTGCTGGGCCGCGTGGCTCGGCCCCGGGCTACCGCAGCGCAGGAAGTGAGAGCGCGCGTGGGCGATAGATAGCAAGGACCGCAGCGGGCCGCTAGAAGGATATGGGCCGCACGCTGGCCGTGGGCCGCAGCGGGCTGCGCGCTGCGTGTCAGATATCAGAGTGGCAACGGCTAGCTAGCAGGCCACAATGGGCCAGGGGCGCTGGGCGCCGCACCGTCGCCGTGGGCCGCGAGCACAGTGACAACTTTTTGTTTTATTTTTATTTTTTCCAGAGAAGGTTTATGCAGTTTTTTGACTGTCTTGTGCTCATTTTTGAGCATGTTTTAATACAGGTTTTCTCTATTCAATATTTCCAGTGAATATTTGATTAGATAATATGAAAGTGATAGAATCTTTTTCTGTAAAATTCTAAAAAGTTGATTAATTGTAATGATGTTTCCGCTGCAAATAGTTGATTTAAATTGCTAGAATGCAATAAAAGTGTATTAAACTTTGTTTTAGAAGATGTGATTAAATGTTTTAAAGTTGATTATGCTTCATGTTATTAATTGACCAACGTTATTAATAAACATGATCATGATCCCTTTTATTAAGTATTAAAGGTGCATTTAATTTTATCTTTACCCAACGATGATATAACTTTAAATGGCACAAACATTAGCATGCTTAATTTATACCAACGTTGGATTAATGCATACAGTTTTTTTTGGCTGTCTCACATCTTTTGTGGTTTTCAGGAGGTCTCAACCTCATGAGCTGCCTGAAGGATATCCCACTGCTCAGAGGGGATAACTATTCTGAATGGAGGAAAAAGGTTGACCTGGCCTTCGTCTGCGTTGAGGTGGACTGGGTTGTTGAAACTAAACAGCCAGTCAAGTCTGAGGACCCATTGAGGGGTGATACTGAGCAAAGTGCTGCATGGGAAAAGAGAAAGAGAGACCATGCTCCATTGGAGCTGGCCTACTCAATAGATAACCAAAAGTGGGTCAATGCAAACAAAAAGTGCTTAGCCTTTGTCAAGAATAGGATTGAGAATGCAATAGTGGGCTCAATCGAAGAGTGTGCCTCTGTTGGTGAGTACCTTGCAAAGATAAAGAGCCAGTTTACTGTCTCTTCAAAGATGTATGCAACCCAGCTGCTAAAACAGCTGGTGACAGAAAAGTATACGGGAGGGCCACATGGCATTAGAGAGCACATCTTGAGGATGTCCAACATGGAGGCTAAGTTAAATCCCATGGATGCGGACCTCGAGCTCAAGCCTGCTCTAATGGTGCATCTTGTCATGGCCTCTCTTCCCCAACAGTTCGAGAACTTCGTCACCAACTATAACATGTAACTTGAAATTTGGGACATTGAAAAGACCATAGGTATGTGTTCTCAAGAGGAAGAAAGGCTTAAGTCCATTCACGGTGGTTCTTTGAACTACGTGAAGGACAACAGGAAGAGGAACTTCACCAACAGCAACCATGGTGTCTCCCCTTCCAAGCCACATGGCAAGGGCCCCCTACAGCACCAGCATCAGTATCAGCAGTCTCTCCCTGGGGACAAATACCAGTGCCACCATTGCAAAAATCCTGGCCACTTCAAAAAGGATTGCCCAATATGGCTAAAGTCCATAATGGCAAAGAATGGTAAAGACATAGTCTCTTTTGTAAATGAATCCTTGTATGAAAAGTTTTCTAAATTTACTTGGTGGATTGACTCTGGTGCAACTGCTCATGTTGCAAACTCTTTATAGGGATTCCATTTGACAAGGATTTTGCCAAGAAGAGAAAGACTCATTGAAGTGGCGAATGGGATTCAAGCAGAAGTGGAGGCTGTTGGCGACATTCCTCTGGAGCTATCTGATGGCTTTACTCTTTTGCTTAAGGATGTTTTATTTGTTCCTTCCATCCATAGAAACTTAATAAGTGTGTCGTTCTTGGATAAAGACATGTATGAGTGTTATTTTGGACATGGCAAATGTGCCATTTGGTTGAAAGATACTTGTGTGGGTGTTGCTTCACTACATGACAAGCTTTATTTATTATCCTTGCATGAGAAAGTGTTTTCTATGTGTGATGTGAAAAAACAAGTTCCCTTGTCGAACAAAGAACAAAAGAAAAGAAAGTGAACTCTTGACTCATCGAAGTTATGGCACTGCAGATTAGGCCATATTTCGAGGGGAAGAATAGAAAGCCTCGTTAAAAATGACATTCTTCCTCTGTTAGAGTTTTTAGACATCGAGCAATGCATAGATTGCATTAAAGGAAAGTATGTAAAGCAAATTAAAAAGGGTGCAAACCGAAGTATAGCAACAGTAGAAATCATCCACACTGATATTTGTGGACCGTTTCCTGTGAAAAGTGTGGATGGCTATGATTCATTCATAACATTCACGGATGATCACTCACGGTATGGTTACATTTATCCAATTAAAGAAATATCTGAAGCATTGGATAAATTTAAAATTTTCAAAGCTAAAGTAGAAAATTAGCATGATAAAAGAATTAAAATAGTCCGGTCTGACCGTGGGGGGAGTACTACGGTTGGCATACTCCATATGGTCAACTACCAGGACCTTTTGCAAGGTTCCTACAGGAAAATGGAATAGTCGCCCAGTATTCTATGCCGGGCGAACCTCAACAAAATGGAGTAGCTGAAAGGCGTAACCGTACCCTTATGGACATGGTGCGCAGCATGATGAGCTATTCCACCCTCCCATTGGGATTGTGGATGGAGGCACTTAAAACCGCCATTCACATTCTCAATAGAGTACCAAGTAAGTCGGTGCCCAAAACACCGTACGAATTGTGGACAGGCAGAGTCCCCTCTCTGCACCACTTGAGGGTCTGGGGGAGCCCAGCTGAGGCAAAAGTTTTCAATCCAAACATTGCAAAGTTAGACCCCAAAACAGTATCTTGCCACTTCATTGGCTATCTAGATAAATCAAAAGGCTATCGTTTCTACTGTCCTGACAGATACACAACGTTTGTAGAAACGAGACATGCAGTCTTCTTGGAGGACGAATTGATGAGGGGGAGCACGGTAGCTCGGGAAATTGATCTTGCGGAGAGGAGGGTGCATGCACCTAATCCGATGACTCAGGAGCCATTTTTCTCGCTACCTGTTGTGCCACCATCTACAACCCCTGAGGTTGTGGTGTCGGCACCTGTTGTGACTCCACACATGACAGCAATGGGATAAGGTTCGAAACCTGCCCGCCAGGAGCCACTTGAACCTACTGTTGAGCACGAAAGGGAGCCAGAACAGCCACATACTGAGAACGTGCCAGAACCCGAGGCACGAAATGAGGAAGAGTCTGATGAACTCAGAAGGTCTAAAAGAGAACGAAGACCAGCCATTTCCAAAGAAATTTACAAAGTATACAACACAGAAATAGTTCATATGGAGGGCGATCCTACCTCATATGAAGAAGCCATGAGAAGCCCTCACTCAGCCAAGTGGGTGGAGACAATGGAAGATGAAATGAAATCGATGAGCTCCAACAATGTTTGGGACTTAGAGGAAATTCCTAAAGGAGCCAAAACAGTAGGATGCAAATGGGTCTACAAAACAAAGTATGACTCTAATGGGAATGTAGAAAAGTACAAAGCTAGACTTGTGGCAAAAGGCTTTACGCAAAGAGAAGGGGTAGATTACAATGATACTTTTTCTCCGGTCTCATGTAAGGACTCCTTCAGAATCATAATGGCACTAGTTGCACATTTTGATTTAGAGTTACATCAAATGGATGTTAAGACGACATTTCTAAATAGAGATTTAGAAGAAAATGTTTACATGAAACAACCCAAGGGTTTTTTCATAGAGGGGAAGGAACATATGGGATGCTGCCTAAATAAATCCATTTATGGCTTAAAGCAAGCCTCTAGGCAGTGGTATTTAAAGTTCAATGATACAATCAAAAGATTTGGATTCAAAGAGAATGTTGAGGACAACTGCATTTATGCAAAGTTTAAAAGTGGGAAACATATTTTCCTAATTCTATATGTGGATGGCATCTTGCTTGCTAGCAGTGATGTGAGTCTACTACTAGAAACAAAGAAGTTCTTGTCTTCAAATTTTGACATGAAAGACCTTGGTGAAGCTTCTTATGTTTTGGGCATATAAATTCACCGAGATAGAAAGAATGGAGTGTTAGGACTGTCACAGAAAGCATATTGTGAAAAGATTCTAAAGAAATAAAATATGCATGCGAGTAATGCAACACCTGCTCCCATAGTCAAGGGTGATAGTTTTGGAAAATCCCAATGTCCAAAGAACCAATATGAGATCAATCAAATGAAGTCGGTACAATATGCTTTGGCTGTTGGAAGCTTAAAGTATGCACAAGTGTGCACTCGCCCTGACTTAGCTTTTATCACCGGGGTACTTGGTAGATATCAAGAGAATCCATGCATAGAGCACTGGAAGATGGTAAAGAAAGCTTTGCGTTATGTGCAAGGCACAAAAGGCCTCATGCTAACATATAAAAGATCTGATTCCCTAGAGATAAAAGGGTATTAAGATGTGGATTTTGCGGGAGATAAAGACGACAGAAAGTCCGCGACAGGATATGTCTTTACTCTCGCAGGAGGTGCTATTTCGTGGAGAAGCGCCAAACAGTCGATAGTTGCATCATCTACGATGTATGCAGAATTTATAGCATGTTATGAGGCCATGGGACAGGCGTTATGGTTAAATAAATTTCTACCCGACTTGAAAGTGGTAGACTGCATCAGCAGGCCACTAAAGATCTACCATGACAACGAGCCCGCAGTATTCTATGCTCACAACAACAAGTCGAGTAATGCTACAAAGTCTATAGATATAAAGTACTATGTTGTGAAGGATAAAGTCCAGGATCAAACTATAAGACTTGAGCATATAAGGACAAAGGATATGCTTGCAGATCCGCTAACGAAAGGCTTACCACCCAATGTGTTCAAGGAACACATAGCCGGCATGGGTTTAATGAAAAGCCTATGATTCCTGGACTACTAAGGCCCAAAAGTAACAGGATTTGTTTCAAAATAGAAAAGTATGTAGTGGCTGTATGATTCTATCGACAATTGAGCTGAGACGATGAAACATGCTCTACGCACCGATCCGTGATGAAGCAAGTAAAGTACAAATTTAAAAGGAAAGTCGAGATCAAGGGGGAGAATGTTAGATAGATCTCTCTCCCGTTCGAGCCCAACGTCCCGAACGGAGTCCCTCAACGCACCCTGATCAGGGGCGCCCAATCTTATCATGGTTGGTGATAGGGCAAAGGTGTCCGATCTTTCGATGAGATGGTGATAGTCGATTTGGTGGAGTTCGGTCTTGACGATCCGACTACACGTGCGAGCACGAGCGCCAATGCAATCGCTAGGCCAATCTCCTAGAGGTTACTTATCCTGCGGGAACACGATCAGTCTGACCAGCGAGGGTCTTAATTCCTACCTGAAATCAAGAACAAGTAAGAACTAATATTGCAATCAAGATATTGCGGATTAAGATGAAAGATTTATTAAAAAAGGTGGGATCCTGTATAGGTGCGAAGTACAAGAGGCCTCTGCGACGCTCGAGCCTTGGCGAAGTTGCTATGATGGCTAACTTAATGTCTAAACAAAATCCGAGTCTATGGTGACGGCTAAGGGGAGTATTTAAGGAGAAAAAGGTGGGGTTTCGGCCAGCCATAGAAGTGGTGGCCGAATCCAACCCCAGAAGTCCTTTTCTCCTCAAATACGGACTCTAAAAAGTGGCTATTTAAAATCCTGCGAAAATTACATGGGCCTGGCCCAAAATAAAGGTGTCGCAGCACCATATTAAGCTATGTACGAATTTGTGAAGTATTAATCTTGAATATTTCATCCAAGCCTTCTTTCTTCATTATGGTGGCCTCAAAGTTCTGAAATCTTCATCTGTGGCCTTCTCTTGAATCATCACATGCTTGTTGCCATCTCCATGCATGACCATGCTCCAATGCTTGTCCCTCTCATCCATGCTTGGTCCATCATTCCTCAGAGTACGAAATACATCTGATTTAGGCAGTATCATATTCTCATGTATGTGAGGAATAGTTCCAAGAAACGAAAGTACCTGATAGTTAAGTTGTTTGGCACGAGATCGAGTGATAGGTCCTTGTATGTGTGTAGCTGTAGGTACAACGGTTGTATCAATAGATGGGATGTCCACATCATGCTCCTCTTCTTGAATTGAAGTCGTCCTCGACGCAATCTCATCTTCCTCACCAAAGTAAGGCTTCAAATCTGCAATGTTAAACGTAGGACTAACCGTACCAAAATCTACAGGCAACTCAAGTTTATATGCATTATCGTTTATTTTCTCTAACACCTTAAAAGGACCAGCAGCACGTGGCATTAACTTAGACTTGCGTAAATCAGGAAAACGATCTTTACGCAAATGTAACCAAACAAGATCTCCAATATCAAACACAACATGCTTTCTCCCTTTATCCCCAGCAAGTATATACTTAGCATTCATGTGTTCTATGTTAGCTTTAGTAGTCTTATGCAAGTTTAATATCATTTCATCGCGTTGAGTAGCATCCAAATTATTTTGCTCCGAAGAAGGTAAAGGCAATAAATCAATAGGTGCACGAGGAACAAAACCATACACGATCTCAAACCGGCACATCTTTGTGGTAGAATGTAGCGAATGATTATAAGCAAATTCTATATGAGGTAAACACTCTTCCCACAATTTTAAGTTCTTCTTTAAAATAGCCCGCAACATAGTAGACAAAGTTCTATTTACTACTTCAGTTTGTCCATCAGTTTGGGGATGACATGTAGTACTAAACAGCAATTTAGTCCCCAACTTAGCCCATAAACATCTCCTAAAGTGGCTAAGAAATTTAGTATCACATTCAGAAACAATAGTATTTGGCACATCATGTAAACGAACAATTTCATGAAAGAACAAATCGGCAATATGCGCAGCATCATCCGTTTTATGACAAGGAATAAAGTATGCCATCTTAGAAAACCGATCCACAACAACAAAAATACTATCCCTCCCCTTCTGTGTACGTGGCAATCCCAAAACAAAGTCCATAGAAATATCCTCCCAAGGAACACTAGGAACAAAAAGAGGCATATATAAACCATGTGGATTAAGGCGAGACTTAGCTTTTTGACAAGTAGTGGAGCGTTCCATAAATCTCTCAACATCTCGACGCATACGTGGCCAAAAGAAGTGTGCAGCAAGAACATCCTCCGTTTTCTTGACACCAAAGTGTCCCATCAATCCTCCTCCATGCGCCTCCTGTAACAACAAAAGACGAACAGAACTATCTGGAATGAATAGTTTGTTAGCACAGAACACAAATCCATCATTGAAGACGAACTTGTTCCATGTTCTACCATCTCTACAATTCTGCAACACATCTTTAAATTCAGCAGCATGCACATATTGTTCCTTAATAGTTTCCAATCCAAATATTTTGAAGTCAAGTTGAGATAACAAAGTATAACTGCGCGACAAAGCATCAGCAATAATATTATCTTTACCTTTTTTGTGTTTGATAACATAAGGAAAAGACTCAATAAATTCAACCCACTTTGCATGACGACGATTCAACTTAGCTTGACTACGAATATGCTTCAAAGATTCATGATCAGAATGTATAACAAATTCTTTAGGCCATAGATAATGTTGCCAAGTTTCTAATGTCCGAACCAACGCATATAATTCTTTATCATAAATAGAATAGTTCAGACTAGCCCCACTCAATTTATCACTAAAATATGCAACAGGTTTTCCCTCTTGTAATAACACACTTCCCAAACCAATTCCACTAGCATCACATTCAAGCTCAAAAGTCTTATTAAAATCAGGAAGTTGGAGTAAGGGAGTATGTGTTAGCTTATCTTTCAATATCACGAAGGCCTGTTGTTGTGCATTGCCCCAAACAAAGGGCACATCCTTCTTGGTAAGTTTATTCAGCGGCGCGGCAATTGATCCAAAGTCTTTGACAAAGCGCCTATAAAACCCAGCGAGGCCAAGAAAACTCCTTACTTGTGTGACCGTCTTGGGCTGCGGCCAATTCTCAATAGCTTCAATCTTGGCTGGATCCACTTCAATACCCTATGATGTAACAATATAGCCAAGAAACGCAACTCGATTGGTGCAAAATGTGCACTTCTCAAGATTACCAAACAAACGTGCATCACATAAAGCATTGAAAACATCACATAAATGGTCCAAATGATCCTCTAAAGATTTGCTATAAATCAGAATATCATCAAAGTAGACTACCACAAAACGTCCAATGAAAGCACGTAAAACTTCGTTCATTAATCTCATGAAAGTGCTGGGTGCATTAGTTAAACCAAACGGCATCACTAACCACTCATACACACCGAACTTAGTTTTAAATGCTGTTTTCCATTCATCTCCCAATTTCATATGAATCTGGTGGTAACCACTACGCAAATCAACTTTAGAAAACATGGTAGAGCCACTCAATTCATCAAGCATGTCATCCAAACGTGGAATAGGATGACGATATCGAATAGTAATATTATTGATAGCTCTACAATCAGTACACATGCGTGAAGAACCATCTTTCTTAGGTACCAAAATAATAGGAACAACACAGGGGTTAAGGGACTCACGAATATGATCTCTGTCGAGTAGTTCCTGAATTTGGCGTTGTATCTCCTTTGTCTCCTCTGGATTTGTTCTATATGGCGCACGGTTGGGCAACATAGCACCAGGAATTAGATCAATTTGGTGCTCAATTCCTCTAATAGGAGGTAGTCCTGGTGGCAACTCAGCGGGAAAAACGTCCTCATATTCCTGCAAAAGGTTAGCAATAGCGGGTGGCAAAGAAGGAGGCATATCCTCAAATGAAAACAAAACCTCTTTGCAGATAATTGCATAACATTGAGTATTGTTTACATCTAGTTCAGCAATATCAATTTTATTTGCTAGCATACATGGACTCTTCAAACGAATTTCAGTAGCATGTTTAGAATCAGATTTAGTGTTCTTTGGTGGTACAAAATCTGCAGCAACAATCTGATTCTCACTTTTATTTTTCTCCACGGTTTTAGCTCTACTAGCTCTAGCAAGATCATCTTTTAAAATCTGTTCGGGAGTCATAGGTTTTAGACCAATTTTCTTTCCATCATGCATAAGAGAATAGTGATTAGTTTTGCCATTATGAACAGATTCTCTATGAAATTGCCATGGTCTACCAAGTAACAAAGAACAAGCTTGCATAGGTACAACATCACAATCAACAAAATCAGAATATGTACCAATAGTAAAATGCACGCGTACCGTTCTTGTTACCTTGATCTTGAGAGAACTCTCAAACCATTGGATGTAATATGAATGTGTGCGTTGTCTTGTTGGAAGTGCAAGCTTCTCTATCATGTCAACACTAGCCAGATTATTACAACTCCCTCCATCAATGATGATCCTTATAGCTCTTTCCTTGACAACACCACGTGTTTGGAATAGGTTGTGGCGTTGATCATGCTCAGATTTGCTCAATTGCACACTCAACACACGTTGTGTAACTAAGCTCTTGTATTGATCAGCAGTTTCAGCTTCCATTACCTCTGTCTCTTCATCAGAATTAGACTTGTCTCCATCTCGAGCAGAAATAAGAGCTAATGTATCTTCATCAAATTCACTCACTGAATCATATTGACCATCATCACGCACCATCATAACACGTTGTGTTGTGCACTGTCTCTCAATATGACCAAAACCCTAGCACTTGCGGCATTGTATATCCTTTGTTTTACCCGTGGAAGCCATAGAAGATGCACTACGAGCAGGAGCATTGGAAGAGGGTGGAGGAGCAGTTGACGGAAATCTTGTGGTGGCCTTGGATGTGGTAGTAGCTGGTGGAGAATCACGAGAAGAAGGCGCTGATTGTCGGGATGTCCAAGTGGATGTGCAATCTGTAGAATTATTAGTCCTCCTCCATGGTGTTTGGCGATCCTGCACTTCACGTTCAGCTTTGCAACCGACCAATAGCTCGGAGAAGTGGGCATGTAGTTCTTGGTTCGTCATTGTGGCAGGGTTACGAGAAGTATCTATCATGGTTAGTCCTTTAAAAAGCACAGGTATATATGCCTATAACTACGGAAATATGGTGGAAGGCACGCGTAATCCGTCAAGCAATATACGAAGCTCTTACAAGTTCTTACCAAACAGCAGGAAAAGGCGATGTGCAATCGCGAGGAGTAGTGGGTCTAGAGATTGAACCGAGCGATTACTAGGAGTCGAGACACCGCACGCGGAGAAATCTGTGGAGCTCTAGGAAGGCTTAGCAAAGGGGTTAGCAACTATCAAAATAGCGATGCGAATGTTGAAAGAATGCTCAACGATGGTACTGTGCTGGTCCTAGGCTAGACCGTACTAGAGACGCGAGCCTAGATCACCAACAATGTCACGGCGCGACACAACAAGCAATGTATGATGATTTTGCACCCTGAAAAGCAAACCGAGATGTCGAAAATCACTATGATGGCGAGTGTCTAGAACTGATCGACGGGGTCTAGAAATAGGTTAGCCCCAAAAAAATTTGTCGAAATTTTTGTATTATGCTCCGGAAAGCACGCAGGCGCCAAAAAAATATCGCTAGAACGACCGATGGAGAAAAGTGATCCCCGGAGCCGAAAATCAGTATAGCCAAAAAAAAATTCAGAGGCGGTTCTAGACTTTTTTTGCTCTCCTTCTGGACTTACGACTGAACTTTTAGCTCGACACAGTCTTTAGCTCAACACGGAAACAACAAGGAAGGAGAGTAAAAATAAATAACTAGGAAACAATAACTCAACTCGGACTCGTGCCGCGGGAGGAAAGGTGATCAGATCCGTGTCGCGGTAGGAAGGCGGTGGCAAAGTTTTAGGGTTTATGGTGGCTGTGTGTATGGCGGCGGAATATGGTGGCGGAATATGGTGGTGGTGATCTGCGAGTGTGGCGGTGACTACTGTGATCAGAACTCGAAACTATAAGGGACGAGACACTAAGACCAGCAACTCGACGCGACGATGCAGACACAAATTCAACAATACAAAATTGAAAAGATAATGCAAGGCGTAGATTGGTGATGGGATAGATCTAAACTCTAACCGTGTTTTTGGCTTTTTCGTGGGTTATAGGTAAAACAGATCTAATCTACGAAAATAGTAAAATCTCACCGAGCAACCTGTAATCTGATACCACTTGATAGGGCAAAGGTGTCCGATCTTTGGATGAGATGGTGATAGTTGATTTGGTGGAGTTCGGGCTTGACGATCCGACTACACGTGCGAGCACGAGCGCCAATGCAATCGCTAGGCCAATCTCCTGGAGGTTACCGATCCTGCGGAAACACGATCAGCCTGACCAGCGAGGGTCTTAATTCCTACCTGAAATCGAGAACAAGTAGGAACTAATATTGCAATCAAGATATTGCGGATTAAGATGAAAGCTTTATTGAAAAAGGTGGGATCCTGTATAGGTGCGAAGTACAAGAGGCCTCTGCGACGCTCGAGCCTTGGCGAAGTTGATATGATGGCTAACTTAATGTCTAAACATAATACGAGTCTATGGTGACGGCTAAGGGGAGTATTTAAGGAGAAAAAGGTGGGGTTTCGGCCAGCCATAGAAGTGGTGGACGAATCCAACCCTAGAAGTCCTTTTCTCCTCAAATACGGACTCTAAAAAGTGGCTATTTAAAATCCTGTGAAAATTACATGGGCCTGGCCCAAAATAAAGGTGTCGTAGCACCGTATTAAGCTATGGACGAATTTGTGAAGTATTAATCTTGAATATTTCGTCCAAGACTTCTTTCTTCATTATGGTGCCCTCAAAGTTCTGAAATATTCATCCGTGGGCTTCTCTTGAGTCATCACATGCTTGCTGCCATCTCCATGCATGACCATGCTCCAATGCTTGTCCCTCTCATCCATGCTTGGCCCATCATTCCTAAGAGTAAGAAATACATCTGATTTAGGAAGCATCATATTCTCATGTATGTGAGGAATAGTTCCAAGAAACGAAAGTACCTGATAGTTAAGTTGTTTGGCACGAGATCGAGTGATAGGTCCTTGTATGTGTGTAGCTGCAGGTACAACGGTTGTATCAATAGATGGGATGTCCACATCAGTTGGTGGACCCCTGTCGCCAGCGCACATATAAAGAGGTGGGGGGCCGTACGCACACGGTACGAGATTCACCGTGCGCTGCAGCCCCCCACCGAAATCCCTACCGATCTAGGGTTTGCGCTAGGCCGATGGGAAGCACCGCCACCATCGCACACCCACGCCATCGACCCCTTTCCCATGGCCACTGATGCCGGGACTAGCTTCGGCACCAACTCCGGCATCCCCTCCGGTTCATGCTCCTCGAGCACGGGGGCAGGTAGTACCCCTCTCTCTCCCTCTCTCTCAGATCTCCCAGTTCTAATCCTATAGTGCATCTATTGGGCTTAGTCTAGCTCTAACACTTCACCGCCGAATTTCTGCGCACGTGGATTTGCCTCCGGAGATCCTAGCGTCGGTGATGGCCATGGCCCCCACGAGAAAGGTCCCTACGGTGGATGCGGTCTTCTCCCCTCTGGCGGTTGGAGGAGCTAGTTCTTCCTAGGGCCTGAAGCTGCTGGGCGAGCTCGCCTGCGTCCCCAGCAGCGACGACAGCGACACGTAGTGAGCTTGACAGTGCCGCCTGCGAAACCCGGTTCTGCGTTCTTCTCCTCTATTATCTCTGAATTTTCATTACTTGCGGCAACTCCCATTGTTCCTTAGAATAATTCCTCCCCGTCTTGATTTTGGATCACGCCGGACTAGTTTGACTCTAGAGTTAATAGAATGTGGGTCAAGAATGTAACTATCATGTTTAAATTAGTACCAATTCATCTTATAATGCAACTATATGCATGTTTAAACTATTTTTTGGGCACTTCAGATGCAGTGAGGTTAAACTGATGTAACTCTTTTGGGGTAGTCGAATGTATCTGTCATGGTGAAGTACCAGGGGTGATGATTAGATGCATTTTTTAAAAATATATAGATGTAACATTTTATGTATAGCCTGTAAAAATTTTATATGGACTGTAGCTTTTTGTATCTAGACTGTAACTTTATATATATAGACTCTATCTAACCTGTAACTCTTTGTATATGGACTATATGTAACCTGTAACTTTTTGTACGTGGATTGTATCTAACCTATAACTTTTTGTATATGGATTGTAGCTTTTTTATCTAGACTGTAACTTTATATATATAGACTCTATCTAACCTGAAACTTTTTATATATGGACTATATCTTCCTGTATCTAACATGTAGTAACTTTTTGTACATGGAGTGTATCTTTTTCTATACAGACTCAACGTCTTTGTGCGGAAATCCACGTCTGAGCCTAATGAGTTGAATCATAATATATGGTTGACGATTGATCCTTGTGCACAAAGCAGCTTTGCTGTACCAGATTACTGGAAAGACTTGCTGCTTCAGTCAAATACGCGACACAAACAAACCATATATGAATCAATTTTTCACGGATGCAGCCGGCAAAGCGCATTCCAAGCGGGGATTGTTAGTTCAAGCCACATTCTCTGTTTGTTAACAAGATGTCCTTTTGCGCTACATGAAAAGGGCCTTCATATTTCCTACCAGCAAGCACCCCCACTAACTCACACGTCATTCTTGCATCTCACTGACACTGGGCCCGAGAAACGGCAGAAAGCAAAATGTGTGAACCTTGTAATCTTTTCTATACAGAAAAACAGACCCTCTTCGAAGCTGAACGTTGTGGGGCACTGCTGTCAGCAGAACATTTCCTAGTGTGTAAGCAAATTGAAAGGTGATAAAAAGGCAGCGAAGTGTTCCAGCGGCCAGCCACGACGCTCGCCCCACCGTCCAGACAGAGAAACCCCTCACCAAGCAGCGGAGCTCAGCATTTCCACCACACCGACGCCTCCGGTCTCCCCTGCGGTTCCCTTTCCCGAGAAGCAGCTGATCTTGGACGTTGGATCGACGTATAAATAGCCACGGGCACGCAAGGCCGGACCTCTATTTCTTCACCTGCCTCCCCTCCCACCTGGGCATGGCGACCTTCTCCATGGAGGTGTTCGACAACGAGGTCGTCCCGTCCACGCTCAGCAGCATCGCGCCCATCCTGCGCGTCGCCGCCGAGATCGAGCCCGAGCGCCCCCGAGTCGCTTACCTCTGTACGTGCATTCGTTTTCGCGGGGATACGTATGGTGCATTTCGCATGCTGTTTTGATGCGTTTGGGTTTGGATTTTGTGGCAGAGCGAGCGCTCCTGGTGAATTTTTTTGGCGTCGGATCAATGCCGCGTAGGCTGTGTGTACTTGGAAAAGTTTTGTGTTCCCACGTTCAAAAATGTTTGTTCTTATATTTTTTTGGGGTCAATCCTGTAAACTTCTACATATGGACTGTACCTTTCTATATCTAGACTGCAACTTTTTCCATGGTATTTCATCATAAAAATTACATTATTTCTGCCATATAGATCTAAATTTTCGATTTGATAGCATTTGTGCGAGGATTTTTATACACCTCCTATTATGTTGTCATTTTTTGCCATATGCATGTAACTTTTTTGTTAATCTCCATATGTAAGTTTAACATCATATGACTGTAGGTTGCTACATCCAAATTTAATATGGTTGTTTCCAATTTTATCAGGTTTAACTTTTACAGGTTTTTTTTACATTGTAAGCTAAGCTTCCTTACTCTTATTTCGTTGGAAGTTATGCAGCCATGGTAAGAACACTTATGTGTATCATTTTGTTCCCATACACATCTATATTAACTAACTTTTTCATGTTCATCGGTGTGTTGCAGAAGCACTTGTTCACTACAAATAGCGTTGGAAATTCTGGACAAAACAATTAGAGAAGGATGGAGCGAAGATCATAGCTAAAATGAAAGGTAGAGGAACCAGATCTGCTGAAAGATCAGGAGGTAGTGGAAGAAGAGCCACTCGCTGCTTCTAGTGAGCAGCCACAAAGAGAGGAAAATCAGACTCTAGATGTGGATGATACCAGGACAATAACAACTATGGCTCAAAAGAAAAATCAGTACGTACTGCCGGAGAGCGACTCTTAGGTTTTTGTTTCAGTATTCTTTTAGCTTTTGCCTTGCATGTATCTTTCCAAAAACGACACTAATGGTACATATATATTTCACATAACATGTTAATAAAGAGAAAGTTGTTTATCTTGTGTGGAAGTAGTTAGCTTTGTAAGGAGATGAATGTAGCTCAGCAGGGTCTAGTATCAAAGCAGATTTTGGAGACACCTTTGCCATGATTTCATTTGAGAGTGTGTTTTCCTTGTCCCACCCCATGTGCCAGCAGAGTAGATGGGATTGCGCTGCTATTTGGATGACTAGTTGCAGGGTGGTTTTCACTACCAACACCTCCAGATTTGTTTCTATTATGTTCCAATGGCAATTCAACTTATGCTCCTTGCAATGTAACTTCTACGCCAGGTTATGTCTATCCATATTTGTCCCAGCCGGTTGGTTCAGGTCCAAACCTCCAAGACAACAATTAGTACCATACCTGCAGCACAAACATCAAAAAACAAATTTATTAAGTCATGTTACATGTTGTTCTTGTGAAAAATACAAGAGAAAAACAACTACCAAACTTATCCTAATGCAAGAACTTGTTTGTTTTCTCAATATAATCAGTAACAAAAGATAAATATTGTCTTTTCTTTTATGTTGTTTGCATGCAGCTTCTTCAGTATATATTACAAGGTCCAAATAATACATCAGAAGGTACAAGGGCTAAAGCATCGGTGAGAGTACTGATACTTTGTCAGCTAAAATGTGTAGATTATGTCGCTGACATCTTCACAACTACCTCACATAGCACGGATATCAAAGTGCGACGTTGTTGCGGTGTGTAGGCTGGGACAAACCTTCTTAAGGTTACATCATGTTATTGTTTCTTTGTTCATTTTATAGAAGATAGAACCAAATGCACAAGTGCTGCACTGAAACATGATACAACTTCTTATCCTTGTAAATTTACCATGAACATGTTCAGTTATTGTTCATATAGTACAAAAAGTTTCTTGTATATTCCCAGGTTTGTGTGGATATTAAACTTACTTGCATATTCTCGGGTCTAATCATGAGGAATTTACATGTAACCTTTTTGTATGATCTAAAACAAGTGATATGTAAGGCACAAGTTTTTGGATCTCTCTTTTCATGTATATCTGCTACAATTTTACATGTAACAAGAAATTCTAGGAATATACAAACTATTTGTTTTTAGGTAGTCATGTCAATGCATGGAAATTACATACTAGATGCATCAACAAGCACAGGGTTTTGGATTTCTCTTTTGCATGTAACAAGCAGACAAAACGGGTCATCTTGTTTTCCATCATTTTACATGTAACGGGGGTGATCTATATGGATCCTATCAGGTAGTAATGGGGATGCATCGGGGAAGTTACATGCTAGATGTTGGATCTACTGCCATTTTTTATCTTGCTTTCTCCGTGTGCTTTTGCATCAGAAGTTACATGATGGGCATGATGATGAGATTCAATAGTACCTGAAGGAGATTATTGTTTTGATGCAATCAGCAGCTCCAGGTGATTAAGGTCTACTTTTTGTTCTTCTGCTGCCTACCAGGTAATCGCCATGGAGTTTTCCATGGGCGGTGGCTGTCGGTGGGTAGGGGAAGAGGTGTCGAAGAAGTATAGGGTTCTGGGATCCGTGTCCACATGATTTTTAGCTGGATCCAAACTGTAACGCTTGGGGATTTGCCCGCTTGCTTCGTTGCCTTTGCTCGCTCCACGACAAAGAATGACGTGGGCTTGATGTTGTCGGTTTCAGACAGGAGGGGCACCGCCGAGCGCAAAATAGTGCGCGCGCACTACGTAGCAGCGTCCTTTATTTTATTTCGAAAGCGTCCATCATGCAAACGATGATCGGCCGGTGGACCGTGTGGCGGGGTTCCGAGCGTAGATGATTCGCCAGCTTAGGATCCAACCATGCATTACTGAAAACATGTCTTTGGTTTGATCTGAACAAAGTCAGCAGTCCTGGTCTATCACGAATCAGAACTAGTCCTGGGCCGTGACGCCTCCAACGGCTAATAATCGCGATAGCCATTAGTCCCGGGCTGGACCAGACCTCTAGTCCCGGTCTATAATACAGCCCGGGACTAGTAACCTGAAGCAGACCAGCTGATCCTTTTAGGGACTATTAGTCCCGGGTCGTATCACGGCCCGGGACTAGTTGTCCCTCAGTATATATACATCTTCGTGTCCACCTGCCTTAGCCATATGGTGGCCATTTTACTCAAAGAAGCAAGCCAAGTTTATGCCATTTTTTTCTCAATATTTGTCAAGATTTAGTTTTCAACTCCTAAATCCAAAGTTTTAAAAGGTTAGAACTTCATTCTTTCATCTCTTATTGCTACTTTAGCTATATAATGCTCTAGAAGTATAGAGATATGGATCAATGCATGCATGCTCTAGAAGTAGAAGGATTTTGATATGTGTAACAAATTTTGATTAGGCACATAGTTACTAAAAATGGAAATGTGTAATTTTAGAGTTTCAGAGCTTAGAATGGAATGAGTTTTTCACTGATAGAACAATAATCAAAAACTCCACATGTATCATGTTAATTGTTTTCTCCAATTTACAAATTGGTGCATGTAAATTTTTCAAAATTCAAAATTAATGCTCTAGAAGCTCCCATTATAACTTGTAATAAATTTATCATGTTGTGTAATGGTTTTTGATATACTTTTACTATAATGCAGATGGTCCGGAAATGGATGTACGGTACTGACTGATGCTCTGGCGAGTTCATTAATGGCGTGCATGAATTCATCCGTGTTGCTGATGCAAACAAGCGCAATGGTTTTGCATTCTGTCCATGTAGTGGATGTAGGAATCAGAAGGATTACTTTGACTCAAAAACCTTTCACAGCCACCTGTTGAACTCCGGCTTCATGCCCAGTTATAATTGTTGGACCAAGCACGGAGAGAGAGAGAGAGAGGTTATAATGGAAGACAATAAAGAAGAGGAGGAGGATGACAACTATCATGGTTTCCCAGAGTACGGAGATACTTTCATGGGGGATGCTAAAGGGGAGGCTGAAGAAGAGACACATGATGAACCCGCTGATGATCTTGGTCGGACCATTGCCGATGCACGAAGAGACGGTGAAAATAAAAAGGAGAGGGAGAAGTTCAATCACATCTTAGAGGATCACAAAAAGTTGTTGTACCTAAATTGCGTATGGTCTGAAAAAGCTGGGCAGCACACTGGAATTGCTGCGATGGAAGGCAGAGTGTGCTATACCTGACTCCTCATTTGAAAAGTTGCTGAAAATGATGAAGAATATGCTTCCAAAAGATAACATATTGCCCTCCAGTACGTACGAAGCAGAGAAGGTTGTCTACCCTCTAGGTTTAGAGGTTCAGAAGATACATGCATGCCCTAATGACTGCATCCTCTACCGCGGTGAGGAGTACGAGAATTTGGATGCATGCCCGGTATGCACTACACTTCGCTCCCCTCCCCCCCGGAAGAGGGTTCCTGCCAAGGTGATGTGGTATGCTCCTATAATACCACAGTTGAAATGCTTATTCAGAAACAAAGAGCACGCCAAGTTGTTGCGATGGCATAAAGAGGAACGTAAGTCAGACGGGATGTTGAGACACCCCGCTGATGGGTCACAATGGAGAAAAATCGATAGAAGTACCCAAACTTTGCAGATGACGCAAGGAGTTTAAGGTTTGGTCTAAGTACAGATAGTGTGAATCCTTTTGAGGAGCAAAGATCCAGTCACAGCACCTGGCCCGTAACTCTATGCATATATAACCTTCCTCCTTGGTTGTGCATGAAGCGGAAGTTCATTATGATTCAAGTGTTGATCCAAGGTCCGAAGCAACCCGGCAACGACATTGATGTGTACCTAAGGCCATTAGTTGAAGAACTTTTACAGTTGTGGCACGAACCCGGCATACGCGTGTGGGATGAGCACAAGCAGGAAGAATTTGACCTCCGAGCGTTGCTTTTCGTAACAATGAATGATTGGTCTGCTCTTAGTAACCTTTCAGGACAGTCAAACAAGGGATACAATGCATGCGTGCACTGTTTAGATGAGACTGAAAGTATATATTTGGATCATTGTAAGAATAATGTGTACAATGGGCATCGTCAATTTCTTTTGGCCAATCATCCCTTAAGAAAGAAAGGCAAGCATTTCAACGGTCAGGCATGTCACCAGACGAAGTCTAAGGAGCGTACTGGTGCTGATATATTTGATATGGTCAAAGATTTGGATCAAATAGTAACCTTTGGAAAGGGTCCTGGCGGAAAATCTGTTCTGAAGGACACTGACGGACACGCACCCATGTGGAAGAAGAAATCTATATTTTGGGAGCTACCATATTGGAAATTCTTAGAGGTCCGCTCTGCAATCGATGTGATGCATGTGATGAAGAATCTTTGCGTGAACCTGCTAGGCTTCTTGGGCGTGTATGGGAAGACAAAAGATACACCGAAAGCACGAAAGGACCATCAACATATGAAAGACCCAGATGGCCTGCATCCAGAATGGTTTCAAGGTCATGCCAGCTACGCTCTTACCAAACATGAGAAGGAAATGTTTTTTCAATGCCTGAGCAGTATTAAGGTCCCGTTTGGCTTCTTGTCGAATATAAAGGGAATAATAAATATGGCAGAAAAAAGTTCCAAAACCTAAAGTCTCACTGCCACGTGATTATGATGCAAATGCTTCCGATTGCATTGAAGGGGCTTCTACCGGATAATGTTCGAGTACCCATTGTGAAGCTATGTGCATTCCTCAATGTAATCTCTCAGAAGATAATCAATCCTGAAGATTACCACGGTTACAGAATAATGTTGTCCAATGTCTTGTCAGTTTCGAGTTGGTGTTCCCACCATCCTTCTTCAATATTATGACGCACCTACTGGTTCACCTAGTCGAAGAGATTTCCATTCTCGGTCCTCTATTTCTACACAATATGTTTCCCTTTGAGAGGTTAATGGGAATCTTAAATAAATATGTTCGTAACTGTGCTAGGCCAGAAGGAAGCATCTCCAAGGGCTATGGAATAGAGGAGGTCATTGAGTTTTGTGTTGACTTTGTTCCTGACCTTAGGCCGATTGGTCTTCCTCAATCGTGGTATGAGGGGAGACTGAGTGGAAAGAGTACTCTAGGAAGGAAATCAATAATATGTAGGGACGGACATTCTTACACTGAAGCACATTACACAATTCTATCTTGGCATCCCCGTATATCGAGGAACACAAGAAAATTTTATGCTCCAACAACCCTGAAAAGCATGACTCTTGGATTAGAGATGAACACATGAAGAGTTTTGACGGTTGGTTGCAACATCTCATAAAAAACAACACTCTTGTAGATCAGCTATACTTGTTGTCCAGGTCACCATCTTCGACTATATCGACTTTCCAAGGGTACGAGATAAATGGGTATACATTTTACATGATCGCCCAAGATAAAAAGAGCACCAACCAAAATAGTGGTGTCCTCTTTGATGCAAGAGACAACAATGGGTCAAAGACCACATATTATGGTTACATAGAGGAGATATGGGAACTTGACTATGGACCTACTTTTAAGGTCCCCTTGTTTCGGTGCAAATGGGTCAAGCTGACAGGAAGAGGGGTTGAGGTAGACAAGAAGTACATAATGACATCGTTGGATCTCAACAATCTTGGGTACTTAGACGAACCATTCGTCCTAGCCAATGATGTGGCTCAGGTTTTCTATGTGAAGGACATGTGTACCAAACCTAGAAAAAGAAAAAATAAGCAAAAGAATACATCAGACGATGAGCCAAAGCGCCACATAGTTCTTTTAGGAAAAAGAAACATCATGGGCGTGGAGGACAAGACAGACATGTTAGAAGATTGTGATAAGTTTCATGAAATTCCGCCCTTCGGAGTGAAGGATGACCCAAGCATCATGTTAATGAATGAAGATGCTCCATGGATACGGCTGAATCAGAAAGGGACACACGCGAAGAAATGATGTGTAATAATGTAACATTTTATGAATGAAGATGCTCCATGTGCCCATTTTTATGTATTAAACACGGTTATGAATGAAGATGCTACATGACTGCATATAGTGTTGTCTGCAAACCATCTGGAGTGTGTTAGTCCCATTTTGTGGCTGGACCGGGACTAAAGGGGGGCCTTTAGTCCTGATTCATACTTACCATTAAGATCTGATCTCCAAACGCGCGTGGTCACATATTAGGGAGTGCCTCTATGACCAACTTAAGGGACATGCCGGAGGACTGGGCTCCGGCGGCATATTCCTCAAGCTGGCCGTAGTGGTGTCCCTACTCTCGCACACCATCCTGCAGCTTGTAACTTTAACTATATAAATATGCCTAGGAGCTAACTAATTTCACATATTAGGGAGTGCCTCTATGACCAGTTTCTTGGAGATGTCGGAGGACTGGGCTCCAGCGGCATCTCCTGAAACTGGTCGTAGTGGTGTCCCTGCTCTCGCACACCATCTTGCGGTTGTAACTTCTCTAACTAGATCAATAAGCCTGGGAGCTAACTAATTTCATATATTAGGGAGTGCCTCTATGACCAGTTTGTTGGAGATGCCGGAGGACTAGGATCCTCCAGCATCTCCCTCAAACTAGCCATAGTGGTTTCCCTGCTCTTGAAGACCATCTTGGAGATGCCTCAAACTGGCGGGAGGACTAGACTCACAAGGATGCCTATTTATTGTACAAACTGCTCAGCATAGTGTCGACACTGACGACATAATATCGACACTCACCCCTATCATTAGTGCTTCCTGGCCCAGCCTGCCGCAATCCCTTCAGTCGCGGTTGATTTCTCCAACCGGGACTAAAGATGAACCCTCTATTTATAGGCATTTCCCTCTATTTATAGGCCTTTTCCTCTAGTTACAGTCCTTTCCCTCTATTTATAGGTATTTTCCTCTATTTATAGGCCGCCTGATCCAGCCTGCCCGCCCTTTCCCTCTATTTATAGGGCGACCGTCATGGCCACCCACACATACACACATTCCTCGCCGCCTACTTTAGGATGCCCATCCCGCATCCACGTAGTCGACTCGGCGGCAATGATGGATTACTGGGCTCCGCCGGGCATGTCCGAGACTAGGCTCCGCCGGGCTGGCACTAGATGGTGCTACCTTCCGGGACGTGTAGCTTGGTGAGGAATCCGGGTGTCATCTTCGACCCGGAGCTTCTTTGGTGGAGGTCACCTGGTCCAGGAAGGGTGCAGAGGGAGCCGGCCACCGAGAAGGTGGTACGGCGTCGTGTCAGGGAGGAGGACGAGCACGTCCGTCGCTATATGGATGTGATGACCCACAAGTGTAGGGGATCGCAACAGTCTTCATGGTTAGTATTACCCAATTTATTGATTCGACACAAGGGGAGACAAAGAATACTTGCAAGCCTTAACAACTGAGTTGTCACTTCAACTGCACCTAGAAATAGTTCTTGCTCACATTATTTTATCAGTAGCAACAGTTTGTAGTAGTAACAGCAAAGCAACAGCAGAAGTAACAACAACAGAAACAGTAGCAATAGTAACAATAATGGTAACAGTAGGATTCGAGTGCGGTAGGCATAGGGATGGATGGACGGGCGTTGAATGGATGAGTCTAAACATGTAACTTCAAGAATTAGGGCATTGCAGATAAATACTAACAAGCATCCAAGTACTAAACAATCCTAGGCATGTGCTCCAAATATAGTCATACGTGCTCACAATGAGAACTTGCACAACATCTTCTGTCCAGCCAGCCCGTGGTAGCGGGGCCTCTAGGGAACTATTGGCAATTAAGGCGCTCCTTTTAATAGAGCACCGGAGCAAAGCATTAACACTCCATGAAAACATGTGATCCTCACACCACAACCATCCCCTCCGGTTGTCCCAATTATTGTCACTTTGGGGCCTTTGGATCTGAATAATGATATGTGTACACAACTTGCAGATAAGATCACAAACAATACTATCATAATGATTCAATAATAAGTTCAGATCTGAGATCATGGCACTCGGGCCCTAGTGACAAGCATTAAGCACAACAAGTTGCAACAAAGTCAAATAGCACTAATAGAGATACTAGGTACTATGCCCTAACAGATCTTATTCGATTACATGATAGAACTCATCCAATCCCTACCATCCCCAAGCCTACAGTGGGGGATTACTCACTCATGGATGAGGGAAACATTGGTGGTTGATGGAGATGCGTTGGTGATGATGATGGCGATGATCCTCTCCAAATTCCCCGTCCCGGCAGGGTGCCAGAACGGAGTTTCTGGATCCGAATCTTGGTTTCTCGTGGCGGCGGCAGAGTGGAACTCTTTCAGGAAAACTATTGAACCCCCCTCTGTTTTTAGGTCAGAAGGCAACTTATAGACGCGGAGGGAGGCCGAGGAGATGCCTGGGGTGGCCAGACCTCCCCAGGCATGGGGTCAGTGGGCCCGCTCCTGGGGTGGGTCTAGGCCCCCCAGGCCTCCCCTCTGTCTCCCCTTCTAGCTCCGTGGATCTTCTAGTGAGAAATAGTTTTTGGCATATTTTCCGGCGTTTTTCCTAATAGTTCATTTTCTGCACAAAAACAAGACACCAAGGTCATTCTGCTGAAAACAGCATCAATCCGTGTTAGTTGTATCCAAATCACACAAATATAGAGGAAAAACAGTAGCAAAGTGTTCGAGAAAGTAGATACATTTTGGACGTATCAACTCCCCCCAAGCTTAGCTTATTGCTTGTCCTCAAGCAATTCAGTTGAAAACTGAGTGCGATAAAAGAACTTTCACGAACACTTTGCTTCATATGATTTATATATTCTCAACATAGGAGTAGATGCTTAGACAATTCGTAATAAAGAGTATGCAACTAAGTCTACTCAATAGTCATTGCAAGCTATGAAGAGAAACCAACTCAATAATAATAAGTACATTAAACATAAACATGAGCAACATTGCAATGCTCATAATAAGGTATGATAGAGTGGTATCTCGCTTGCCTTTGTTTGAAGAGCACAATATAAATGCTGAGGCACCTCTGAAGTTCATATGAAGACTAGAAGTAAAGATATCAGAGATACAAGCATCAAAGTCATGACATAATTAACCAAGTTTTGGAACAAACACAAGAATGACAACTATGCTCTCAAGAAGGTGCTCATAGAATGAGTGGTGATTCAACAAAATTGTAAAAACGGTTTTGTGAAGGTTTGAAAGGCTTCCTAATGCTGAAAGGAAGGTACTCATTAGCTTTGAGCTCTCATTGACCCTATCATAAGCATCTTCATGTGGTTAAGGTGAAAGTGAGGTCCACTCTGAATCATATGCTTGACAGACCATAGACTGGAAATCCCAAGTCCCTTGAGTACGAGGGTCGCTCCGCATGCTACTCAACTTTGGTCACCTGAAAGTTCTTGTCATTGTAAATACATGCATATCATCGAGAACCGCCAACGGGGTACCCCTTGCATATGTTACAAGAGCTTTCCCATAACCAAAATGACAAGGCAAGCAGACAATGAGCATCTCCGCAATCTTTTTATTTACCATATGCTTAGCTTTTTATTGAGGAAGCTTCATAGATGCTCATTATAGTGATGCTGCAAGTTTCCACCATGATTAAGCATGGCTTAGTCTAGCGGCCCAGGCGTTTTTCTAACACAATGTATAAACTTCATGAACTAACAACTTCCCCTTTTATTTCACAACGTCGACATCCGTAAACAAAAGAGCAAAGTATCAACTGGATAGAATTATCCAAAAAGTGTTGAAAGCGTTCCCCGTGACAGCACGGTTCTGCTGACTCCCAGTATATAATAAGCAAGCATATAACTTTCATGGACTAGTCACAATGGTTCAAGATTATTAAGGGCAAGGAATAATGTGTGCCATCAAGTTCGTGAGAGCTTTACTAACTAACTTTCTCAAAACAGACAAACATTTTATTTTGAAGAAACACGGCATATATAAAATATGCACTGAAGTAGCAAATGATGATAATAGGTAGGTATGGTGGACACAGCTGGCAATATTGGTTTTGGGGAGTTGGAAGCATAGGTAGAGAACATACTCAGTGCAAGTGAAGGCTAGCAATAGTAAGGGAGCGACAAACGAGAGAGCAATAACTGTCATAATCATGCTTGCAACAAAACAGGACTAACTATGGCATGAAAGTGATACAAGAACGCTGAGGCAAAATAAATCATTGAGGCTTACTGACTATTTATTAGTCATATGCATGCATGAGCATGTTCCAAGTTGATTCACATGAATAGTCAGAGGAAGATACCACAATGTCATACGAAAGTATGAATAAAACAATGCAAGCAAACATTCATATGACATGCTACAAACTATTAGCAAGCTGGAGCTAATTATAGACAAGCAAGAACTACTAAGCATCCATAATGACATACACCTTACACAAACAGGCTAAGCATGCTCACCATGATGAGTATATGTCCAAAAATGAAACAAATACAGTTCGTTACTAGCCTCTTATCACACCTCGAGTTGTCTTAATCTTCATTATTGCCCTTCACTTGTGTGACTTGAATAATTAACATGAAAACCAATATCCACTGAGAACGGCCGAACCCTGCAAAGAACTCACAAAACCAAAGAAGAAGAACAAATATTTTTGGTGTTTTTGATTTTTTAGAAACAAGCAAAGAAAGAAAAACCAAACAAAAAAAAAGCAAACCAAACAAAGCAAAAATATTTTTGGATTTTTCTTTTAAGGCAAACCAAAGCAAAGAAACAAAGAAACAAACCAAGAGAAACAACAAAAATATTTTTGGTATTTTTGTGTTTTTGAGAAAGCAGCAAGAAGAACCAAAAAGAAAGCGAAACAATGGATATACAAAGAACCGACCGAACATGATATATACATGAGTGTGACGTCGGTGTACTTCCCCCCCCCCCCCCAAGCTTAGGATTTTGGCCTAAGTGGGGCTCAATCCCATGGTCCCAAGTAGATGCACCTCCGTAGTATGTCGAGGAAGCTCCCTCGTCTTGGTACGAGCTCGAAACCTCCCATGTGTAGTGTACAGCGGGGTCATAAGCGGGTGCTCCCCCCTGATAGTGCCCGTGGAAGTTAAGAGAACACAGCAACTCATCCATCTCCGCCTTCGAGTGTGACCAAGGTCCCTGAGAAATACTGAACAAAGTGGTTTGGGGTAGAGGGATCTCTCTGTCTTCCCCGTCAGTAAACAACATTCTATAAACCAAGTTCTCAAGAGTAGAGCTAGAGGTAACAAAGTGGTGCGCCTTCATGGCAGCAAGATCAAGTCTCTGGGGAGCCAAAACTGTATCATGGGGATCAACATCAATGTCCAAGGCAACAGCGATATGAGTAGCAATAATCCCCCCATAAATGGGTCCCCTAGTAGCTAAACGATGAGCAACGAAGGAACCAAGATTATACTTATCCTCACTGTAGAGCGCAGTAGCTAAGAAGGCCAATTGATAGTTGGATATATTACTAGTGTTCTCCCTACCAAGAACACTAGTGGTAAGATAGTAGGTGAAGTACCTGATGGCTGGAAGTTGAATGTTCTTTATCTTCCCTCTTTGAGCTCTGCGGTCATCATCATTGGTTATTCCTCGGTATAAATCCAACAAATCAGCGGGAAGAGCTGTAATCTTCTTTGATGACGCATTTGTATCAAGTTCCAGGGCCTTGCAAAATTTCTTCAAAGGCATAGAATGAGCCCTGCTATAAAGTCTGAAAGACACATAAGGATTGAACAAACTATTGGTGAAGGAGAAACTGTCCACAAATGTTTTAGTAAGTGAAGCATATTGTGCACTCTTATCCTGCATGAAACTTGTTAGTCCAGCCCTCTCAATCAAAGCTATGAAATCATTAAGAATCCCAGTAGCTCGCAAGAAAGTTTGGCAAGGAAAGGTGGAGGGGTGCGCATCCCCTTCACCCCCCTCGTCACCAAACCGCGAAGTGATGAGATCCTCATTGTATGAGGGTCTGGAGCTTGTAGATGACCTTGGGAGCCTTGACCTTATAGGTGCATCACTCTCAAATATGTCACCAAAGGTGTGGTGTTCCATGACTTCCCTTTGCTGAAATTTTAAACAACCATCAAACCAAGTGATTTCTAAGTTGATAAATGATGAGCAACTATTATAGGAACTTGCTAGAGGACTACACATGCATCAAAACAAAGTTTCTAAGCATAGAACAAGCATGCAAGCTCAAATAACCTGTCACCTATAGTACCAAAATACTCAAGATACAATCTACCAATCACAAATCTAATTGGACAAGTGGAGGAGGCACATACCAAGGAACAATCCCTCCAAAAATCAGCACA
This sequence comes from Avena sativa, assembly GCA_916181665.1. Lineage (NCBI taxonomy): Eukaryota > Viridiplantae > Streptophyta > Magnoliopsida > Poales > Poaceae > Avena > Avena sativa. Next base: position 131,427,567 of record OV702298.1, read on the forward strand.
CGAGATGGGCTGAACAAGGAGATCGAAAATCGCGAGCAAGAACAGCAAGAACTCGAGCTTGAGCAAGTTTTCCGGTGTTTTCGGGAGAGAGAAAGAACGTGTCTTTGAGGAGGCAACCTGGAGGAGCCTAGGTGGGCCAGACCCCCCTAGGCGCCACCACTAGGTAGGCCGTGCCTACCATGGGTGTGGGGCCTAGGGGTGGCCCCCTAGGTCATCTCAGGTGCCACTGTGCCCTTTTTTTCGAGGAAAAATTTATTTTGAATTTTCTGCGATTTTTCGGGAAACTTTATGTTTGGCCAATTTTCAGGGTATGAAAATTGATTTTCTCGCAAAAACAGTTTTTTCAGAAGAAGCAAAAGCAAACCAAAAGCCAAACAACAGGAGCTCTAAGAAACTCAAAAAAGCAAAAACTAGCAAAACTAAAGCTAAATAAAAGACTAGGAAGGAGAAAGGAAAAATAAATCAAGTATAACCACAGTGGAAACATTATTTTGTTCATTAAAATCCTTTTGTTAACAAGGTTGATCAAGTATTGTTACCAAAGCAATCTTAAATAAGACAAAACTTTGTATTCCACAAGGTGATTATGTTACCTCATACTTGATAGCAATGGTCCCAATCATAATAGTTTCAATATTTTCTTGTGGAATGGGACAATATATTTCTCCAACCTTGATGCCTTCAATATTTTCAATAGAATTCAGGCAATATCTCTTAACAACCTTCTTGGGGAAATAGACAGTGTGATCTTTGTCATTAATATTGAATGCTACTTTTCCTTGATTGCAATTGATGACAGCACCTGCAGTATTAAGAAAAGGTCTCCCAAGAATAATAGACATATTATCATCTTCAGGCATTTCAAGCACAACAAAATCAGTTAGAACTATGAAATTATGAGCTACATGAACAGGAACATCCTCACATATACCAACATGTACAGTAGTTGACTTATCAGCCATTTGCAAAGATATATCAGTTGGTATCAACTTTTCTAGCTGGAGTCTCTTATAGAGAGAAAAAGGCATAACACTAACTCTAACTCCCAAATCACATAAAGTAGTTCTAACATAATTATTCTTAATGGGGCAAGGAATAGTTGGTATACCTGGATCACCAAGTTTCTTTGTAACCTTACCATTGAAGGAGTAATTAGCAAGAAAAGTAGAAATCTCCTTATTAGGAATCTTTCTTTTACTAGAGACAATATTCTTCATATACTTTGAATAAGGAGGCAACTTAATAGCATCAGTCAAAGGAATTTGCAAAAATAAAGGTTTCATCCACTCACAAAACTTGTTATAGTGTTCTTCCTCCTTTGACTTGTGTTTCTTACCTGGAAAAGGAATAGATTTTTGCACCCAAGGTTCTCTCTCTTTACCATGTTTATTAGCAATAAAATCTTCCTTTGTGTACCTAGTGTTGTTAGTGTGTTTCTTAGGTTCTTCCTCAACTTCCTCCTTATCAGGAGACTCGTCATTATTACCACTCTTAGTTTTAGCATCAGAGACAGATATACTATTAGGATCTACAGCAGGTTCAAGTGGTTCCTCAACTTTCTTATGTTTCTTTTTCTTCCTCTTACGAGGACTACCACTATCTTCTACTTGTTGGGAATCCTGCTCTATTCTTTTAGGGTGTCCTTCAGGATATAAAGGATCTTGAGTAGTTATACCAATCCTAGCTTTAATTCCAGAAGCATGTTTATTTCCTGAAGCATTAACTAACATATCCTTTTATACTTTAGCAAGTTGATCAAGTTGAGTTTGAACCATTTGAAAGTGTTTACAAAGTATTTTAATATCATTAGAAGTTCTTTCCACAATATCTTTCAACACATGGATAGCTCTAGAGTTTTCTAACAAATGATTCTGATCTTGTTTATTAAAATTACCTTGTTTAACAATAAATGTGTCGAGTTTCTCTAAGCATTGATCAGGAGGCTTACCATAAGGAATATCACCTTCATTAAATTGGAGAGAGTGTACCTCAATAGTAGATGAGTGGGGAATTGGATTACATAATTCTTCTATAGGAGGTAGATTCTTCACATCTTCAGCTCTAATACCTTTCTCCTTTAGACACTTTTTAGCTTCCTTCATCACTTCATTATTTAATGCAATAACTCCCCTCTTCTTTGTTGTTGGTGTTGGAACTGGTTTAGGATCAACTGGTTCAGGAGTAATAGGCTCAGGTGTATTCAACTCAGTTGAAGTCCAATCATCATAATTCTTGCTTATCTTGTTCATTAATTCTTCAGCATCTGTAGAAGTCCTTTTCCCGAAAACACAATCAGCAAAGCTATCTAGGTAGGTCCTAGAATCATCAGTTAGTCCATTATAATAAATATCAAGCAACTCATTCTTAGGTAATGGACATCCAGGATATGCATGAATTAAGGAACAAAATCTTTTCCATGACTCAGGCAATTTCTCTTCTTCTTCCTGTTCAAAATCAAAAAGTCTCTGCAAAGCAGCATGTCTAGCACTGGGAGGAAAATATTTGTGTAAGAAAGAAGCAATCAAGCAATCAGGGCTATCAATGGAACCAGGACGTAATCTATTAAACCAAGCCCTAGCTTCTCCTTTTAGTGAAAAAGGGAAGATCTTAGCAACAAAGTACTTGCGCATCTTAAAATCATCAGAGAACAAAGCACTCATAGTAGAAATCTCATTCATATGAGCCACAACACTCTCGTTTTCAGTACCGCAAAAAGTTTCTTTGTCAACAATATCTAAATAAGATAAATCAAGAGAGAAATCATAATCTTTATCTGTAATATCTATGGGAGAGGTGGCAAACTTAGGATCATAGGACTTCTTAGGTATAATAGTATGTCTATCAAGGAGACTATTAATAGCACTAGCACCATGCGTGTTTCGACACTCTTCAACAAATTCATTAGTGAGCTCTATGTAACCATCATTAATGTCAAAACTCTCACTAGACTCAGGTGAGCTAACAGGTGTAATAGAGTCTTCACTAGGAGTTTCGGTATTTCCTAGACTAGCCATAGTAGCATCTAGAAGAGGACCTAATGAACCACTTGCATCAAGCACAGTAGAAGTAACATCATGAGCATCAAAAGCAGTTTCAGATTCAGCAGTAGTAGCAGTGTGTGTAGCATGAGTATGTGGTGGTGGTGTGACAAGCTTACTTATAACAGACGGTGAATCAAGAGCAACAGAGGTGTTTAGGACTGTACCTCTTCTTGTAGTGGATGGTAAAATAGGGAACTTTCCATCACGAGAATTCTCCACGATGAAAGGAGTAGCAGTGAACAATAATAGATCCAAGTGAACTTACAAATAAAGTTATGCTCCCCGGGAATGGTGCCAGAAAATAGTCTTGATGACCCACAAGTGTAGGGGATCGCAACAGTCTTCGCGGGTAGTATTATCCAATTTATTGATTTGACACAAGGGGAGACAAAGAATACTTGCAAGCCTTAACAACTGAGTTGTCAGTTCAGCTGCACCTAGAAATATTTCTTGCTCATAGAAGTTTATCAGTAGCAACAGTTTGTAGTAGCAATAGCAAAGAAACAGCAGTAGCAACAGCAACAGTGAAACAATAGCAATAGTAATAGTAACGGTAACAGTAGGATTCGAGTGCGGTAGGCATAGGGATGGATGGACGGGTGTTGCATGGACGAGTCTAAACATGTAACTTCAAGATCTAGGGTGTCGGGGGGATAACCCCCGGTAGGGTCACGAGAGGGGAAACATAGCGCAGCTGGGTTGGCTCCAAGTAAAGAGAGAACCAAGCCGGGTAAGAACGGTCGGGTAAGATAAACAAGAAAGCCGACATACAAACTATGTCGGCCCACATAGGACAAAGTTGTAACCCTTGCAGGAACCAACGAGTCAAGTCTTCCGAGGAAGAGGCGAGTCAAGGAGGACGTGTGGCACCTTTCCGAGTAAGGTTTAGGAGGTACCATGGTAAAGCATGGTCAAAAGAGAAGGGCGACGTCGGGTGACACAAAAGGAGTCGGGTGATGCCCAAAGCACACGCTGACGTGCAAAGTAACAGCATGATGTCAAAAGGAACAAGAAGCATCGTAACAGAAGACTGTTAGCTGTCAAGCTTTATGGACCGGGCCACTGGGCTTAGGGCAAGCCCATGACCCGGCCCACATTGTAGGGACCAAGATCCAAACAGTAAACCCTAGAACCAAAAGGGGTATTGGCTAGCTAGCACTGCCTATATAAGGGAGGGCATAGCAGTAGTAGAAGGAGGTTGGACCAAGTAGTGAACTAGTGCTGTGAACTCTAGCTTATACAACTCAAGGAGCACTTGTAATCTTTGGGGTATCAATCGAATTGCTAAGTCTGGAGAGTTCTTCTTGTTCTTCGTGCATGGCTCAACCGTGCACTCCCTCCCTGGTGAACACAAGCACCCATTCGGCCCCCAACTTAAGCCTACCCATGGCATCTGCCGTGCCACCACCATGAAGTTGGCGCCCACCGTGGGGCAGAAGCAGGTGCTTAATGGAATCTTCATCCGGACGGGCAACATCATCGCCAAGACTGGCGAGCGCATCTACTCCGGCCTCATCCATAGGTTTGGAGTGCTCAACTTCGTCAGCAACAACGCGGGCTGCTTCGGGACCAAGCCGTTCCCTAGAGGTGGTCGCTTCATCAAGTTTGGCGAGAACCAGGTCTACGTCGCGGTGCGCGTGGAGCGCGCATATCCTGAGCGCGTCATCCTGGCGCCGGATCCTCCAACGGCTCCTGTAGATGCGAAACCACACCAACTCATCTCCATGGAGGTAATGATGATAGCCCCAAACCCCGCAGCTCCCCCAGTAATTCCAGTAGTGAATGAGAACGCAGATGGAGGAAATCATGAGGAAACGCCAAGGGCTGCAAGAACAGCAAAGGCGCCGCTGGAAAAACCAGAGAACATAGCTAGGAGCAAGAGAGCTAAGGAGCTGCAGGAAGCGATAGACAAGTTGGCAGAGCCAGTGGCACAAGCAACTGACCCGGCACGTGTGCAAGCCGAGTTGGAGGAAGACAAGATAAAAGTCCTGGAGAAAGCCAAAGAGCTAGCACAGTTACAGCAGGACGTGGATATCACCATCCGAGAGCTTAACTCAGAAAATCGAGTCAAGGGCGCAAAGACCCGGCTTGATGCAACGATATTGAGAGGAAGGAACCTCAACGAAGAGCTGGCAGATGCGACATCGAAGATAACACCGGAGAACAGCAACGAGACAGCCATGCGTCCAACATATAACACAGCAGCAGCTAATCTGCGAGCAACAGAAGCAGCAATGGCAGAATTACCCCACTTGGAGGGGGAAGCAAAGAAAAGGCAACAAGAACGAGCCAATGAACTAGTAAAAGCAGCCACCATGCTGAATGAGGCGTATTACAAAGCAAATCCGGGTATAGCAGGGAGGTCACAGCTGGTTCACTCGGTGACTCCTGTCCCGGCGAGGTCGGTTGGCACACAGCATCCTCACCCGGAGCGGCGCCTAGGCCGAGAAAAGAAAAAAGTGTGGATTCTGGAAGAAACAAGCAGATGGTTGCCTATGATCCGATGGTGGTTCAAGGAAACCCGGCGCATGCGCAAGGGGCAAAAAGAAATAATCCCCAAGGAAATGAAAACCAGGAAAAAGCAGGGCAAAGAAATGACAACGAAGGGCGAAATTTTGCGCCTCATGCTAGGCGCGGAACTCACTCGGCAGGAGGAGGAAATCCAACTCCGAATAACACACCATCTCAGCCAGAAAGAAGACAGCAAAGCGCGGGAAAAGCAGTTCAACAGCCTGTTGACCTGAACGCGAATAAGTATAACGATGGTTACTCGGCTATGGTAAATGACGGGTATGAACTGCCAGATCATGCATATCAAGCAATGGGAGCAAGATTCGGAGGCAGGAACCTTCAGCCGGATGATGCAAGGCTAAAGCTTGACCGCATAAAAATGGCAGAGATAATTGAATCGCAAGGTCCGCAGGGTCCATCGTGCTTTGGCCGAAGGATCATGAAGGAGCCACCGGTGCCAAATTTCCAGCTGGCCAGAGGGACAAAAACGTATGATGAAAGCACAAAGCCAGAGGACTGGCTCATAGATTGTGGGACCGCTATGAAGATCGCGCAGGGAAACTTGAGATGGGTAGTACATTATGTGCCGCAGATGCTGGAAGGACCAGCTCGGGTATGGTTGAACAATTTGCCACCCGGAAGCATCAACAGTTGGATCGATTTTCACGACGCCTTCTTCAACAATTTCACGAGCACTTACAACAGGCCGAATCACCCACAACAACTGGCAATGTGCAAGCAAAGACTGAATGAAACAGACAGGGAATTCCTCACAAGGTGGTGTATGATGCGTAACTCTTGTGAAGGGGTAATCGAGTCATAAGCAATCGCATGGTTTGCACAAGGATGTAGACATGGAAGTGTGTTGTGGCAAAGGTTACAAAGAGATATGCCGTCAAGCCTGGCAGAGACGATAAGAATCGCTGACTCGTATGTGTTAGGAGATCCGACTCAGCCGCTGCTCATGTCGGTAGACGGGATGACTGAGACTCAGATCTATGACACTGTCGGGTCGCAAAGGCACCAAGAAAGATCCGAATACAGAAGCAAGAGAAGAGACGAAAGACCAGATTACAGGTATGGTTCAACTCAGGTTGCGGCTGTGAGTCAGGATCATCCAGATGCTGGAAGCAGTTAGCGTCAAAGGACAAATGGACAACAACAATGGGTGCCAAAGAATGATGGCAAAAGTCCATACGATCAGAGGAAGCAGTATCAAGACCAGCAAAAATACACCTATGAGATGATGTTGGATCAGCCGTGTAAGTTTCACACGCCTAGTCCTAGTAAACCAGCCAATCACACGACGAGGCAATGCACTTGGTTTCAGAAAGGAGATAGAGTGGACTCGCCGAATAAGCAGCTTCCACCACCTCCCCCTCCACCACTTACAGGAGGAAATGCTCAGATAGTGGGAGCAGACAACAGATATGAAAACAGGCAGCCGAGGTATCAGAATCAAGAAAGAAGAGAAGCTGTGCACCAGGTGCACAATCCAAGAGGTGACGACGCTCATGTCGGTCATGGAACTAGAAATAAGTACAAAGAACATCACCAGCGTTATGTTGTCTTTGTCACAAAGCCAAATGACAAAAAGAGCCAGCAGCGACGAATGATGGAGGTGAATGCCACGATGCCTGCAATCCCCAAGTACATGCATTGGTCTGAGCAAGAAATAACTTGGAGTATAAAAGATCACCCCAAGATCATGCCAACCCCAGGAGGATATGCTCTGGTTTTGGTTCCAACATTCATGGGCCCAGATATCAATGCCAAGTTTTCAAAAGTTCTTATTGACGGTGGCAGTAGCATCAACATCATGTACAAGGATACAATGCTCAAGTTAGGCATTACCATGAACATGTTGGAGCTGACTAAGGCCACTTTCCATGGTATTGTGCCGGGATTGTCCTGTGAGCCAATTGGCAAGATCTGGGTCGACGTCTTATTCGGCAACAGGGAGAACTATTGCACTGAGGCCATAGAGTGTGAGGTAGTGGATTTGGTCAGCTCTTGTCATGCCTTACTTGGCAGGCCGGCTATGGCAAGATTCATGGCTACTACCCATATGGCTTACTTAAAGATGAAGCTGCCAGGCCCATGTGGGGTGATCACAGTTGAAGGGGATTACAAAACATCTATTGCTTGTGCCTCAGCCAGATCTTCACTGGCTGAGTCACTCGTCATAGCACAAGAGAAAAGTCAGATGTTGGAAGTGGCGGCATTGGCCAAAGCAGCACAAGTGTCCATGCCGGCACTCACCAACCCGCATGGCAGTGTGTCATTTCAAGCTATCAAGGAAACCAAGAAGGTGCAAGTGGATGAAACTTTCCCAGAGCGCACAGTTATCATTGGGGCTGGCCTTACAGACAAATAGGAAAGCGAGCTCACCAGCTTCCTCCGTGAGAATCGGGATATATTTGCATGGTCCACTCAAGATCTGCAAGCAGTTTCCGAGGGAGCTGGCTAAGAACTCTCTTCATGTAAGACCAGATGCCAAGCCGGTGAAGCAACCCCTCCGCCGCTTCGTCGAAGATAGTTGGAAAGTAATAGCTGCTGATATTGCAAGACTTTTAGCTGCTGGATTCATCATGGAAGTACTGCACCCGGACTGGTTGTCAAATCTAGTCTTGGTCAAGAAGAAAAAAGATGACCCGAACGTGGCAGTGGTATGGCGCATGTGTATTGATTACACAAACCTCAATAAGGCATGTCCAAAAGATCCATTTCCCCTGCCTCGAATCGATCAAGTCATAGATTCTACCACTGGGTGTGAGTTGTTGTCGTTTGTGGATGCGTATTCAGGATTCCATCAGATACCACTGAATCCAAATGATCAAATAAAGACAACTTTTATCACCCCGTACGGGGCTTATTGCTATTGTACCATGCCATTCGGATTGAGAAATGCAGGCGCAACATATCAAAGATGCATGCAAAAATGCTTGCAAGATCAATTGGACAAAAATGTTCAAGTATACGTCGATGATGTGGTAATAAAAACCAAACAAAGTCATACTCTAATTGAGGACTTGCGTCAAACATTTGCAAACTTGAGAAGATTCCGGATGAAGCTTAACCCGGAAAAATATACATTTGCTGTCCCGGCTGGCAAGTTATTCGGATTTCTTGTATCCAGCCGAGGAATCAAAGCCAACCCGACAAAGATCAGGGCCATCGAAAGAATGGAATTGCCAAAAACCCTCAATGACGTCCAGAAGTTTACTGGATGCCTGGCTTCATTGAGCAGGTTTGTTAGTCAGCTAGGCGAAAAAGCCCTACCACTATATCAGCTGATGAAGAAATCAGACAAATTCACATGGACATAGCAAGCTGATAGCGCTTTCCATGAATTAAAGAAAATGTTGCAACAGCACCAATATTAGCGTCACCACTATCCAAGGAGCCAATGCTGCTCTATGTTGCCGCAACCAACAGAGTTGTAAGTGCAGTAATAGTGGTTGGACGTGAAGAAGGGGGCAAATCAGTTCAACGACCAGTATATTACTTGAGCGAAGTGCTCTCTATCTCGAAACAGAATTACGCGCATTATCAGAAGGTGACATATGGGGTATATTTGGCAGCAAAGAAGCTGAAACATTATTTTTAGGAACACCCGATCCGGGTAATATGCGAGGCACCTATCTCGGATATATTGGGCAGCAAAGATGCCAGCGGCCGAGTAGCCAAATGGGCCATTGAACTAGCACCATACACTCTGCAATATGATAGGCGAGATGCAATAAAATCTCAAGCTGTTGCAGATTTATTTGTAGAATGGATGGAAATACAGTACAAACCACCATTGACAGATCCGAATTACTGGAAAATGCATTTTGACGGGTCCAAGACGAAAATGGGTTTGGGTGCCGGGATAGTGCTCACTTCTCCAAAGAGGGATCAACTGAGGTACGTGTTGTAGATTCATTTTGCTGCTTCTAACAACGTTGCCGAGTATGAAGCACTTGTCCATGGCATTAAAGTAGCCAAGGAAATTGGTATCAAAAGGATCATGTGTTTTGGCGATTTGGATTTGGTGATTCAGCAACTGTCTGAACATTGGGATGCGCTGGACGCAAACATGGCATTATATCGTTTCCACGTGCAACAAATTTCGGGATACTTTGACGGTTGTGAATTTCATCACATTCCTAGAGCAGAAAATGAGGCAGCAGATGTACTATCCAAACTAGGATCATCTAGGCAAGCAATACCACCAGGGGTAGCGCTGCAGCATCTCAAAAATCCATCGATCAAACCTTCACCAGAGTCCGAATCAATCAGGGTCATCCTGGCGAGTCAGGAATCAGATGCAGTGCCAATGGACATCGACTCAGGGGTAGGTTCGAGTCACTCGGGGACTGATCCGTTCAATTCCGGGATCGCCGAATCACACTCGGGGACTCCTCAGGTCATGTTGGCAGAGCATATGTCGGTGGAACCAATGGATATTAATGTTGAAGCAGACCCAGAACCACTAATACCAACGTGGGCACAGCCAATATTCAGCTATTTGAAAGATGGGACCTTGCCGAGTGATGAAACATTGGCAAGGCAAACAACACGAAGAGAAAAAGAGTACACCATAATCAACAAGGAACTCTACAAGCGAAGTTTGATAAGTGTACTGCAGCATTGTATCAACCCAGAGAAAGGCCAGGAGATCTTATTGGATATCCATCAAGGAGAGTGCGGGCACCATGCGTCATCGAGAGCATTGGTAGCCAAGGCATTCCGACATGGATTTTACTGGCCAAGCGCATTGGCACAAGCACAAGAGTTAGTCGGAAGATGCAGTGGTTGTCAACACTATGCATTCAAGTCGCATTTACCAGCGTCTGAATTGAAGACTATACCAATCACTTGGCCTTTTGCAGTATGGTGCCTAGATATGGTAGGACCATTCAAACCAGCAAGGGGAGGCATGACTCATATCTTGGTCATGATTGATAAGTTCACCAAGTGGATAGAAGTGAAACCAATCAAGAAATTGGACGGTAAAACAGTTGTCACATTCTTAAGGGATATAATCCTCAGATACGGTTACCCACACAGTGTGATCACTGACAATGGCACGAGCTTTGCCAAAGGAGCTTTTGCTCGTTTCTGTGGGAAACACCGAATAAGACTCGATGTAGCATTAGTGGCCCATCTAGAATCAAATGGACAAGTTCAACGGGCTAATGGCTTAGTTCTGTCAGGGATAAAACCCCGCTTAATGGAACCACTGCAGAGATCACCTGGTTTTTGGATAGAGGAACTACCCTCAGTACTGTGGAGCCTAAGAACAACTTCGAATCGGTCAATTGGTTATACGCCATTTTCCTCGTATATGGGGCTGAAGCAGTTTTGCCTTCCGACATAGAATATGACTCGCCAAGAATAAGGCAATACTCGGAAGCCGAGGTAAAATAGGCTCGAGAAGATGGAGTAGACTTACTCGAAGAAGCAAGGGAAGTGGCATTATCCAGATCTGCTATATATCAACAGAATCTCCGACGCTACCATAGCCGAAAAGTGCAACCTCGTGGTTTTCGAGAAGGGGATTTGCTGCTCAGGCTGGTGCAGCGCACAGCAGGAATGCATAAATTATCACCCCCATGGGAAGGTCCGTTCATTGTAAGCAAAGCATTGCACAATGATTCTTATTATCTCATAGATGCTCGTGAAGCGCAAAAGAACAAGGCGGACAGGTCAGGAGACGAGACCAAAAGGCCATGGAATGTGGCACTACTTCGTCCCTTCTATACTTAGGAGAAGCAATGCATGTATCACTCAAACTCTCATATGTCGGACGTGTGTGCCGGCTATGTGCTGATAATAAAATGGTATGGTTCGAAAAACTGACTCGGGGACTACCCCTTAAATTTTCCATCTCACTTATTTTATGTCGGCTGGCGTGATACCCGAAATTTATCTTGGAACAAGTACTGTTTACTCGGAAGAAATCAACTCTTCGACTATGCTGTTGTCCGAAAACACGGCTTCATGGCAAGAAAGAGAAAAAGATGTAAGACGGGTAAACACGAACGCCGGATAAGTACAAAGGAGAAACGTGAGTCGGCTTTAGATTTTTGCCTAAGTCTCTGCAGGTCGCGTTATACTACGTGTCGAGTAATCTCGGCCAAGTGATCCAAGTTTCATACACGTTAACTATATCCTTAGTACTTTGAGACTCTAATGTCGAACACCGAAAAAGGTAGACAAGGGCCAAAGGCAAGGAAAGGTGACACGACAAAATGAAACTCGGGGACTTGCCCTTGAATGATTTGCACTTAGTACATAACGCAAATATATAAAGCCCATTAACAGGCGCAAAATCAAACTTAAAAGTGCAATGTATGTTACATATGTACCTGGCATACCGGGGATATGATCAAAGTTCGAGTGTTGCTTACCCTAAGGAGCAGAAGAACTCGGAGTAGCACTCTCGAAGCCAGGAGTAGTGCTTGGAGCATAGGCCGGATGAGGGGCATCTGTGGCCGGGTCATCCGGATCATCTGACTCGGTTTCTTCGCTATCGCCACCCTCTTCATCAGCAACTTCGACGAGCGGGTTGCCAAGGTCGAGGAAGCTGGGCCCTTCACACCAAGCGTGCACCATGGTGTACTCGATCATGGCATCAGCACGCTCCTGGCGCTTCTTGATCAGCTCCGGGTCATTCAGCCATTTGCCATCCCCTCTTATGCGAGCAAGAACATCAAGGTTGATGTCCTCATACCATGAAAGCACAAAGGAAAGAGCCTTGTCCGCTGCAGCTCGGCCGGCCGATTCACGCCATTGATCGAGCCGGTCTTCAGTAAGGAGTAGTCTCTCGGCAAGTGGTTCGATGAGTTAGGGTGGGTCTTCATCCGGCCAGAGCATGCGAAACGCATGGATAGCCTACTTGAGCAAGTCCACACCGCAAGACTTGAGGGTCCTGACCCGTTCAGACACCGCTTCGAGGAGCTCCTCCATGGACACCTCGCCGTCAGCAGGAGCACCAGCTTCGGCCCTCATTTTCTTCATGGCTCGGATGGCAAACATGTTGGCCTCAGGAAAATTATTTGCAAGCAAAAAGAGAAAGTTAGCAAATAACAATGGCAGATGGAAGAAGTCCAGAAGGACTCATACAGTGCGCAAAGAGTAAGAACTCACTACCAAGAAAGAAGTTGATGGTGGCGAGTTTGCTCTGCCAAGTATTGGCCTTGGCTTGAAGCGCGTCAAAGTTCAGATTTGCCGACTCGACCGATGACTCGGCCTCGTCGAGCAACCTTTTGGTCTTCTCGGCGCTGGCAGCCTATTGCTCGTTCTTCTCGGCAAGCTACTCCCTCAGCCCCTTCACCTCGGCCAAGTGTTTCTGCTCCGTCTCGGCCATCAGCTTCTTTAGTCGAGTCACCTCATCTCGCTCCTTCTGGAGTTCAGATTGGTGCTTCTCTGCTTATTCGGAACAAGTTATTTGTCAGCACCAATAGAAACTTTCAGTTATCACATCGATGAGACAAAGAACTTACTCTCGGTCTCGCTGATCTGCGAGTGAAGAGCTTCGATGGTAGATTGAGCGTAGGCTATGAGAAAAGAGCAAGAAAGGATTGAGATAATGAACCAAAGAAAAGAACGCCGAAAAGAAAAAGGACGGATAAGGATATTACCTTGGCCGTGGGTGTCAGTCTGTAGCTTCTCATACGCAAGTTCGAGCTTGCGATGCGCCAGGACGAGGGCTTGGTGCACCTTGGTGTGCTCGTTATGCATGAGCTGAACAAAGAAGACAAACAATAAGGAAGAGTCAAGTCAAGCAACCTGCCAAATCAAAAATCTTAAGATTTTACATCCGAGTAAGTTCCTTACTCGATAGTAACCTCGAGGGCTAGGGATTGAAGCTCTAACATGAGTTTGGCATAAAGAAATCAAAGAGCTTAAGAGCTTACAGCCGAGTAAGTTCCTTACTCGACAGTAACCTCGAGGGCTAGGAATCGAAGCTCTAACATGCAAGTTTGGGGTAAAGGATTTAAAGACTAAGTGACAATTAAAGAGCTTACAGCCGAATAAGTTTCTTACTCGGCTGCAACCTCGGGGACTAGGTGATATGTATAAAGGAAATACTCAATAATACAAAAGAGTAAGAAGTTAATTTACCTTGTTCACCTCGTCGGCGCGGGCCATCAAAGTAATGTCCTGCTAGGTCATGTAGGAGATGGCCTTGGGGCCTAGATTCAGCTTCTTGCCGGCACGAGTGCTGACCTCCTGCTCGTCGGCTGCGTTCCATGCCACGGCATAAGGCTCAGCCAAACCAAGGCTTTTCCCACTGAGCGTCCGAGTGAGAACTTGAACCGTTTTCAAGGTGGTTCCCACAGTGGCACGGGTCGCAGCAGCAGAAGTATGGAGGGTAATAGCCCTGGAGCCATCACCTGACCCGGCAGCCGCGGATTCGTCCCCCTTACCTGTTGAAGCAATCATTGTCACCGACGTCGGAGGCCGGATCTGAGGAGCAGAACCCAGAGCGCAGACTAGCGTTGTTTGCTTCGAGGAGGTGGATTTGCCAGATGAGGGGCTAGTAGAGCCAGAAGCCTTGGGTTGGGTCTAGCCCTTTGACAGAATTGGAGATCAAGCAGAAGGATTTGGAGAAGAACGTGGAGCCGCCTGACTGGGCTCAGCAGTTTTGCTGGATCCATGATTAGCAAGTTGTTCATTCACATCAGCTTGAGGGCTGATGCCAGAGGAACTGGTGGCAGAAGGTTTCTCGATGCCAGATTCATGGGCACCAAGATCAGGAAGTTTTTCCTGGCCAGCGCCAGGGGCGCTAGCCGAATGGCCCACCGGGTCTGACTGACACTAAGAAGCATGAGCCTCAACAGTGCGAGCCTCAACCCGGACGGGACTCGGCGCCGCCGAGTCAGCTGGAGGAGGCGCAGGCGTAAGCGGCGAGGCAATGCTAGAAGCATCCTGATTCGCCGTCAAAGGTGCGACACTGAAAACAACGAGACATATATAAGAGAACATCAGTGATGAAAAAGAAAAGAACAGAGCAAGCAAAGTACAAAAAGCTTACCAGGTGACAACCGGGTCACGGACGACTCGGCGTGTGACTCGGCGCCCAGCAGCTTGGCGAGTCTCACCCAGGCTGGCAGCAGCAGGGGCAGCAGGAGCTTCCGGAGTGGGCTTGTTCTTCTTGGCCGGCTGAGTGCTGGAGGAGGCTCCGCGTCGCTTCGGCTTGGCGACGGGGATCTTGCGGACTCCACCCACGGCGAGAGGAGGAGTGTCATGTACCTGGCCAACTGCATATATAAATAACGGGCTTACTCGGATAAGCAAGGAGATTAAGGTCACAAGGCATATACCTCCAAAAGCATACAATCATCATCGTCATACCAATCTTGTAAGGGATTGCGAGATTGACTCTTACCCGAAGCTGAAGCAGCCGCAGCGTGCGGGATGGGCATGAACCACTCCAGGTCATACTCGACCTCATCCGAGTCGGAGCGATCCCCTTTATAACCAGCAGGAGAGACAATACTGTCATCATCCTGGCGAAGGAGATTCTGCGAAGGACAAACATAATGAGAAACTAAAAAACTAAACTAAGAGGGGCAAAAGAGCTAAAGCCTACTCGGCGAGAAAGTGATTTGGAAAACTTACCCAGGGGACAGGCCTGACCCGGCTAAACGGTGGGCAGCTACAAGCCCAATCGTGCGCCAAGTTCAATTTAAAGATTGAGCTTACTCGGTGGGCAATGGAGTCTTGGGTGAGCTCCTTAGTGGAGTGTCGAGTTGGATCGTGGGATCCACTCATGAAGCACATCTTGTGGATCCTCGCTTGGATGGGGCTAACCCGGCGTGAGACGAAGGTGCACATGAGGTCAGAGTCGGCGAGATGAAAGTTTTCATCCGGCGACAGCAACCTTTCCAAGATTGCGTTTGCCTCGTTTACCGCAGCGTCTTGGTCGCGCATGTCAAGCTACCAGTGCTTCTTGTTGGGGACCTCGTCCAAAAAAGGGGGAGCCGGATGTTACCAGTGGACCCGCTGTTTTTGACATAGAAAAAGGTTCTATGCCAATTCTTGCAAGAATCAAGCCCATCAACCCGAGGGAAGATGGAGTCTCTCCTGGGCGTGATGCTAGCAGCACCGCACCGAGTCGGCTTCTTGTCGGCATGGGGAGCACCAGGCTGGGAAACAACTTCAACCCTAAATCTAAAATACTTGGCCCACAGAAGAACTGTAGGCCAAATCCCAAGGTAGGCCTCGCAAGCAGAGATGAAGCAAGAAAGAGAGCCAATCGCATTGGCAGGGAGATGATGGATTTGCAGATGGAAGGTGGAAAGAAACGAGGAGAAGAAGGTGCTCACAGGAAGAGCAAAACCGCGCTCAAAATGAGAAAGGAAAACCACCCGCTCACCAGCTTGGGGTTTGGGAGAAATCTCACCAGAGGGGAGACGGCAATCCACTTGTAGCGGAATGCGTCTGGTGGAGCGGAGCCACTCCACCTCTTCGGAGGAGACCTCCGAGCCTTCCCAGCCGCCGCGCTCGCCGGCGGGAATATCCTGCTCCTCAGCACCATCAGCGCCGTCACGAGCATCCATGAGATCAGCAGAGTCAGTCTTCTCCGCGGTTGGAAGAGGCTTGGAACAGCGTGGACCCGTACTGGAATAGAAAGAAGAAAGGGGCAATCGCAACACAAGAACATGAGGAAGAAGGAACCGCAAAGGGGGAAGTTCGATTTTGCAGGCGCAAGGAAGAAGAAAGGGAAAGGGTTAACTGAACGGGCGTGGGGAAGTGGAAACCCCCAACCCCTACTTAAGGGCAGTAAAAACCCTGGTCCTGGGATCTATCTGTGCCGTGCGGCCAGCGTGTGGCCATGTACCAGGCCGGGAAAGCCAGTCAGCAAGCGCCACGTAGCCAAGAATACACGGAAAATCCCGTGCCACATCATAATTAGAAGGACAAGAGGCGTAGGTCGATGGGACTGCCACGGTAGGGAATAACTGCGCAGCCGTCACTCTGCCGCCAGAGCTTGGAACAAAAATTGAGGCAAGTAATCATGATTACCAGCTGTTAGTGACTGAAGCGCACCGAAAATGACTCGGAATTGGCCAAAGTAACTCGGCTCGAGGCAAGAATGAGCCAAGAAGTCAAAGAGTCGACCTAGAAATTGTTAGACTGACCCGGCAAGGTGCGAAATTGCGACAGATAAAGAAAAAACTAGGTTCCACTCACACAAAAGGAACCTGGAGACGCCTAACAGCTTGAAGTGCTAGACCTCACCAGCTTCAGGGACTAATGTCGGAGGGATAACCCCTAGTAGGGTCACGAGAGGGGAAACATAGCGCAGCTGGGTTGGCTCCGAGTAAAGAGAGAACCAGGCCGGGTAAGAACGGCCGGGTAAGATAAACAAGAAAGCCGACATACAAACTATGTCGGCCCGCATAGGACAAAGTTGTAACCCTTGCAGGAACCAACGAGCCGAGTCTTCCGACGAAGGGCCGAGTCAAGGAGGACGCGTGGCACCTTTCCGAGTAAGGTTCAGGAGGGACCATGGTAAAGCATGGTCAAAAGAGAAGGGCGACGCCGGGTGACAGAAAAGGAGCCAGGTGACGCCCAAAGCACACGCTGACGTGCAAAGTAACAGCATGACGCCAAAAGAAACAAGAAGCAGCGTAACAGAATACCGTTAGCTGTCAAGCTTTATGGACCAGGCCACTGGGCTTAGGGCAAGCCCATGACCCGGCCCACATTGTAGGGACCAAGATCCAAACAGTAAACCCTAGAACCCAAAGGGGTATTGGCTAGCTAGCACTGCCTATATAAGGGAGGGCATAGCAGTAGTAGAAGGAGGTTGGACCAAGTAGTGAACTAGTGCTGTGAACTCTAGCTAATACAGCTCAAGGAGCACCTGTAATCTTTGGGGTATCAATCGAATTGCTAAGTCTGGAGAGTTCTTCTTGTTCTTCGTGCATGGCTCGACCGTGCACTCCCTCTGTAGCATCCCAATTGTCTAACAATTGTAATGCTACTTGGTCTAGTAATATAATGGCTACTTCAAACATATACTTGTTGCATCATAATTATATCATGCTCATGTCATCATGCCACCTTGCATTTGAGCATCATATAAAACCCCTTTTTGTTTGGTTCTTATCTCATATGCATTGTTAATTGTATTTGCCTCTTGATATTGTATTTGGTTCTTGATATATTGTTTAATGCCCAAGTTGAGTTGGGGGCATATCTTTTATTCCACTCCACCACCTTTTCTTTCACCACCTTATAATTCCACCATCCAACTAAATATGAGCTTTGCACTTTATTTGAGTTTACCTCTAGCTCATGTGGGTTGGGATGGATCCAATTCTTTTCCACATGCTCTCATCTTAGCATCATGTTGTTTTCACATTATTGATATATGAGAGCCACATGGCCACCTTTGCATGCCTTGTGAGTGGAACCCTTTTCCTAGCTTCCATATGGGTTATTATGGAGTTATGCTCATGTGGGGATATTTTTGGGAATAGTAAGCATATAGTGGAATATACACACTAGTAATTCCCAATGATAATCAAATGTGATCATCTCCATCTACTCCACTTGGAGCTTTCTTCTAAAATCTTTTGCTTGGCTTATTCCACTTTTGGACATGCATAAGAATAATGCCATGTTTATTATTTTTTTTCACAAGGTTAAAACATGGCATTAATTATTTTTGCATGGGCCATGCAACCATCTCCATCTTTGGTCCTCCTTGTTTTAGTTGGATTTTTGGGTGAACCATCTCATCTCTCATCTCTCTCTCCCTCCTTTTGGCTTGGTCTTATTGATCTTGCTTAAACCATATCACCACATCCCTCTCTTTTCTTGCCTTGATCTTGTTGGAGCTTGGCATGTGCTTGGCTTGATCTTGACAAAAGCAAACCCTAGTTACCATACCACTCCTCTCTCTTCACCCCCCTCTCTAAACCACACCCCATCTAATCTTACCCTAGCCTCTCTCTCTAAGCAAAACCCTAAACCTACCTCCCCTCTCTCGGCCTCTCTCTTCTCTCTACCTAGCTGGCCCCACCTGGCCACCCTGGCCCACCTAGCTACCCCAACCCAAACTAAAACCCTAACCCGAGCCTTCCCTACCCAACCCTAGCTCCAACCCGAGCTCCCCTCTCCTCCTTTCTTCTTCTCTCTCTGCCATGAGGGCCCCTCCAACCGAGCCTCCCCACCGGCCCTACCGTCCCCACCTGGCAGCCCCCTTCACCACCTCGCCCTGCTCCTGCCCCTGCCTGAGCACGTGAGTAGGAGGGAAGGAAAAAGGTGGCCGAGCCACCTTTAACCCTACCCACTCCCCCACGGCACCCCTCTCCCTCTCTGCTTTACTCCCCTCCCTCTCTCTCGCCTGCTGCCTCCCCAGATCTACCCCAGGGCGCCTGCCGCTCCTCCCCTCCCTCTCCACCGACGTCTACCCCCAACGCCGGCCACCGTCCGCTCCACCGGCGCTGCTTCGATCCAGACGACGAGCGCGACGTGGAGATGATCGAGGAGGACGAGGAGGTCCTCTACATCCGCTCCGTACACGCCGTCGAGGAGGAGGAGGACCAGAGCCACCAGGCCGACGCCGCTCCGACGCGAAACCCTAGCCCCGCCGGCTTCTGCCTCACCGCCGATCGTCGGCTCCTCTGCTCGATCCGACCACACCGACCTAACCACGGTGAGCCCCCTGACCTCCCTGACACGGTCCGCCTCGTCGTGCCGCCCTAGCCTCGCCGGTCCTTACTCCGAGCACCCTCTGCGCGCCGGTGGTCGCTGCGTTCACGCGGCGTAGCGCCTTGCAGACAGCCAATCTAGGCCCCAATCTCTATGCTGTCACCAAACCCAGGCCATCGCAGTGGCTCCGCCCTCCGCGTGCGAGCCCTAGGTCCCAGGATCGAGCCCCGCGCGACGCGCTCTGCCGCTGTCGTGCACCGACCTGTCGCCAGCGAGCAGAGAATAAGCACAGTGCCGCGCACTCGTTTTGCAGATAGCCCCCTGCATTTTTTTCTGCTCAACCCGCGGACCAGCCTGCCCCACCGTCAGCCTCAACGACCGTTTTGCAGATAGACCCCCTGGTTCTTCCAGCTTCAACCCGCAGTACCCCTGGATCTCCCACGTGTCGCGTCCCTGCTGGCGCGCCCGCGTGTGGCCCCGAGACTGCCGCGGCCCCACCTGTCATTCTCGGAGGCTAGCTTAGCTCGCGGTGTAAAAAACCCTTTTCTGCGCGCGAGTCACCCAGTCAGCACCTGGCCCCACGTGTCTGTGTCTTTGGCTAGGATTGTCTGAGTAACAAAAGTTTCTGTCCCTTTTCTGTTTTAATTTAAATCTTTTCAAATTAATTCAAATTCAAATTTAAATCTGTTTTTAAATATCTTTTAAAATATAAATCCAAATAATGCAAATGATATATGTTTTCAAATCAGAAAAATGTGAGGAATTCAATTATGCTATTCAAAATATATTTTGGACACTTTATTTTCCAAGTTGATTAAAATTACAATAAAATGCCCTTTTACCTTAATTAATTAATAACTTTTGTTTTATAACTCCAAATTTAACAAATGATATGTCTAAAATGATTAGCTCGACGAGACCTTTCTGTTTATGCATTCCATTATCTGTTTTGCAGCATGCATCATATAAATATAATGTGTACAGCAACTAATATGAGGTTAAAATGTGGTCAAAACTCAACAAAATGCTTTATTATTGTATTCCACACCTCACCCATGCCATGCTACCTTATTGCCATGCAAATTGTGCATCATTCATCATGGCATGATTGTTTGCTTGATGCATTTATTCATATGCTTGTGCACTTTATTTATGTTGGCCCTTGTTTGTTTGGTTCTTCTTCGAATAGACGCTGAGCAGGGGATATATCAAGAAACCCAGGAGCACTACCCAGATCCTTCTCTCGCTTCAACTGAGCTGCCAGGCAAGCACTACCACATGCTTGCATACATATAGTACCTATTGCCTCTATCTTATTCTTGCATCATTGAGTCGCGATTGCATTAATTTGAATCCCAAGTATTGCATAGCCTTTACTTTTAAACCCCCCCGAAGCTTGTTCCTCCATCCCATGAGCCATTACTACAGGAGTTGTTTGAGCCATGCGAGTCGTAGAACAGCATGTGTAGGGTATGTGAGTGTCTGATGGATAACGAGGTACCTAAACAACTTAACCTGAGTAGTAATGGGATAACTAATGAAAGTGGCATCGGTGAGCCATATTCGCTATTTGGTTTTTCAGGCTCACTTGTGTCCCGTAGGACCCCGAGTACTTGATTCCTGTTCCTTGAATATTCGCGCTATCCACATCCGGGAGGCTTATGAACCCCCCTGAGCCAGAGCTTGATTCATTCTTATTTCTTGGGGCCACAAACTAGTTTGAGGTTTTATTTACTATCCTGTACTTATGCCATGCTTTACTGCTTTATTTAAATTGTGCGAGGTACTGCACACTGTACTGTTTAGGAAAGCGGAGTGTTTTCGCGGTATCGACAAGCCCAGTCACATTTTCGGGTTCCCAGTCATTTACAGCCATTGGCGCAAACCTTGAGTCCGTCTCGGAGTCGGCCAACTTCGTCGCGGGTAGCTTAATGGGGTGGCCCCCTGAAATATTTCTGAATCCTGTGATCGCTTTGTCGTGACTGCCTCGTTGGGTTTTGATTTAGTTTTTCCGAGGTTGATCGAGTGTGTGTTGCTATTTGTGCACCCCTGCCGGGTAAAACTTTCTGAAAGCCGTGTCCGCGGTTATGGACGACTTGGAGCACAGTTTCTCGATCATAGACAAGAATAACTAAAGTACCACTTTTAATTTGACTAAGTACCGTACTAGTAAATAGTGCAACACTCATGGAATGGATAATTAAACTGCCAACGGATGGGGGGTTATTCGTCCGCTTCCTCGTCGGTAAGCGAGGAGGAGGATGGATCTGTGGACATTACCATTATAACTGTTGTTATTAATTCACGGACATCCGTCTATCTATGGTTAGGCGGATGGTTAGCGAGTATCTATAGAATTGTTAGGGTTTATCTTTTGCTGCAATTGCGTCACCCCAGGTTGTGTCCCCTTTAGAGGCATAAAGACTTGCTGAGTACCCCTAGGGTCTCACACGATAAATTGTTTGATTCAGATGAACAGGTGAACCCGCAAGATGGATACTGGGTGGAGGAGACAGACGATGTGGGCAACGATCATTCGGTGTAGAGATTCCGGGAACGGGGATCCGTGAGATCTGTGGGCGGGATGTGTTTATTTATGGGGCATCTTATGCCGATTTGCTTCTTATCCGTACTCGGATTTTGTCTTCCGCTTCCGCCTGATACTCTGATGTTTGATGTATGAGGAAATATCCTAAACTATTATATCTATCTAGGATATTTGGATCTTGCCGTATGGCGTTGCAATATTTCCTTTCTTTTTAGATGGAATGACTCTGAGAACCATTGTATGGTGGCTTGCATACATACTCATTTGTGTATGTAGTTGATCCCTTCGCCTGCCGATTACGCCGCCCGTTCTTGTCCCGATGTTTGGAAATGGTTGGGACGGCCGAAAGGTCTACCTGTGAGTGGCATTTGGGCCCCACTATACTATTTCAACCATTTCTGCTCATCCAGGCTTGTAACTAGGAGCGTAATTCACCGAGGTAGTTACAATTGGTATCAGAGCCATCCCGACCTTCAGGGTCTCAGCCAAATGGTCGTTGTCAGTCTAGCAAATATTTTTGGTAGCTATGTATACTAGGGAAAAACAAAACGCGAGAGTAGGACTGCTTCCACTTTTCTTCTTACCCACCCACCCACCCTTTTCTGGTAAGGAAGTGTAACGTTTTCAATCCTCTTCTTAAAATTCAAACTAGGATTCACGTGTTCTGGGTTTCCGTAGTACCATAGGTTGTGTGTGTGTGTGTAATTCCTTGTCTATCTGTTGCATCCAAGTTGTTATCACAATCTGCCTTTTGGTTATCAACTGTTGGTACATTCCATACCGACAGGCTTTTGCAAACCGACGCGATCTATCTGATTCGTTCTATACCGCCGCGATCTGTCTTACTCTTTGTTATCCGACGTCATCTTGTTTGGGGTGTTTGTTTCCGTAGTTACTAATCCTTAGGTTCATCGTGAGAAGAAGGTGTTGGGATATGTGTTCTACTTGTTCATGTGCGGAGTAATGATTTGAGTGCGGGATGGAGTCGCGACCATACCACTACTCTTATCATTCGCTCTTGTATATTGTATTGGTAGAGTCACTAATCTTGATTCGTTAAGTGATTTTGCGCATCTATTGGTATTTTAGTGCCGAAATTTGTGGAAAATTTTTCTTTGATATATTTGTGTACCACACTCCTTTTCAGTCGTGTGCGATATGCTTAATATCTTCTAGGTGCTTTGAACTTTGTTGATATTTTAATATCATCTTAGTAAATTATATCCTTTAATCTTGATTAATTCCATCTTGGTACTATTTTGGATTATTATTATTCTCCATCATAGTACTGACGTGTGTTTTATATCAATAACAAGATGGCACCACCACGCCGTTCTGAGGAGGACATACAACCTGAACTGGGGGCAGCGTTGTCAAGCATCGCCAATGCCTTGGCAGCAATGCAGCAGAACCAGCAGCGTTTCGAGGAAAGTGTCAGGAGGAATGAGTTTGTTCCGCTACCTCCACCTCCCAAGCGAGGAGACATCAAAAGCTTTCTGAAGTTCAACCCACGCCAATTTGATGTTTCTGATCAACCACTTGATGCTGATGATTGGTTGCATGAGATGTCAAGGCTGCTGATGACTGCTGATGTTCCTGAGCAAGAATGGGTAAAGTGTGCTACTCACCTTCTGAAGGGAGATGCAGCTCTCTGGTGGGAGAATTACCTGAAGGCAAACTGCACTGGTTTTCAGCCTACTTGGGGACAGTTCGCTGGAGCTTTCAAAGAGCAGTATCTGTCAGAAATTGTCATGGAGAGGATGAAGGAAGTGTTTCTCAACCTCAAGCAGGGCAATGACAATGTCAATACCTACATCAGAAACTTCATGAACCTTTCTCGTTATGGTGGCGATGAGATCTCTGATGACAAGAAGAAGCAAAAGAGGTTCAGGCAAGGGCTCAATGCATCGATTAAGTATGCAATCACACATGCAAGGCCGGCGTCTTTTCTGGAACTTCAGCATACAGCTCTGCAGGAAGAGGCAAGTAGGCAAGCGTTTGAGGAGTCAAAGAAACACAACCGTGATGCAGCAAGCTCTTCAGCTATGTCAACTCCTTCTAAGCGTCGTGTCTGGGTTCCTAACACCCCACCGTCGCTCCCGGCTTCAACAAGACCTTCAAGCTTCGCGGCAAGGCCACCAAACTTCCTCACTGCTGCTCCTAGGGGCTACAACCACCACTACCCTGGAGCGCCTGGCGGAGTCCCTGGCTACGTTGCTCCACGTCCACCTGGTGCTTGTTACACTTGTGGAAACACTGGGCATCAACACTGGAACTGCCCGATGAAAAACAAAGCTCTTGCTCCACCACCTCCAAGACCTGCGGCAAGCTCTCCTATGGTTCGTGCACCACCACCTCGGGCTCTCAACATCAACACCAAGCCCGGGTCTACTGTTGCTCGTGCCAACTGTGTCAACGCCGCTCAAGCTGAGCATGCACCTGGAGTTGTGATGGGTATGCTATCCGTTAACTCAGTCCCTGCATGAGTTTTGTTTGATTCTGGTGCATCGCATTCTTTTGTTTCTCACAAGTTTGCAGATGGGAATGGGTTAGCTATGGATCCTCTCCTTAAGCGGTTAATGGTCCTTTCTCCTGGAGAAACAATGGCAGTTTCTAAAATCAGCCATGGCAATCAAATTGAGATTGGTGGCTCTTCGTTCTCGGCTTCCTTAATCATTCTGGGCAATTCTGACATTGATGTCATCTTGGGCATGGATTGGTTGACAGCAAATGCAGCTGTGATTGATTGTGCTGAACGCTCGGTTTCTCTGAAGATTCCTGAAGGCCATATAGTCTATTCTCCAAGTCTGACTCCTGCTATCCAGCTTTTCTCTTTGGCGGCTCTGAATGATGATGTTATGGAAGCTATTCAGAGTGTTCCGGTGGTCTGTGAGTTCCCAGATGTCTTTCCTGAAGAGTTGCCAGGTATGCCTTCGGATCGTGAGGTTGAGTTTGTAATTGAGCTTGAACCTGGTACCGCTCCTATCTCCAAGCGGCCTTATAAAATGGGTCCTGCTGAGTTGGCTGAACTCAAACGTCAACTTGATGAACAAGAGAAGTTGGGTTTCATTCAACATAGTACTTCTTCTTGGGGTAGCCCAACAATCTTTGTGAAGAAGCGAGACAAGACTGATAGACTTTGTGTTGACTATCGGGCTCTCAATGCTAAAACCATCAAGAATAAATATCCCCTTCCGCGGATTAATGATCTCTTCGATCAGCTAGCTGGAGCTGTGGTATTCTCTAAGCTTGACTTGAGAAGTGGTTATCACCAAATCAAGATTCGTAAGGAAGATGTTCCTAAAACAGCTTTCACCACCCGCTATGGCCTGTATAAGTACACGGTCATGTCTTTCGGTCTCACCAACGCACCTGCCACCTTCTCGAGGCTCATGAACTCGGTTTTCATGGAGTATCTTGACAAGTTCGTTGTGGTCTATCTGGATGACATCCTAGTCTATTCTAAGGCACAGAAAGAACATGAAGAACACCTTCGGTGTGTCCTAAACAAGCTTCGTGAGAACCGCTTGTATGCAAAGTTCTCCAAGTGTGAGTTTTGGCTGCCTCAAGTAACCTATCTTGGTCATGTCATCTCTGCCAAGGGCATTGCAATCAATCCGGAAACTGTGAAGACGATTGTTGAATGGCTTCCTCCTGTAAATGTCAAAGAAGTGCGGAGTTTCCTCGGTTTGGCTAGTTATTGCCATCGCTTCGTTCAGAACTTTTCGAAGATAGCGAAGCCTCTTACCGATCTCCTCAAGAAAGGCAAGAAATACCTTTGGACTCCTGCATGTCAAGCAAGCTTTGAGACACTCAAAGAGAAGCTCACTTCCACACCAGTCTTGGTTCCTCCGGATACATCCAAGCCGTTCCAGATCTTCTGTGACGCCTCTTTGCATGGATTGGGTGCGGTCCTCATGCAAGAAAAACAAGTTGTTGCTTATGCCTCTCGACAGTTGAAGACGCATGAGATCAACTATCCTACACATGACCTCGAGCTCGCAGCAATTGTCTTTGCTTTGAAAGTATGGAGGCACTACTTGCTTGGCAACCGTTGTGAGATCTTTTCTGATCACAAGAGTCTGAAGTATGTCTTTACGCAGCCTGATCTCAACCTTCGGCAGAGGAGATGGATTGAAGCAATCAATGACTTCGATTTGACCATCAACTACACTCCGGGCAAAGCTAATGTCATGGCCGATGCTCTAAGCCGCAAAGCTTATGTTAATAACCTCATGATGGAAGAACAACAGCCTCTCTTGTGCGAGGAATTCCGTCAGCTCAACCTTGAAATTGTGGAACAAGGGTATCTCCTGAACCTTCTAGCAACTCCTCTCTTGGAAGAAAAGGTTCGCTCCTTTCAGCTTGGTGATCCATTCACAAGAAAGGTCATCTCCAACATCCAGCTTCCGAAGTATGAGTCCTTCCACGTCGATGATCAAGGCACGCTTTTCTTTGAACACCGGATGTTTGTTCCGAACTACCCGGGTTTGAGAGAGCAAGTTCTCAAGGAGGCGCATGATTCTGTTCTTTCTATCCACCCTGGCAGCACAAAGATGTACATGGACTTGAAAACACAATATTGGTGGTCGGGTTTGAAACGATATTGTGCCAAGTATGTCTCGGAGTGTGATGTCTGCCGCAGAGTTAAAGCTGTCCATCAGAAACCTTCCGGTCTTCTACAGCCATTGAAACCCCCGGAGTGGAAATGGGAGAAAGTAGAGATGGACTTCATCACGGGTTTTCCAAGGTCGCAGAAGGGCAACAATGCAATCTTTGTTGTCATTGACAGGCTTTCTAAAGTGGCTCACTTCTTCCCCGTCAAGGAAACAATTTCTGCAATTCAGTTGGCCGAGCTCTATATCAACAAAATTGTCTCTCTGTATGGGGTTCCGCTTGAGATCAGTTCAGACCGTGGAAGCATCTTCACTTCCAAGTTCTGGGAAAGTTTCCAAAATTCTTTGGGAACAAAGTTGAACTTCAGCACAGCTTACCACCCTCAGTCGCAAGGACAAGTTGAAAGGATCAATCAGATTCTGGAGGATATGCTTCGTGCTTGCGTCATCTCTTTTGGCATGAAGTGGGAAGAATGTCTTCCTTATGCTGAATTCTCTTACCACAACAGCTTCCAGAAAAGTCTGAAGATGGCACCATTTGAGGCTCTCTATGGTCGCAAATGCAGAACTCCGATTGGTTGGTCGGGTGCAGGAGAAAGAATATTGTTTGGCCCTGACATTGTAACTCAAGCGGAGGAGAAAGTGCACATCATTCTTGAAAATCTGAGGATTGCGCAGTCGCCAGAAGAGCAATTATGACAGGAAGCACACGGACATGGAGTATGTCCCTGGTGATCTCGTTTACCTTCGTGTCACTCCCATGAGAGGCACACACCGCTTTGGTATCAAAGGAAAGCTGGCTCCTTGATACATCGGTCCTTTCAAAATTCGTGGAAGAAGAGGAGAAGTTGCTTATGCTCTTCAGCTCCCGGAAAAACTCAAGGTCCATGATGTTTTCCACATCTCTCAGCTCAAGAAGTTCTTCAAGGATCCCGGCAGGACCGTGGACCATGAGCTTATCAATCTCCAAGAAGACCTGTCTTATTAAGAACACCCCACAAAAATCCTTGAAGTCGCAGAAAGAAGGACTCGCAACAAGTCCATCAAGTTCTGCAAGGTGCAGTGGTCGCACCATTCTGTTGATGAAGCCACTTGGGAACGTGAAGATGAGCTCCGTGCCAAGTATCCTACCCTCTGTGAGTCTTCTTCTTCTTCCTAGAATCTCGGGGCGAGATTCCTGTTTAGTGGGGGAGAGTTGTAGCATCCCAATTGTCTAACAATTGTAATGCTACTTGGTCTAGTAATATAATGGCTACTTCAAACATATACTTGTTGCATCATAATTATATCATGCTCATGTCATCATGCCACCTTGCATTTGAGCATCATATAAAACCCCTTTTTGTTTGGTTCTTATCTCATATGCATTGTTAATTGTATTTGCCTCTTGATATTGTATTTGGTTCTTGATATATTGTTTAATGCCCAAGTTGAGTTGGGGGCATATCTTTTATTCCACTCCACCACCTTTTCTTTCACCACCTTATAATTCCACCATCCAACTAAATATGAGCTTTGCACTTTATTTGAGTTTACCTCTAGCTCATGTGGGTTGGGATGGATCCAATTCTTTTCCACATGCTCTCATCTTAGCATCATGTTGTTTTCACATTATTGATATATGAGAGCCACATGGCCACCTTTGCATGCCTTGTGAGTGGAACCCTTTTCCTAGCTTCCATATGGGTTATTATGGAGTTATGCTCATGTGGGGATATTTTTGGGAATAGTAAGCATCTAGTGGAATATACACACTAGTAATTCCCAATGATAATCAAATGTGATCATCTCCATCTACTCCACTTGGAGCTTTCTTATAAAATCTTTTGCTTGGCTTATTCCACTTTTGGACATGCATAAGAATAATGCCATGTTTATTATTTTGTTTCACAAGGTTAAAACATGGCATTAATTATTTTTGCATGGGCCATGCAACCATCTCCATCTTTGGTCCTCCTTGTTTTAGTTGGATTTTTGGGTGAACCATCTCATCTCTCATCTCTCTCTCCCTCCTTTTGGCTTGGTCTTATTGATCTTGCTTAAACCATATCACCACATCCCTCTCTTTTCTTGCCTTGATCTTGTTGGAGCTTGGCATGTGCTTGGCTTGATCTTGACAAAAGCAAACCCTAGTTACCATACCACTCCTCTCTCTTCACCCCCCTCTCTAAACCACACCCCATCTAATCTTACCCTAGCCTCTCTCTCTAAGCAAAACCCTAAACCTACCTCCCCTCTCTCGGCCTCTCTCTTCTCTCTACCTAGCTGGCCCCACCTGGCCACCCTGGCCCACCTAGCTACCCCAACCCAAACTAAACCCTAACCCGAGCCTTCCCTACCCAACCCTAGCTCCAACCCGAGCTCCCCTCTCCTCCTTTCTTCTTCTCTCTCTGCCATGAGGGCCCCTCCAACCGAGCCTCCCCACCGGCCCTACCGTCCCCACCTGGCAGCCCCCTTCACCACCTCGCCCTGCTCCTGCCCCTGCCTGAGCACGTGAGTAGGAGGGAAGGAAAAAGGTGGCCGAGCCACCTTTAACCCTACCCACTCCCCCACGGCACCCCTCTCCCTCTCTGCTTTACTCCCCTCCCTCTCTCTCGCCTGCTGCCTCCCCAGATCTACCCCAGGGCGCCTGCCGCTCCTCCCCTCCCTCTCCACCGACGTCTACCCCCAACGCCGGCCACCGTCCGCTCCACCGGCGCTGCTTCGATCCAGACGACGAGCGCGACATGGAGGTGATCGAGGAGGACGAGGAGGTCCTCTGCATCCGCTCCGTACACGCCGTCGAGGAGGAGGAGGACCAGAGCCACCAGGCCGACGCCGCTCCGACGCGAAACCCTAGCCCCGTCGGCTTCTGCCTCACCGCCGATCGTCGGCTCCTCTGCTCGATCCGACCACACCGACCTAACCACGGTGAGCCCCCTGACCTCCCTGACACGGTCCGCCTCGCCGTGCCGCCCTAGCCTCGCCGGTCCTTACTCCGAGCACCCTCTGCGCGCCGGTGGTCGCTGCGTTCACGCGGCGTAGCGCCTTGCAGACAGCCAATCTAGACCCCAATCTCTATGCTGTCACCAAACCCAGGCCATCGCAGTGGCTCCGCCCTCCGCGCGCGAGCCCTAGGTCCCAGGATCGAGCCCCGCGCGACGCGCTCTGCCGCTGTCGTGCACCGACCTGTCGCCAGCGAGCAGAGAATAAGCACAGTGCCGCGCACTCGTTTTGCAGATAGCCCCCTGCATTTTTTTCTGCTCAACCCGCGGACCAGCCTGCCCCACCGTCAGCCTCAGCGACCGTTTTGCAGATAGACCCCCTGGTTCTTCCAGCTTCAACCCGCAGTACCCCTGGATCTCCCACGTGTCGCGTCCCCGCTGGCGCGCCCGCGTGTGGCCCCGAGACTGCCGCGGCCCCACCTGTCATTCTCGGAGGCTAGCTTAGCTCGCGGTGTAAAAAACCCTTTTCTGCGCGCGAGTCACCCAGTCAGCACTTGGCCCCACGTGTCTGTGTCTTTGGCTAGGATTGTCTGAGTAACAAAAGTTTCTGTCCCTTTTCTGTTTTAATTTAAATCTTTTCAAATTAATTCAAATTCAAATTTAAATCTGTTTTTAAATATCTTTTAAAATATAAATCCAAATAATGCAAATGATATATGTTTTCAAATCAGAAAAATGTGAGGAATTCAATTATGCTATTCAAAATATATTTTGGACACTTTATTTTCCAAGTTGATTAAAATTACAAATGCCCTTTTACCTTAATTAATTAATAACTTTTGTTTTATAACTCCAAATTTAACAAATGATATGTCTAAAATGATTAGCTCGACGAGACCTTTCTGTTTATGCATTCCATTATCTGTTTTGCAGCATGCATCATATAAATATAATGTGTACAGCAACTAATATGAGGTTAAAATATGGTCAAAACTCAACAAAATGCTTTATTATTGTATTCCACACCTCACCCATGCCATGCTACCTTATTGCCATGCAAATTGTGCATCATTCATCATGGCATGATTGTTTGCTTGATGCATTTATTCATATGCTTGTGCACTTTATTTATGTTGGCCCTTGTTTGTTTGGTTCTTCTTCGAATAGACGCTGAGCAGGGGATATATCAAGAAACCCAGGAGCACTACCCAGATCCTTCTCTCGCTTCAACTGAGCTGCCAGGCAAGCACTACCACATGCTTGCATACATATAGTACCTATTGCCTCTATCTTATTCTTGCATCATTGAGTCGCGATTGCATTAATTTGAATCCCAAGTATTGCATAGCCTTTACTTTTAAACCCCCCCGAAGCTTGTTCCTCCATCCCATGAGCCATTACTACAGGAGTTGTTTGAGCCATGCGAGTCGTAGAACAGCATGTGTAGGGTATGTGAGTGTCTGATGGATAACGAGGTACCTAAACAACTTAACCTGAGTAGTAATGGGATAACTAATGAAAGTGGCATCGGTGAGCCATATTCGCTATTTGGTTTTTCAGGCTCACTTGTGTCCCGTAGGACCCCGAGTACTTGATTCCTGTTCCTTGAATATTCGAGCTATCCACATCCGGGAGGCTTATGAACCCCCCTGAGCCAGAGCTTGATTCATTCTTATTTCTTGGGGCCACAAACTAGTTTGAGGTTTTATTTACTATCTTGTACTTATGCCATGCTTTACTGCTTTATTTAAATTGTGCGAGGTACTGCACACTGTACTGTTTAGGAAAGCGGAGTGTTTTCGCGGTATCGACAAGCCCAGTCACATTTTCGGGTTCCCAGTCGTTTACAGCCATTGGCGCAAACCTTGAGTCCGTCTCGGAGTCGGCCAACTTCATCGGGGGTAGCTTAATGGGGTGGCCCCCTGAAATATTTCTGAATCCTGTGATCGCTTTGTCGTGACTGCCTCGTTGGGTTTTGATTTAGTTTTTCCGAGGTTGATCGAGTGTGTGTTGCTATTTGTGCACCCCTGCAGGGTAAAACTTTCTGAAAGCCGTGTCCGCGGTTATGGACGACTTGGAGCACAGTTTCTCGATCATAGACAAGAGTAACTA
Source organism: Avena sativa (assembly GCA_916181665.1). Lineage (NCBI taxonomy): Eukaryota > Viridiplantae > Streptophyta > Magnoliopsida > Poales > Poaceae > Avena > Avena sativa. The sequence goes on from OV702298.1 coordinate 131,458,981, forward strand.
AAGTACCGCTTTTAATTTGACTAAGTACCGGACTAGTAAATAGTGCAACACTCATGGAATGGATAATAAAACTGCCAACGGATGGGGGGTTGTTCGTCCGCTTCCTCGTCGGTAAGCGAGGAGGAGGATGGATCTGTGGACATTACCATTATAACTGTTGTTATTAATTCACGGACATCCGTCTATCTATTGTTAGGCGGATGGTTAGCGAGTATCTATAGAATTGTTAGGGTTTATCTTTTGCTGCAATTGCGTCACCCCAGGTTGTGTCCCCTTTAGAGGCATAAAGACTTGCTGAGTACCCCTAGGGTCTCACACGATAAATTGTTTGATTCAGATGAACAGGTGAACCCGCAAGATGGATACTGGGTGGAGGAGACAGACGATATGGGCAACGATCATTCGGTGTAGAGATTCTGGGAACGGGGATCCGTGAGATCTGTGGGCGGGATGTGTTTATTTATGGGGCATCTTATGCCGATTTGCTTCTTATCCGTACTCGGATTTTGTCTTCCGCTTCCGCCTGATACTCTGATGTTTGATGTATGAGGAAATATCCTAAACTATTATATCTATCTAGGATATTTGGATCTTGCCGTATGGCGTTGCAATATTTCCTTTCTTTTTAGATGGAATGACTCTGAGAACCATTGTATGGTGGCTTGCATACATACTCATTTGTGTATGTAGTTGGTCCCTTCGCCTGCCGATTACGCCGCCCGTTCTTGTCCCGATGTTTGGAAATGGTTGGGACGGCCGAAAGGTCTACCTGTGAGTGGCATTTGGGCCCCACTGTACTATTTCAACCATTTCTGCTCATCCAGGCTTGTAACTAGGAGCGTAATTCACCGAGGTAGTTACACCCTCCCCGGTGACCACAAGCACCCATTCGGCCCCCAACTTAAGCCTACCATGGCATCTGCCGTGCCACCACTACGACATAGGGCATTGCAGATAAATAATAACAAGAATCCAAGTACTAAACAATCCTAGGCATGTTCTCCAAATATAGTCATACCTGCTCGCAATGAGAACTTGCACAACATCTTCTGTCTAGCCAGCCCGTGGCAGCGGGGCCTCTAGGGAACTACTGGCAATTAATGTGCTCCTTTTAATAGAGCACCGAAGCAAAGCATTAACACTCCATGAACACATGTGATCCTCACACCACAGCCATCCCCTCCGGTTGTCCCAATTATTGTCACTTTGGGGCCTTTGGATCCGGGCAATGATATGTGTACACAACTTGCAGATAAGATCGCGAACAATACTATCATAATGATTCAATAATAAGTTCAGATATGAGATCATGGCACTCGGGCCCTAGTGACGAGCATTAAGCACAACAAGTTGCAACAAAGTCAAATAGCACTAATAGAGATACTAGGCCCTATGCCCTAACAGATCTTATTCGATTACATGATAGAACTCATCCAATCCCTACCATCCCCAAGCCTACAGCAGGGGATTACTCACTCATGGATGAGGGAAACATCAGTGGTTGATGGAGATGCGTTGGTGATGACGATGGCGATGATCCTCTCCAAATTCTCCGTCCCGGCAGGGTGCCAGAACGGAGTTTCTGGATCCGAATCTTGGTTTCTCGTGGTGGCGGTGGAGCGGAACTCTCTCTAAAAAACTATCGAACCCCCCTTTGTTTTTAGGTCAGAATGCAACTTATAGACGCGGAGGGAGGCCGAGGAGCTTCCTGGGGTGGCCAGACCTCCCCCAGGCGCGGGGTCAGTGGGCCCGCGCCTAGGGTGGGTCTAGGCCCCGCAGTCCTCCCCTCTGTCTCCCCTTCTGGCTCTGTGGATCTTTTGGTGAGAAATAGTTTTTGGCATATTTTCCGGGATTTTTCCTGATAGTTCATTTTCTGCACAAAAACAAGACACCAAGGTAATTCTGCTGAAAAAAACGTCAGTCCGTGTTAGTTGTATTCAAATCACACAAATATAGAGAAAAAACAATAGTAAAGTGTTCAAGAAAGTAGATACGTTTTGGACGTATGAGGCTGCATTGGACACTAGGGTCAACGATACCTAGCAGATTCTTCAGGGATCTCACCCGAGCTATGCTCGTGTGATGGTTCCGTTTCTTTGGGTTTTCACCTCCCGCGGCTTAGGCACTGGGAGTCGTCGTCCAGTTTGATTGAGCAAGATGTTTTAGTTTCAATACATTTATTGGTTTCAATACTACAGAATCAAGACTAAAGGCCCCCCCTTTAGTCCCGGTCTAGCCACAAACCGGGACTAACACTCAATACATTTATTAATATTAAAAAACCAAGACTACGGAATCAGGACTAAAGGCCCTCCTTTAGTCCCGGTCCAGCCACAAACCAGGACTAACACTCAATACATTTATTAATATTAAAAAACCGAGACTACGGAATCGGGACTAAAGGCCCCCCTTTAGTCATGCTCATATCTAGCCCTATAGTACGCAGCTTCAGGGTCGTCTTCATCTTCGTCATCGTCATCATCGTCCTCGTCGTCGTTGCTAGGCGCACGGGACTGAATCCTCAGCCCAGCCATGGCATATTGTGGGGGAACCTGCCACTCCGATCTCGGATTCACGACGCGTGGGGGAGGGGGCTCCCGTATGACGATGCCACTACACCCGCGGCCTTCACCACCGCCACCCTTCTTATGGCTCTGTGGAGGTTGCGGGTACTACAGGCGAGGATGGTCTCCCCCGGCGATGTAGCGCATCACAACGATGATAGTCCGGTTCGCCCACCACAGGCGGCGGCTGGCTTCATTGTGGTTCACCGGGGGAGGGCCTTCACCCTCGTACCTGGCGAGCTCTCTTTTTTGCTGGTTAGCAAAGAAGGCATTCCAAGTGTCATAGTTGTCGGGATCCTACTGGGGATCCATCCACTGCTCCGGCGTGAGCTCGTGGTAGAAGGGGTTCGTGATGGCCGCTTGGCGTGCGGAACCTTGAGGGACAGGAGGGACAGGAACCCCTCCAGCGCTCAGCATCCAGCTGGCGGGCGGACGGTAGCTCGACGGGCAAGGTAGCTGGAGGCGCACAGCGCCTCGATCTCCTCGAGGGTCAGAATGGCCCAGTAGGCGATGTCCATTGTTGTGAGAGAGGAAGGTGTGGATAGCCATGGCGTGATCGGCCTAGATATAGAGGGAAAGAGCGGGAAAACTTGGCGGGAAGCGGTGGGAAATGGCGAGAAATATCTTTAGTCCCGGCTAGTGACTACAATCGGGACTAAAAGCTCTGGTAAAAGGGAAAGGGCAAGAAAACTTGATGGGAAGCGGTGAGAAATGGCGGGAAATATCTTTAGTCCCGGTTAGTGACTACAACTGGGACTAAATGGATATTATATTAAGATTCTTTATATTTTTCTGATAAAAAAAGACATATTATTTGTTTTATTTGTATTTTTACAATAGGAGATACGATTTTCCAAAGTTTTATATTTGATTTGAATTAAAAAAAGAAAATTTACAAATGACATAATTTATAAATGATGCAAACAGATGTATGGATATTATATTAAGATTCTTTATATTTTCTAATAATAATAGACATATTATTTGTTTTATTTGGATTTTTACAATAGGAGATATGATTTTCCAAAGTTTTATATTTGATTTGAATTAAAAAAATTACAAATGACATAATTTATAAATGATGCAAACAGATGTATGGATATTATATTAAGATTCTTTATATTTTTTTGATAATAATAGACATATTATTTATTTTATTTGAATTTTTACAATAGGAGATATGATTTTCCAAAGTTTTATATTTGATTTGAATTAAAAAATAAAATTTACAAATGACATAATTTATAAATGATGCAAACAGATGTATAGATATTATATTAAGATTATTTATATTTTTCTGATAATAATAGACATGGGAAATATTGTGCTGCCAAGGGGGATAGCTGCCCCCCTCTTGTCCATCATACGATAAGCTATTTCGAGATTTGTTCTCGTCTACTCAGTGGTTTTATTGACCAGAGGTGTACATAGGTTATGTTCTTAATATGATTCTTTTGTCTAGGTACATTCTAGTAGCACAGGACACACATTGCACATGCATTGCTTCCACTTTTCATTGAAATATGCTCCTTTGTCTTCATGTTAGTACACTAGACATATCATGTACATGCATATTGGGAATTGATATTTGTATTTATGTTGTTGCCTCGCTGCCATGTTGGCTAAACCATTTTTTCTTAATGCTAAAGTAAGACCATGAATAAAAACACACAACACAACACTAGTGCACATGTGACATATATCCATTGTGCACGTAATTTTTACAACTCGTGTCAAGATTATTATTAACCTCAATTGGTAATGTGTGGTCTGGCATATGTAAGTGTAGATAAGATGTTCAAAGTCCTGGTCAATTACAAGACACGAGGCTATGTTGACACATCCGAGCAGACACTATTATCATTTTTCTTCTCTAGCGATGTCCTGTTGCCTGCAAGCAGCCATATTGACACATTACTTGCAACACATGAGCTCTAATCACTTATTACCAGTCACTTATTTGTTTGATATCGCATTGTGGTTATATGCTAGAACATATCTCTAGGCAGAAGGGGACGGTCGATAAAAGGGGGCAGCTATCCCCCTAGGCAGCAAATCCACTCTTTAATAGACATATTATTTGTTTTATTTGGATTTTTACAATAGGAGATATGATTTTCCAAAGTTTTATATTTGATTTGAATTAAAAAAAAGAAAAATTACAAAGACATAATTTATAAATGATGCAAACATATGTATGGATATTATATTAAGATTCTTTATATTTTTCTGATAATAATAGACATATTATTTGTTTTATTTGGATTTTTACAATAGGAGATATGATTTTCCAAAGTTTTATATTTGATTTTAATTAAAAAAGAAAATTTACAAAAAATACACTAGTCATGGGCCGTGACTGGACCCGGAACTAGAGGGTGCCTGCGCGCGTGAAAACGAAGCGGCCGAAAAAACCCTCTAGTCCCGGGCCGTGGCTTTACCCGCGATTAGAGGTAGGTCTTTAGTAGCTCCCGGGCCGTGGCTTAACCCGCGACTAAAGGGCTGTCCGTTTATATACTACGACGGATGCGCCCACCCAGCACTTAGCAAATTTTACGACGAACACGAAGACGAGACGGCACCGACGCAGAGAAACGCAGGGGAGGTGCTGCCCGATTCCACCGCGTCGCCGCCCTCGTCTCCGGCCGCCTCGCCGTGCCGCCACACGTCGCTCCGCCACGCGCCGCTCCGCCGTGCCGCCGCCCCGCACCGTACGTGCTACCTCCTCGCCGTGCCGCCACCCCGCAACGCCGCCGCTTCGTCGTGCTGCCGCCGACATCGGTTAGTTTTAGGGTTATTATTTTTTGTTTTAGTTATTATTTTTATTAATATATAATAACAATACCTTGTGGTAATATTATTAGGGTTATTGTTTTAGTTATTATTGTTATTATTAGTTATAGTTATTATTAGGGTTATTGTTTTAGTTATTATTGTTATTAATATATAAATGCTATTATTAGTTATTGTTTTAGTAAATATCACATTTTGTGGTAATATTATATTATTAGGGTTTTGTATATTATTAGTAGTAGTATTGTTAGTAGTATATTATTTGTGGTAATGTTGTTAGTAGTATATTGTTAGTATAGTAATATTATTTGTATATTATATTATTTGTGGTAATATTGTTAGTAGTATATTATTAATATTGTTAGTATATATATTATTATAATTATTATATTATTAGGAAATAAATATTATTTTGTGGTAATATTATATTATTAGGGTTTTGTATATTATTAGTGGTAGTATTGTTAGTAGTATATTATTTGTGGTAATGTTGTTAGTAGTATATTGTTAGTAGTAATATTTTTTATTATATTATTTGTGGTAATATTGTTAGTAGTATATTATTTGTGGTAATGTTGTTAGTAGTATATTGTTAGTAGTAATATTATTTGTGGTAATATTGTTAATAGTATATTATTAATATTATTAGTATATATTATTATATTATTAGAAAATGTTTATATAATATATTTTTTCTAACCTGTTTAACTCTCTTTCTATTATAGTTGAGTCATGGATCCTGATCGCAGTGGTGAAGATCTTCTTCAGGGCATGATAAGAGGTTAAATTCCTCTTATTACTACCGGTGAAGATATTTTGCTCGAGGAAGAGATTTCCTCATATCTGAATCCATCCGGTGATGGACTATAGGAAAACCTGATGTACCAAGGGGAAGACCGGACGGACAAAGGGCAAACAAATAACAACAATGATGGCCTCTCGATAGGATCCGGCGAGATATATATATACCTCATGTTACCTCTATGCATTAATTGATCTGGATATATCAATATATATTAATCACTCTCTCTTCTTCTTTTAGCCCACCAGATCGAAGCAATCGACAGCTCGAACAAAACGAGGGCCGAACAGAAAGTTGGATGGTAATTAGAGGTTCACCATCGAAGAAATAGATGATGATGGAGAACCGATTGCTCCAGAGAAGCACCGTAGGATGTTTACAAATCAATGCAGGGTGATTGTTAGGGACAACCTACCGATCACCATTCAAGAATGGAATAAGTCAAAGAAACCCGGTGAAGAATCCAATAGTTATGTCACCGATGATGCCAAGATGACCTTTGGTAGAAGCTCATAGCGCATTTCATACTACCTCCAGAGTATGAAGAATTTGAGGCAGATGGTATTACCCCAAGGTCGGGTGGGCTTGAAGGAAGAGCGAAAGTCAAGGACTGGGCTCTAAGAAAGATGGCCGAACTGTACCAGAACCACAAGAAAAGTTTATACGCGAAATATGTCGCGAAAAAGAAAACTCCAGATTTCGTAGGAGAAAACGAGAAGTTGAGAGAACAGTGGCCCGATTTTTTAACGTACAAGCAATCTGATAAAACAAAGGCAAAGTTGGCAAAGAATGCGTTAAATGCTGCCAAAAAGAAATACCATCATAAAATGGGGACAGGTGGCTACAAGAGTGTCGTCCCTAAGTGGGAAACTATGGAGCGGGACATGAGGACTAGAGGCATCACACCTGGTACAAATGGATGGCCCGAGAGGTCAAAGCATTGGTGGTACGGGCACGGGGGATCGTTGGACCCAGAAACAGGGAAAACATTATTTCATGAAAAAATTCTAAAACCCTCCGAAGACCTTGTTCAAGCAATGAACGATGCTCAATTGGGATTGTTCCATCCCGAGAGAGAGAGAGAGAGAGAGAGAGAGAGAGAGAGAGAGAGAGAACGACGAGCTGACACGAGCCCTCGGGAATCCTAAAAAGGGTAGACGAACACGAGGCAAAGGCGTCGGTGTCTCATGGAAGAAAGGGTTTCCTCAGTACGATGACAGTTACAGAAGCCATCAGAGAAAGAAGGACCGTGAGGCAGACCAGATCTCCAAGGTAGAGCAGGACCTAGCTGATCTGAAGAACCTCTTGCAAGAAATTAGCCAAAGGCCGTCGTCAACTCACCCACAGGCTGATGATCCTGCATTGGATCTTAGCCAGCGGAGAAGCAACGTGGCTTCCACGGAGGTCCGGGCTGATGATCAAGCACTGCTGGATGATGCACCGGCTCCTCGCTACCCCGTGGATGATGTCAGAGAGATGGCACAATGTGAGCTACATCAGCCAATGAAGAACCTATCCTTCAAGGTGGCGATCGACACTGCTTTACCTTGTCTACCTGGAGCACTCCACCATTCACTTCCGATTCCACCTGGCTATGCTCGTGTCACGATGGATGACATAGTGGAGGATTTTGCGGACCTAGAGATTGAAATCGCTACGCCTGAAGGCCTTACGAAACTAGGAGATGTCAAGCGCAACATCATTCTATGGAAGAAGAAGTACATCAAGTTTCCAGGCTCGGCGCCAAGGACACCGACTCCAAGGAATCCAAGTCCACTCCGCCCGATGATCGTCAACCTACAAGTCCACCCCGCCTTGATTATCGTCAACCTACAAGTCCACCCCGCCCCGATTATCGTCAACCTCCAAGTCCACCCCGCCCCGATTATCGTCAACCTCCAAGTCCACCCTGCCCCGATGTCGATCGCGCAGCAGGAGTACATCAACTCGATCTCCGCCTCCACACAATACTCGATCTCCGCCAACGCCTCCGTGCAATACTACCTCGTTGAAGAAGCGGAAGGTCGTCGCTCCCCCCGCGTCCCACATCGAAGAAAGGTCAAACGGCGAAGATAGTCGACATCCCACCGGCTCTTCCAAAGAGACCTTATGACAAGACCGATGAGGAAAATGCCGCGGATGTGGCTGCCCAAGTTAAGGCGCATTTTGCACCCTAAAAGCATGAGCCAAAACCGGTATATGATGAAAAAACCAAAAAGTGGGCTAAGTCCTTTCTTGAGCAATCATCCCAGATATCGATGAATCTAGAATCAGACTATGACCGGGAGATTATTAAGCAAGCAAAGAAAAAAGTACAAGCGCAAAAAGCGGGAAGCAACTTGCCCAGCTCGGACAACAGAAGAATCAATCACCCCCTACCCCCCGCTCAAAGTGATTTCAGACCTTGACAAGGCCTTCAGAGCTGAAATGGATATGGAAATGCAAATAATGGACCCCAGAGCCAGTACTAATGCTGCACTAATGGGCATCACTATATCGGAGGCCAAAGCACTTGCCAACGAATCAAATATGTCTCTTGGTCAATATTTAGGCTATGAAGATACGCCAGTGGGTCAGATAGTACGGAAGTATGTCCAAGGGGAGCCTCTAGTCAGTAATGAGGAGCTCGCGCGTCTATCCACACATATGTGAAATCTGCACACATGGTACATGGCAAAAAGAAAAAAGTATTAGAAAGATTGGTTTGTGGTGAACGTTAGAAAAGAGCATCACTTCAAACCATACTCGATATAGGTTCAAATGACCGAACTGTTTCAGTTATACAACCAGCGCGCCCTCGACAAATCTACCATTGGTTGCTACTGTCTCTAATTGATTTATTTTTATAATTAAATTTGTAGCTCAGCTTGTTCATTGCATTTAATATATTATCCTAACTAAATATTCTTTTGTATGATATTATATTCTGCAGAATGAAGATGCTTGAATGCAAAAGAGCTAGAAGATATGACGTTGGGTTCATTGACCCATATATCGTTAATAAATATACGTTAAAGAATCACCCCAAGGACATGGAGGAAGACCTGTGCAGGTTTTTAATCGAGAATAATTTTGTTAAGGAAATACTATTTTCTTACAACTTCAAGTGAGTGTTTCTATCTTGTACATATTTTATTTTTGCTTAGTCGATGATCTATGCATGTATGCTTATGTAAATGTCCACAGATTCCACTGGATTTTGTTAAACATTCAAGTTGACAAGTCCCTAGTTGAAGTCTACGGCTCATTAAGTTGGGACCAAGAGCAGTGGAGCGACATGAAAGCAATGCTCCATAAGTAATTTCAATCATTATCGCATTATATTGGCCTCTTTTGTTCATTTCCTGATATCAAGTAACTAATAACTCCTTTGTTCATTTTCTTTGCCGAGCAGGTGTTGGACACGATTTAGACAGAAAATATCAGGTCCATTCAAAGATGAGCTAATTTATAAAAAGGTGAAGAGTTTACAATAGCCATCGGGAACTCATTTATGTGGATACTACGTCTGCGAGTACATCCACGAGTTGACCAGTGAGCGGAAAGTAGATTCACATTATATTTATGATTTGCGGGAGAAACTAGAGCCAGACCAGCGCATACGAGCAATTCAAGAGGAGCTGACGGGATTTCTGATGAAGGAGGTCCTTGATGTACATGGAGAATATTATGCGGATGAGGAGGAACTTTATATACCTTAGTGATCTCCATGTAGTTAATATGATATATATATCATCAATGACCATGTAATTTCAAAACTTTTCTTCCTTTTTATATAATTGATTATATGTATGCTTGCAAGGGATCGATTAATTATATAGATGCGTCAACGTGTACTGTGTATGTAGTAGCGTAGAATATGTGTACTGAAATATATGTTTGAAATTATAATGAAACACAAAACGAAAAAAGAACGAAATGGCAAAAAAAAAAAGAAACACACAATCTCTGCCGCGGCAGAGAAACACACGAATTCTCTGCCATGGCAAGAAGCCTAATAGTCCCAGATGGTGTTACGGCCCGGGATTAGAGGATTTCCGCCCCCCGCATCGCTGAAACAGCCGCGTGGTTATCTTCTTCATGGGCCGTAGGAAGCCGGGACTAGAAAGGAGGGGCTTATAGTCTCATTTTGGCAGTCCGGGCGTAAAACCGGGACTAGAGCCCATTACAGCCCGTTACTATATGCCTGTTTTTCACCCGTTATGGTTGCAGGGCATGTATGCTGCCGTGCTAGCGTTTCCTATTTTTCTAGAATATACACCTCTGGGCTCTGGCAGCTGTATTAGTCATATACTTGCTCCGTTTTATAAATATAAATATAATTCTATCTTTTCTCCTAAATCAAAGTTTTAAAGTTTGAAGCAAAACGTACATCTAAACTTAAGCTCCAATATATACCGATTTTATTTTACATATATGTTGCTACTCTTTTTAAATTGCAGTCCTCTTTTATCTTCGTCTTGATGACCTCCACCACCGCCGCAATGTTGTTGAAGGCCACGTCCTTTCGGTGCCTCCACGTGCATGAGAAGACAAAAAATGAGTGTCATCCACGCTCGGGGTTACAGTGCTCACAATGACTACAATTCTGTCATTCACGTTGCTCGAGTCAATTCGCTGCCAAAACTCTTTTTTGGTGGACTCTTCAAGCAAAAAATTGCATTTCGGGGTTGCCTAAATACTCCTAGCAAAATAAACTCTTGATAGCTAGGGATTCCCGACACAAGATGATTGGTATTCCCTCTCTCCTGAAAAGGACGTCGAAGACTTATCTAAATTCGAATGTATCTAGATACTATTTAGTATATAGATTTATCTAAATTTAGATAATTTTGTGACATCTTTTTCAGGATTAAGGAAATACCAATTCTACCTCTTGCAAAATACATGTGCTCCACGGTCGAGGACTGGAGGGGATAATTTTTTCTTGAAACCTATGTGATGTTGCAAGCAAACATTGGATTCTCTCATTTCTATTGGTTTTCTAACGAGATTCTAATTTGTGGTTTCTCCCTGTAGTCGTAACGATCAAATGCCCTTGCCTCGTTAGAAACAGACATGAAATAACATACAGTAGCTGTAACGTTAGACGATAGGTACAGATTGTCCATTGTACCTGGGCATTTTCATGGCCGGGCCAGGCCAAGCCAAAAAAAATCCGCCATACAAAACCCAGTCCTAAGCCTGGCCTAGCTGTCGGGTCTAAAAAGTTTGGTCCAAACTTGTCCAGAGCTATACAAAAATCACCGGGTCATCAGGCCAGGCCTTTCTTAAATTTGCCTTTTCTTGGCTCGAGTCCCGCTCGAGCATTCACTATGCCGCAGATCTCCAATCCTAGGCCCAGCCCGGGGCCAAAATAGCTTGGCCCACCGGGCTTTTTCAGGTCGACCGGGCCAGGTTTCCCACGTGCAGATTTCGGTCCATATCTTCCCATCTTACCGTACACACATAGAGTATTTTGACAACTTAACTTTTAATCGGCTGGAAACGATTCATATCAAAATATGGCTTCTTTTTTACCAAAGGAACTTGTGTGCGATCTTGTGACGACACTTGCATCTCACTACACTAGACCAAAAGTTCAATCCACCGCAGGCATAAGTTAAGTTCCTGGGGCGACTCAGGACGACCCTCTCCTACCCTAGTGGAGCCGCCGCTTGATCTACTCCCCACGGCCACTGCCGCCGTCTTTGTCGGCGATAGTGGCCACGCCCAGCCTATAACGATGGGGGAGAGGGCAGGCGAGCTTCGATGGTCTCCTATGTGCGAGGCGGGCCATCACCTGGGCGACACATGTGGAACGCGACTGGTGGCGGAGGTCTTCCTCGGTGGTGCATTGACCATCGACGGGGGCTCCTACTCACTGTGGGATTTGACCGGATCCGGGGAAAGATCACCCCTATTCTGTTGTATTCTTCCTCGGTGTTGGTCTATCCGGTGAGGTTCAGAGCGACAGACCAAACATGGTGCCGGTGGGTGGCGTGGGAGCTACTAGCTCGGCTTGAATAAATGTGGTGGTCCTAGGTTCTCAACTCACGCCAAGATGATGATATGTCGGATGCATGTCCCCATCGATTTGGCTGGTGTATCATGTTCCAGAGGGCTTCATCGACAAACTCCACTAGACGATTCATGCTTGAAGATTACTGGATCGGGTGGGATTTGATGCTACGTACCAATATTTTTCTCTGACCAACTGGTTTCAGAGATAGGGTTGTGAAGCTTTGTTGGTTGTTACTATCATGAGCACGCTTTCTTGTTCCATGGTGAAGTCTGGCAAAGAATGTCATGAAAGCTAAGATCTATGGACTAGCAATAGTGATTCGAGTCTTTGTGGCGGTGAGGAATTGACTTAGTGATTCGTGACTTTGAGCAACGACACCGTAAGTGGGGCGGCAACACATGAGAAGTTCAAAGACTTACCTTTTAGGGTAAAAATCTAAGGTCTACCTTAATTGATTGTACCTGCCAATGGCCTTGTTAAAGGCATTGTTTTGTGAGTGAGGGACTTCCTCCAGGGTGAAACTAAGATCTATGATTGGGCGACGACGACACTTATGCATTGTTCCCTTCTTGGAGGCGTCAGTTTTGGAGAAGCTAAATTTCTGGTGTGGTGTTAGTACTATTGCTATAAAGAATAGATCACTATAACATAACTTTTTTATTATAATTTTTTCTTCCTTTTAGCATGTGTGCACCCGTAAGGTCGCTAAGTCAATGCGTTGTTGCCGAGGATGAATCTAATTGGTATCTTCGCAATATTAATATAAGCTTTTGTCAAAAATAAATAAATTAGTTAAGTACTCCCTTCGTTTAGAAATATAAGATATTTTAGGTTTATGAAGCAAATGTATCTAAACACCTTTTAGTGTGTAGATTCAGTTGAACCTACCCACTAAAAGATGTCTAGATAATTAGCTTCGCTAGGCTAAAATATCTTATATTTCCAAATAGATGGAGTAAGGGCATCACCTATGTATAAGGTGAACTTTAGCCATAAGGCGGGATCCACCTCTCTTATAAAATCTTTCACTATGTATAAGGTGAACTTTTACTATAAGCTGGGACCTACATGTCTCATCTATATACTAATGCATGAGAGAGAAGAGAGAGTAAATTATTTTCTATTGCTTGTGGACAACCCATAAGTTTAAGGTCACCTACAAGCTTATAAGCTTATGGACAACTCTTAATTCTTTCACTATGTATAAGGTAGAGTACAAGCATTGCCACATAGGACTTAAGATATGTTTTTTTTGTACATAGTGGATACCCTAACTCTGTCTCCTCTAATTGATTAATAATGAACCCCTACATGCCATCAGTATAGAACCGAATATTCTCTTGTTAATCTCTCCTCTAAGTGGGAGATTCCGCACTATTACGTAGACCGTTGAGTATATGGCAGTTTAGTTAAACAAAATGACGAGTAGGCTACTCGTCAGATCTACTACTCTCTCTATACCAGTTTATTGGATTGACACGTAGTCCAAAAAATATGTTTGATTATTAATTTGACCAACGAAATATTAATTGTATGTCATAAAAATTATATCATTGAAAAGAGCTTTTAAATATCAATCCAATGGTATAATTTTTGTGACATATAACTCATATTTTATTGACAAATTTTATAGTCAAATTATTTTTTAAACTTCGTGTTAGTCTAATAAACCGGTATGAAGGTAGTAGTACATCTAATTAAACATCTAAATGTATAGGGAGACAGCTGCTAGTAGCTTGGAATTTGATAGTCTATCCATTCGGTCCAGATGATGGAAGCACACAGCATCCAAGAAAACATAGTACTAAACCGGCGAAGCATGATCCACAGCCTGGTAAAATGGCTTATATTGTTAAACAGGTAGTAGTAGTTAATTGAATCCTCCATACATACAGATATCTCACTCTCGTTCTGCCATAAACCATTGACCGAAGAACTTGTGTATGTGCCTTGTGTCAAAGGGGATGTGCACATGTAGGCTACGACAAGAACTGCACGAATTAGGCATCTTCAGCGGCATTGGCCCATTTCAGATAGCAAATGCGTTTGAAATGGTCCATCTCGGCAGGCGCACGAGTAGGAAATGGGTCTGTATCCAACCAGACAGGCCAGTGCACCCAACGGCCAGACCTAAATGGCCAAGCCAGTGCGCCCAAAGGTCCCGTCGAAGACCGTGACGGCCAACACGCCATGGCCATCGAAGTTGAAGGCGAGGAAGTGCCTGACCACCAGGGAGTGCACGCGAATGAAAATACCCAAGCCTTGGTGGAGGTACATTTGCGCTTCGCCGTCGGACATTACCTCCACGCCCCAGCAGCGCCCGGAGCTGTGCTCCCCCACCGTGACATGCCCTGGCTCCTGCCCATCCATCACCCACACGAAATTGTTAGGAGGCGCTGGCTCTCCCATATCCCCCACGAGGATGGTGAAGCTGAACTCGAAGCTAGAGAGATCCAATGTGTATGGCGGCGACGACGGTGCTGACGACATGCACAACGACTCTGGTAGCGATGGGGAAGGTGAGTACGGCGCTGACCCCTGTCCAGCCTTGATGCCCTAGCCCGGGGGCTATCCTAGTCTCCCTCTTGTGGCTCCTATCCGTTTGGCCATGGCCGTCGATGCTGTAGTGTATGGAAGAAGGTGGGGGAGACGCTTGTGAATTGACTACTTAAAAAGGCCAACCATCCAAGATATTGGATGTTGGTGCAGAGGCGTGTAGTGTCTGGTGGTGCGGCCAACATAGGATTTTAGGCGGCACGACCAGCGCAGGAGTCCGCCTTATGACCATTGATGACTAGGGGTAGAAGCCCATTGGCCACTGGTCGCTGACAGGCGGGCACGGTGTGAGGGCAAGAGGACACACACGCGGTCTGTGGCGCATCCGGACAAACACATTCATGGACCAGATTTTGTGCGGCCTTGGATCGCCTGGATGTGCCGGTCCATTTAAGTCACGCCATTAGAGCATGTGCGGGTGTCCCTCTTGTCTACACGGACCGAGACAGACCGTTCGGATCATACCCCGAGAGATTGCACTTGATCCATAGTGAAACAAGAGAATCCAACCATCAATTAGATAGTTAAGCGGACTTAGGGTGTTAAGTGGGATCCCACCAAAACCCCATTTTTAGTTCATTTGACTCAAAATTTAAACTAAATTTTGGCAAGTAAACTAAAGGTGGAACTTTCATAGGATCTCACTTAACATTTGCCACCCTCTGCGGACTGTCCTTTTGGCAGTAAAACTTCCCCCAAGGTGCCAAAAAGCCACCATCCAGAGCAATCAATGCGTAGCTCCAACAAAAATCGAAAGAGGAACAGCATGCAGGAGACAGTTAGTACGAGAGCATAACAAAGACCTGAAAGGAAAGAAAACTTAACAGTGAATGTGGTTCTTGGCAGCAAGATCCTTCTCTTTTGGCACTTCCCGTGCTATATGCGTCTGCGCAGTACAGTGCTACTGCACACTATTAACCCATGCGTGCATCCATGGTCCCCGCCGTTTCATGACTGAATCCAACCGACGGTGCAATGGATGATCGATCGACAGCACGTCGGCATGGACGGGGTTACAGACCGGACGGATGGATAATCGGAATACTAGGTAGCTACGACCCTCCGATTGGGAAATGCTTCTCGCTTTTTCTTCTTCTTGCTGGAGGAATCCGATGCTTGATTACATACAAATGCAAAACAAACAAATTAATGATATGTCATGATAATTAATAAAGAAAGAGAGATAGTTACTTACTGCAGGCTATATATGGGTTGTAGCGTTTTGTTTTTTGTGCTATAGCCGGCCATAGATTAAGAGCGTGCTTAATTCTTTTTTCTCATTTTTCTCTTTCTTCTTTAGACTTTTGCTGACGTGAAATAGCTTATTGCCAGCTAAGTACTCCCTCCGTTTCAGGGCTTAAGGCGTCCTCGTTTTGCGTGTTTTTCTTTGACTAAGAATTACTTCAAATATGTAAAGATTTTTGGTATAAAAATAGTATCAAGTATTTTTCAATACGAATCCAATGATACTAATTATGTATAATATAATCAAGATTTTGTTGCTCAATTTTTTTGGTCAAACTTTGCTTTGGAAAGCGTGTACGCCTTAAGCCTTGAAACGGAGGTAGTATGACTTATTGTATTTGCTTTTAGCGTAGTAGTTTTTTTAAAAAATCGATTAGTGTAATTACTTGGCCTACCTACCGGTACGCCGCCGCCCATGAATCACGAGGAAGCGGTCACGCGGATGCGCACGCGTGCGGGCGTGTGCCTCACCCTCACCCGCCGGCCCCTCATCCCCGTGACAGGTTACGGCGGCTATTTATGCGACCGAATCACCGATCGCACCGTCACACCAAACGTAACGTACGGGCGGGCGGCGACCCGATCCAGCATTCATGGACTTCAGGCAAACGTACAGGCCTGGGCAATGGGCATGGCTGGCCGGTGCCGAGGTTTCCAGCGTAAATGGTTCACGAGCCTTCTTCTGATAGAGCAAGAAAAAAGAATCGGGAGCAAAAATTCTTGTCTGCGATAAAACGTTTTTTTTACGTGTGTGATAGAACTTTGACAGAGCAGGATTTTGCGCGAGGTTGCCGATTCCTCACGCCCAGGTTCAGGTGTCTAGCTTGTCAGATGTTTCAACGCCTACCGCTCACCTAGCAGATTATTTCAAGACCTATGTTACCGGCAGAACTTAACGCCGGGATAACGAAAGTATAAGGTTTCCGTGCAGAAAAAAAATGTAAGACTGGCATTGTCATGCTCGTGCCTGGTTGAAACTTGTAGTATGGAAAATTCCTGCAACTGCACTTTTTCATTTTTTTTAAAGACAATTCAGGGCTTTATTGATCAAATAATCACTTTTTTTATTGAGTAAACAATACGATTAATGCTTGATTTTAGAAAAGTTTTGTCCCACTGTGATTTGCATGACATTGGATTTACAGGCACTTCATGAACATATGATAATAAACAGCAAGGTGATCGCAATGCCAAGGTTCGTCTGGACAGAGCTGTTGTGGTTGAGACACCTTAGATCATCCAGATCGGACCACTGCCCTCTGCTCTTGGCTGCTGATACGGAGGATGGGCCAAGGCGGGTGCGACCAATCCGGCGTTATGAGGTTATATGGAAGAGAGAACCCTCACTCTTAGCAGCGGTTGAAGAAGCATGGTCGCGTCGGGTCCATGTCCATGATCTAGGGGATGTGACCATGTCAATGCAGACGATGATGTCAAGTCTCTATGACTGGAAGAAGAAGCACTTCAAATCTATGCCCAAAGAGATCGAGAAAAAGAGGAGAGAATTGGATGAACTGTCACTGCTCATAGACCCCGAGAGTGTAGCAAAAAAAGAATCTCTATCACGTGAGATGGATGAGTTACTGTATAGGGAAGAGATTATGTGGTTGCAGAGATCTCGGGTAGCATGGTTATGGGAGGGGATAGAAATACGAAATATTTCCACCGCCGAGCTAGTTGGAGGAGAAAGAAGAACCGCATTTGTAAACTAAAACGCCCCGACGGATCTTCGACCATGGACACAGGAGAGATGGAGGAGATGACCACTACTTTCTTCAAAAACCTCTACTCGCGTGAAGATGATATGATCCGGCAATCATCATTGTCATGTTACAACCTTGTGTTGATACTGATGCTAATGAGAGGTTATGTGCGCCTTTCATAGAAAAGGAAATCAGAGATGCTCTCTTTCAGATTGGCCCCTTAAAGCTTCGGGGCCCGATGGTTTTCCAGCGCGCTTTATTCAACGGAATTGGGACCTCTTGAAGGAGGAGGTGGTGCATGAAGTTCAACTTTTTTTCATGAATGGTATAATCCCAGAATATGTCAATGAAACCACGATCGTCTTAATTCCAAAGAAGAGTGACCCGGAAGAGCTGAAAGATTTCCGGCCAATAAGTCTATGCAATGTTATCTTCAAAGTGGTTTCCAAATGTCTTGTTAACAGACTTCGTCCAATGTTGCAGGGTATTATTTCTACGACTCAGAGCGCCTTTATCCCGGGGCGCCTCATTACGGATAATGCGTTCTTGGTTTTTGAGTGTATACATGCAATACAGAACGGTGCAGCGTCTAAGAGGGAATTCTGTGCGTATAAGCTGGATATGGCTAAAGCGTACGACCGCGTGAACTGGAGGTTTCTTGAAGGGGTTTTAGCGAAATTGGGCTTTCATAGTCAATGGATTCGGTGGATAATGGCTTGTGTGACCACCATTCGATACTCTATTCGCTTTAATGGTCATATATTGGACTCCTTCACTCCGACATGAGGTCTCCACCAAGGTGATCCACTTTCAACATACTTGTTCCTTTTTGTGGATGATGGTTTATCTTGTTTGATTAAGAAGAAGATTGAGAAGGGAGCCCTCTAGGAATAGCACATTCGTCGCCAAGCCCCTGGTGTTTCTCATCTCCTTTTCTCCAATGATAGTCTCATGTTCTTTAAAGGCTTTGTTGATAAAGCAACTGTGGTTAAATCAGTGTTGGATAATTATGAGAAGAGTACGGGACAGCTGGTGAGCCTGGGTAAATGCTCAATACTCTATGGTGCTAAATGTTCAACCGACGTACAATCAAAAATAAAGAATATTCTACACTATGAGACTGAATTTTTTGAGTAAAAGTATTTTGGGCTCCCAGTGCCAGAGGGAAAAATGAAAAAAGGGAGGCTTCGATCTATAAAATTGAAATTTGCTAAACATGCTGATGATTGGTGTGAAAAATATATGTCAGGGGCTGTCAAGGAAATTTTAGTTAAAGCGGTGCTACAATCCTTACCCACCTATGCAATGGGTATATTCAAATTCCCTTTCGGACTACTAGATGACCTGTCCAAAATTGTGAGAAACTTCTGGTGGGGCGACGAACATGATCGGAGGCGCATGCACTAGATGTCATGGGATAAAATGACGCGACCAAAATCACAGGGCGGAATTGGCTTCCGTGATCTCCGTATTTTCAATCAGGCTCTTCTTTCCCCAAGCATGGAGGCTCAATCACTTCCCTGATACCCTGTATGCGAGGCTGTTGAAAGCGAGGTATTACCCGGCAGCAAACCTCCTAGATACAGCATTTATTCAGAATACGTCGGCGTCATGGCAAGGAGTAATGCATGGCTTAGAGTTGTTAAAAAAGGGGGCATGATACGTTGGAAACGTATCTATAATTTGATGTTTCATGCTTGTTTAGTATCTACTTTGTTTTGCTTAGTCTACACTTTGAGGTGTTTTTATATATTTTTCTAGACTAATCTATTAACAAGATGCCATAGTGCCAATTGCATGTTTTATTCTATGTTTGGTTTCAGAAAAGGCATAAAATCAATATTCTCTGAATTGGACGGGATAAAAACCAAAGTCAATATTTTACCGTGGGGAACACAGAGCCTGAATATGAGACGGAGGGGAGCCACTAGGGGGGCACATGTAACACCCTCATATCGTCCCTATGCAAGTCTTAGCGATTCCCGTCAAACCCGCATAGAAACGATTAAAAGGCGCCCACCAGGTACTTTCGTGCGGGTGAAAAACGAAGTAATACCATTACAATTAGTCCACGATAAAACCCACGGAACAGATATATACAACAATGACTCAAAGAGTCAAGAATATAGATATACAATACAAAGATCCAATTCACCTTTGAAACGATACAACTTCCGAGTACAGACAAGATACAAATTGGGCTAAGAGCCCTGAAGAATAACCAATGGCGTCCATAACCCTGCCCAGGCCAAGCCGGAAGTGAAACCCTGCTAATGACGTCGATCTCAAAACCTGCTAAAACAAAAGGGGTACCGGCAAAGGGCAAAGGAAAAAGAGAGCGGTCAGTACTGAGACCAGTACACGGAGAGACTAGAATTCGGAGGTCCTCGCCTACATAGGTATGGTGGACTGAAGCGGCAGAGCAACATGCACTAAACAACCTATAGAGACCCGATACAACTGACGGCTATCAGAGTGGGATAAGAAAGACCTATTCAAAAACCAACATAATACTAACACCAAACATACCCATCCTAGCGTTTCCCCCTCGAGACCAAACGAGGAACTCGGACCGAGGAACTCACACAGTTGGAAATTTTATTCATTCCATTATGGTTGCAGTAATTACTAGTCAGATATAGATAGCATGAGTCATCCCGATAACATAAGCCGTGGACAATTTTAGTTAACCATTCTGTTGTAGTTGCAATACTTACTAGTCAAATACATATACCAAGAGACATCCCAAAACCTAGCAGTTGTTGGTACTTTTATTTAGCCATTCCGTTATAGTGAAGCTGATTACTAGTCATTATAAAGTCAAATTTATAGCACTAGTTTAGTTATAGTTGTCTATGATCGAGATACTATGCTCCAAGTCGTCCATAACCGCGGACACGGCTTTCAGAAAGTTTTACCCTGCAGATGGGCACAAATAGCAACACACGCATGATCAACCTCGAAAAAAACCAAATGAAAACCCAACGAGGCATCACGACAGAGCAATTGCAAGATTCATATAATATTTTAGGGGACCACCCCACCAAGCTACCCACGACGAAGTTGGCCGGCTCCGAGATGGACCCAGAGGTTTGCGAGAACGGTTGTAAACGACTGGGAACCCAAAAGTGTGACTAGGCTTGTCGATACCGCGAAATCGTGCCGCGGTCCAAAACAGTACATGCTCTCCACGCGAAATCGTAAATAAAGCAGTAAAGCATGGCATAAGTACAGGATAGTAATAAAGCCCCAAACTAGTTTGTGGCCCCAAGAAATAATATATGACTCAAGCTCTGGCTAAGGGGATTCCTGGTCCCACATGCGAATAGTGCGAATATTCAAAAAACAGGTATCAAGTACTCGGGGTCCTACGGGACATAAGTGGACAGTTAAAAACCAAATAACATCTATTGTCAACCTGTGCCTCTGCATTATTTACCTACTTCAATTTTAGTTATTAAACGGTAATTAAAGCCATGATCATCTCCAAAATTAAACATGCAGTATTACTCCATCAACCGTGGAAGATCGACGACACGGCACATTACCTACACAAGCAACTACGACTCGCAAGGCCGACTATCTACCAAACAACAGGTAATAGGATGTGTCCATGGCAATATAAGGGCTAGAGGTAAGTATAACGGGGTACAGAATCTATAGCATCGCAACACAGGTAGCAATAGATCAACATGAGGAAATAAAGACTATAAATGTAAAATAGGTAGAAAGGGGGAGAATGCTCGCCTGAAAATATTGCTGAAGGTTCATCCGAAGATCGGGTCGACACTCGCATCAACTCATCGGCCTAATCCGTGAGAAAGCAAAGCACTAGCAGAAACATCGGATGCAATATTTAATACTATGGCAGAAGATTGGGCATGATGCATGTATGATGTATGACATGTCAAAGGTGCGATGCAATTAGGCCATATTAGCGGAACCGGGTCCCTACAATTATTTAGATGGTTCATATTTTTTAAATACCCCACATGTTAAATGTTGGCTTAACAAGACAAAATATGGCACCGGTTTGCTACACAAATTTAAATAGAGTCAATATAAGACTAGAATCGCCCGCATATAGCCTCCATATTTAATTACGAGGTGAATTGACATAATGCCCCCAAATTTACATAAATATGCATGCAAGCATGACAACTAATATGCAACAATTCATATAGATACCAATTTATAAAATAGGGCTCGAAAAGAGGTCACACATGAGGGTTTGGCGATCTTGGGAGAGGGGTTCGGGTTCAGACGCCGGGATCGGTCTTCGGATTCGGGGCGTTGGGGCTTCAGTTTTCCCTGTGGCATTCTTGGCGTCCTTGTTGGAGTTCTCGGGTGTCGGTGGCGAACTCAGGTCGACTTGGTGGTACTCGGGTAGCGCCATGTGCATTCTTCAGAACATCGTGGGAGGAGGAAGGCGCCCGAACTTGCAAACCCACACACGAGATAGGCCATGGCAGAAGTAGCACCCATACATCCAACTTGCACCAGGTAAAAACACAACAAGAAACCACATAGACCACAACAAGATGGATATCATTTGTTTTACTGGGACGGACAACAACATGTGTTGTCCAGGGGATGAGCCAGAGAAGGCACGCAGGAGGTTGGTCACGGCGGCCTGCGGAGAAACATGGGTGGCTTGCGGCGAGGTGCTGGACGGAGGTCGCATCAAGGAAGAGGAAGCGGCGATCGACACAGAACGGGGCAGAGGAGGTCGCACTATCCCTAACGGCGCACAGTGAGCTTACAGGTGGCAGCGGAGATCAGGGACATGCGCTGGAAGGTCGAGGATCAGCAACGTGACCAGAGGCAGGGACACAACGACGTGGGACTGGCGATGGCACGGCCGCAGGGTCGAGGTGGACCACAAGAGGCACGGGGCCGACGGCGACGGGGACCGACAAGGGATGGGGAGGTCGCACGGGCGCAGGAGGTGCTCGGGGAGGAGGTCCAGCGGCGCCGATGGAAGAGGAGGGAACGCACGGCGAGGGAGGGCCATGGGCGCGGGGCGGAGGGAAGGGGAGGACGGTGCCACGGGGAAGGGTGAGGCCGGCGAGCGGCGCTGCACAGGGAGGAGCGGCGTCGATAGCTCTGCTGCTGAGGAAGCGTGGGGTCCTATAGGAGAGGCGGCGACCAGGACGCTAGATCGAGGAGGGCGGTGGCTGCTGGTGAGGATCCCGCGGCGGTGGCGGTGATTCTTTGGGAAGGAGGCGCGCGATGGGAGGCGGGCTCGTGAGGCAGGGGAAACCGAGAGAGAGGAGCGTGTCGGCTAGAGGGTCTACAGGGTGGGGCCAGGAGCGAACGGATGGGATCGGGAATGGTTCTGGGGTGGGTCTAGGCATTTTACGTTTGGCGTGCATGAGTGTAGGTGTGGCTCGGTGTGGCCAGTCTGGGTGGGTCACTGTGGGTGGTTGGCGGCTGCGCGCGCTTCTGAGTGGTGGCGGGATGTAGGGTAGGTGGGGATTAGGGTTTTAGGGTTGGGTAGATTTAGGGTTTGTTTGATCTGGGTCCAGCTGGCTGGGCCTATTGGGCCTGGCCGGTTTTTAGGTCTAGGTTATATTATTAATATTTATAAAATATTTTTTTATTTCTTTTGTTTTGTTTTTGAAACCCTTTTTAAAAATAGTTTTTAGACAAACATGTAGAAGGACAAATAGAGTTTATATTTGAATAAGCAGAGAGGTGATGTAGCAAATAAAAATAGGGTTTTAGTCAAAACATTTTTAGATACAAGACATGCATGATGACGTTATGATGATGCATAAAATATAAACAACATCGAATTTCTACTAGAGGTTTTTTTCCAGGGTGCTACACCACACCCTGGCCATGCGGCTAGGCTGGGCCCGCGCCTGGGGTTGCGGCTGCCCCTGCCTCGCCTCTTCGCCTATAAAGACCCCCCGATGCCAAACCCTAAGGACCCGATCAATATTCCACGAAACATTCCATAGCCGCCACAATCGTCCCTAGATCGAGGGGGATCTAAAGGTCTTCTAGGCACCCTACCGGAGAGGAGATCATCCCAGAGGCCTTCTTCTTCATCATGCCAGCCTCCGGTATGAAGAGTGAGTAGTTCCACCTTGGACTACAGGTCCATGTAGTAGCTAGATGGTCGTATCTCCTCCTTTGTGCTACCATGTTTAGATCTTGTGAGCTCAGTTCATGATCAAGATCATCTATTTGTAATCATGCATGTTGCGTTTGCGGGAATCCGATGGATATTGAGATTACTATGTCAGATTGATTAATGGTTTTTTCTTATTGATTCTATCATATCTGTGTTATTTAATATCTTGCATGCTCTCCGTTTCTAGTAGCTACCTTGGCCAAGTAGATGCTAGTGACTCCAAGAGGGGGTATTTATGCTCGATAGTGGGTTCATGCCTCTATTTAATCTAAGGGAAGTGATAGAAATCTCTAAGGTTGTAGATGTGATGTTGCTACTAGGGAGAAACCAACGGTCTCTTGTTCATGGAACAAGTGGATTGTTTACCTTACACGCTTTGCTTAAAGCAGTTATCCGTTGCTTGCAACTTAATAATGGAGGGGGTTCGGATGATAACCTGAAGGTGGATTACTAGTCATAGATGAAGTTGGATGGCGGTCTATGTATCTTGTTGTATTGCCCAATCGAATCTCATAGGATCATGAATGTCTAGTATTGCATTGTTATGCCTTTCTCAGTCTTGTCAATTGCCCTACTGTAATTTGTTTACCCAGCATGCCATGTTTGTTTATCTTAAGGAGAACACCTCTAGTGAACTATGGACCCCGGTCCAATCTTTACCATTGATACATCTTCCATTGTTACTATTTACTTTCTGCAAACCACTATTACCTTCCACACCATACAGTTAACCCTTTGTTTTCAGCAAACAAGTGAGATTCACAACCTCATTGTTCGTTGGGACAAAGTCTTGAGTTTTGTTGTGATGGGTTTCCAAGTTGCTAGAAACACCTTTGAGTCGTTTCCTTCCTCCTACTTGTTCGATAACCTTGGTTTCTTACTGAGGGAAAACTTGCTGTTGTGCTCATCACACCTTCCTATTGGGGTCTCCCAACGAAGCTTCCACGCACCATCAAGATTTTCTGGTGCTGTTGCCGGGGAGTGTAAGGACATCTTCACAAGGGGAGTCTGTAACATCCCAAAAATACTAAACTTGGATCATCAAACTCTAATCATCAAAATTAGGGTTAACAAAAACTTTTCTAAATAAAAAACTATGAAAGCATGCATGTGTGTATGCATCTCATTTTGAATTCTTTTGAATTGCCTTGTTTATGTGTTTCTTGGCTTGTAAAAGGATTCTTAGGTGAAATAAACATCATCTAAACAATTCCCAAACTTTTCCCAAAGACAAATAAATCAAAACAAACAAAATGAGTGAATGGTCATTTTGACCAATTTAACTCCCATGCCTACTTTGGCTGTCTCAAACTTTCAGAACTTAACAGAAACTTGTTTGGATCTTTACACCCCTTGATAGTACTCTTAACAAAGTATCAAGGCCCACCTTGTGATCATCCAGAAACTTTCAAATGCATAGTTTAAATGACAATTCAAAATTGAATCTTTATCATATGGGAAGATCCCACTTTTTCAAAAACCACTCAAACAAGCTCAACTTTCAAAACCCAAGCATCTGCAGACTCACCAGCACCAACCTAGCACACACACCAAAAATCTTTTCAAAATTCAAAACTTGAATTCTTGCGGCCATTTCATCAAACACCTTGCTGATTCAAATCAAATAAAATCTAAACACTATTGTGAGCAGTGATTGGAGCCTAACTTGTTCCCTCTCTAGCTCACAGCAAACTCAGTAGATCATCTAGCAAACTAAACCAAGCACTAGCCCCACTATAAGCTTGGCAATGCCATCAATGGTGAACAGTCGAAGCTCACCATGTCACCCCAGTGTGGACAGCAAGCTAGGAGAAGACACAAGCCTAGCCAACATGTCTGGGAGCAAGCCAACACCCCACCGCCACTCCCTGTCCAGCGCTCGAGCGTTGCCAACCCCGGTACCACACGCACAGACCGTGCACATCTCGCCAGCAACCATGCCGAGCATGCGGCAGAGCGCCGCCCTCGACACACGCCCATAGACCGCGCGTCGCCCTCGCCACGTGCATACACGATCACCACCGACCCAGGAGACCGCCAGACATCCCCGTTCGCCGCCCCATGCCTCATAGCCACCGCTCTTCGTCGAAGACGCCGCCTCGGCAGCGCAGAGCATCGCACGTTGCAGACCATTTGCCACCGCCCCTACATGTGCATTAAAGCCATAGAGCATCGCCAGGAGACCACCAAGCTATCGCCACCGCTGGCCATGCCTCTAGCAGGCCATAGCCATGTCGCCACCGTCTCCTGCCTATCCCGTTCGGTCTCGTCGTCACGATTACAAATAGAGGCCACCCCCAGCCGAATTGAGCACACCATCTCACTCCCCTATCCTCACTGTTCGTTCCACCCCGTTCCCGAAGCAAGGCGAGCAGCGCTTCGCCGGAATTCCACCGGAGCCCGCCGCTGCTGGAGAAGAAGGGAGCCAGCGATTGGAGCCGCCCCAGGAGAAGCTGTCGGTACTAGGAGGTTCGCCGTCGTCGACTTCATTGTTCGCCCTCCTCGTCGACCCTCGCCTGAGCCCCGGTGAGCCCCCGATGACCTCCACCTGCCGCGTTAGGGTTTAGTCTCGCCGGCGTTGCCCGACGTGGACAACGACCCTCAGTCGTTGGATTAGAACTAGATTGAACACACCATATTGCCCCATACCGCTTCGCACCCCCTCGTCTCACTGACGCGTGGGGACAACAACTTAACCAGCTCACGTAAGTGCTGTGCTTAGCAGGCCGGCCCAGTATCGTTTCCCGCGCAACCTAGTTGTTTGAATTTGGATTTTTCCATTTTCATTCAAACACACTTCTGCACCTAGTTTCAAAATTCAACCCAGATCGATTCAGTGAACCAAATTGAATGAAACCAATTTTGTTAGGAAGGTCTTGAAGTGCTAAATCCAAGCCCGTTGGATTTAAATCATTTGGATCTATAGACCACCCTTGGTAAAAATAACAAGGCAGAAGCTTTTCTGCATTCAAACATTTTTCAAATTTAAACCATAATAGATTTTGAGTTGATTCCAACTCTCAAAAATCACATTTAACCATACCTTTCAGAATATATAAAAATATATAGGTTTACTTACAGAAATAATGACCAAGTAATAAAAGAATGCCACATAAGAATTTCTAGTCACTTTATTTAATTAAAAATAAAAGGTTAAACCTTATTAAATTGTGACACCACTTTAAATCACATTCCCATGGACTAAAATATGTGGTGATGACATGTGTCAACATGATCCCATGTTTGATTTGGAGAATATTAAACCTTAAGTAGTTTTTCAATGAGTATAAATTACTTTTCTAAAAATAAAAGGAATTAAACCAAGCTTTGATCTGGTAATGTTAGTGATGATGCTAGATCATCTATAGGACCCCTTTTGTGGGATGATTGCAAGTAGTTAAGTATTGTTTGGTGATTGCGTACCTCGTATTTATTCATAGACGCTAGTACCGACCAAGGATACGAGGAGGAAGGAGGATACTACGAAGAAGAAGCCGAGGAGAACTTCAAACACTGCTCTGCACAAGGAAAGCTTATACTGATACTGATGCAAGCCTAGTACTACTAGTTGAATATGCAAGCTAACACTTGCAAGATACTCTACTTTAGCAAGCCTTACTAATAAAGTTGACCTATGCAAGCAAATACTTGCTTGTTACCATGCCAACTATATGCCTTAAGCATATGTGATTATACTCACTTGATAACCCAATCCTAGTTTTACTTGCAAGCTTTATACTTTATTTCTTTATCAAAGCTATTACTTAGAGTTTACTTAAGTGAATTGTAGATTCTAGAAGGATAAATGAAGGTTGCATAAAGAGCATAAAATTTGGCCTAAGCTAGATAATCTTGATGTCATCCTAAGGCATGAGATTGAACTTAGTTAAAACTCCACTTGTTTACCACTCCTCATTAGTACTTACCCCCACTTGTAGATGCTAGTGCTAAGCATAAAACTTGATCAAATTTAGATGGTAATACTTGGTGGAAAAATGGTTATGAAAACCTTGGAATGATGGATCATTCTATTGAAATGTTTTGGACATGTGTTTCCGAACACCAGAGGCATGAGCCTTAGCCCTTTTTAAAACTGATGGTTGTCTCGATGCGATACCATTCCAATTTTATTGTACAACCACAATACCCGAGAATTGGGTAGGGCTTGACTGGAAATTTATATACCTTAGTATTAGTTCCCTCACGGCCAAGGTCTGAGCTGAGGCTACCTTATGAAGATTGTCCACCTGTGCAGTACCCAAGATGACAGTTGGTCATGGTTGGGAGGCCAAACTCACAGGAGAGGTGCTTATACTAGGGCGTGTAATTAAAAGGTTAGGATTGATTATCCGCATACTGAGTATGGTGAATTCAGGATTTGTTCCTGACGGATGTACCAAATGTTGTGGTGAAAGTGTACAATCTCTACAGAGTGTCAAACTATTCGAATAGCCGCGTCCGCGGTTATGTACAGTTGGAGTGGCCATACTATTACCCCGTCAGATGTTTTCAAAATGACTTGTGAAATGATTTGAGACTTTGACTTGACCACAACAGAGTTGTGGCATGAGATACAAGTTCCCACTTAGGTGTTATAAAACCTTAACTAGCATTCGTTGTTTCCAAACTTAGTAGAGGTAAATCTGGCTTTTTGCAAAACAACCCTAGAGCTTAGTGTCCTACTACAAAAACCCCTTTTCACCTGTTAGTATTAGTTTGCGAGTACTTAAAGAGTACTCATGGATTTGTCCCTGGCTATTCCCATGGCCAGACTATGAAGAGGAGTACCTGGAAGATGGACCCCATGAAGGTTACGACAACTAGGATCATCTCCCATCGTCAGCATTGCCTGTGACCCCGAAGATGGAGCTTTGCCTACGCTACCGTTATTATTACGTATTCCGCTGCTTGTGTTGTATTAAGACTGGATCATGAGATCCTTATTTTTGTAAGACCTTATGTATGGTTTGTATTGGATGATGTACTGTGGTATCCAATTCTGTTATGTCTCGAAAAAATGGTAATCCTGGGATTGAGATGTATGGCATAACAGGCATCTGGGATTAAAAATCCGGGTGTTGACAAGTTGGTATCAGAGCCATCCTGACCATAGGAGACCCTAGTTAGACTGCACGTTTGAATCAAAAACTTAGTTTCAAAACCAAAGAAAACAAATATTTACAAAAACTTATTCCCATTCTTATCACTTTGATTCTTTCATAAAAAAATTCATGTTCCTCAAAAACTCTTACAAAATACATAAAATTTGACACACTTGATCACTCTAATAACTTACTCATCTTATATTCTTTTAGATGGACGTGAAGTACAACAAGTTTTACCAGTTGGGAAATGGACGAGACCTTATCTTTGAGAGGGATTTGGACCAGCTTTCGGAACTTCTGGAGCGTCTACACCCCGAGTTCTTCGGAGCCCAGCTCAATGATCAAGGAGGAGAAGATCTGCAGTGGCTAATTGTTGCAAGTCTCCGAGGAAAGATTGAACCTCCCACTGCTGAGGGAATTCAGTTTACCTTAAGAGAGAACAACTGGCTCGATGGACTTGCCAGGGCCATGCAGGAAGCTCTTGCCCGTCTGTATGGGCAGAGTATCAACCAGATCAAGGGTACTCGCTTTGAGTTTTGCCCAAGGCGTGTGCTAATGGACAGCCACTGGAAGCCCCATACCACCACGAGATGAAGTCAGTTGGACCACCTTAGCTTCATGATGTACGATCGTCAGCAGGAGTTGGATAATTGCCGTGACTAGTCCAACCACAAGTCCGCCATCATCAAGACGAAGGATCAGACCATCTCCATGCTAGCAAAGGATCGCAAGTCTCGCCGCCGTCAGCTCGACAAAAAGGAGCGCATCATTGCCCGTCTTCGCCACCGTATCTCGTCTTTGGAGGAGACCATCCATGAGAGACACATGTAGTTGGAGGAAAGGGAGAATGCCGGAGAGGACCTTCGTGGAGACCCCTACTCCTATCTCAGTGATGATGATGATTTTATGGAAGATCAGGCTATGGATTTCTTCACCGATGAGGATGATTACGCCTTCATCGATGACGACGAGGATGATGAGGATGATGACTACACCGACTCCGAGGAGTAGTATCACTTGAGCACTAGCATAGTGAGTAGTATTCGGTCCCACTGTATCATAGTTTCTAGAATGGTTACTAAAAGCATCTGTTTACCTTGTTGTGGTGTGTGTTGTACTGTGTGCTATGATTGAATGAAAAGCAAGTTGCTAGAAAAATCTGAGTCAAACTTTAATTTTTTTTTCAAAGTCCCAGAACCTTAGAAATTTCCCTCTTTTCTCATGATCTATCTCAATCTTCAGATGCCACGTGGAGGAAGTGGTTCATCGCCGGACCCGATGTTGCAGATCCTGCAAATGTTGGTTTCTGACCGCGAAGCTGAAAGAGCGGAACGTCAAGCCAACCTAGCCACCCTGCAACAGATAGCTCAGCTTGCCCACAAAAACCAAGGCCACGGAAATCAGGACAACCATGGATCTAAGCTCAAGAATTTCCAGAACACCAACCCACCTGTTTTCACCAAGTATGAAGAGCCCCTAGATGCCGACGATTGGCTGTAGACCATGGAAAATAACCTAGAAGTCACCGGAGTGGAAGCTAACGAGAAAGTTCTGTTCGCCACCCACTATCTAGCCGGAGAAGCTAGGGCATGGTGGAACAGTGTTCACGCAATGACCGGAGGCCAGATGATGACCTGGGAGGAATTCAAGGTCAAGTTCAGTAGAACCCATGTGCCCACCGGGTTTGATCAAGAGAATGAGAGACGAATTCAGAGAACTGAAGCAAGGAAGGATGACCGTAGTGGAATACCATGACAAATTTTTGTCATTAGCTTGGTATGCCCTGGATGAGTTCGACACTGAAGCCAAGAAGAAAGAAAGATTCCTGAATGGTCTGCACGATGAGATGCAGACTATGTTGGTCAATATTCCCTTTACGGATACTGAAGCCCTTGTCGACTCTGCCATCCAGATGGAAGGAAAGATCAACCAAGCCAATGAGAACCGCAAGCGTCGCATGATGCATCAACCAGGAACCCATCAGACCCCAAAGTATCGCCCTAACCCATCTCCAGGATTGGCCCCAAGAACCAACAGACCCCCAATGAACCATCCGACCTATCTCAACCGTGGAAACCCTAGGCCCGGAGGAAATCACAACAACCCCGACAACTCTAACAATTTCAACCGTGCCCCACCCAAGTTCAACAACAATGCTACCACCAACACTAACACTGCCCCGAGGACTGGAAGCAATGCTGTGCCTGTAGCAGCAAAGGACAAGTCGCAAGTGACTTGTTATGACTGTGGAAATAAGGGTCACTACTCCAACGAGTGCCCCAAGAAGAAGAATGTCGCAGCCCCCAATACCAATGCCCCAGCGCAATAGCAGCGTCGTGTTCATCCCGGAAGAAGAATTGCCCCAGGGAATTCACTCAACCGCAACGGCCATCTTTTCCTCATGCATGCTGATGAAGCTCAGGAAGCGCCAGACGTCGTGCTGGGTATGTTTTCTGTTAATTCAGTACTTGCAAGAGTGTTGTTTGATTCTGGTGCATCGCATTCATTTGTCACCGAAGAATTTGCATGCACTAGTAAAATTCAACCAACAAAACTGAAGCATGTTATGATCGTCCAAATTCCCGGTTCAACCACCAAAGCTAGGCAAATTTGCAAAGCCGTCCCTATCCGAATCCATGGCATAGATTTTTATGCTAATATGATAGTACTAGGAACTAAAGGTTTGGAAGTAGTACTAGGAATGGATTGGATGTCCAAACATAAAGGATTAATTGACTGTGCCAAGAAAGCCATCACCATGACCAGTACAGCCGGAATATCAGTCGAGCATATATCTGAAACCTTACCTCGCCAATTCAAGTGCAACACGAGTATAGCCCAACCTACCATTGACCAAGTCCAGATAGTCTGTGAATACCCTGATGTATTTCCAGATGTTTTGCCCGGTATGCTCCCAGATCGGGATATCGAGTTTATCATTGAACTAATCCCTAGAACAGGACCCATAGCCCAGAGACCCTATAGTATGAACCCGTCAAAACTGGAAGAACTGAAGAAGCAACTGGATTCCATGTTGGAAATTGGATTGATTCAACCAAGTGCGTCACCTTGGAGATCACCTGTTTTGTTCGTGGATAAGAAGGATGGAGGTAACCGTTTGTGTACGGATTAAAGGAAGTTGAATGATGTCACCATCAAGAACAAGTACCCGTTGCCCAAGATAGAAGATTTGTTTGATCAGTTGACCGGTGCCAAAGTGTTTTCTAAGATTGATCTTAGGACTGGCTATCATCAACTCAAGATTCATGCAGAAGATATTCCCAAGACTGCCTTTACCACCAGATATGTATTATACGAGTATACCGTTATGTCCTTTGGATTAACCAATGCCCCCACTTATTTCATGAATCTCATGAATAAGATTTTTATGGACTTCCTGGATAAGTTTGTCGTTGTTTTCATCGATGACATTCTGATTTATTCCAAATCGGAAGAAGAACATGAGCTACACCTAAGGACCATTCTTGGAACCCTTAGAGAGCATCAATTGTATGCCAAGTTTAGCAAATGTGAATTCTGGTTACAAGAAGTAGGATTACTCGGTCACATTGTATCAGCTGGAGGAATTGCCGTTGACCCTGCAAAGGTGAAGGATGTCGAAGATTGGAAAGCCCCAACCACTCAAACCCAAGTTCGTGCATTTCTCGGATTGGCGGGATATTACCGCAAGTTAGTAGAAGGATTCTCAAGTATCGCCAGACCCATGACCCACTTGCTGAAGAAAGACAAGAAGTTTGAATGGACCGACAAATGTGAAGCGAGTTTTCAAGAACTCAAGAGGAGATTGATTTCAGCCCCAATCTTAATCATGCCGGATATCATGAAGCCCTTCGATGTGTATTGTGATGCATCCAAGATCGGCCTCGGATGTGTGCTAATGCAAGAAGGAAAAGTTATATCTTATCTATCTCGACAATTGAAACAACATGAGCAAAACTACCCAACCCATGAACTCGAACTCGCCGCCGTAGTTCTCGCCTTAAAGACATGGAGGCATTACATGATGGGAAATCGTTGTGAGATTTATTCGGATCACAAGAGCCTGAATTATATATTCACTCAGAAGGAGCTGAATATGAGGCAGAGAAGATGGATTGAGCTAATCAAGGATTACGAGCTAGAGATTCACTATCACCCTGGTAAAGCCAACGTGGTAGCAGATGCCCTTAGCAGATTGTTGGGCCGCTTGAACTCCATGATTTTGAAGGAGCAACCAAGTTTGCACAAAGAGATGGAAGATTTTCGAATGGAATTAGTAAGTGAAGGATTTTTGGCTAGCATCAAACTTCAACCCACTTTGATTTTCCAGATCAAAGAGGCGCAGAAAGGAAATGCTAGTATCAACGGAATCAAGCGTCGTATCGGTACATGCAAAGTACCCGGATTCACCGAAGACGAAGAAGGAGTTCTGTGGTACAAAGGACGCCTTTGTGTAACAGCAGATTCTGAGTTGAAAAAAGTTATTCTGAAGGAAGCTCATGATACTCTTTATTCTATCCACCCCAGAGGAACTAAGATGTATCAAGATTTGAAAGAGCAATTTTGGTGGCATAAGATGAAGAGAGAAATCAGAAGCTATATCGCCAAGTGTGATATATGTCAGCGAGTCAAGGCAGGACATCAAAGACCCGCTGGACTGTTGCAACCATTGCAGATTCCGGAATGGAAATGGGATTCCGTTGGAATGGACTTTATCACTGGATTGACTAGGGGAAATGACTCTATCTGGGTCATAGTGGACAGATTGTCCAAGGTCGCCCATTTCTTACCCGTCAAGACCACATATCAGAGTTCGAAGCTAGCGGAGTTATACATCGCTAGAATCGTTAGTTTGCATGGAGTCCCCAAGAACATTGTATCGGATCGAGGAACTCAGTTTACCTCGAGATTCTGGAAGAAAGTCCAAGAAGGTTTAGGAACCCTCCTAGATTTCAGCACCGCATATCATCCTCAGACCGATGGACAAACGGAGTGAGTAAATCAAATACTTGAAGATATGCTGAGAGCCTGTGTGTTAGAATATGGATCCAAGTGGGAAGACTGTCTGCAGTTTGCAGAATTTTCATACAACAGTTATCAAGCTAGTTTGCAAATGGCCCCAATTGAATTCATGTACGGAAGGAAGTGTCGCACCCCTTTGAACTGGTCGGAAGTAGGAGAGAGTCAGATCTTCGGACCCGACATCCTATGAGAAGCAGAAGAGAAGGTTCACAAGATTCGTGAGCACCTCAAGACAGCCCAGTCCAGACAGAAGAGTTACGCCGACAAGAGACGTCGAGACCTCGCCTTCCACATAGGAGATTTGTGTATCTGAAAGTGTCGCCATTAAAGGGAATGCAGTGTTTCCAACTCAAAGGAAAGTTAGCCCTCAGATATATTGGACCCTTCAAGATTCTGAACCGTCGAGGAGAAGTGTCGTATCAATTGGAACTACCTGAAGAGATGTCAGCCGTGCACAATGTGTTCCATATCTCATTACTTCGCAAGTGCCTCGAAGTTCCAGAGAAGACTGAAGTGTTCAAGAATATCGATCACCGGACCATAGAGATCAACGATGACCTGACCTATCCTGAAGTACCCATCCATATTTTGGAAGAAGCTTTCCGAACCACCAGAACCCGAAGCATCAAGTTTCTCAAGATTCAGTGGAGCAACCACATAGAAGAGGAAGCTACCTGGGAGCGCGAAGATCACATCAGGACGGAATTTTCCCGATCTCTTCAAATCCTAGGTAATCTTTTCGTCCTTTTTCAAATCTCGGGACGAGATTTTGTTTAAGGGGGGAAGGTTTGTAACATCCCAAAAATACTAAACTTGGATCATCAAACTCTAATCATCAAAATTAGGGTTAACAAAAACTTTTCTAAATAAAAAAAATATGAAAGCATGCATGTGTGTATGCATCCCATTTTGAATTCTTTTGAATCGCCTTGTTTATGTGTTTCTTGTCTTGTAAAAGGATTCTTAGGTGAAATAAACATCATCTAAACAATTCCCAAACTTTTCCCAAAGACAAATAAATCAAAACAAATAAAATGAGTGAATGGTCATTTTGACCAATTTAACTCCCATGCCTACTTTGGCTGTCTCAAACTTTCAGAACTTAACAGAAACTTGTTTGGATATTTACACCCCTTGATAGTACTCTTAACAAAGTATCAAGGCCCACCTTGTGATCATCCAGAAACTTTCAAATGCATAGTTTAAATGACAATTCAAAATTGAATCTTTATCATATGGGAAGATCCCACTTTTTCAAAAACCACTCAAACAAGCTCAACTTTCAAAACCCAAGCATCTGCAGACTCACCAGCACCAACCTAGCACACACACCAAAAATCTTTTCAAAATTCAAAACTTGAATTCTTGCGGCCATTTCATCAAACACCTTGCTGATTCAAATCAAATAAAATCTAAACACTATTGTGAGCAGTGGTTGGAGCCTAACTTATTCCCTCTCTAGCTCACAGCAAACTCAGTAGATCATCTAGCAAACTAAACCAAGCACTAGCCCCACTATAAGCTTGGCAATGCCATCAATGGTGAACAACCGAAGCTCACCATGTCACCCCAGTGTGGACAGCAAGCTAGGATAAGAAACAATCCTAGCCAACATGTCTGGGAGCAAGTCAACACCCCACCGCCACTCCCTGTCCAGCGCTCGAGTGTTGCCAACCCCCTGGACCACACGCACAAACCGTGCCCAGCTCGCCAGCAACCATGCCGAGCATGCGCCAGAGCGCCGCCCTCGACACACCCACAGACCGCGCGCCGCCCTCGCCGCGTGCATACACGATCACCACTGACCCAGGAGACCGCCAGACATCCCCGTTCGCCGCTCCATGCCTCACAGCCACCGATCACCATCGAAGACGCCACCTCGGCCGCGCAGAGCATCGCACGTTCCAGACCATTTGCCACCGCCCCTACGTGCACATTAAAGCCATAGAGCATCGCCACGAGACCACCAAGCGATCGCCACCGCCGGCCATGCCTCTAGCAGGCCATAGCCATGTCGCCACCATCACCTGCCCATCCCGTTCGGTCTCATTGTCGCGACTACAAATAGAGGCCACCCCCAGCCGAATTGAGCACACCATCTCACTCCCCTCTCCTCACTGATCGTTCCACCCCGTTCCCGAAGCAAGGCGAGCAGCGCTTCACCGGAATTCCACCGAAGCCCGCCGCTGCTGGAGAAGAAGGGAGCCAGTGATTGGAGCCGCCCCAGGAAAAGCTGCCGGTACTAGGAAGTTCGCCGTCATCGACTTTGTTGTTCGCCCGCCTCGCCGAGCCTCGCCTGAGCCCCGGTGAGCCCCGACGACCCCCACCTGCCGCGTTAGGGTTCAGTCTCGCCGGTGTTGCCCGACGTGGATGACGACCCTCAGCCGTTGGATTAGAACTAGATTGAACGCACCATATTGCCCCATACCGCTTCGCACCCCCTCGTCTCACTGACGCGTGGGGACAACAACTTAACCAGCCTGCATAAGCGCTGTGCTTAGCAGGCCGACCCAGTATCGTTTCCCGCGCAGCCTAGTTGCTTGAATTTGGATTTTTCCATTTTCATTCAAACACACTTCTGCACCTAGTTTCAAAAATCAACCCAGCTCGATTCAGTGAACCAAATTGAATAAAACCAATTTTGTTAGAAAGGTCTTGAAGTGATGAATCCAAGCCCGTTGGATTTCAATCATTTGGAGCTGTAGATCACCCTTGGTAAAAATAACAACGCAGAAGCTTTTCTGCATTCAAACATTTTTCAAATTTAAACCATAATAGATTTTGAGTTGATTCCAAATCTCAAAAATCACATTTAACCATACCTTTCAGAATATATAAAAATATATAGGTTTACTTACAGAAATAATGACCAAATAATAAAAGAATGCCACATAAGCATTTCTAGTTACTTTATTTAATTAAAAATAAAAGGTTAAACCTTATTAAATTGTGACACCACTTTAAATCACATTCCGATGGACTAAAATATGTGGTGATGACATGTGTCAACATGATCCCATGTTTGGTTTGGAGAATATTAAATCTTAAGTAGTTTTTCAATGAGTGGAAATTTCTTTTCTAAAAATAAAAGGAATTAAACCAAGCTTTGATCTGGTAATGTTAGTGATGATGCTAGATCATCTATAGGACCCCTTTTGTGGGATGATTGCAAGTATTTAAGTATTGTTTGGTGATTGCGTACCTCGTATTTATTCATAGACGCTAGTACCAACCAAGGATACGAGGATGAAGGAGGATACTATGAAGAGGAAGCCGAGGAGAACTTCAACCACTTCTCTGCACAAGGCAACCTTATACTGATATTGATGCAAGCCTAATACTACTAGTCGAATGTGCAAGCTAACACTTGCAAGATAGTCTACTTTAGCAAGCCTTACTAATCAAGTTGACCTATGCAAGCAAATATGTAACATCCCAAAAATATTAAACTAGAATCATCAAACTCTAATCATCAAAATTAGGGTTAACAAAAACTTTTCTAAATAAAATTATGAAAGCATGCATATGTGTATGCATTTCATTTTGAATTCTTTTGAACCACCTTGTGTGTGTGTTTCCTTGCTTGTAAATGGATGCTTAGGTGAAATAAACATCATCTAAACATTTCCCAAACCTTTCCTAAAGACAAGTAAATCAAAACAAATAAAATAAGGGAATGGTCATTTTGACCAATTTAACTCCCATGCCTACTTTG
Organism: Avena sativa; assembly: GCA_916181665.1. Classification (NCBI taxonomy): domain Eukaryota; kingdom Viridiplantae; phylum Streptophyta; class Magnoliopsida; order Poales; family Poaceae; genus Avena; species Avena sativa. The sequence continues at coordinate 131,496,632 of OV702298.1, forward strand.
GCTGTCTCAAACTTTCAGAACCTAACAGAAACTTCTCTGGATCTTTGCACCCCTTGAATGTAATCATAACAAGGTATCAAGGCCCACTTTGTGATCATCTAGAAACTTTCAAATGCATAGTTTAAATGACAATTCAAAATTGAATCTTTATCATATGGGAAGATCCCACTTTTTCAAAAACCACTCAAACAAGCTCAACTTTCAAAACCCAAGCATCTGCAGACTCACCAGCACCAGTCTAACACACCCACCAAAAATCTTTTCAAAATTCAAAACTTGAATTCATGCGGCCATCTCATCAAACACTTGTCAGACACAAATCAAACAAAATCAAAACACTATAGTGTGCAGTGTTTTGAGCCTAACTGGTTCCCTATATAGCTCACAACCAGCTCAGTAGATCATCTAGCAAGATTAACCAAGCACTAGCACCACTGTGAGCTTGCCAAAACCATCAATGGTGAACATCCGAAGCCACCCTTGCCACCCCAGTGAAGACAGTAGCTAGGAAAGAAACTAGCCATGCCAACCTTGTCTGGGAGATCACCCAAGCCTCACCGCCCCCTCTCGACCAGCCCTGCCTCGAAGACACCGACCAGAGAACCCAGGAGTGCCGCGCTCGTGCCTCTGCCAGCCGTGCCGAGCATGCTCCAGAGCGCCACCCTCGACCAAAGCCCACAGATCGCGCGCCGCCCTCGCCGCGTGCATGCACGATCACCACCGACCCAGGAGACCGCCAGACATCCCCGTTCGCCGCCCCGTGACGCACAGCCACCGCTCACCGTCGAAGACGCCGCCTTTGCCGCGCAGAGCGTCGCGTGTTCCAGACCAAACCGCACCGCCCCTACAAGCGCATTCAAGCCGTAGAGCATCGCCAGGAGACCACCAAGCAATCGCCACCGCCGTCCATGCCTCTAGCAACCCGTAGCCATGTCGCCACCGTCGCCCGCTCATGCCGTTTGGTCTCACCGTCGAGACTATAAATAGAGGACTCGTCCGCTCGAATTCTTCACACCATTCCACTCCTCTCTCACCTAGAACCACCCTACCTCAGTCCCAGAGCAAGGCGAGCAGCGCATCGCCGGAATTTCACTGGAGCCCGCCGCCTCTAGAGAAGAAGGGCGCCATCAATTTCGTCCACCCCAGGAGCTGCCGCGACCACCCCTGAGTTCGCCGTTATCGACTTTGTCGTTCGCCCGCCTCGCCGACCCTCGCCTGCACCCCGGTGAGCCCCCAACAACCCCCACTGGCCGCGCTAGGTTTCTATCTTGCCGGCGTTGCTCAACGTCGACGATGACTCCCAGCCGTTGGATTAGAATCAGATCAAACGACCCACATCGTCCCATACCGCTTCGCACCCCCCTGTCTCACTGACGTGTGGGGACATCCACTTAAGCAGCCCGCGGAAGCGCTACGCTTAGCAGGCCGGCCCGTTAACTTTTCCCGCGCAGCCCAGTTATTTCAATTAAACCTTTTCCATTTTATTTCAAACACACTTCTGTACCCAGTTTCAAAAATCAACCCAGATCGATTCATTGCACCAAATTGAATGAAACTAATTTGTTTAGAAAGGTCTGGGAATGCTAAATCCAAGACTGTTTGATTCAAGTCATTTGGATCTATAGATCACCCCTGGCAAAAATAACAAGGCAAAAGCCTTTCTGATTTCAAACATTTTTCAAATTTAAACCATAATAGCTTTTGAGTTGATTCCAACTCTCAAAAATCACATTTAACCATACCTTTCAGAATATATAAAAATATATAGGTTTACTTACAGTAATAATGTTCAAGTAATAAAATAATGCTACATAGGCATTTCTAGACACATTATTTAATTAAAATAAAAGGGTAAAACCTTATTAAATTGTGACACCACTTTAAATCATATTCCCATGTACTAAAATATGTGGTGATGACATGTGTCAACATGATCCCATGTTTGGTTTGGAGAATATTAAATCTTAAGTAGTTTTTCAATGAGTAGAAATTACTTTTCTAAAAATAAAAAGAATTAAACCAAGCCTTAACCTTGTAATGTTAGAGATGATGCTAGATCATCTATAGGACCCTTTTGTGGGATGATTGCAAGTAGTTAAGTATTGTTTGGTGATTGTGTACCTCATATTTGTTCATAGACGCTAGTACCGACCAAGGATACGAGGAGGAAGGAGGATTCTATGAAGAACAAGCCGAGGAGAACTTCAACCACTGCTCTACACAAGGCAAGATGATACTATACCTATGCAAGCCAATACTTGCAAGCTTTATTAAGTAAGTGGACCAATGCAAGCTAACCCTTGCAAGATACCCTACTGATGCCACAAACCACTACTTGTTACTATGCCCACTATATGCCTTAAGCATATGTGATCATATCCACATGATAAACCAATCCTAGTTTTACTTGCAAGCTTCTTACTTTATTCCTTTATCAAAGCTCTTACCTAGATTTTACCTAAGTGAATGGTAGATACTAGAAAGATATTTGAAGGTTGCATAAAGAGCATAAAATTTGGCCTAAGCTAGACAATCTTGATGTCATCCTAAGGCATGAGACTGAACTTAGTTAAAACTCCACTAGTCTACCACCCCTCATCACTGCTTACCCCCACCTGTAGATGCTAGTGCTAAGCATAAAACTTGATCAACTTTAGATGGGACTACTTGGTGGAAAAATGGTTATGAGAACCTTGGAATGATGGATCATTCTATTGAAATGTTTTGGACATGTGTTTCCGAAAACACCTGATGATTTTGGTGATAAAAATCTTGAGGCATGAGCCTTAGCCCTTTATAAAACTGATGGTTGTCTGGATGCGATACCATTCCAATTTTATCGTACAACCACAATACCCGAAGATTGGGTAGGGCTTGACTGGAAACTTATGTAGCTTAGTATTAGTTCCCTCACGGCCAAGGTCTGAGCTGAGGCTACCTTGTGAAGATTGTCCACCTGTGCAGTACCCAAGATGACAGTTGGTCATGGTTGGGAGGCCAAACTCACAGGAGAGGTGCTTATACTAGGGCGTGTAATTGAAATGTTAGGATTGATTACCCGCATACTGAGTATGGTGAATTTAGGATTTGTTCCTGACAGATATATCGAATGTTGTGGTGAAAGTGTACAATCTCTGTAGAGTGTCAAACTATTCGAATAGCCGCGTCTGCGGTTATGGACAGTTGGAGTGGCCATACTTTTCCCCCGTCAGACTTTTCAAAATGACTTGTGAAATGAATCGAGACTTTGACTTGACCACAACAGGGTTGTGACATGAGTTACAAGATCCCACTTAGGAGTTATAAAATTGTGATTAGCTTTGGAACTTCGTAGAGATAAATATGGCTTTTGCAAAACAACCCTAGAGCCTAGTGTCCTATTATCCAAAAACCCCTTTACCTGTAGTACTAGTTTGCGAGTACTTAAAGAGTACTTATGGCTTTGTCCCTGGCTATTCCCATGGCCAGACTATGAAGAGGAGTACCTGGAGGATGGACCCCAGGAAGGTTACGACAACTAGGTTCATCTCCCATCGTCAGCATTGCCTGTGACCCCGAAGATGGAGCTTCGCCTACGCTACCGTTATAATTACGTATTCCGCTGCTTGAAGCTGTATTAAGAACTGGATCATGAGATCCCTATTTGTGTAAGAACTTATGTACCGTTTGTAATGGATGATGTACTATGGTATCCAATTATGTTATGTCTCGCAAAAATGGTAATCCTGGGATTGCGATGTATGGCATAACAGGCATCTGGGATTAAAAATCCGGGTGTTGACAAGTTGGTGTCAGAGCCATCCTGACCATAGGAGATCCTAGTTAGACTGGACGTTTGAATCAAAAACTTAGTTTCAAAACCAAAGAAAACAAATATTTACAAAAACTTATTCTCATTCTTATCCCTTTGATTCTTTCAAAAAAATCATGTTCCTCAAAAACCCTTGCAAAATACCTAAAATTTTGACACACTTGATCACTCTGCTAACCTACTCATCCTCTATTCTTATAGATGGACGTGAAGTACAGCAAGTTTTATCAGTTGGGGAATGGAGGAGACCTTATCTTTGAGAGGGATTTGGACCAGCTTTCGGAACTTATGGAGCGTCCGCACCCCGAGTTCTTCGGAGCTCAGCTCAATGATCAAGGAGGAAAAGATCTGCAGTGGCTAATTGTTGCAAGTCTCAGAGGAAAGATTGAACCTCCCACTGCTGAGGGAATTTAGTTTACCTTAAGAGAGAACAACTGGCTCGATGGACTTGCCAGGGCCATGCAAGAAGCTCTTTCCCGTCTGTGTGGGCAGAACATCAATCAGATCAAGGGAAATCGCTTTGAGTTTTGCCCAAGGCGTGATGCAAATGGACAACCCCTGGAAGCCCCATACCACCCTGAGCTAAAGACTCAATTGGACCACCTTAGCTTCATGATGTACGATCGTCAGCAAGAGTTGGATAACTACCGTGACTACTCCAACCACAAGTCTGCCATCATCAAGACGAAGGACCAAACCATCGCCATGCTAGCAAAGGATCGCAAATCTCGCCGCCGTCAGCTCGACAAGAAGGAGCGCATCATTGCCCGTCTTCGCCACCAGCATCTCATCTTTGGAGGAGACCATCCACGAGAGAGACATGCAGTTGGAGGAAAGGGAGAATGTCGGAGAGGATCTTCGTGGAGACCCCTACTCCTATCTCAGCGATGATGATGATTTTATGGAGGATCAGGCTATGGACTTCTTCACCGATGAGGATGATTTCGCCTTCATCGATGATGATGAGGCCACAGATTCCGAGTAGTAGTAGCACTTGAGCACTAGCGTAGTGAGTAGTATTCGGTCCCACTGTATCATAGTTCTCAGCATGGTTCTTAAAACCATCTGTTTCTTTATTGTGGTGTGTGTTGTACTGAGTGCTATGAATGAATGAATAACGAATGAAAAAGCAAGTTGCTAGAAAATATGAGTCAAACTTTAAATTTTTTTCAAAGACCCAAAACTTTAGAAATTTCCCTCTTTTCTCATGATCTATCTCAATCTTCAGATGCCACGTGGAGGAAGTGGTTCATCCCTGGACCCGATGTTGCAGATTCTGCAAATGTTGACTTCTGACCGTGAAGCTGAAAGAGCAGAACGTTAAGCCAACCTAGCCACCCTGCAACAGATATCCCAGCTTGCCCACAACAACCAAGGCCACGGAAATCAGGACAACCATGGATCTAAACTCAAGAATTTCTAGAATACCAACCCACCTGTTTTCACTAAGTCCGAAGAGCCCCTAGACACCGATGATTGGCTGCAAACCATGGAAAATAACCTAGAAGTCGCCGGAGTGGAAGCCAACGATAAAGTTCGGTTCGCCACCCACTATCTAGCCAGAGATGCCAGGGCATGGTGGAACAGTGTTCGCACAATGACCGGAGGCCAGATGATGACCTGGGAGGAATTCAAGATCAAGTTTAGCAGAACCCATGTGCCACCAGATTTGATCAAGAGAATGTGAGACGAGTTCAGAGAGCTAAAGCAGGGAAGGATGACTGTAGTGGAATACCGTGATTTTTTTTTGTCATTAGCTAGGTATGCCCCGGATGAGATCGACATGGAAGCCAAGAAGAAAGAAAGATTCCTGAATGGTCTGCATGATGAAATGCAGACAGTGTTAGTCAATATCCCCTTTGCTGATATTGAAGCCCTTGTGGACTCAGCTATCCAGATGGAAGGAAAGATCAACCAAGCCAATGAGAACCGCAAGCGTCGCATGATGCATCAACCAAGAACCCATTAGACCCCAAAGTATCGCCCCAACCCATCTCCAGGATTTTCCCCAAGAACCAACAGACCCCCAATGAACCGTCCGACCTATCCCAACCGTGGAAACCCTAGACCCGGAGGAAATCACAACAACCCCGCCAACTCTACCAATTTCAACCGTGCCCCACCCAAGTTCAACAACAACAATGCTACCACCAACACCAACACTGCCCCTAGGACTGGAAGCAATGCTGTGCCTGTCGCAGCCAAGGACAAGTCGCAAGTGACTTGTTATGACTGTGGAAATAAAGGCCACTATTCCAACGAGTGACCAAACAAGAAGAATGCTACCGCCCCCCAATGCCAATGCCCCAGCTCAGCAGCAGCGTCGTGTTCAGCCAGGAAGAAGATTTGCCCCAGAGAATTCACTCAACCGCAATGGCCGTCTTTTTCTCATGCATGCTGAGGAAGCTCAGGAAGCGCCAGACGTCGTGCTGGGTATGTTTTCTATTAATTTAGTACTTGCAAGAGTGTTGTTTGACTCTGGTGCATCGCATTCATTTGTCACCGAAGAATTTGCATGCACTAGTAAGATTCTACCAACCAAACTGAAGCATGTAATGATTGTTCAAATTCCCGGATCAACCACTAAGCCTAGGCAAATTTGCAAAGCCGTCCCTATCCGAATCCATGGCATAGATTTTTATGCAAATCTGATAGTACTCGGAACTAAAGGTTTGGAAGTAGTACTAGGAATGGATTGGATGTCCAAACATAAAGGATTGATTGACTGTGCCAAGAAAGCCATAACCATGACCAGTACCGCCGGAATATCAGTCGAGCATATATCTGAAACCTTACCTCGCCAATTCAAATGCAACAAGAGTATAGCCCAACCTACCATTGACCAAGTCCGGATAGTCTGTGAATACCCTGATGTATTTCCAGATGTTTTGCCCGGTATGCCCCCAGATCGGGATATCGAGTTTATCATCGAACTAATTCCCGGAACAGGACCCATAGCCCGGAGACCATGTAGTATGAACCCGTCTGAGCTAGCAGAATTGAAGAAGCAACTGGATTCCATGTTGGAAATTGGATTAATTCAACCGAGTGCGTCCCCATGGAGATCACCTGTCTTGTTTGTGGACAAGAAGGATGGAGGTAACCGTTTGTGTACGGATTATCGGAAGTTGAATGATGTCACCATCAAGAACAAGTACCCCTTGCCCAAGATAGAAGATTTGTTTGATCAGTTGACCGGTGCCAAAGTGTTTTCTAAGATTGATCTTAGAACTGGCTATCATCAACTCAAAATTCGTGCAGAGGATATTCCAAAGACCGCGTTTACCACCAGATACGGATTGTACGAGTATACAGTCATGTCTTTTGGATTAACCAATGCCCCCGCTTATTTCATGAATCTCATGAATAAGATTTTTATGGACTTCCTGGATAAGTTTGTCGTTGTTTTCATCGATGACATTCTGATTTGTTCCAAATCGGAAGACGAACATGAGCTACACCTAAGGACCAATCTTGGAACCCTTAGAGAGCATCAGCTATATGCAAAGTTTAGCAAATGTGAATTCTGGTTACAAGAGGTAGGATTCCTTGGTCACATTGTACCAGCCGGAGGAATTGCCGTTGACCCTGCCAAAGTGAAAGATGTAGAGGATTGGCAAGCCCCAACTACTCAAACCCAAGTTCGTGCATTTCTCGGATTGGCGGGATATTACCGCAAATTCGTAGAAGGATTCTCTAGTATCGCCAGACCCATGACCCAATTGCTAAAGAAGGACAAGAAGTTTGAATGGACCGACAAATGTGAAGCGAGTTTTCAAGAACTCAAGAGGAGATTGATTTCAGCCCCAATCTTGATCATGCCAGATATCATGAAGCCCTTCGATGTGTATTGCGATGCATCCAAGATCGGTCTCGGATGTGTGCTAATGCAAGAAGGCAAAGTTATATCTTATCTATCCCGACAACTGAAGCAACATGAGCAAAACTACCCAACCCATGACCTCGAACTCGCAGCCGTAGTTCTAGCCCTGAAAACATGGAGACATTACTTGATGGGAAACTGTTGTGAGATCTATATGGATCACAAGAGCCTAAAATATATATTCACTCAGAAGGAGCTGAATATGAGGCAGAGAAGATGGATTGAGCTAATCAAGGATTACGATCTGGACATTCACTATCACCCTGGTAAAGCCAACGTGGTAGCCGATGCCTTTAGCAGATTGCCGTGCCGCTTGAACTCCATGATTTTGAAGGAGCAACCAAGTTTGCACAAAGAGATGGAAGATACTTGAATGGAATTAGTAAGTGAAGGATTTTTGGCTAGCATAGAACTTCAACCCACTTTGATCAGTCAGATTAAAGAGGAGCAGAAGGGAAATGCTAGTATCGACGGAATGAAGCGTCGTATAGGTACAGGCAAAGTACCTGGATTCACCGAGGACGAAGAAGGAGTTTTGTGGTACATAGGACGCCTTTGTGTACCAGCAGATTCTGAGTTGAAAGAAGTTATCTTGAAGGAGGCTCATGATACTATTTATTCTATCCATCCCGGAGGAACTAAGATGTATCAAGATTTGAAAGAGCAATTTTGGTGGCATAAGATGAAGAGAGAAATCGGAAGCTATATCGCCAAGTGTGATATTTGTCAGCGAGTCAAGGCAGGACATCAAAGACCCGCTGGATTGTTGCAACCCTTGCAGATTCCAGAATGGAAATGGGATTCTGTAGGAATGGACTTTATCACTGGACTGCCTACTTCTAGTAGGGGAAATGACTCTAGCTGGATCATAGTGGACAGATTGTCCAAAGTCACCCATTTCTTGCCCGTCAAGACCACATATCAGAGTTTGAAACTAGCAGAGTTGTACATCGCTAGAATCGTTAGTTTGCATGGAGTCCCCAAGAACATCGTATCGGATCGAGGAACTCAGTTTACCTCGAGATTCTGGAAGAAAGTCCAAGAAGGTTTAGGAACCCGCCTAGATTTCAGTACCGCGTATCACCCTCAGACCGATGGACAAACGGAACGAGTAAACCAAATACTCGAAGATATGCTTAGAGCATGTGTGTTAGAATATGGATCCAAGTGGGAAGACTGTCTGCCGTTTGCAGAATTTTCGTACAACAACAGGTATTAAGCCAGTTTGCAAATGGCCCCATTTGAATTCATGTACGGAAGGAAGTGTCGTACCCCTTTGAACTGGTCGGAAGTTGGAGAGAGTCAGATTTTTGGACCCGACATCCTAAGAGAAGCAGAAGAGAAGGTTCACAAGATTCGGGAGCACCTCAAGACAGCCCAATCCAGACAAAAGAGTTACGCCGACAAGAGACGTAGAGACCTTGCCTTCAACATAGGAGATATTGTTTATCTGAAAGTGTCGCCATTGAAGGGAATGCAGCGTCTCCAACTGAAAGGAAAGTTAGCCCCCAGATATATCGGACCTTTCAAGATTCTGAACCGTCGAGGAGAAGTATCGTATCAATTGGAACTACCCGAATAGATGTCAGCCATGCACAATGTGTTCCGTATCTCATTACTTCGCAAGTGTCTCGAAGTCCCCGAGAAGACCGAAGTGTTCAAAATATCGACCACCGGACCATAGAGATCAACGATGACCTGACCTATCCCGAAGTACCCATCTGTATTTTGGAAGAAGCTTTTCGAACTACCTGAACCCGGAGCATCAAGTTTCTCAAGATTCAGTGGAGCAACCACACAGAAGAGGAAGCCACCTGGGAGCGCGAAGATCACATCAGGACGGAGTTTCCCGATCTCTTCAAATCCTAGGTAATCTTTTCGTCCTTTTTCAAATCTCGGGACGCGATTTTGTTTAAGGGGGGAAGGTTTGTAACATCCCAAAAATATTAAACTAGAATCATCAAAATTAGGGTTAACAAAAACTTTTCTAAATAAAATTATGAAAGCTCGTTGGATTTCAATCATTTGGATCTGTAGATCACCCTTGGTAAAAATAACAAGGCAGAAGCTTTTCTGCATTCAAACTTTTTCAAATTTAAACCATAATATATTTTGAGTTGATTCCAACTCTCAAAAATCACATTTAACCATACATTTCAGAATATATAAAAATATATAGGTTTACTTACAGAAATAATGACCAAGTAATAAAAGAATGCCATAAGCATTTCTAGTTACTTTATTTAATTAAAAATAAAAGGTTAAACCTTATTAAATTGTGACACCACTTTAAATCACATTCCCATGGACTAAAATATGTGGTGATGACATGTGTCAACATGATCCCATGTTTGGTTTGGAGAATATTAAATCTTAAGTAGTTTTTCAATGAGTGGAAATTTCTTTTCTAAAAATAAAAGGAATTAAACCAAGCTTTGATCTGGTAATGTTAGTGATGATGCTAGATCATCTATAGGAACCCTTTTGTGGGATGATTACAAGTATTTAAGTATTTGGTGATTGCGTACCTCATATTTATTCATAGACGCTAGTACCGACCAAGGATACGAGGATGAAGGAGGATACTACGAAGAAGAAGCCGAGGAGAACTTCAACCACTGCTCTGCACAAGGCAAGCTTATACTGATACTGATGCAAGCCTAATACTACTAGTTGAATGTGCAAGCTAACACTTGCAAGATACTCTACTTTAGCAAGCCTTACTAATCAAGTTGACCTATGCAAGCAAATATGTAACATCCCAAAAATATTAAACTAGAATCATCAAACTCTAATCATCAAAATTAGGGTTAAAAAAACTTTTCTAAATAAAATTATGAAAGCATTCATATGTGTATGCATTTCATTTTGAATTCTTTTGAACCACCTTGTTTGTGTGTTTCCTTGCTTGTAAATGGATGCTTAGGTGAAATAAACATCATCTAAACATTTCCCAAACCTTTCCTAAAGACAAGTAAATCAAAACAAATAAAATAAGGGAATGGTCATTTTGACCAATTTAACTCCCATGCCTACTTTGGCTGTCTCAAACTTTTAGAACCTAACAGAAACTTCTCTAGATCTTTGCACCCCTTGAATGTACTCATAACAAGGTATCAAGGCCCACTTTGTGATCATCCAGAAACTTTCAAATGCATAGTTTAAATGACAATTCAAAATTGAATCTTTATCATATGGGAAGATCCCACTTTTTCAAAAACCACTCAAACAAGCTCAACTTTCAAAACCCAAGCATCTGCAGACTCACCAGCACCAATCTAGCACACCCACCAAAAATCTTTTCAAAATTCAAAACTTGAATTCATGCGGCCATTTCATCAAACACTTGGCAGACACAAATCAAACAAAATCAAAACACTATAGTGTGCAGTGTTTTGAGCCTAACTGGTTCCCTATCTAGCTCACAACCAGCTCAGTAGATCATCTAGCAAGATTAACCAAGCACTAGCACCACTGTGAGTTTGCCAAAACCATCAATGGGGAACAGCCGAAGCCACCCTTGCCACCCTAGTAAAGATATCAAGCTAGGAAAGAAACTAGTCATGCCAACCTTGTTTGGGAGATCACCCATGCCTCACCGCCCCCTCTCGACCAGCCCTGCCTCGAAGACACCGAACAGAGCACCTAGGAGCGTCGCGCCCATGCCTCTGCCAACCGTGCCGAGCATGCGCCAGAGCGCCACCCTCGACCAATGCCCATAGACCACGCGCCGCCCTCGCCGCGTGCATACACGATCACCACTGACCCAGGAGACCGCCAGACATCCCCGTTCGCCGCCCCGTGACGCACAGCCACCGCTCACCATCGAAGACGCCGCCTCTGCCGCGCAGAGCGTCGCGTGTTCCAGACCAAACCGCACCGCCCCTACAAGCGCATTCAAGCCGTAGAGCATCGCCAGGAGACCACCAAGCGATCGCCACCGTCGGCCATGCCTCTAGCAACCCGTAGCCATGTCGCCACCGTCGCCCGCCCATGCCGTTTGGTCTCACCATCGAGACTATAAATAGAGGACTCCCCCGCTCGAATTCTTCACACCATTCCACTCCTCTCTCACCCAGAACCACCCCGCCTCAGTCCCGGAGCAAGGCGAGCAGCGCATCGCCGGAATTTCACCGGAGCCCGCTGCCTCTAGCGAAGAAGGGCGCCATCGATTTCGTCCACCTAGGAGCTACCGCGACCACCCCTGAGTTCGCCGTCGTCGACTTCGTCGTTCGCCCGCCTCGTCGACCCTCGCCTGCACCCCGGTGAGCCCCCAGCAACCCCCACTGGCCACGCTAGGTTTCTATCTCGTCGGCGTTGCTCAACGTCGACGATGACTAACAGCAGTTGGATTAGAATCAGATCGAACGACCCACATCGTCCCATACCGCTTCGCACCCCCTGTCTCACTGACGTGTGGGGACAGCCACTTAAGCAGCCCGCGGAAGCGCTACGCTTAGCAGGCCGGCCCGTTAACTTTTCCCGCGCAGCCCAGTTATTTCAATTAAACCTTTTCCATTTTATTTCAAAAACACTTCTATACCCAGTTTCAAAAATCAACCCAGATCGATTTAGTGCACCAAATTGAATGAAACTAATTTTGTTAAAAAGGTCTGGGAATGCTGAATCCAAGCCCATTGGATTCAAGTCATTTGGATCTATAGATCACCCCTGGTAAAAATAACAAGGCAAAAGCCTTTCTGCATTCAAACATTTTTCAAATTTAAACCATAATATATTTTGAGTTGATTCCAACTCTTAAAAATCACATTTAACCATACCTTTCAGAATATATAAAAATATATAGGTTTACTTACAGAAATAATGACAAAGTAATAAAAGAATGCCACATAAGCATTTCTAGTTACTTTATTTAATTAAAAATAAAAGGTTAAACCTTATTAAATTGTGACACCACTTTAAATCACATTCCCATGGACTAAAATATGTGGTGATGACATGTGTCAACATGATCCCATGTTTGGTTTGGAGAATATTAAATCTTAAGTAGTTTTTCAATGAGTAGAAATTACTTTTCTAAAAATAAAAAGAATTAAACCAAGCCTAACCTTGTAATGTTAGAGATGATGCTAGATCATCTATAGGACCCTTTTGTGTGATGATTGCAAGTAGTTAAGTATTGTTTGGTGATTGTGTACCTCGTATTTATTCATAGACGCTAGTACCAACCAAGGATACGAGGAGGAAGGAGGATTCTACGAAGAAGAAGTCGAGGAGAACTTCAACCACTGTGCACAAGGAAAGCTGATACTATACCTATGCAAGCCAATACTTGCAAGCTTTATTAACTAAGTGGAACAATGCAAGATAACCCTTGCAAGATACCCTACTGATGCCACAAACCACTACTTGTTACTATGCCCACTATATTCCTTAAGCATATGTGATCATATCCACTTGATAAACCAATCCTAGTTTTACTTGCAAGTGAATGGTAGATACTAGAAAGATATTTGAAGGTTGCATAAAGAGCATAAAATTTGGCCTAAGCTAGACAATCTTGATGTCATCCTAAGGCATGAGACTGAACTTAGTTAAAACTCCACTAGTTTACCACCACTCATCAGTGCTTACCCCCACCTGTAGATGCTAGTGCTAAGCATAAAACTTGATAAACTTTAGATGGGACTACTTGGTGGAAAAATGGTTATGAAAACCTTGGAATGATGGATCATTCTATTGAAATGTTTTGGACATGTGTTTCCGAAAACACCTGATGATTTTGGTGATGAAAATGTTGAGGCATGAGCCTTAGCCCTTTATAAAACTGATGGTTGTCTGGATGCGATACCATTCCAATTTTATCGTACAACCACAATACCCGAAGATTGGGTAGGGCTTGACTGGAAACTTATGTACCTTAGTATTAGTTCCCTCACGGCCAAGGTCTGAGCTGAGGCTACCTTGTGAAGATTGTCCACCTATGCAGTACCCAAGATGACAGTTGGTCATGGTTGGGAGGCCAAACTCACAGGAGAGGTGCTTATACTAGGTCGTGTAATTGAAAGGTTAGGATTGATTATCCGCATACTGAGTATGGTGAATTCAGGATTTGTTCCTGACGGATGTATCGAATGTTGTGGTGAAAGTGTTCAATCTCTGTAGAGTGTCAAACTATTCGAATAGCCGCGTCCGCGGTTATGGACAGTTGGAGTGGCCATATTGTTCCCCCGTCAGACTTTTCAAAATGACTTGTGAAATGAATCGAGACTTTGACATGACCACAACAGGGTTGTGACATGAGTTACAAGATCCCACTTAGGAGTTATAAAATTGTGATTAGCTTTGGAACTTCGTAGAGATAAATCTGGCTTTTGCAAAACAACCCTAGAGCCTAGTGTCCTATTATCCAAAAACCCCTTTACCTGTAGTACTAGTTTGCGAGTACTTAAAGAGTACTCATGGCTTTGTCCCTGGCTATTACCATGGCCAGACTATGAAGAGGAGTACTTGGAGGATGGACCCCAGGAAGGTTACGACAACTAGGATCATCTCCCATCGTCTGCCTGTGACCCCGAAGATGGAGGTTCGCCTATGCTACCGTTATTATTACGTATTCCGCTGCTTGAAGTTGTATTAAGAACTGGATCATGAGATCCCTATTTGTGTAAAAACTTATGTATCGTTTGTAATGGATGATGTACTATGGTATCCAATTCTGTTATGTCTCACAAAAATGGTAATCCTGGGATTGCGATGTATGGCATAACAGGCATCTGGGATTAAAAATCCGGGTGTTGACAAAATAGTTGCTTGTTACCATGCCAACTATATGCCTTAAGCATATGTGATTATACTCACTTGATAACCCAATGCTAGTTTTACTTGCAAGCTTTATACTTTATTTCTTTATCAAAGCTATTACTTAGAGTTTACTTAAGTGAATTGTAGATTCTAGAAGGATAAATGAAGGTTGCATAAAGAGCATAAAATTTGGCCTAAGCTACATAATCTTGATGTCATCCTAAGGCATGAGATTGAACTTAGTTAAAACTCCACTTGTTTACCACTCCTCATTAGTACTTACCCCAACTTGTAGATGCTAGTGCTAAGCATAAAACTTGATCAAATTTAGATGGGAATACTTGGTGGAAAAATGGTTATGAAAACCTTGGAATGATGGATCATTCTATTGAAATGTTTTGGACATGTGTTTCCGAACACCAGAGGCATGAGCCTTAGCCCTTTTTAAAACTGATGGTTGTCTCGATGCGATACCATTCCAATTTTATCGTACAACCACAATACCCGAGAATTGGGTAGGGCTTGACTGGAAATTTATATACCTTAGTATTAGTTCCCTCATGGCCAAGGTCTGAGCTGAGGCTACCTTGTGAAGATGTTCCACCTGTGCAGTACCCAAGATGACAGTTGGTCATGGTTGGGAGGCCAAACTCATAGGAGAGGTGCTTATACTAGGGCGTGTAATTGAAAGGTTAGGATTGATTATCCGCATACTGAGTATGGTGAATTCAGGATTTGTTCCTGACGGATGTATCGAATGTTGTGGTGAAAGTGTACAATCTCTGCAGAGTGTCAAACTATTCGAATAGCCGCGTCCACAGTTATGGACAGTTGGAGTGGCCATACTGTTCCCCCGTCAGATGTTTTCAAAATGACTTGTGAAATGATTTGAGACTTTGACTTGACCACAATAGATTTGTGGCATGAGATACAAGTTCCCACTTAGGTGTTATAAAACCTTAACTAGCATTCGTTGTTTCCAAACTTAGTAGAGGTAAATCTGGCTTTTTGCAAAACAACCCTAGAGCTTAGTGTCCTACTACAAAAACCCCTTTTCACCTGTTAGTATTAGTTTGCGAGTACTTAAAGAGTACTCATGGCTTTGTCCCTGGCTATTCCCATGGCCATACTATGAAGAGGAGTACCTGGACGATAGACCTAGGAAGGTCACGACAAGTAGGATCATCTCGCATCGTCAGCTTTGCCTGTGTCCCCGAAGATGGAGCTTCACCTATGCTACCATTATTATTACGTATTCTAGTGCTTGTGTTGTATTAAGACTGGATCATGAGATCCTTATTTGTGTAAGACCTTATGTATGGTTTGTAATGGATGATGTACTGTGGTATCCAATTCTGTTATGTCTCGTAAAAATGGTAATCCTGGGATTGCGATGTATGGAATAACAGGCATCTGGGATTAAAAATCCGGGTGTTGACAGAGTCGTTTTCAACCTTTCTCATTATTTCATTTTTGTTTTGCTTAGTTTCTTTTGCTTGGTTTTGTTTGCCTCTATTTATCAAAAACTCTAAAAAAATGAGTTTGGTTTGCCTTCTTTTATCAAAAACACACAAAAATTAGTTCCTACTCTAGTTGTCACCTTGCTCTAGCTCACCATGTTGGTCCCCAAGTTCACCCTTAAGGACCTTTCAATAGGTAGTGGCTCTATAATTGGGAAAGGGAATATTGAAGAATTATTTAATCATGCTAGCAAACATGAGGATATTGAGGATAGATCCATAACAGAAATTTCTCCTAATTATGAAATTGGTGCATCTTATTTAGTTCACATGTTGGAGGCTAGGTTTGTTAACCTTAACTCCATGATGCAAATTTTGTTCCTTAAACTAAAAGAAGATGATCCTGAAAAGAGAGAATTTATCCTAGAAACTTTACTAAAAGAGTTCAATCATTTTCCTAAGGACGCCAAAAAGGTCTTTAAACATTTTAATATGCTAGTCTCATGTGTAGATGTTATGGGTACTTTAGATAAAACCAAACCTAGAAAGGAAATTAAGATACCCATGCCTTTTAAACTTGTAGGAATGCATGAAGCCTTAGAAAATAAATTTGATTGGATTGTTCCTCAAAACCCATTTGACGAAAGCAGTGAACCTAAGAGAGATGAGAAGGGATCCTCTAAAACTAATTTGGATGAGGTACCTTTCCTAGTTGAAGAGATTGCGAGTATTGATCTTAATGCTTCTTCATTTGAAAATACTTGATTCTTGCTTCTTATGCCTAACTTAAAGGCGTTAAAGAAAAGTACCTATTGGGAGATAACCCAAAAGTTTTCTTGAGTCTTGGAAGTTATTACCTCAGTAATGACCATTCCTTATACTTTTGTTTGCTTTTTGTGCCAAGAATAACCTCTAATGAGAGGGAAGTATGATTTGGGGAGTTGTTGTCCCGAAACAGATTTTTGTGCTCCACCGTAAACATTCGCGTAAAATCTCTGTAAGTCGGATTGATCTGATACTTTCTGAATTTGATCTGATACTTTCTGAATAAATCCCCCAATATGTTATATAACTTTCATTAGTTCAACACTTTTTGATTTGAGCAACAGAAGGTCTTCGAAAAAATCGGTTTCTACCTGCTGGTCTGTTTTGACAGATTTCTGTCATTATTTGCATTTGCTTCTTATTGATTCCTTTTTGGGTTCTTTTTGGGAAATTAAGCTTTTTTGAGGGAATTGCTACAGTAGCTTGTGTTTTTAGTGAAAGTTTTGCTGTTCTAAAGCTAAACCCAAAGGTCTATTATATTTTGAATACACTAATGTTGCTAATGAAGATTGTGTGAAGTTTTGTATGAAGGAAAAAATTTCATGTGTAGAGAAAGAATGATGTAATGAGATGAAGAATGGAAAAAAGCTCAATCTTGGATATGCCACCCCGTGTCACCCCAAGAAATATTCAAGAGGTACAAGCGCCAAAGCTTGGGGATGCCCAAGGCATCCCCTTCTCCATCAATAAAAATCTCAAGTCCTTTCTAGACACTTCGTTTTTATTATTTCATGCACTGTTGTGTTGTTCTTGGAGCATCTTAGTTTTCATTTGGTTTGCTTAGTTTGCTTGAATAAAGTAGTTTGGACACCCGTTCTCGCTGTGTTGTTTCAAATAAGTTGATTGGTGTTGGAGAGGAGTAGAAAGTTCTTGCTTGAATAGTACAAGAGGAGCTTGCTTTGTCTGTGACTTAGACTTTATCATGTCATGCTAGATGTTGTTTTGACCTTATGCTTAGTGATTATTTCGGTAGCATGACTTTTTGCAAAAAAATTGGTATTGCTTAATGTGCCTTGAAGGAATCATGCGTTGTTTTAGCATACAAAAGCATAGTATTGTGGTATTCTCCTTTGATGCTTTGTTTGGGTTGACTTGGCACATGATCACACCATGTTATGACTATGAACCATTCACCATAGCCTCTATAATCATTTAGTCCTTGACTTGTAGTACCTCTTTATGCTTTGATTAGTAATGTTTTGTCGCTCTGCATGATTATGGCCATTATTGCTCTCTTAGTTGTTCGCTCCCAGTCTTTTGCTAGCCTCCACTTGTATGAGTAAGCTCTACTCATGCATCCAACTCCCAAGAAACCAAGTTATTCCAAAGTGTCCACTATAAATTCCTATGCATGGTGTGTTAAACCATTCCAAGTATATTCTTGTTTTCATCTATCTTCCAATTAAAAAGTCTCTTTGTTATGTGAAAACTTAGTGATTAAAGCTCTCACAAACTTGATGGCACACTTTATTTTTCTTGACCCTAATAAACGTGAACCATTGTGTCATCTATGTTGTATATGCTTGCACTTATACATTGGAATTAGCAGAACCATGCTGTCACGGGGAACGCTTTCAACATTGCACTTGTACTTTGTACATAGTTGATATCATGCTGTTTTGTCTATGGATGTCGTCGGTGTGAAATGAAAGGGGAGCTTGTAAGTCCATGGAGTTATGTATGTGTGTTAGATAAACGCCTGGGCCGCTAGACGAAGCCATGCCTAATCATGGTGGAAACTTGCAGCATCACCATAATGACATCTATGAAGCTTTCTTCTTATAAAGAAAGAGACATATTGAAAAGAGTAAAGAGAGAAAAAATCACCATATTCCCATGGTAAATAAGAAGATTGCTGAGATGCTCATTGTCTGCTTGCCTTGTCATTTTGATTATGGGATAGCTCCTGTATCATGTGCAAGGGGTACCCCGTTGGCGGTTCTCTATGATACACATGTATTTACTATGCCAAGAACTTACAGGTGACTAAAGTTGACTAGCATGAGGAGCGGCCCTCGTATTCAAGGGACATGATATTGCCAACTTATACTTTGTCAAGCATATACTCCATAGTTTGTTCACTTTAACCTTAATCACTTCAAGATGCTTATGATAGGGGCAATGAGAGCTGAAAGCTAATAAGTACCATAATATTTGGAATCTCTTTTTGAAACTTGAAATCCCTGCTTCCCTCTTTTGTGAAGGGCCTTTCTTCCACCATTATATTGAGTATCCAACTTCTATCCTTAGGCACCAATTATGAGAGCATAGTTGCCATTCTTAGTTCTATGTGCATTGTCCCAAAACTTATTAATTGATGCATATTGTTGATATTGCTTATTCTTGTGCTATTTGTATCTAGTAACTCTTATGAACTTTGAAGGTGTCCTATGCATCTATTTGCTACTCCATGAGGGACAAGCTGAATGCCACTATGCTATGTTTTCTGTATGTGAAACAAATAAACGTTTTTCAATGCATGTTATTCATGATCTTTGTTTGTAACCTTTCATGTTGCATGCATAGTTACTTTGTCTTACTGTTAGAACTCCATCTTTCATGCTCATGTTTAGAGCTCTTTGATCCTAGCTTTCAATGATTGCAAATGGTTTGATCTTGATTTTGATGGTGCATGTCACGTCAAAAATTATTCTTTTTATCACTTACCTACTCGAGGACGAGCATGAGTTAAGCTTGCGAATGCTTGATATGTCGGAAACTTATCTATAATTTTTGATGTTTCATGCTTGTTCAGTATCTACTTTGCTTTGCTTCGTCTACACTTTGAGGTGTTTTTATATGTTTTTCTAGACTAACCTATTAACAAGATGCCATAGTGCCAGTTGCCTGTTTTCTTCTGTTTTTGGTGTCAGAAAAGGCAGAAAATCAATATTATCAGAATAGGATGGGACAAAAACCAAAGTCAATATTTTACCGTGGGGAACACGGAGCCGGAATACGAGACGGAGGGGAGCCACCAGGGGGCCACACCCCTGACCCGCGTGGCTAGGCTGGGCCCGCGCTTGGGGGGGCGGCCGCCCTGGCTGCTCCCTGCCTCGCCTCTTCGCATATAAAGACCCCCCTTGATGCCAAAACCCTAAGGACCCAATCAATATTCCACGAAATAGTCCGTAGCCGCCGTCACCATCGTCCCTAGATCGAGGGGGATCTAAAGGTCTTCTCGGCACCTTGCCGGAGGGTAGATCATCCCGGAGGCGTTCTTCTTCATCATTCTAGCCTCCGGTATGAAGCGTGAGTAGTTCTACCTTGGACTACGAGTCCATGTAGTAGCTAGATGGTTGTATCTCCTCCTTTGTGCTACCATGTTTAGATCTTGTGATCTCCGTTCATGATAAAGATCATCTATTTGTAATCATGCATGTTGTGTTTGCGGGGATCCGATGGATATTGAGATTACTATGTCAGATTGATTAATGGTTTTGTCTTATTGATTCTATCATATCTGTGTTATTTGATATTTTGCATGATCTCCGTTTCTAGTAGCTATCTTGGCCAAGTAGATGCTAGTGACTCCAAGAGGGGGTATTTATGCTCGATAGTGGGTTCATGCCTCTATTTAATCTAAGGGAAGTGATAGAAATCTGTAAGGTTGTAGATGTGCCGTTGCTACTATGGAGAAAACAACGGTCTCTTGTTCATGGAACAAGTGGATTGTTTACCTTACATGCTTTGCTTAAAGCAGTTATCCGTTGCTTGCAACTTAATACTGGAGGGGGTTCGGATGATAACCTGAAGGTGGATTACTAGTCATAGATGCAGTTGGATGGCGGTCTATGTATCTTGTTGTATTGCCCAATCGAATCTCATAGGATCATGAATGTCTAGTATTGCATTGTTATACCTTGCTCAGTCCTGTCAATTGTCCTGCTATAATTTGTTTACCCGGCATGCCATGTTTGTTTATCTTAAGGAGAACACTTCTAGTGAACTATGGACCCCGGTCCAATCTTTACCATTGATACATCTTTCATTGTTACTGTTTACTTTCTGCAAACCACTATTACCTTCCACACCATACAGTTAACCCTTTGTTTTCAGCAAACCGGTGAGATTGACAACCTCACTGTTCGTTGGGGCAAAGTATTGAGTTTGTGTTGTGCAGGTTTCCAAGTTGCTAGCAACACCTTTGAGTCGTTTCCTTCCTCCTACTGGTTCGATAAGCTTGGTTTCTTACTTAGGGAAAACTTGTTGCTGTGCTCATCACAGCTTCCTCTTGGGGTCTCCCAATGAAGCTTCCACGCACCATCAGCGCAATCTGGTGCATCGGTTCTGGTTCTCAATTAAAAATATTTAGGGACAATTGGATCCCGCGTCAAGAGGTTCTGCGGGTGAATGCACGAAGGGGTCACTCAAGAATAAGCTGGGTTTCTGAGCTCATTGATCAATCAATGCGCTCCTGGGATGAGGAGGCAGTCTGATCCTGTTGCTCAGAATTGGATGCTAATGCGATTCTGGCCATTAAATTAGCTCATAGGCAATGTGAGGATTTTGTTGCCTGGTTCCCGAAAAGAGTGGGATCTTCTCCGTTCGATTGGCCTACAAGTTAGGTATGGAGCCAGAATTTAGTTCTTTAAGCAATGGCCAATCTAGCTCTCGACCTTTTGGTGATCGGGGCATCTGGGATCTAGTCTAGAAGGCGCACGCCCCGAATAAAATTCATGTGTTTTGCTTGGAAAGTGGCTACTCTATGCTGGCCGTGAAAGATGAACTCTACCGACAAATCAATTCTATTGAGTCTGTTTGTGCTATTTGTGGTCGTGAGGATGAAGATGCACACCACGTGCTAGTGCGCTGTACGATTGCTAGAGCTCTAAGAGAGGAGATGAGGAAAGTCTGGACACTACCATCAGAAGAGGCGCTACAGGATTCTGGAACTGAATGGCTCTTGTCCTTGCTGAATGGCATGCATGGAGACATGCGATCACACACCCTGTTTCTCCTATGGCGTGTTTGGCATCACCATAACAACATCATTCATGGGGATGGGAAGGCTTCAGTAGCTGCATCAGCGACTTTTATTGCTAATTATTTAACTTCCTTTTCTACAGTTTCTCCAGCCAATGTTGATCCTAAAGGTAAAGAAATCGTGTCATCTGAATTCAGTGCGCATGAGGGTGCGTCCGGCCTTTCCAGTTGGAAAGCACCAGAGGAAGGACATGTTAAAGCAAATGTTGATGTCGGTTGGGATCCGAGGACAAGAAGGGCAGGTATCAGCGTCATCATCAGGGACAATCTCGGTCGGCCCATCATAACTCAGTGGAAATCTGTTCCTAACTACGCAAGTGCTGAAGAAGCTGAGGTGTTGGCGTGTTTACAGGGCCTAAAACATCTTACACAACACTTTACAGGACCAGCTATCCTAGAGACTGATTGCCTTCATGCAGTGCAGGCAATCAACGACTTAGGGAATGACCGTTCGGACTATTGGTGCCTCTATTTACAAGCTAAGGAGCTCTTGCGGGCGTTTGAGGGTTTTAGTGTGGTTAAGGTGGGGCGGGTGATTAATGGTGTCGCCCACTCCTTAGCATAGTTAGGTAAGTCAGGAGCGAGTGATCTTTTGTGGAGGTCATCACCGAGATGCGCCTTGGCTTTGATTGACCGTGATTGTATGAACATTGTGTAATCCTCGGAGCAGCAAGTTTCTTATGCACTCTTTTCCTTACCGGGGTACCTGAGGGGATTAAAAGGTTTTTAATGAGGCGGCTTGCTGCTCATATTTAATGAAATGTTCTTACCTAAAAAAAGTAAACAATACGTAGTTCGGCCTGTTTTAGTCATTCGAAAACCTTGCTATGGAGAATGGCCAGATCGAGGGTTTTTGGTTCCTTGTTTATTTTGCTCTTTCTTTCTGTTTGTAACCGCTTGCATATAACTGTTTGGTTCAAGAAAGGTAATGAAAACATAAATGTAAACAAATGACACTGTTAATGTAAACAGAATGGAGGAAAACAAAAACATAATGTTGGAATTTTGGCCTTAAATAGCCTAGCCCATTTGCCATTCCAATAATTCCTGAAAATCTTAGTGGCCCATGTGGCCCATTCATGCATGGCAAGAGGTGGGACAAATGTTTAGTCCCACATTGCTAGTTGAAGGAGGTATGCACCAGCTTATAAGGGAGGCTCTCCTACCACTTGGTAAAAGGATAGAAGGAAAAGGAGAGAGTCCCACACACGCGCTCCTCCTCCTCCGCCACCCGCCTCGCCTCGCCACGCCACGCCGCGACGCGCGCGCCACGGGTTGCGGGTTGCGGTTAATTCGAACTTAGTGGAGGCTGTTTGGCTTCGGTCGCTGCCTGTTCATTTCCTCTTCCGACGCTGAGGGTCGCTCCTCTCCTCAGACACACAATCAGAACCACCGCCTCCAAGTTCTAGAGCACTGAGCTACCACCAGTTCTTCCCCATCCCGTCTTGCAGCGTGCACCGTGAGCCGGGACAGTAGGCCTCTGAAACCCCGCCTCTTCGAGTCATGTACGGGAGAAGGGCGATAAGGTTTTTGGGGAGCTCTATCGGCGCGACTACTGGCTTCATCACGGACTCCTTCACCAATGCTGACGACATCTTCCCCAACGACGACTTCTTCCCCACCATCGAGAACCCCTTCCTCGACGACATGGGTGACAACTCCAACGCCAACACCGACGCACTGATGTATGATTTCTTTCTTCATCTTGTTCAGATTACTTCGATCTCTCTGCAACTCTCTGCATACTTTCTGCCAGATTACTTGGCTAGTTTAATTTTTTATTATTCTAGTCATGTTTTAACTGTTGTTTATTTCTCAAATCACTTGGTAAATTTCTCATATTTCCAACAATCCAAAAACCTTATTATAGGCAATTTACTCCTAGTGGTTTCGTGGCATCTGTGAAGCCACCTGTCTTTGAGGGTACACACTATAAGATATGGCGCGTGAGAGCAGTTCTCTGGTTTGAGAACACGAACTGCTATGACGCCACTCTTGGCAAGC
Source organism: Avena sativa (assembly GCA_916181665.1). Classification (NCBI taxonomy): domain Eukaryota; kingdom Viridiplantae; phylum Streptophyta; class Magnoliopsida; order Poales; family Poaceae; genus Avena; species Avena sativa. The sequence continues at coordinate 131,520,366 of OV702298.1, forward strand.
CCGAGGGAGAGCTTACTCCTGCCCAGGAGCAAGTTTTCTAGAAAAATGACAAGTTGTTCAGGGTTGCTCTGTTGTCTGTGCTTGGGGAGAACATTGTGTAACCCTATATATCATTTGATAATGGAAGGACACGTGGGCTGCTCTCGAGGCCAAGTTTGGGGTATCGGACGCTGGCAGTGAACTGTATATCATGAAGCAATTCTATGACTTCAAGATGTCTGATGATCGCTCTGTCGTTGAGCAGGCTCATGAGATACAACACTGGCCAAGGAGCTTGAGTACTTCTCCTGTGTGTTACCGGACAAGTGCGTTGCTGGGGGCATTATTTCCAAGCTTCCCCATTCATGGAGGAACTTTGCTACTTCCCTGAAGCACAAGAGATAGGAGTTTTCTGTACCGGATCTCATTCGGACTCTTGATGTGGAAGAGAAGGCAAGAAAAAAATACACACGTGCTCAAGTTGCTGAGGGAGGTTCAAGTGCCAACTTGGTACAGAAAAATAACTTCTAGTCCCATAAGTTCAAGAACAAGAGCAAGTTTGATGGCAAGGGCAAGTTCGATGGGAAGAACAAGCCCTCACATTCTACCAATTTTAAGAAGAAGACTGATAAGAAGAAAGGTTCCTGTCATGTGTGTGGTGATCCTGATCACTGGGCTCCTAGCTGCCCCAACCGCTATGATAGGCGCCAACATGGAAGGGCGGAAAGGCCGCTAATGTTGTCATGAGTGACGTTGAGATGAAGGATGTTGGGTATGGTATATTACCTACTATTCTTTCATTATGTCATTCTCCTGATTGGTGGATTGACATGGGCGCTAATGTACATGTTTGTTCTAACATTTCCATGTTTTCTTCATATTAGGTCAGAGGGACTCAGTCCGTGCTAATGAGTAACGACTCGCATGCTTCTGTTCATGGTGTTGGCACGGTCAATCAGAAGATCACTTCGGGAAAGACCGTACGCCTAAAGAACATGCATCATGTTCCCTCAATAAATAAGAATCTTGTTAGCGGATCTCTTCTATGTCGTGATGGCTACAAGATTGTTTTCGAGTCCAATAAGTTTGTACTGTCTAAGTTTGGTACTTTTATTGGTAAAGGATATGAGTGCGGAGGTCTATTCCACCTCTCATTGTCAGATGTTTGTAATAAAGTTGTGAATCATATTTCGTCTGATCTTATATCAAATGTCTGGCATTCATGTCTTTGTCATGTTAATTTTGGGTGCATGACGCGGTTATCTAAAATGAATTTAATCCCAAATTTCACTACTGTCAAAGGATCTAAGTGCCTAGCCTATGTGCAAGCAAAACAACCTCGCAAGTCACATACAACTGCAGAGGTGATAAATTTGGCACCACTAGAACTCATAGATTCTGATCTTTGTGAGATGAACGGTGTGTTGACAAAAAGTGGAAAGAAATATTTTATGACGTTGATCGATGACTCTACGAGATACTGTCATGTGTATCATCTGAAAACAAAAGATGGGGCTTTGAGTTTCTTCAAAGTCTATAAAGCTGAAGCAGAAAACCAACTTGCTCAAAAGATTAAGAGGCTTAGGTCTGATCGTGGTGGAGAGTATTTTTCCAACGAGTTTGACTCCTTTTGTGCGGAACATGGTATAATCCATGAGAGGACGCCTCCCTATTCACCCCATTCAAACAGGGTAGCCGAAAGTAAGAAACCACACTCTAAAAGATTTGGTTAACGCCATGTTAGACACATCGGGTCTCTCCGAGGAATGGTGGGGGGATGCATTACTGACCGCGTGTCATGTCCTAAACCGATTACCCAAAAAGAACAAAGAAATTATTCCATTTGAAGAATGGGAGAAGAAAAGGTTAAATCTCTCTTAGCTACGAACTTGGGGTTGTTTGGCAAAAGTTCATGTGCCAGTCCCCAAGAAGCGCAAGCTTGGACCAAAAACCGTGGACTATGTATTTCAGGGATATTCTTTTCGTAGCATTGGCTATCGATTCTTGGTAGTAAAATCCAGAGTACCAGACATGCATGTTGGTAAAATCATGGAGTCGAATGATGCAACTTTCTTTGAGGATATATTTCCCATGAGGATACGCCTAACTCATCAAGTCAGGAATTAGATACAATTTCTGAACCAATCATTCCAATTGAACACCTAGAAAATCCCGAGGAGGAGATAACAAAATTCCTAAAAGGAGCAAGAGACAGAGGACTGCAAAGTATTTTGGTTATGATTTCGTTGTATACCTCGTGGATGATACTCCCACTTCTATTTCAGAAACCTATGCATCTCCTGATGCTGACTACTGGAAGGAAGCCGTCCGTAGTGAGATGGACTCCATTTTAGCTAATGTAACATGGGAGATCACTGATCGTCCTGATGGGTGCAAACCTGTAGGATGTAAATGGGTGTTTAAGAAGAAACTAAGGCCTAATGGTATTATTGAGAAGTACAAGGCAAGGATTGTGGCCAAGGGTTATACCCAAAAGGAAGGTGAAGACTTCTTTGACACTTACTCACCTGTAGAAAGGTTGACCACCATTTGAGTACTACTTTCTCTGGCTGCCTCACACGGTCTTCTCGTTCATCAAATGGACGTTAAGACGGCTTTCCTAAATGGAGAGTTGGATGAGGAAATTTATATGGATCAACCAAATGGTTTTGTAGTAAATGGTCAAGAAGGAAAAGTGTGCAAGCTGCTGAAGTCATTATATGGTCTTAAACAAGCACCTAAGCTGTGGCACGAGAAGTTTGACAAAACCTTAACCGCTGCAGGCTTTGTTGTAAACGAAGCTGACAAGTGTGTATACTATCGCCATGTTGGGGGCAAAGGAGTTATTCTATGTTTGTATGTTGATGACATACTGATCTTTGGGACCAACCTAATTGTAATTGAGGAGGTCAAGGATTACTTATCTCAGTCTTTTGAGATGAAGGATCTAGGAGTAGCTGATGTTATCTTGAACATCAAACCGTTGAGAGATGATGATAGTGGGATCACACTACTTCAGTCTCACTATGTGGACAAGATTTTGAGTCGCTTTGGGTATAGCGACTACAAGTTTTCTCCAACACTGTATGATCCTAGTGTGCTACTTCGAAAGAATCGAGGCACCGTTAGAGATCAATTGACATATTCTTAAATAATTGTCTCGCTTATGTACTTAGCTGGCGCTACAAGGCCTGCCATCGCATTTTCTATTAGCAAGCTCAGTCGATTTGTTTCAAATCCTGGAGACGATCATTGGCAAGCTCTTGAAAGAGTCATGCACTATCTAAAAGGCACTGGAAGCTATGGTATTCACTATACTGGGTATCCGAGGGTACTTGAGGGTTATAGTGATTCAAATTAGATATCTGATGCTGATGAGATAAAGGTCATGAGTGGATATGTGTTTACACTTGGTGGTGGCATTGTTTCTTGGAAGTCTTGCAAGCAGACCATCTTAACGAGGTCAACTATGGAAGCAGAACTCACAACACTAGACACGACCACTGTTGAAGCAGAGTGGCTTCATGAACTCTTGATGGACTTACCTGTGGTTGAAAAACCTATACCCGCAATTCCAATGAACTATGATAATCAAACTATGATTATTAAGGTGAACAGTTCTAAGTATAATATGAAGTCCTCAAGACATGTGAAGAGGAGACTAAAATCTATCAAGAAAATGAGAAACTCTGAATTTATTGCATTGGATTATATCCAAACATCTAAGAACCTGGCAGATCCCTTCACAAAGGGACTATCACACAAAGGGACCCACACTATGAGTTTTCCACAGTGGAAAACCAATCTATGTGATCGGAGATCCCGTGAATTAGAATTAGGAGACAAGCTGTTGGTAGACTGAGAGAAAAGTATCCCTACTTTAATAAACACCACTCCGTGAAGCTGCAATACTTTCCTATTCTGCATGGCAGGTTGGTTTTTATCTTAATGTGTTCTAAGCGGCTTAATATTAAGCAGATATGTTGTCCTGCAGAACCTCTTTTGAAGAACACACCTATATGAGTATGACTGTCGCAGTCTATGAGAGTTGGGTTCTCTCCAATAAACTCATGAAAGGCCATGGAGTATGACGCATAAGCTCCACCCTCGGGAAAGTACCACAGTAGCTCAGTATCGGTCAAGGCTTTGTGTGAATCTAGGTTGCAACAAACTTGAAGTTTAAGGCATAGTCCACTATACAAGTCGCAGCCTAGTGTAGCATAGAATTCTACGTGGAAGTTCAACTTAATAGTCTCCACTATAGTACCGGTGTATAAACAATGTTTTGAAACCAAAGGCAAATTACATGTGCCTCTAGGATCTGGTGAGGGATTGTTGGAATTTTAGCCTAAATAGCCCAGCCCATTTTCCATTCCAATAATTCTTGAAAATCCTAGAGGCCCATGTGGCCCATTCATGCATGGCAAGAGGTGGGACAAATGTTTAGTCACACATTGCTAGTTGAAAGATGTTTGCACCAGCTTATAAGGGAGACTCTCCTACCACTTGGTAAAAGGATGAGAAGGAGAAGGAGAGAGTCCCACACGCGCGCTCCTCCTCCTCCGCCTGCCTCGTCTCGCCTCGCCATGCCACGCCACGCCACGCGCCGCGTGTTGCGGGAATCTCGTCGAGCCTAGTTCTTTTTTGCCATGCATGACTGGTATATGAACGGGTGTGCAAAATTTGAACAGTCTGCGCTAATGGGTTTTAAATACGAACTCAGTGGAGGTTTAATTGGAACTTAGTGGAGGCTATTTGGCTTCGGTCGCTGCCTGTTCGTTTCGTCTTCCGACACCGCCTGTTCACATGTCTACCCGTGCCTATAAGAGCAGAGAGTCGCTCCTCTCCTCAGACACACAATCATAACCACCACCTCCAAGCTCCAAAGAACCGAGCTGCCACCAGTTCTTCCTGATCCCGTCTTGCGGCGTGCACCGCGAGCCGGGACAGTAGGCCTCCGGAACCCCGCCTCTTCGATTCGTGTACGGGAGAAGGGCGATAAGGTTTTTGGGGAGCGCTATCGGCGTGACTACTAGCTTCATCACGGACTCCTTCACCAACACCGACGACATCTTGCCCAACGACGACTTCTTCCCCGCCATCGAGAACCTCTTCCTCGACGACATTGGTGACAACTCCAATGCCAACACTGGCGCACTGTTGTATGCTTTCTTTCTTCATCTTTTTCAGATTACTTCAATCTCTCTACAACTCTCTGCATACTTTATGTTAGATTACTTGGCTAGTTTAATTTTGATTATTCTAGTCATATTTTACCTGCTATTTATTTGTCATAAATCACTTGGTAAATTTCTCATATTTCCAACACATAAATGTAAACAATGACACCATTAATGTAAATAGAATGGAGGAAAACGAAAACAAGTTTAATTTTGTTGCCATGGAATGTAACATTAATCAATACCATAGGATCTCTTTTATAAACGGGGTTCGAGCAGCTGCCGACAATGTGGTGCATCTCACGGCAGCGTGGGAGGAGGTCGAGTAGCCCAACTATAGCCTCCGGAGCCACCCGGAGGGGTTGGGCCGCCCAGTGCTCGCCATTTTTCGGGCACAGCAGAAGCTTGTCGAGTAAGGAGTAATAACCAATGCAGATCACTCGCCAACATCAGCGGCGGCGGGCGGCCAACGGTGGCCTGGGGAACAACTACACATCGTCTTCTGTCTGCCATGTGGCCGTGGTGGACAATGAGCAGGGAGGAAGCTACTTGTGGTCATCGGCGCCGACGGGCTCGGCGTACGGCAATACGCCATATGACTTCTTGACTATTGCGAAGCGCGGGGCACCCTGGCCGGACGGGCGGCCATCGGCGGATCGAATATGTGTCCAGAGGGCACTACGAGGAGAAGAACCCGCTCCAATCGGTGACGATGCGGGAAAACGCACATGCGGCGGCGTTGTGGATAGACGAGATCAAGGAGAAACTGACGTTGAGATAGCCATATCGCTTTCCGATTATAGAGGATTATGGGCGGAATCCGATTTGTACTGCATCCGTAACTGATACTGCGGTATCTGATTACGGGCAAATTGTATCAAACACAATCAAACATAATCAACTGCTCCCTCCAATTTATATAATTTTTCGTTAAAATGGATGTATCTAGCACTAAAACATGTTTAGATACATTTATTTTAGTGACAAATAATATAAATCAGAGAGAGTAACAACGTAAACAAATTACGTTACAAACTCACCAATGAAACACCTTCTAAAGAGTTGCCTTAGAGCACCCACGCCGCTGAGGCGCTTGCACCTTGCACGAAAGCCTACTAATTCAGTTTTTACATGCACTAAGCGGCAGCCGCCTTGTAGTCGTTTTTTTTTCACCAAACGTGTAACACCGGGAATTAGCTAAACTGGCTGGGATTTAATCTCTGGTGCATGTGCATAAGCGCCCTATTGTCTGCTCTTAGCTCTCTCCCTTCCGAAGTTCGCAAAGAAAATCTTCTTATGTACGCAGTGTAAAGGAATCATTTGGGGGGAAATATCTTTCTAGGTTTGAAACCTTAAATATAATATTTTAGATTAAAAAGAAACTCAAAGTTCCTAATTCTCCAATTATCTAATACTTCTTAGATAAACTCGATGACAACGTGTTTCTGTATTACACATATTCTTGTGAAACTTGAGGGTGTTGATTACCATCTGACGAGGGTTTGACTCATCAATGTCATTGTTATAGACTTGGATTTTGGAGAAGAAGGGGAGGATGGAGATCGTGGAATGGCTAACAGACTCGCAATACAGGGACACGAGGTTTACCCAGGTTCAGGTCCCCGGAGGAAAAACCCTACTCCTGCTTTTCTGTTCTTGATTGATGGCGATGCCGATGATTACAAGGGTGCGCAAAAGAAATCTAGATTGAAGTGTGTTCTAGGGTATCAGGTGAGAGAGCCTCCTCGCCATGCCCTCCTGGCCTTTATATGGGGAGGCCAGGTCTCAGGGTAGATCAAGTCGGTTACATATTAGGGTTAACCCTTTTAAAATTCTATCTACATTATCCGTGTCCTCCAAGAAGTTGAGTTCTCTTCGGTCTTAAGTCATCCGAAGTCTTCTTGGGCTTCACGATTGCAGCAGGTCCTTCTTGTGGGCCTCCGTTGGAGGTAGGCTAACGTTAGGTACCTGTATGCATATCCATGTCAGTAGTCGTCAAGTGTTCAGCCGAATCGTAGATTCGACTGGATACTCTATAGTATTTTGAGTTCTTGTCATCCAAACATGTTTCGGGTGGATATGTTGGTTCATAGGGATTGATACGTGTGCCTGACTCACCCGACGAATTAGGGTTAGTTAACTGTCTTTGGACAAAAAACACGATCTACTTCAGACTCGAGTCCTCGGACTCAAATCCGGAAAAATGTTGGCGTAATTCGACCCAGGCCACGGATGTCTTATAGGAGTCGAATTTCAGTGTTTAAATTATGTACCCAACGCGTCCGTTAGGATTTTTCATCGTGCCTGTTGACACGGAAAATTTCTAGCAGAGCGCAGTCTAGTGTGTTGTCAGGCCATCCGAAGTATCTGTAGGTCTTATCTTTGTGTTGCAGATACAACATCCAAAAATTTATCGCTGCGGAGGCGTTTCGGGTAACCAAGGAGACGGTATCTCGCTTAGCATCAATTTGGGCAAAGTTACCAATGTGATTTTTTTCCTGGAGGATCCGCAGGATCTCATTCGAATAATTCATAGCGTGCGCGGTTAGCGCTCCCTATGGTAGTAGCCCCTAAATGTCTATTCGAGTGATAGATTCGAGCGGAGACTTTAATTCTGTGGATGCCAGCAACATCGTTGCTTTTTTGAGTGCGCGACCAGCGCTCCTTATGGGAGTAGCCTCTGAGTGTCTGCTCGAGTCGTAGACTCGAGCAGAGACTTTAATTCTGCGGATGCCAGCAATGCCGTTGCTTTTTCGAGTGCGCGACCAACGGTCCTTATGGGAGTAGTCCCCGAGTGTCTGTTCGTCATAGACTCGAGCAGAAACTTTGAGTTACTAGTTAATAAAACAATTACCCAAAAATTATTCAGGTGAACCAGCTCCCTATGGGAGTATCCCACGAGTATTCGATTGAGTCGTAGACTCGAGTGAGTACTCATATATTCAGTCGAAAGAATCTGAATGTTGCTAGCTTTCTTCCCTTGAGACTTGATGACATCATTGATGATGCTTGGTGAGCTCAATCGTCTGCGGCAGCAGTGATGAAAAGACTAGACGCTAGTGGATCCCACTTTATGATGGGGATTTAACTAGTCACGCGCTATTTACGCAAAAAGTTACTACATCTCCTCGATTTCCAAGCGTAGTGGACGGCGTGCTCACGACGGTTCGGGCGATGCCTACCACGTGTATGGTGCGATGAAGGGCACACGTTAGGGTAAGCAGATCGACGGTTTTGCGCCGTCGTCTTCGTTGATTCATACATCAAGGTGTTGTGGTAATTTTTCCATTCACCATTTTCTCGTGCCTCTCGCTGTTAGCTTTCTTTCGCCATTCTTAGAGCTTGCGTGCATCGTGCACTAGACATCCTTCGTACTTTTCCGTCCTTGTTCCTTCGTGCCCACTGTGCTGCGTGCCGCATTAGCAAGATGGAGAAGTCCAAGAAATCCACCGCCACCTTCAGGACAAGCACCGCGGGTGCTGCGAAGAAGACCTCCACCGCCGGCCGCATCACGAATGACAGCTGGTGGTGATCGACCGTGAGGGAGGCGGATTTGCGCCGCCTGCACGAGTTGCACCTGATCCGCGAGAAGAAGGGCGATGTCCTCATCCCCGGCAATGATGCAATTCCTCGAGCTCCCGAGGGATTTGTTGTTATCTTTGTTACCTTTCTCATTCAAGGTCTTTCCCTTCCTGCCCACGACTTCCTTCGTGGGCTTATTTTCCTTTATGGGATTCAGCTCATTCAGATGTCGTCCAACTCTATTCTGTACATTGTGTACTTTATCATGTTGTGCGAGTGTTGGCTTGATATTGAGCTGCACTTCGGCCTCTTCAAGAAACTCTATTCCCTAAAGAGGTAGTCGGGCTGCCAAGGGGTCTATGAACTGGGAGGATGCGGGATATCTATCCGTCCTAACATCTAGTACTCTTTCTCTTTATGTGAGTCCGTACAGGGGTGGAGGAACAAATGGTTATACATCCGCGACTCAAATTGCGCCAGCCAGAATTACGGCCTGGCCCCCTTCGACGCCAACAAGATGATATCCCACAACCATTCGTGGTGGAACGAAATTCTTGCAGGTGAGGCTGCATGTAACATCCCACGATTAGCACCTCGAAATAGACAGGACACATGTTTGTGCATTGCATTCATGCATAAGAAAATCCGGGGAATTTTCGCGCAAAACTAAAGAAGCTGTAGAGGGATCGAGATCTCTCTTGTTCTGATGGAAACACCAGGACAAGTGCGATGGATTTCGACATGACCTCTATTGTACTTTTGTGTTTGAGGGGAAGGATATTAAAATTTGAATATTCAATTGGTGAATTTGAATTCTAAAAGAATTTGAAATGGAATAATAATTGGAAACTAAATTGTAATAGAAAATAAGAGGTGAACTGTTATTTATAAACAAGGTATAATCTTTTATTCAAATAGAAAAGATAGTGGAAATTTAAATAAAATTAAATGAGTAAATGAGTAATGTAATATGATATTACAATAATGAAATAATAAACAAGAATTGATAAAGAATAATCTTATTTACATTACACATTATTATATTATCTTTACAATTATGAACCAAAGGGATAATAAGATAATGAAATAGAGAGGAATAATTTTATTACAATAATATAAACATTACACTATTTTTATTAAGTTCCAAACAAATGAAGAATTACAATAAAGAATAAAAGTACACTACTATAAACAAATAAATATAAAATTGAATCACATAAATAAAAAACTAAAAAGATTTTTATTACAAGCAGATATAAATATTACATTGTCTTTGCAAATGCATTATAAAAGAAAAAGAAAACTAGTACACTTTATTGAATAAAATAAACAATACAATATTTCTTTACATAAGAACAAATGAAAACCTATACTAAACTTTAAGGAGATTTCTTCATCTTCCTGATCTTTTCTCCTCTATTGGATCCCTGCAAATGAGACAAGCAAACAAGAAAAGCTAGTAGAAAATAAAAGCCAAAGGAAAGAATGTTGGGGAAATGAACTCTCAGTTTAGGCAGAGAAGTGCTACTGCCAATATCATCATAGAGTAATTCAAAAGGGCCAAAATAGTAATTCAAAAGGGCCAATATCATCATAGAGCTCGCCGGAGAGGAAGTAGAAGCAATATCGACGACAGCGGCAAGACAGAGCACTGTGGCATGGCGACACGAGGAACATCATGATGCTTAACTCGCGCCGAGCCACACCGCTACATCATGACTGCCATAGCATCGGAGCAGCCCTGTGAGGAAGGCAACACACCAACGAGGGAACGACGATGCCGTGGGCCTCAAAACCCTAGCACCGGTGAGGGAAGGGTACGGACTGATACAAGACCTATTCCCAAATCAAATTGGAGGACCAGCTCAGGCTAGAAGGGAACAAGCTCCCATGACCATCGGCGACGGCCGCAACTGCCTGTCTCGCCGGAATCAGGCGGGCGACAACAACAGCGTCGCCAACAACTAGGAGGGGAAAGAAACGAGAATGTGAGATGTGAGAGAGAGTGGGGGAATGGCTGGGCCGGGGTGGTGTTTGACCCTAAGCCTTGTTGGGCAAAGCTGGGTTCAATTAGGCTAATTGATAAGCATGTCCTAGTTCCAAAATAATTAAATAGAATTTAACACAAAAAGGAATAGAATAAATAAATGCTCATATTACCCTAAACTTATTTCATCTCCATAAAAATATAGAAAAATCCTAAAAATACATATGATATATAAAAATCATCACAAAAATAATATCCACCTAAGAAAAATATAATCTTACTTATTCAAGTTAAATAAAATGCAAATAAATATTAACATCACTCAAGCCTAATTGAAATTTCATAAAATAAGGAAAAAATCCTAAAAATGAATTAAAATCATTTTTGTGTATAAAAATAAATATACTATTTTATAAAAATACTAGCCTAATTTTTTATAAAAAAATATGAAGTAAATATTCAAAGACATTTAATCCTTGATGGAATTTTATAAACATAAGAATAATACTTAAAAATAAATAAAAATAATTTTTAAAGTCTTGAAAAAATATATTACACTAGAAAATTATTAAATATAATATTAGAAAAGTTTTTGATATTTTAAAGTAATAAATCCTTATCTATTATCTATTTTGAAAATTCTTTAAAACCATTTCTTAAATAAGAAATAATTATATTTCTTTAGAAATATCAAAACCTTAAAATCTAATTACTAAAGTTCTAAAACATAACTAAGATTTATAATAAAACTTAAGCAAAAATCATTAACTTTATAATACTCTTTTAAACCTTAAACCAAAATTCAAAACCACAATCTTTAAGATAAATTTATATATCATTCACTTATATGAAGAGGGAATGATCTTAACATCTAAATCATAATTAACATGAATTTGAAACTAACACCTTAACAACACCATCCAAATTATATTTTCTTTGATAGTTGCATGTTATTTTCATAATATCAAAACAAATTTAATCTAATCATTCACTTGAATGTAAAGTGAATAATCCCACACTTTAATCATACTTATCATAAATCCAAAACTTGAGAATAATTAAAACAAATTACACCTTAAGTTTATTTACCCTTTTAAAGTTAACTTTAGTCTCAAGGCTTATAAACATTATGTCTAAGAAACTACTTATGTTTTTATAGTTAACTTTGGTCTATTCCAATTAAGACATAAAGCATCTCAAGTCCAAACTAACCAATCACACACCAAAAGACATTGAACACATCCTATTAACAATAAAGATTGTTTAAACCTTAGAAAAGAAATATTTTCTTCAAATGTTATTCTTTTTTCCACTTCAAACAACAATCTCATAATAAGTTCTACAACTCCTAGCAACTCAACCCAAAGACGTTTATCATAGTCACCAAATGAGAGTTAACCATAATCACATTATTTTATACTTTACATGTATACTTAGGATTGATAACACTTAAGTTCTTTATAAGTGACATTACTTGTAAAGTAAAATTTGAAGATAAACAATTATAATGTAAGCAATCTTGAATAGCATTCCATATGTGTGTATCTTATTATTGTATAAATATGTGTTGTTCACACACACTCACAAGCCTTAATAAGAAGCACAAATATGAAACTTATTTAAAAGGACAACACATTCTAAAGAAACCATTTCCAGTTTCCAAACCCTAGATCAACGTTATCCCCGGGATTCGAGTTTACGAAATTGCATTACATTACTTATGCATAATAGCGTCTTGCTTCTTTAAACATTAGTCCTTACCGGACCAATGATGCTGATTTCAGATATTGGATCTTATATTGTCTTGAAGACCGTGAGTGCATAATCTTGCAATCACAAAAGGCAAGTTCACACTTGCTCATGTCCTTTGATTATTTTCTGTAAAGTATTTTACAAATCCAATGTTATCATCACCTGCATTTGAAAAATGTCAGAAAACACTATTTCATAATAATATGATTATGGGTTGTTTACCATAAGGTAATAACATACTATGAAAGTTCCGGTGGTAAAGGAACATATTATCTAGGACTTAACAACCAATGTCGCCAGTGATTCTTGCGCCGTATATCACGCGTTAACCATGAGATTTGGAATGGGACAGCGAAGTCAGTTGTATATTCTTCCTCTTGCATGTAGCCGGATGTGCAGGTCATGGCTATTATCACTCGTAGCATGCATATTAATTGGTAATTCGTAGAGGATATGCAGCATATGGGTGGGAACCCTCAACGTCCCATGATAGTTCTGGCATCTAACGGTCTGTACAAACCATTGCCGTAATTCAATATGTGGGCATGGTGTACACCAAGGAGGCATGCGAGGTCGCGAAGGGGGCAGTGATTGGCTTGGATCATCTTCTGGGCCCCACACCATAGGAAGTGTGGACGGTAAAGATCGCCTGGTTGTGCAACAAGGATTTGATCTCTCATGGGTAAAGTAACGCACCTCTGTAGAGTGTAAGAACTGTAACTTGTTACTCCCTGTTCCGGGAAGGAGCTGCAAACGCGGCGGGAAAGGAACTCCATGAAAGTTCTGGTAAACCCGTGAAGGCTGACTGACATTGCTTTTCAGAATAAAAGCAACCTTTGAAGAAATGTTTACAAAAACCTGCATTGCCTACGACCTATGGTCTGTGGCTGTAGATATAGTGCATCAAACACTCCTTTTCTAGTGGACTTGCTGAGTACGCTCGTACTCAACGTATCTTCTTAACCCTTGCTAGATTCTGAAGCCATTAAGACGACGTCTACATCAAGTTATGCTCCAGGAATCATTATCAAAAGCTAAATCTCTTCAATGAAGTCAAGAAGGTCAACATATGCACCAACTCAAGTGAAGACGGAGTTACTGATTAAATAGGAATATAATCTCTAGCCATAGAACCTATTTTTGTAGTGTATTGCGATAGCAGCAATGCGAGACCATTAGTTAAGATACTAGTCTTAATAGTATGATAGTTTTTGAGTTATTTATTTCTGATTCTTCTTTGTAAGAAGTTTATTTCTCTCTCTTTAACCTAGAGTGTTCTCTGGATCTTATGTAAAGAGTCGAGTTGTAACCTATAGTCATGTCTTGGACCTACTGTGTTTCTGTTGTACCACTCCGAGGGATGTAATACTAGTGAACAGTGTTTCATTGGTGTTATGTCAACGACTATAGTGTACTACATCATGCAATGGTATGCTGGGTCACCACAGTTGGTATCAGATCATATGCTTTGACCTTAGGATTGAACCCCTTTTAGGAAGATCTGTAGGTTGGATAGTGACTATAGGAGCCATCTTATCTAAACCAAATATTCTTATGACTTGTGATGAGTATTCACTTGAGGATAACCTTGTCACACCTAAGTCAGATGCTTAAGTCATTCTTTCTTAGGAGTAATTATTTTATCTTTTCTCAGTATAGTGTTATTTAGTGTCTTCCGAAGGAGACATAAACCACCAAGATACTGTAGGAAAGCCAATTGTTCATAGTAGATTAGGATCATGTTTAAGATATCAATTGAAGTAGTTCTAATAGTATAGCTTAACCCTAGAATTTAAGTAAGACAGTGGAATCTTATTGTTAGTTGATAACCAAAGACAGCATGATGAATATCGTTAGGATAAATGTTGATGTAATGAGTAGTAATCATGTGGTATTCATTTGAGAATTCTACGTGATGAAGTGAAATTATGTTATGACTTAATAATAGTGTAGTGATAAGTAAAGTTATCATGGTTAGATTAGCTCTTGAAACATGTAATTAGGTAAAACATAACAAGATCATGGTGAGATTAGCTCCGAAACCATGATGAGAATATAATTATGACAAGAAATTAGTAAATTAGCCTGAAGTAGAAGTAGGGAAATAACATGGTAGAACTATGATAGAAGTCATAGTTGTCATAAAATAGTGATAACCTTCAATTTTAGGGGTTCAATAGAAACTTATTAGTCTTTTTGTGAGATCATGTGAGGTCAGTTACTAAACAAGAAAGGTTGGTCATAGTTAATCATTGCAAAAGGTGAGACAAAAGGTTAGTCAAAAACCAAATTGAGACCACTTTGCATAAGATTATCCTGTTGCACTTGAGCATTTTGGGTAAATATTGAGATAAAGAATAGTTTGACCCTATGTGCTAAATATCACGATGTAAACCTATATGAGGAGGTGTCATATACTACACAACTAAGCCTGAATTCTAGAGATACTATACTCAACTACTATATTCTGGGCTTAGAATATTGTGTGTTATATGTACCACATTTGGATTTATTGGTTTTTCTTGGATCTTCTTGTTTGACTAGATCTATACATGAAGTTTGACTTGATGTGCAAATGCATGTTGCAACATCCAGTTACTACTTGATGTTATAGACCTAGATAGGAATGGGAATTCATGTAAGGGAGTGACGAGTTCCAATGACCAAGATGAAGACCTACATGAAGGGTAGAGCCAAGTATGAGGAGTATCAATCCAGTTTGAAGGATGGATAAAGTTCAGATAATTACTAAACATCTATAAGAAGGAATATTAGTGTCGAAGATGTATGGAGCAACAAGAAGTAATAAACTTAAAGTTCATTCAAAGTAGGTAATGTTGTTAAGAATTTAATGAAGTAGTTGTACCAAGTTCATGTAAGTATCATGAATAAGTGCAAAGAAGAAGTTTTGGAACCAAAATGGTATTCAAACTCTGACAATTCAGAGAGAATGCCAGTAGTCTGTCGGAAACCGTAGGGAAATTCATAAACCCTAGGATGGTTCGCAGCTGGTATTTAGTTAACTTAGTTAACTAGATCTTCTTAAAAGTTGCATAAAGAGCACAAAACCTGGCCTAAGTTAAGAAATACATGAAGAAATATAAACATTAAAGTGACCGTCTTTCGAGACTCTTCGCAAAGTCAGACCTATCAAAGCGAAAATGTCCAAATAGTAAGTAAGACAATTAATACTGAAAGATTCACTTCGGAGATCCACAATTGTGTGGATACACCATACAATATTTCATAAGATCCTAACTAGGCAGTGTATAATCTAAATAGAGACCAACATTCTAATTATGAAGTCGATGGTTACTATATAGACAGTTTGAAGACTATTCGTAAACCCTAAGGGGGAGAGTAAAACATTAGAAATGAAAGTATCATTATCTGACTTTCTGAATAAAGGTTGGAGAATAAGGACTAACCTACAACAACAGTAAGCTTTATTTTTATAAGGTTAACAGGAAATCATCATAAAAGTACTCTCTAAAGTAAGTCTGGATGAAAGATCGAAATTTATTTCAAGGTAGTAGGACTCAAACCTTATGGCAATTAATATAAGGAAGTTGAATAAGTACTTAAGGTGATAATAATAGATTGTCTAAAGCTTGAGAGGGTAAAAGCTTGAAGTAATAAAATAGAATAGTCCTAACAGACTAATTCTAAAGGAAACAACTCTTAAGTGATCCTTGAGAGGGAATAAAACAAATCCAATTGGTCATGGATAGAGAAATAAGAAATTCCAATGGGTATGGACTAAATGAGTTCAAATCGAATCTTCAGAAGGACTACCAATATAAACCATACCAACACAAATCAAAAGTTAGTCTTTTGACCATAATTATTGTTTAATAGAGTTAAAACCCTAATTTAGTAAGACTTCCTAGACCTTATATAGTATAGCAAGGAAGTTTTATGATCAAGTAAAATAACTGGATTAGGATACCTAATGAGAATAAGGAACTAAAGAAGAGACCCCAAATTAAGGAGTTATAATAAGGACATATCTCTAAAGGGGGAAAATAAAATTAACTTTGGGGTATTGAAGACAACAAGTTGGGATTGACAAGAATAGTAAGAATTCAAGAAAAAGGTATGGATATGGGATACTACAATTACTCCCATTTGAGGTTATCATGGAGTTGAGAAGTGTCGTGATCAATACAATGGCAATTCCTTATTCTAAAACGTGAGAGTATACGAACTTCGAGGACGAAGTTTATTTTAAGGGGGAGAGTGTAACATCCCAGGATTAGCACCTCAAAATAGACATGACACATGTTTGTGCATTCCATTCATGCATAAGAAAATCCGGGGAATTTTCGCGCAAAACTAAAGAAGTTGTAGAGGGATCGAGATCTCTCTTGTTCTGATGGAAACACCAGTACAAGTGCGATGGATTTCGACATGACCTCTATTGTACTTTTGTGTTTGAGGGGAAGGAAATTCAAATTTGAATATTCAATTGGTGAATTTGAATTCTAAAAGAATTTGAAATGGAATAATAATTGGAAACTAAATTATAATAGAAAATAAGAGGTGAACTCTTATTTATAAACAAGGTATAATCTTTTATTCAAATAGAAAAGATAGTGGAAATTTAAATAAAATGAAATGAGTAAATGAGTAATGTAATATGATATTACAATAATGAAATAATAAACAAGAATTGATAAAGAATAATCTTATTTACATTACACATTATTATATTATCTTTACAATTATGAACCAAAGGTATAATAAGATAATGAAATAGAGAGGAATAATTTTAGTACAACAATACAAACATTACACTATTTTTATTAAGTTCCAAACAAATGAAGAATTACAATAAAGAATAAAAGAATAAAAGTACACTAATATAAAACAAATAAATATAAAATTGAATTACATAAATAAATAACTAAAAAGATTTTTATTACAAGCAGATATAAATATTACATTGTATTTGAAAATGCATTATAAAAGAAAAAGAAAACTAGTACACTTTATTGAATAAAATAAACAATACAATATTTCTTTACATAAGAACAAATGAAATCCTATACTAAACTTGAAGGAGATTTCTTCATCTTCCTGTCTCCTCTATTGGATCCCTGCAAATGAGACAAGCAAACAAGAAAAGCTAGTAGAAAATAAAAGCCAAAGGATAGAATGTTGGGGAAATGAACTCTCAGTTTAGGCAGAGAAGTGCTACTGCCAATATCATCATAGAGTAATTCAATAGGGCCAAAATAGTAATCTGTTCTTATCATAAAAATGGACCTTAGAGCACCATCATAGGCCATATGGGGCAAGTTTCACCAAAACCAGATAAGAAGGTAAAGAGGTAAAACATAAGGAAATATCAAGATTTTACTTGATCTGATCTTCAACTCACAATAGTCAAGCAGACAGCTTACTTACCAGCATGCATTAGTGTGCTGTCAACACCGCAAGGAAACATCAAGTAGAGAAATAGCACTAGCCGTTGCAGAGCTGCTACCATATCCTCTCTCCACACACACAACCAGACCAAAAGATTCTTCATTAGCCCAAGAGCACATTTCCTTAACAAATTATCAAATGATCCAATCATGGGTAGCTAGTTGAGTTAACCATACTTACAAGAAGAAGGAGAAGGCTCACATCAACCATAGGAGGAGCAGGACAAGGGCAAATCCAAGGGAGCAGATCCATATTAGCAAAATCACAAGATCAACAAGCAACCACAAGTTACAGTCAAGCTTCAACAATCACACCAGGTTGATATACCACTAGCTCATGGAACATCTGTTCTTGTCCGTTTATTTCTAGGCATGGAGTTGTATGGGAGAGAGGGATCTCAGACTGGGTAGTAATGCTACACCAGTATCATCATTGAGCTAGGATTATAAACTGTAGCATCTGTTCTTATTACCACTAGTTTCTCAGACTATGCACCCTCGGCAGTCATATCTTAATTCTTAGTCAAACTGTTTAAAACAGTAGATTGAGCTATCCAAGCATGCCACTATAGCTTCAGACTTTTGCATCACTAGCTATAAGCCATATATCCCTACTATACCAATCAGGATACATCATAGTAGTATTTTCAGCAGCAGCTTTATGCTAATTAATATTCACCACTATGCACACTCAAAATTGAGGCACCACAGTGACATCTACACTAACATAAGCCACTACTTTATCTTGCCACATCATTTTCCTAACAACTGCTCTAGGAATCAAGTATGTAGATTGTTTCATTGTAGACAAGTTCTATAAAACAGATCCTTTCTTAAAACCTCAAGCAAGAATCCATTCGTAATTTGCTTCTACAAAGCTTAAGCCTCAATTTAGGATATCATTGGCTAGAGAAAATCCAAACTTCTAACCAACAATGTTATAGTATGGATATATATATATGACCTAGTTCATGTGCATCCTCAAGGAGGTACCACATCATCCAGAATAGTTGCAAGAAGTCAAGCACAACACTAAGGTTTCTGCAAGCCTTGGCAAATTATTCAAATCATTCCCCTAGCTAATTAACTAGAAGTCATTAAGTGTACTACTGTCATTACTGACAGGGAAGTATATATACTTTCACCCACATAATAATATACAAAGCCTGACAGATTTACTATCATGTATATAGTTAACCATCCAAATATTAAACATAACCAGAAAGTATGCCTTAGTATAGTACAACCATTGTACTCACTTTCACATCTTATATATATACACTGATTGGGGGATGGCATCAAATATGAATTTACCAAACTAATATGTGTTGATGTCCAAAATATACACTTCACTTCATGATGTGATAAACCATAGAAACCAAGAGTACGACAAGTTAAGGCAACCAACATAACTAACCTGACACTAGAATAAATTCTAGGAGGTTAGGAGGGGTCACTATAACTATATCCTTCTCATATTCCCAAATTGATGATCATGGGATCATTTCATTATAGTTTTTTTTATAAACATAGGCTCAGGCATATGGATGCTTAAGTAAACCCCAGCACCAAAATCCATAGTCTAATTAACATACCACCATAGCACTTATTTAAATAACATAGCCTGGTATTTAACTTGGCATAGCCAACATCAGGGGTACAGATTTAGGAAACACCTGCAAATAATTTCATAGTACCAACATCACACAAGAATAAAAGCATTTACTGTCATGTTTGATAGTTATAAAAATTCAGTACTACATTATACAAGCATCAATTCATCAAAACATAGTAAGGGCTCATTGAACTGAATAAGATTAAGGCACATATACCACTGACATCACCACCATTATACTTAGCTAAAATCACATGCTCAAAATAGATCCATGAGAAAATCACTAAGCATCATTGATCACCAAAAATAAGAAGAGCAACTTAACTTGTGTGGAACAGTAAGAGAAAGAGAGAGGAGTTTGAAAGGTTGAGGGGTACCTACCTGGGGCAAGTCCAGAGCTCGCCGGAGAGGAAGCAGAAGCAATATCGACGACAGCGGCAAGACAGAGCACTGCGGCATGGCGACACGAGGAACATCATGATGCTTAACTCGCGCTGAGCCACACCGCTACATCGTGACTGCCATAGCATCGGAGCAGCCCTGTGAGGAAGGCAACACACCAACGAGGGAACGACGATGCCGTGGGCCTCAAAACCCTAGCACCGGTGAGGGAAGGGTACGGACTGATACAAGACCTATTCCCAAATCAAATTGGAGGACCAGCTCAGGATAGAAGGGAACAAGCTCCCGTGACCATCGGCGACGGCCGCAACTGCCTGTCTCGCCAGAATCAGGCGGGCGACAACGACGGCATCGCCAACAACTAGGAGGGGAAAGAAACTTGAATGTGAGATGTGAGAGAAAGTGGGGAAATGGCTGGGCCGGGGTGGGGTTTGACCCTAAGCCTTGTTGGGCAAAGCTGGGTTTAATTAGGATAATCGATAAGCCTGGCCCAGTTGCAAAATAAGTAAATAGAATTTAACACAAAAAGGAATAGAATAAATAAATGATCATATTACCCTAAACTTATTTCATCTCCATAAAAATATAGAAAAATCCTAAAATACATATGATATATAAAAATCACCACAAAAATAATATCCACCTAAGAAAAAAATAACCTTACTTATTCAAGTTAAATAAAATGCAAATAAATATTAACATCACTAAAGCCTAAGTGAAATTTAATAAAATAAGGAAAAATCCTAAAAATGAATAAAAATCATTTTTGTGTATAAAAATAAATATATATTTTAAAAAATACTAGCCTATTTTTTATAAATAAAATATGAAGTAAATATTCAAATACATTTAATCCTTGATGGAATTTTATAAACATAAGAATAATACCTAAAAATAAATAAAAATAATTTTTAAAGTCTTGAAAAAATATATTACACCAGAAAATTATTAAATATAATATTAGAAAGGTTTTTCATATTTTAAAGTAATAAATCCTTGTCTATTATCTATTTTGAAAATTATTTAAAAACATTTCTTAAATAAGAAATAATTATATTTCTTTAGAAATACCAAAACCTTAAAATCTAATTACTAAAGTTCTAAACCATAACTAAGATTTATAATAAAACTTAAGCATAAGTCATTAACTTTATAATACTCTTTTAAACCCTAAACCAAAATTCAACAACACAATCTTTAAGATAATTTTATATATCATTCACTTATATGAAGAGGGAATGATCTTAACATCTAAATCATAATTAACATGACTTTAAAACTAACACCATCCAAATTATACTTTCTTTTGTAGTTGCATGTTATTTTTCATAATAGAAAAACAAATTTAATCTAATCATTCACTTGAATGTAAAGTGAATAATTCCACACTTTAATCATACTTATGATAAATCCAAAGCTTGAGAATAATTAAAACAAATTACACCTTAAGTTTATTTACCCTTTTAAAGGTAACTTTATTCTCAAGGCTTATAAACATTATGTCTAAGAAAATATTTATGTTTTATAGTTAACTTTGGTCTATTACAATTAAGACATAAAGCATCTCAAGTCCAAACTAATCAATCACAAACCAAAAGAAATTGAACACATCCTATTATCAATAAAGATTGTTTAAACCTTAGAAATGAAATCTTTTCTTCAAATGTTATTCTTTTTGCCACTTCAAACAACAATCTCATAATAAGTTCTACAACTCCTAACAACTCAACCCAAAGAATTTTATCATAGTCACCAAATGAGAGTTAACCATAATCACATTATTTTATACTTTACTTGTATAATTAGGATTGATAACACTTAAGTTCTTTATAAGTGACATTACTTGTAAAGTAAAATTTGAAGATAAACAATTATAATGTAAGCAATCTTGAATAGCATTCCATATGTGTGTATCTTATTGTTGTATAAATATGTGTTGTTCACACACACTCACAAGCCTTAATAAGAAGCACAAGTATGAAACTTATCTAAAAGGACAACACATTCTAAAGAAACCATTTCCAGTTTCCAAACCCTAGATCAACGTTATCCACTACTAGGAAAATGGCCTTTAGTGGCGCACCTGGAAACATCATCCGTGGCGCACTAGCAGTGCGCCACGGGCCTTGCGCTACGGCTATCTCTCAGCCGTGGCGCACTGCCTAGTGCGCCACGGTTGTATAGAGACAGGCGTAGCGCACCTGCTAGTGCGCCACATATGTTTGGGAAGGTGCGCTACCCCTGGGATCTTCTGTGGCGCACTACCTAGTGCGCCACTAAGCTTCCATAATGCGCTTTAGGTGTAGTGCGCCACAGAAGGTAGACCATGTGCGCCACAGATGTATTTTTTGTTTTTTTTAATTTCCGAGCCAGATTATATACAATATAGATTATATACAATATTACAGCAGATATACACACACAGATACAAGATATACAATTATATATATAAATACTCAATATGAAAAACAAGATTGAAACAAATACATATAGATAAGTCTCATACATGAATACATAGTCTAAGTTACATTGTTTCGATCATGTTACAAAGTAGTAGTTGGTGACATGCGAATACATGTGTCGATCGAACAAGTTAGAGCTCGGAAGCTCGCCTAGACATCTAAACTAGCTAGACACAAACGCGGGATAAATAAGCAAAGAAGATAAGCATGATCACCGCCGCGACGAAGGTGTAGGTCTTCATCCGGTTCCTTGTCCTAACTCCCGCTAGATAGCGCGTGTATCTAGCTTCCGCCTCCGCCATAGTGTTGTACCCTTTGTAGCTATTTCCGCTGAAACGGTGCACCTGTCTCCGGCAGTCTTCCCAATCATCGTAGACTCCGGGAACCCGTCCCTTGTACACGACGTACCACGTCATCTATAAGTTGACAATAATAATTAACCGATGATTGAAAAAAACATATTTAATTAAAGTCGCATATGAAGATACACTTATAGAAAGTACTCCTAAATCAAAAAGACCAAACTCAAAAAGCATGCCTCATATATAACTAGGTTGTTCGACACAGGAATATGCTATGATGGAACTGTTCGCCAAGTAGGATGCACAACACCTGGACCTGTGCATATTACAAGGCGAACAATCCCATCGCAGCACATTCACATATAGTGTGCCACGACATTTCAATCATCGGCATTATTCTCGAAAAAGACCAAAGTAACTCAAAAAGCATGCCTCATATATATACATAGGTCGTTGGACACAGGAATATGCTACGATGGAACCGTACGCCAAGTAGGATGCACAACACCTGTACTTGTGCATAGCACAAGGCGTATAATCCCATTGTAGCACATTCACATATATAGTGTGCCACGACATTTCAATCATCAGCACTATTCTCTAAGAAGACCAAAGTATCTCGAAAAGAATGCCTCATATATAACTAGCTAGGTCGTTGGACACAGGAATATGCTATGATGGAACGGTTAGCCAAGTAGGATGCACAATTCCTGGACTTGTGCATATCACAAGGCTAACTATCCCGTCATAGCACATTCACATATATATTGTGCCACGACATTTCAATCATCGGCATATTCTCGAAAAAGACAAAAATAACTCTAAAAGAATGCCTCATATATATACATAGGTCGTTGGACACAGGAATATGCTATGATGGAACTGTGAGCCAAGTAGGATGCACAAGACCTGGACTTGTGCATATCACAAGGCTCACAATCCCATCGTAGCACATTCACATATATAGTGTGCCACGACATTTCAATCATCGGCATTATTCTCGAAAAAGACCAAAGTAGCTCGAAAAGAATGCCTCATATATAACTAGCTAGGTCGTTGGACATAGAAATATGCTATGACGGAACTGTTAGCCAAGTAGGATGCACAATTCCTGGACTTGTGCATATCACAAGGCTAACTATCCCGTCATAGCACATTCACATATATATTGTGCCACGACATTTCAATCATCGGCATATTCTCGAAAAAGACAAAAATAACTCGAAAAGAATGCCTCATATATATACATAGGTCGTTGGACACAGGAATATGCTATGATGGAACGGTGAGCCAAGTAGGATGCACAAGACCTGGACTTGTGCATATCACAAGGCTCATAATCCCATCGTAGCACATTCACATATATAGTGTGGCACGACATTTCAATCATCGGCATTATTCTCGAAAAAACAGTAAGGAAAAAAAGAAGGACCAAATTGAGCAAAGGACCAAAGAGTAAGCAAAAAAACCAAGCATTGATTGATATATAATAATAAGCAAAATAAGTAAGCGATGATTCATAAACCTAATAAGATAAGTACACTTGTCCACACACACACACAAAGGTCATCTATAGTTTGTAACTACAACTAGGCCAACATCAAGCCTTCTGGCTCGGCTTAGGGAACGGGAGGACGCCTTGTCTTGTCATGAACTTCCTATAGTCACCCTACATCTCTAGGCGATCTTCTATGTCACGGTTATTCGGGATATTTCCTCCGTAGAAGATCCCCCCGAAGTCATGATATCACGAAAGATGATTGCCCCAAACTGCTGCTGGATGCAATACATCTCTTGTCTAATATCCGAATCATTGATCTTGGCCTTTGCTTCGGCCCACTGTTTGAGATGATCTGGCAGCGTAGAATTCTGCTGGTCAAGTAGGAACGCCTTCATGTGATGGAGTGCGTAGTAGGCTTCCTTCTTACTGTTTTCCGGCTGCTTCATGCAGGGGAACTCCGTTACGTGGTTGAAGACGTTCCTGCCGAACTTGACCTTCGTACGCACGAAGGTGGTGCCTTCCGTCGAGGCAAAGCCAGTGAGAGCATCATCCAGAACTTCCTTGATCTTGTCATAGTTTTTCTTCTTTTCTAGACTCCCCGAGTCAAAATATGTGGCGTGGGAATGCTTCGGCGATAAGGAGATGAGCGTGCAGTTTCATCTCTGCGCAAAAAATTCAAATGGAATGTGTTGGAAAAAGAATGATGATGATCTAATAAAGCCAATCGACGGTGGTGAGTGAATAACGACTTACTCGGGAAAGTAAGGCACGAGAATGTATTCCTTTGTCTTGTTCGCCACGAGGATTCTTTTTAGGTACGAGGCCACGATACGTCGTTCGGCGGGGGAACCCAAGCAGCCGTCACGCATGTAGTAGGGGTCCACTATAGTGATGCCCGGTGTGTTCTCTCTAATGATCTGCATGGCCAGGCTGAGAGAAAACAGACGGACCATGGTATAGTGCAGCGGGTATAGGTGGAACATCTTGAAGATGTCGTCGAACCACAGGAAGAATAGATCCGCAGGGGCATTGTCGATGAAGCCCAAGCCTGGTGGCACCTTAACCACGAATACCGGGTGCGAGGGATCTTTCTCCGATAGAAGGCGTCTCTCTATCGTCAGCACGCCGTCATGCACACTCTGCAGTTCCGAACTGGCGAGCTTCCGCAAATTCTTAGGTAGCATGGGCTCACCCGCCACATGAATCCTCTACATAATACCCTCGAGTCTTGGTGGCCCGTCCCGAAACCTGATCGGATTCGCAGTTGTGGACGCCACCGGCTGGCTCGAGCTGCTAGATTTTATTTTCCTGCCCTTTTTTCCTTTTGGAGAGCGGGCAGACACCGCAATCTGAGCACTGGCCGCCCTATGTAGTGTGTCAGGGCTTAGAATAAAGGGCCGGTTGGTTGTATCAGCTGGCTCTGTAAAGGCGCAAGATGGAGGCATCTCCTGAGAACCAAACAGACGCTTGGTGATAGTGGCTTTCTCTGTGGGGCCACCAGCTAGGTCTTCTTCGTTGCCAAACTGAGTGCTGAAGAAGTGTGTCAGCACTTGGCCAGGGTGCGCTACGCCTTGATCTGTGTGTCAGCACTCAGTTTGGCCAGTGTGTCTCTGTGGCCAGTGTGTCTCTGTGGGGCCACCAGCACTAGGTCTTCTTCGTTGCCACACGGATAACCGTAGCGCACTTGGCTAGGGTGCGCTACGCCTAAGTGTGTAGGACTAGTCAGATAAGAGGGCGGCCACCCCACTAGTTAACACTAGTACAGCCTTATCCCACTGGTTCTTCCCCTTAGCTCTATTCTAAACTATGAGCACCCAGGTTCGAATCCTGGTGCTCCACTTTTTTATTTTTATTTTAAAAATACTTTTAAATGTTCCAAAAAAATGCCCAAAAGTGGTGATATATGCCATACAAGTTTTGTTTTGTTTTTAAAATACTTTTCAATATTCCAAAAATGCCCAAAAGTGGTGATATAAGTCATAAAAGTGTTACAAATATGATTCAATGTATAACTAAATTTCATAATAATTTGTCCATGAATATTACAATCTTTTTCGACCACGCGTTTTACAATATTTTTTGAGCTAGCGTTTTACAATCTTTTTCCCTTCTTTGTCGCGGTTGAATAATTTAGCCCCGGCACTTTAATGTTTCTTCATTCGAACGGGCTACCTTTTTTGGGTAGGGTTGTCCTTTTTCTTCTTGTGATGTATGTTGCTGCATCGTAGTCGTCGTCATCTTCAATCTTTGGATCGCCGTACTGGTCGAAGTCTTGCTCGTTGGCGACTCCATCCATTCCGATCATGTTTCTTTTTCCTCTCCTCACGACAACACGACTAGGCTTTGTCGGGTCGATATTGAAAAAACATTGGTCCACTTTGGTAGCCAGTACCCGCGGTTCATTTTTCGCGGCCACGTTTGCACCGGCGGCCTTGGATTTGGCTGCTTCGGGTATAACCATGGTTGTGAAATACCGGTCTTCTCTTTCGACGCTCTTTGCCCATCTGACACGGAACATCGGCACCTTTTCTCCATAGTAGTCGAGCTCCCAGATCTCCTCGATTCTTCCGTAGAATCTTTCCTTCATGTTGTCATCGGTGTAGAATTCCGACGATACGCCTGAGTTCTGATAATCACACTTGTTGTCCTTTTCCTCCGTGTAGAATGTGTAGCCGTTGATATCATACGCCTGATAGGTCACCAGGTTTTGCCTCGGTCCCTGTGACAAGGTGAATATGATCTTTTTCGTGTCAGAAGAATGCGATCACGGGGTATTATCAAGGAGCGTCTACCTAAACCAACGCGTGAAATCTGAGTTGTGCTCTTTGATTATTTCTCCCTGCGTCCTCTGTATGCCCCGGTCACTGTACTTCTTCTCGATTAACCTTTTGTGCTTCTGTACCCAAGGATCGACCAGTTCTAAATGCTGTAGCGCGACGAGGTTTGCTCGATCAAAGTCTGTGCGTCGAAAATCAAAGTCTGCATGCAGTATGCGACGACCCTCTCGGTGACCAGATCTGTCGAGCTTGCCAAGGTGCCTGTTGACGGGAAGACCGACACGGTTCTCGATGTCTAGATAATTCGTGCAGAAAGAGATGCACTCTTCGGCCAGAAAGCCCTTGGCTATGCTTCCATTTGGACGGGACCTGTTGCAAACGTATCCTTTGATGTGTCCGTTCATCCTTTCGAACGCCATCATGCTGCGGAGGAACATCTGCCCGATTTGTACGATGTCCTCCACGACATGGACCAGCAGATGCACCATAATGTCGAAGAATGCGGGTGGGAAGTAGACCTCAAGCTCACATAGTATCACCACGATCTCCTCCTATAGCCTTACGAGCTGATTCACGCCAATCGACTTCCTAGAGATGACGTCGAAAAACTTGCATAGGCCAAATAACGTTTCACGGACGTGCTCGTCCATTATCCCTCTTAGTGCGACCGGAAGTACCTTCGTCATTAGCACGGCACAGTCGTGAGACTTCATGCCACTGAACCTCTGCTTCGCCTCGTCTAGGTATCTGCTTATCTTGCCCGCGTAGCCGTAAGGAAATTTGACTCCTAGAAGGCACTTGAAAAACTGTTTGATCTCATCCTGGCTTAGAGTGAAGCAAGAAGGAGGGCAGTAATATTCGTCCTTCTTGAACTTTTTACCCTTCCGACGACCTTGTGTCGTCTCTGACTCATGATCATCGTCATCTTCCTGATCATCAGGAGTAGTGCGTCCTCCGTGAAGCTCCTTCCAGATACCCAAGCATATCAGGTTATGCCTTGCTTTCGGACCATCTTTCGTCCTATCTGGCATGTTGATTATGGTGGCGACCAGACTCTCGCACACGTTTTTCGTGATATGCATGATGTCGAGGCTATGAGGCGTGCGGAGAAACTTCCAATATGGAAACTCCCAGAAAACAGACCTTGTTTTCCATACCTTCATCAGCGGCTTGTCTTGTTGCTGCCTCTTTTGCTTCTTTCCAGGCTTAGGACAATCTTTCCAGTTTTTCAGCAACTCTTCCACTTCTTCGCTGCTCCTATGCTCTGGGATTCCTCGGGTCTCTGATTTGCCATCGAACAGGTCTCCACGTTTTCTCCATGGATCATTCTTGCCGAGCCACCTCCGGTGCGCCATGAACACGGTTTTCGATGACCCTGGATCTTTCTCTAGTTGGAGATAGCTTGTGTTATCCATGCACCGTAGTGACCAACACGGCTCTCATAGTGAAATAATCTTGTGCGACGGCGTCGTAAGTATTGGCTCTAGATTCCCATAACGTGGCTAGCTCCTCTTTCAACAGCCCGAGATACAGATTGATGTCGGTACCAGGTTGTTTCGGCCCTTGAATTAGCATACTCATTTGTATGTACTTCTTCTTCATGCACAACCATGGAGGGAGGTTGTACATCCATACAAACACGGGCCAAGTGCTGTGCGTGCTGCTCTGGCTACCGAACGGATTGAGTCCATCGGTGCTCGCACCAAGCCTGACGTTCCTCGAATCTCCACCGAATTCGGGGAATTCGAGGTCCAATGCTTTCCACTGGCTAGCATCTGAAGGGTGCGTCAGCAGCTCATCCTTTTCGGGGTCATCATCATCTCCTGGCTTCTTCCTTTCCGCATGCCATCGCATGAGCTTCGCTTCCTTAGGGTCCGCGAAATAGCGCTGCAGACGAGGAGTGATAGGAAAGTACCATACCAATTTTCAAGGTGCTTTCTTCCCTTTCTTGTATCGACTCACGCCGCACACCGGACATGTGGTTTTCTTCGCATCCTCGCCCCGATAAATGATGCAATTGTTGATGCATACGTGATATCTAACGTGCGGTAGATCAAGAGGACAGACGATTTTCTTGGCATCCTCGATACTAGTTGGACATGTGTTCCCCTCCGGGAGACGATCGTGCCAGAATGCCATCATATCGTCGAAGCTTGCGTCGCTCAATTTGTGTTTTGCCTTCATCTCCATAGCCTTGAGCGTTACATTCAACCGGGTATCATCGGGCCTACATCCTTCATACAATGGAGTAACCGCGTCTTTCTCAAGTTGCGCAAGCTTGGCTTTCTCTCTAGTGGCAGCCCTGGCGTTACTCATCTGCTTGAGAAGCATCTCTTGCACATAAGGGTCCTGCACCCAGCCTGACGTTGTTCCATCGTCGTCTGCTCCTCCGTCATCTAGATCATCATCATCCCGGTCTGCTTCCGCACCTTCACCATCTCCAGGAGACTCTTCATCATCTCGCCCGTTCTCGCCGTGATGATGATCATCGTCATGTTGGCCACCTTCACCGTCTCCATCATCTACGTCATCGCTTATCCAACGAGTGTATCCATCCATGAAACCATGGCGGAGCAGGTGCGCCTGCAGATTCCCGGAATCTGGGTCGATCACCCATTTGAGTTTGCATCTTCTGCACGGTCATCTTATATCTGTCTTGTTATTTCGTATCATGTCGGCAGTCGCACATTTCAAAAATCTTGCCACAATGCCTTCTCTCATTATGCGGACCATTTTTGCCTGCACGGTGTACACGGTACAATTTTGAAGTCTATTAGAACCACATAATGAATGCATGCATGCAATGGTCGATAGAAAATTTCGGCATGACCTATCCTAAAATTAGGACCTTTGCGAAATGCCAAAGTCTTGCCAAAATGGAAATGAATCAACATTTTGGCAAAACAAATGGCAACTTGTTCACATACAAACACAAGAGAGAGAGACCGATCCATACACACATGAACATATCATTATCCTCTCCATACACACATGCATGAGCATCATCGATACTCTCCATATACACACACATATGACCATCCTCTCCACATACACACATCATGAGCATCGATCATCTACATACATATGAGCAAATCATCCATATACACATGAACACATCCTTACATGGACAACTTACCGAGATGAGAGACCGATCGCGAGACCTCCTCTATTACTTATGTAACATCCAAAGCAAGTTTTACATGCTAAAAATGGTGAATGGGTGGAGAAATTGAGGTGGGAAGGAGAAGATCCCGACTAGATCTAAGGAGGAAGAAGAAGGGGAAAGTGAAGTGTGGGATGGTGGATGTGGTCACACATGTGCACATAAAGTGCTGTCCTAAAAAAATCGACACATCCGTGGCGCACACGGCCCTAGTGCGCCACAGGGAGTAGAAACAACCGTGGCGCACACGGCCCTAGTGCGCCACAGGGAGTAGAAACAACCGTGGTGCACTATGCCATGTGCGCCACAGATGTTCCTACTCCCTGTGGCGCACTAGGCCGAGTGCGCCGCAGATGTTTGTGGCCGTTTCACAGTAGAGGGGGGCATGCGCTTAGGCGTAGCGCACCCCCCCATGTGCGCCACGGTTGACACTAACAACCATGGCGCACATGACTGTAGTGCGCTACAGATATTTGGCATGCGGCCAACAGGGCCCTGGCCCACACACATCTGTGGCGCACTATAGTCATGTGCGCCACAGTTGTTCTAGTTACTAGTAGGGCACTGCCCACTGGTGAGCCACGCCTGTTTTAGCCGTGGGGCACTTCAACCATGTGAGCCACGGATGTGCTGATTACCTATAGCCGTTTTCCTAGTAGTGATCCCCGGGATTCGAGTTTACGAAATTGCATTACATTACTTATGCATAATAGCATCTTGCTTCTTTAAACATTAGTCCTTACCGGACCAATGATGCTGATTTCAGATATTGGATCTTATATTGTCTTGAATACCGTGAGTGCATAATCTTGCAATCACAAAAGGCAAGTTCACACTTGCTCATGTCCTTTGATTATTTTCCGTAAAGTATTTTACAAATCCAGTGTTATCATCACCTGCATTTAAAAAATGTCAGAAAACACTATTTTCATAATAATATTATTATGGGTTGTTTACCATAAGGTAATAACCTACTATGAAAGTTCCGGTGGTAAAGGAACATATTATCTAGGACTTAACAACCAATATCGCCAGTGATTCTTGCGTCGTATATCACGCGTTAACCATGAGATTTGGAATGAGACAGAGAAGTCAGCTGTATCTTCTTCCTCTCGCATGTAGCCGGATGTGCAGGTCGTGGCTATTATCACTCGTAGCATGCATATTAATTGGTAATTCATAGAGGATATGCAGCATATGGGTGGGAACCCTCAACGTCCCACGATAGTTCTGGCATCTAACGGTCTGTACAAACCATTTCCATAATTCAATATGTGGGCGTGGTGTACACCAAGGAGGCATGCGAGGTCGCGAAGGGGGCAGTGATTCGCTTGGATCATCTTCAGGGCCCCACACCATAGGAAGTGTGGACGGTAAAGATCGCCTGGTTGTGCAACAAGGATTTGATCTCTCATGGGTAAAGTAACGCACCTCTGAGAGTGTAAGAACTGTAACTTGTTACTCCCTGTTCCGGGAAGGAGCTGCGAACGCGGCAGGAAAGGAACTCCATGAAAGTTCTGGTAAACCCATGAAGGCTGACTGACATAGCTTTTCAGAATAAAAGCAACCTTTGAAGAAATGTTTACAAAAACCTGAATTGCCTACGACCCATGGTTTGTGGCTGTAGATATAGTGCATCAAACACTCCTTTTCTAGTGGACTTGCTGAGTACACTCGTACTCAACGTATCTTCTTAACCCTTGCTAGATTCCGAAGCCATTAATACGATGTCTACATCAAGTTATGCTCCAGGAATCATCATCAAAAGCTAAAGCTCTTCAATGAAGTCAAGAAGGTCAACATATACACAAACTCAAGTGAAGACGAAGTTATTGATTAAATAGGAATATAATCTCTAGCCATAGAACCTATTTCTGTAGTGTATTGCGATAGCAGCAATGCCAGACCATTAGTTAAGATAATAGTCTTAATAGTATGATAGTTTTTGAGTTATTTATTTCTGATTATTCTTTGTAAGAATTTTATTTCTCTCTCTTTAACCTAGAGTATTCTTTGGATCTTATGTAAAAAGTTGAGTTGTAACCTATAGTCATGTCTTGGACCTGCTATGTTTCTGTAGTACCAGTCTGAGGGATGTAATACTAGTGAACAGTGTTTCACTGGTGTTATGTCAACGACTATAGTGTACTACATCATGTAGTGGTATGCTGGGTCACCGCAATACGGAGGTGGACCAGCTATATCAGCATGTGGAGACTCTCTAGCTGGTGCTAGGCAAATAAGTCTCCGGAGTCTACATCATTCGGACGTTCCTAAAGTGTCGGGTGCAGCCCCACTGTAACACCCTTAGAACGACCCTATGCAAGTTTTAGCGATTCCCGCCAAACCCGCATAGAAACGATTCAAATGTGCCCACCAGGCACTTTCGTGCAGGTGGAAAACGAAGTAATACCATTACACATTAGTCCATGATGCAAACCACAGAACATATATATATATATATGTATATATATACAACATGACTCCATGAGTCAAGAATACAGATATACAGTACAAAGATCCAAATCACCTTGAAAGCAATACAACATCCGACTGCGGACAAGATGCAAATGGGGCTAAGATCCCTGATGAATAACTAATGGCATCCATAACCCTGCCCAGGCAAAGCCAGAAGGGTAACCCTGCTAACGACGTCGATCTTAAAACCTTCTTAAACAAAAGGGATGCCGACAAAGGGCAAAGGAAAAAGAGAGCGGTTAGTACTGAGGCCAGTACATGGCGAGTCTTAGAATTTGGCGTCTCTCGCCTACATAGGTATCGTGGACTGAAGCGGGCAACAAAGCATGCACTAAACAACCTATAGAGACTCGATACAACTGAAGGGAATATGCCCGAGAGGCAATAATAAAAGTGGTTATTATCGTATTCCTTATTTATGATAAATGTTTATTTTGCATGCTATAATTGTATTAATATGGAAACATTAATACATTTGTGTTTAATAAACAAAAAGGAAGTTCCTATTTATGCCTCTCTTATAAACTAGCTCGTTGATTAACAAGATGATCAAAGGTTTCCTGATCATGGACATTGGATGTTGTTAATAACGAGGTCACAACATTGTTGGAATGACGTGATGACATTCATCCGAAGTATAGCATTATGATCAAGGTCATTGTGTTTATATTGATATAACATCATACGAAGTAATCTTAGTCCTTGGACCATGAGATCATGACAATCACTAACACTAGAAGAGTATCTTGATAACATCAAACGTCACACCGTAACAGGGTGACTATAAAGATGTGTTCAGTGCTATGAAGTATTATGTTGAGGCTCATGGATCAAGAGTGGAATTTGTCCATCCCGATGATGCAGAGATATACTCTGGGCCCTCTCGGTGATATCACATTAGTTAGCTTGCAAGCAAGTGATTTGATCACCAGAATGTTATATCACGGGAAGGAGAAAAGAGTACATGTCGGTAACGAGACCAAAATAGGTATGAAGATACCGATGATCGAATCTCGGACATGTAACATATCGCGAGACAAAGGGATTGAGTTACATGCGTATAAGGTTCACACGATAATAGAAGTCATCGTTGAATGTGTGGGAGTCAGTACGGATCTCCAAGTCCCGCAGCTGATTATTGATCGGAGAGGGTCTCAATCATGTCTACATCATTCACGAACCGTAGGGTGACACACTTAAGGGATACCGACACCATTTGGAGCAAATAAGATGCCAGATAAAGAAAAATAAAGCGCCGGAATTTATTTCACTAGATACCGAAATTGTTTCAGTTGAAATTGCTGACACTTGTTCTGCATGTGAAATTGAATACTAGTAAGGGGTTTTATGTGATTTTTGTAATTCAAGTAATTAACAAAATTCTGAATAAATAAAAAAAAAGTTTTTAATGAGAGATTGCATTAAATTTGGTGGAAATTTAATGGAGGTGAGTGGAATTTTGAGTGGGTGGCTATTTCTGTGAGTTGGAGCTCCACCCACATGAATGTGCAAGAGGTGGGGGCACCTCCATGGCTGCCATTCCATGGGAGGGGGCTTCCCCCTCTCCCTATAAAAGGCACCCACTCCCTCCTCTCATCTCACACCTCCGCGTGAAGGATCTCTCTCCCCCCTTTAGAATTTCCCCATGGTCTCGGATCAGCGAGATACATGTTCCCGGTGGCTTTTTCTGGAAGGATTTGTTACTTCCGCTGCTTCGCTGGAGCAAGGGCGCGAAGGTTGTCGGGGTGCCCGGACATGTGTGCGATCACGGATGCACCATTGCTTTGCGGTGCTGGACCTGATGGTGCTGGACCGGCTGGACCAGATGGACTTCATCATGATCTTGAGATTGGCAAGCATTCAACTACATCATCCACGAGTACAACCTCGTTAACGCTATTTGGTCTTAGAGGGTATGTATTCTATGGATGTATATCCACCCGTTGCTTGTATCTAGTAGATAGATCTTGGTACCTAGTTGTTTCCCATCCTAGGATTTTTTTTGTTTTCTATGCTGTGAACCCTATAGTGGTATCAGAGCCGGATCTATGCGTATATGCTTTGCACGGGTAGGACACATATGAATATGTGGGTGCTGATGGTCATGTTATTACTTCTCCCTTGTACTTTGGATGTTGGTGGCATAGTGGGATGAAGCGGCCGGGACAAACTTAACATGTCCTCGCACATGAGACCTATTCCACGATTGACATGCAACTAGTTTTGCATAAGTGGCTAGCGGGTGTCTGTCTCTCCTACTATAGTCAATATCTAATTTACAACGAGTTTTCATTAATTTGGTTATCCTTGTTGTGGTTCCATGTTCGTAGGTAAGAACAGTTCTATCTTCGAGAGCCCTAAGCCATGTAAAAACTGCAATGGATAAATTAGAAGCGTCTAGTTTAGTTTGTTGCTAGGATAGTGTCATGATATGGTGACGTCGTAAGTAAAATTATAAGTCGATACTCTTACAATACACATAACGTGTAAGTTCCACAGACCTTGGCCTTACACATAAAGGAATGATGAAGATCATACCACGATGCACATGATAATGATCAAGTGCAAGAACCATATCATTTCGTTTCATTTTTCACATGTGATGTTTGTTGCATCTTATATTTCTTGTTTGGTGTTTTATTAGCATATAAGATGATCCCTCATTTAGATATCAAGATAAAAATGTGTTCTTCCTTAAGTATGCACCGACAATGTTTCGTTGCTTCAAGACATCACGTGATGATCGGGTGTACTTGAATCCACGAGCATATCTCAGGTGTAAGACAAATTTACACATGCGAATACTAAGGTTTTTACTTGGCGAGCCTAGCATGTGCAGACATGACCTCGGAACATGGACCGTAAGGTTAAGCATGAGTCATATGCTTTGATATGATGACCATATGGATGCTCGCCTTTGAAGCTACACCGACTCGAGGGATGTTGGTGATGATCGGACTTGGTGTAGTGGATTTGGTTCATGTAATCACCAAAAAGACACGAGGGATGTTGTTTTTGATTGGGAGTTCATTTCTAATTTGGATTAGTAGAACTCAATTTATCATAAATTAAATCATAGTGAATTTGCATAATTTTTTGTAGTCATTGGCATTCGTTCACCACCTTATGCTTAGTTGTAATTGAGATAATAGAACTATAGAATTCTGGATATTTACTTTACGAACTGGTATCGTATTGTGTTGAGTGTCAATCTAAAGTTTAAAGTCCTATTGCAAACTTTCAGCAAACTCTATTTACTCCATGAAATTTTATAATTAGTATTAAATCGAGAGTAACAATTCCAATGTTAGTATCTTAAGTATCATGTTTGTCTCCGTGATTCTTGATTTAAATATCAAGATTATCTAGGAGTTGAAAGAATTGTTTCAGAAACCATAATGTGTGGCAGATATAACAATATCTGAAACAATGTTTTGGTTGCAATATGACAGAGTACAATATATGTTCTCATATTGGATGAGAATTTGCGAAGGTTGGAGATGCTAGACATCCTAATCATCCAAAAGGGTTTTGGAAAGTAATGTTATACTCATGATTCTCCTTTATAAGCTACATTATCTTGATCATGAAAGTCGTCATGATAAGGATAAATATAATATGTATGTAAAGTGTTTACTACACTAAAAGATTACTAAAGAATGGATTTTGAAAGAACACCAATCATTTAATGATGGTGATCTACTTCAAAGTGCAAGTCCAAAGGTATTAGTATTTAAATATACACGCTTTGGACTATGTGTCATGTATATGGTGCCACTTTTAATGTTGATTGATACTTTTAAAAGGAAAGGAAATGCTGAAAGAGAATCTATAAAATATATTTGGCAGAAAAGACTGGAAATATCCAGTTTAGGTATATAGATGATATACATGTTATGGTTGTATTATTTGCTTGTTAAACAATGTGGTTCTTGGGTATTGAATACAGCATTGGTTGGTATGAAATTTCATACAGAACAACGCAATTCATGAACCACAATGGCCTAATTAACTAGCAAGAGAATATGTGATGATGTTCATCGAAAATAAACAAGCTACTATTTGTATTCCTCGTTGACATCAAAACTTGCCTTCAAGATTTATTTTAATAATAGTTATTTTAATCAGGTATTATGAGAACAAAGATTGTTCAAATAATTAATGTTCCATATAAGATGGATAATTTACAAAACTAGTTGGAGAAGTCACATCCATAAAACTAATGCTAAAATATCGCAAGACAAATGATTGGAAGATCACTTATGAAGTGACATCGCTGTTTAAATTATATTGGAAAGAAAACATGAAGAAACTCCATTTTCATGGATTTTTGGAGTCTTTGATTTGATCAAATGATGCTGGTGAGACTTTCCTCGGGATAATTAAAACTTCGTTCAAAGGCCAAAGAAGAACGATCGACTAAGTTATTGGAATTTATACATATTGATGTATGTAGTCCATTATGTTTAGTCATAAGCGATGGATTTCAACTTCATATTGTAACATCCCAAAAATATAAAACAAGGATCATCAAACTCTAATCACTAAAATTAGGGTTAACAAAAACTTTGAATAATTAAAATCATATGAATGCATGTGTGTATGTGATGATTTGATAAATGCATGAATGAACTTGTGTGATTAACCTAAATAGCAAGAAATGGTTTAAAGATGAAAATAACATCATATAAGACATTTCCAAGCAGAAACAAATAAAGAGAAAATCAAAAACAACTCAAATAATGCAAATGGTCATTTTTGCTAATCTTGCTCACTAGGTCACTTTGAGTGTTTCTAGTCCAAGATTTCAAACAGAAACTTTCCCAATTCTTTTCACCCCTTGCTAGACCAAGTAAAAATGAATCAAATCCCACCTTTCAAGCTTGCAAAAACATTTGGCAACCTCATTCAAATCACAAGTAAAAATTGAATCTTTATCATATGTGGAGATCACACCTTTTAAAAACCCAACCAAAGCAGTGCCCCTTGAATAATCAAAATAACAAGAGACTCCCTAGTATGTGCCTAGCAAACCCACCAAGTTTGAATCCAAAATTCAAATTTGAATCTCTTTCGGCCATTTCATCAAACACCTTGCTTGCAGCAAAAAAACAAACAACAAACACTATAGTGAGCAGTGATTTTGGCCAACCTTGTTCCCTCTCTAGCTCTCACTACACTCTCAGTAGATGATCTAGCCCAATTAACAAGCCTTAGCACCACTGTGAGCTTGGCATAGCCATCAATGGTGACCATGTTGAGCCTAACTTGCCACCCACATGTCCACAACGAGCTAGGAGAAGTACCAAGCCTAGCAAGCATGTCTGGAGCACTGACCACCGTCCACCGCCACTCCCTGTCCAGGCCCCGAGCGCAGCCAGCCCCTGGACCACCCAGAACGTGCGCGACCATTCCCTCTGCAACCATGCCGAGAGTGCGCCAGAGCGCCGCGCTCGACACGCTCGCACAAACCACGCGCCGCCCTCGCCGCTTGCAGACATGTTCACCAGCACCCTAGCACCCTGCCAGACATGCTCACTCACCGCCGCAAGACTAGGAGCGCCTGTGCGCCATTAAAATTGCCGTCGGACCCGCCCAGAGCGTCGTGACGTTCCAACCAGCTCGCACCGCCCCACGCCTCGCCACCACGCCATTGAGCTTTGCCAGGGAGCATAGCACTGCCCCTATCGTCGCCCATGCCATTAGCCCTCTATGCCGTCGACCACGACGAGCTCAGCCCGCGCCCGTCGGTCTCCTTCAGCCACTATAAAAGGAGGCCTCCCCCTCTCGTTTTCTTCACACCAGTTCACTCCCCACCTCTCACTGATCACACTCACTCACTCCCGGAGCAAGGCGAGCACCAGGTGGCCGGAATTTTACCGGAGTTCGCCGCTATAGAGGAGGTGAGGCGCCATCGATTGGAGCCGCCCCAGGAAAAGCTGCCGGTACTAGGAGAACCACCATCGTCGACTTTGTCGTTCGCCCCCGTATCCGACCATCGCCTGAGCCCCGGTGAGACTCCCACGACCCCCACCTTCCGCACTAGGGTTCTGTCTTGCCGGCGCTGCCCGACGTGGACGATGAACCAGAGCCGTTCGATTAGAGTTGGATCATGCGACCTAGATCACCCCGTACCGCTTCGCCCCTCACTATCTCACTGATGCGTGGGGACAGCCACTTAAACCGCCCGCGCGTGCGCTGTGCGTAGTGGGCCGACCCAGTTAAACGTCCCGTGCTACCCAACAATTCAAACTTAGGTTTATTCATTTAATTTCAAACCCAGTTCTGTACCTAGATTCAAAAATCAAACCAGCTCGATTCACTAAACCAAAATACATGAAACCAATTTTGTTAGAAAGGTACTGGAATTCTTAATCCAAGCCCGTTGGATTCAAACCATTTAGATTTATAGATCAGCCATGGTAAAAATAACAAGGCAGAAGTATTTCTGCATTCAAACATTTTTCAAAATTCAACCTTAAGAGCTTTTGAGTTGATTCCAACTCTCAAAAATCACATTTGACCATACCTTTCAGAATATATAAAAATATATAGGTTTACTTATAGAAATAATGATCAAGTAATAAAAGAATGCCACATAGGCATTTCTAGTCACTTTAATTAAATAAAATAAAAAGGTTAAACCTTATTAAATTGTGACACCACTTTAAATCACATTCCCATGTACTGAAATATGTGGTGATGACATGTGTCAACATGATCCCATGTTTGAGTTGGAGAATATTAAATCTTAAGTAGTTTTTCAATGAGTAGAAATTACTTTTCTCAAAATAAAATAAATGGGACAAGTGCTTTAATCTTGTAATGTTAGTGATGATGCTAGATCACCTAGTGTGAACCTTTGTGTGATGATTAGTAATAGTTAAGTATTGTTTGGTGATTGTGTACCTCATATTTATTCATAGACGCTAGTACCGACCAAGGATACGAGGAGGAAGGAGAATACTACGAGGAAGAAGCCGGGGAGAACTTCAACCATTGCTCTGCACAAGGCAAGCCTATACTTGCAACCTTGCAAGCTAATACTTGCAAGATACTCTACTTATGCAAGCTATTACTTGCTTGTTACTATGCCAACTATATGCCTTAAGCATATGTGATTATACCCCCTATACACACTATCCTAGTTTTACTTGCAAGCCTAATACTACTAGTTGAATTAGCAAACTATTAACTGAGCAAGCTAACACTTGCAACTTACCAAGCCTATACTTGCAACTTTGCAAGCTAACACTTGCAAGATACCCTACTTATGCAAGCTACTACTTGCTTGTTACTATGCCAACTATATGCCTTAAGAATATGTGATTATACTCACTTGATACCCAATCCTAGTTTTACTTGCAAGCTGAATACCTTATTTTCTTTATCAAAGCTTTCTCTTAGAGTTTACTTAGTGACTTGTAGATTCTAGAAAGATAACTGAAGGTAGCATAAAGAGCATAAAATTTGGACTAAGTTAGATAATCTTGATGTCATCCTAAGGCATGAGATTGAACTTGGTAAATCCCCACTGGTTTATTACCCACCATTAGTATTTACCCCCACTTGTAGATGCTAGTGCTAAGCATAAAAATTGATCAACTTTAGATGGGAATACTTGGTGAAAATGGTTATGAAATCCTTAGAATGATGAGTCATTCTAATGAAATGTTTTGACATGTGTTCTTGAACACCAGATGATTTTGATGATGAAAATGTTGAGGCATGAGCCTTAGCCCTTTATAAAACTGATGGTTGTTTGGATGCGATACCATTCCAATTTTATCGTACAACCACAATACCCGAAATTTGGGTAGGGCTTGACTAGAAATTTATATACCTTAGTATGGGTTCCCTTGCAGCCAAGGTCTGAGCTGAGGCTACCTTGTGAAGATTGTCCACTTGTGCAGTACCCAAGATGACAGTTGGTCATGGTTGCGAGGCCAAACTCATAGGAGAGGTGCCTATACTAGGGCATGTATTGGAAAGGTTAGGATTGATTATCTGCATACTGAGTATGGTGAATTCAGGATTGTTCCTGACGGATGTATCGAATGTTGTGGTGAAAGTGTACAATCTCTGCAGAGTGTCAAACTATTCGAATAGCCGCGTCCGCGGTTATGGACAGTTGGAGTGGCATACTGTTCCCCCATTAGATGTTTTCAAAATGACCTGTGAAATGATTTATGACTTTGACTTGACCATAGCAGAGTTGTGATATGAAATTCAAGTTCCCACTTAGGTGTATAAAATTTTCAACTAGCTTTCTTTGCTTTTGAACTTAGTAGAGTAAATTTGGCTTTTTGCAAAACAACCCTAGAGCTTAGTATCCTACTAGAAAAACCCCCTTCACTTATTAGTATGGGTTTTCGAGTACTTAAAGAGTACTCATGGCTTTGCCCCTGGCTATTCCTGTGGCCAGACTATGAAGAGGAGTATCAGGATGACGGACCGCAGGAAGGTTACGATAACTAGGATCATCTACAATCGTCAGCATTGCCTGTGACCCCGAAGATGGAGCTTCGCCTACGCTATCGTTACTATTACGTTATTCTGCTGCTTGAATTGTATTAAGAACTAGATCATGAGATCCTTATTTGTGTAGACCTTATGTATGGTTTGTAATGGATGATGTATTGTGATATCCAATTTGTTATATCTCGCAAAAATGGTAATCCTGGGATTGCGATGTATGGCATAACAGGCATCTGTGATTAAAAATCTGGGTGTTGACACATATGCTCTCGAAATTTGAGTGAATAATCACTTAATGAGAAAGAAGTATGAAATATTTGAAAACATTC
Organism: Avena sativa; assembly: GCA_916181665.1. Lineage (NCBI taxonomy): Eukaryota > Viridiplantae > Streptophyta > Magnoliopsida > Poales > Poaceae > Avena > Avena sativa. The sequence goes on from OV702298.1 coordinate 131,561,722, forward strand.
AAAGATTTTCAAGATGAAGTGGAAAATCATTGTAACAAGAAAATAAAATAGTTTATGATTTTATCATAAAGGGATTTATTTGAGTTGCAAGTTTAGCAAAACACCTAGATTTGCATGTCTCGAAACACCATAGGAATATGGAGTATTTTGAGATTTGTAATGAAACCTTGTTTGACATGGTTGAATCAAAGGTGTTATTTATAAAACTGCCATTATGTTTTAAAAGATTAAAGCTTTAGCGACGACCACTTTTACACTAAAAATAGCTCCATCTTGATCCATTGAAATGACACCATGAGTTATTGTTTGGGGTAAAACCCAAGTTGTCCTTTCTTAAATTTTGGTATGCTAAGCATAAGTAAAATGTTTATAACCAAAGTCGGATGAGCATGTCTTTCTAGGTTATTTTGAACAAAAATTGGGTATTCCTCCATAACACAGAGGACAAAAGGGTTTGTCGCTTGAAACGTGAAGTTTCTTGAAAAAGGATTTTTTCGCAAAAGTTAAGTGGGAGGACAATAGAACTTTGGTAAGATTAACGAACCTGAGTTATATGTGCTGAGTTGCGCAGCGCCGAAAAACATTCCGGAGGCAGCCACGATGCTCATGGCTCACGTGCCTCAAAGGTTGTGGTCACGGAGGTCTAAGTTCCTATTGAACCAAGTAGGTCGGATAAACAATCAAATGATAAGATTTGAGAGTAAATTATTATTGTTTGACTATGATGAACCGACTACATGCAAAGAAGCGATGATGGGCCCTGACTCCGTCAAATGGCTTGAAGCCATAAAATCTGTGATAGTTCCATACACGAGAAATCAAGTTTTGTGAACTTGGAAGACCCTCCAAAAAGGTGTAAAAACTTATCGGTTTTATTTGGATCTATAAAGAAACAAACATGGGTGTTTCACATCTAAGTCGACATGTCATAAATTATTTTATGACAATGTTCAAGGAGTTGACTATGACAAGATTTGATCTTTTATAAGTGATATTTAGTCTGGACGGATTAAAGTAGAAACCACTACATATAATTTGGTATATGATAGATGAATAAAAAAACAAAGTTCTTCTAATAGAATGGTTACATAGGACGTGTGCATAACATGATCCAAAGAGTTCTGTTAATTGAAAGGATGCTAAAATGGGCATGCAAACTTGAATGGTTCAAGTAAGCATCGCAGAGTTGGAATCTTCGCCGTGATGAAACTGTTAAAGGAGTTTTCATCAGGATATGATGAAGATGCTTGCATTTGCAAGAAATTAAGTGGGAGCACTGAGACATTTCATTATGTGTAGGAAATCTTGTTGATTGGAAATGATGTATCTTTTATTGACAAAGGTTAAAATTTTCATTTCGATGAAAGACTTAGGCAAAGCCTGAGTATTTAGCATGAATGTCTACATGGATAGACAGTGACGCTAATATGGTCGTGCCAAACGTACATATATGAGATACTAAAGGGGTTCAATATAAAAACAACGAGAAAAGGATCTTGTCGCATGGAAAAGAATTAAATCAAGATTCAAGTGTATCGACACTTGATAAGTGAAATAAGATTATGGTGCTTTGACACTTGATGAGTGAAATCACAGGAATGTTTTGATCAATCATACCATGATATGTACACATCCATATATGTCCTATGCTATAAGTGTTATGAGCATATACCAGAATGAATCATAAAATGATCATTGGATGATAGTAAGGATATTCTTATAATCTTTTGGAAGAATTAATAATATATTCCATTTGTATAAGATACAAATAGTTCATTGAAAAATGATACTAGTTTTGTCACAAGATACAAATTAAGTTTATCTCAATTTAAACTATGGGTGGCACAATGAAATGGAAAGAAAGTTTCCACGATGGATTTGGATGAATTCCAAAGTTAACACATTGTGACGGATACTACAACAAAAGGCTAAGTATATGACTACTATAGTAGCAGCAAAGGAGGGCATTTGTGTCAAGTAGTTTGTTATCAAACTAAGGTGTGGTTCTCAATGGGCTAACACTAAAGATATATTGTACGACAATAGTATCGACATGATTTAACCCCAAGGAACTAAAGATCTCACCAAAAGACCAAATTTATACAATGCCATCTCATTGGAGAATGACTGATGCGTGAAGACGCAAAGACATGCACATACACACTGACCTGAATGCGTCAGATCCGTAGATTATGTTCACCACTTGCAATCGCATATATGGAACACCAGAAAGCCATAGGTGTTTAATACACAAAGTTTTCAAACTAGATTATTGTCTCTAGTGCAAGTGGGAGACTGAAGGGAATATGCCTGAGAGGCAATAATAAAAGTGGTTATTATTGTATTCCTTATTTATGAGAAATTTTTATTTTGCATGCTATAATTGCATTAATATGGAAACTTTAATACATGTGTGTTTAATAAACAAAAAGGAAGTTCCTAGTTATGCCTCTCTTATAAACTAGCTCGTTGATTAACAAGATGATCAAAGGTTTCCAGATCACGGACATTGGATGTTGTTAATAACGAGGTCACAACATTGTTGGAATGATGTGATGAATATTCATACGAAGTATAGCATTACGATCAAGGTAATATTAGTCCTTATACCATGAGATCATGTCTATCACTAACACCGGAAGAGTATCTTGATAACATCAGACGTCACACCGTAACAGGGTGACTATAAATATGGGTTCAGTGTTATGAAGGTATTATGTTGAGGCTCATGGATCAAGAGTGGAATTTGTCCATCCCGATGATGGAGAGATATACTCTGGGCCCTCTCGGTGATATCACATTAGTTAGCTTACAAGCAAGTGATTTGATCACTAGAATGTTATATCACGAGAACAAGAAAAGAGTACATGTCGGTAACGAGATCAAACTAGGTATCAAGATACCGACTATCAAATCTCGGACATGTAACATATCGTGAGGCAAAGGGATTGAGTTACATGCGTATAAGGTTCACACGATCACAGAAGTCATCGTTGAATGTGTGGGAGTCAGTACAAATCTCCAAGTCCCGCTGCTGATTATTGATCGGAGAGGGTCTCGATCATGTATACATTATTCGCGAACCTTAGGGTGACACACTTAAGGGATACCGACACCATTTGGAGCAAATAAGATGCCAGATAAAGAAAAAGAAAGCATAGAAATTTATTTCACTAGACACCGAAATCGTTTCGGTTGAAATTGTTGAAATTGGTTCTGCATGTGAAATTGAATAGTAGTAAGGGGTTTTATGTGAATGTTTGTTAATTCAATTAATTAACAAAATTATGAATAAATAAATAAAAGAGTTTTATTTAATGAAAGATTGTCTTAAATTTGGTGGAATTTTAATGGAGGTGAGTGGAATTTTGAGTGGGTGGCTATTTATGTGAGTGGGAGCTCCACCCACATGAATGTGGAAGAGGTGGGGGCACCTCCATGGCTGCCACTCCATGGGAGGGGTCTGCCCCCTCTCCCTATAAAAGGCACCCCACTCCCTCCTCTCATCTCACACCTCCCCATGAAGGATCTCTCTCCCCCTTTAGAATTTTCCCATGGTCTCGGATCAGCGAGATACATGTTCCTGGTGGCTTTTTCTGGAAGGATTTGTTGCTTCCGCTGCTTCGCTGGAGCGAGGGCGCGAAGGTTTTCGGGGAACCCCGGACATGTGTGCGATCACGGATGCACCACTGCTTTGCAGTGCTAGACTTGATGGTGCTGGACCGGCTGGACCAGATGAACTTCATCAGGATCTTGAGATCGACAAGCGTTTGACTACATCATCCACGAGTATAACCTCCTTAACACTATTCGGTCTTCGAGTGTATTTATTCTATGGATGTATATCCACCTGTTTCTTGTATCTAGTAGATAGATCTTGGTACTTAGTTGTTCCCATCATAGGAATTTTTTTGTTTTCTATGCTTTGAACCCTACAACAACTGTCGGCTATTACAGAAGAATAATAAATACCTATTCGTAACCAACCTGATACGACCACCAAACATACCCATCCTAGTATTTCCCCCTCGAGACCAAACGAGGAAGTCATGCCGAGGAAACTCACATGGTTGGCAGTTTTATACATTCTTTTCATTGTGGTTATCCAACTTACTAGTCATATCAGATACAAGTCAATTTATAACAGTAAAATTTAGTTATAGTTATCTATGATCGAGATACTATGCTCCAAGTCATCCATAACCACGGATACGGCTTTTCGAAAAGATTTAACCCTGCAGGGGTGCACCAAAGTTTCTACACGCACTTCGACCCTTGTTGCCAGACCAATTAACATACTTCCATCAGTATGTCGGCGGGGCCTAGGACACGACACTTTCCCAAACCCAAAGCAAGTACATGGGGCCACCCCAATAAGCTACCTGTAATGAAGTTGTCTGAGCTCCGAAGACGGACCTAGAGGTTGCAAGATCGATCAAGAGATCAGAGGCCATAGGTATAATCCTCAACATAATGACCCACATCCTAAACAGTACAATAGTAAATGCTCATCGAGCAACAAATAGTAAACATGGCATAAGATGGCATGAAAACGTCAAACTAGTTTGTGCCCCCCAGTACAGTACTTTGAAATCAGGTACTAAGCCGATAGGGATGCCCACACACCCCACATGTGGTTAGCGCGCTCAGTCTTGGAACATGTGTCAAGAACTCGAGTCCTAGGTGGACACAAGTGGGCGGTTAACAACCAAATCTCCACTATTACCCACCGGTGCCTCTTCATTAGTTATATCAATTTTAATTATTTAAATAACTAGCTGTAATTAAAACCACGATCATCTCCAACTTTATGAATATGCCAACCCCCAACATCAGTGGAACATCGACGACGCGAAGCAGCACCTGAGTAAGCGACTATGACTCGAAAAGCCAACTGTCTACCCAAAAATAGGCAATAGGAGGTGTCCAAGGCAATATAAAGGTTGCATGGATATATAAAGGGGTAGGGAATCAACACAGACAATAATAGATCAACAGGAGGAAGTAAAGACTGTAAATGTAAAATAGGTAGAAAGAGGGAGAATGCTCTCCTAAGAAACTGCCGAAGGTTCATCCAAAGTTCGGGTCGACACTCGCATCAACTCATCGGCCTAATCCATTAACAAGCAAAGAACTAGAAGAAACACCGGATGCACTATTTAATACTACGGTAGATAACTGGGCATGATGCATGTATGATGTATGGCATGGCAAAAGTGCGATGCAATTAAGAAATATTAAGCGGAACCGGAGTTTTGGCATTTACTTAGATGGTTCAAGTTGTTTAAATACCCTTCATTTTAAATGTTGTCTTAACATGGCGTCGGTTCGCTACACAAATTAAATGGATCCAATTTAAGACTAGAAAAGCCCGTATATGGTCTCCGTATTTACTTATTAGGTGAGTCATCTAAATACCCCCAAACAACCACAATATGCATGCAAGTATGAATGGTTTAAATGCAACAAGATATGACATATTATAAAGATAGGGGTCGGATAAGGGTCACACATGGCAGTCCGGAGATCTTGGAGTTTCGAGGGATCGGGCTTCGGATGCGGGGGGTCGGGTCTTCAGACTCCAAGAAGGAGAGATTGATGATCCATGCGGGAGCGAAGGTTCGTAATTCCATGAAGGAGGTCTTGTCGTTGGTCCATCCTCATCGCCTTCGGATTCCATGATGGAATACTTCGGGTGCGGCGCCCTGGTTAATTATGGAAGATCTTGTCGACACGATAACTATGAACTTACTGCTCTTGTTCATTGAGAGGTTGTAGTCGGGTCTCAGTGTTCCACATCACCATCATCTTGTCGTAACTGAACCACAACTCATCCACACACTACCTCATCTTGACATAGCTAATAAGACCGGATTTCTTAGTAGCACCCATACCATCTTGACCATAGTCGTGTACAAGCAGTAACAATAGCTCGGCACGACAACATGAAGGAGGCCGAAGACGTGCTCACACGACCACAAGCACGGACGAGCGATCACGGCCTTGGACGCTGCTGCAGCATGGATATAGGGTAACTACACGGGGCAACATATGTTGAGGGAGGCAGCGGCCAGGAGCGATGCGGTCAAAGCGGCGAGGCGGCATCTCGGCGTGACCAGGGCGAGGTGGTGGCGCCATGGCGGAGGGAGAAGTGGCGGTTGGCGGGGCCATGCTGCAGAGGAGGCGGCATCCTGGAGGCGGGCAGAGGAAGGCTAGTGAGTTTTCGGGGATGGCACATGGGACGAAAGGAGGCCATGGCGGTGCTCGGGGTCCGAGGAGGCAACGGCTAGGGGCAAGACGCGAGGACGGTAGTGGCCAGGGGAAAGGCGGCTACGAGAAGGAGGCAGAGAGGCGCCAGTGAGGTGGTGCTAGGGAGACCACTGGCGCTGCTATTGGCATCAAGCCTAGGCGACGACGGAGCTCCGAGGCAGCGGCCTAAGCCGGCGGAAAGGAGGAGAGGCCAGCGGTGAGCAGGACGCGGGACGGGCGGCGGGGAAGCGCGGAGAGGAGGGCGGAATCCGGGGCAGTGGGGAGGAGGGACTCGCAGGGGGAGCCGAGAGAGGTGGCAGTGATTCTGCAGGGTTGGGAAGGGCTCGCGGCCCACAAGAGAGGGGCGAAACGGCGGGTACGCTTGCCATAGAGGGGCAGAGAAACGGCGGCGGTGGGCATAGTCGACGAAGAGAGCGATGGGGGAAGGAGAGAGGCGAGCGGGGTGGGTGGCGTTGAACGCACGCGGGGATAGGTGGGGCAATAGGGGAATCGTAGAGTGGTGGGCCAGGGAAGAGCGAGCGGTCATTGCTCGGATCGTGCACGCTGGGTGATGACCCACAAGTATAGGGTATTGCAACAGTCTTTGAGGGTAGTATTACCCAATTTATTGATTCGACACAAGGGAAGCCAAAGAATACTTATAAGCCTTAACAGCTGAGTTGTCAATTCAGCTGCACCTGGAAATAGTCTTGCTCACAGCAGTTTATCAGTAGCAACAATTCTATAGTAGCAATAGTAAAGTAACAACAGCAGTAAAACTAACGCAGTAGTAACAATAGTAGCAAACAGTAGGATATGAGTGCGGTAGGCATAGGGATGGATGGACGGGCGTTGCATGGACAAGTCTAAACATGTAACTTCAAGATCTAGGGAATTTGTAGATAAATAAAGTAAAGCATCCAAGTACTAATCAATCATAGGCATGTGTTCCATATATATTCATACGTGCTCGCAATGAGAACTTGCACAACATCTTTTATCCTGCCAGCCCGTTGCAGCGGGACCTCAAGGGAATCTACTGGCAATTAAGCTACTCCTTTTAATAGAGCACCGGAGCAAAGCATTAACACTCCATGAACACATGTGATCCTCATATCAAAGCCATCCCATCCGGCTGTCCCAATTTCTATCACTTAGGGGCCTTTGGATCCGGACAATGATATGTGTACACAACTTGCAGATAAGATCACAAACAACACTATCATCATGAATCAATAATAAGTCCAGATCTGAGATCATCGCACTCGGGCCCTAGTGACAAGCATTAAGCACAACAAGTTGCAACAAAGTCAAATAGCATTAATATAGATACTAGGCCCCATGCCCTAACAATCTTATTGGATTACATGATAGAACTCATCCAATCCCTACCATCCCCATAGCCTATAGCGGAAACATGGATGGTTGATGGAGAGGCATCGGTGATGATGATGGCGATGATCCCCTCCAAATTCCCTGTCCCGGAAGGGTGCCAGAACGAAGTTTCTGGTTCCGAATCGCGGTTTCTGGTGCTGGTGTGATACGTCGGAAACATATCTATAATTATTGATGTTCCATGCTTGTTTAGTATCAATTTTTCTTTGCTTTGTCCACACTTTGAGATGTTTTTATATGTTTTGTGGTACTAACCTATTAACAAGTTGCCACAGTGCCAGTTGCCTGTTTTCTGTTGTTTTTGGTTCCAGAAAAGCTAGTAAGGAAATATTCTCGGAATTGGACGGGACAAAAGCCAAAGTCAATATTTCACCGAGGACAACACGGAGTCCAGAGGAGAGACGAAGGGGAGCCATAGGGCAGCCGCACCCCCCAGGCATGGGCCCACCCTAGGACGTGCCTGGGCAGGGTGTAGGCCCCGTGGCTTCCCTCCTACCTCGCCTCTTCGCCTATAGGAAGCCCCTGTTGCCTAAACCCTAAGTACCTGATAAATATTCCACGAAACTGTCTGTAGCCGCCACCACCGTCGTCCCTAGATCGAGGGGATCTGCAGTTCTTCCTAGCACCCTGCCGGAGGGGAGATCATCCTGGAGGCCTTCTTCTTCATCATGCCAGCCTCCTGTATGAAGCGTGAGTAGTTCCACCTTGGACTATGGGTCCATGTAGTAGCTAGATGGTTGTATATCCTCCTTTGTGCTTTCATGTCTAGATCTTGTGAGCTCCGTTCATGATCAAGATCTCATCTATTTGTAATCATGTATGTTGTGTTTGCGGGGATCCGATGGATATTGAGATTACTATGTCAGATTGATTAATGGTTTTGTCTTATTGATTCTACCATTTCTGTGTTGTTTGTGATCTTGCATGCTCTCCGTTGTTACTAGCTATCTTGGCCAAGTAGTTGCTAGTGACTCCAAGAGGGGTATTTATGCTTGATAGTGGGTTCATGCCTCTATTTAATCTAAGGGAAGTGACAGAAATCTCTAAGGTTGTAGATGTGTTGTTGCTACTAGGGAGAAAACAACGGTCTCTTGTTCATGGAAGAAGTGGATTGTTTATCTTACACACTTTGCTTAAAGCAGTTGTTTGTTGCTTGCAACTTAATACTGGAGGGGGTTCAGATGATAACCCAAAGGTGGACTTCTTGTCATAGATGCAGTTGGATGGCGGTCTATGTATCTTGTTGTATTGCCCAATCGAATCTCATAGGATCTTGATATCTAGTATTGCATTGTTATGCCTTGCTCAGTCCTGTCAATTGCCCTGCTGTAATTTGTTTACCCAGCATGCCAATTTTGTTTTATCTAAGGAGAACACCTCTAGTGAATTATGAACCTCGGTCCAATCTTTACCATTGATACATCTTCCATTGTTACTGTTTACTTTCTGAAAACCACTGTTACCTTCCACACCATACAGTTAATCCTTTGTTACAGCAAACCAGTGAGATTGACAACCTCACTGTTCATTGAGGCAAAGTCCTGAGTTTGTGTCGTGCAGGTCTCCAAGTTGCTTGCAACACCTTTGAGACGTTTACTTTCTCCTACTGGTTCGATAACATTGGTTTCTTACTAAAGGAAAACTTGCTGTTGTGCTACATCACACCTTGCTCTTGGGGTTTCCCGATGAAGCGCTTTCACGTTGATACAGCGCCAACATCAAGCTTTTTCTGACGCCGTTGCTGGGGAGGCAAAGCAAGTCTTCACAAGCGGAGTCCTTCTAAAACTTTCTCTTTACTTTGTTTTTGTTTTGCTTGGTTTTGTTTGCCTCTTTTTATCAAAAACGCAAAAAAATAGTTTAGTTTGGTTTGCTTTATCTTATCAAAAACACACAAAAATTAGTTCTTACTCAAGTTTGTCAACACCCGAATTTTTAATCCCAGATGCCAGTTATACCATACATCGCAATCCCAGGATTACCATTTTTGCGAGACATAACAGATTGGTACCATAGTTCATCATCCATTACAAACCATAATACAAGTCTTACAAATAAAGGATCTCATGATCTAGTCTTAATGCAATCAACGTAGTAGAATAATATAATAATGGTAGCATGGGCGAAGCTCCATCTTCATGGTCACAGGCACTGCTGACGATGGTAGATAATCCTAGTTGTCGTAGACTTCCTATTGCTGATCATCCTGGTAGTCCTCCTCATAGTCTGGCCATAGGAATAGCCAGGGATAAAGCAATGAGTACTCTTTTAGTACTCGCAAACTATCACTAATAGGTAAAGTGGTTTAAGTAGGAATACTAAGCTCGAGGTTGTTTTGCAAAAATCTAGGTTTATCTCTAACTGAGTTTAGAAGCAAAGAAAGCTAGTTAAAGGTTTTATAACACCTAAGTGGGAACTTAGCTTTCACTTTCACAACCCTGTTGTGGTCAAGTCGAAGTCATGATTCATTTTACAACTCATTTTGAAAACATCTGACGACGGAACAGTATGGCCACTCCAGCTCTCCATAACCACAGACGCGGCTATTCGAATAGTTTGACACTCTATAGAGGCGGTACACTTTCACCATAATAATCGATACATCCGTCATGAACAATCTTGAATTCACCATACTCAATATGCTAACCTTTCAATTACACACCCTAGTATAGGCACCTCCCCTATGAGTTCGGCCTCCCAACCATGACCATCTATCATCTTGGGAACTCCACAGGTGGACAATCATCACGAGGTAGCCTCAGCTCAAACCTCGGCCGCAAGGGAACCCATACTAAGGTATGTAAACTTCCAGTAAAGCCGTACCCAAATTCGGGTATTGTGGTTGTACGGTAAACTTGGAATGTTACCGCATCCGAACACAACCATCAGCTTTATAAAGAGTTAAGGATCATGCCTCAACATTTTCACCATCAACCATTAGGTGTTCATAACACATGTCAAAACATTTCATTAGAATGACTCATCATTCTAAGGTTTTCATAACCATTTTCACCAAGTATTCCCATCTAAAGTGATCAAGTTTTATACTTAGCACTAGCCACTACAGTTGGGGGTAATCCCTAATGAGGGGTGGTAATCAAGTATGACTTATCTAAGTCTAATCTCATGCCTCGGTGTGACATCTAGTTCTATCTAACTTAGGCCAAGTTTTATGCTCTTTATGCTACCTCTAATATATTTCCAAATTTCACAAGTCACTAAGTAAACATAAATAAAGAGCTTTGATAAAGAAATAAAATAATCAAGCTTGCAAGTAAAATTGGGATTTAGTATAATCAAGGTTGTATAATCAAAGCATGCCTAATGCATTGCATAAGTTCTCTAGCTTGCAAAGTTGCAAGTGTTAGCTTGCCTTGAGCAGTGCAGTGGTTGAAGTTCTCCTCTGCTTCCTCTTTGTAGTATTCTCCTTCATCTTCGTATCCTTGGTTGGTACTAACGTCTATAAATAAATACGAAGTACACAATCATCAAACAATGCTTAACTACTTCTATTTAGCACACAAAGGCTCACACTAGATGATCTAGCATCATCACAAGGATTAAAGCAAAAGTCTTATTTATTTTATTTTAGAAAAGTAATTTCTACTCATTGAAGACTACTTAAGATTTAATATTCTCCAATTAAAACATGGGATCATGTTGACACATGTCATCACCACATATTCTAATACTTGGGAATGTGATTTAAAGTGGTGTCACAATTTAATAATGTTTAACCTTATTATTTTAATTAATTAAAGTGCCTAGAAATGCCTATGGGGCATTATTTTATTACTTTTCCGTTATTACTGCAAGTAAACCTAGATATTTTTATATATTCAGAAAGGTCTTATCAAATGTGATTTTTGAGAGTTGGAATCAACTCAAAAGCATTTATGGTTGAATTTTGAAAAATGTTTGAATGCAGAAAAGTATCCGCCTTGTTATTTTTACTATAGGTGATCTATAAATCCAAATGATTTGAATCCAATGGGCTTGGATTAAGAGTTTCCATATGTTTCTAAAAAAATTGGTTTCATGCTATTTGGTTAAGTAAAACTCTCTGAATTGGTTTTTGAATCAATAGACAGAAGTAGGGTTTGAACTAAATTGAAAATTTCTAATTTGAACTAACTGGGTCGCGTGGGAAGTCTAACTGGGCCGGCCCACTACGCACGGCGCGCGTGGGGGCTGGTTAATTGGTGTCCCCACTCGTCAGTGAGACAGGGTGTGCGAAGGGGTATGGGGCGATTACAACCGTAGTATTAGATCAAGGATCAACGGCTCACGGCCATCGTCCTCGTGTGAACAGAACACGACATGATCGAACCCTAGCACGGCCAGTGGGGGTCTGGGGCGGCTCACCGGGGCTCAGGCGAGGGTTGGCGATGGGGGCGAATGACGAAGTCGACGACGGCGGTTCTCCTGGTACTAACGGCTCCTCCTGTGGTGGCTCCAATCGACGGCGCCCTTCTCCTCCAGCAGCAGCAGGCACTAGAGAAATTCCGGCGAGGGAGAGCTCGCCTTGCTCTAGGGAGAGGTGGGAAGGATCAGTGAGAGGTGGGGAGTGAACTGGTGTAAATAAAATGAGCGAGGGAGGACTCCTTTTATAGGCGAGCGAGAGAGGCTGAGCGACATGGGCAGTGCTCGTCGGGGTCGGTGTTATAGCGAGCTATGGGCATGGCTGAGGCTAGGGGACGGTGCGTGGTCTCCTGGCGGTGCTCAACGGCTTGATGGTGTGGCAAGGGGCGGTGCGGTTTGGTCGGAACGTGCTGGTGCTCTGGGCGGCAGCGACGACGTTTTTGATGACGCTCAGGCGCTCCTGGTCACGCGGCGGCGAATGGGCATGTCTGGTGGTCTCCTGGGATGATGGTGACCGCAGGCACGGGCGGCGAAGGCGAGGCGCGGTTTCTGCAAGGCGGTTGGCTATGGTGCTCTGGTGTGCTCTGTACAAGGTAGGGACGAACTGGGCGCGGCGTGTTCGCTATGGTCCACGGCTTGGCAAGACTTGAGGGCTGGACAGGGGGTGGCGGTGGACGGTGGCGTGCCTCCTGGACATGGTGGCTAGGCGCGGTGATGGTTCTGGCTATCTTGCCATGGTCGGTTGGTAAGGGGTGGCTCGGGCATGCACGTCATGGTGCAATGGTAGGGTTCTAGGCTGGTTTAATGCACCTCGTTGTCACTAGGGGAGACAAGGATGATCAAGGGGAGACAAGGTTTTAGGTGATCACTGCTCAAAACGGTGAAGTTTGGCAGAATTTTGTTTGTGTCTCCGGGTGTTTGATGAAATGGCCACAAGAAATTCATATTTGAATTTTTGGATGAAAGTTGGTGGGTGCAATGGTCACATACTAGGGAGTACCTGGTTGATTGGATTTGTCAAGGTGAACTGGTTTGGTTGGGTTTTGAGAAATGGTGATCTTACCATATGAATTAGATTCAATTTTTAAATGTCATTTTAATAGTGATGAGGTTTCGACTCGTCAATGCCCATTGTTATGAGCTTGGGTTTTGGAGAAGATGGGGGTGCTGGAGATCGCGGAACGTTTAACAGACAAGCAACTAGGGGACACGAGATTTACCCAGGTTCAGGCCCCCGGAGGGAAAACCCTACTCCTGCTTGTCTGCTCTTGATTACGGTGGAACCGAAGGTTACAGGGGTGCGCAAATGCAATCTGGCGTGGAGGTGTGTATGCGGTGGAAAAGATTGGCCCTCCTCGTCGTGCCGTCCTAGCCTTTATATAGAGTTAGGCAGGTCTCGGGCACAGATCGAGTCGGTTACAAGCTTAGGGTTTTTCCCCTTTGAATATTCTATCTCTTCTAGTCTTGCTCTCCAAGGATCCAAAGATGTCATGGGCTTGGGCCACCCGAAAATCTTCATGGGCCGCGTATATTCTTGTGGGCCTTCCTTGGTCTAGACCAGGTATGCTCATGTTGTGTACCCACAAGGTATAACCATGTTAGTAGCCCCAGAGTGTTCATTCGAATCATAGATTCGGCTGAGGACTCTTCAATCTTTCGTGTGCAGCTGTTTCTGTTCATCAGGAAAAGAATGATTTTAGTGTGTAGGGATTGTTGATGCATGTGCCTGACTCTCCTGGCGGATCAAGGTCAGTTAACTGTCTTAGGACAAAACAACAACATCTTCTTCAGATTCGAGTCCCTAGACTCGAACCCGAAACAAATGCTAGCATAATTCGACTCAGGCCGTTGAGATCTTACAGGAGTCGAATCCCAGTAGTTTTCAAATGACATACCCAACGTGTCCGTCGGGATTTTCATCGCGCCTGTTGGCACGGATTTTTACTAGCAGAGCGCAGTCGGGTGCGTTACCAGGCCATCAGATGGTATATGTAGGTCTTATCTTTGCGTCGCAGACACAGACTCCGAAATTTTATCACCGCAGAGGTGTTTCGGGTGGCCAAGGAGGATGTTACTCACTTAGCATTGGTTGGGGTAAAGTTGCCAAAAAGTTTTTTCATTTTGATCCGAAGGATCGCAGTCGAATAATTCATAGGGTGCGCAACCAGCGCTCCCTATGGGAGTAGCCCCCGAGTGTCTATTCGAGTCATAGACTCAAGCAGAGACTTTAATTCAGCCATTGTTAGCTTCAGGTCCGTAGGACACATTCTTTTCTTTCGGATGCTTGAATCAATCCTCCCTATGGGAGTAGCCCCTGATTCTGTAGTGGAGTCGTAGACTCGACGTAGGACTCAAAGAATCAATGTTGGTGTAGTACCTTAATCATGCCTCATGTGCGCGGCCAGCGCTCCTGATAGGAGTAGCCCCCGAGTAGTTACTCGAATCGTAGATTCGAGTGAGTACTTTTAGCTGTTAGCCGAAGATTTCTAACCGTTGCTAGTGTGGTTTGATGATGTCAGTGCTAACGATCGGTGACCTCAACCGTCTGCGGCGCCAGAGGTGACGTGACCAGATGAACGTGGGTCCCACTTTCTGACTTGGAGTTGAGTGGTCATGCGCGATGTGGCGATAATTACGGCGTCTCCTCGGTTTCCATGTGTAGTGGACAGCGTGCGAGCGAAGGTTCGCTACTTTGTTGACATGTGGACGGTAGGATCTGATCCTGGCGTTAGGGCTTCCAAATGAACGGTCCCCGTTCATCGTCTTCGTCCTTATAACTATCAGGAAAACTGTAGTTTGTTTTCACCTTAGCCAAATGAACGGTCCTCCATTTTCTTGAGCTTTTCCCTTTGCGCGCTAGACGTTCTCCGATCGTTCCCTTCCTCGTTCTTGCGCGCACACCGCCGCCGTCAACGTGCCGCAATGGGGAAATCAATAAGGCCTCCATCGGGGCAGGCACCAGTGCTGCTACCGGCGGCAAGAAGGGCACCGCCGCCGCACGTGTCACCGAAGGTGGGTGGCGGCGTTCGGAGACGCGCGAGGGCGACCTGCGCAAGTTGCGTGAGGCGGGTTTGATCTCGCAGGATAAGGACACCGTTAGGGTCCTCGGCGATGAGGTAACTCCCCGTCCACCCACAGGGTTTCGGGTGATGTTTGTTGCTTTTGTCCTTCCCGGCCTCTCGCTCCCAGTCCACGATTTTCTTCGTGGATTGTTGTTATTCTATGGCATCCAACTCCACCATCTTTCACCCAATTCTCTTCTCCACATCGCCTACTTCATTGCTTTTTGCGAGTGCTGGCTCGGTATTGAGCCGCACTTTGGCCTCTTCCGGAAGCTCTATTTTCGTGAAGAGGCAGTCCGGCTCCGACGGAGTTTATCCGATCGGCGGCTGCATCATTTCTCTTTGATCTACTGTTCTTTTCTTCTCTTTCTCTATGTTTAAGTCCGTCCAATACTGGCGGAGGAAGTGGTTTTATATCTGTGAATCCACAGTGGACGGGCAAAACTTCGGCCTTGCCCCTTTCGACTCCACCAGGAGATCTTGAAGAAGAGATCCTGGAAGAATCATATCCTGGAGGGCGAGGTGGAGAAGATAGAGGAGCTCTACCGTCGGGTGGAGGCCCTCCAGGTGGTTCTGGAGAAGGAGGTGAATGGTGTGGATATCATCCACACCTTCCTCAAACGTCGGGTGCAGCCACTTCAGGCTAGGGCGCATCCGATGTTCCTTTACTCTGGCCGCCACGAACCGACGAGAGTTTTGGCTGAGGAGCTCTCTAGGGGGACCTCGACAGAGTTCTTCGGCCACTGCTGAAGTACAAGTCTGACGAGGACCTTCCGGGGAAGTCGTAGATGCCCCCGTTCGGTGCTGCAAGACCAGTGCCTCAGGTGTAGATTTAAGACGTGCGCGTAGCGCCTTTTTTTGAGTGCTTTTCCTTGTGATTACTTGTTCTAAAAGTTTATGTCTTCATTGTGCAGGACCTCAAGGTGACTGGCATGGTGCCTCCACTACCCGAAAGGTTTCTAGATGCGCCGGACAACAAAGTTGTGGACTCCGAGTCCGAGCTTCCACCGGCATAATCGTCGACTGAGGAAGCCCCTGATGCGAGCAAAGGGCAGACCCGAAAGCAGGCACGGATCTTGAGCGAATCTTCGGATGCCTCGACTCCTCCGATGCCTAGGGACCCGCCATTCCTTGTCCGCCAGTGGAGGTGACGGTGCTTCTTCCTCGCCTATCCCGGTCGTGCCTATGCGGGCTGTAGCGCCGCAGCCACCGACCAAGAGGAAGAAGGAAGATAAGAAAGGGAAGAGGGCACTGCCCGTTTTTGACTTGAGTGACATGGACTCGTAAGTATCTTCGGATGCGATTCGTTACTTTCTTGTCTTGTCTTCTTGCTTTTGATTGGTATGTTCCTTGCAGCCACTCCTCTGAGGGCTCTTTTAGTGAGGCCACTCAGGAGGCAGTAGGGGAGTCGAAATTGAAGCCTCCTCCCTCTTAGACGGAGGCCACCTCTGGGGGCGATGCTCCGAATCCCTCTCCGCAGGAGGCTCGAGTGATTGTCTCCCAGAAGATTACCCGAGACCTTCAGAGTCTCCGTCTGACCATGTAAGTTGTTTTATCTCTTGCTGCAGGGGGAGCCCCCGGGCCTTATTTTCGGATGATCTACTGATTTTGCCTCCTTTCTGCGTGTATCGGGGGGAGCCCCCGAGCATTTTTCATGTGTTTGATGTCTTGCTTGTTTCTTGGGTGCAGCCCCCGAGCCCTTTTTGTGATACTTTGTTTCTTCTCGCAGACCTTTGTGCATGGTGCGAACCTGCTTGTGCAACAGCACCTGGCGCTGGAGGCCAGCATGCAGCAGCTTCAAGGTACATGCTAAATTGATCCTATTCTTTTTCGTCTTCTTGCTAGCTTGTGGAGCTCATTTATGTTCTTGTTGCTTTCGCAAATGAGAATAATACTGCCCTCCGCGAGCTTGATGCTCTGAAAAAGAGCCTTGGGCGAGCGGAGAAGAAGGCCGAGGATGCCGTTGGGGCGAAGGAGCGCCTGCAGCAGGAGCTGGCTGATGCCACAGCGGCCAAGGAGCGCCTTCAGCGAGAGGCTTCGGATCGCGAGGAGCAGCTTGCAACCGTTGCGGCTGCGCACGAGAAGGAGGTGGCCGAGAAACTGATGGCTACTGCCAAGGCCATCTCCGGTGAGTGCTTTTGCCTCTCTTTTGATTTTTTCGGCTATTGTCTCTCCATGCCCTTATTCGATTCTTACTGTATCTTTCTTTTGCTCTGGATGTCGCGGGCATTGATTTCGATTGCAGTGCCCTGGAGCACGGCAGCGCTCTGGATGATGCCACTGCGGCGGTCGAAGACCGCTGCGGTACTGCGGTTGGCTCCCTTGCCAAGGCCAAGGAGATCCTCAGGCGCTTCTACAAGGAGCTCGTTCCCAAGGGCGCTGCCCTTGAGGACGTGGATTCTTTGGTGGATGCACTATCAACGGATGCGCATGTGTCCTACAAGCGCAAGAAGAAGGGCATCAGTGCTTCCATGGGCCTGGCTATGGCCCTTGCGTCCGGGGCAGAGCTGGATCTTTATCAGGTCACCTCCCAGATGCCAACGGCTCCTGACGGTTCCAAGGTAGCCTTTGCTCTCTACGCTTCTCCCTGTAAGCGCTATGGGCCGAAGCTCATTGACCTTCTGTCGGAGTATGCAGCGAAGCAGCAGGAGGAGGTCAAGAGCAGGCACTCTGGCTCCGAGGCCACTCAGGATGCGGCTGCTTAGGCTTCATCGTGGTAGTTGTAGGATAGTTTTCTTCTTATTTTGTTGTAATCTTTGACGAACAATTTCCCTGTGCCACGCAGTGGCCTTGTTATATATAAATGATATTTTGAGTTGTTGCTCAGTCATGTGTTGTTCATACTCTTGTCTGTTTTCCTTTAGGGACCTTCGGGTGAGGACCCCGTCGATACTTCATATGCTCCATAGCCGCGACCATCCTTGGATGATGCCTCGCAGCTTGTTTTTCTTCGTGACCGCGTCCGCAATCTTGAGAAGGAGATACTTGGCGTCCAAGGCCATGCGGATGTATGGAAATCAAAGGCGGAGCGAGCTACTACTAGGGAGGAGTATCTGATGGGGGAGTTGCGGCAGTTGGCCGAGCAGCTGTAGTGTAAGTTTCTTCGAGCTGCTGGTCGGTTTCGGATGCGCCTGGTTTGCGAGTCATCTTACTCTGTAGTTGTTGCAGGTGCCAACCTTGTTCCGAGGGAGGAGAAGGAGCGCGTTGCAGTTCAGATCAACTGCTTGACCCAGCAGGATATGGAAGCCGGAGGCTTTTTCTAGATGGACCGCGACCGTGCTACGGTCCTTGTGACTATGCAGGATCGTGCTCATCAGGTGTCGCGAGTGCTAAGGCAGGTGAAGACTTCTCTGGCATCGATTCTGCACGTCATGTTTCCCCTTGATGAAGCATCGTCGACTCTCTGGGGTTTGCTGGCGACGTTTCGAGACGTGTGTCACGTTAGGGACTTGGTGCGGCACCAGTTGGTTGCGGGGGTGAAGGCCGCCCTTTCTCTCATGCGGCTGCATCGCCCTGATGTTAATCTTGCGGTTGTGGCGGCTGGGCCACCTCCTTGGCCAGATGGTAGCCTATGGTATATGCGCCCGCACTACGCGGCTGTTAGTCAGTATGTCAAAGAGGTTGTACATCTTTTTGAGCATCGTGCGCATGTGATCCTTCAGAATAGGTAGGTCCTATAAAAAAGATAGATGTAAAACTTGTATGTATTTTGACTGGGCATGTGTTGCCCTTTGTTGTAAAGGTTAATTGTATTAGCATGTGGTGCTTGGTTGTATGCATGCCCTTTTCGTTAGCCTAACGTGATCAGCTACTAAGGTGTACATGCGTTATCCTTAGTCGACGAAGTCGTGAGGTGAGGGGGAGCCCTAGAGTGTGTTGTAACATAAAGAAATGTGAGGAAAAGATAAATTTTCGGGTGATACACTTAGCTTTATTCATATTGTAATGAGGAGGTACATTGTTCGGCTAAGTAGCCTTATTGAAAGGAAAAAAGGGGGATAGCTAGGGGTAGAAGCGTCGCAATTGTGCGACGTTCCATGGATTGGAGTATGCGACTCCAGACTCCACGTGCTTGAGGTGGTAGGTGCCACCTGGGATGACTTCGGTGACGACGTATGGTCCTTCCCAGCGTGACTCGAGCTTTTTCGGCCGCTCTTGCTTGAGTTGTAAGACGAGGTCTCCTTCGACGAAGGACCTTGGGCGCAGCCGACGGCTGTGATAGTTGCGGAGGCTCTGCTGGTAGACCGCCGAGCGAGCCGCAGAAATGTCGCGTGCCTCGTCGAGTGTGTCGACGACGTCTTCAAGTGCTGCCATCGATTCGGCTTCGCTATAGGCGACGACCCGCAGGGCCTTATGGCGTACTTCCGTAGGCAACACGGCTTCGGCTCCGTGCACCATGAAGAAGGGTGTGTAGCCAGTTGAGCTGTTTGGCGTTGTGCGCAAGATCCAGAGGACGGAGGGTAGCTCTTCTGCCCAGGCTCCCGCAAGCCGTTCGAGTGGGCTGAGTAGGCGTTTCTTGATGCCGCCTCCTACGAGGCCGTTGGCCTTTTTGACCTGCCCGTTGGTTTGTGGGTGTGCCATGGAGGCATATGATATGTTGATCCCGAGGCCTTCGCAGAAGTCCTGGAATTCTTTAGAGATGAAGTTCGACCCGTTGTTCGTGATGATGTTGTGCGGCACGCCGAACCTGTAGACTATGTTTTCGAAGAACTTCACGATCGTTTTACCCTTTTGGTTGGAAGCGGGCATGGCTTCGATCCACTTGGTGAACTTGTCGACTGCGACCAGGAGGTAGACATGGCCTCCTTTCGAGGACTTGGGCAGTTTGCCGATCATGTCGAGGCCCCATTGGGGAAAGGGCCAGGCCAGGGGTATGGTCCTGATCTCCGATCCTGGTGCGTGTGGTTTATCTGCAAACCTCTGGCCGCCGTTGCACCTTCAGACGATGTCCTTGGCATCGTTCATGGCCGTTGTCCAGTAGAAGCCAGCTCGTAGAGCTTTGGCGAGGAGGGCGCGGCTGCCCACGTGATGGCCGCAGATGTCCTCGTGGATGTCTTGGAGGATGGTTTTGCCGTCACCGATGGTGACGCACCTTTGGAGTACACCCGAAATGCTGTGCTTGTACAACTCGCCATTGATGATGGTGAAGGCCTTGGACCGACGAGATATGCGCCGGGTATCTGTCGGGTTATCAGGCAGTTCCATGTTTATTAGGTACCGAAGGTACGGTTGCGTCCATGTTTCGTCGATTGCCATGACCTGCATCAGGTTGACCAACGCGACATCCGTGTCGAGTTTTTCGGGTCCTTACGGTATCGCAGCCCCCGAGTGCTCTGCTTCTTTGGGTGATCCCTTGGGGAATTTCTTTTTGATGGAAGGCACGCGGATTTGTTCGAGGAACACACCTGGTGGCACCCGTGCGCAGGTGGAGCCGATGTTGGCGAGTCTAGCGGCTTCCTCGTTACTTTCCCTTCCAACGTGCCAAAGCTCGCAGCCGTCAAAGTCTCCTTCGAGTGAGTTGTAGAGTGTGTGGTACGCGATCATGTTAGCGGCGTGTGCGTCACACTCGTTCATCGTCTGCTGGACGACAAGGTTTGAGTCACCGTAGATGACGAGGCGTGTTGCGCTGCAGATCTTGGCCATCTTCATGTCGTGGATGAGGGCTTCGTATTCGGCTTCGTTGTTGAAGCCCCGAAATTTCATCCGTAGGACATACTTCATCTTGTCGCCTTGCGGGGATGTCGGTATGACCCCGGCTCCTGCTCCAGCCTCGCGATTGGAGCCATCAAAGTGCATCGTCCATGACTGTGTCATATCCGGGGTGTCTGGCAGCTGTAGCTCCATCCAGTGGACGAGGAAGTCCGGTAGGACCTGAGACTTGATCGCATGGCGCTTCTCATAGACTATGTCTAGAGGGGACAGTTCGATGCCCCATAGGGCTACGTGTCCTATAGCTTCGGGGTTGTTCAGGATGTTGTTCAGTGGCGCCTCATTGATGACCATCACTTGATGCCCCTGGAAGTAGTGGCTCAGCCAACGAGTCGTAGGCGAGTTTCTGGTAGTGAGGGTACCTTTGTTTTGTTGGCGTCAATACCTTGCTGAGGTAGTAGATTGGGCGTTGGACCCCTGAGTCTTGCCATCTTCGGGTCGTTCGACCACGAGCACGGTGCTTACCACCTGATGCGTGGCTGCTATGTATAGCAGTAGAGGATCGCGTTCCTTTGGTGTGACCAGGACGGGCGAGGTGGAGAGCGGCCGCTTCAGATCTTAGAATGCGTCGTCTGCTTCAGGTGTCCAATCGAATTTTTCTGCTTTGCATAGCAGCTGGTAGAAAGGCAGATCCTTCTCACCCATGCGGCTGATGAATCCGCTCAATGCCACGATGCGCCCAGCGAGTTGCTGGACACCTTTGAGGTTCTTCGGTTTCTCCATGGCCAGTATGGCCCAGATTTTCTTCGGGTTCGCCTCAATCCCTCGCTGGGAGATGAAGTAGCCAAGCAGTTGGCCAGATGGGACGTTGAAGGCACACTTTTCTGGGTTCAGCTTGATCTTGTAGTGATCAAGGTTGTCGAACGTCTCGCGGATATAGTCGATCAATATCTTGGCCTCCCTTATTTTGACTACTGGGTCGTCGACATACACCTGTATGTTGTGGCCGATCTGGCTCTTCAGGCATGCCTGCATGCACCGCTGGTACGTGGACCTGCGTTCTTCAGCCCGAAGGGCATTGTGTTGTAGCAGAATACTCCGAACGGCGTGATGAACGCCGTTTTTTCCTAGTCTTCGACCTTCAGTCGAATCTGATTGTAGCCTGAGTAGGCATCGAGGAAGGAGAGTTTCTCGCATCCTGCAGTCGAATCGATGATCTGATCGATCCGAGGGAGAGGGAAGTGATCCTTCGGGCAGTGCTTGTTGACCAATGTGAAGTCCACGCACATCCGCAGGATGTCCGTGTCCTTTTTATGGACCAGCACAGTGTTGGCCAGCCACTCGCTTTCCTTGATCTCCCTGATGAAATCAGCGTCGAGCAGTCTGTTGACTTCGACTCCGACGGCTTCGGGCCGTGGCTCGGACACTCGTCGGATGGATTGTTTGACGGGCTTGGCATTTGGAAACACGTTGAGTGAGTGCTCGGCGAATTCCCTAGGAACTCCTGGCATGTCCGCAGGACACCAGGCGAATATTTCCCAGTGCTCATGGAGGAATTCGACGAGCGCGCTTTCCTATGTGGGGTTGAGGTCGTTGGCGATCAGCGCCGTCTTGGAGGTGTCTATCGGGTGGACCTGCACCTTCTTCGTGTTGACTGTTGAGTTGAAAGACATGTCAGGTGCGTTTTGCCTTGAAACTGGGGGTGCCCCGTTGTCCGTCACCTCTCGAATCCTTGTGAGCTCCTCCTGCATGCCGAATGACTTGGAGATTCTGTTGAAGTCCCTGTCACAGTGGTCGGATCGGGTGAAGCTCCCCTGGACCGTGATGACGCCCCTAGGTCCTGGCATCTTGAGTAGCAGGTACGCATAGTGCGGTACTGCCAGGAACCTTGTGAATGCCACGCGCCCGAGGATGGCGTGGTATTATGATGGCCAGTCCACCACTTCGAACTTGAGCCGCTCACACCGAAAGTTGTCAGGTTTGCCGAAGATGACGTCGAGCCATATCTTTCCCAGGGTAAATATGCCCTTCCCTAGGACTATGTCGTGGAACGTTGTGTCGGATTGTTCCAGGTTGCACAGCGGGATCCGCATTGCTGCTAGGGTGCTAGCGAACATCAGGTTGATGCCGCTGCAGCCGTCCATGAAGACGCGACTCATCTCAATTCCTCCGATCTGCGCCTCGAGCACCAGGGCAGCAGGACCTAGGCGAGGGATCTGGCGGGGGTGATCCGAACGACTGAATGTGATGCAGGACTCTGAACTGCTGAGGTACTCAGGGATGGAGGGTGGAGCGGTCACAGCCAAGCTGACCTGGAAGGTGATATTCTTTTGCACCCTGTTTGTTGGGCGCCCCTTTTGGATCATCAATCACCCTTTTGGCGCGGGGTACCCGTTTACATCGTTGTTCTACATGGGTGCGATCGGGTGATTCGAAGGTCCCACGGGTGGTGGTGGAGGAGCTCCATGGGCGATATCGCCTGCTGCAGGTGCGTGTCTGAACCCAGGGTTCGGGATCTGCTATCTCATCTGGGCCAAGCCCTCGCTAAGTTTCTGGAACTCGCGGCAGTCCTTGAGCATATGGCTGGTCTTCTTTTTGTCATCCTGCTTGTCGATATAGAAGTGGATGGTGCATGGGCCTGACAACTTGTCGTATGCTGAGGGTTCTTTGTCGCGGCCGCGGCGTTGCCACGTTTGCGTTGGGCATCCTCCATCGCGGAAGTTGTTTCCACGGTATCCACCGCTGCTGCGGTTGCTTTCGTTGCGGAGGTCGGCGTAGCCAGCCACGACCATGTTGGGTCCGTCGCGATCATCGTAGATGCGCGATCTTCGCTTGCTATGGTGTTCACGTCGGCGGTCGTAGTCATCTTCCTCATCCGAGTGTGCTCGGTGGAAGGAGTCCTCGCCATCTGCCCACCTGTTGGCGATGTCCATGAGGTGGTAGAGTGTCTTGGGCTTGACGCACCCAAGTTCTTCCTTGAAGTCCTGGAGCTTGACGCCATCTTTGAAAGCGTCGATCGTTCTCTCCTCGGAGATGTGTGTCGTGGAGTTCTTGATGTTGGACCAGCGTAGTATGTACGAGCTAATGGATTCGCCCATTCGTTGAGTGTAGGTTCGCAGATCTTTGATCGAGACTGGCCTCTTGCTGGTACACTTAAATTTTCGGCTGAAACTGTAGGATAGTTTCCTCCCAGCTTCGGATGGAACCCGAGGACAGGCTGTTGAGCCAGATCCGGGCTGCGCCTGTCAGCTGCACTGAAGGCACTGCAGAGCGGTGTTTTTGTTTCCGTCGTGCAGCTTGACGGACGGTAGGTGGTCGCTGAGCCACGCCTTAGGGTCCTGTGTGCCGTCGAACTTCGGAGTGTCCGAAGGAAGCTTGAAGTTTCTCGACATCCATGTTCGCCGAACAGATCTGCTAAAGCATCGAGCTCAACAGAGTTCTCCATCATCATCCTCTTCAGATTCGGATGAGCACACGCATTTGGCGCGTGCCTTGTAGACCTTGGGCTGAGCAAGGTCGCTTCGAGCGTCGTAGTCACGACTGTGACATCGTGGGCTCTTGCGTCATCGAGGTAGGTCGTGCTCATCCTCGCCGGATGAGGGTGTGGGGCTGCGGTTGAATCTGACCGCAGCTTTATTTTTCTGCTCCGCGGGAGCCTCCTCATGGAGCGCAGCTCCAACAAGTCCAAGTCCGTCTAGTGCGGACTTGTGCATAGCTCTCTTTGGGTCCCCCACCGGAGGTGGATGGGATGCGAGATATGTGGTGGTTGCCATGATCGCAGCTTGCGGCGTCTTCGAGATGATGTTGTCGTTGGCGTCCATCTCCATGAAGGACGTGTTGAGGGTTCGAGTCACCTCGCGACGTGCAGCAGGATCCATGTTATCCATGCGAGAGTGATGCTTGTTGGCTCGATTGCCGTGCGAGCTGGAGCCGCCAGCGGCAGAGAGCGCAGCTCGCCGCGCGCTAGACTCCGAGGCCGCTCTCTTGCGTTTATCGAGCACCTCTTGAATCTTCACCTACTTTTTGTGCTCTTCGATGAGGAGCAGGTGGTATGTCATTAGCAGGTCCTATGAGGCACCCACAGGTAGGATCTTGTTGCCCGCCACGGCTTCGCGTTCCTGGTTCCATCCTTCCTCGCTGATGTGGATTATTCGATTGGCATCGGGGTCATCCTCGTTGGGCGGGGGGGATGGTTGCCTCCTGTTTTCACCTTTTCTACCCTGTGGGTTAGGTGGCGGTGTCGTGGTATTGCCGATGAGTACGCCATGGAGGGGTCCTCACAGTGCGTGTTTAGAGACGTGGGGTAAGGCGGACGGTTGACGGGTACGAGGTAACACAGCTTACCCATGTTCAGATCCCACGATGGTGGTGGAATCCTACTCCTGCTATAAATCACTATAATGGCAATACGCCGAGTTACAGAGATAGGTTCGCTGTGCGAGGTTGTGTGAATCGATGCCCTAAAGGCACCCATAGGCCTGACTTATATAGTCGCCAGGTCCTAGGGTTACAGGGAAAAGTCCTAGCCGGACAGGTTATAGACTCCTACACCGTGTATTAATAGTCGTGTGTATCTTGCACTCCAAGGCTCCGGGTACGCTGGTGACTCCACCGTAGCCTTCCTTTATCCGGCACGGGCCTCCCTTCTGGATCCACCTAACTGGGCCGCCCAGCAGGCCATAGGCCATGCTACCGACTATGGGCCACCCGGGTTAGTCGGATAAGACACATGCTATAAGGATACCCATATAGCATATCCCCAACAGTAGCCCCCAGAGAACTCCGAGATCTTGCGCTGTCTTGCCTCTTCACGTTGAATCCTCCGTCTAGATGGATGTCGGCAAATCGTCAAGCAATATCTTGTAGTCCTCCCAAAGAACCCTGCAAAGTTTTCTCCGTCTTCGAATGGTAAGCCGGAGAAATGTTGAATCTTCCATCGTACTCTTCCGTAGTCGGATTAAATCCGTCCATGCCGGAATCTTCGATGCGACGGCTCATCTACCCGTGTCAGCTAGGACGGCGTAGGCCTAGGTCAGCGACGCCTCGTAACTCACACATGCAGAGAACGCAATCATATCCGATTTCCCACGCGAGTGATACGAACTGTTGGCGGCGACGGTTGGAGACGTGGCGAAATTACCGCGCACGTTCACGAACACGTCGTCTACGCGGCAACCGTCCGATCAGCTGCACGAATCTTGACGCAGAGCATGATAAATAGAAACCGTGGGGCACTTTCCACCTTTTACCTCATTCCTCTCGCGTCATCGTCTTCTTCCTCCAGCTGCACGCCTCCTCGAGCTCTCCGCGAGAAACCTCGAAAACCCTAGCCTCCCTCTGCGTCAGTCGCATCCTTCCAGCACCCCATGGCCTACAGCAGCTCCTCCCCATCGATGGCGGCGTCGAGCGAAGCCACGGCGAAGCCGGCGAGCTCTGTCGTCGTGCCCCTAGAGGGCCTGCTCATCCCTGCATCGGCGGTGACCATAATCTGGCGGCGCTAGAGCCTCTGGAAGAAGAGCCAGACTCGCACAAGGGCGACTGGCGCGGCTCGGACATCACCGACCGTGACATCCAAGAGATGGTCGCCGAAGGCTACCTCCCCGCGACGGAGGGGCTCGCCTGGCGGGCGGCGCCGGCCGGCGAGGTGACACCTTCTCCCCAAGCCGGAGAAAAGGTGTACCTCAAGGCTCAGCTGGTACGTGGCGTTTCTCTGCCCATCTCCCACTTCTTTCTCTCCGTCTTGAACCACTACAAGGTCCAACCCCATAACCTCTCCCCCAATAGCATCTTAGTGCTTAGCAACTTCGCGGCACTTTGTGAGGGTTACCTAGGGATTAGGCCTAGGTTAGACTTGTTCGTGTACTTCTTCACCGTCAAACGCGAAGCCGGACACAGTAAGGAGGAGGTTAGGAACTACGGCACCATAAGCTTCAAGATCCGACCTGGCCGGCGGTTCCTCGACATCGTCGGCCACGAGTCATGCAAAAACTGGCAGCAGACGTACTTCTACGGCCCCGACATTCCTTTGGCGGGCCGAGAAGTAACGTACCCGGACTTCGCGGATGGAGCCGCCGCTGAAGTTTCCACATGGAGATCCCATGCCTCCCTTCCCTCCGACTTCGACGCTTCTCGAGCAATAAGGCGGATCAAATGGTTCGTAGAGACGGGTTTGACCGGCTTGGACCTGGCCATGTGCTGGTTCATCAGGCGAATCCAGCCTCTGCAGCACCGCGCAAAGTTCATGCACGAGTATACCAGTGATCGAAGGGATACCCTCCGGATCTCCGTGGATAACTTCGCGAGCGACTCCGTCAAGCTCCGCCTGAAGGACATTGTCAAGGTGAAGGATAAGAAGCGTGGCTTCACCATCACCTGCGACATGTACGTAGACGGCAAGTGCCCAAAGGTAGATATGTATTTTCCGTGTACAACATATACTCCAATTTCTCCGTCTTGCCATTACCACTTCATCTAACACGGTGATTTCTAACTTAACAGCTTAGCGATCTAGATGAGGACAACCTGCCTGCCCAAATCTACGATCCAAAGATGAAGGAAGTCACGGTCGTGTCCGACGATGATGTCTCGTTGGCGTGAAAGCGGAAGAGCTCCACCTCTGACGCTGCTGACGGAGGCAAGAAGAAGAAGACGGAGGGTGGAGCCTCCAAGAAGACTACCGCCGCCCTGGAGGTGGAAAAGAAAAGATCCACCGGGATTTTTGCCAAAGCACCCCCATTAGTGTGAGCTTCTCATTCTCCGACATTGTCTTATTTATCTGTCTTGCTCCTGTACTTATGCACTTTGCACGTTTCAGGAAGAAAGCCACAACCAGCCTCAAGAAGACCTCCAAGACTTTGGGGGGCTTCTAAAAATATCAAAGATATGCTGCATCGCGACTCCTCCCCCGTCATCGCCCCTGCTACTCCTGCCGTCAAGCCTTCCTCTGCCCCGACAAGCTCTCAAGCCCAGGAGGCACCAGGCCCTTCCGCCATGGAAGTGGATTCTGGCGCTTCTGCCAAACTCGCTGTTGTCGGTGAGCAGGCGACGCAGGAGAGCATTGCTCTACAAATGGCTGAAGCTCCGGCTAAGGATGCCATCGGTAGTGGCAAGGCGACAGTGGGAGTTGGTACCTCTGCCGAAGGCGGTGCCCCTACTCCCCAGAAACCCTTCGAGTTCCCAAAGATAGTTTACCCGGCGCTCCTGCCGAGTAACACAACTATGGTTCCTAGAGGAGTGCCGTCATCTCCGATGTGCGGTATTGAGGAGTTGCTCCGACAAGCATATATCTTGCGGGGAAATAGCATTTCCTTTGGCAAGCTGCTGGCCGAGAGTGCTACAAACCTCAAGATTATTGTACTTGTAAGTTTTACTTTGCCTTTTGCATTTCATTATGAGTATCCCACTGTAGCCCCCGAGGATGTAGACGGAAAACCATAGGTTTTGCATCTATATGCTCTAAGAGTTACTAAGTTAGAAAGAGCTCTCACTGTAGCACCCAAGCATTTAGATGGAAGAAACTATTCCGACTAGATGCTGTAAGAGTAGCATACGCAGTGTTCATATTTTTCAATACTGTAGCCCCCAAGCCTCTAGTTGTAACCGAATTAGTTCCGACTAGATGCTTAAAGAAAAGCTAAGCATTTTCCAAGTTAAAACTTTCTACTGTAGCCGCCAAGCTTGTAATCGAGAACTGAAGTAGCTCCGACTAGATGCTTTAAAGAAAAGCTAAGCATATTGCTAAGTTGAAAAACTTTCGTTGTAGCCCCCGAGCGCCTATATGGAAAGTTTCCGACTAGGTGCTCCAGGCATACTAAACAACAGTTTTAACTTTTTCCTTTGTTTCACGGAACGAGAATGCTCGGCGAGGCATGGCCAACGATAAGTACCAGAAGATGCGTGCAGATCTTGAAGCTGAAAAGGGTAAAATTGTCATCTTGAAGGAACAGATCATCAAAAACAAGAGTATGTTTTCTTTTTTGCGCATTCCGTCTTGGTTTTATGCCTTCCTTCTTCGAGTACTCACTATGTATTTTGTTTTCTCCGACTTGCAGAGCATGTCGCCAAGGCCAAGGATATTGTCGATCAGTCCAAGCACATTCAGCAGCTGGATAGTGAGAACAAAATCCTTAAGAAGGAGAGGGAAGAGATGTTGAAGATGCACGAGGATTCCATGAAAGCCCTGCAAGATTCCGCCTCCGCAGAGATCAATCGCTTGAAGGAGGAGCTTGCGATCTTAAAAGATCAGAAGCAAGCTGCTGATGAGCAAAACCATCGCCACATCGAGGCATTTAAGCTCCTCCAACAAGAGAACGAATCCTTGGCGGACACCGTCTGGCAAGCTAAGGCCAGCATCTTCACTAAGTGTCCTCCGCCCTGTATTTCTGTAGTCGGGATACTTAGAGTTTATGGAACTCATGCGCTCCTTGTCGAAATTTTCAGCGCCTATGGGTTTAACCCGCTCGCCTCCTTCGGACAAGGAATGCATGGTTCTTGCCGGCAACTTCATCAACACCGCCATCACCCAAGCCAAGGAGATTGCTAAGCCCCTCCAGATATATATCAAGGCATCAGACTCTGTGACGAAGTACTCGGAGATTCTGCGCCGAGCCCCCGAGCGTGTTACAAGCTGGAAAGCTT
Organism: Avena sativa; assembly: GCA_916181665.1. NCBI lineage: Eukaryota > Viridiplantae > Streptophyta > Magnoliopsida > Poales > Poaceae > Avena > Avena sativa. The sequence goes on from OV702298.1 coordinate 131,591,073, forward strand.
CATGTGCACGAGCTGGCGCGAGGATGGCGCTCTCAATGGTGAAGGCACACTACGAAGATGCCAACATCGATACGGTGACCTCTAGCATCCCCGACGTTGATGATGACGGCAAAGAGATTGATCACGAAGCCATCTTGTCATCACTCGCGGGTTATGACACCAGAGTGGCCGAGTTGGTGGACATCAACGTCTTTGTTCCCATGAACACCATCGACAGCGTCAACCAAGATTCCTCCGAGTCTCATCATAGCGCCGATGTTGAGGGTGATTCTCCGGCTGGGGACGATGCTGCTTCCAAGTCTCCTGCGCCCAAAGAGTGAAAAACACTATGTAATATTTGTTTTGCCTTTGGTGGATGCGCGGGGGGGAAAAACTTGATGGTGTAACTTAAGGCGGAAAACAATGGTTGTTATGTCCTGCTACTTAAGAATTTAGTTCCCAGCATGTATATATTTTTTAAGCAAGTGCTGGCTTATCCATTACTTTGGTTCTTATGCTTGACTTTTCGTGAGTCGGAAGACTCGTTGTCGGAACCATGCGCTTAGGTGATGATGCCCAATGGCACCGTCAATAACCTGAGCACAAAATCGCTGACAATAAGTGCCAAAAGTCACTACTCCAGAATCCACATAAAAACGACAAAGAACGTGTAGACCATAAAACTTAAGCTAACGCCCGTAGGCGGAATTTTCACAAGTGCAAACGCAAAGCTTGTGCATAAAGGTTTTATATGATCCAAAAATGAACACTAAAGGAGGTAAAAGACTCAGGAATATGAGTGAACCAAAGATCTTTATTTCATTGATCATGTAAGAGATACACAATTAGATAAAAATGCTAAGTGTAAAAAGGATGTAGCTGTGCTATGTTCCATGGCCGATCAAGCTCCGGGTAGTCATCATCCGGGTCACATCGCTTACGCTTATGATCCTCGTTGGGTCTATCCTTTAGTTCACGATTGTCAACAAGGTAGTAAGACCCATTAAGCAGCGCCTTGCTTATGATGAACGGTCCTTCCCATGGCGGGGATAATTTGTGTGACTTTTTCTGCTTAAGTCGGAGCACCAAATCCCCCTCTTTAAACGAGTGATGCTGAACGTGGCGACTATGGTAGCTGCGTAGCTTCTGCTGGTAGATGGCGGATCTTTGGCATGCCAAAATGCGCTCCTCCTCGAGAAGGTCCACATCCAGGCGTCTAGATTCTTCAGCGTCATCCTTGTCGTAGGCGGCAACTCTTGATGCATCGTGGAGGATGTCGGAAGGCAGGATAGCTTCTGCTCCATATACCATGAAGAAAGGAGTGTAGCCGGTAGATCTGTTGGGTGTAGTTCGTAAACTCCACAGCACAGATGGCAATTCTTCCGCCCAGGCTCCAGCCGCTCTATGTAGCGGTGCCTCAAGACGTGGCTTGATTCCCTGCAGAATTAATCCATTGGCTCGCTCAACCTGACCGTTGGATTGTGGGTGTGCCACAGATGCAAGGTCAAGTTGGATGCCTTTCTCCCAGCAATATGCCTCCACTTCTCCGAGTGATAAATTGCTGCCATTGTCGGTGATAATGCTATGTGGGAGACCAAATCTCACCACTAGATCCCGGACAAACCTGAGGGCAGTTGCCCCATCAAGCTTTCTAATGGGTTTAGCTTCTATCCATTTGGTGAATTTATCAACTGCTACAAGCAGATGTGTAAACCCACAAGGTGTCGTCTGTAATGGTCCCACCATGTCTAGCCCCCAGACCGCAAACGGCCAACTTATTGGTATTGTTCACAGTTCTTCAGCAGGAACATGTGGTTGTCGGGCATAATACTGGCATCCCATGCATGTCTCAACCAGCTTGTCGGCGTCCTCCTTCGCGGTCAGCCAGTAGAATCCTTGCCGGAAGGCTTTCGCGACCAATGATCGAGGAGCGGCGTGATGCCCGCAATCTCCGAGATGGATTTCGCGTAGGATTTCTATACCTTCTAGCTGGGAAACACACTTTAGGTATACACCAGTAGTGCTCCTTTTGTATAGTTGCCCATTGATTATGGTATAACCCTTTTCTCATCATACTATTTGTCGTCTTTCGACTTCGTCGTCGGGCAAAGTTCCGTGTTCGAGGTATTCCATGAACGGTTTTGTCCAAGCCGGAGGGACCTTAGCCACCATGTTGACGAAAGAGTCAGCTCTATCCGGATTGTCGATGTCGGCTCCCTTCACGGATGGTGTGCACAGGTGCTCGAGGAAAACTCCTGGCGGGATTCGCTTGCGCCCTGATCCTAGCTTAGAGAGCAGATCAGCCGCCTCGTTTTGTTCCCTAGGCACATACTTAACCTCGTAGCCCAAGAAGCTCTTGGCTATCTCGTCCACTTCGTCTCGATATGCCGCCATCATAGGGTTCCGCGCATTCCAGGTGCCAGCCACCTGCTAGGCAACCAAGTCGGAATCTCCACAGCAAACTATGCGCTTGATGCCAATATCCTTGGCTACACGTAGTCCGTGAATGAGTGCTTCATACTCCGCCATGTTGTTTGTAGCCTCGAAGTGGATCTGCAGAACGTAGTGTAGCTTGTCTCCTGTTGGTGACTGTAGCAATACACCAGCCCCCGAGCCGTTGAGCAGCTTTGATCCGTCAAAGTGCATCACCCAGTACTCTGGTTCTGGCAACGGAGTAGCATCTGGCATCTCCGTCCAATCTGCAACAAAATCCGCCAAGGCTTGTGATTTGATAGCGTCGCGTCTCTTGTAGGTGATCTCGAAGGCGACAAATTCAATGCCCCACTTCGTGACCCTTCCTGTAGCGTCGTTGTTGTTGATGATGTCCGACAATGGAGTCTTGCTCACCACTGTGATTGGGTGCTCCTGAAAGTAATGCCTCAGCTTCCGAGAAGCAAGGAATACTCCATAAGCTATCTTTTGGTAGTGCAGGTAACGCTGCTTAGATTCCGTCAAGACCTCGCTTACATAGTAAACTGGTCGTCGAACTCCGTGCTCATAGCCTGGTTCCTTTTGCTCTACGACGACGACGATGCTGATAACCCGGTTGGTTGCCGCCATGTAAATTAACAGGGGCTCTCCAGGCTCGGGTGCTGAAAGGATGGGCGCTGAGGAAAGAATCTCCTTGAGTTGCTTCAATGCTGCATCTGCCTCGTCCGTCCACGTGAATTTGTCTGCCTTTTTCAGCAACTTGTACAGCGGCAGGGCCTTCTCTCCAATTCGGCTGACGAACCGACTAACTGCTGCAACACAACCTGTTAGTCGTTGAATGTCCTTTAGGCATGTCGGACGGTTTTTGTTTAAGATGGCCTTGATTTTCTCCGGGTTGACCTTAATTCCACGCTGGGAAACGATGAAGCCCAACAATTCGCCGGCTGGAACCCCGAAGACGCACTTCTTAGGGTTAAGCATCATGTTGTATTTCTGGGGGTTATCAAAGGTTTCTTTTAAGTCGGAAATTAAGTCATTTGACTTTTTAGACATCACCGCTATATCATCCACATAGGCGTGAACGTTCCAACCAATTTGATTGTGTAGGCAACGTTGCATTTTCCGCTGGTACGTAGCACCTGCGTTTTTCAGCCCAAAGGGCATCGTAACATAGCAAAACGTGCCGTATGGAGTAGTGAACTAAGTGGCCAATTGGTCCGACTTCCTCATCTTGATCTGGTGGTATCCTGAGTATGCATCGAGAAAACACAAAAGTTCCGAGCCAGCTGTCGAGTCAATGATTTGGTCAATGCAAGGCAAAGCACACGGATCTTTGGGACATGCTTTGTTCAAGCCGGTGTAATCAACGCACATTCTTAATTCTTTGGTTCCCTTTTTGGGGACAAGTACAGGATTGGCCACCCAGTGGGTGTGAAGGACTTCTCGGATAAATCTAGCCTTAAGTAACCTAGCTATCTCTTTGCCAATGGCGCGTCTCTTCTCATCTCCAAAGCGTCGTAGAGGTTGTTTCACTGGTTTGGATTTTGGATCAATGTTTAGGCTATGCTCGGCAAGTTCCCTAGGTACACCTTTCATGTCGGCAGGTTGCCAGGCAAAGCTGTCCCTGTTCTCACGGAGGAACTCGACGAGCACGCTTTCCTATTTGGGATCCAGGTTCGTCCCAATGGCGGTGACCTTGGAGGCATCGCCTACCACAAGTTCCACCGGCTTGGTCTCGATGGCGGCCTTGAACGCAGGAGCAGTCGGAGATTTGTTTCTTCGACGCGGGCATCTCTAAGTCATCGACCTTGCTCTGGATCTCTTTGAATTCTTCGCTATAGAGGACTGCTTCTGCAATGGCTGCTTCGTTGATCTCGCAGTCCCTTGCCTTGGTAAAGCTTCCGGATACGGTGATGATGCCGTTTGGTCCGGGTATCTTGAGTTTGTTGTAGGCGAAGCATGTCTTGGCCATGAACGTGTGGAATATGTCGCAGCCGAATATGACGTGGTACACGCTCTTGAAGGGGACCACCTCGAAGGTCATGCGCTCCTGGCGGTAGTTATTAACATCGCCAAAGGCTACCTGAAGTGTAATGCACCCAAGGGACCTAGCCTCCCGACTAGGAACTACGCCTTGGAAGACGGTGTTGGTCCGCCTTAGGTTTGCCTCCGTCAAGTTCATCTTTTGCAGTGTATCCAGGTACATGATGTTGATGCTGCTTCCACTGTCCACCATAAACTTGGTGAACTCCACACTGTCAATCAAGGGGTTGATGACCATGGCGTATTGGTTCTCCGTGGGTATAAGGTCTGGGTGGTCCGTCCTGTCCCAAGTTATTGGAACCTCCGACCAGCACAGGTACTGAGGGACTGGGGGGAGAGTAGCCATCAGGATCCTCAGAGAGGTCTTCTGTTGTCGGACGGTGGAGGTGCCAAGGAAAGTGTGGTAGACTGGGGACTTCTTCGTGAAGGGGTTCTTGCCCTTGTCGTCGCTCTTGGCGGCGTGCTTGGGGTCAACGTCTTCGTCCATGTCACTTGAATCCTTGGACTCCTCCTCCTTCTTCTTCCCCTTGCCCTTGCCGCGCGGTCTGTTCTTCCGACTTCTCTTGTAGCTGGACTCCGGGTCTTCCTTGAGGTCGTTGACGAACTTGAAGTGTCGATTGGTATGGGTGGCTTTGCCGTTGACGTCGAGGTGTACGAGGCATGGCATATCACGGTACTCCTCGTAGGTTTGGGGAACGCGGAGCGGCACCGAGGTGGTTTCACTTCCTCATTGCTGCCCACGACCGGCTCCCCTTCCTCGGCCACGCTGTCCACCCTCTCCTCGTCCTGCAAAAGTCATAGCGACCATGTCGGTAGATTGCTTTTCTTCTGGACCGTTTTTCCGCTTTGTACTGCTGTTTCTCCGAGCTTGGGTTGGAACGGCCGTCACCGGCAAGGAGCCACGAGCATCGTCGTTGGCAGCTATGAACTCACTAGCCAACTGAATCATCTGGTTCAAGTCGAGCTGGTGATTGTCCTGTAAGCGCTTCAGCTTATGTCGGAGCAACGTCCCCCTTTCCAACCCATCGATGAAGCTGGCCATGGCGGTTTGAGCATGCACTCCTGTGCAGGAATTCTTCATATCCAGCCAGCGGGAGAGGTAGGCGCGAGATTTCTCGTCTTTCTCTTGCACGCTCCGCTGTAGATCGCCCACAGTGCAGGGACGCTTGTATGTACACTCAACGTTCTTGGTGAACGCTTCTTGCATGTCCAACCAGTTGTAGATAGATTTCTCCGGCAAGTCGTCAATCCACTGATGGGCCGTACCCGCCAACATTAATGGGAGGTACTTGATGGCGACGTTGGGGTTGCCTCCGGCAATCTCCACTGCGCTGTCGTAGTCCTGCAACCACGTGGCCGGCTTGGCGGTAACGTCATAGGGCTTGATGGTCTTGTCAATCCGGAAGCCTTTGGGGTAAGTTGCGGACCGTATTACATGTCCAAAGCAACGTGGTACTAGGTATGGTCCTTCCCGGGCCTCGTGGATCTTGTCGATCCGCGAACGTGCATCGTATGGCTTCGGGTTCTTCTTCTTCTTGTCAACAGGGGATGGGCTGCATGAACGACGCGGGACTTCTCCTCCATGGTGACTGCTTGGTGGTGACGGAGGCGGAGGTGGTGGTGGGTTAGCCTTATTGCTATTACCCTCCTACGACGCCTCGCGTTTGTCATGGTTGCTTGTCGGACGCGGATGGTCATGGCGCGACCTGCTCTTATGTCCTTCGTTGCGCTTTCCGTCATGACGGGTCTGCTCCGCGTTGTCGTGAATGACAATGCCACACTGCTTTGGTGGGGGCATATCCGTTCGATGGTGAGCGTTGTAATCTTCGCGATGTCGGGGAGACTGGGGCGGTGGAGATGGGCGATGGGGTCAGGCCTTTTCTCTGTGGTCGGAGGATATTGGGATGGCATCCTTCCTGTTGCATGCATCCCTCCGTCTTCTTTCTGAGGAACCCGTCTAGGACTCGACATCAAGAGGAGATCTGTCCCTTGGCGGTTTGTACTGGCTAGACTGGCAGAGCGCTGGGTTAGACTCAAGCCTCTAGGAGGTGGCCTTTTCCTGCTGCTTCACCGCCTTGGCCACTAGGTCGTAGACCTGTTCCACTGCCTCAGGCGATCTATCCTGCTCCAGAAGGGTCTTGGCGACGGCGAGGTTAAGTAGTGGGGTGGGCATCACCTGTTTGCCTTCACTGTCAATGTATGGCTTGGCTTGTGCCGGCTTCGAGGGAGCCCATCCTAGGTTGCGTCGTACACCAGGATCGTTGATGACGCGAGCCGGAGCTTTCTTAGCCTTCTGCTGCTGTAGCAGAGTCTTGTACTCGGCCTCCATTGCTCTAGCTTTCTCTATGGACTTCTGCACGTTGACCAAATCTCGATCTAGCTTAGCACCTTGTTCCGCGATGGCTTGCGCTTCCTCCAGCAGCTGCTGGCGTTTCTCGTCAAGCTAGGTCACGTTCTAGATATGAGCAACGGTCAGTGGCTCGACGAGGAGATTGCCGTACATCACTCTATCGGCTGGAGTAACCTAGGCTGCTGCAGACGTAGATGCTGGAGGCGGCAAGTTTGCGGTGTTGTTGTTACTCGGGCCGGTGCCGAGTTCCTGGGGCTGCTGCACTGGGTTGGGCGGAGGAGGCATGTCTTTCGCGCGATCATCGTCAGCAGCAATAAGTGGCCCCTTCCCCTTTTCTAGTGCCGTAGGTGGAGCTCGTCCGGGTTGATCTTCATCCATCGCCGTCCCAATGGTGACGAACACCCCTCGGGACGCGTCAACGTTGTTGGCCTGTTCATCGCGCGAGTACTCCTCCTCCATCTCCTGCATAGCGGAGTCTAGCTCTTCTGGGCTGAAGTCTATTTCCTCTGAATCTGCACTAAAGTCAGCATAAAGCGCGTCAATGACAGAGTCGGAGGGCGCCAGGACTTCCTCGATGACGGACGCTGGAGGTGCAATGGGCTCGATGATGACTAGAGGCGGTGGTGCTGCTATGACGATGGTGGCCGGAGGTGGTGGTGGCGGTGGCTGAATCGGAGGGACTCCGTCAATGAGCGCGAGCGCTGTCTGAGCTGCCGCTTTAGCCTCCATGTAGTTGTTGACGGTGCTCACCATCTCTTCGAGGGTGAGGCGTCATGTTGCCTGCTGCCATCTTAAATAATTTCGGAGAAGCGTGCCACGGTCCAGTCCTTCCACGAAGTGATACAGAGCGTTATCATCGGGGTAGTGGGCTAGGTCAGCTCGTATGCGGAGCCACCTGGCCAGGTAATTGCGGGGGTTTTCGCCCTCTCTCTGAATGCAGCGCGCCAGATCGAAGATGGTAACCACGCCGACGAACTTGGATCTCTGCTGTCTAGACGCACGGACTAAGCCGGCGGATTTGCAGTGATCTTCCACCTTTATATCCTGCACAGGGGCGGTTTGGGTGGGCCTTGAATTTTTCCGATCTTTGCCGGCAAGCTCCGAAGAGAGATCCGACATTTATCCTTCCGCGAACGTATCCTTCCCGTAGGCGGTCCGTGCGGGTCTTGATGCTCCTCCGACTCCCAGGGAACTAGTGCCCAAGTCGGTTTCGCCGATGAAGAGGTGGATGTCTCCGATAGGAAGGATCGAACACCGCGTAGGGTTCGTCTTCGTCGGGATCCAGAACTTGTCGGGAGGGACGATCGGAACGTTGCCGGAGAAGAGAACATGGCCAATGGCTATGGTTTCGCTGGTTCCCGCGAATATCTTGGTCCTCGCCCACTGAAGAGCCTGAAGCGTCTCTTGCCCCACGGTGGGCGCCAACTGTCGTGGTATTGCCGACGAGTACGCCATGGAGGGGTCCTCACAGTGCGTGTTTATAGAGGTGGGGTAAGGCGGATGGTTGACGGGTACGAGGTAACACAGCTTACCCAGGTTCAGATCCCACGACGGTGGCGGAATCCTACTCCTGCTATAAATCACTATAATGGCAATACGCCGAGTTACAGAGATAGGTTCGCTGTGCGAGGTTGTGTGAATCGATGCCCTAAAGGCACCCATAGGCCTGACTTATATAGTCGCCAGGTCCTAGGGTTACAAGGAAAAGTCCTAGCCGGACAAGTTACAGAGTCCTACACCGTCTATTACTAGTCTTGTGTATCTTGCACTCCAAGGCTCCGGGTACACTGGTGACTCCACCATAGCCTTCCTTTATCCGGCATGGACCTCCCTTCTGGATCCACCTAACTAGGACGCCCAGCAGGCCATAGGCCATGCTACCGACTATGGGCCACCCGGGTTAGTCGGATAAGAGACATGCTATAAGGATACCCATATAGCATATCCCCAACAGGCGGTATGTGTGCACCCGAACCTGGTGGTTGTTGCTCCATATTGCTTTGGATGACCACGGCGCATTGGTAGTGTCCGCGGATTGGATCGCTACTGCCGCAGCTTTCTGATCCGGAACCATAGATCCCTTCATTCGACAGGGGATCGCACATATCTGAGTTGCAGCTGCTGCTGTCGTATGACTCATCTGTCGATGTTGACGTGCGTACCACGCTGGGATGTTGGGCCCATGAGGCGGGCCTGATTGATGGTAGTGGCACCCGCTCTGGGAGGAGGAGAGTGTCGGTCTGTCCCACCTAGAAGAAGAAGCTCCCGAACAGGATCTCGAGCCCGTCGCCTACGGGCTCGAAGTCCTTCATGGTGGCTGGCGAGTGGGCGGTGAAGTCGAAAGCGCCAAAGAGGAGATGGCTCTCTATCGCCGAGGAGTTGTAGATCGCTTTGGTCGGGACCATCACGATCGCACAATTAGTGCCCCCGATTCCCACAGACGGCGCCAATTGACGAGGTTTTGACTCGTCAATGCCCATTGTTATGAGCTTGGGTTTTGGAGAAGATGGGGGTGATGGAGATCGCGGAACGGTTAATAGACAAGCAACTAGGGGACACTAGATTTACCCAGGTTTAGGCCCCCGGAGGGAAAACCCTACTCCTGCTTGTCTGCTCTTGATTACGGCGGAACCGAAGATTACAGGGGTGCGCAGATGCAATCTGGCGTGGAGGTGTGTATGCGGTGGAAAAGATTGGCCCTCCTCGCCGTTCCCTCCTAGCCTTTATATAGAGTTAGGCAGGTCTCGGGCACAGATCGAGTCGGTCACAAGCTTAGGGTTTTTTTCCCTTTGAATATTCTATCTGTTCTAGTCTTGTCTCCAAGGATCCGAAGATGTCATGGGCTTGGGCCACTCGAAAATCTTCACGGGCCGCGTATATTCTTGTGGGCCTTCCTTGGGCTGGACCAGGTATGCTAATGTTGTGTACCCGCAGGGTATAACCATGTCAAATAGGGTTGCCAAATGTTTCTATGGGTTTGCAAGGTGGGCTTGGGTTTACTTTTACTTGGTCTAGAAAGGGGTTAAAAGAATTGGATTTGTTTCTATTAGAAATCTTGGACTAGAAACACTCAAAGTGGTCTAGTGAACAAGATTGGCAAAAATGACCATTTGCTTATATATCTTATTTTTGAATTTCTCTTCAATTTGATTCTGCTTGGAAATGATTTAGATGATGTTGTTTTCATCTTTAAACCAATCCTTGCTATTCACAACAATCAAACAAGTCCATACAAGCATTCATGCGTTCATCACATACACACATGCATTCACATTGATTTTAATTAACAAAAGTTTTTGTTAACCCTAAATTAGGGTGATTGGAACTTGATAACCTTGATTAATATTTTTGGGATGTTACATAGTTGTTGGTATGTTATTGCCTTGCTTTGTCATGCTTTCTATCAATGGATGGTTTCTTTAAAACTAGTTCTTATTGGAAAGGTGGGTTCACGGAAGAACAAAAGTATTTTTATAAGGAACATCGTTTGTCACAAAAAGGGAAACACTTATGGGAACAAATTAATAAATTGATTACTATTGCTAGAGAGGTGTGCTCTACTTATAATGTTACTTATTGATTTAATAAATCTTGTTGCTGTTGGAGGTATAAACACCTACCTTTTCAATGTGAGTATAATGATAATGTTACCATATCTTCTTATGTTAAAGGAAATTACGACTTTTATGATGTGGAACAAATTGAAGAATTTCTTGCCTTCAATGGTACATTTGAACTTGCCAGTTTGCTCGAAAATACTGATGATGCACCTTATGAATATGAGGTTTATGACATACTTAAATTTTGCTTTGAAAATTACAAGGAAGAAAATGTGTATATTCTTGAATATTTTAATAGATGCTTTCCACAAACGGAAGAGACTAATGCCTTGCAGGAGCCTATGGAAGAAGAAATTGCTAAAACTGGAAGCTCATTAGATTAAAAAGAGGAGGAAGAATGGATTAGCTACCCATGTCTACTTTCAAATGAGAGTAACTCTTTACCTCTTATATTATTTGATTGTCCCCCATGATTACCAAAGGAGGATGAGTGTTATGTTCATGTGGATTCTTTTGAAATATCTGCTATGGGTAAAACTTGTGATAATAGTTATGCTCATGTTATCTATGATAATCATATATTTGTGCCTAACTTTGAAATGCATGGTACTAAAGAGTTTTGCTTAGAAAATGTTTATGATAAAGCTCTAGATGATGGTCCTTTGAATGATCAGTCACCTTGTTATAAAATTGTTAAAAGCGGGTTTCAAGGTTTTAATCCCACTATTTTTTAGCTTGATAGAAATTATGTGTTTGTAGATCATGAAAAGCATGCTTTATTTGATAGTTATATTGTTAAGTTTACTCATGAGGCTACTATTATGAGAGAGGAAAATATGGTTGTTGGAATTCTCATGTTACTAAAACACCTCTGTATGTGCTGAAAGTTTTGAAGTTGCTCTTGTTTTATCTACCCATTCTTGTTACTATGTGCTTCTTTGATTTATTTTCTTACAAGATTACTATGCATAGGAAGTGGGTTAGACTTATATGTGTTTTGAATTTTCTTCTTGATGCTCTCTTTTGTTTCAATTCATATTTCTTATGTGAGCATCTTCTCAAACTATCACGCCTAACTTAAAGGCGTTAAAGAAAAGTACTTGTTGGGAGATAACCCAAGAGTTTTCTTGAGTCTTGGAAGTTATTACTTCAGTAATGACCTCTCCTTATCCTTTTTGTTTGCTTTTTGTGCCAAGAATGACCTCTAATGAGACGGAAATAAGATCTACGGAGTTGCTGTCCCGATACAGATTTTTGTGCTCCACCATAAAATTTCGTGAGGAGTCTCTATAAGTCTGATTGAGCTTAAAATTTACTAATACATCCCCCCGTATGTTAGCTAACTTTCATTAGTTCAAAACTTTTTGATTTGAGCAATATAAGGTCTTCAAAAAAATCGGTTTCTGCCTACTGGTCTATTTTGATAGATTTCGGCCATTATTTTCATTTGCTTCTTATTGATTCCTTTTTGGGTTCTTTTTGGGAAATTGAGATTTTTGAGGGAATTGCTATATTATATTGTGTTTTTTGAAAGTTTTGATTTTCTAAAGCTAAACCCAAGGGTCTATTATCTTTTGAATACACTAATGTTTCTAATGAAGAACTTTTGAAGTTTTGTATGAAGGAAAAATTTCAGGTGTAGAGAGAGAATAATGTAATGAGATGAAGAATGGGAAAAAGCTCAAGCTTGGGTATGTCACCCCGGTGTCACCCCAAGAAATATCCAAGAGGTACAAATGTCAAAGCTTGGGGATGCCCAAGGCATCCCCTTCTTCCTCAATAAAAAGCTCAGGTCTTTCTAGACACTTCGTTTTTATTGTTTCATGCACAGTTGTGTTGTTCTTGGATCCTCTTAGTTTTCGTTTGCTTTTCTTACTTTGTTTAGTTTGCTTGAATAAAGTAATTTGGACCCTCGTTCTCGCTGTGTTGTTTCAAATAAGTTGATTGGTGTTGGAAGGGAGTAGAAAGTTCTTGCTTGAATAGTGCAAGAGGAGCTTGCTTTCACTGTGACTTAGACTTTAGCATGTCATGCTAGGTGTTGTTTTGACCTTATGCTTAGTGATTATTGATGTAGCATGAATTTTTCCAAACAATTGGGATTTCTTAGTGTGCCTTGAAAGAATCACGGGTTGTTTTAGCATGCAAAAGCATAGTATTGTGGTATTCTCCTTTGATGCTTTGTTTGGGTTGACTTGGCACATGCTCACACCATGTTATGACTATGAACAAATCACCATAGCCTCTATGATCATTTATTCCTTGACTTGTATTACCACTCTATGCTTTGATTAGTAATGTTTTGTCGCTCTGCATGATTATGGCCATTATTGCTCTCTTAGTTGGTTGCTCCCAGTCTTTTGCTAGCCTCCACTTGTATGAGTAAGTTCTACTCATGCATCCAACTCCCAAGAAACCAAGTTATTCCAAAGTGTCCACTATAAAATCCTATGCGTGGTGTGTTACACCATTCCAAGTATATTCTTGCTTTCATCTATCTTCCAATTAAAAAGCATTTTGTTATGTGAAACCTTATTGATTAAAGCTCTCACAAACTTGATGGCACACTTTATTTTTCTTGCCCCTAATGAACTTGAACCATTGTGTCATCTATGTTGTATATGATTGCATTTATACGTTGGAATTAGCAGAACCGTGTTATCACAGGGAACACTTTCAACATTGCACTTGTACTTTGTACATAGTTGATATCATGCTATTTTGTCTATGGATGTCGCCGGTGTGAAATAAAAGGGGAGATTGTAAGTCCATGGAGTTATGTATGTGTGTTAGAGAAACGCCTGGGCCGCTAGCGTAAGCCATGCCTAATCATGGTGGAAACTTGCAGCATCACCATAATGAGCAATTTGTGAAGCATCATCAATAAAAACCTATGCAAATAGCAAAGAAAAAGATCATTGAGATGCTCATTGTCTGCTTGCCTTGTCATTTTTGTTATGGGATAGCTCCTGTACCATGTGCAAGGGGTACCCAATTGGCGGTTCTTTATGATACACATGTACTTACTATGACAAGAACTTACTGGTGACTAAATTTGAGTAGCATGAGGAGCAGCCCTCATTTTCAAGGGACATGAGATTGCCAACTTATACTTTGTCAAGCATATACTCCATAGTTTGTTCACTTTAACCTTAATCACTTCAAGATGCTTATGATAGGGGCAAAGTCTTGAGTTTGTGTTGTGGAGGTCTGCAAGTTGCTTGCAACACCTTTGAGATGTTTCCTTCCTCCTACTGGTTCGATAAACTTGGTTTCTTACTGAGGGAAAACTTGCTGTTGTGCTACATCACACCTTGCTCTTGGGGTTTCCCGACGAAGCGCTTTCACGTTGATATAGCGCCAACATCATGGCGGCGCAGCGGAACTCTTTCTGGAAAACGTCGAACCCTCCTGATTTTTTAGGTCAAGAGGCATATAGGCGAAGAGGGAGGCCGAGGGGGTGCCTGAGGAGGCCAGACCCCTCCCAGGCGCGACCTGGCCTGGCCCACACGGCCAGGGGTGTGGGCCCCTCTTGGCCCTCCTCCGTCTCGTCTTCTGGCTCCGTGAGTCTTCTGGTGAAACAGAATTTTTGGCATATTTTCCTGGATTTTTCTTGATAATTGATTTTCTGCACAAAAACTAGACACCAAGGTAATTCTACTGAAAACAACGTTAGTCCATGTTAGTTGTATCCAAATCACACAAGTTTAGAGGAGAAACAATAGAAAAAGTGTTCGGGAAAGTAGATACGTTTTGGACGTATCAACTCCCCGCAAGCTTAGCTTATTGCTTGTCGTCAAGCAATTTAGTTGAAAACTGAGTGCGATAAAAGAACTTTCCCAAACACATTTGCTTCATATGATGTAAATATTCTCAGCACATGAGTATATACTTCATAATAAGGAGTATGCAACAAAGTCTACTCAATAGTCATTGCAAGCTATGAAGATATTCCAACACAATAATAATAAGTAGCATGAAACATAAACATAAGCAACATTTCAATGCTCATAAGATGGTATGATAGAGTGGTATCTCGCTTGCCTTTGATGGTGGAGCACAACATGAATGCCAAGGAGCCTCTGAAGTTCAAGTGAAGACTAGAAGTAAAGATATCAAAGATACAAGCATCAAAGTTATGACATAATTAACCAAGTTTTGAGACAAGCACGTTACACTAAGAATGACAACTATGCTCTTAAGAAGGTGCTCATAGAATAAGTGGTGACTCAACAAAGAAGTGAAAAGGTTTTTTAAAGTTTGAAAGGCTTCTAAATGCTGAAAGTATGGTACTCATTAGCTTTGAGCTCGCATTGCCCCTATCATAGGCATCTTTAGATGGTTAAGGTGAAAGTGAGGTCCAATATGAGTTATATGCTTGACAGACCATAAACTGGAAATCTCATGTCCCTTGAGTACGAGGGCCGCTCCTCATGCTACTCAACTTTAGTTACCGGTAAGTTCTTGTCATAGTAAATACATGTGTATCATAGAGAACCGCCAACGGGGTACCCCTTGCACATGATACAGGAGTTATCCCATAATCAAAATGACAAGGGAAGCAGATAATGAGCATCTCGGCAATCTTCTTATTTACCATGGGAAAATGGTGATTTTTTCTCTTTCCTCTTTTCAATATGTCTCTCTCTTTTTTTATATGAAGAAAGCTTCATAGATTGCTCGCTATGGTTATGCTGCAAGTTTCCACCATGATTAGGCATGGATTAGGCTAGCGGCCCAGGCATTTCTCTAACACATATACATAAATCCATGGACTTACAAGCTCCCCTTTTATTTCACACCGACGACATCCGTAAACAAAAGAGCATGATATCAACTTGGTATAATATTTACAGGTGTTGAAAGCGTTCCCCGTGACAGCACGGTTTTGCTAACTCCCAGCCTATAATTTGCAAGCATATAACTTTCATGGACAGTCACAATGGTTGGGGTTTATTAAGTGCAAGAAATAAAGTGATCCATCAAGTTAGTGATAGCTTTACTAACTAACTTTCTCATAACAGGCAAACATTTTATTTGGAAGAAAACAAGGCATAGTGAATATGCACGGAATAGCAAATGATGCTAGTAGGTAGGTACGGTGGACACTTTTGACAATATTGGTTTTGGGAAGTTGGAAACACGAGTAGAGCTCATACTCAGTGCAAGTTAAGGCTAGCAATAGAAAGGGAGCGACCAACGAGAGATAAATAACTGTCATAATCATGCTTGCAACAAAACAGAATTAATTATGGCATGAAAGTGATACAAGAACTCTGAGGTAAAATAAATCATCGAGGCTTAACTGACTTTGGTTCAATCATGTGCATGCGTGAGAATGTGCCAAGTGGATTCAAATGAAACATTCAGAGGAGGATACCACAATATCATACCAAGTTATGAATAGAACAATGCAAGCAAACATTCGTATGACATGCTATAAACTATTAGCAAGCTGGAGCTAATCATAAGAGAGCAAGAACTACTAAGCATCCATAAATAACATACACCTTACATGAACAGACTAAGAATGCCCACAATGATGAGTATATGTACAAAAATGAAAACAAATAGAGTTCATTACCGGCCTCTTACCACACCTCAAGTTGTCATTAATCTTCATTATTGCCCTTCACTTGTGTGGCTTGAATAATAACATGAAACCAAAATCCACTGAGGACTGCTGAACCCTACGAAGAACTTCACAAAACCAAGGAAGAACAACAAATATTTTTGGTGTTTTCGATTTTTTTTAAAGCAAGCACTCTAAGCAAAAACAAACAAAGCAAAATCTTTTTGGATTTTTCTTAAGGAAAACCAAAGCTAAAAAGCAAAGAAACAAACCAATTGAAACAACGAAAATATTTTTGGTCCTTTTTTGTTTTGGGAAAGCAGAAACAAAAACCAAAAAGAAAGCGGAACATGGATATACAAAGAACCGATGAAACATGATATATAGATGAGTGTGATGTCGGTATACCTCCCCACAAGCTTAGGCTTTTGGCCTAAGTGGGGGCTCAATCCCAGCCTGGCCAAGTAGGTGCGCCTTCGTAATGCGACGAAGAGGCCCCTTCGTCTTGGTACGTGCTTGAGGAAGCCCCTGTGTAGTGCACAGAGTGGTCATAAGAGGGCGCGTCCCCCTGGTAGTGTCCGTGGAAACCATGAAAGCACAGATGTTCGTCCATCTCCTCCTTTGAGCGTGACCAAGGTCCCCTGCAAATACTGAACAAAGTGGTTTGTGGCAAAGTAATTTCCCTCTCTTCCCCATTAGTAAACATCATCCTATAAACCAAACTCTCAGGGGTAGAGCTAGTAGTGACAAAGTGATGCGATTTCGTGGCAGCAAGATCAAGCCTCTGAGGAGCCAAAATTGTATCATTTGGATCAACAGAAAGTTCTAAGGCAGAAACTACATGTGCAACAATAATACCCCCATAAATGGGTCCTCTGGCATCTAGGCGACAAGCAATGAGAAAACCAAGATTATACCTGGTTTTATTGTCGATTGCAGCAGCTAGAAAGGCCAAATGATAGTTGGAAATATCCCTACCAAGAATACTAGTGGCAAGATAATAAGCAAAATATCTGATAGCTGGCAGTTGAATATTTCTTATCTTCCCGCGTTGGGCTCTGCGGTCATCATCATTAGTTACCCCATGGTAGAGCTCCAACAAATCAGCGGGTTAACTGGAATCTTCTTCACCATCCCAGCCATGCCAATACCCAAAATTTCGCAAAATTTCTTTAATGTCATGGTGATAGGGCTATCATAGATTTTGAATGACACATCTATCCTGAAAGGGTTGTTAGTAAAAGAGAAACTCTCCACAAAAGTTTTGGTGAGCATAGTATATTGCTCACTCTCATCCTGCATATAATCAATTAGTCCAACCCTCCGAACGAGAGTTAGGAAATCATTGAGAATCTCTACAGCCTGCAAAAAGGTAAAACAAGGGAAGGTAGAAGGGTGCGCATCTGTAACTACCTCAGTGAATTACGCTCCTAGTTACAAGCCTGGATGAGCGGAAAATGGTTGAAATAGTACGGTGGGGCCCAAATGCCACTCACAGGTAGACCTTTCGGCCGTCCCAACCATTTCCAAACGTCGAGACAAGAATGGGCGGCGTAATCGGCAGGCGAAGGGATCAACTACATACACAAATGAGTATGTATGCAAGCCACCATACAACAGTACATCAGAGCCATTCCATCTAAAAAGAAAGGAAATATAGCAACGCCATACGGCAAGATCCAAATATCCTGGATAGATATAATAGTTTAGGATATCTCCTCATACATCAATCAACAGAGTATCAAGCGGAAGCGGAAGACAAAATCTGAGTACGGATAAGAAGCAAATCGGCATAAGATGCCCCATAAATAAGCAGATCCCGCCCACAGATCTCACGGATCCCCGTTCCAGAATCTCTACACCGAATAATCGTTGCCCACATCGTCCGTCTCTTCCACCCAGTATCCATCTTGTGAGGGTACCTGTTCATCTGAATCAAACAATTTATCGTGTGAGACCCTAGGGGTACTCAGCAAGTCTTTATGCCTCTAAAGGGGACACAACCTGGGGTGACGCAATTGCAGCAAAAGATAAACCCTAACAATGCTACAGATACTCACTAACCATCCGCCTAACCAGAGATAGACGGATGTCCGTGAATTAATAACAATAGTTATAACAGTAATAACGGTAATATCCACAGATCCATCCTCCTCCTCGCTTACCGACGAGGAAGCGGACGAACAACCCCCATCCGTTGGCAGTTTTATTATCCATTCCATGAGTGTTGCACTATTTACTAGTCAGGTACCTAGTCTAGTCAAATTAAAAGCGGTACTTTAGTTATGCTTGTCTATGATCGAGAAACTGTGCTCCAAGTCGTCCATAACCGCGGACACGGCTTTCAGAAAGTTTTACCCTGCAGGGGTGCACAAATAGCAACACACACTCGATATGCCTCGGAAAAACCAAATCAAAACCCAACGAGGCAGTCACGACAAAGCGATCACAGGATTCAGAAATATTTCAGGGGGCCACCCCATTGAGCTACCCGCAACGAAGTTAGCTGACTCCGAGACGGACTCAAGGTTTGCGTCAATGGCTGTGAACGACTGGGAACCCGAAAATGTGACTGGGCTTGTCGACACCGCGAAAACACTCCGCTTTCCTAAACAGTACAGTGTGCAGTACCTCGCACAATTTAAATAAAGCAGTAAAGCATGGCATAAGTACAGAATAGTAAATAAAACCTCAAACTAGTTTGTGGCCCCAAGAAATAAGAATGAATCAAGCTCTGGCTCAGGGGGGTTCATAAGCCTCCCGGATGTGGATAGCGCGAATATTCAAGGAACAGGAATCAAGTACTCGGGGTCCTACGGGACACAAGTGAGCCTGAAAAACCAAATAGCGAATATGGCTCACCGATGCCACTTTCATTAGTTATCCCATTACTACTCAGGTTAAGTTGTTTAGGTACCTCATTATCCATCAGACACTCACATACCCTACACATGCTGTTCTACGACTCGCGTGGCTCAAACAACTCCTGTAGTAATGGCTCATGGGATGGAGGATCAAGCTTCAGTGGGGTTTAAAAGTAAAGGCTATGCAATACTTGGGATTCAATTTAATGCAATCGCGACTCAATGATGCAAGAATAAGATAGAGGCAATAGGTACTATATGTATGCAAGCATGTGGTAGTGCTTGCCTGGCAGCTCAGTTGAAGCGAGAGACGGATCTGGGTAGTGCTCCTGGTTCTCTTGATATATCCCCTGCTCAGCGTCTATTCGAGAAGAACCAAACAAACAAGGGCCAACATAAATAAAGTGCACAAGCATATGAATTAAATGCATCAAGCAAACAATCATGCCATGATGAATGATGCACAATTTGCATGGCAATAAAGTAGCATGGCATGGTTGAGGTGTGGAATACAATAATAAAGCATTTTATTGAGTTTTAGTCTCATTTTAATCCCATATTAGTTGCTGTACACATTATATTTATATGATGAATGCTTCAAGTCAAACCAAGGAATGCATAAACAGAAAGGTCTCGTCGAGCTAATCATTTTAGACATATCATTTGTTAAATTTGGAGTTATAAAACAAAAGTTATTAATTAAATAAGACAAAAGGGCATTTTCTTGTAATTTAATCAACTTGGAATTTTTCATGTTCAAAATATATTTTGGATGGCATATTTGAATTCCTCACATTTTTCTGATTTGAAAATATATATTATTTGTGTTATTTGGATTTATATTTCAAAAGATATTTAAAAACAGATTTAAATTTGAATTTGGATTAATTTGAAAAAGATTTGAATAAAACAGAATGGCAGAAAAACTTTTGTTACTCAGCTCAGCTCTAGCCACAGTCCGTGACAGGTGGGCCCTCTGCTGACTGGGCATCACACGTGCAGGAAAGATTTTCCCACCGCGAGCTAACCTAGCCTCTGAGAGTGACATGTGGGGCCAGAGCACACGCGGGTCCACGGGACAGTGGTTGAGCCGTGCCCAGCCACGTGGCCCAGCTGGGGATCGCGGGTTAAGTATACCAAACTTCGGGATCCTTTTTGCAAAAATGCCACGGTGGTCGACAAGTGGGCCTAGCGGAGCGCGGGTTGATGCAACAAAAAGTGCAGGGGGTATCAGCAAAACAGCGCCCGCGGTACTGTTTCTCTTCCTCTGCCTCGAACGACAGTTCGGTGCGCGGCGCGGGCGGAGCGGGGATCGATCCCTGGACCTGGGGCTCGCGCGCGGAGGCGGCTACCGCTGCGGTGGCTGGGGGTTGCTGTCTGGGAGGTGGGCGAGGACTAGATAGGGCTGCTATGCGGGCGGAAGCGAGCACACAGAAACGAGCGGCGGCGCGCGGAGGGCGTTCGACGTAAGGGCCGGCGGTTCTAGGGCTTCACGGCGAAGGGGACCATGCCAGGGAGGTTGCGTGGCTCACCGAGGGTGTGTCGGTGTGGTCGGATCGGCTCGAGGCGCAGGGGAACGACGATGACGCAGACGGACCGAGGACTAGGGTTTCGCGTCGGGTCGGTGGTGGTCCAGCGCTCCTGGGGCTCCTCCTCCTCGACGGCGAGTACCGGACGATGCAGGGGAGCCTCCTCGATCTTCCAGGCCACTTCACGGACGCGCGGCTCGACTAGATCAATGGAACAGAGTAGAGGCCGACGGTGGGCGGCTATGGGGTAGCTGGTGGCGGTGGAGAAGAAGGAAGGAAAGGGGCCGGCTTGGGGCGGATCTGGCGAAGCAGAGGCGAGGCAGAGAGGTGGGAGAGGATAGGAACGGAGAGAGGGAGTGGGTAGATGGCGTGGTGGAGGGGAAAGGTGGCTCGGGCACCTTTTTCCTCCTCTCCTACTCACGTGCTCGGGCAGGGGCAGGAGCAGGGCGAGGTGGTGAAGGGGTAGGGAGCTGGCAGGTGGGGCAGGGCAGGCCAGGCTCGGGTGGTGGGGTCCTCAGGCAGAGAGAGAAAAGAGAGGGAGGGAGGAGCTCGGGTTGGAGCTAGGTTTGGAGCTAGGGTGGTGGCTCGGTTAGGGTTTGGGGTAGCTAGGGTTTGGGGTGGGGTGGCAGCTAGGTGGGGCCAGGGAGAGAGGGGGCCAGGTGGGGCCAGCTAGTAGAGAGAAAAGGGGAGACCGAGAGAGGGGAAGGTGTGGTATGCTAGGGTTAGGGAGAGAGGGAGGTTTTAGATTAGGTATAGATAGAGGTAGAGATGTAGGTGATTAGAGAGGAGCTTAGCTAGGGGATAAGAGAGAGAGGGTAAGAGCTAGGGTTTTAGAGCTTGCATGCTCCAAACTAGAGCAACAAGGACATGTGGATTAGGGGTAGGGCTTGGGTTTAGCTTAGATATGGATTAGGAGGAAGGTTTAGAGAGAGAGGAAGATAAGATGGAGTGGTCCTTTAAGACAAGGTTAAGCATGCTCTAGACAAGCTCTAATAAGACCAAGACAAGAAAAAGAGAGGGATGAAAAGCTAGGGTTTAAGCAAGATCAAAATAGATCAAGCCAAAAGAAGGGTAAAGGTAGAGGTGATCCACTCAAAGATCAAATAAAAACCAAATACTAGAAGAGGTGGCACTTGCATGGCTCATGCAAAATATTTATTGCCATGTTGATTCTTGTGAAAACAATATTATCACATGGCATTATTATTATGCATTCCCAAAATTGGAATAAAAGCCAAGAAAAAGGAATTAAAAAGGATGCCCCATGTGGAATAGATGGAGATGACCATGTTTGAATAGAGATGGGGCTTGCTAGTGTGTATGTGCCACTAGATGCTCAATAGTCCCAAAAATACCCCCACATGAGCATAATTCCATAATAATCCATATGGAAGCTAAGAGAAAGGGTCCCACTCACAAGGCATGCAAAGGTGGCCAAGTGGCTCTCATATATCAATATTGTGAAAACAACATGATGCTAGGATGAGAGCATGTGGACAAGAATTGGATCCATCCCAACCCACATGAGCTAGAGGTAAACTCAAATAAAGTGCAAAGCTCATATTTAGTTGGATGGTGGAATTATAAGGTGGTGAAAGAAAAGGTGGTGGAGTTAATAAAAGATATGCCCCCAACTCAACTTGGGCATTAAACAATATATCAAGAACCAAATACAATATCAAGAGGCAAATACAATTTACAATGCATATGAGATAAGAACCAAAACAAAAAGGGTTTTATATGATGCTCAAATGCAAGGTGGCATGATGACATGAGCATGATATAATGATGATGCAACAATTATATGTTTGAAGTAGCCATTATATTACTAGACCAAGTAGCATTACAATTGTTAGACAATTGGGATGCTACAACTCTCCCCCACTAAACAGGAATCTCGCCCCGAGATTCTAGGAAGAAGAAGACACAAAGAGGGTAGGATACTTGGCACGGAGCTCATCTTCACGTTCCCAAGTGGCTTCATCAACGGAATGGTGCGACCACTGCACCTTGCAGAACTTGATGGACTTGTTGCGAGTCCTTCTTTCTGCGACTTCAAGGATTTTTGTGGGGTGTTCTTGATAAGACAGGTCTTCTTGGAGATTGATAAGCTCATGGTCCACGGTCCTGCCGGGATCCTTGAAGCACTTCTTGAGCTGAGAGATGTGGAAAACATCATGGACCTTGAGTTTTTCCGGGAGCTCAAGAGCATAAGCAACTTCTCCTCTTCTTCCACGAATTTTGAAAGGACCGATGTATCTAGGAGCCAGCTTCCCTTTGATACAAAACGGTGTGTGCCTCTCATGGGAGTGACACGAAGGTAAACGAGATCACCAGTGACATACTCCATGTCCGTGTGCTTCCTGTCATAATTGCTCTTCTGGCGACTTTGAGCAATCCTCAGATTTTCAAGAATGATGTGAACCTTCTCCTCCGCTTGAGTCACAATGTCAGGGCCAAACAAAATCCTTTCACCTGCACCCGACCAACCAATCGGAGTTCTGCATTTGCGACCATAGAGAGCCTCAAATGGTGCCATCTTCAGACTTTTCTGGAAGCTGTTGTTGTACGAGAATTCAGCATAAGGAAGACATTCTTCCCACTTCATACCAAAAGAGATGACGCAAGCACGAAGCATATCCTCCAGAATCTGATTGATCCTTTCAACTTGTCCTTGCGACTGAGGGTGGTAAGCTGTGCTGAAGTTCAACTTTGTTCCCAAAGCATTTTGGAAACTCTCCCAGAACTTGGAAGTGAAGATGCTTCCACGGTCCGAACTGATCTCGAGAGGAACCCCATGCAGAGAGACAATTCTGTTGATATAGAGTTCCGCCAACTGAATTGCAGAAATGGTTTCCTTGACGGGGAAGAAGTGAGCTACTTTAGAAAGCCTGTCAATGACAACAAAGATTGCATTGTTGCCCTTCTGTGACCTCGGAAAACCGGTGATGAAGTCCATCTCTACTTTCTCCCATTTCCATTCCGGGGGTTTCAATGGCTGTAGAAGACCGGAAGGTTTCTGATGGACAGCTTTCACTCTGCGGCAGACATCACACTCCGAGACATACTTGGCACAATACATTTTCAAACCAGGCCACCAATATTGTGTTTTCAAGTCCATGTACATCTTTGTGCTGCCAGGGTGGATAGAAAGAACAGAATCGTGCGCCTCCTTGAGAACTTGCTCTCTCAAACCCGGGTAGTTCGGAACAAACATCCGGTGTTCAAAGAAAAGCGTGCCTTGATCATCGACGTGGAAGGACTCATACTTTGGAAGCTGAATCCTGGAGATGATCTTTCTTGTGTACAGATCACCAAGCTGAGAAGAGCGAACCTTTTCTTCCAAGAGAGGTGTTGCTAGAAGGTTCAGGAGATACCCTTGTTCCACAATTTCCAGGTTGAGCTGACGGAATTCCTCGCACAAGAGAGGCTGTTGTTCTTCCATCATGAGGTTGTTGACATAAGCTTTGCGGCTGAGAGCATCTGCCATGACATTAGCTTTGCCCGGAGTGTAGTTGATGGTCAAATCGAAGTCATTGATTGCTTCAATCCACCTCCTCTGCCGAAGGTTGAGATCAGGCTGAGTAAAGATATACTTCAGACTCTTGAGATCAGAAAAGATCTCACAACGGTTGCCAAGCAAGTAGTGCCTCCATACTTTCAAAGCAAAGACAACTGCTGCGAGCTCGAGGTCATGTGTAGGATAGTTGATCTCATGCGTCTTCAACTGACGAGAGGCATAAGCAACAACTTGTTTTTCTTGCATAAGGACCGCACCCAATCCATGCAAAGAGGCGTCACAGAAGATCTGGAACGGCTTGGATGTATCCGGAGGAACCAAGACTGGTGTGGAAGTGAGCTTCTCTTTGAGTGTCTCAAAGCTTGCTTGACATGCAGGAGTCCAAAGGTATTTCTTGCCTTTCTTAAGGAGATCGGTAAGAGGCTTCGCTATCTTCGAAAAGTTATGAACGAAGCGACGGCAATAACTAGCCAAACCAAGGAAACTCCGCACTTCTTTGACATTTACAGGAGGAAGCCATTCAACAATTGTCTTCACAGTTTCCGGATTGACTGCAATGCCCTTGGCAGAGATGACGTGACCAAGATAGGTAACTTGAGGCAGCCAAAACTCACACTTGGAGAACTTTGCATACAAGCCGTTCTCACGAAGCTTGCTTAGGACACACCGAAGGTGTTCTTCATGCTCTTCCTTTGACTTAGAATAGACTAGGATGTCATCCAGATAGACCACAACGAACTTATCAAGATACTCCATGAAAACCGAGTTCATGAGCCTCGAGAAGGTGGCAGGTGCGTTGGTGAGACCGAAAGACATGACCGTGTACTCATACAGGCCATAGCGGGTGGTGAAAGCTGTCTTAGGAACATCTTCCTTGCGAATCTTGATTTGGTGATAACCACTTCTCCAGTCAAGCTTAGAGAATACCACAGCTCCAGCTAGCTGATCAAAGAGATCATTAATCCGCGGAAGGGGATATTTATTCTTGATGGTTTTTGCATTGAGAGCCCGATAGTCAACACAAAGTCTATCAGTCTGGTCTCGCTTCTTCACAAAGAGGGTTGGGCTACCCCAAGAAGAAGTAATGTGTTGAATGAAACCCAACTTCTCTTGTTCATCAAGCTAACGTTTGAGTTCAGCCAACTCAGCAGGACCCATTTTATAAGGCCGCTTGGAGATAGGAGCGGTACCAGGTTCAAGCTCAATAACAAACTCAACCTCACGATCCGGAGGCATACCTGGCAACTCTTCAGGAAAGACATCTGGGAACTCACAGACCACCGGAACACTCTGAATAGCTTCCATAGCATCAACATTCAGAGCCGCCAAAGAGAAAAGCTGGATAGCAGGAGTCAGACTTGGAGAATAGACTATATGGCCTTCAGGAACCTTCAGAGAAACCGAGCGTTCAGCACAATCAATCACAGCTGCATTTGCTGTCAACCAATCCATGCCCAAGATGACATCAATGTCAGAATTGCCCAGAACAACCAAGGAAGCCGAGAACGAAGAGCCACCAATCTCAATTTGATTGCCATGGCTGATTTTAGAAGCTGCCATAGTTGCTCCAGGAGAAAGGACCATTAACCGCTTGAGGAGAGGATCCATAGCTAACTCATTCTCATTTGCAAACTTGTGAGACACAAAAGAATGCGATGCACCAGAATCAAACAAAACTCGTGCAGGGACTGAGTTAACGGGAAGCATACCCATCACAACTCCAGGTGCATGCTCAGCTTGAGCGGCGTTGACACAGTTGGCACGAGCAATAGCAGACCCGGGATTGGTGTTGATGTTGAGAGCCCGAGGTGGTGGTGCACGAACCAAAGGAGAGCTTGCCGCAGATCTTGGAGGTGGTGGAGGAAGAGCCTTATTCTTCAACGGACAGTTCCAGTATTGATGCCCAGTGTTTCCACACGTGAAACAAGCACCAGCTGGACGTGGAGCAATGTAGCTAGGGACTCCGCCAGGCGCTCCAGGGTAGTGGTGGTTGTAGCCCCTGGGAGCAGCAGTGAGGAAGTTTGGTGGCCTTGCCGCGAAGCTTGAAGGTCTTGGTGGAGCCGGGAGCGACGGTGGGGTGTTAGGAACCCAGACACGACGCTTAGAAGGAGCTGACATAGCTGAAGAGCTTGCTGCATCACGGCTGTGTTTCTTTGACTCCTCAAACACCTGCCTACTTGCTTCTTCCTGCAGAGCTGTATGCTGAAGTTCCAGAAAAGACGCCGGCCTTGCATGTGTGATTGCATACTTAATCGATGCATTGAGCCCTTGCCGGAACCTCTTTTGCTTCTTCTTGTCATCAGAGATCTCATCGCCACCATAACGAGAAAGGTTCATGAAGTTCCTGATGTAGGTATTGACATTATCATTACCCTGCTTGAGGTTGAGAAACACTTCCTTCATCCTCTCCATGACAATTTCTAACAGATACTGCTCTTTGAAAGCTCCAGTGAACTGTTCCCAAGTAGGCTGAAAACCAGTGCAGTTTGCCTTCAGGTAATTCTCCCACCAGAGAGCTGCGTCTCCCTTCAGAAGGTGAGTAGCACACTTTACCCATTCTTGCTCAGGAACATCAGCAGTCACCAGTAGCCTTGACATCTCACGCAACCAATCATCAGCATCAAGTGGTTGATCAGAAACATCAAACTGGCGTGGGTTGAACTTCAGGAAGCTTTTGATGTCTCCTCGCTTGGGAGGTGGAGGTAGCGGCACAAACTCATTCCTCCTGACACTTTCCTCGAAACGTTGCTGGTTCTGCTGCATTGCTGCCAAGGCATTGGCGATGCTTGACAACGCTGCCCCCAGTTCAGGTTGTATGTCCTCCTCAGAACGACGTGGTGGTGCCATCCTGTGATTGATATAAAACACAAATCAGTACTATGATGGAGAATAATAATAATCCACAATAGTACCAAAATGGAATTACTCAAGATTAAAGGATACAATTTACTAAGATGATATTAAAATATCAACCAAGTTCAAAGCACCTAGAAGATATTAAGCATATCACACACGACTGAAAAGGAGTGTGGTACACAAATATATCAAAGAAAAAATTTCCACAAATTTTGGCATTAAAATACCAATAGATGCGCAAAATTACTTAACGAATCAAGATTAGTGACTCTACCAATTCAATATACAAGAGCGAATGATAAGAGTAGTGGTATGGTCGCGACTCCATCCCGCACTCAAATCATTACTCCGCACATGAATAAGTAAACACATATCCCAACACCTTCTTCTCACGATGAACCTAAAGATTAGCAACTACGGAAATGAACACCCCAAACAAGATAACGTCGGATAACAAGGAGTAAGACAGATCGCGTCGGTATACAACGAATCAGATAGATCGCGTCGGTTTGCAAAAGCCTGTCGGTATGGAATGTACCAACAGTTGATCACCAAAGGCAGATTATGACAACAACTTGGATGCAACAGATAGACAAATAATTACACACACACACACACACACACAACCTATGGTACTACGGAAACCCAGAACACGTGAATCCTAGTTTGAATTTAAGAAGAGGATTGAAAACGTTACACTTCCTTACCAGAAAAGGGTGGTGGTTGGGTAAGAAGAAAACTGGAAGCAGTCCTACTCTCGCATTTTGTTTTTTCCCTAGTATACATAACTACCAAAAATATTTGCTAGACAGACAACGACCATTTGGCTGAGACCCTGAAGGGCGGGATGGCTCTGATACCAATTGTAACTACCTCGGTGAATTACGCTCCTAGTTACAAGCCTGGATGAGCGGAAATGGTTGAAATAGTACGGTGGGGCCCAAATGCCACTCACAGGTAGACCTTTCGGCCGTCCCAACCATTTCCAAACATCGAGACAAGAACGGGCGGCGTAATCGGCAGGCGAAGGGATCAACTACATACACAAATGAGTATGTATGCAAGCCACCATACAACAGTACATCAGCGCCATTCCATCTAAAAAGGAAGGAAATATAGCAACGCCATACGGCAAGATCCAAATATCCTAGATAGATATAATAGTTTAGGATATCTCCTCATACATCAATCAACAGAGTATCAAGCGGAAGCGGAAGACAAAATCCGAGTACGGATAAGAAGCAAATCGGCATAAGATGCCCCATAAATAAGCAGATCCCGCCCACAGATCTCACGGATCCCCGTCCCGGAATCTCTACACCGAATGATCGTTGCCCACATCGTCCGTCTCTTCCACCCAGTATCCATCTTGTGAGGGTACCTGTTCATCTGAATCAAACAATTTATCGTGTGAGACCCTAGGGGTACTCAGCAAGTCTTTATGCCTCTAAAGGGGACACAACCTGGGGTGACGCAATTGCAGCAAAAGATAAATCCTAACAATGCTACAGATACTCGCTAACCATCTGCCTAACCAGAGATAGACGGATGTCCGTGAATTAATAACAATAGTTATAACAGTAATAACGGTAATATCCACAGATCCATCCTCCTCCTCGCTTACCGACGAGGAAGCGGACGAACAACCCCCATCCGTTGGCAGTTTTATTATCCATTCCATGAGTGTTGCACTATTTACTAGTCAGGTACCTAGTCTAGTCAAATTAAAAGCGGTACTTTAGTTATGCTTGTCTATGATCGAGAAACTGTGCTCCAAGTCGTCCATAACCGCGGACACGGCTTTCAGAAAGTTTTACCCTGCAGGGGTGCACAAATAGCAACACACACTCGATATGCCTCGGAAAAACCAAATCAAAACCCAATGAGGCAGTCACGACAAAGCGATCACAGGATTCAGAAATATTTCAGGGGGCCACCCCATTGAGCTACCCGCAACGAAGTTAGCTGACTCCGAGACGGACTCAAGGTTTGCGTCAATGGCTGTGAACGACTGGGAACCCGAAAATGTGACTGGGCTTGTCGACACCGCGAAAACACTCCGCTTTCCTAAACAGTACAGTGTGTAGTACCTCGCACAATTTAAATAAAGCAGTAAAGCATGGCATAAGTACAGAATAGTAAATAAAACCTCAAACTAGTTTGTGGCCCCAAGAAATAAGAATGAATCAAGCTCTGGCTCAGGGGGGCTCATAAGCCTCCCGGATGTGGATAGCGCGAATATTCAAGGAACAGGAATCAAGTACTCGGGGTCCTACGGGACACAAGTGAGCCTGAAAAACCAAATAGCGAATATGGCTCACCGATGCCACTTTCATTAGTTATCCCATTACTACTCAGGTTAAGTTGTTTAGGTACCTCATTATCCATCAGACACTCACATACCCTACACATGCTGTTCTACGACTCGCGTGGCTCAAACAACTCCTGTAGTAATGGCTCATGGGATAGAGGATCAAGCTTCGGTGGGGTTTAAAAGTAAAGGCTATGCAATACTTGGGATTCAATTTAATGCAATCGCGACTCAATGATGCAAGAATAAGATAGAGGCAATAGGTACTATATGTATGCAAGCATGTGGTAGTGCTTGCCTGGCAGCTCAGTTGAAGCGAGAGACGGATCTAGGTAGTGCTCCTGGTTCTCTTGATATATCCCCTGCTCAGCGTCTATTCGAGAAGAACCAAACAAACAAGGGCCAACATAAATAAAGTGCACAAGCCTATGAATTAAATGCATCAAGCAAACAATCATGCCATGATGAATGATGCACAATTTGCATGGCAATAAAGTAGCATGGCATGGTTGAGGTGTGGAATACAATAATAAAGCATTTTATTGAGTTTTAGTCTCATTTTAATCCCATATTAGTTGCTGTACACATTATATTTATATGATGCATGCTTCAAGTCAAACCAAGGAATGCATAAACAGAAAGGTCTCGTCGAGCTAATCATTTTAGACATATCATTTGTTAAATTTGGAGTTATAAAACAAAAGTTATTAATTAAATAAGACAAAAGGGCATTTTCTTGTAATTTAATCAACTTGGAATTTTTCATGTTCAAAATATATTTTGGATGGCATATTTGAATTCCTCACATTTTTCTGATTTGAAAATATATATTATTTGTGTTATTTGGATTTATATTTCAAAAGATATTTAAAAACAGATTTAAATTTGAATTTGAATTAATTTGAAAAAGGTTTGAATAAAAAAGAATGGCAGAAAAACTTTTGTTACTCAGCTCAGCTCTAACCACAGTCCGTGACAGGTGGGCCCTCTGCTGACTGGGCATCACACGCGCAGGAAAGATTTTCCCACCGCGAGCTAA
Source organism: Avena sativa (assembly GCA_916181665.1). Lineage (NCBI taxonomy): Eukaryota > Viridiplantae > Streptophyta > Magnoliopsida > Poales > Poaceae > Avena > Avena sativa. Next base: position 131,621,123 of record OV702298.1, read on the forward strand.
CCTAGCCTCTGAGAGTGACATGTGGGGCCAGAGCACACGCGGGTCCACGGGACAGTGGTTGAACCGTGCGCAGCCACGTGGCCCAGCTGGGGATCGCGGGTTAAGTATACCAAACTTCGGGATCCTTTTTGCAAAAATGCCACGGTGGCCGACAAGTGGGCCTAGCGGAGCGCGGGTTGATGCAACAAAAAGTGCAGGGGGTATCAGCAAAACAGCGCCCGCGGTACTGTTTCTCTTCCTCTGCCTCGAACGACAGTTCGGTGCGCGGCGCGGGCGGAGCGGGGATCGATCCCTGGACCTGGGGCTCGCGCGCGGAGGCAGCTACCGCTGCGGTGGCTGGGGGTTGCTGTCTGGGAGGTGGGCGAGGACTAGATAGGGCTGCTATGCGGGTGGAAGCGAGCACACAGAAACGAGCGGCGGCGCGCGGAGGGCGTTCGACGTAAGGGCCGGCGGTTCTAGGGCTTCACGGCGAAGGGGACCATGCCAGGGAGGTTGCGTGGCTCACCGAGGGTGTGTCGGTGTGGTCGGATCGGCTCGAGGCACAGGGGAACGACGATGACGCAGACGGACCGAGGACTAGGGTTTCGCGTCGGGTCGGGTCGGTGGTGGTCCAGCGCTCCTGGGGCTCCTCCTCCTCGACGGCGAGTACCGGACGATGCAGGGGAGCCTCCTCGATCTTCCAGGCCACTTCACGGACGCGCGGCTCGACTGGATCAACGGAACAGAGTAGAGGCCGACGGTGGGCGGCTATGGGGTAGCTGGTGGCGGTGGAGAAGAAGGAAGGAGAGGGGCCGTCTTGGGGCGGATCTGGCGAAGCAGAGGCGAGGCAGAGAGGTGGGAGAGGATAGCAACGGAGAGAGGGAGTGGGTAGATGGCGTGGTGGAGGGGAAAGGTGGCTCGGGCACCTTTTTCCTCCTCTCCTACTCACGTGCTCGGGCAGGGGCAGGAGCAGGGCGAGGTGGTGAAGGGGTAGGGAGCTGGCAGGTGGGGCAGGGCAGGCCAGGCTCGGGTGGTGGGGTCCTCAGGCAGAGAGAGAAAAGAGAGGGAGGGAGGAGCTCGGGTTGGAGCTAGGTTTGGAGCTAGGGTGGTGGCTTGGTTAGGGTTTGGGGTAGCTAGGGTTTGGGGTGGAGTGGCAGCTAGGTGGGGCCAGGGAGAGAGGGGGCCAGGTGGGGCCAGCTGGTAGAGAGAAAAGGGGAGACCGAGAGAGGGGAAGGTGTGGTATGCTAGGGTTAGGGAGAGAGGGAGGTTTTAGATTAGGTATAGATAGAGGTAGAGATGTAGGTGATTAGAGAGGAGCTTAGCTAGGGGATAAGAGAGAGAGGGTAAGAGCTAGGGTTTTAGAGCTTGCATGCTCCAAACTAGAGCAACAAGGACATGTGGATTAGGGGTAGGGCTTGGGTTTAGCTTAGATATGGATTAGGAGGAAGGTTTAGAGAGAGAGGAAGATAAGATGGAGTGGTCCTTTAAGACAAGGTTAAGCATGCTCTAGACAAGCTCTAATAAGACCAAGACAAGAAAAAGAGAGGGATGAAAAGCTAGGGTTTAAGCAAGATCAAAATAGATCAAGCCAAAAGAAGGGTAAAGGTAGAGGTGATCCACTCAAAGATCAAATAAAAACCAAATACTAGAAGAGGTGGCACTTGCATGGCTCATGCAAAATATTTATTGCCATGTTGATTCTTGTGAAAACAATATTATCACATGTCATTATTATTATGCATTCCCAAAATTGGAATAAAAGCCAAGCAAAAGGAATTAAAAAGGATGCCCCATGTGGAATAGATGGAGATGACCATGTTTGAATAGAGATGGGGCTTGCTAGTGTGTATGTGCCACTAGATGCTCAATAGTCCCAAAAATACCCCCACATGAGCATAATTCCATAATAATCCATATGGAAGCTAAGAGAAAGGGTCCCACTCACAAGGCATGCAAAGGTGGCCAAGTGGCTCTCATATATCAATATTGTGAAAACAACATGATGCTAGGATGAGAGCATGTGGACAAGAATTGGATCCATCCCAACCCACATGAGCTAGAGGTAAACTCAAATAAAGTGCAAAGCTCATATTTAGTTGGATGGTGGAATTATAAGGTGGTGAAAGAAAAGGTGGTGGAGTTAATAAAAGATATGCCCCCAACTCAACTTGGGCATTAAACAATATATCAAGAACCAAATACAATATCAAGAGGCAAATACAATTTACAATGCATATGAGATAAGAACCAAAACAAAAAGGGTTTTATATGATGCTCAAATGCAAGGTGGCATGATGACATGAGCATGATATAATGATGATGCAACAATTATATGTTTGAAGTAGCCATTATATTACTAGACCAAGTAGTATTACAATTGTTAGATAATTGGGATGCTACAGCATCCCCCTCATCTCCCTCGTTGCCAAAGCACGGCGTAATAAGATCCTCATTGTATGATGGCCTATCTCGTGAGGATGATCTCGAAGGCCTTGTCCTCCTAGGTGCATCACTCTCAAACACTTCTCCAAAGGTGTGGTTTTCCATGACCATTTTTCTGAAATTTTTAGACAAACATCAAACCAAGTGATTTGCAAGTTGATAAATGATGAGGAACTACTATAGGAACTTGCTAGAGGGCTAAACATGCATCAAAATGAAATCTCTAAGCAAAGAATAAGCATGCAAGCTCACACAACATGTCACCTACAGTACCAAAATACTCAAGATATAGTCTACCAATCAAAAATCTAATTGGACAAACGGAGGAGGCACATTCGGGAGAGCAATCCCTCCAAAAAATCAGTAGCAAAGATGGGCTGAGCAAGGAGATCGAAAATCAGGAGCAAGAACGGCAGGAACTCGAGCTTGAGAAAGTTTTCCGGTGTTTTTCAGGACAGAGAAAGAAGTGGCTGGAAGGAGGCATCTTGGAGGGTAACATGTGGGCCCTATCTAGGCCAGGCGCGCCCTGCGACTGGTCGCGCCACCAGGGAGTGTGCTGGCCTGGTGGGTCCCCCTAATCCATTCCAGGTGCCCCTCTACCCCTTTTTTGAGGAAAAAATTAATATGCATTTTCTGGAATTTTTCGGGAAACTTTATTTTTGGCCAATTTTCAGGTTATGAAAATTGATTTTCACGCGGAAAAAGATTTTTTAGAAGAAGCAAAAAGAAAATCAAAACCAAAACTACAGAAGTTCTAAGACACTCTAATAAGAAAATAACTAACAAAAATAAGACTAACAAGACGAAGGGCAAATAACGAAGAGGGAAAAAGTGAGCAAGTATAACCATTGTGAAAGCATTGTTTTGTTCATTAAAATACCTTTGTCAACAAGGTTGATCAAGTCTTGTTACCAAAACAATCTTATATGAAACAAAACTTTGCATTTCCCAAAATGATTATGTTACCTCAAACTTGATAGCAATAGTCCCAATCATAATAGTTTCAAAACTTTCTTGTGAAATGGGACAATGTATTTCTCCAACTTTGATGCTCTCAATATTTTCAATGGAATTCAGGCAATAGCTCTTATCAATCTTCTTGGGGAAATAGAAAGTATGCTCTTTGTCATTAATATTAAAAGTTACTTTTCCTTGATTACAATTGATGACATCACCTGTAGTATTAAGGAAAGGTCTCCCAAGAATAATAGACATATTATCATCTTCAGGCATCTCAAGCACAAAAAAATCAGTTAAAACCAAGAAATTATGAGCCACTTGAACAGGAACATCCTCACATATACCAACAGGAATAGTAGTTGACTTATCAGCCTTTTGAAAAGATATATCAGTTGGTATCAACTTTTCTAGGTGGAGTCTCTTGTAGAGAGAAAAAGGCATAACACTAACTCCAGCTCCCAAATCACACAAAGCAGTTCTAACATAATTATTTTTAATAGAGCAAGGAATAGTTGGAATACCTGGATCACCAAGTTTCTTTGGAACCTTACCATTGAAGGAATAATTAGCAAGCAAAGTCGAAATTTCCTCATTAGGAATCTTCCTTTTATTAGAGACAATATCCTTCATATACTCAGAATTAGGAGGAAATTTAATAGCATCAGTCAAAGGAATTTGCAAAAATAAAGGTTTCATCCACTCACAAAACTTGTTATAGTGTTCTTCCTCCTTTGACTTGTGTTTCTTATTGGGAAAGGGCATAGGTTTCTACACCCAAGGTTCTCTTTCACTACCATGTTTATTAGCAATAAAATTTTCCTTAGTGTACCTATTGTTCTTAGTGTGCTTCTCAAGTTCTTCTTCAATTTCTTCCTTATCGGGAGCATCATTTTTATCATTACCACTTTCAGTTTCAGCATCAGAGACAGATATACTATTAGGATCTACAGTAGGTTCAGGAGGTTCCTCAACTGTTTTATGTTTATTTTTATTTCTCTTATGAGGACTACCACTACTTTCATCTTGTTGAGAATCCTGCTCAATTCTTTTAGGATGTCCCTTAGGATATAAGGGATCCTGAGTGGATGTACCACTCCTAGTTCTAATTTCATAAGCATGTTTATCTCAAGAAGCATTAACTAGCATACCTTTTTGTACCTTAGCAAGTTGATCAATTTGGGTTTAAACCATTTGGAAGTGTTTAACAAGCATTTTAACATCATTAGAAGTTCTTTCCACAATATCTTTCAACTTATTAATAGCTCTAGAGTTTTCCAATAAATGATTCTGAACTTTTTATTAAAATTATCTTGTTTAACAATAAAAGTGTCAAGTTCCTCTAAACATTGATCAAGAGGTTTACCATAGGGAATATCACCTTCATCAAAAGTGTTAGAGAGAGTGTACCTCAATAGTGGATGAGTGGGGAATTGGCTTACATAATTCTTCTATAAGAGGTAGGTTCTTCACATCTTCAGATCTAATACCTTTCTCCTTAAGACATTTCTTAGCTTCTTTCATCACTTCATCATTTAATGCAATCACTCCCCTCTTCCTTGGTGTTGTTGGAGCTGGTTCAGGCACAATTGGTTCAAGAGTAATGGCCTTAGGTGTAATTATCTCAGTTGAAGTCCAATCATCATAATTCTTGCTTATTTTACCCATTAATTCTCCAGCTTCTGCAGGAGTTCTTTTCCTGAAAACACAATCAGCAAAACTATCTAGGTATGTCCTAGATTCATCAGTTAGTCCATTATAATAGATATCAAGAAGCTTATTTTTAGGTAATGGAGGATGTGCATGAATCAAGGGACAGAACCTTCTCCATGACTCAGGCAATTTCTCTTCTTCTCCCTGTTTAAAATCAAAAAGTTTCTACAAAGCAGCATGTCTAGCACTAGGAGGAAAATATTTCTGAAAGAAATAAGCAATCAAACAATCAGGGCTATCGATGGATCCAGGAGGTAATCTATTAAACCAAGCTTTAGCTTCTCCTTTTAGTGAAAAGGGAAGATCTTTGTAACAAAGTACTTGCGCATCTTAACATCATCAGAGAATAAGGCACTCATAGTGGAAATCTCATTGATATGAGCTACAACACTTTGATTTTCAGTCCCACAAAAAGGTTCTTTCTCAACAATGTTTATATAAGATAAATCAAGAGAGAAATCATAATCTTTATCATTAATGTCTATGGGAGAAGTAGCAAACTTAGCTTCAGGAGACAGATTAGGTATAATAGTACGTCTCTCAAGGAGACCCTAATAGCACTAGCACCACGTGTGTTTTGGAACTCTTCAATAAATTCATCAATCATTTCAATGTAACCATCATTAATATCATATCTCTCTCTAGACTCAGGTGAGCTAACAGGTGTAATAGTGTCTTCACTAGGAGTTTTAGTGTTTCCCAAAAAAGTTCTAGCAATAGTAGCATCTAGGAAAGGACCTAATGAACCACTCGCATCAAGCACAGTAGAAGTGACATCATGATTATCAGAAGCAATTTCAGATGGCCTAGCTCGAGAGGATGATCTCGAGCTTGAGAAAGTTTTCCGGTGTTTTTGCGATAGAGAAAGAAGTGGCTAGAAGGAGGCATCTTGGAGGGCAACAGGTGGGCCCCACCTAGGCCAGGCGCGCCCTGGGGCTGGTCATGCCACCAGGGGGTGTGCTAGCCTGGTGGGTCCCTCTGGGCCATTCCAGGTGCCCCTTTTTTCGAGGAAAATTTTAATATGCATTTTCTGGAATTTTTTGGGGAACTTTATTTTTGGCCAATTTTCAGGTTATGAAAATTGATTTTCACGCAGAAAAAGATTTTTTAGAATAAGCAAAAAGCAAACCAAAACCAAAACTACAGAAGTTCTAAGACACTCTAACAAGCAAACAACTAGCAAAACTAAGACTAACAAGACAAAGGGCAAAGAACGGAGAGGGAAAAATTAAAGTGAGCAAGTATAACCATTGTGAAAGCATTGTTTTGTTCATTAAAATCCCTTTGTCAACATGGTTGATCAAGTCTTGTTACCAAAACAATCTTATATGAAACAAAACTTTGTCAATCGGAATCACGATTTCTAGTGGTGGCAGCACAGCGGAACTCTTTCTGGAAAAACATCGAGCCCCCTCTGAGTTTTTAGGTCAAGAGGCATCTTATAGGCGAAGAGGGAGTCCGAGGGGGTGACAGAGGCGGCCACGCCCCTCCCAGGCGCGGCCAGGTGGTGTGGGCCCCTCGTGGCCCTCCTCCGTCTCGTCTTCTGGCTCTATGAGTCTTCTAGTGAAATAGAATTTTTGGCATATTTTTCGGGATTTTTCCCGATAGTTGATGTTTTGCACAAGGTAATTCTGCTGAAAACAGCGTCAGTCCATGTTAGTTGTATCCAAATCACACAAGTTTAGAGGAGAAACAATAGCAAAAGTGTTCCGGAAAGTAGATACATTTTGTACGTATCACTGGGGTGGGCATGTATGTACTGCGCCAGGGAGTTGAGTGTGGCGGCTGCCAGGGGTGAGGGGATTAGGGTTTGCTAGTCTAGGGTTTTTGGGTGGTTGTGGGCTGGGTGGCCTTCGGTTGGGCCTTCTGGCCTGGCCTTTGGCTGCTCCCCCCCCCACACACACACATAAAATAGTTTTGATTTTAATTATTTTGTTTTTAAAAAGATTTGGTAAATAGCTTAATACAAATACAAGATCCGGACGGACCGAGACTTTTGGTTTGAAATTTAAGGAGGGATAATTTAGAAAACAACATAGTCTTTAGCGAAAACGTTTTAGGCAAAAAAATAGCATGCATGATGACATAAAATAGTGACAACGAGCGATTTTCTAGTAGTGGTTTTACCCGGGGTGCTACAATACGACACCACTAACAATGGATCTCTCCCTCGAGATCCGCCTCATGGTACAGGAAAGAAACCGACGATCTGAATCTTCTCGCTTCATGTAGGTCCTTGCGACACCACTAACAAAGATTCTTTATCCATATTGAAATTGGTGACACCACCAACAAGGGTTGTTGCTCACGTTCCTCGGGAAAGCACTCCGGATAACAAAGGACGAAGGTTAAGGCATCGAGAAATAAAGCCACCTCTAACTTCGACAAAAGGAGAGAAAAGATGCATTCTAATCCACTTCAATGCAAAAGAGCGAATAGAATGAGTAGTCGACATGGGGGCCAATCCATCACGCACCAAAACTATTACTCCGCACATTCAGTAGAAAAGCGTGCAACCTATTCTCGGAATTTAGACTGAAGATCTTCACAAACAATGTTCGGAAACAAAGGAGTGATGTAGAGTCTTCATCAGATATGACGTAGAAGAGGTCGTCGGGTCGAACAAACACCGGAAGATACAAAGAAAGAATTTAGTGAATTTTTGGGTCCACTAAAAGGTACAATAGAGGAAAATTTCTCAAATAGCATGTAGACCAAATGTCGAAGCACCATTACAAGAGGATGGAAGCGAAACCCTGAAGGTACGACAGAAACCCAACCACGAGAAATCCTAGACACGAAGAAAAGATAAGAGAGTAGATTCAAAACACGCAGAGGTGAGAGGAGAATAGCAGAGGGGTAAGGAGTAAAATCAGAACTAATAAGATCTATCCAACCGATTTTTTGCAAAATAGTTTTGACACTCTACAATGTTTGTTAGCTAGGTTATCCTACATGATGGACTAGTGGTTTATCGTAACTGTTGAGCTCTAATACCACTTTGTAATACCCTCAGATCGGCCCTATGCAAGTTTTAGCGATTCCCGCCAAACCCGCATAGAAACGATTCAAAGGTGCCCATCAGGCACTTTTGTGCAGGTGGAAAACGAAGTAATACCATTACACATTAGTCCATAATGGAACCCGTAGAACATATATATATATATACAAGACGAATCCATGAGTCAAGAATACAGATATACAGTACAAAGATCCAAATCACCTTGAAAAGAATACAACATCCGACTACGGACATGATGCAAATGGGGCTAAGAGACCTGACGAATAACCAATGGCATCTATAACCCTGCCCAGGCCAAGCCGGAAGGGTAACCCTGCTAACAACGTCGATCTTAAAACCTTCTTAAACAAAAGGGGTGCCGGCAAAGGGTAAAGGAAAAAGAGAGCGCTCAGTACTGAGGCCAGTACACGGCGAGTCTTAGAATTTGGCGGCTCTCGCCTACATATGTCTGGTGGACTGAAGAAGCAATAAAGCATGCAATAAACAACCTATAGAGACTCAATACAATTGTCGGCTATGAGATAAGGATAAGAAAGACCCATCCAGATCCAACCTGATACGACCACCAAACATACCCATCCTGGTATTTCCCCTTCGAGACCAAACGAGGAAGTCATGCCGAGGAAACTCACACGGTTGGCAGTTTTATACATTCTTTTCATGGTGGTTATACAACTTACTATTCATCTCATATACAAGTCAATTTATAACAGTAAACTTTAGTTATAGTTGTCTATGATCGAGATACTATGCTCCAAGTCGTCCATAACCGCGAACATGGATTTTCAAAAAGATTTAACCCTGCAGGGGTGCACCAAAGTTTCCACACACACTTCGACCCTTGTTGCCAGATCAATTAACATACTTCCATCGGTATGTCGGCGGGGTCTAGGACACGACGCTTTCCCAGACCCAAAGCAAGTACATGGGGGGCACCCCAATAAGCTACCTGTAACAAAGTCGGACGAGCTCCGAAGAGGGACCCAGAGGTTGCGAGATCGGTCAAGAGATCAAAGGCCATAGGTACAATCCTCAACATAATGACCCACATCCTAAACAGTACAGTAGTAAACGCTCATCGAGCAACAAATAATAAACATGGCATACATGGCATGAAAACGTCAAACTAGTTTGTGGCCCCCAATACAGTACTTTGAAATGAGGTACTATGCCGATAGGGGTGCCCACACACCCCACATGTGGTTAGCACGCTCAGTCTCAGAACAGGTGTCAAGAACTCGGGTCATAGGTGGATACAAGTGGGCGGTTAACAACCAAATCTCAACTATTACCCACCAATGCCTATTCATTAGTTATATCCATATTAAGTATTTAAGTAACCAGCTGTAATTAAAACCACGATCATCTCCACCTTTATGAATATGCCAACCCCCAACATCAGTGGAACATCAATGACGCGAAGCAGCACCTGAGTAAGCGACTATGACTCGCAAGGCCAACTGTCTACCCAAACAATAGGCAATAGGAGGTGTCCATGGCAATATAAAGGATGTATGAATATATAAAGGGGTACGGAATCTAAAGCATCGCAACAAAGATAGCAATAGATCAACAGGAGGAAGTAAAGACTATAAATGTAAAATAGGTAGAAAGGGTAGAATGCTCGCCTGAGAAATTGCCGAAGGTTCATCTGAAATTCGGGTCAACACTCGCATCAACTCATCGGCCTAATACTTGAAGAAGCAAAGCACTAGAAGAAACACTGGATGCACTATTTAATACTACGGTAGAAAACTAGGTATGATGCATGTATAATGTATGGAATGGCAAAAGTGTGATGCGGTTAAGAATTATTAAGCGGAACCAGGGTTCCGGCATTTACTTAGATGGTTCAAGTTGTTTAAATACCCCGCATTTTAAATGTTGTCTTAACATGGCAAAACATGGCATCGGTTCGCTACACAAATTAAATGGAGCCAATTTAAGACGAGAAAAGCCCGTATATGGTCTCCATATTTACTTATTAGGTGAGTCATCTAAATACCTCCAAACAACCACAATATGCATGCGAGTATGAATGATTTAAATGCAACAAGATATGACATATTATAAAGATAGGGGTCGGATAAGGGTCACACATGGCGGTCCAGAGATCTTGGAGTTTCGAGGGATCAGGCTTCGGATCCGGGGGTTCGGGTCTTTAGACTCCGAGAAGGAGAGATTGATGATACGTGAGGGAGCGGAGGTTCGGAATTCCATGAAGGAAGTCTTGCCTTCGGTCCATCCTCATCGCCTTCAGATTCCATGACAGAATACTTTGGGTGCGGCGCCCTGGTTGATTTCGGAAGATCTTGTCAATGCGATAACTATGAACTTACTGCTCTTGTTCATCGAGAGGTTGTAGTCAGGTCTCAGTGTTCCACATCACCATCATATTGTCCTAACCGAACCACAACTCATCCACACACTACCTCATCTTGACATACCTAAAAAGACCGGATTTCCGAGTAGCACCCATACCATCTTGACCATAGTCGTGTACAAGAAGTAACAATAGCTCGACATGACAACATGAAGGAGGCTAAAGACGTGCTCATGCGGCCGCAAGCACGGGCGGGCGACCGCGGCCTTGGACGCTGCTGCAGTGCAGATAAAGGGTAACCGCTCGGGGCAACAGATGTTTAGGGAGGCGGCGGCAAGGAGCGACACGGTTGAAGTGGCGAGGCGGCAGCTCGGTGCGACCAGGGCGAGGTGGTGGCGCCGGCGGCGGGAGAAGCGGTGGTTGGCGGGGCCATGCTGCAGAGGAGGAGGCATCCTGGAGGCGGGCTAAGGACGGCTAGCAAGGTGCCGGGGATGGCACACGGGATGGAGGACGGCCATGGCGGCGCTCGGGGTTCGAGGAGGCAACAGCCAGGGGCAAGATGCAAGGACGGTAGTGGCCAGTGGAAAGGCAGCTGCGAGGAGGAGGCAGAGAGATGCCGGCGAGGTTGCACTATGGAGACCGGCGGCGCTGCTATAGGCATCAAGCCGAGGTGACGATGGAGCTCCGAGGCAGCGGCCAAAGCCGGCAGAAGGGAGGAGAGGCCGGCGGTGAGCAGGACGCGGGTCGGGAATGGGCCGCGGGGAAGCACGGAGAGGAGGGCAGCATCCAGGGCGGCAGGGAGGAGGGCCTCGAAGAGGGAGCCAAGAGAGGCGGCAGCAGTTCTGCGGAGCTGGGGAGGGCTCACGGCCCACGGGAGAGCGGCGACACGGCGGGGACGCTTACCAGAGAGGGGCAGAGAAATGGCGGCGGCGGACGTAGTCGAGGAAGAAAGCAACAGGGGAAGGAGAGAAGCGAGCGGGGTGGGTGGCATTGAACGCACGCAGGGACAGGTGGGGCCACGGGGGAATCGGGGAGTGGTGGACCAGGGATGAGCGAGCGGTCATTGATGGGATCACGCACGCTGGGGTGGGTGTGTATGTGCTGCGCCAGGGAGTTGAGTGTGACGGCGGCCAGGGGTGAGAGGATTAGAGTTTGCTAGTCTAGGGTTTTGGGGTGGTTGTGGGCTGGGTGGCCTTCGGTTGGGCCTTCGGGCCTGGCCGTTGGCTGTCTGGTCCCCCCACAAAATAGTTTTGATTTTAGTTATTTTGATTTTAAAAAGATTTGGTAAATAGTTTGATACAAATACAAGATCCGAACGGACCAAGACTTTTGTTTTGAAATTTAAGGAGGGCTAATTTAGAAAACTACATAGTATTTAGCGAAAAAGTTTTAGGGAAAAATAACATGAATGATGATGCATAAAGTAGTGACAATGAGCGATTTTCTAGTAGTGGTTTTACCCAGGGTGCTGCACCCTCCAAGCTAGGGCTCATCCGATGTTTCAGTATGCCGGTGCTAGAGACCCTATGAGGGTGACAAAGGAGGAGATGTCTTCAACAGACCTGGACAGGGCGCTCCGGCCTTAGCTCAAGTTTAAGGATGATGAGCCTTTGCCCGTGGAGTCATCGATTGCGCCCTTCAGTTATCGGAACGCAGTTCCTCGGGTATGTACCCTTGTCGTCTTAAGGATATGTCTGTTAAAAATTCTTCTGCTTTATCACTTTGACTGATTTGAAATATTCTTTGGGTGCGTAGGATCTGGTCGTCGCGGGCATGTTCCTACCTGTGCTTGAGGAATTCTCGGTGGCACCAGATGGTAGGGACACAGAGTCAGAAACTAACGTCCTCCTAGCTCAGTCGCCTGCTGGTGACGAAGCCCCCGAGCGTAGCGACGAGCACCCTTGGAAGAGAGCTCGGAGCGAGAGCTCGGATGCGTCGACGATATTGACCCCTCAAGGCCCTGCTCATCTGGATCAGCATGACTTGGGGGACGGTGCCTCCTCTCCTTTTATTGTAGTTCCTCTTCGAGATATGGCTCCTCAGCCGCCATCCAATAAGAAGAAGGAGGCGCTTCTCATGAACCTCTCCGACATTCCTTCGTAAGTTTCCTGCTGCATTTGTGTTTTCAATGTGCTAAGTGTTAGCTTGATGGTTTCTCGAATAACCTGAATGCTCCGGCTGTGCTAGTAGGATATCCTCATATGAATCAATCAAGGAAGAACTTGATGATACGGTTAGGGAGTCGAAGGATATGGATGTTGAGGCTACTGCGGCCTCCCCGAAGATGCTGGCCAACTCCGGCGATGAAGCGTCGAGTTCCTCAAAGCCCAGGACTCACGCAGTTGTTTTTCGGAAGACACAAGTTAAACCTTTGGAGTCTTAGGATGCCCATGTAAGTGTTTATTCGACTGCATGATCGAGCCCCCAAGAGTCTTCTGCTCTTCTCATATTCATTTTCCCATTGTAGCCTGTCATGCACGATTTGCAGCACATCGGCCAGCAGTACATGTCCTTGGAGGAGATCTTTCAACAGCTCCAAGGAGTATGGAGTTTGTCGTTATCTTGCGACTATTATAATTGTAGCATGTCTTCTTAATCTTCTGTCTTTTGCATCTTCGCAAACTGGACGCTCTTGGAAAGAAGAAAAGCAAGGAGGAGACCAAGGCAAAGGACGCTGTGAAGGCTTTCAAGCGCTATAAGCAAGAGTCCTAGGAGCACAAGAAGCAACTGATGGCTGCTGCTGATGATGAGGGTTCGACTCGTCAATGCCCATTGTTATGGACTTGGGTTCGGAGAAGATGGGGATGCTGGATATCGCGAGACGGTTAACAGACACGCAGCAAGGGGACACGAGGTTTACCCAGGTTCAGGGCCCCGGAGGGAAAACACTACTCCTACTTGTATGTTCTTGATTGATGGCAGAACCAAAGGTTACAGGGGATGCACAGATGCAATCTGGCGTGAGGTGTGTGTATGAGTTGGAGAGATCCTCCTCGTAGTGCCCTCCTGGCCTTTATATGGGGAGGCCAGGTCTCGGGTAGGTCAAGTCGGTTACAAGTTAGGGTTTTCCCTTCAAAATTCTATCTACAGCTTGGTTGTGTTCTTCAAGGAGTCGAACTTCTACCGAGCTTGGGCCATCCAGAGTCTCCTTGGGCAGCAAGTCCATGTGTGGGCCTTCACTGGGCTGGACCGGGTATACCAATGCGAGGTACCCGTAGGGCATATCCATGTCAGTAGCCCCTGAGTGTTCAATCAAATCATAGATTCGACTAGAGACTCTATAGTCTTTCGAGTGCTTCTCATCTGAACGTGTTTTCGGGTGAATATATCAGTTCATAGGGATTGTTGATACGTGTGCCTGAATCGCCTGACGGATCAGGGTCAGTTAACTGTCTTTGGAAAAATAAACACGGTCTACTTCAGATTCGATTCCCCGGACTCGAATCTGGAACAATGCTGGCGTAATTTGACTCAGGTCGTTGAGGTCTTACAAGAGTCGAACCCTAGTGCTTTAAGTTAAGTAACCAACGTGTCCGTCGGGATTTTTCATTGTTCCTACTAACACAGTATGTTACTGGCAGAGCACAGTCAGGTGCGATACCAGGCCATCAGATGATATCTGTAGGTCTTATCTTTGTGTCGCAGACACAACATCCGAAATTTTATCACCGTGGAGGTGTTTCAGGTGACCAAGGAGGCGATATTTCTCTCAACGTTAGTTTCGGGCAAAGTTGCCAAATAGATTTGTTTTTGTTTGTTGTTTTTTGTCACATGTGATCCGAAGGATCTCATCCCAATAGTTCATAGGGTCTGCGACCAGCGCACCCTATGAGAGTAGCCCCCGAGTGTCTGTTCGAGTCGTAGACTCGAGCAGAGACTTTAAATCTGCGGATGTCATCAACGCTAGTGCTTTTTCGATTGCGCGATCAGCGCTCCCTATGGGAGTAGCCCCCGAGTCCGTAGTGGAGTCACAAACTCAAAGAAGGACTCGAAGATTTCTTCAAAGAAATGTTCCCACCATGTTAATTTCTTAGGTGCGCAGCTAACGCTCCTAATAGGAGTAGCCCCCAAGTAGTTGGTTGAGTCGTAGACTCGAGTAAGTACTTTTGTTTAGTCAAAAGTTTCCAGCTAGTGCTAGCTTTTGCTTTGATGACGTCATTGCTGATGCCTGGTGAGCTCAACCGTCTGCAGCAGCATTAGCAACGTGATGGGACGACCATGGGTCCCATTATCTGACCTTGATTTGACTATTCACACATATTTTTTGTGATAATTATGGCGTCTCCTCAATTCCCATGTGTAGTGGGCGGAGTGCTTGCGATGGTTCAGGCGGCTGTTGACACGTGTATGGTGCAATGAGGGGCACGCGTTAGGGATTGTGAATCAATGTCTCCACGTCGTCTTCTTCGTCCTTTTATACCGTGGGGGATCAAAATAATCTTTTATCCCCTGCCATTTTCTTTCTTCTTGCTTCCTCGCCATTTCCAGAGCTTTCTCATACCGCGCACTAGACGTTATTCGCTTCTTTTTCCTTCATCCTTCTTATGTGCTCATCGTATTGAGCATCGTGTTGCCAAGATGGGCAAGCCGAAGAAGACTGCTTCCGCTTCTGCAGGGACGAGCGCCGCCGGCGCTACCAAGAAGACCTCCGCTGGTGGCGGGGTCACTGATGACCCACAAGTATCGGGGATCGCAACAGTCTTCGAGGGTAGTATTACCCAATTTATTAATTTGACACATGGGGAGCCAAAGAATACTTGCAAGCCTTAAAAACTGAGTTGTCAATTCAGCCGCACTTGGAAATAGTTCTTGCTCACAGAAGTTTATCAGTAGCAACAGTTTTGTAGTAGCAATAGCAAATTAACAGCAGCAGTAAAACAAGAGAAATAGTAAATGTACTAGAAAATAGTAGGATATGAGTGCGGTAGGCATAGGGATGGATGGACGGGCGTTGCATGGACGAGACTAAACATGTAACTTCAAGATATAGGGCATTTCTAGATAAATAAGATAAAGCATCCAAGTACTAAACAATCATAGGCATGTGCTCCATATATAGTCATGCGTGCTCGCAATGAGAACTTGCACAACATATTTTGTCCTGCCAACCCGTTGCACCAGGGCCTCAAGGGAACTACTGACAATTAAGGTGCTCCTTTTAATAGAGCACTAGAGCAAACCATTAACACTCCGTGAACACATGTGATCCTCACATCACATCCATCCCCTCAGGTTATCCAAATTGTTGTCACTTCGGGGCCTTTAGATCCGGACAATGATATGTGTACACAACTTGCAGATAAGATCACGAACAATACTATCATAATGAATGAATAATAAGTTCAGATCTGAGATCATGGCACTCGGGACCTAGTGACAAGCATTAAGCACAACAAGTTGCATCAAAGTCAAATAACACTAATAGAGATACTAGGCACCATGCCCTAACAATTTTATTTGATTACATGATAGAACTCATCCAATCCCTACCATCCCCATAGCCTACAGCGGGGGATTAATCACTCATTGATGGGGATATGCCTACCGGGGTATACCTAGCAGGACGTTTCCTACTGGCCCAAGCGTCAGCGAGTGGGCCTGCAGGACGGTGACTGGATCAAGACTTAGCATGGACTCAAGCGACTGGAAGCTGAAGGCCCAGAAGCGTAGCTAGGCCTAGTCGAACTAGGTCATAGAATCTCTGAATCCTTAAGTAATTCGGTTGTGATCTATAAATCCTAGCGAGGTGAGTCTATATAAACCTCCCTAGAAGACGCATAGAGGACATGTTCCATCATACACCCTAGCGACTCGCCGCCTAGCCGCCGAGCTCGCCCCATTGTACTCTCACCATAATACAATCTAGTAGGAGTAGGTCTTTACCCTCCAGGGGGCCGAACCTGGGTAAACCCTTGTGTCTCAGCCCTCATCTCGCACCGCAGATGGCTGGACGCCCTTGCCCCATGTTCTACTACTCGCTGCCGATTGCAGCATCTGCCGTGGTCATTCCCACGACACTCATGGATGATGGAAACATGGATGGTTGATGGAGAGGCGTTGGTGATGACGATGGCGATGATCCTCTCCAAATTCCCTATCCCGGGAGGGTGCTAGAACGAAGTTTTTGGCTTCGAATCGCGGTTTCTAGTGGTGGTGGCGTAGTGGAACTCTTTCTAGAAAAACATCGACCCCCTGAGTTATTAGGTTAGAAGGCATCTTATAGGCGAATAGGGAGGCCGAGGGTGTGCCTAGGGCAGCCACGCCCCCTCTAGGCGCGGCCTGGGCCCACCCACGCGGTAGGGGGTGTGGGCCCCCCAGGGCCCCACTCCATATCGTATTCTGGCTCCATGAGTCTTCTGGTGAAATAGAATTTTTGGCATATTTTCCGGGATTTTCCTGATAGTTGATTTTCTGCACAAAAACTAGACACCAAGGTAATTCTGCTAAAAACAGTGTCAGTCCGTGTTAGTTGTATCCAAATCACACAAGTTTAGAGGAGAAACAATAAGCAAAAGTGTTCGAGAAAGTAGATACGTTTTGGATGTATCAACTCCCCCAAGCTTAGCTTATTGCTTGTCCTCAAGCAATTCAGTTGAAAACTAAGTGCGATAAAAGAACTTTCACGAACACAATTGCTTCATATGATGTATATATTCTCAGCACAGGAGTAGATACTTAGACAATTCATAATAATGAGTATGCAACTGAGTCTACTTAATAGTCATTGCAATCTATGAAGAGATTCCAATTCAATAATAATAAGTAGCATGAAACATAAACATAAGCAACATTGCAATTCTCATAAGAAGGTATGATAGAGTGGTATCTCGCTTGCCTTTGATGGTGAAGCAAACATAAATGCCAAGGCACCTCTGAAGTTCAAGTGAAGACTAGAAGTAAAGATATCAGAGATACAAGCATAAAAGTTATGACATAATTAACCAAGTTTTGAGACAAGCACATTTCACTAAGAATGACAACTATGCTCTCAAGGAGGTGCTCATAGAATAAGTGGTGACTCAACAAGGAAGTGAAAAAGGTTTTGAAAAGTTTGAAAGGCTTCCAAATGCTGAAAGCAAGGTACTCATTAGCTTTGAGCTCTCATTGCCCCTATCATAGGCATCTTTATATGGTTAATGGTGAAAGTGAGGTCCAATATGAGTTATATGCTTGATAGACCATAAACTGGAAATCTCATGTCCCTTGAGTACGAGGTCCGCTCCTCATGCTACTCAACTTTAGTTACCAGTAAGTTCTTGTCATCATAGTACATGCGTATCATAGAGAACCGCCAACGGGGTACCCCTTTCACATGATACAGGAGCTATCCCATAATCAAAATGCCAAGGCAAGCAGCCAATGAGCATCTCAGCGATCTTTTTATTTGCTATTTTCATAGGTTTTTATTGAGGATGCTTCACAGATTGCTTATGCTACAAGTTTCCACCATGATTAGGCATGGCTTAGGCTAGAGGGCCAGGCGTTTCTCTAACACATATATATAACTCCATGAACTTACAAGCTCCCCTTTTATTTCACACCGATGACATCCACAAACAAAATAGTATGATATCAACTGGATATATATCCATAAGTGTTGAAAGCGTTCCCCGTGACAGCACGGTTCTGCTAATTCCCAGCCTATAATTTGCAAGAATATAACTTTCATGGACAGTCACAATGGTTCAAGTTTATTAAGTACAAGGAATAAAGCATGCCTTCAAGTTCGTGAGAGCTTTACTAACCAAATTTCTCAAAATAGTCAAACATTTTATTTGGAAGAAAACAAGGCATAATGAATATGTGCGGAATATCAAATGATGCTAGTAGGCAGGTATGGTGGACATTGTGGAAATATTGGATTTGTGGAGTTGGATGCACAAGTGGAGCTCATACTCAGTTCAAGTGAAGGCTAGCAATAGAGAGGGAGCGAAAAACGAGAGAGCAATAACTGTCATAATCATGCTTGCAACAAAACAGGCCTAATTATGGCATGAAAGTGATACAAGAACTCTGAGGCAAAATAGATCATCGAGGCTTACTGACTATTATTTAGTCATATGCATGCGTGAGCATGTGCTAAGTCGATTCACATGAAACATTCAGAGTAGGATACCACAATATCATACCAAGTTATGAATAGAACAATGCAAGCAAACATTCATATGGCATGCAACGAACTATTAGCAGGCTGGAGCTAATCACAAGAGAGCAAGAACTACTAAGCATCCATAAATAACATACACCTTACATGAACAGACTAAGCATGCTCACAATGATGAGTATATGTACAAAATGAAAACAAATAGAGTTCGTTACCAGCCTCTTACCACACCTCGAGTTGTCTTAATATTCATTATTGCCCTTCACTTGTGTGGCTTGAATAATAACATGAAACCAAACTCCACTGAGGACTGTTGGACCTTGCAAAGAACTTCACAAAACCAAAGAAGAACAACAAATATTTTTGGTGTTTTCGATTTTTTAAAGCAAGCACACAATGCAAAAACAAACAAAGCAAAATCTTTTTGGTTTTTTCTTTAAGGAAAACCAAAGCTGAAAAGCAAAGAAACAAACCAAGAGAAATAAGAAAAATAGTTTTGGTCTTTTTGTGTTTTAAGAAAGCAGAAACAAAAACCAAAAAGAAAATGAAACATGGATATACAAAGAACCGACGAAACATGATATATATATGAGTGTGATGTCGGTATACCTCCCCCCAAGCTTAGACTTTTGACCTAAGTGGGGCTCAATACCGCGGGTAGTAACCCCAAGCTGGTGGGTCGTCATAGGAATGATCATAATCAGGCCCTCGCGATGAAGAAGAAGACGCGCCCCAATCATAGGAGGGCTGCTGGTATGAAGACTCTCCCATGTTGGAGGGCTGAACCGAATCATCTTCGGCATCCTATCCAACATTCTCCTCTTGCTGGGAGAGCTCCGCCACGTATGTGTCAAACTCCTCCTCCGTGAGCGACCATCCTTGCCTGTTATCAAAATTAAACAAAGCAGGCGCAGGCAAATAAACTACTTTCTCAGTCCTACCCCCTCTCCAACCACGCTTGACAAAGGATAACTCAAACGGTAAACTTCTCACAGTATCCAAAGAATAAACAAAATTATGCTGAACCATGGAACCAAGATCAAGTCTCTCTATGGGGAACCGATAATCTGAATGGTGAGGCTCTAAACCATGGAACGCTAGCAACATAGAGGCAATGAGACCTCCACAAATTCCACCCTTCTCGCGGTTGGTAGTAAGACGGTAAGATATCAAAGCACCCAAGTTATAAGTTCTATCCTTATTCAAAGTAGTTGAGATAAAAGCTAGATCAAAAGAAGATAATTTTCTAGCAATCTTTCTAGCAAGAACACACTTGGTAATGAAATAGGAAAAATATCTAATGGATAGGAACTGAATGTTCTGAATTTTACCATTTTCCTTCGAGAAGTTGAAAATTTGGCAAATTCCAGCATATAAATCCATAAGTGACTTAGGCCTCTCCTTGATCTTCTCACAAGATCCCCAATGAGGCACTCTAATAGCTGCACAGAAATCGGCAAAAGGCAGGTCGACAGCTATATTGTAGATTTTATAATGGACCATGGGGTTAGACAAGGACCAAGTAAACTGGAAGTCCTGCACCACAGCCATGGTTAGCTTAATATACTGATATGGTTCCTCTTCAACGAAGTGTTCCAACCCTGCATTAGTAATCATAGTTTGGAAATCCTAGAAGATTCCCGCGGCTCTCATAAATTCAGGGCATGGATATATGGAAGGGAAGACTCCTTCCTCACAATGGACTTTCATTGGCTCAGGTACCATCAAATCATATTGATTCAGTGGGTATGCACTCATCTTCCTTTCTGAAAATTTTAGACAAAAATCAAACCAAGTGATTTCCAAGTTAATAAATGATGAGGAACTACTATAGGAACTTGCTAGAGGGCTAAACATGCATCAAAATGAAATCTCTAAGTATAGAACAAGCATGAAAGCTCACACAACCTGACACCTATAGCAGCAAAATACTCAAGATACAATCTACCAATCACAAATCTAATTGGACAAGCGGAGGAGGCACATACCAAGGAGTAATCCCTCCAAAAATCAGCAGCAAAGATGGGCTGAGCAAGGAGATCGAAAATTGGGAGCAAGAACAGCAGGAACTCGAGCTTGAGAAAATTTTCCGGTGTTTTTTGGGAGAGAGACAGAAGTGGCTGGAAGGAGGCATATTAGAGGGCCTCAGGTGGACCCCACCCAGGCCAGGCACCACCTTGGGGCTGGCCGCCCCACCAAGGGGTGTGCTGGCCTGGTGGGTCCCCCTGGTCCACTACAGGTGTCCCATCTGCCCCTTTTTTCGAGGAAAAATTTAATATGAATTTTTTGTAATTTTTTGGGAAACTTTATTTTTGGCCAATTTTTAGGGCATGCAAATTGTTTTTCTCGCAGAAAAAGCTTTTTAGAAAAAGAAAAAGCAAACAAAAACCAAAACTACAGAAGTTCTAAGACACTCCAACAAGCAAACAACTAGCAAAACTAAAGCTAACAAGAGAAAGAGCAAAGACTAGGAAGGAGAAAAGTAAAAGTGAGCAAGTATAACCACTGTGAAAACATTGTTTTGTTCATTAAAATCCCTTTTTTAACAAGGTTACTCAAGTCTTGTTACCAAAACAATCTTATATGAAGCAAAACTTTGCATTCCATAAAGTGATTATGTTACCTCAAACTTGATAGCAATAGTCCCAATCATAATAGTTTCAAAACTTTCTTGTGGAATGGGACAATATATTTCTCCAACTTTAATGCTCTCAATATTTTCAATGGAATTCAGGCAATAGCTCTTATCAATCTTCTTGGGGAAATAGATAGTATGCTCCTTGTCATTAATATTAAATGTTACTTTTCCTTGATTACAATTGATAACAGCACCTGCAATATTAAGAAAAGGTCTCCCAAGAATAATGGACATATTATCATCTTCGGGCATTTTAAGCACAACAAAATCAGTTAAAACCAAGCAATTATGAGCCACTTGAACAGGAACATCCTCACATATACCAACATGAATAGTAGTTGACTTATCAGCCATTTGCAAAGATATGTTAGTTGGTATCAACTTTTCTAGCTGGAGTCTCTTATAGAGCAGTTCTAACACTAACTCCAGATCCCAATCACATAAAGCAGTTCTAACATAATTATTCTTAATAGAGCAAGGAATAGTTGGTATACCTGGATCACCAAGTTTCTTTGGAACCTTACCATTGAAGGAATAATTAGCAAGCAAAGTAGAAATTTCCTCATTAGGAATCTTCCTTTTATTAGAAACAATATCCTTCATATACTTTGAATAAGGAGGAAACTTAATAGCATCACTCAAAGGAATTTGCAAAAATAAAGGTTTCATCCACTCACAAAACTTGCTATAGTGTTCTTCCTCCATTGACTTTTGTTTCTTATTGGGAAAGGGCATAGGTTTATGCACCCAAGGTTCTCTCTCACTACCATGTTTATTAGCAATAAAATCTTTCTTAGTGTACCTAGTGTTCTTAGTGTGCTTCTCAGGTTCTTCCTCAACTTCCTCCTTATCATGAGCATCATTTTTATCACCACTTTCAGTTTCAGCATCAGAGACAGATATACTATTAGGATCTACAACAGGTTCAGAGGGTTCCTCAACTACTTTATGTTTCTTTTTCTTTATCTTATGAGGACTACCACAACTTCACCCTGTTGAGAATCCTGCTCAATTATTTTAGGGTGTCCTTCAGGATATAAAGGATCTTGAGTAGTTATACCACTCCTAGTTCTAATTCCATAAGCATGTTTATCTCCCGAGGCATTAACTAGCATATTTTTTTATACCTTAGCCAGTTGATCAATTTGAGTTTGAACCATTTGAAAGTGTTTACAAAGCATTTTAATATCATTAGCGGTTCTTTCCACAATATCTTTCAACTCATTTATAGCTCTAGAGTTTTCCAATAAATGATTCTGAACTTGTTTATTAAAATTACCTTGTTTAACAATAAATGTGTCAAGTTCATCTAAGCATTGATCAAGAGGCTTACCAAAGGGAATATCACCTTCATCAAAGTGGAGAGAGTGTACCTCAATAGTGGATGAGTGGGGAATTGGCTTACATAATTCTTCTATAAGAGGTCGATTCTTCACATCTTCAGCTCTAATACCTTTCTCCTTAAGACATTTCTTAGCTTCTTTCATCACTTCATCATTTAATGCAATAATTCCCCTCTTATTTGGTGTTGGTGTTGGTGTTGGAGTTGGTTCAAGCACAACTGGTTTAGGAGTAATAGGCTCAGGTGTATTTAGCTCAGTTGAAGTCCAATCATCATAATTCTTGCTTATTTTAGTCATTAATTCTTCAGCATATGTAGGAGTTCTTTTCCTAAAAACACAATTAGCAAAACTATCTAGGTATGTCCTAGAATCATCAGTTAGTCCATTATAATAAATATCAAGAAGCTCATTTTTAGGTAATGGACATCCAGGATGTGCATGAATCAAGGCACAGAACCTTGTCCATGACTCAGGCAATTTCTCTTCTTCTCCCTGTTTAAAATCACAAAGTTTCTGCAAAGCAGCATGTCTAGCACTAGGAGGAAAATATTTCTAGAAGAAAGAAGCAATCAAGCAATCAGGGATATCAATGGATCCAAGAGGTAATTTATTAAACCAAGCCTTGGATTCTCCTTTTAGTGAAAAAGGGAAGATCTTAGTAACAAAGTACTTGTGAATCTTAAAATCATCAGAGAATAAAGCACTCATAGTGGAAAGCTCATTCATATGTGCCACAACACTCTCACTCTTAGTCCCACAAAAAGGTTCTTTCTCAACAATGTATAAATAGGATAAATCAAGATAAAAATCATAATCTTCATCTTTAATATCTATGGGAGAGGTGGCAAACTTAGGATCAGAAGACAGTTTAGGAATCATGGTACATCTCTCAAGGAGACTCCTAATTGCACTAGTACCATGTGTGTTTTGGTACTCTTCAATAAATTCATCAGTCATTTCAATGTAGCCATCACTAATATCATATCTCTCTCTAGACCCAGGAGAGCTAACAAGTGTAACAGTGTCTTCATTAGGAGTTTCAGTGTTTCCCAAAATAGTTTTAGCAATAGTAGCATCTAGGAAACGACCTGATGAACCACTCGCATCAAGCACAGTAGAAGTAACATCATGAGTATCAGAAGCAGTTTCAGATTCAGCAGTAGTAGCAGTGTGTGTAGCATGTGTATGTGGTGGTGGTGTAACAAGCTTAATTATAACATACGGTGAATCAAGAGCAGTAGAGGTGTTTAGGACTGTACCTCTACATGTAGTGGATGGTAAAATAGGAAACTTTCCATCACGAGACTTCCCCATGATGAAAGGAGTAGCAGTGAACAATAATAGATCCAAGTGAACTTACAAATAAAGCTATGCTCCCCGGCAACGGCGCTAGAAAATAGTCTTGATGACCCACAAGTATAGGGGTCTCAACAGTCTTTGAGGGTAGTATTACCCAATTTATTGATTTGACACAAGGGGAGCCAAAGAATACTTGCAAGCCTTAACAACTGAGTTTTCAATTCAGCCACACCTGGAAATAGTTCTTGCTCGCAGAAGTTTATCAGTAGCAATAGCAAAGTAAAAGCAGCAGTAAAACAAGAGCAATTGTAACTGTAGTAGCAAACAGTAGGATATGAGTGCGGTAGGCATAGGGATGGATGGACGGGTGTTGCATGGACGAGACTAAACATGTAACTTCAAGATCTAGGGCATTTGCAGATAAATAAGATAAAGCACCCAAGTACTAAACAATCATAGGCATGTGCTCCATATATAGTCGTGCGTGCTCGCAACGAGAACTTGCACAACATCTTTTGTCTTGTCAGACCTTTGCAGCGGGGCCTCAAGGGAACTACTGACAATTAAGGTGCTCCTTTTAATAGAGCACCAAATCAAAGCATTAACACTCCGTGAACACATGTGATCCTCACATCACAGCCATCCCCTCAGGTTATCCCAATTTCTGTCACTTCAGGGCCTTTGGATCCGGACAATGATATGTGTACACAACTTGGAGATAAGATCACGAACAATACTATCATAATGAATCAATAATAAGTTTAGATCTAAGATCATGGCACTCAGGCCCTAGTGACAAGCATTAAGCACAACAAGTTGCAACAAAGTCAAATAGCACTAATAGAGATACTAGGCACCATGCCCTAACAATCTTATTCGATTACATGATAGAACTCATCCAATCCCTACCATCCCCATAGCCTAGAGCGGGGGATTACTCACTCATGGATGAGGGAAACATGGATGGTTGATGGAGAGGCGTTGGTGATGACGATGGCGATGATCCTCTCCAAATTCCCCGTCCCGGCAGGGTGCCAGAACGGAGTTTCTGGTTCCGAATCGTGGTTTCTGGTGGTGGCAGCATAGCGGAACTCTTTCTGGAAAAACGTCGAACCCCGCTGAGTTTTTAGGTCAGAATGCATCTTATAGGCGAAGAGGGAGGCCGAGGGGGTGCCTGGGGCATCCACGCCCCCTCCAAGCGTGGTCCGGGCCCACCCGCGGGGCAGGGGGTGTGGGCCCCCAGGGTCCCACTCCGTCTCATATTCTGGCTCCGTGAGTCTTCTGGTGAAATAGGATTTTTGGCATATTTTCCGGGATTTTTCCTGATAGTTGATTTTCTGCACAAAAACTAGACACCAAGGTAATTCTGGTGAAAACAGCGCCAGTTCGTGTTAGTTGTATCCAAATCACACAAGTTTAGAGGAGAAATAATAGCAAAAGTGTTCGGGAAAGTAGATAGGTTTTGCACGTATCAGTCACCGATGGTGGGTGGCGGCGATCCGCAATGAGGGATGCGGACCTGCGCCGCCTGCACAAGACTGGTCTCATTTCACAGAACAAGAACAACGCCCTCCTTCCTCGCGAGGAGGTAATTCCGGATCCATTCGAAGGTTTTCGGGTTATGTTTTATGCCTTTGTCATTCGTGGTCTTTATCTTCCTGCCCACGAATTTCTTCATCGGATTCTCTTTCTTTATGGGCTACAACTCCACCAGTTGTCGCCCAATTCACTTCTGCACATTGTGTATTTACCATGCTTTGCAAGTGCTAGCTCGGTATCGAGCCACACTTTGGCCTCTTCAGAAAATTGTATTCCCTAAAGAGGCAGTCTGGTACCGGTGGCGTCTATCCACTGGGTGGGTGTGGGATTTCTATCCGCCCACCATTCTTCTCCTTCTATCTCTGCGAGTCCTTTCAGCAATGGTGGAACAAATGGTTTTACATATGCGACGTCAAGCTCGACAGCTAACACTATGGGTTAGCCCCCTTTGACGCCAGCAAGGTGGTCACCCGAAAGTGGTCATGGTCGAATGACATCATGGAGGGTGAAGCCGCGGAGGTGGAGAAGTTGTACCAGTGGGTGGAGGCGCTCCAGCTGGTGCGAGGCAAGGAAGTCAGTGGTGTCGATATCATCTGCACTTTCCTTAAGCGTCGGGTGAAGCCTATCCAAGCGAGGGCGCATCCGATGTTCTTACACTCCAGCACCAGCGATCCGACGAGAGTGTTGGCAGAGGAGATGTCCTCGACCAACCTTGACCGAGCGCTTTGACCCCTGCTGAAGCATAAGGCCGACGAGGAGTTGCTCGGGAAGTCTCTGACTGCCCCTTCACTGCCAAGAAGGAAGGCCCTCAGGTGAATCTTGCAGTTGCATGTAATGCATTTTCGAGTGCCTTTATCTGATATTCTTTACCTGATGTTTGCATCTTTCTTGATTCACAGGAGTTTAAGGTGGTAGGCATGATGCCTCCTCTTTCTGAGAAGTTTGAGGTTGTGCCAGATGGTGGGGACGCAGATTCTGAATCCACGGTTCCCCCCGCACGGTCACCTACCATGGAATCCCCCGAGCATAGCGAAGAGATCTCTCGCAAGAGGACTTAGAGCAAAAGTTTGGATGGAGCGACTCCGCCGATGCCAAGGGGACCCGCCTTTATTTTGCGGCACACTAGAGATGAGGGTGCGACTTCCCCCATTCCTGTTGTGCCAGTTCGGCCCATATACCCGTAGCCGCTGACCCAGAAGAAAAAAGAGGAACCAGTCTTCGATCTCTTCGACATTCCATCATAAGTTTTCTGTTGCCTTTGTATTTGTAGTGTGCTAAGTATTAGCTTACTTTTTTATTGATTAGCCTGAAATACTTCGTGTGCTTCTAGGAGGAACTCCTTAGATGAATCCTTCAAGGAGGAACTTGACGAGATGCATGGGGAGTCGAAGGTTGTTGTTGCTTCCCCGAAGATGGTTGTCGACTCTGACGACGAAGTTTCGAGCTCCTTTAGGCCAAGGACTCGTGTTGTTGTTGCTCGGAAGATGCAATCTAAACTTTCGGAGTCTTCGGGTGACCACGTAAGTAGTTTATCCTTTCACATGTGCAAGCTCCCGAGCCCTTTTGTTCATTTGGTTTGTTGCTCCTTATCTGCAGCCCTTCATCTGTGACATCAATCGCCTTGGCCTGCAATATCTTGCCCTAGAGGGCGACCCTTAGTAGCTTCGAGGTGCGTATAATACTTATGTTTATCTAGGAATACTACTGAGTACCGTTCTTTATTGATCCATTTCTTATTCATTGTTGTAGATGAGAACAATGAAGCTCTCTGCAATATTAACACACTCAAAAAGAGTCACAGGCAGGCGGAGACCAAGGCGAAGGATGTCGCGGAGGCTCTCAAGCGATACCGGCAGGAAGCCCAGGATCGTGAGCAGCAGATTGCGGCTACCATTGCGTCTCGGGAGAAAGCCACAGCGGATAAGCTTATGGTTGCTGCCAAAGCGTTGTCCGGTGAGTGACCCCATGTTCCTCTTCTTGAGCTTGTTTTTCTTCTGGTATGGTTCCTTGGATTCATCAAAAAAATTGTTTGCCGCACCTTGCAGATGCTACTGGCGTTGTGTTTGATTGCAACGCTTTGGAGCATGGGGATCCCATGGAAGATGCCGTTGCAGCGACTGAAGATCGCTGCAGCTCTACCATGGAGATGCTCTGCAAGGCCAAGGAGGTCCTCGCCCGCTTCTACAAGGAGATCAACCCGAAGGGCGTCGCTCTTGACGATGTTGACTCCCTGGCGCAGGCTTGGCGGGCGATGCCCCTGCGAGTTATAAGAGGGCTCAGAAGGATGTGGGTGCCGCCATGGGGCTGGCGATGGTAGTGGAGTATGGCGTGCAGCTGGATCTTCCTCAGATCACCTCCAGAATGCCGATGGCAGCAGATGGCACCGAGGTAGCTTTTGCTCCATTCGCCTCCCGTTGCAAGCATTTTGGCCCGAAGCTTATTGACCTTCTGGCCACATATGCACTGGAGCAACAGCGGGCCATCAAGGCTAGGGTCTTAGAGTCCGAAGCTGCTACGGATGCACCTGCTTAGGTATTCTGCGTCGTAGTTTACTTAGCAGTATTTTGATTTTGCTTTGCTAGCATGCATGTAATGCTTCGTGCTGGACAAATTTAACTTTACCACATTGTGGTTTATTCGATGTAAATATAAATGTATCTTTTGACTGTTGTCAGTTGACTTGGTTTTTATGCTCTGGCACATGTACACTCTTAGAGTCCTTCGAATGCTGAACTGATGACCACGCCTCCTCCCTTGATTGGTGCCCGTCCATCGACGAGTGAGATGTCGTAGTTGCCTCTGCTAAGCGATCGCATCCGAAGCTTGGAGAAGGATGTTCTCATGACCTGTGGCCACGCGGATGTTTGGAAGTCCAAGGCCGAATGGGCCGTTGCGAGAGAGGAATTTCTCCTTGAGGAATTTTGGCTAGTCGGCGAGAAACTCCAGTGTAAGTCACTATGAGCTTTTTTCTTTTCGGCTGCACCTGACCTTCATATCTTATCATCTATTGCTTTTGCGTGCAGTTGTGAATCTTCTTCCGAAGGAAGTGAAGGAGTGTGTTGCGATTTGGCTGAATTGCTTGACGAAACAAGAATTGGAGGTCGGCGGCTTCTTTTGGATGGATCACGACCGGGCTATTGTTGTCGCGACAGTTCAAGACTGCGTCCACCAAGTTCTTTGAGTAATTAAACGCGCAAGGTCATCACTCGCAGCTGTCTGGGACACGATGTTCCCTTTGGATGTGGCTCCCTCCAGCTTCCTAGGCTTGCTGGGAAAATTTCACGATGTGGACAGGTGAAGGAACTTGTGCGTCATCAACTAGTGGCAGGTGTGAAGGTGTCTTTAGCCCTTGTTCGGCTACATCGTCGCAACGTCGACCTTGCCGAGATAGCAGCTAGACCACCCGCTCCTCCGGATGGTATGGCGTGGGACATGCGTCCGCATTATGCTGCAGTAGCGCAGTATGCTGAGGAAATTGTTGATGTTTTTGAGGAGCAAACGAACGTCCTGCTCCAACATGGCTAAGCCCTATGAATACTAAATATAACAATGTAAAGTCTGTATTTTATCGAGTGGGATTTGGTGCCCTTGTAAAGTTATATTTTTCGTTACCTGACGTGGTCATCTACTCATGGTTTATGCATTGGTATGGTCAATCGACGAAGTCATAAGGTGAGGCGTAGCCCCCGAGCATGTTTAACAATGCAAATATATACAAGAGAGAGAAATTTGGGCCAAGGAACTTAACTTTTATTCATTGTAATGTAGGAGGTACAGTGTTCGACTGAGTAGCCTTGCTGAATAGCCTTATTGAAAGTAAAAGACAACTAGGGGTAGAAGCGTCGCAGTTGTGCAACGTTCTAGGGGTTGGAGTACTCGATTCCGGATTCGACGTCCTTTAGGCGGTAGGCGCCACCTAGGATTACTTCGATGACTACGTAGGGTCCCTCCCAGGGTGATTCGAGCTTCAGATGCCCCTTCTGCTTGAGTCGCAGGACGAGGTCTCCTTCGACGAAGGACCTTGTGTGTAGCCGTCGGCTGTGGCCTTTTCTATCAGATAGGAGGGGCTCTTGTAAAAAATAGACTTATAAGTAATAACCCCATAAAGTTGCGAAGACTCTGCTAGTACACCGTCGAACGGGCCGCGGCAATGTCACGAGCCTCGCTCAGCGTGTTGACGACGTCTTCGAGTGCGGCCGATGATTCGCCTTCACTGTAGGCGACGACCCGTATGGCCTTGTAGCGTACCTCAGCAGGTAACATGGCTTTGGCTCCATGCACCATGAAGAAGGGCATGTAGCCGGTAGAACTGTTTGGCGTTGTGCACAGGCTCCAGAGGACGGAGGGTAGCTCATCCTCCTAGGCTCCCGCCAGCCTTTCGAGTGGGCGTAGCTGCCACTTTTTGTTGCTGTTGCTGATGAGACCGTTGGCCTTTTCGACTTGCCCGTTGGTCTGAGGATGTGACACGTAGGAATATGTGAGGTTGATGCCGAGATCTTCGCAGAATTCTCGGAACTCCTTTGAGGTGAAGTTCGAGTCATTGTCGGCTATGATGCTGTGAGGCACCCCAAACCTATAGACAATGGATTTAAAGAACTTCACGACGGAGGCGCCGGTTTGGTTAGTGATGGGCATGGCCTCGATCCACTTTGTGAATTTGTAGACTGCCACCAGGAGGAAGACATGTCCTCCTAGCGAGGACTTTGGCAGCTTGCCGATCATGTCGAGCCCCCACTGGGCGAAGGGCCAGGCCAATGGTATGGGCCGCAGCTCTGATCCTGGCGCGTTCGGCTTGTCTACATACCTTTGGCAGGTGTTGCACCTCCGTATGATGTCCTTGGCATCGCTCATTGGTGTTGGCCAGTAGAAGCCAGCTCGTAGAGCCTTGGCGTCGAGGGCGTGGTTGCCCACGTGGTGGCCATAGATACCTTCATGGATGTCGAGGAGGATGCTCTTCCCATCATTGTTAGTGACGCATCACTGGAGCATACACGAAATGTTGCGCTTGTATAGCTCGCCGTTAATTATGGTGAAGGCCTTTGATCGGCGGGCAACGTGACGGGCTTCCGTTGGGTCCTCAGGCAGTTCCTTGCTCACCAGGTACCTGATGTATGGCTGAGTCCATGTTTTTTCTGACTAACAGGACCTGCATGAGGCTCACCAGTTCGACCTCTGTGTCGAGCTCTTTGGGTCCTTTGGCTTTCTTGGGTGGCGCAACCCCCGAGTGTCCCACGGCTTCGGTTGTGTCCTTCGGGAATTTTCGCTTGATAGAGGGCACACATATTTACTCGAGGAACACACCCGGTGGCACTGGGGCGCAGGTGGATCCGATGTTGGCGATCTTGTCAGCCTCTTCATGCTTTCCCTACCAACGTGTCGTAGTTCGCAGCCGTCAAAGTCTCCTTCGAGTGAGTTGTAGAGCGCATGATATGTGATCAT
Source organism: Avena sativa (assembly GCA_916181665.1). Lineage (NCBI taxonomy): Eukaryota > Viridiplantae > Streptophyta > Magnoliopsida > Poales > Poaceae > Avena > Avena sativa. Next base: position 131,651,921 of record OV702298.1, read on the forward strand.
GTTGGCGCTATAGGCGTCGCACTCGTTCATCGTCTGCTGGACGATGAGGTTGGAGTCACCGTAGATGACAAGGCGCATGGCTCCACACACTTTGGCCATCTTCATGCCATGTAGGAGTGCTTCGTACTCGGCATCATTGTTGGATGCGCGGAACTTCATCCGAAGGACATATTTCATCTTATCCCCTTGAGGGGACGTCAGTATCACTCCGGCTCCTGCTCCAGCCTCGCATTTGGAACCATCAAAGTGCATTGTCCAGGACTGGGACATCTCCGAGGTGTCCGGTAACTGGAGCTCCATCCAGTGGACGAAGAAGTCAGGGAGCACCTGAGACTTGATGGTGGTGCGACGCTCGTAGATGATGTATTGAGGGGATAGCTCGATGCCCCACAAGGCTACTCGCCTTGTAGCTTCATGGTTGTTCAGGATGTTTGATAGTGGTGCATCGTTGACGACCGTGATCTGATGCTCCTAAAAGTAGTGGCATAGTCGACATGCCATCATGAATACGCCGTAGGCAAGCTTTTGGTAGTGGGGATACCTTTGCTTTGTTGGTGTCAGTACCTCGCTGAGGTAGTAAACTGGGCGTTGTACCCGCGGGTTTTGCCGTCTTCGGGTCGTTCGACCACGAGGGAAGTGCTTACCACCTGGTGTGTGGCTGCGATGTATAGAAGCATGGGCTACTTCTCCTTTGGCATGACCAGTACTGGAGATGTGGAGAGCAAACGCTTGAGGTATTCGAATGCCTCATTAACCTTGGTCGTCCACTCGAACTTCTTGGCCTTGCGCAGCAGTTGGTATAACAAGAGAGCCTTTTCGCCCATGTGGCTGATGAATCTGCTGAGTGCCGCGATTTGCCCAGCCAGCTGCTGGATCCCTTTGACATTCTTGGGCTTCTCCATGTCTAGTATAGCCCTGATTTTCTTCGAATTGGCCTTGATGCCTCACTAAGAGATAAAGTACCCAAGTAATTGCCTGAATGGGACGCTGAAGGCGCACTTGTCTGGGTTCATCTTGATCTTGTAGTGATCGACATTGTCGTACGTCTCACAGAGATCGTCGATAAGTGTTATGACCTCCTTGGTATTTATTACTATGTCTTTGACATAGACCTGGACGTTGCAACCGATCTGGCTCTTCAGGCATGCCTGCATGCACCTCTGGTAGGTGGCGCCTGCGTTCTTCAGCTCGAAGGGCATTGTGTTGTAGCAGAACACCCTAAATGACGTGATGAACGTTGTTTTCTCCTGATCTTCGACCTTCAGTAAAATTTGATTATAGCCTGAGTAGGCATCAAGGAAGGAGAGTCTCTTGCATCCTATAGTGGAGTCGATGATTTGATTGATCTGTGGTAGAGGGAAGTGGTCCTTAGGACAATGCTTGTTAAGCGACATGAAGTCCACACACATCCACAGGATGTCCGTGTCCTTCTTAGGGACCAGGACGGGGTTAGCTACCCAGGTGCTTTCCTTTATCTCCCTTACAAAGTTAGCATCGAGGAGTTTGTTGACTTCGATGCCAATTGCTTCAGCCCTTTTCTTGGACAGTCGATGCATCGACTACTTCACCGGTTTTGCATCTGGAAACACATTGAGTGAGTGCTCGGTGAATTCCCTGGGAACTCCTGGCATGTCCGCAGGACACCAGGCAAAGATTTACCAGCGCTCATGGAGGAATTCCTATGTGGGACTCAGGTCGTTGGCGATCAACGCCATCTTAGAGGGGTCTGTCAGGTGGACCTGCACCTTTTTGGTGTTGACTCTGGAGTCGAACAACATGTAGGGTGCGTTTTTCCTGGTGACTGTGGGCAGACCATTGTCTGTCACCTCCTTTAACCTTGTGATTTCCACCTGCATGTCGAATGACTGGGAACTCTGTTGAAGTCCCTATCGTAGCTATCTGACTTGGTGAAGCTTCCCGGGACGATGATGACATTGTTGGGTCCTGGCATCTTCAGCAGAAGGTATGCATAGTGTGGCACAGCCACGAATCATGTGAATGCCACTCGCCCAAGGATGGCGTGGTACTGTGAGGGCCAGTCTACCACTTCGAACTCAGGCCGCTCATGCTTGAAGTTATTGGGGGTGCCGAAGATGACGTCAAGCCATATTTTTCCCAGGGGGTATATTCCCTTCCTTGGGACGATACCGTGGAATGTCATGTCCGATGCCTCTAGGCTGCATAGCGGCATCCGCATAGCTGCGATTGTGCTCACAAACATCAGTTTGATGCTGCTGCCACCGTCCATGAAGAGGTGGTTCATCTCGAATCCTCCAATATGGGCCTCAAGCACCAGGGAAGAATGACCTGGGCGAGGTAATTTGGCATGGGTGATCCGAATGATCGAATGTGATGCATGACTCTGAGCCGTTGAGGTACTCAGGTATGGCTGGCGGAGCGGTGATGGCCAAGTTGACTTGACGGGTGATATTTTCTGCACCCTATTGGTTGCCCGTCCCTTTTGTATCATTAGGGCCCCCAACGGTGGCGGGTATTGATCTGCTCTGTTATTCTAGGTCGGCGATGCTGCAGGCTGCGCGGGTGCTCCGGGTGGCGGGGATGGAGCTCCATGTGCGACAGCTCCTGGGGTGGGGCCAAACCCTAGGTTCACCGCTTGGTGACGCATCTGGGCATAGCCCTCATGGAGTTTATGGAACTCCCTGCAGTCCTTGAGCATGTGGTTGGCCTTCCTTTTGCCATCCTGCTTGTCGATGTAGAAGTGGATGGTGCCGGGACTCGACAACTTCTCAATACTGGATGGCTCGTCGTCGCAGTTGCGGCGTTTCCATGTTTGTGTGGGTCTTCCAACGTCGCGGTAGTTGCCACCACATACCCGATGTTACTATTGTCATCATCGCGGCGGTCGACGTAGCCAGCCGCGACCATATCAACCTCTTCGCGGTCATCGTAGATGCGCGCTCTTCTTTTTCCTCGGCAGTCGTGTCTGCGGCCAAAGTCTGCCTCATCATTCGAACGTGTTCGGTTGACGGCATCTTCGCCATTGGCCTAGCGATTGGCGATGTCCATTAAGTGATCGATCGTTTTGGGCTTGATGCGCCCAAGCTCTTCTTTGAATTCGCGACGCCTTACACCATCATTGAAGGCATCGATTTCCCTTTCATCCAAGATGTTCGCGATGGAGTTTTTGATGATGGACCAGCGCAGTATGTACGAGCGGATAGACTCGTTGGATCGCTGACAGCAAGCAGATAGCTCCTCGATTGAAGCCGGTCTCTTGCTGGTACCTTTGAAGTTGCGGATGAAGCAGTATGCCAGCTCTTCCCAACTACGGATGGATCCGGAAGGGAGGATGTTGAGCCAGGCTCTAGATGCGCTCGTCATCTGCAGCTGAAGGCACTATATGGCTATGTTTTTGCTTCCGCCATGGAGCTTGACTAACAAAAGGTGGTCGTCGAGCCAGATCTTTGGCTCCTGCGCGCCGTCAAATTCCGGGTTGTAAAAAGGGAGTTTGAAGCCCTTGGGCATACGCCATTGCCGTATGGACCTGCTGAAGCACCTAACACCGCACAGCTCTGTGTCTTGTCTTCGGACTCCGTGGAGCACGCGCTTTTTGCGCGTGACTTGTCAATATTGCGCTGCGCGAGCTCGCTACGAGCGTCGTAGTTGTTCTTCCTTTGCCGTGGGCTACGGCGGTGCCGCGGCAGGTCGTGCTTTTCCTCGTCGGATGAGGTTGTGCGGCTTTGGGTGAATTTTACCGTGGCCTTTTTCTTTGGCTCTATGTTTGCTTCATCATGGAGCACAGCTCCGACAAGTCCGAGACCTGCCATCGCTGATTTTTGGATTGCGTACCGTGGGTCTCCCGCCGGTGATGGGTTGTATGCCAGGTAGGTGGTGGCATCCATGACCGTGGCCTGCGGCGTTTTGGGCATGATATTGCCTTGCGAGTCCATCGTCATGAAGGACATGTCGAGTGCCTTGGTGGCCTCGCATCGTTCGGCGGGATCCATGCGCTCCATGCGGGTGCGATACTTGCAGCTATCGTAACCCTTCGAGGAAGAGCCACCAGTGGAAGAGAGCGCAGCCTACCGCGCGCTTGACACGTCAGCCACTTGCCTGCGCTGATCGAGCTCGTTTTGCTGCTTGATTTGTCGATTGTGCTCCTCGATGAGGAGCTAGTGGTAACCCATCAGCATGTCGCAAGGGGCGTCGATTGGCATAGGATTGGTGCCTCGCACAGCTTAGCGCACCCTCTCCCACTCGTCGTTGTTGAGGTTGATCTCGTTACAAACATGGTTTATACCCTCAGTGTTTTCAGGTGCCCTATTCCTATTGGGATTGGGTGGGGTGGTATGTTTCCTCCGTTCCCAGCTTGCAGGTTGGGAGGGGCATTTGGTGGATCGGTGTCGTCGTCGACATTGCCATTATGGATGGCTGCGCACATGAAGCACTGGAGGAGATCGTAACTCCCATAGCTTTTGGATCCGAAATCGTAGGTTCCTTCCTCCGTAGGAGGATCACAGAGGTCGGAGTTGCAGTTGGCGCTGTCATTCGAATCGCTTGTCAGCGATTATGTGCGCAAGGCCCCGATTGGTGGAACCCGCGAGGCGGGCCTTATAGACGGAGGTGGCACCCGCTCTGGGAGGTGTAGGGTGCCGATCTTGCCCACTTGGAAGCAGAAGCTCCCGAACAGCATCTCGACTCCATCTCCTATGGAATCAAAATCCTTGCAAGTGGCTAGGGAGTGGGTGGTAAAGTCGAGGGAACCGAAGAGGAGGTGATTCTCCATTGCCGAGGAATCAAAGATCGCAGCGGATGGAACCGTCACGATCGCACGATCAGCGTCCCCAATTCCCACAGACGGCACCAATTGACGAGGGTTCAACTCGTCAATGCCCATTGTTATGGACTTGGGTTTGGAGAAGATGGGTATGTTGGAGATCGAGAGACGGTTAACAGACACACAGCAAGGGGACATGAGGTTTACCTAGGTTAGGGCCCCTAGAGGGAAAACCCTACTCCTACTTGTCCGTTCTTGATTAATGGCGGAACCGAAGGTTACAGGGGGTGCGCAGATGCAATCTGGCGAGAGGTGTGTGTATGAGTTGGAGAGATCCACCTCGATGTGCCCTCCTAGACTTTATATGGGGAGGCCAGGTCTCGGGTAGGTCGAGTCGGTTACAATTTAGGGTTTTCCCTTCAAAATTATATCTACAGCTTGGTCGTGTTCTTCAAGGAGTCGAACTTCTACCAGGCTTGGGCCATCCAGAGTCTCCTTGGGCAGCAAGTCTTTGTGTGGGGCTTCACTAGGCTGGACCAGGTATACCAATGTGAGGTACCCATAGGTCATATCCGTGTCAGTTGCCTCCCGAGAGAAGGTCATGACGGGGCAGCTTATGGCTACTTCGAAGGCGATGTCAGGTCAGTTGCGTTATTTATTCTCTTGTGAGTTTTTTTTTGCGTCTTCCTCTTGATCTGAGCATTCCTTCGTCCTTCCTTCTTCAGATGTTGTTGGCATTGCGTTCGATCGCGATGCCCTGGACCACGGGGATCCCCTCGCGGATGCAATTGTTGCGCTCGAAGACCGTTGCAGCTCCACCGTTGAGACGGTGAAGAAAGCCAAGGAGGTTCTTAGCCGCTTTTACCAGGAAGTCTTCCCCAAGGGCGTAGCCCTTAATGACGTCAATTCCCTGGTGAAGGCACTGGCTGGGGATGTGCCAGCGAGCTACACGAGGACCCAGAAGGGTGTAGGTGCTACCCTTGGTCTGGCCATGGCAATGGCTTCTGGCACCCAGTTGAATCTAGGACAGATCACCTCCAGGATGCCCGTTGTAGCTGACAGCACAGAGGTAGGCTTCACCTCCTATGCCTCGCGCTGGAAGCCCTATGGTCCTCGCCTGATTGACCTACTGGCCACCTACACATTAGGGCAACAACATATGGCTAAGGCGCGGGCTTCCTGTAGTTCTTGTCTTTGTAGTTGATATGTAATATAGTGAATGACTCTTGACGCGACCACACAGTGGTCCTTTTGATGTGAATATATGCATCTTCTTCTATTGCTGTTGATTGCGCTTGTCTTTATCATTTGTTATTTGTGTGCCTGTTTTGGCGTGTTATTGACACCTCGTTGGGAGACCCCAAGAGCAAGTTGTGATGAGCACAGCAACAAGTTTTCCCTCAATAAGAAACCAAGGTTATCAAACCAGTAGTAGGAAGAAAACGACTCAAAGGTGTTGCTAGCAACTTGGAGACCTGCACAACACAAACTCAAGACTTTGCCCCAAAGAACAGTGAGGTTGTCAATCTCACTGGTTTGCTGAAACCAAAGGATTAACTGTATGGTGTGGAAGGTAATAGTGGTTTGCAGCAAGTAAACGGTAACAGTGGAAGATGTATCAGTGGTAAAGATTGGACCAGGGTCCATAGTTCACTAGAGGTGTTCTCCTTAGATAAACAAACATGGCATGCTGGGTAAACAAATTACAGCAGGGCAATTGACAGGACTGATCAAGGCATAACAATGCAATGCTCGACATTCATGATCCTATGAGATTCGATTGGGAAATACAACAAGATACATAGACCGCCATCCAACTGCATCTATGACTAGAAATCCACCTGTTATCATCTGAACCCCCACCAGTATTAAGTTGCAAGCAACAGATAACTGCTTTAAGCAAAGTGTGTAAGGTAAACAATCCACTTGTTCCATGAACAAGATACCGTTGTTTTATCCCTAGAGGCAATAACACATCTACAACCTTAGAGATTTATGTCACTTCCCTTAGATTAAATAGAGGCATGAACCCACTATCTAGCATAAATACCCCCTCTTGGAGTCACTAGCATCTACTTGGCCAAGATAGCTACTAGAAACAGAGAGCATGCAAGATCACAAACAACACAGACATGATAGAATCAATAAGACAAAACCATTAATCAATCTGACATAGTAATCTCAATATCCATCGGATCCCCAGAAACACAACATGCATGATTACAAATAGATATGATCTTGATCATGAACGGAGCTCACAAGATCTAAACATGGTAGCACAAAGGAGGAGATACAACCATCTAGCTACTACATGGACCCGTAGTCCAAGGTGGAACCACTCACGCTTCATACCGGAGGCTGGCATGATGAAGAAGAAGGCCTCCAGGATGATCTCCCCTCCGGCAGGGTGTCGGGAAGAGCTTCAGATCCCACCCGATCTAGGGACGATGGTGGCGGTGGCTACAGACGGTTTCGTGGAATATTGATCGGGTACTTAGGGTTTAGGCATCGGGGGTCTTTATAGGCGAAGAGGCGAGGCAGGCTGGCCGCACCCCCCCCCCCCAAGGCGCGGGACCACCTTGGCCGCGTGGCCAGGGGTGTGGCCCCCTGGTGTCTCTCCCCCGTCTCGTATTCAGGCTTCGTGTTCCCCACGGTAAAATATTGACTTTAGCTTTTGTCCTGTCCAATTCAGAGAATATTGATTTTCTACCTTTCTGGAACAAAAAATAGAAGAAAACAGGCAACTGGCACCGTGGCATCTTGTTAATAGGTTAGTACCAGAAAACATATAAAAACACCTCAAAGTGTAGACAAAGCAAAGCAAAGTAGATAATAAACAAGCATGGAACATCCAAAATTATAGATACGTTTCCGACGTATCAAGCATCCCCAAGCTTAACTCATGCTCGTCCTCGAGTACGTAAGTGATAAAAGAATAATTTTTTTGGTGACATGCACCATCAAAATCAAGATCAAACCATTTGCAAGCATTGAAATATGGGATCAAAGAACTCTAAAAATGAAAGATGGAGTTCTAATAGTAAGACAAAGTAACTATGCATGCAACATGAAAATCTACAAACAAAGACCATGAATAACATGCATTGAAAAACATTTGTTTGTTTCACATACAGAAAACATGGCATAGTGGCATTCAGCTTGTCCCTCATGTAGTAGCAAATAGATGCATAGGACACCTTCAAAGTTCATAAGAGTGACTAGATACAAATAGCACAAGAACAAGTAATATCAACAATATGCATCAATCAATAAGTTTTGGGACAATGCACATAGAACTAAGAATGGCAACTATGCTCTCTTAACTGGTTCCTAAGGATAGAAGGTGGAGACTCAATATAATAGTGGAATAAAGGCCCGTCAAAGGGAAGTAGGGATTTCAAGTATCAAAAAGAGCTTCCAAAAATTATGGTACTTGTTAGCTTTCAGCTCCCATTTCCCCTATCGTAAGCATCTTGAAGTGATTAAGGTTAAAGTGAACAAACTATGGAGTATATGCTTGACAAAGTATAAGTTGGCAATCTCATGCCCCTTGAATACGAGGGCCACACCTCATCTACTCAACTTTAGTTACATGTAAGTTCTTGTGTAGTGACCTTGGATCGGTAAGGATCCTAAGTCCCTGTGATTAACATGCTAGTCCCTGGATCAATAGCTAGCACTCACAGTCGATGAAATATCATGTAAAACACAAGGTCTTTATTACACGGAGAATCCAGAGTATGAATTTATTACAAAAATTGCTTAGCATTATGCTAGCTCAAATAACAGCGGAAACATAAAAGCAGCATGAGTCCATCAACGCCCAGGCTTGTCGAGTGTAGACCCGCGATCCCTACGCACCTTTCAATCTTCGGATTCTGCACATAAGACGTGCAGCCAACAAGTTGGGTCAATACTTTGAATGTATTGGAAAATTACACCAAGAAGAGAAAAAACTATCTCTACATGCAAGGCTGGTATAGGCTGTAGAGTTCATTTGCTCAAAGCTAGTTTTCTTAAGTAGAGAGAAGAAGAGAGGATTGTCCTACTTTGTAAACATTTGCTTGGATAAAATAAGGTCGAGTGGCACACGAGGATATTACGCACCAAGTGTCCAAACAACCAAACACTTGGATATTATGCACCAAGCATCACTTGGATATTACACACCAAGTTCCCAAATTCCCACCCATTAGCGATATTACGCACGCCATGGGGTTTCAAAACTTTGTTTTTAGAAAAGAGAGAGGAAGATCCTTCAGAGGCTCCATCCTTCAGACGCTCATTGTTGTTCTGTTACCATGAACACGGCTGATCGATCAGATTGCAATACTCTCGAGAGTTTGTGCACTTTACCCACAATCCATGATCAAGTCCTTTAACAGACAAGACCATGGCGAGGCTTTCCCTTAGTATCCCCTCTACCTTCTGGATCCAACCGTGCCAAGAACCACCAAATGTTGGTACCCAGGTGAGGTTTCCCACTAAGTACTAGGCCAAGACAGAGCCCATAATGTATTGTGGTTGCACTGGAAGCTTCTGAATTCTGAAACATGGCAGACTTCTTTGAATCCTGGGCGGCCGTCCTCCACCAAAATCTCACTCGTTGTCCCGACAACCATTCCGCCCAGAAGAAAACTTATTTTTATTTTGAAGTGGATTTGAGAAGAAAAGTTTTCTCTAGAGAGACTTTATACTTAGAAAAATTCTTTGTCTTTCGAACCCCCCAACGGTACTTTGTATATATATAGCATAGCATCCTACTTAATCATCCTACACATGCATACTACAGAATTTTGAAGATCACATGCATAGAATCAAAACTGGGACAAAATTATGAACAAGTGGTGTAACTTGCCTTGATCCGAGCAGCACTCTACGCAATAGCACTCCTTAGCGCACTCCGAGCAATCTAACGAATCACAACATAGATCGAGTCACAACTTGCTCAAAGCATATCACAAAGAAAATCATGCATGCATGCATGCAACATGGTATTTTATGCAGGGTTGGTTCTTCTAAATTGACCAAGGTAGCAAGTTTGGGTTGTGATAGTGTAAGGGTGTCACTAGGATTGATTTTCCCAAGGGTTTAGATCTAATAGAGTCACTAAACAAATCCTAAGATTATAAGGAGATCAAACCATCTAATTAGCCCAAGTTAGATCTAATGATCCTAAGCAAAGCTTAATGATTTGGATCAGTAGGTATTGTGGAAACAAAGTTATTGCAACAAGAATCAAATAAAATAGAATTTTAATTATTTTTCTATAGATTAAACTCTCTAATCTAATGATTAAAATCTACACCTAAAACATTATTGCAAACCTGCAATATTATTACAGATTTGGATTCTACATAAAATTAGGAATCCAACGGTATATTATAAGCTAAATTTGGACAAATATTTGATTTTATATGATTTTCGCAAATTTGAACTCCAATCTGCAACCAGATCTGAACTTCACTTAAAACCTAGCCAGGTGTCAGCTTCTGGTTGGTCCAGCTGGAGCGACGCGGCGCTAGCGCGTGCGTGCTGACGCGCGTGGCCACGTGGCAAGCCGCTATTCGCCGATACCCCTTCGGTATTCTTCTAATCCTACGCGTTCAACCTCAATCCGACGGTCAGGAGGGCGGCGGCGACTTACAAGGTGTGACGGCGGCGCGGGGCGGCGGTGGCGTCAGTGGTCGACGGTGGCGGCGCTCCGGCGGGTCCCTGGAACCGCGGCGAGGTCGACGAGGTTCGCTTGTCTCTCGCGGTCACGCTCGCGTCCTCGTCGTCTCCCCTCGCTTCCTCGGCTGTCAGTGGCGACCTGTTGTTCTCCTCGTCTCCAGCGATGCTCCGGCATGCAATCGCGGGCAAGTTCCTGCGAAAGAGAAGGGGAAAATCACGCGGCTAGAATCAGGGGTGGATGGTGAATCTCCAGAGAGAGGAAGGAGCAAGGGAGGGGCTTCGAACCGTCTTCGGCGAGGTTGACCCGACGGCGGCGGTGCGATTTGACGATGGCTAGGGTTTGTTTGCAAGAAGGAATCGAGCGGGGCGAGCCGAGGGTGGTGGGGTTTAAGTAGACGGGAGTCTTGGCGTCGAGGACACGAACTCGTCTCCGTTTCGGTCGGAGTCCGACCACCTCACGGCGGCGCGCGGTTTCCGTGGGGAGGAAGGTGATGACGGGTGGGCCAGGGCGGTCAGCGGGTGTGGCAGGTGGAGACGGTGCGAGTGGGCCGGTGGTGGGCTGCGGAGGCTGGCGCAGCAAGCTGGCTGCCGCGCGGGCGCTGGTGGTCTGCGCTGCGGCCCAGTTAGATAGGTTGCCCCCTTTTTTTCCTTTAGTCATTTTCTTTTTTTCTGTTTTAGTAAAACCCTAACAACTTTTGCAAACTAAGTCCAAAATTGACGAAACTTGTTTCTAAATTTTCATAAAATTAAGGTGGTCAACATAGGGCCATAGTTTAATGTTTTACAAGGTTTTTAGAAGGATCATTACTTGGCCTCTACCATAATGCTTACATAAGGCAACCACTATTAGGGTTTTCTAGGTTTAGGTGTTTAGGATTTTTATTGCAATTTTCAATTGTAGGATGCAATGATGCAAGGATGATGCATGATACTAATAACATCCTAATACAAAGTCTGGGATGTTACAAACCTACCCCCCTTAAGAAGAATCTCGTCCTCGAGATTCGGGTTGGCTAGCAAATAGGTGTGGGTGTTCTGCCTTCAAGTCTTCTTCACGCTCCCACGTAGCTTCTTCCTCGGAGTGGTGGTTCCATTGTACCTTGCAGAATCTTATAGTCTTGGTGCGGGTAATCCTTTCAGTTGTTTCCAGGATTTTGATGGGTTTTTCCTCATAGGTAAGGTCATTCTCCAATTGAACCTCTTCTAGGGAAATGGTGTCTCTTAGCGGTGTTTCGACCATCTCCGGGTGACACTTCTTTAGTTGCGACACATGAAACACATCATGAACAGTCAGTCCTTCCGGTAACTCCAGCTGATAAGCAACTTCCCCTCTACGGGCCAGAACCTTATATGGTGCTATGAATCGTGGGGCTAACTTTCCCTTGATTCCGAACCTCTTAACTCCTCGTAGGGGTGAAACTCGAAGATACGCACGGTCCCCTATTTCATAGGCCACATCCCTGCGCTTGGAATAGACGTAGCTCTTCTATCGGGATTGGGCTACCTTTAGCCTATCCTGAATCTGTCGTACCTTTTCTTCGGCATTTTTTATCAAGTCAGGTCCAAAAAGACTGCGTTCACCTACTCCATTCCATAGCAATGGAGTCCTACACTTCCTGCCATATAGAACTTAAAACGGAGCCATCTTGATACTTGTCTGGTAACTGTTGTTGTATGAGAACTCAGCATATGGCAGGTTATCGTCCCAACTAGACCCATAGTCTAGTGCGCAAGCTCTCAACATATCTTCCAAAACTTGATTCACCCTTTCTGTTTGGCCATCTGTTTGAGGGTGGAAGGCAGTACTGAATTCTAGTCGGGTTCCAAGAGACTCATGTAGTTGTCGCCAAAACTTTGAAGTAAACTGGGTGCCTCTATCTGACACAATTCCCTTGGGAACACCATGCAGACTTACAATTCTTGACATGTATATCTTAGCAAGCTTAGCACTTGTATATGTGGTCTTTACGTGGATGAAGTGAGCCACCTTGGTAAAGTGGTCCACCACTACCCAGATAGAATCAAATCCAGAACGAGTCCGGGGTAATCCCGTGATGAAATCCATGCCTACCTTGTCCCACTTCTAGTCGGGTATAGGTAGTGGTTGAAGTAATCCTGCCGGTTTCTGATGCTCGGCTTTAACTCTATTGCACACATCACACAGAGAAATATACTCTACAATATCTCTCTTTAGGTTATTCCACCAGAATCTATCCTTCACATCCATGTACATCTTTGTGTTACCTGGATGAATTGAGTATGGAGAATCATGAGCTTCTTGTAAAATCATCTTCCTGATATCGGGGTCATTGGGAACGCACAAACGCTTCCCATACCAGAGGGTTCCTTGTTCGTCCAGACGAAATTCTTTAGTCTTTCCTTCACTTATCCTGACTCTTATTTCTTCCAACTCTTTATCCCCCTTTTGTGCTTCTTGGATCCTTTCTTGGAAGGTGGACACTATTTCCATAGTCGCTACGTGTCCTTTCGGGACTATCTCTAGCCTGAGATCCCTGAATTGCTTGCATAAATCCTCTGGAAGTTCCCCTGCGGTAAGTCCATTCACATACACCTTACGACTTAAGGCATCAGCCACCACGTTTGCCTTTCCGGGGTGGTATTGTAAATCCAAGTCATAATCCTTAATTAGCTCAAGCCATCTCCGTTGTCTCATATTCAACTCCTTTTGGGTGAAGATGTACTCCAAACTCTTGTGATCTGTGAACACATCACAATGTTTGCCCATGAGGTAGTGTCTCCATACCTTGAGTGCATGAACCACAGACGCAAGTTCCAAATCATGTGTGGGATAATTGTGTTCGTGGTTCTTAAGCTGTCGGGAGGCATAGGATACCACTTTCCCATCCTGCATCAATACACTTCCAAGTCCTTGTCGAGAAGCGTCACAATAGACTTGAAAATCCTTCTGGATATCAGGCAGACACAGAACTGGTGCCGTTACAAGGCGTTTCTTCAACTCTTGAAAACTTGCTTCACATGCCTCGGTCCATAGGAATTTCTTTTCCTTCTTTAATAGTTCCGTCATGGGTTTTGCTATCTTGGAAAAGTTTTCGATGAACCTCCGGTAATATCCTGCGAGGCCCAAGAAACTTCTAATATCTCCCACATTCTTGGGTGACTCCCATTCCGTCACGGAAGCTACCTTGCTAGGATCTACGGCAACTCCTTTAGCTGACACAACATGACCAAGGAATCCACTTCCTTTAACCAGAACTCGCACTTGCTGAATTTGGCATACAACTTGTGTTCTCTTAGTTTCTCCATAATAAGGCGCAGATGTTTCTCATGTTCCTTCTCATCCTTAGAGTATATGAGTATATCATCTATGAATACCACGATAAACTTGTCCAAATATTCCATGAACACCTTGTTCATCATGGTCATGAAGTACGCTGGGGCATTGGTTAGACCAAAAGACATCACGGTGTACTCATACAATCCGTATCTTGTGGTGAATGTTGTTTTGGGCACATCCTGTTCTCGAATCTTCAGCTGAAAATAGCCCCATCGTAGATCGATCTTTGAGAACACACTGGCTCCTTTTAGCTGGTCAAACAGGTCGTTGATGTTGGGCAGAGGATACTTATTCTTAATCGTCACTTCGTTCAACGAGCGGTAGTCCACAACCAGCCTCTTGGTCTTATCCTTCTTTTCCACAAATAGGACGGGTGCTCCCTAAGATGACGCGCTGGGTTGAATGAACCCCTTGTCCAATTGTTCCCTAAGCTGTTTCTTGAGTTCCTTTAACTCGTCCACATCCATCTTGTATGGTCTCTTAGCTATCGGCCCCGTGCCTGGCATTAAGTCAATGAGAAACTCGATATCACGGTCAGGTGGCATTCCGGGAAGCTCTTCTGGGAAGACATCTGGGTATTCCTTTACAATAGGTACCTCCTCCAAGCTAACCCCCTTTAAGAGAGTTCACCATGACTTTTTTAAGTGCGAAATTCGACTTGATACGAATCCTCTTGCCTTCCGGTGTTGTGAGCATGACAGTTCTCTTGGCACAATTTATGACTCCTTCATATTCGGTCATCCAATTCATTCCCAAGATTATGTCTAATCCTTGTGATTCTAGAACTACTAGACTGGTGGGAAAAATATGTGTCCCAATCCTTAGTTCTAATTCCCGGCAACTGGAGTTTGCCACTATTTCTCCCCCAGGAGAACTTACCCTTAAAGGAAAGTTTATAGTCTCCATTGGTATCTTGCCTCTATCCACAAATACCCTTTATATGAATGAATGCGATGCACCGGTATCAAAAAGAACAACTGCGGGAATAGAATTGAGTTTGAACTTACCAATCACAGAGTCTGGCGCATCACAAGAATCTCTCCATAGAAACATGATTCACCGTGGCTTTGACAAACGGATTTGGCTTCTTCCCATTTCCATTGCCATGGTTGTGTCCATTTCCATTCCCATTACCATTGCCATTCTTCCTCTCGGGGCAAGAGGTTGCATAGTGCCCTGTCTTGTTGCACTTAAAGCATGTCACCTCACTGAGATCCTTTCCATTGCTGCCAATGCCATTGCGGTTTTTATGCCCATTGTGTTTGTGGCCACCATGGTTATGACCGTTATGGTTGTGGCCATTATTGTTATAAGGTGGAGGCGAAGAGTTGCGCTGCTTCTGATACGGAACAGAGTGCTTGTGAGGATTAGACTTCCTCTTGCGGTTTTCTATGCTCTTCCTTTTCGATTCAACCACAATGGCTCTGTCCGGGAGTTCCTGAAAGTTGTCAAATTTCTGAGCCACAAGCTGTATGGATATCTCATCATTGAGCCCTCTTAAGAACTCCTCCTGTCTCTTGGCATCAGTGGAAACATCATCGGGTGCATAACGGGCTAGCTTATTGAAAAGCTCTCCATACTCGGTGATAGAACGGTGCAGCTGGTGTAGGTCGCGAAACTCGTGCCTCTTTAGAGTCATGACACCAGCAGCCACATGATGAGTGCGAAAAGCTAACTCAAACTGTTCCCAAGTGATAGCATCAATATCCGGGTGGGTGACTTGGTAGTTATCCCACCATTCTGCAGCAGGTCTTTCAAGCTGGTGTGCGGCATAACGCACCCTGTCGGCTCCGACAGCTTGCACGGTGTCTAGCTTCTTGTTGATCGTACGCAGCCAGTCGTCAGCGATGATTGGTTCAGTGTTGCTAGTGAAGGTAGGTGGGTTCAGCCTCAAAAACCGAGTCAAGCGATCCTGTTGAGGAGGTGGCGGAGGTGGTGGTGGTGGCGGGTTGTTGTTGTTTTGCATGTTTTGAGTGAGCAGTTGGATCAGCTGGTTCTGAGTGGCCAAAAGTTGTGCTATTTCTGGCGGGATTTTGGGGTTCGCACGTCTTGGCGGCATCTGTGGGTTTAAGAGAATAGTTAAGAAATAGACAGAAAGACTAAGGGTGTATTTGGTTGAGCTGTGGATTCTGAAAAAGCTGCTGTGAACTGTGAACTGTAGAAAAGCTGCTGTGAGTAAAGAACTGTGGATTTTGTAAAATTTGTTTGGTTGTGACAACTGTGAACTGTGAGGTCGAGGATCAGATAAAATGTATCTCCTAATTGATCGATAGACATCTATAAGTGCGCTAATTAATAGTAAATCGTTGTTTTGAGATACTATTTTTTTTAATGTTCCATACCTATATATAGATAATGTGCCATGTTTGCATCCATCTACACATACAAATATGTTCGGGTTAGATATCACGGCGGTCCATCACAGCCAAGAGGAACTGTGCGAAGAAATTTTCGCCACACTGACGTTGAAATCCGGGAAGTCGGCCTCCATGGCGTCCCTTTGGATCACCTAGCATTTGATCGAGCAGGTGGTGAGCGATGGCAGATGCAGACCATGAACTAATGCAACTACGAAACAGAGAAAACCTCTCAACATCATTGCATTGCGTTGCAGCGAGTTGGTAGCTAGCTTTGCTAGTCGATTAGCCTTGTACGTTCCTGATAGAGCTAGCTAGCTAGAATTGGTCTAGTCAATCGAGCTTTGTACGTCTCCGTTACTCCGGGCGAGATCGCATCACATGCAGCTCGGCGCAAGATCTTTCCTGTATTTCGACAGAGCTAGCGAGGGATAAAGGCCGACATGGAGGAAGCTGGAAGCTTGCATCGGTAGTGGGCGATTACTGGCAGAGGATGTCTGGGTTATGGGGCGCGGGCTCCGGCACGGCATGCATGCGTGATACGCCCGAGTTCTTCAAGATGACCCAAAAAATCCAGCGAGGTTGTGGGCGGTCAGAATAGCTGGTTGCCTACGAGCATCACAATTTCAAGGACAGCATCCAGGTGGGTGGAATTGGACGGAGTCACTCCGGTTCGTCGGTTGCACGGGCAGAGGCATACTGGAAGGCTGTAGCTGGACCGGACAACCGGGCATGTGGGGGCGGAGACATAAGCAGGGTTGGCTGTATGGGTCGAGAAAGAAGAATCGAGGGCGGCGAACTTCCAGAGGGACGGCAGGGGAGCTCCGGCGGCCGGCGCCTCTAACCCTAGCCGGAGCGGGAGTGTCTATCTCATTCTCTGTTCACTACATGAAAACACACATGGATTTTGTCTAGCTCCGACGGGAAGAGAGAAGAAATTGAAACGTTATCACTTATCAGTGTCATCGCGGGTAAATATATCGACTTTGGTTCGCTCTCAACGCGATGGAAGCAGGGTCCTAGCAGCTGTGGAATTTGTACTAGTAAAAGCTGGTTGCGTTTGAATAATCAGCTGTGGAATTTAACCCTTTGGTTGGCGTTCGGCGTTGCCAAAGTAAAAGCAGGTTTGCAACGCGGAACCAAACGGACCCTAAGTAGTAAACTCCTACCCTTATGAAAACACACCAAGCACACAAGGCACACAAGACATAATAACACAGATTTAACACAGAAAACAACCAAGTTAAACTAAACTAGACTTGTCTTGGTATTTATTACATTTGTGAATAACGTTCTACTATAGAATTAAAGGTGGTCCAACTATTACACATCTTCCACGCCTTCCTCTTCCTCGTCCTCGAACGAGTAGCCTTCTTGCTCTAGAGTTGTCTTGTACAACTCCATCTCCTTTGTGGTGGCTTCAAGCTTCTCTTGGAGGTTCTTTATCTCATCCTGTAGCTTTTTGGTAGTGGCTTCTAGCTGCTCCTGAAGTCGCTCCTTCTCGCTTTGTAGCTCCTCCACTAAACTTGACTTCATTGCGGCTTCAAGTTGCTTTGCCAAGTCCCTCTTGGAAGCACGCACATCATTGATTATCTTGCAAAGGCCTTCAGTTTGCACTTCATCTCCATCGATCTGCTGTTTGAGTTCCCTAATTCTCTTGTTTTTATTTATCACCCTCTTCTCTTGGTTAGCGAACTTCTTCTCTTGGTCCTGGAATTTTATCTCTTGGAGCTTCATTGCCTCCTCCTGCTGCTTGATCACTTCTTCCTTCTCCTTGATGAGGGCGCATAGCTCGTCGTTCTTCAACATCTCGAGGAAGGTACCCTTCTCAAGGTCATGGATGTGGCACTCCAAGTCTTGATATTGTGTTCTTCGGCGCTTGGTAGAAGTTCTTTCCTCAAAGGTTAACTCCATGGGAATTCCTTCCTCATCTCGTCTTCCAAAGAGGCCGCCGCAGTGTCCTTGGAGAGCTTCATGATGACGTCCACATAGGCGACCAATGAGTTGCTGCAAGCTAATGCTAAGGGCCTTCTCCTTGGAATCGCTAACAATGTGGATTGCTATGTCTTCCTCCGGGTTCTTGCCTCGCTCTTTTCCTGGCTGGATGACCTTGACTCCCCAACAGACGTCCTTGTGGAGTTTCTTCATTGTGCTCCCCTGGATTGTTGGGAGAGGAAGGTCCAAACGTGTGAGTAGATCCATGAGGCATCCACCAAAGCGAAGGGGCTCGATGTCCGCGACAGTGTCATAGAGGAAGCTTGTCATCTTTGAGTTAGAAGAATGAAGGTTAGATACTTAAACAATTAGAGGAAGGTAGATACTAGAGTGCGGAAAATAACTTAGTAGAAGAACGGGTAAGGCACAAAAGTTAGAGGTGGTTCCAAATCCTAGGGTCACGTCCTACAGGCAACGATGTGCTCTGATACCATCTGTAGTGACCTCGGATCGGTAAGGATCCTAAGTCCCTCTGATTAACATGCTAGTCCCTGGATCAATAGCTAGCACTCACAGTCGATGAAATATCATGTAAAACACAAGGTCTTTATTACACGGAGAATCCAGAGTATGAATTTATTACAAAAATTGCTTAGCATTATGCTAGCTCAAATAACAGCGGAAACATAAAAGCAACATGAGTCCATCAACGCCCAGGCTTGTCAAGTGTAGACCCGCGATCCCTATGCACCTTTCAATCTTCGGATTCTACACATAAGACGTGCAGCCAACAAGTTGGGTCAATACTTTGAATGTATTGGCAAATTACACCAAGGAGAGAAAAAACTATCTCTACATGCAAGGCTGGTATAGGCTGTAGAGTTCATTTGCTCAAAGCTAGTTTTCTTAAGTAGAGAGAAGAAGAGAGGATTGTCCTACTTTGTAAACATTTGCTTGGATAAAATAAGGTCGAGTGGCACACGAGGATATTACGCACCAAGTGTCCAAACAACCAAACACTTGGATATTACGCACCAAGCATCACTTGGATATTACACACCAAGTTCCCAAATTCCCACCCATTAGCGATATTACGCACGCCATGGGGTTTCAAAACTTTGTTTTTAGAAAAGAGAGAGGAAGATCCTTCAGAGGCTCCATCCTTCAGATGCTCATTGTTGTTCTGTTACCGTGAACACGGCTGATCGATCAGATTGCAATACTCTCGAGAGTTTGTGCACTTTACCCACAATCCACGATCAAGTCCTTTAACAGACAAGACCATGGCGAGGCTTTCCCTTAGTAGCCCCTCTACCTTCTGGATCCAACCGTGCCAAGAACCACCAAATGTTGGTACCCAGGTGAGGTTTCCCACTAAGTACTAGGCCAAGACAGAGCCCATAATGTATTGTGGTTGCACTGGAAGCTTCTGAATTCTGAAACATGGCAGACTTCTTTGAATCCTGGGCGGCCATCCTCCACCAAAATCTCACTTGTTGTCCCGACAACCATTCTGCCCAGAAGAAAACTTAGTTTTATTTTGAAGTGGATTTGAGAAGAAAAGTTTGCTCTAGAGAGACTTTATACTTAGAAAAATTCTTTGTCTTTCGAACCCCCCAACGGTACTTTGTATATATATAGCATAGCAAGCAATACTTAGCAAAAACAGGGGTAACCTATTAGGAGGAATCCTAAGTATAGAGCTACTCATGGCATACTACAAAATCATCGCACTTGCAAAATAATACTAAGGAAAAATTCTACTTAATCATCCTACACATGCATACTACAGAATTTTGAAGATCACATGCATAGAATCAAAACTGGGACAAAATTATGAACAAGTGGTGTAACTTGCCTTGATCCGAGCAGCACTCTACGCAATAGCACTCCTTAGCGCACTCCGAGCAATCTAACGAATCACAACATAGATCGAGTCACAACTTGCTCAAAGCATATCACAAAGAAGATCATGCATGCATGCATGCAACATGGTATTTTATGCAGGGTTGGTTCTTCTAAATTGACCAAGGTAGCAAGTTTGGGTTGTGATAGTGTAAGGGTGTCACTAGGATTGATTTTCCCAAGGGTTTAGTTCTAATAGAGTCACTAAACAAATCCTAAGATTATAAGGAGATCAAACCATCTAATTAGCCCAAGTTAGATCTAATGATCCTAAGCAAAGCTTAATGATTTGGATCAGTAGGTATTGTGGAAACAAAGTTATTGCAACAAGAATCAAATAAAATAGAATTTTAATTATTTTTCTATAGATTAAACTCTCTAATCTAATGATTAAAATCTACACCTAAAACATTACTGCAAACCTTCAATATTATTACAGATTTGGATTCTAAATAAAATTAGGAATCCAACGGTATATTATAAGCTAAATTTTGACAAATATTTTATTTTATATGATTTTCGCAAGTTTGAACTCCAATCTGCAACCAGATCTGAACTTCACTTAAAACCTAGCCAGGTGTCAGCGTCTGGTTGGTCCAGCTGGAGCGACGCGGCGCTGGCGCGTGCGTGCTGACGCGCGTGGCCACGTGGCAAGCCGCTATTCGCCGATACCCCTTCGGTATTCTTCTAGTCCTACGCGTTCAACCTCAATCCGACGGTCAGGAGGGCGGCGGCGACTTACAAGGTGTGACGGCGGCACGGGGCGGCGGTGGCGTCAGTGGTCGACGGTGGCGGCGCTCCGGCGGGTCCCTGGAACCGCGGCGAGGTCGACGAGGTTCGCCTGGCTCTCGCGGTCACGCTCGCGTCCTCGTCGTCTCCCCTCGCTTCCTCGGCTGTCAGCGGCGACCTGTTGTTCTCCTCGTCTCCGGCGATGCTCCGGCATGCAATCGCGGGCAAGTTCCTGCGAGAGAGAAGGGGAAAAGCACGCGGCTAGAATCGGGGGTGGATGGTGAATCTCCAGAGAGAGGAAGGAGCAAGGGAGGGGCTTCGAACCGTCTTCGGCGAGGTTGACCCGACGGCGGCGGTGCGATTCGACGACGGCTAGGGTTTGTTTGCAAGAAGGAATCGAGCGGGGCGAGCCTAGGGTGGTGGGGTTTAAGTAGACGGGAGTCTTGGCGTCGGGGACACGGACTCGTCTCCGTTTCGGTCGGAGTCCGACCACCTCACGGCGGCGCGCGGTTTCCGTGGGGAGGAAGGTGATGACGGGTGGGCCAGGGCGGTCAGCGGGTGTGGCAGGTGGCGACGGTGCGAGTGGGCCTGTGGCGGGCTGCGGAGGCTGGCGCGGCAAGCTGGCTGTCGCGCGGGCGCTGGTGGGCTGCGCTGCGGCCCAGTTAGATAGGTTGCCCCCTTTTTTTCCTTTAGTCATTTACTTTTTTTCTGTTTTAGTAAAACCCTAACAACTTTTGCAAACTAAGTCCAAAATTGACGAAACTTGTTTCTAAATTTTCATAAAATTAAGGTGGTCAACATAGGGCCATAGGTTAATGTTTTACAAGGTTTTTAGAAGGATCATTACTTGGCCTCTACCATAATGCTTACATAAGGCAACCACTATTAGGGTTTTCTAGGTTTAGGTGTTTAGGATTTTTATTGCAATTTTCAATTGTAGGATGCAATGATGCAAGGATGATGCATGATACTAATAACATCCTAATACAAAGTCTGGGATGTTGCATCTTGTCATAGTAAGTGCATGTGTATCATAGAGAACCGCCAACGGGGTACCCCTTGCACATGATACAGGGGCTATCCCATAATCAAAATGACAAGGCAAGCAGACAATGAACATCTCAGCAATCTTCTTATTTCCCATGGGAATATGGTGCTTTTTTCTCTTTTCCCTCTTTTCAATATGTCTCTTTTTTTATAAGAAGAAAGCTTCATAGATTTCATTATGGTGATGCTACAAGATTCCACCATGATTAGGCATGGCTTAGGCTAGTGGTCCAGGCGTTTCTCTAACACACATACATAACTCCATGGACTTACAATCTCTCCTTTTATTTCACACCGGCGACATCCATAAACAAAATAGCATGATATCAACAATGTACAAAGTACAAGTGCAATGTTGAAAGTGTTCCCCGTGATAACACGGTTCTGCTAATTCCAACATATAAGTGCAAGCACATACAATATAGATGACACAATGGTTCAAGTTCATTAGGGGCAAGAAAAATAAAGTGTGCCATCAAGTTCGTGATAGCTTTAATCACTAAGTTTTCACATAACAAAATATGTTTTAATTGGAAGATAGATGAAAACAAGAATATACTTGGAATGGTGTAACACACCATGCATAGGAACTTATAGTGGACACTTTGGAATAACTTGGTTTCTTGGGAGTTAGATGCATGAGTAGAGCTTACTCATACAAGTGGAGGCTAGCAAGAGACTGGGAGCGACCAACTAAGAGAGCAATAATGGCCATAATCATGCAGAGCGACAAAACATTACTAATCAAAGCATAAAGTGGTACTACAAGTTAAGGACTAAATGATCATAAAGGCTATGGTGACTTGTTCATAGTCATAACATGGTGTGAGCATGTGCCAAGTTAACCCAAACAAAGCATCAAAGGAGAAT
This sequence comes from Avena sativa, assembly GCA_916181665.1. Taxonomy (NCBI): domain Eukaryota; kingdom Viridiplantae; phylum Streptophyta; class Magnoliopsida; order Poales; family Poaceae; genus Avena; species Avena sativa. Next base: position 131,674,491 of record OV702298.1, read on the forward strand.
ACCACAATACTATGCTTTTGTATGCTAAAACAACGCATAATTTCTTCAAGGCACACTAAGCAATCCTAATTGTTTGGAACAAGTCATGCTACAGCAATAATCACTAAGCATAAGGTCAAAACAACACCTAGCATGGCATGCTAAAGTCTAAGTCACAGTCAAAGCAAGCTCCTCTTGTACTACTCAAGCAAGGACTTTCTACTCCTCTCCAACACCAATCAACTTGTTTGAAACAACACAGCGAGAACGGGGGTAAAAACTAATTTATTCAAGCAAACTAAGAAAACTAAACAAAAACTAAGACGCTCCAAGAACAACACAACAGTGCATGAAACAATAAAAACGAAGTGTCCAGAAAGACCTGAGCTTTTTATTGATGAAGAAGGGGATTCATTGGGCATCCCCAAGCTTTGACGCTTGTACCTCTCGAATATTTCTTGGGTGACATGGGCTGGAATCCCCAAGCTTGAGCTTTTGTCCATTCTTCATCTCATTACATCATTCTCTCACTACACCTGAAATTTTTCCTTCATACAAAAACTCCACACAATCTTCATTAGCAACATTAGTGTATTCAAAAGATAATAGACCTTTAGGTTTAGCTTTAGAACAGAAAAACTTTCACTAAAAACACAAGCTACTGTATCAATTCCCTCAAAAAGCTCAATTTCCCAAAAAGAACCCAAAAAGGAATCAATAAGAAGCAAATGCAAATAATGGCAAAAATCTGTCAAAACAGACCAGCAGGTAGAAACCGATTTTTTGTGAAGACCTTCTGTTGCTCAAATAAAAAAGTGTTTAACTAAATAAAGTTATCTAACATACTGGGGATTTATTCACAAAATATCAGCTCAATCCAACTTATAGATATTCCTCACGAATTTTTACGGTGGAGCACAAAAATCTGTTTTGGGACAGCAACTCCCCAAATCTTACTTCCCTCTCATTAGAGGTTATTCTTGGCACAAAAATCAAACAAAAATGATAAGGAGAGGTCATTACTGAATTAATAACTTCCAAGACTCAAGAAAACTTTTGGTTTTTCTCCTAATAAGTACTTTTCTTTAACGCATTTAAGTTAGGCGTGATAGTTTAAGAAGATGCTCACATAAGAAATATGAATTGAAGTAAAAGAGAGCATCAAGAAGCAAATTCAAAACACATTTAAGTCTAACCCTCTTCCTACGGATAGGAATATTGTAAGATAATAAATCAAAGAAGCACATAGTAACAAGAATGGGTAGATAAAACAAGAGCAACTACAAAACTTTCAGCACATAGAGAGGTGTTTTAGTACCATTCAAACTTCTACAACCATATTTTCCTCTCTCATAATAATTTTCAGTAGCCTCATGAATAAACTCAACAATATAGCTATCACACAAAACATGTTTTTCATGATCTATAAACACATAATTTTTATCAAGCTCAAAAATAGTGGGATTAGAACCTTCAAACCCACTTTTAACAATTTTATTACAAGGAGACTGATCATTCAATATATGACCATCATCTAGAGCCTTATCATAAACATTTTCTAAGCAAAACTCTTTAGTACAATACATAAAAGGAGCATAATCACAAGTTTTACCCATAGCAGATATTTCAAAAGAATCCACATGAACATAACATTCATCCTCCCTTGGTAAGCATGGGGTACAATCAAATAATGTAAGAGGTAAAGAGTTACTCTCATTAGAAGGTAGGCATGGGTATATCCATTCTTCCTCCTCTTGACCATCACTCTCCTCCTCTTTTTCATCTAATGAGCTTTCAGGTTCAGCAATTTCGTCTTCCATAGGATCCTGTAAGGCATTAATCTCTTCTATTTGTGGAAAATATCTATTAAAATATTCAAGAATAAAGCCATTTTATTCCTTGTAATTATCAAAGAAAAATTTGAGTATCTCATAAACCTCATATTCATTAGGTGAATCATCAGTATTTTCAAGCAAACTAGCAAGTTCAAATGCACCCTTGAAAGCAATAAATTCTTCAATTTGTTCCACATCATAAAGTCATAGTTTCCTTTAACATAAGAAGATATGGTAACATTATCATTATACTCACACTAAAAAGGTAGGTGTTTATACCTCCTACAGCAACAAGATTTATCAAAGCAATAAGTAACATTATAAGTAGATCACACCTCTCTAGCAATAGTATTCAATTTATCAATTTTTTCCCATAAGTGTTTCCCTTTTTGTGACAAACGGTGTTCCTTATAAAAATACTTTTGTTCTTCCATGAACCCACCTTGCCAATAAGAACTAGTTTCAAAGAAACCATCCATTGATAGAAAACATGACCAAGCAAGGCAGTAACAGACCAACAACTAGAGTAGGAACCCCCTACTCTAGTGTTTTTGATAATCATCCATTTTTTTGTGTTTTTGATAAGGGAAAGCAAACCAAACTAAACTATTTTTTTTGGATTTTTTGATAAAAGAGGCAAAGAAAACCAAGCAAACAAAACTAAGCAAAAAAAAGAGAAAGGTTGTGAAGGACTCCCCTTGTGAAGACGCCCTTAGCCTCCCCGGCAACAGCGCCAGAAAAAAGCATGTTGGCGTGTTATTGACGCCTCGTTGGGAGACCCCAAGAGAAAGGTGTGATGAGCACAGCAGCAAGTTTTCCGTCAGTAAGAAACCGAGGTTATCGAACCAGTAGGAGGAAGGAAACGACTCAAAGGTGTTGCTAGAAACTTGGAGACCTGCACAACACAAACTCAAGACTTTGCCCCAATGAACAGTGAGGTTATCAATCTCACTGGTTTGCTGAAAACAAAGGATTAACTGTATGGTGTGGATGGTAATAGTGGTTTGTAGCAAGTAAACGGTAACAGTGGAAGATGTATCAACGATAAAGATTTGATCGGGTTCCATAGTTCAGTACAGGTGTTCTCCTTAGATAAACAAACATGGCATGCTAGGTAAACAAATTACAGCAGGGCAATTGATAGGACTGAGCAAGGCATAACAATGCAATACTAGACATTCATGATCCTATGAGATTCGATTGGGCAATACAACAGGATACATAGACCGCCATCCAACTGCAGCTATGACTAGAAAACCACCTTCGGGTTATCATCCGAACCCACTCCAGTATTAAGTTGCAAGCAACAGATAACTGCTTTAAGCAAAGTGTGTAAGGTAAACAATCCACTTGTTCCATGAACAAGATACCGTTGTTTTATCCCTAGAGGCAATAACACATATACAACCTTAGAGATTTATGTCACTTCCCTTAGATTAAATAGAGGCATGAACCCACTATCTAGCATAAATACCCCCTCTTGGAGTCACTAGCATCTACTTGGCCAAGATAGCTACTAGAAACAGAGAGCATGCAAGATCACAAACAACACAGACATGATAGAATCAATAAGACAAAACCATTAATCAATCTGACATAGTAATCTCAATATCCATCGGATCCCCGCAAACACAACATGCATGATTACAAATAGATATGATCTTGATCATGAACGGAGCTCACAAGATCTAAACATGGTAGCACAAAGGAGGAGATACAACCATCTAGCTACTACATGGACCCGTAGTCCAAGGTGGAACCACTCACGCTTCATACCGAAGGCTGGCATGATGAAGAAGAAGGCCTCCAGGATGATCTCCCCTCCGGCAGGGTGCCGGGAAGAGCTTCAGATCCCACCCGATCTAGGGACGATGGTGGCGGCGGCTACAGACGGTTTCGTGGAATATTGATCGGGTACTTAGGGTTTAGGCATCGGGGGGTCTTTATAGGCGAAGAGGCGAGGAAGGGCGGCCGCACCCCCCCCCCCCCCTCGGCGCCGGCCCACCTTGGTCGCGTGGACAGGGGTGTGCCCCCCTGGTGGCTCTCCTCCGTCTCGTATTCAGGCTTCATGTTCCCCACGGTAAAATATTGACTTTGGATTTTGTCCCGTCCAATTCCGAGAATATTCATTTTCTGCCTTTCTGGAACCAAAAACAGAAGAAAACATGCAACTGGCGCTGTGGCATCTTGTTAATAGGTTAGTACCATAAAACATATAAAAATACCTCGAAGTGTAGACAAAGCAAAGCAAAGTAGATACTAAACTAGCATGGAACATCAAAAATTATAGATACATTTCCGACGTATCAGCCTGCTAGGGCCCTTCGAATATTACCCCTGTGGCCACATCCTCCGCCTTGGTTGTTGCTCTTCTAGTGACAAGTGAGGCGTCGCAGTTGCCCGTATTGAGTGACCGCTTCTAAAGCTTAGAGAAGGACATCCTTATCATTCGCAGACATACAAATGTGTGGAAGTCCAAGACGGAGCGTGTTGTTGCGAGAGAAGAGTTTCTCCTTGGAGAGTTTTAGCAGATCGGCGAGCAACTGCAATGTAAGTCTGAGGGCGACCAGCACTTGTCGTGGAACGCTTCGTTGGAAACCCCAAGAGCAAGTTATGAAGCAGCACAGCAGCAAGTTTCCCTCAATAAGAAACCGAGGTTATCGAACCAGTAGGAGGAAGGAAACATCACACAGGTGTTGCAAGCAACGCGGAGACCTGCACAACACAAACTCAAGACTTTGCCCCAATGAATCAGTGAGGTTGTCAAGCTCACCGGTTTCCTGTAACAAAGGATTAAACATATGGTGTGTAAGGCAATGGTTTGGAGCAAGTAAACAAGTAATAGTGGAGGATGTATCAATGGTAAAGATTGGACCGGGGTCCATAGTTCACTAGAGGTGCTCTCCTTAAATAAACAACATGGCATGAAGGGTAAACAAATTACAGCAGGGCAATTGACAGGAACTGAGCAAGGCATAACAATGCAATTACTAGTTAGAAAGATCATATGAGGTTGATTAGGCAATACAACAATATACATAGACCTCCATCCAACTGCATCTATGACTAGAAGTCCACCTTCAGGTTATCATCCGAACCCCCTCCAGTATTAAGTTGCAAGCAACAGACAACTGCTTTAAGCAAAGTGTGTAAGGTAAACATTCCACATGTTCCATGAACAAGAGACCGTTGTTTTCTCCCTAGTAGCAACATCACATCTACAACCGAAGAGATTTCTGTCACTTCCCTTGGAAACTAGAGGCATGAACCCACTATCGAGCATAAATACCCCCTCTTGGAGTCACTAGCAACTACTTGGCCAAGTTAGCTACTAACAACGGAGAGCATGCAAGATCACAAACAACACATACATGATAGAATCATAAAGACAAAACCATTAATCAAACCAACATAATAATCTCAATATCCATCGGATCCCCACAAACACAACATGCATGATTACAAATAGATTAGATCTTGATCATGAATGGAGCTGACAAGATCTATACATGAAAGCACAAAGGAGGAGATACAACCATCTAGCTACTACATGGACCCGTAGTCCAAGGTGGAACTACTCACGCATCATACCGGAGAGAAGGTCTCTGGGATGATCTGCCCTCCGGCAGGGTGCTGGCAAGAACTTCAGACCCCCCCCCCCTCGATCTAGGGACGATGGTGGCGGTGGCTACAGACGCTTTCGTGGATTTTTGATCGGGTACTCAGGTTTTCTGCATCGGGGGCTTCTTATAGGCGAAGGGGGGACCGAGGAGGCGGCCAGGGCCACCAAACCCTAGCCAGGCGCGGGTGGGTCTGGCCCCCTGGATGGCTTCCCGGGCTCTCTCTGGACTTCTTGTTCCCCACGGAAAGTAATTGACTTTGTCCTTTGTCCCGTCCAATTCCAAGAATATTTCTTTACTAACTTTTCTGAAACCAAAAATAGCAGAAAACAGGCATCTGACAGTGTTGCAACTTGTTAATAGGTTAGTACTAGAAAACATGTAAAAAGCACCTCAAAGTGTGGACAAGTAAAGCAAAGTAGATACTAAACAAGCATGGAGCATCAAAAATTGTAGATATGTTTCCAACGTATCAAAGTCGTCGTGGGTGTCTATGTTTTGATTTTCGATTGAGACCGACCACTATAGTTTCTGATCTGCTGCTCTTGTTTGCAGTTGTCAATCTTCTTCCGCAGGAAGAGAAGGAGTGTGTTGCTATTCGGCTTAATTGCCTCACCCAACAGGAGTTGCAGGACGAAGGCTTCTTTTGGATGGACAGTGACCGGGCGATCGTTGTCGCGACAGTTCAGGATCACGTCCACCAGGTGCTTTAGGTCTTAAAGAGTGCGAGGTCATCCCTTGCGTCTATCTGGGCTGCGATGTTCCCCCTTGATGCAGCTCCATCCAGCTTCTTGGGGCTGTTGGGGAAGTTCCGCAACGTGGATGCCATAAAAGATCTTGTTTGTCAACAACTTGTGGCGGGTGCGAAGGCGGCGTTGGCGCTTTTTTGGCTGCATCGTCGTGATGTTGACTTGGTGGAGATAGCGGCGGGGCCATCCGCTCCTCCAAATGGTATGGCATGGGACATGCGCCCGCACTATGTTGCGGTTGCTCGCCATGCTGAGGATGTCGTCGATCTCTTTGACGAGCGGACGAACGTCCTGCTCTAGCATAGTTGAGTCCTGCAAGTGTTGAACATAGTGATGTAAAATTTGCATAGTATCGAGTGGGCTTTTGCGCCCTTGTAAAGTTTGTAAGTATATGTTTTCACGTAGTGCATTGTTGGTTTGTAATATATGCATGTCCTTTTCGTTAGCCTAACATGGTCAGCTACTCAGGATAATGCGTTATGGTGACAGTTGACGAAGTCGTAAGATGAGACGCAGCCCCCGAGCGTATTTAGGGATGTAAATGGGCACAACAAAGAAAAATATGTTGGCCAAGAAACTTAGCTTTTATTTATTGCATAGTGGGGGGTACAAGATTCATCTGAGTAGCCTGGATAAATAGCCTTATTAAAAGTAAAAGACGACAAGGGGTAAAAGCGTCGCAGTTGTATGACGTTCCAAGGATTGGATTATGCTACTCCAGACTCGACGTCCTTTAGGTGGTAGGCGCCACCTAGGATTACTTCAGTGACCACGTAGGGTCCTTCCCAGGGTGACTCTAGCTTTAGGTACCCTTTCTGATTGAGTCGTAGGGCGAGGTCTCCTTCGACAAAGGACCTTGGCCGTAGCCGTCTACTGTGGTAGTTGCGGAGACTTTGCTGGTATACCGTTGAATGGGCCGCGGTGATATCGTGAGCTTTGCCCAGTGTGTCGACAGCGTCTTCGAGCGCAGCCGTTGATTTTGCTTCACTGTAAGCGACGACCTGCGGGGCCTTATAGCGTACCTCGGCGGGTAACATTGCTTCGGCTCCGTGCACCATGAAGAAGGGGTGTAGCCAGTGGAACTGTTTGTCATTGTGCGTAGGCTCCAGAGGATAGAGGGTAGCTCATCCTCCTAGGCTCCCACTAGCCGTTCGAGTGGGCGTAGTAGCCGCTTCTTGATTCCATTATAGACGAGGCCGTTGGCCTTTTCGACCTGCCCGTTCGTCTGCGGATGCACCATGGAGGCATACGTGACATTGATGTCGAGCCCTTCGCAGAAGTCTCAGAACTCCTTCGAGGTGAAGTTTGGGTCGTTGTCGGTTATGATGTTGTGAGGCACTCCGAACCTATAGACTATGGATTGAAAGAATTTAACGGTAGTGGCGCCGGTCTGGTTAGATACAGGCATGGCCTCAATCCACTTCGTGAACTTGTCGAGTGCCACCAGGAGGAAGATGTGTCTTCCGGGTGAGGACTTTTGTAGTTTGCCAACCATGTCGAGTCCCCACTAGGCAAAGGGCCATGCCAATGGTATGGACCGTAGCTATGAGCCTGGCGCGTGTGGCTTGTATGCGAACCTTTGGTAGGCATTGCACCTTTCGACGATGTCCTTGGCATCGTGCATCACGGTAGGCCAGTAGAAGCCAGCTCATAGAACCTTGGTGACAAGGGCGCAGCTGCCTGCATGGTGGCCGCAGATGCCTTCATGGATGTCGAGGATAATGCTCTTCACGTCACTGTTGGTGACACACCGCTGGAGTACTCCTATAATGCTGCACTTATACAACTCGCCATTGATGATGGTGAAGGCTTTTGATCGGCGAGCGATTTTCCTAGTGTCCGTCGGGTCCTTCGGGTAGTTGTTTGCTCACCAGGTACTTGACGTATAGCTGAGTCCATGTTTGCTCGATTGCTAGGACCTTCATGAGACTCACCAGCTCGATGACCATGTCTAGTTCTTCGGGTGCTTTGGTTTTCTCTGGTGGCGCGGCCCTCGAATGTCCTGTGGTGTCGGTTGTGTTTTCAGAGTTTTTCGCTTGATGGAGGGCACGCAGATTTGCTCGAGGAACACACCCAGTGGCACTGGGGCATAGGTGGAGCCAATGTTGGCGAGTTTGTCGGCATCCTCATTGTTTTCCCTACCGACATGCCGGAGTTCGCAGTCGTCGAAGTCTCCTTCGAGTGAGTTGTAGAGTGTACGGTATGCGATCATGTTGCTGCTGTGGGCATCGCACTCGTTCATCGTCTGCTGAACGACAAGGTTGGAGTCACCATAAATGACGAGGCGTGTAGCGCCGTATACTTTGGCGATCTGCATGCCGTGCAGGAGTGCCTCGTACTCAGCCTCATTCCTGGATGCGCGGAACCTCATCCGCAGCACATATCTCACCTTGTCCCCTTGAGGGGATGTCAAGATTACTCCGGCCCCTTCTCCGGCCTCACGCTTGGAGCCGTCGAAGTGCATCGTCCAGAGTTGGGACATGTCCGGAGTGCCCGATAGCTGGAGTTCCATCCAGTGGACGAAGAATTATGGGAGCACCTGTGACTTGATAGCAGTGCGACGCTCATAGATGATGTCCCGAGGGGACATCTCGATTCCCCATAAAGCTACCCTCCCGATAGATTCGGGAGGATGTTTGATAGTGGTGGTCGTTGACGACCACGATCTGATGCTCCTGGTAATAGTGGCACAGTCGACGCATAGTCATGAATATGACGTAGGCGAGCTTTTGGTAGTGGGGATACCTTTGCTTTGTAGGCGTCAGTATCTCACGGAGGTAGTAAACTGGGCGTTGTACCCCATGGGTGTTGCCATCTTCGGGTCGTTCGACAACAAGGGCAGTGCTGACCACTTGGTGCGTGGCAGCGATGTAGGGAAGCATGGTCTCTCTCTCCTTTGGCGTTAACAGTATAGGAGATGTAGAGAGTAAGTGCTTGAGGTCTTCGAATGCCTCATTGGCTTCAGCTGTCCACTCGAACTTGTTGGCCTTGCGGAGCAATTGGTAGAAGGGAAGAGCCTTTTCACCCATGCGGCTGATGAACCTGCTGAGCGCCGCGATCCTCCCAACTATCTACTGGACTCCTTTGACGTTCTTCGGCTTCTCCATGGCTAGTATAGCCTTGCTTTTCTTTGGGTTGGCCTCGATGCCTCTTTTGGAGATGAAGTACCCGAGTAATTGCTCGGATGGGACGCCGAAGGCAATTTTCTGGGTTCAGCTTGATCCTATAGTGATCAAGGTTGTCGAACGTCTCGCGGAAATCGTCGACCAGTGTTTGGTTTTCCGTCGGGTGGATCTACACCGCTTGGTGTTGGCTACGGAGTCGAACGCCATGTCGGGTGTGTTTTGCTTGGTGACAAGGGGCAGCCTATTGTCTGTTGACTCCTTTAACCTTGCGAGCGCCTCCTTCATGCCGAATGACTAGGAGATTTTGTTGAAATCTCTATCATAGCTATCGAATTTGGTGAAGCTACCTAGAACGGTGATGACACTGTTAGGCCTTGGCATCTTCAGTAGAAGATACGCGTATTGTGGCACTGCCATGAATCTTGCGAATGCCATGCCCCCGAGGATGGCGTGGTACTGTGAGGGCCAATCTACCACCTCGAACTCAAGTCGTTCCCTCCTGAAGTTCTTGGGGGTGTCAAAGATGACGGCGAGCCATATTCTTCCCAGGGGATATACTCATTTCCTTGGGACGATGCCATGGAAGGTCGTGTCCGATGCCTCTAGGCTGCATAGCGGGATCCGCATAGCTGCGAGTGTGCTGGCGAACAACAGATTGATGTCGCTGCCGTCTTCCATGAAGACACGACAAATTTCGTATCCTCCAATCTGAGCCTCGAGCAACAGGGCAGAGTAACCTGAGCGAGGTATTTCCCATGGGTGATCCGAATGGTCGAATGTGATGCACGATTCCGTGCCACTGAGGTACTCAGGTATAGCAGGCGTTGAGGTAACGGCCAGGTTGACCTGTTGGGTAATCATCTTTTGCACCCTGTTTGCGGTGACCCAGCATACCACTGCATGTGTAGTACACTATAGTCGTTGACATGACATTCATAGAACACCGTTCCGTAAATATCACATCCCTCAGAGTGGTACAACAGAAACATTGCGGGTCCATATTACCAAAGTACACATATTATTATTACAATACCAGAAGTTCAAGACTTCCAAAAGATCCAACTTACAAACCAAAATATAAAGTGTTCAGCGGAAACTTAGGAGTAACAACTCCGACTAGGAGTGGGGCTCAACAGCTTATTCTATAGAGTTCATGTTGTTCGGCTCCGTTAGTTACTACTAACTAGACACTTAAGTGGACTCGTTCTCATCGACACCATAGCGGATCTCGTAGTCCACGCCTTCAACTCCACCTGATAGATCAGGTTCCTCGTAGAACACGTCTTCTTGGCATTCGGCTGCATACATTGGCACGTCTTCGGGATCCTCAGAGTCTAAGCAAGGGTTCGAAGGAAAGAATGAGTAACAGCGTTACCCAACAAGTTCATTATATGCAAGGTGGGACGTTTGATGCTCTAACTACCACCTCGGATTATAAATCCTTGGCACTATGCAGTTTTTGTAAATCTTTCTTCAAAGATTGATTTTATTCCGAAGAACTATGACAATCAGCCTTCACAGGTTGACCAGAACTTTCATAGAGTTCCTTTCTTGCCGCGTTCGTAGCTCCTTCCCGGAATAGGGAGTAACAAGTTATAGTTCTTACACTCTTCAGAGGTGTGTTACTTTACCCATGAGAGATCAAATCCTTGTTGCACAACCGGGCGTACTTTCCCGTCCACAATTCCATGATGTGGGGCCCAGTAGTTGGTCCAAGCCAATCACTGCCCCCTTCGTGACCCCGCATGTCTCCTTGGTGTACACCATGCCCACATAATGAATTACGGCAATGGTTTGTACAAACCGTTAGATGCTAGAACTATCTTGGGACGATGAGGGTTCCCACCCATATGTTGCATATCCTCTATGAATTACCAATTAATATGCACGCTACGAGGATAATAGCCACGACCTGCACATCCGGCTTCATGCGAGAGGAAGAAGATACAGCTGACTTCTCTGTCCCATTCCAAATCTCATGGTTAACGCGTAATATACGGCGCTAGAATCACTAATGTCAGGGGTTATTAAGTCCCTATTTGATCATCATTCTTGCAATTAGAACTCTAAGTTCTATTGCTCCATTTTATCACCACTTAGGATGATATCTATGATTTCTTTGTTTATGAAAATAATATTTTCTTTCTTTTATAGCATATATGATAACACACAATTTGCAAATACTTTGATAAAGACTCTTCAAAGGACATGAGCAAGTGATGAACTTGCCTTGTGATGGCAAGGTAGTGAAGTCTGATGCTTGCACTGGACCTTGAGCTTCTAGTTCTACGAAAACATCATTATTGCCCGGTAAGGACAATATTTAAAGAAGCAAAAAATGATTATGCAAGTAATGTAATGCATTATTTCAATTTATATGCATTTACCCCAAAAAGTCCCTTTTTGAGTAATAAAGGATTTATAAATATTTCTTTTTAATATTTATAACATATATTGAGTTATTTTATTTTATTACCCTTTATTTGCCTTTTATTGATTTAATAATTCTTTTAGGAATTATTAATTATACATTAATTTTATTACTAAATATTTATTTAGTATTTTTTAAAAATACTCTAATATTAATAAATAATGAAAGTGATTTTTATTTATTTTTATCACCTTTCAATAATTTTGTAAAATTCCATAAGGAATATTTAATTTACAAAATTCTTATAAAAATTGAATGTCCAAAATTTGATATCTTATTTTATTTGGTCAAAGTGGATTATTGTGAATCCAAAAATATTTTATTTATAATTTTTGGATTTTTATTTTATTTTCTATAATTTTATTGAGATCAGGGGTATTTTGGTATTTTTTAATTGATCAAAAAAATTATTAAATAACTTGGGCTGGCCTCTTGGGCTTATTGGGACAAGGTGGACCAATAGGGCAGGGTCAAATAACTACCCCGAAGGGTTTTGGCCCACCCAGCCCACACTGCCTCCTCTCTCTCCCTCGACCTTATCTCCTCCTCCCCTGACTCGCCCCCGTGACCGGCGATGTCGCCACCGTCGATTCTCGTCGTCCTCGACCGTCCTGGTCGCCGCCGTGGTGCGGGTTGGGGTTGTCGACGATGCTCTTTCGTTCTATCCACTTGGATTTGACTTTGGGGCTTCCCCGTGGTCAGTTCCACCCCATTCCCGAACCCTAGGGTTCGGAAAAGATGTTGTCACCACCGCCGCGATCCCGCCTGCAGTGGTGTGCTGGTCTCGTGTGCTGCTGCGGCCGCCGCCGTGACAGGTGCAGGTTGTAGCGCCCCTCTGGGTGCTCCCTGTGCCACCGCGGTTCGTCGGCCCCTCTGCTTCCTCTTCGATTCATGCTACTGCCTTGATTCTTTTTGGTATGTGGCTAGTGGCTTCTCATGTTGAGTGATTATGTGCTAATTGAGTTCATCTCTGGATTAGGGTTCATAACCCCTTTGTTGATCATATCTATGATGCTTTAGATCTAGTGTTGATCATATTTCATCATGGGAAATGATTGCTTGCTGTGGTTAAGGATTGATAGTAGCTTCGATGATACTAGTTGCCTGTCAGATTTGTCCTAGTGGTAATCCACCATGATCCATGCTAGTTGTTTCAATAAAATCCTTGATTAGATTATGTTGTTGGTCTAAGAGTTTACTCTACTGTCAGATTACTTATACTGACAGTAGTTTTCTCTCAGTGGTTGCTTACTGCAATCATAATATGGGTTTGTTTGAGATGATACACTCTGAATCAAATCATTATATGTAATGATCAATGGTAAAGAAATCGGTAATCGTTAACTTCTCGGTTGGCTTGGGAGTAGCGAATAATCAAAATTCGGACGATTAACTGATTTAATCGGTCGGCTATTAATCGGTACAGCCTACAAAAATTAGGACCTAAAACACGTATGAATCCTCTTGCACCTTAACCATCTACCCTATTAAAGGCAGCCTTAAGCTCCCGGATGAGATCCTCAAGGCATTCAAGCTCTTGTATCTGAGGTCTGATCGGCAACTACGAGGAATTAGTCAACAACGACAACGAACTAGTTGGTGATGGTAGAAATCAAGCTCCTGGAGGCAGGGATCGAGCGGGAGCTTCGCAAAAACCTACTTCATTGGGGCGGGCTAGCGGATGGATGGGCGAGTGTTGATAATTTTGCAACTTTTTTGACCAAGTGTAGTGGTTAATCGGGAACATACCTAGTAATCGGAGTGTCATACCTATTAATCGGGCTAAACGATTAACACAAACGATTAGTGGTAATCGACACGGTCAGGTCCCTAGTAGCGATTAATCGGCCTATTAATCGCTGATTCGGCCTATTTTTTGAACAGTGGTAATGATTTTTTGTGGATGTATAGATTCATTTTAAATGTTGATTCGTGGCACTTAGCTTCAGGAAAATGATATATATTTGGTTGTCCCTTTTATGTGTGGATTTTGAACAAGGATTGGTTTTAGTTCATATACAACATGTCCTTGTGATACCAATATGATTTGGCACACAAGTGATTGAGTCTTATTTCTGGGCTTAGCTTGATTATGCTTGTGATTAAAACTGATAAGATGATATGGAAGCTTTTATTATTATTCCTGCCCATGATGTGGGTCTGAGGCCCTAGGATGTGATTCCTAGTTAGTTGGGCAATAGTTTGTTGGAATCTTATAGATTTAGAGGTGCTACTCTCTCTTTGAGAGATGTGCCCTGATCTGGTAAGATCAAATGAAAATAATCTAAGTTGCAAAAATAACACTAAACCCAGTGATGCTGGTCTGAGGGTTTAGTGCTTGTGGTGGAGTTTGATTTCTTATCCTTTTACCTGAAATCTCTAGGATAAATTCACCCCTCTTGGGTGCTTATTGAGAGATCATTACATAAAGCAACACATGCTTTTGTTTAGATATTCTGATGAAAGCATGTGATGGTTTTATGAGACTGGCACAAGATTTGAGGTTGGTGTAGTATATTGATGATGATCTTAATCTTGATTTTGGTCTTGATCTTGATCTGCTTTTGCTGGCTCCAAAGCTTTCTCTTGAGCTTGCCTGCTCCTCCTAGCTCCTAGGCTTGACCTTGCTATCCACCAGTTCCATTCCCCTCCTTATGTCACCATCCTGGTGATGTTTGGGTTGATCTAGGTGGTTGGTTTGGTTGTTGTTCTTGGTTTGGCTGGTGTTCACCCTGGTTGTACTGTGGTGTGATATAGTGGAGTGATGCACTGAGGTGCATCTCCACGGCTGTGTTGTGGTTTTGTTATGTTGGTTGTGCTTGTGAGGTCAACATCTCACCCTTTTGCATGTTGTGTGTGCAGCTTGTGTGCCTGCTATGCACATGTGGATAGGTTCAGAATTTGTGAACTTACCATTACCAAATTAATTTTACACTGGCTGGTGAATTGGTCCCTTTTGGCTGTCATTTGCATTCTGGCTTTGAATTTATGAAAGATGAAGTCTTTCATATTGGTGAAACTTTCCCCTTTATCATTTCTCAATGATGAGATTGTCAAGTGCACCTCACTGACATATCTGAGAGAAATATATATTAACACTACTTGTTTTGTTTCTTATTTAATCTTTGTTTTGCAGGTACAAAGATCAAGATGAAGATTTAGTGTAGTTTAGATATAGGATAGTTAGTAGAGATATACCAATGTACTTTTCTTAATCTTTTGTAATTTTCCTTTTATAATTCTTGTAATCTTTATTTGGTTTCTTTGTAATGAAGATTATATATTTATTAATAAAGAATATTTTATTCTTTTCTCTTGTGTGAATTGTAAAGTTTGGAATAACTTCAGTAAGTTATTCATTGTAGTTTGTTTCTGAATAAGAAATGTACTTCATATACCATATTGCTTTTAGATAAGATGTAAGTTATCATACCTTTCTCATATTTAATTTAAGATTCAAATCTTATATCAAAATTATTTAAATTATAAAACACTTAAGTTTTAAAATCCAAACTCATTTCAAAACACCCATAATTCCTTTGAGATCATCTCAAAGTTTATAGCAATCCTCCTTTAAGACTAAACCTACTCTCAAAGTAAGAAAGAAACATTGATCACTCAAGGTTTTTATTTGGCAAAAATTTTACCCGCATTTTCACAAATAAATGCATGCAACAATACCTATTCCAAAATCTACCCTTCGTTAGGTCCTAAATACTGGGATGTTACAGACTTCCCCCCTTAAATTAAACTTTGTCCCGAAGTTTGTGGAGATGTACCTAAATAGTTCTGGATAAGCTTTTCTTAAATCCTCTTCCTTCTCCCATGTGGCTTCTCTCTCACGGTGATGTTCCCATTGTACCTTGCAATATTTGATTGCCCTGTTCCTCAATCTTTTCCAGTTTTCTTCCAGAATCTTGCAGGGGTTTTCAATATAAGTCAGGTCTGCTTGTAGTTCTATCTCTTGATGTGTTATTGCATCATCAGGAACTTTCAAACATTTGCGAAGTTGTGACACATGGAAAACATTATGCACTTGAGCCAATCTTGATGGTAACTCTAAAGCATAAGCTATAGTTCTGTTTTGACTCAGTATCTTGAATGGTCCAATATATCTTGGACTCAATTTCCCTTTAACTCCGAATCTTTTTACTCCTTTCATTGGACTTACTTTCAAATAGACCGTATCTCCCACTTCTGGATGCCATGATCTTCGGCTTTGATCCGCATAACTTTTCTGCCTACTCTGGGCTATTTTCAATCTATCCCTGATCTTATCAATGGTGTCTTGTCTCTCCTTGATATAATTTGGCGCAAATTCTTTGCTGCTTCCAGGTTCATACCAACATATTGGTGATCTACACTTCCTTCCATACAGAACCTCATATGGAGCTGCCTTCAGACTACTCTGATAGCTATTATTGTAAGAAAATTCTGCCAATGGTAGGTGATCTTCCCATGTTCCTCCAAAATCTAGTGCACAGGCTCTCAACATGTCTTCTAGTATTTGATTTGTTCTTTCAGTTTGACCTCCTGTTTCAGGATGATATGCCGTGCTGAAATCTAATTTTGAACCAAGTGCTTCATGCAATTGCTTCCAAAATGCTGAAGTAAACACTAATCCCCTATCAGTTACGATCTTCTTGGGTACTCCATGCTTACTTACTATCTCTTTGACATATACTTCAACTAACTTTTCAGCATTATCCTTTTGATTCACTGGAATAAAATGTGCACTCTTAGTGAGTCTGTCCACAATTACCCATATCATATCTTTCCTTTTTGGTGTCATAGGTAATCCTGTGATGAAGTCCATACCTATTTCCTCCCATTCCATTCAGGAATTTCTAAGGGTTGTAATAGTCCTGCTGGACTTTGATGTTCAGCCTTCACCCTTTGACAAGTATGGCATTCAGATACATATTTAGCAATATCTCTTTTCATGTTATTCCACCAGAATAGTTCTTTCAAATCCATATACATCTTGGTACTCCCTGGATGTATAGAATAGGGTGTATCATGTGCTTCTTTGAGTATGACATTTTTTATCTCAGTCACATCTGGAACACATAGACGATCTTGAAACCATAAAGATCCATAATCTCCAAGGTGAAAAACTGATTTTTGCCCTTGAGATATCCTCCGAATTTCCTCAGCAATAAAAGGATCTTTTTCTTGATGTCTAAAAATTTCTTGTTTAAGATCACTATCCTGCTCTGCAACTACCTACATAGTTGCCAATCCTCCAAGAACCTCTGTTCTGATGAATTGAAGTTCTAACCTTTCCAAGTCCATTTGTAACTTTTTTGGTAACTCTCTATTGATTGGCTGAATATCTGCAATCTTTCTGCTTAAAGCATCTGCTACAACATTTGCTTTCCCTAGGGTGTAATTGATTGTTAAATCATAATCCTTGATTAATTCCAACCAACACTTCCGCCTCATGTTTAATTCCTTTTGAGTGAAGAAGTACTTGAGACTTTTATGGTCAGTGTATAACTCACATTTGGCTCCATAAAGAAAATGCCTCCATCCTTTCAGCGCAAAGACTACTGCTGCTAACTCTAAATCACGAGTTGGATAGTTGACTTCATGTGGTTTCAATTGTCTTGAACCATGGGCAATCACTTTCCGATCTTGCATTAATACACAACCCAAACCTTCTTTAGATGCATCACAATATACAGTGAAATCCTTCCCTGTCTCAGGAACTGCTAAGATTGGTGATGTGGTTAATCTAGTCTTCAACTCTTGAAAACTTGCTTCACACTTCTCATCCCACTTGAATGGTGTATTCTTCCTTAATAATTTGGTCATTGGTCCGGCTATTTTGGAGAACCCTTCAATGAATCTCCGATAATAACCAGCCATTCCTAGGAAACCTTGAATTTGCTTCACATTGGTCGGTGCAGTCCACTCCAGTACTGACTGAACTTTGGATGGATTCACAGCAATCCCATCCTTACTGATCACATGACCGATTAATTCTACCTCATCTAACCAGAACTCACACTTACTGAACTTAGCATAAAGCTTATGTTCTCTTAAAGTCTGCAATGCTATTCTCAAATGGTCAGCATGCTCTTCCTTATCCTTGGAATATATCAGAATATCATCAATAAAGACGATGACAAACTTATCCAAATATGGCATGAATATCTTGTTCATCAGATTCATGAATATTGTCGGTGCATTAGTCAAACCAAATGGTACCACCAGATACTCATGGTGTCCATATCTTGAGATAAATGTTGTTTTTGGAACATCCTCCGGCTTGATTTTTATTTGATGGTATCCAGATCTTAAATTGATCTTTGAAAATACTCTAACCCCTTTCACTTGATCAAACAAATCTTGAATTCTTGGTAAATGATACTTATTCTTGATCGTCATGTTGTTCAGATTTCTATAATCACCACACATCCGTCTTCCACCATCTCTTTTATCCACAAAGATTACTGGTGTTCCCCATGGAGATATACTTTCCAGTAAAAATCCTTTTCTTGCTAACTCATCAATTTGCTCCTTGAGTTCTTTCAACTCTGTGGGTCCCATTTTATATGGTGCTTGAGCTATTGGTGTTGTACTAGGTATTAGGTCAATGGTGAACTCTATCTCCCGGTCTGGTGCCATTCCTGGTAATTCCGTTGGGAAAACATCTTGAAATTCATTAACTATAGGAATCTCTTCTAATTCAACTTCCTTCATTGAATTCAACTGCATATCCACCATGATATGACTGTGTTTATCTGCTTGGTAACTATCCTTGCTCCACTTGGGGTTCTGATTGAGATAGTTTTCTCCTCACAATTTATCTGAGCTCCGTGTTCCATCATCCAATCCATTTCGAGTACTACTACAATTCCCTTCAAAGGAATCACATAAAGGTCTGCGAAATATGTACAACCACAGATCGAGATAACCTGATCTTGTTTTATGTGGCGTACAATCACATTCCCTCCTGCCGTAACTACGGTCATAGGACGTTCTAATGTTGCCCTTCTAATCCCGAATTTATCACAAAATTCTTCAGAAATGAATGAAGTAGTTGCACTAGTATCAAATAGAACCTTGCCGGGATTGGTAAGGATATTGAGCGTACCTATCACTGCATGCTCCGAATTATCCACCTCCTCGAGAGTTGCACAGTTCAGCTTTCCGGTTGGTCGGTTTCTCTTGCCATTGTTGTTCTTGCCATTGTTTCCCACTTTATTGGGCTGTCCATTTCCTCCACTGGCTTGTCCTCCTCCCTTGGTAGGCCATCCTCCCGGTGGTTTGCTCGGACAATCTGGCTTGATATGCCCCTTCTGACCACAACCATAACAGATCAATACAGGCTTTTTGCACTCCCTCTGGAAATGCCCTGGAATTCCACAGTTGTTACAGATAACATTCCTTCTCGGATTAGATTGATTTCCACTACTGCTCTTGTTATTGTTATTGTTATTGTTATTGTTGCCATAATTTCTATTCCGAGGTTTGAACTCCAGGTTAGGTTTTGGTTTGCTTGCCTGAATTCTCTTGGTTTCCTTCTTGGCTCTCTTCCTCCGATCCTCTTGTACATTCTTGTAATCATCTTTAAAAGTAATGGCTGCATCCAACAACTGCTGATAAATTTGCTTATTGGCTAACCTTAGCTGCATCCTCACAAACGGATTTAATCCATGCAGGAAACGCTTCTTCCGCTTCTCTTTAGTGTTAACATCCTCCTTAGCATAACGAGATAGTTGGCTAAACTCCCGGATGTACTTCATGACACTAGTATATCCTTGCTGAAGCTCCTCAAATTCTCTCCGCTTCAACTCCATGACACTTTCCGGAACATGATATTCACGGAATCTCTGCTTGAACTCCTCCCAGGTAAACTCCCTTCCTGGTTGTTGCATGGCTAACTGATTTTCCCACCAAGATGTTGCAGGTCCAGTCAGTAGATGAGTTGCATACCTCAATTTTTCCTCATCATTGCAACCCACAGTTTTCAGCTTCCTTTCAGTATCTGCTAGCCAGTCTTCTGCATCCATTGGTTCGGGAGCTGATGCAAAAGGTAACGGCCTTGCATTCTGGAAATCAGATAAACTCACTCCTCCTCCTTCAGGTGCCCTTTGATTTGCTCGCCCCAGCAACTCCTCCATAAACTTGTTCTGGTTCTCTTGCATCATTTGCATGCATTGCATAAAGTTCTGCTCCATTAACGGCCTCATTGGTGGTGGTGGTGGTGTTAATGCGCCTTAATTTGCTATATCAGCATCGGCCTTTTCCTTGGCCTCACGCTCCATCCGCTGCTGCTCATTTCCATTTCTACACCCGTATCCATGACCCCCTAGTCCTGCAACATAGAGCGAATACTCATAATTACATCATGCACATGTGTTCTGAGATCGACTTTACGCACAGAACTAGTCACACAATGAAGATCCAAGGAAAATCCAAATATGCATTTCACATATTATACATATTATCATAGTGATACAAAGTTCTCCCAACATATACCATATAGGTATAGTCACAAACTACCGTAATCATCTAACTACCTTATTCCTTAGAGTACAATACACAGTGCTTGATACTGTTGACTACTTGTCTCTTTCTAATAGTAACTACGCTCATCGTGCATGCCTGATGTCCAACCGTGATGACGTGTCGTTCGTCGCACAGTTTGTGGAACAAATGACCTTCCAGAAGGAACATACTCTGTATCTGAAGTGTCAGGACTTGAGTCATTACTCAACCTGAGCGCCTCGATTCCCTCCAGCTCAGCTGAAAAGTCTTCAGAAACATATTCAACATTATCTCCAGCCTGCATTTCCTGAGATACGTTCCTTGAGTTGTCAACAGAATACGCAGATCCCGCTGCTTCCCAGGTGCTCTCGTGGACAAGATAATTGAATACTTGATAATGTATATTCCCTGGGTTTTGAGAAGATGTTGATGATTCAAACACTCTCTCCTCGGGATCTTCTTCTTCATCCTGATCATCTATTGACATGGTATTTCTACTTCTATTATTAAGGTTCATTCTTGCACCTATCCAACTGGATTGTCCAACATTTTTGTCAGAACCATCTGTGGACATCTGGTGTTCATGAGATCCATTATATGATCCCATCCTCCAACCATCTGAATTATCAATAGGAAGTTCTGAGTCAGAACCATCCTCTGAGCCCTGTGGTACTACATACCGCATATCTATAGTAGGATCATGGATAGGTTCAGGTCTTGGTGAATAAGGATATGGTGTAAAAGATTCTGGATCTATAGGTATATCCTTAAAGATAGGTGTTATACTACTACCTGCTTCTTTCTCTAGCTGGAATGCTAACTGCTTCCTCCTTTCCAGATCAGTTAGATCCTCTAACATGTCATTTCTGTATTCGACAATCACTTGATGGGTCTTATAAAAAGACGCAACGAGTGTTCGGAATCTATCCAT
Organism: Avena sativa; assembly: GCA_916181665.1. Lineage (NCBI taxonomy): Eukaryota > Viridiplantae > Streptophyta > Magnoliopsida > Poales > Poaceae > Avena > Avena sativa. Next base: position 131,695,660 of record OV702298.1, read on the forward strand.
GAACTTGGAAGCTAACTTAGGATGCTTCTTAACCAAAGTAAGATGATCCGGTATAGGATCCGAGTCTATAGAATCATGAGGTATCACAGAGAATGTGCTACCTTCTAGCTCCTTGGTTTTCTGCTCCCGGATATTTGTTATTGCCTCTACAACAGCAACATGATAGGATGCTAAATGACTCCTACCTTCTCCTATGGGTAGATCATGATATAATCCAAGCTTCTCTGGAAGTTGGATACTCACACGATACTTGGATAACATCCGGCCATCTAGGTAAGTGATGGTGTTCACTGGAATTCTAGTTGGACAATTAAAGAGCTTTAAGAGTTGATGAAGTTGGTCTGTAAATGATCCTTGATAATCATCAAGAGTCTCCTCTTTCCTTACCAAAGTCTGTTTTGGAAACTTTGGTGCCATATCTCTGTATATTAGAAAAATAATTTTGATTAGTATCCAATGGCATATTGCATCATAACAAAGAATTATCGCACTAAAATATATAACGGAATATTCTCATTTGAATACCTATTATATTACTTTTAGAGAATTCTTTATCGTTGCTAGCTTTCCTACAGGTAATACCCTTTACTAGGTTTCCAACCTAAGGTCAAAGCAATTTGCTCTGATACCAACTGCGGTGACCCAGCATACCACTGAATGTGTAGTACACTATAGTTGTTGACATGACATTCATAGAACACCGATCCGTAAATATCACATCCCTCAGAGTGGTACAACAGAAACATTGCGGGTCCATATTACAAAAGTACACACATTATTATTATTATTACAATACCGGAAGTTCAAGACTTCTAAAACATCCAACTTACAAACCAAAATATAAAGTGTTCAGCGGAAACTTAAGAGTAACAACTCCGACTAGGAGTGGGGCTAAACAGCTTATTCTATAGAGTTCATGTTGTTCGGCTCCGTTAGTTGCTACTAACTAGACACTTAAGTGGACTCGTTCCCATCGACACCATAGTGGATCTCGTAGTCCACGCCTTCAACTCCTCCGGATAGATCAGGTTCCTCGTAGAACATGTCCTGTTGGCATTCGGCTGCATACATTGGCACGTCTTCGGGATCCTCAGAGTCTAAGCAAGGGTTCAAAGGAAAGAATGAGTAACAGCGTTACCCAGCAAGCTCATTATATGCAAGGTGGGAAGTTTGATGCTCTAACTACCACCTCGGATTATAAATCCTTGGCACTATGCAGTTTTTGTAAATCTTTCTTCAAAGAGTGATTTTATTCCGAAAAACTATGACAATCAGCCTTCACAGGTTGACCAGAACTTTCATGGAGTTCCTTTCCTGCCGCTTTCGTATCTCCTTCCCAGAACAGGGAGTAACAAGTTACAGTTCTTACAATCTGCAGACGTGTGTTACTTTACCCGTGAGAGATCAACTCCTTGTTGCACAACCGGGCGTACTTTCCCGTCCACAATTCCATGATGTGGGGCCCAGTAGTCGGTCCAAGCCAATCACTTCCCCCTTCGCGATCCCGCATGTCTCCTTGGTGTACACCATGCCCACATAATGAATTACGACAATGGTTTGTACAAACCATTAGATGCCAGAACTATCGTGGGACGATGAGGGTTACCACCCATATGCTGCATATCCTCTATGAATTACCAATTAATATGCACGCTATGAGGATAACATCCACGACCTGCACATCCGGCTTCATGTGAGAGGAAGAAGATACAGCTGACTTCTCTGTCCCATTCCAAATCTCATGGTTAACGCGTAATATACGGCGCTAGAATCACTAATGTCAGGGGTTATTAAGTCCCTATTTGATCATCATTCTTGCAATTAGAACTCTAAGTTCTATTGCTCCATTTTATCACCACTTAGGATGATATCTATGATTTCTTTGTTTATGAAAATAATATTTTCTTTCTTTTATAGCATATATGATAACACACAATTTGCAAATACTTTGATAAAGACTCTTCAAAGGACATGAGCAAGTGATGAACTTGCCTTGTGATGGCAAGGTAGTGAAGTTTGATGCTTGCACTGGACCTTGAGCTTCTAGTTCTACAAAAACATCATTATGGCCCGGTAAGGACAATATTTAAAGAAGCAAAAATGATTATGCAAGTAATGTAATGCATTATTTCAATTTATATGCATTTACCCCAAAAAATCCCTTTTTGAGTAATAAAGGATTTATAAATATTTCTTTTTAATATTTATAACATATATTGAGTTATTTTATTTTATTTCCCTTTATTTGCCTTTTATTGATTTAATAATTCTTTTAGGAATTATTAATTATACATTAATTTTATTACTAAATATTTATTTAGTATTTTTTAAAAATACTCTAATATTAATAAATAATGAAAGTGATTTTTATTTATTTTTATCACCTTTCAATAATTTTGTAAAATTCCATAAGGAATATTTAATTTACAAAATTCTTATAAAAATTTGAATGTCCAAAATTTGATATCTTATTTTATTTGGTTAGAGTGGATTATTATGAATCCAAAAATATTTTATTTATAATTTTTGGATTTTTATTTTATTTAGTATAATTTTATTTAAATTAGGGGTATTTTGGTCTTTTTTAATTGATCAAAAGAATTATTAAATAACTTGGGTTGGCCCCTTGGGCTTATTGGGCCAAGGTGGCCCAATAGGGCAGGATCAAATAACTACCCCGAAGGGTTTTGGCCCACCCAGCCCACACTGCTTCCTCTCTCTCCCTCGACCTTATCTCCTCCTCCCCTGACTCGCCCTCGTGACCGGCGATGCCACCACCGTCGATTCTCACTGTCGTCGGCCGTCCTGGCCGCCGCCGTGGTGTGGTTTGTGGTTGTCGACGATGCTCTTTCATTCTATCCACTTGGATTTGACTTTGGGGCTTCCCCGTGGTCAGTTCCACCCCATTCCTGAACCCTAGGGTTCGGAAAAGTTGTTGTCGCCGCCGCCGCGATCCCACCTGCGGTGGTGTGCTAGTCTCGTGTGCTGCTGCAGCCGCCGTCGTGGCAGGTGCAGGTTGCAGCGCCCCTCTGGGTGCTCCCTGTGCCGCGGTTCGTCGGCCCCTCTACTTCCTCTTCGATTCATCAGCGAGGACCTCGGGTAAGTGGTCTCTGTGGTGTTTGTCCATGCTACTGCCTTGATTCTTTTTGGTGTGTGGCTAGTGGCTTCTCATGTTGAGTGATTATGTGCTGATTGAGTTCATCTCTGGACTAGGGCATAACCCCTCTGTTGATCATATCTATGATGCTTTAGATCTAGTGTTGATCATATTTGATCATGGGAAATGATTGCTTGCTGTGGTTAAGGATTGATAGTAGCTTTGATGATACTAGTTGCCTGTCAGATTTGTCCTAGTGGTAATCCACCATGATCCATGCTAGTTGTTTCAATAAAATCCTTGGTTAGATTATGTTGTTGGTCTGAGACTTTACTCTACTGTCAGATTACTTATACTGACAGTTTTTTCTCTCAGTGGTTGCTTACTACAATCATAATATGGGTTTGTTTGAGATGATACACTCTGAATCAAATCATTATATGTAATGATTTTCTGTGGATGTATAGATTCATTTTAAATGTTGATTCCTGGCACTTAGCTTCAGGAAAATGATATATATTTGGTTGTCCCTTTTATGTGTGGATTCTGAATAAGGATTGGTTTTAGTTCATATACAAGCTGTCCTTGTGATACCAATATGATTTGGCACACAAGTGATTGAGTCTTATTTCTGGGCTTATCTTGATTATGCTTGTGATTAAAACTGATAAGATGATATGGAAGCTTTTATTATTATTCTTGCCTATGATGTGGGCCTGAGGCCCTAGGATGTGATTCTTAGTTAGTTGGGCAATAGTTTGTTGGAATCTTATAGATTTAGAGGTGCTACTCTCTCTTTGAGAGATGTGCCCTGATCTGGTAAGATCAAATGAAAATAATCTAAGTTGCAAAAATAACACTAAACCCAGTGATGCTGGTCTGAGGGTTTAGTGCTTGTGGCGGAGTTTGATTTCTTATCCTTTTACCTAAAATATCTAGGATAAATTCACCCCTCTTGGGTGCTTATTGAGAGATCATTACATAAAGCAACACATGCTTTTGTTTAGATATTCTGATGAAAGCATGTGATGGTTTTATGAGACTCACCACAAGATTTGAGGTTGGTGTAGTATATTGATGATGATCTTGATCTTGATTTTGGTCTTGATCTTGATCTGCTTTTGCTGGCTCCAGAGCTTGCTCTTGAGCTTGCCTGCTCCTCCTAGCTCCTGGGCTTGACCTTGCTATCCACCAGTTCCATTCCCCTCCTTATGTCACCATCCTGGTGATGTTTGGGTTGATCTAGGTGGTTGGTTTGGTGTTGTTCTTGGTTTGGCTGGTGTTCACCCTAGCTGTACTGTGGTGTGATGTAGTGCATCTCCACGGCTGTGCTGTGGTTTTGTTATGCTGGTTGTGCTTGTGAGGTCGACAGCTCACCCTTTTGCGTGTTGTGTGTGTGCATCTTGTGTGCCTGCTATGCACATGTGGATATGTTCAGAATTTGTGAACTTACCATTACCAAATTACTTTTACACTGGCTGGTGAATTGGTCCCTTTTGGCTGTCATTTGCATTCTGTCTTTGAATTTATGAAAGATGAAGTCTTTCATATTGGTGAAACTTGCCCCTTTATCATTTCTCAATGATGAGATTGTCAAGTGCACCTCACTGACATATCTGAGAGAAATATATATTAACACTAATCTTGTTTTGTTTCTTATTTAATCTTTGTTTTGCAGGTACAAAGATCAAGATGAAGATTTAGTGTAGCTTAGATATAGGATAGTTAGTAGAGATATACCAATGTACTTTTCTTAATCTTTTGTAATTTTCCTTTTATAATTCTTGTAATCTTTATTTGGTTTCTTTGTAATGAAGATTATATATTTATTAATAAAGAATATTTTATTCTTTTCTCTTGTGTGAATTGTAAAGTTTGGAATAACTTCAGTAAGTTATTCTTTGTAGTTTGTTTCTGAATAATAAATGTACTTCATATACCATATTGCTTTTAGATAAGATTTAAGTTATCATACCTTTCTCATATTTAATTTAAGATTCAAATCTTATATCAAAATTATTTAAATTATAAAACACTTAAGTTTTAAAATCCAAACTCATTTCAAAACACCCATAATTCCTTTGAGATCATCTCAAAGTTTATAGCAATCCTCCTTTAAGACTAAATCTACTCTCAAAGTAAGAAAGAAACATTGATCACTCAAGGTTTTTATTTGGCAAAAAAATTATGTGCATTTTCACAAATGAATGCATGCAACAATACCTATTCCAAAATCTACCCTTCGTTAGGTCCTAAATACTGGGATGTTACACTGTTGGATGGACATCCCTTTTGTATCATCATAGCCACCAACGATCGTGGGTATGGCTCTACTCCGTTGTTCAGGGTCGGCGCAGCCGCGGGCTATGCGGGTGCTCCTAGTGGCGGAGGTGGGGCGCCGTATGCGACGGCTCCTGGGGCTAGGGCGAATCCTGGATTCACCGCCTCGCGCCTCATCTAGGCGTATCCTTCGTGGAGATTTTGGAACTCCCTGCAATGTTTGAGCATGTGACTGGCTTTCTTCTTGCCATCATGCTTGCCGATGTAGAAGTGGATGGTGCAGGGACCCTACAATTTGTCGAGCGCAGATGTCTCATCATCGCGGTTGCAGCGTTGCCATGCTTGTGCTGGTTTTCCGCTGTCACGGTAGTTTCTACTGCGATATCCGCTGTTGCGATTTCCATCCTCCGGCGATCGGCGTAGCCAGCCGCGACCACATCAACCTCGTCGCACTCGTCGTAGACGCGCGCTCTTCATTTTTCTCGGCGATCGCGCTTGCGGCCGAAGTCTTCTTTGTCATCCGAACGTGTTTGGTTAACGACATCTTCACCATCAGCCCAGCGGTTAGTGATATCCATCTGATGATCGATGGTTTTGGGCTTGACACACCCCAGCTCTTCTCTAAACTCGTGGAGCCGCACGCCGCCGTTGAAGGCGTCGACTGCTCGCTCCTCCGAGATGTTCTCGGTGGAGTTCTTGATGATGTACCAATGTTGTACGTACGAGCGAATGGACTCGTTGGACCATTGACAACAAGCGCGTAGTTCCCCGATTGAGGCCAGCCTCTTGCTGGTGCCTTTGAAGTTGCGGATGAAGTAGTACACTAGCTCTTCCCAACTACAGATGGATCCAGAGGGGAGGTTGTTAAGCCATGCTCTGGCTGCGCCCGTTAGCTGCAGCTGAAGGCATTGCATGGTTGTGTTTTTGCTCCCGCCATAGAGCTTGACAGATGAGATGTGATCGTCTAGCCAGATCTTCGGCTCCTGTACGCCGTCGAACTTCGGGTTGTCCAAAGGAAGCTCGAAGCCTTTGGGCATCTGCGTTTGTCGTATGGCCCCGCTAAAGCATCTAGCACCGCAGAGCTCGGCATCCTCATCCTCCGACTCCGTAGAGCATGCGCGTTTTGCGCAGGAACTATTGATCTTGCATTGTGTGAGCTCGTCACGAGGGTCGTAGTTGCGACTCCTTCGTCGTGGGATGCAGCGTCACCACAATATGTCATGCTCATCCTCATCGGATGAGGGTGTTCTGCTCCGAGTGAATGTCACCAGTCTTTTTTTCGGCTCTGGGGTTGTTTCTCCGTGTAATGCGGCTCCAACAAGCCCAAGACCTGCAATCGCAGATTTATGGATCATGTACCTAGGATCCCCTGCCAGTGGCGGGTTTGCTGCCAGGTAGGTGGTGGTTGCCATGACCATGGCCTGCGGTGTCTTGTGCATGATGTTGCCCTGCGAGTCCATCGACATGAAGGACAAGTCGAGTGCCTTGCTGGCCTCACGTCTTGCGGTAGGGTCCATGCGCTCTAGGTGGAGTGGTGCTTATGACCGTCGTAGCCTTTCGAGGAAGATCCACCTACGGAGGAGAGCGCAGCTCGCCGTATACTTGACTCGTCAACTTCTTTCCTATGTTGTTCGAGCTCTTTGTGCTGCTCGACTTGTCGATTGTGCTCCTTTATGAGGAGCCAGTGGTAGCCCATCAGCATGTCGCGAGAGGCGTACATTGGCAGAGGATTGGCACCTCGCGCGGCTTGTCAGACTCTTTCCGACTGAGCATCATTGAGATGGATCTCTTGACGATTGTTGTTGCCGCGGTTGGCGGCCTCGTGTGCTCGTTCCCGTTGGGATTGGCTGGGGGTGGGTCGTTAACTCCGTTCGCGACGTTAGGAGCCTGGGGTTGAGAGGAGGATCCGTTGGCTCGGTTCCATTGTCGACGTGACCATTGTGGATGGCGCACACATGTATCGATGGGGGAGATCGCTGCTCCCGCAACTCTCTGATCCGGAACCGTAGGTTCCTTCCTCCGTAGGAGGGTCGCAGAGGTCGGAGTTGCAGTTGCTGCTGTCATCCAAATCGCTTGTCAGCGACGGTGCGCTCAGGACACCGGTTGGCGGCACCCATGGAGCGGGTACGATTGTCGGAGGTACCACCCGCTCTGGGAGGCGGATGGTGCCGATCTTGCCTACCTGGAAGCATAGGCCTCCAAGCATCATGTTGATTCCGTCTCCTACGGAATCAAAGTCGCGGCGGGTTGCAGGTGAGTGGACGGTGAAGTCGATGGTGCCGAAGAGGAGGTGATTCTCCATGGCGGAGGAGTCGAAGATTGCGGTGGATGGGGCTATCATGATTGCATGTCAGCATCCCTAGTTCCCACGGACTACGCCAATTGACGAGGGTTCGACTCGTCAATGCCCATTGTTATGGACTTAGGTTTTGGAGAAGGAGGGGAAGCTGGAGATCGCGAAACGACTAACCGACTCGTAACACAGGGACACGAGGTTTACCTAGGTTCAGGCCTAGGAGGGAAAACCCTACTCATGCTTGTTTGTTCTTGATTAATGGCGATGCCGATGATTACAAGGGTGCGCAGATGCAATCCAGCGTGAGGTGTGTTCTAGGGTATCGGGTGAGAGAGCCTCCTCGCCGTACCCTCCTGGCCTTTATATGGGGAGGCCAGGTCTCGGGGCAGGTCGAGTCGGTTACAGATTAGGGTTAACCCCTTTGAATTTCTATCTAAATGTGGGCCTCCGTTGGGCTAGACCAGGTAGGCTACCGTCAGATACCCGTAGGGAATATCCATGTCACCGTCCATACTTTTAGGGTGTGACTAGGAGAAGAACGCATTCCATGGGAGAGCATGGGCAAGGCGAGTCGCTCAGAGGTAGCTCCACCTCCGGCTTTCTCTAATTTATCTTTTTATATTCAGTTGCTTTGTGTTTAATTTTTGTCGGTGCAAGAATGCAAATCAGGGCGGTGCAAAAGAAAAAAAAAAGTTCAAGCTAAGGCAGGATAAAACTTAATGTTGAATTTTAACATATTTTGTGAAAGTTGATGATTCCTTTATCCATACTTTTTGTAAAAAAGATCCTTTGGATGAAAGAGGCTTTGGGTTATCTAGCACAAGTGATTTTTCACATGTGCATTAGTAGGAGAGTAATGACCTATGTTTTATTTTTCTAAAACTATGCCCTTGAGTTTTTATGTGACGACGTTACCTTAGTTGCTTTATAGGAAGCGAAAGAGGTTGTACCACCTAAACATGGGCACATGCAGTTACAAATAAGAAAGAAAGAACAAAATGGCGTGTATGGCCAGCGTTGTTTGCCAAAAGCCCGAAAGGCGTACGACTGGCTACAAAACTACTCGGCTTGCAATGATCAAGCTAGCTAGCTAGCCAGAGGCCGTGACAAACAAGGGTGGAAAAGTGGAAAAGATACTTCAGAGTCCAAAGTGGCTGATTAGATTGTGAAACGATGGCAAAAGTGCCATATCATGATTTCTTGCATGATGAGGAGGACGATGAGCAACGAAAAATATTCCCTTCCTTTTTCGCCTTATGATAGGAAAAAGTTGCATGTGTCCGAAGAGTGAAAAAAGCTTCATCTTTTTTATCACGAGCAGTGCAACAGGCCGTTATTAGAGCATCTTTGCTAGCATTCCCATGACGTCGATCCGAACGCCAAATTAGGTCCGAACGCCTAAATTCGGTCTAGTCGCGTTTTCAGAAATCTCTTTTCGTCTGAATTTAGGCCAACTTTAGTCCGGACTTTCCAGGCCATTTCCAGGATCCCGGAAACATTCTGGGAACGCCAGACGAAGCGGCGTGTGCACCCGCTCAGTCAGCGACAAAAGCCAAGTCGTCGTCCTCCTCGGAACCACGCGGCGACCGCTAGGCAATAACTGCCCGTCGTGTCAGCCAAGCGTCACCGTAATGCCGCGCCATCGCCGCTCCCTCGGCTCCCGCGACGGACCGGCGGGCACTAACTTCCCGTGGTTTCCGCTTTTCCCGCCCACGCCGCTACACCCTTCCCGCCCTTGCCGCCCCTTTGGCCTATATAATCCGGCGACTTCACCGGCTCATTTCACTCACTTCCAACGCTCCTCCACTTCCCCCTCCACAGATCCCCAACTCCGGCACTCCCACCATGGGCGAAAGGCACCCCGACGACGGTGCGGCAGCTACTCTAGCCATGGGAAGCCCGCATGTTGTACGAGGCGGGCTACATGGCGTCGCCGGACATCCGCCTCCCGTCCGGATGAAGGCTCAGCGCCGGTGGGATCCCGATTCTGCCGGAGCCGAAGCCCGAGGAGCTCGACGACGAGATCCAGACGGCCATCGCCGCCATGGAGGACCCGGACCTCGCCAAGGATTCGGGCAACCGCGTCTTCTGGGAACAGCATCTCGCCCAGCGGCGGCAGCAGGCACTGGCCCGCCACGAGGGGACGCCAGGCTTGCCACCGAAGAGGAACAACGTGGCTGGGCGCCGCCGCTGGTGGAGCGCTCCCGGGCGCACCCTCGCCGCCGTGCTGGAGCACATCCACGTCGGCAACGAGCCCTGCCTCGGTTTCCCCCGCAACCCCACGCCGTCGTCAAGGGCGAGGCGCCACCCTCCGGCCAACTGGCTGCCGAGGAGGATGGCCAGCCTGAGATCTTCCTCCTCCACTTCGGCCTCCCACTCGCTGGGCTCCACGTCGGTGCCTTCGCCGCCGCTCCGGCCGGTTAAGCGGGAGCCGGAGACACCGATCCAGTCGCCACTGAGGACCAGGTCGCGCGGCATCGTCATCAACAAGCTGCGCGCTCTGACGCCGCCCACCGGTTGTCTCCGCCTTACAGGCCGAAGCCGGAGCCACAGGACTGGGCGGTGCCCGTCGACGAGGATGCATTCGCCGTCAAGATGGCGGTGGAGGAGTCCCTCCGGGAGGCGGCGCCGCAGCCGTCGATGGAGCCGTCCTCGCCGGACATACTCGCATGCTCCAGGACGGACTGGGAGGATACGGAGCGGCGGCGCGTCCATCGCTTGCAGCAGGAGGCCGAACGCCAGGCCTGGTCTGGCCGCGTTCTTGCCTACCAGGGCGCGCTGCTCGTCGTCCTTGATGACGACGACGAAGCCGGCCCCTCCTACCAGCCCTGGAGGTGCGGCGACGCCGGCCAGGGGAGCTCGTGCCCGCCACAGCCGCGAGCGACGATGACAGCGGCGGCGAGGACGATGGTAGGGCCGATCCTGACTACACGTCCTTCTATGGCAACTTCGGCATGTAAAAACGGTGACGGCATCAGCGAAGGCGATGGTGACGGCCTTTTCTAATGTTTTTAGTTTATTATCTAGTAATGTAGTTTAAATTCGATGTAATCGTCCATGTTTAATAAAATCCGCCTAAATTTGTCAAACTCGTCTGAATTTTAGCCGAACACGGGAACTCGGTCTGAAAACGCGAGTGAAAAACTCGGCGTTTCCAGACCGAAATCAAGTTTCATCCAGCTAAAAGTTAATCCAAATTCCGGCCTAGAATCGTCCAACGAGTGGATGCTCTTATAGCATGACCGTAGGTTTTTTGTAACATTTAGCATCTTCCTATGTGCTAATTCTAATATGCGCTCCGTATTTGCAAGTGTTCTTATTTCGAAACAACGGACAGACATGAGCGCTCATAAGTACGTACATATCCTTATGAATGCACGTATATATAACTTACCTTTATCAGCACCTTCGCAAGAATTGATACGATGGATCTTGAGACTAACAAAGTCACCGTAAACAACTTGCTATCGCCGGCAACATCGTCTTCAGTAGAATATTCCAGCTTATACGAGGCACATAAACATTAAATCTAGCATCTGATCCCTTCTGGACTGAGGATATCACCGCCCTACTATGTTAGGCTGTTGTGCCTTACTATGTTAGGCTGTTGTTGACCGATGAGCCTACACGAAGTTTAGTCCCATCTCGTTTGGAGGAGGCCACATCTAGCTTATAAGGGAGAGATTCTTTTCTCCCTTCAGTCCGGACTTTTGGGATGAAGTGAGCTCTCTTTTTATTGTTGGGTTGTGAGCGCATGAATGTCCAAAACGTGAGCTGAAAACTGGGCTAGTCAAGTGGACGTTAACATCTGATATCAGAGCTAGCGATCGTCATGCCTTTCTAGGGGGCTTCTCAGAGAATGGGATGTTAGGCTGCTGTTGACCGGTGAGGCTACACGAAGTTTCGTCCCATCTCGCCTACCGGAGGAGATCATACCTAGCTTATAAGAAAGATTCTTTTCTTCCTTCAGTCCGGATTTTTTGAATAGAGTGAGTTCTTTCTTATTATTGGGTCGTGAGCGTATAAAAATCTAAAACGTTGGCTGAGTACTGATTCACAGTGTTTAAAAAGCAGCTCTTGGTACCCGCAAAAAAACAGATCTTGGAGGTAAACATTTTGGACAATGTATGAAGAAAAATGACGCGTGAAACTAGCAGCCCGCAGAAATGAGGCCTGTATAGAGCCCGGCCCAATATAGGCCCGCCCAATCTGGGCCTACCTTGACCCAGGTTGCAGGCTCCTCCTCTTCGTCCCGTCCCCCAGTCTCGCCGCCGAAATCCCCTCTCCGGCGTGGCAGTAGCAGCCTCTGCTCCTCCTGCCGAAGCACGGCTATTCTACCCGCAGGTGTCCTCCTCCATACTCCATACCATCCACCGGATCGGTGCTGGAATAACACGCATCCAGACGCCCATGCAGTCAATCGCCGCTCCGGCGAGGGCAGGGAGCCGCCTCTGCGCGCGCTGCGGCGAGCGGAAGGCCGCGCTCAAGCGGCCCAAAACCCTAGAGCAGGTGAGCCTCGCCGGTTTTCGCGCTTTCAGTACACCCTTTTTTTTCGTGCTTCGGGGGTAGTTCCATCACCGGGCGCCCACGGTTCGGTTGTAGCCTGGAAGAACTTCGTAACAGTTCATCCGGATTGCTGTAGTTTTGGGAAGTGGGTACACAAAACGGATGTCCCGTCTGTGCACTCTTGAAGCTTTGGGAAACTGATTGATATTGTAAATTGTGACGTTTCACCATAAACTGTGCAATTTCTGTATAGGCATGTTTATTCTATATCGCCTTCTTGTTTTAGCTGACAAGTGTTCTCACTTCTCCATCTGGCAGCTACAGAAGAGTTTTTGACATCTGCATTTTAGATATGCAGGGAATGTTTCTACATCGTCTTCGAGGACGAAATTCATCGAACTATTGTTGACAATAATCTGTTTAAAGTGGGTGAACGTGTGGCAATTGGAGCTTCTGGTGGAAAAGGTAGTTGAGGACTTGTATAAACAATGAAGCAACAAATGTTCTTTTATGCAATAGTTCCTACTCACTACACGGTGAATAATAAACACCTCAATATCGTCTTCTGTATATCACTTGCATGGCCAATACGCTAGGTGTTATTGCCTCCTTGAGAGATTTGAATTTTGCAAAATTGTGTGTTAGCAAAATGTCTGTTCAACATTTTCGCTGCTGCAACAGATATCAGAGGTTTTAAATTAAGGAGACTGATATATAAATATAGTTAATGATGGGCAATGCCAACTGATCTTGGCTGTTTCAAAAAATAAACCAACTCGTAGTATTAAGCATTTATCTTATCTGTATAGCGCAAATGGTGCATGAGCTTAGTGTGGAAACACTTGCTTATTTCTTGTTTATCGAGCTCGATCTTTTAGCAGACTAAAACACTTTTCTTACTGTTATGCAGACTCAACTGTGCTTGCATACGTGTTATCAGAGTTAAATAAACGTCACAACTATGGCCTCAATTTGTTCCTTCTATCTATTGATGAGGGTATCACAGGCTACAGAGACGACTCGCTAGAAACTGTGAAAAGGAATGAGCTCCAGGTTCCCCTAATCCTACCCGATACACATAGTTCTGCTGCAAGTTTTTGCTCCTTAATGTTTTCTCCTGCACTATTTTTGACATGCACTTAGTTCACTAAATCTTACTGTTACCATTTAAATGCATATTCGTGTCTTGCTGATTCAACAATACAATTCACTTATTGCAGTATGGCCTACCACTGAAAATAGTTTCTTATAAGGACCTCTATGACTGGACAATGGATGATATTGTGAAAGCAATTGGCCTGAAAAACAATTGTACTTTCTGTGGTGTTTTTCGACGCCAGGTAGCTCTTGCGTGTCCTTGTCTTTTTTTTAACTGGATTGCGTACCCTTGTCAACAAGGCAATTGCAAGCTCGTTAATGAACTGAACTTTCGATTCTTATTAGGCACTAGACCGAGGTGCTGCTCTCTTGAAGGTTGATAAGATTGTAACTGGGCATAATGCAGATGACATTGCAGAGACAGTATTGCTGAATATTTTACGTGGTGATATCGCAAGGTAAGTGTTGGTTAATACTAAATAAGGTATGCTATTTATATTTTTCTTCTTTTATAATGTGACGGTAGTATGCTTTTATTTCATAGGTTAAGTAGGTGCACCTTCATAACTACTGGTGAAGATGGACCGATCCCAAGATGCAAGCCTTTCAAATACACCTACGAAAAGGAGATTGTTATATATCCTTTACATGAAATATTCTATCCATTTTAATGTTTTTATTAACTTATTATGCCTTATCCAGCAAACATGCGCTGATGATATTTGATCCTTGACTGTATGACACGTATGCGTATTTCAAAAAGCTGGACTACTTCTCCACTGAATGTAATTCCTTGTTCATTTCTTATGCAGTTTCTTGTTCTATGTAATTCAACAGTAGCTCCTTGTTCCATTATCTCAAGATACTAGGGAGGGTTAGTATTGAATCAAAATATAAGTTTCCAATAACCAGTTCCGACCAGTTTTGCAAAATTTTCTTCATCCAAATTTGGACTTGTATAGTACGAATCCATAAAATTTTGTTGACCACTGTTCTCATCGTCTGTCAAAATTAAAGTTATGTTTATTGGATCTTATCACAATTCAGGTATTTATTCACCAAATGCATATCGCGGATTTGCTCGTGAATTTATCAAAGATTTGGAAAGGATGAGGTAAAGACTTTTGTTTTCCAAAAGTAGGATTATTTCTTAATTTACATATCTTAATCTGTTAATCTATGCTATTTCTGGAATTTCTTCTGTTCATTATATCATGTATCGTTATCTTGTTCCAGTAGCTTGACACCGTACAACATAAATGGTACAGGCCTAGAGCTATATTGGACATCATAACCTCAGGAGAAAATTTTCGGATATCCACGACGACAAGAATGCCAGAGCAAGGAACATGTGAACGTTGTGGTTACATTTCTAGTCAGGTATTGTGATCACATCTAGTGTGAAATTGCCCCCTCCAAGATCTTCTGTTAGCTCAAGATAACCCGAAGAATGATTCATTTGCTAGGAAGTTTAAAATAGGGTGATTAATTGCTTTTACAGTGGCAACTATTTTTCTTCAAATTATTGGAATAGTACACCACTAAGCAACAATGAACCCTGATGTAGGAAATTTTATCAAGCATCTGGCCTGCATGAATCTGTGCTGATTTTGTTACCTTTGAACTTTTTCAACGTTTTTTCTGACTGAATGTTGGATGAAAATCCTGGCTCTGCAGAAACTATGCAAAGCGTGCGTCTTGCTGGACGGATTGAATCGGGGCTTGCCGAAGCTAGGCATAGGGAGGACTGCTAAAAGTGGCGCTGGAGCTGATGGTAACGGTGAGCGACAAGGCAAACGTCCAGAGAGGAATAGGTTGAGCCTACAAGGGAAACACGGCAATTTGGACTTCTGATTATTTGCTGTAGTGGCCACCGAGGAAAACTTCCTGTTGCCGGTGTTGTTTGTTAGTTCGCTGTAATGTACTATAATACCCTGTTTAAATTCATGGCGATCGCTGCTTGTTAAGACACTGATAGAAATGAAATACAGTGTAGAGGAAGTTGGAAGTATCTGGTGTCACCAGAGAATTGTTATTCAATGGAAAAATTCACAGAAAATTCCAATGAGATATACGGCACACGTCTATGCTTATTACAAACGGTGAGGTGGTCATTAGCACTACGGTCTACAAGTTGATGATCATCCAATTTCGTAAAATAGATTGTTCTGTGTTCGTTTTCACTACGTGCTTAAGAAGGAAGATTATGAATCTGTTCACCTGTGAATATTTCCGCAAAGTACTTACTAATTCCGTTAAAATAAGAAAGAGTTCCCAAGAATTCAACATCTGCAGCGCAGAGCAGCAAAGGTTTTTGTCACAAGCTGCTGCCTGCTCCTGAATATTCTGTAACAGGAATTTTATGTTGCCCACTCCAATGAATAACATCATGTTTGGGTCTCATAGCATCTCCACTCGTTGGGCGAACTCAGGCCGAAAATCGAATCTTTTTTTGGCCGGACAGAACTAGTTTTCGGCCTAGGTACATCAGTTTCCCACTCGCGTACTCAGACCGAGTTCCCAAGTTCGGATAAAATTCATTAAAGATGAGCGAAATTCATTAAGTCAGACGAATATAGGCGGACTACATCAAATTTAAACTAAACTACTACATAATAAACTTAAAAAAGGCCGTCGCCGTGGCCTCCGTCGGTGCCTTCGCTGTCCTACATGCCGAAGTTGTAGAACGTCGTGTAGCCGGGGTCGGTCCGGCCGTCATCCTCGCCGTCGTCGTCGTCGCTTGGCGGCTGGTTCTGGCGGGAGCTCCCCTGGCCTAGGTCGCCGAACCTCCACGGCTGGTAGGATGGGCCTTCATCCTCGTCGTCGTCGAGGACGTAGAGCGGGGCGCCCTGGTAGGCGAGCTCGCGCACGGACAACGCCCGTCGCCGGACCGCCTGCTCCTCGGCCTGCTGCTGCGTCCGAAGCCGTTCGCCGCCGCGCCATCGCCGGGGTACCGCTCGGCCATGGCTGGGAAGGGAAGCTGTGAGAGTGGGTTCGCCGGAGTTTGGGCTTGTGGGCTGGGGAAGTTGTGAGAGAGTGTGAAGATCTCCGGCGAGGTGTACGGCTTATAAAGGCCGTGGTGGGCGGCGAGGGCGGGAAAAGGGGAAACGACGGGAAGTTAGTGCCCGTCAGTGCGTCGCGAGAGCCGAGGCGGCGACGATGGCGCCGTAATTCGGCGACGCGACGAGCAGTTAATGTCCGGCGGTCGCCCGTGGTTCCGAGGATGACGACGACTCGACTTTCGTCGCTAACTCGGCGGGTCCAAGCGCCGTTTAGTTTTTTTTCGCCGAGTTCGGTGCGTCCGGCCTTCCAGGGGCGTACCCGGAAACCTGTGTTCGGGCTGGATGGTCCAGATCAAATTGGCCCAATCCGACTAAAAACAGGTCTCTGGATACGCGATTGTGCCAATTTTCGGTCCGGACCGAATTTCGATGTCCGAACCGCGTGAGGGGAGATGCTCTCAAAAGATGTACTGTATTACCCAACCTAGAAAGAAGTTGCTTTCGGGCCATCATTCTAGAGTCGAAGCCGTTAAATTTGACCGACCCTCCTCCAGATCACCATTTCGTGATGGCTCGGTAGAAACAATGCGCATTGGGGCAGCGTTATCATGCAGGAAACCGCTTCCGCGCTACAAATCTTGGCCGCTTCCGTAGGGGGGATGACTATTGACGAACATCGTCGTGGAAGGGACTTTTCTGGCCGTCACCGTTTCCACCTATTCTGTTTCTGCTGCATCCTCTGTCCTCCCTATGCTCACAGTTGGTGGCTTCACTGGATGATCAAGTGACTGATATCGGATCATATGTACTACTTGTAACATACACAATTGTTTCAGTGCATGGGTTCAATATGTATTACGTAGGAGTATCATCTCCCCGCAAAAAAAAGTAGAAGTACCATTAAGATAAAATAAATATATCAGAATCTGTAGGAAGCTCATAATGGCATATATACTAAAAGTTTACAGTAAAGAGCTGAAAAGCACGATCGTGATTATTTGCTAAAAATGAATGCAATTGCTGATGCTAAAAAATCCCTTTTAATCTCCAAGGCAACTATTTGAGCTCGAGCCCTATATGTTTTATTAAATAAATAAGATAGAGAACCAACCCGTGATTGGATGATTAGGAGGGCAATGGTACCTCTAGCCCATCAGAGTTCAAACCGCAGGTTTGACGCTTTAGTGTCTCATAAAGACGGAATATTTTTTCAGTGGAAGACGACGTTCCGTCAATAGCGAGGCACCTATGGTGACTTCGTCAATCTCAAGACCCACCTGCTCAGTCTCTCGGAAGTGCTTATAGAGTAGGGTTTGCGTGCGTGTGTTTATAGGGGTGGGTGTATGCGCTCATTGTGAGCGTCTGTGTTTGTACTGTGTTTCTCAAAAAAAAAAAGTAAGATAGCAGTAACATGTATAGGTAGTAATCAAATATTATGTGGTCATGAAAAGCCAAAATGATACACAAGTTCGAGCTTATAGATTAAACGACGTAATGTCCAGAACAGAAATAATTTACACTTCCAATTTATCCATCAATATGTTGCTTGAATAGAACTCTTAAGATATCATATGGAACAAATAATCATATACACATTTCACAATTATACCAACAGTAACAAAAGTAATGAATGTTGGATGATCAGCGCGGCCTAACATACAAAACTTTTTTTGATAATGCGTTCATCAAAAGCACAAGTTTCAACCACAGATAAGCATATATAAAGCAAATGAGCAGCATAGTATTGATAGAATTTGCATCTCAAATTTCGGTAATATCATCAGAGTTTCAGAGGTCACCGAAAGGAAATGAGCAGCATAGTATTGATACAATTATACTTTACGGTAGGATCCATCTGCCCCTCCTATTCCTTCCACCGGCGGAACCAAAAAGGGTACAGTAGGATTCAATCTACCCTGTGATCAAGATTCAGGTGTGGAGACGGCGGGGAAGCAGTTGCCGCTGAAACATGCATCGGAGCTCCGCACTCTCGGTAGGAAAGTTGGACGCGGGCATAAAAAAAATTTCCCTCCTCGGCCCCATGCGACCACTTCCGACTGTCAGCACTAAGCAGCTAACTCCATGATATTCTCATCGACAATACAAGGACTAGGCTAAAACTAACTAGTGAATACTGATTTGTAACATGATGTTCGGAGCTCAGGGCGTTGCAAGAGTAACAATACAAACAGAGAGCTCACGTCCACAGCTGAAATTACGAGCATTCAGAGACGGCATATCCGATCAAATTGAACGTGGTGGTCGTTTTCTCCATGAGAAAGAGAATTCATGCTGTAAATCCCATTACCAGACGCGACGCTGAAGCCTTGTTTTTTTTTTCAACCGTGTGACCACCTATTGATGTGTTCAGTCGAACTTGTTAAACAGAAGGTGGAGACTACCGGAAGTAACATCGAGCATAGACACATCAAAACTGCAATACAATGCTACATATGATTTTGCACTTCCTCTGTTAAAGTGCACATGTACTGGTAAAACATCAATAACAAAAATCTTTCGCTTTCAGCAGCTGTTCAACTCTCAATAAGTATGTCACCTCCAACTAAGTTTAACCATATCTCTCTCTCAAAAAAAAGGTTTAACCATGACCAGGCTACTACATCCCCAAGCGGCACATCGGACTGTTCTTAATGAGATTGAAATCAACCTGGAAAGATCAGGATATTAGCACAGGCTCGAAATAGCAGGAACAAGTTAATAGCACGCTACCTTTGGCCCAAAGAGGTCCCGAATGTTGTCGATTCCATAGAGGATCATGGTTGGCCTGGATTAAGCAGCAAAACTGAATCAGCACAGATTTCATGCAATTTGATAGGCAAAGCAAGGTTTCTTGCAACATACACTTCGAACGGTACTTAATCTCGTTTAGTTTTTTTTCCCTTGCTCTTCTATTCATTCAAGACATTAGGCAATACAGGGTTTTGGAGGATGGGAGATTTTGGGAAAATACCATTTAGAAGGTAAATGCACAAAAAGGGATCTTCAATGCGGAGAGTATGCTAGTTTTACCTTTCAAGTGAAAGACCCCATGCAATAACATTAACACCCTCTGGGAGTCCCATGGGAAGTAACATTTCGGGTCTGAACATGCCAGAGTTGCCGATTTCCACCCATTTCTTCAAACCATCATGGTAGCTGAAATAGGAAACACAACAATGATTCATGGGATCACGATAATCATGAAAATAACAGCAAACGAAGGTGTTCTGACCTGAAAATTTCCATACTTGGTTCAGTGTAGGGATTGTAGGCAGGTTTGAAACGCAGCTTTGACATGCCTAAGAGTCAGAAATCGAGATGCAACATTCTTAAATCTCTGTGTGAAGTGTAGCAGACGCAACAGATACAGGACAAATAAGAACATCAGCATGTGGAAGACAGTTTGAGGTATATGAATTCTACGGATGGATATAAGTGAATGAATGCCTCACAGTAAGAACTTGTTTGGCAGTATGCAACATTACACAACAACAAAATTACCTTCGGAATACGCAGTCCAAATAGAGATGGACAGATGGTTCACAAGATAAATAATCTAATATACTTAAAGAGCATGGTTGTATTACTAAAACATGATAAATTTAAGAGGGTTCTCCAGGAATGCAGCATTACTAAGTTCAAGACAAGAAGAGCACAAAAGGACAAAGCATCTCGAAGCAACTGTTATCACCAATAGAAGACAACAAAGTCACTATTTTGCATTAATCAAAGCTTGTTTACGACATGTAAATATGTCGTCCATTATCTTGGTAGTGTTTATATTGCAATTTAAACTATCCACCTTAATTATATTGCAGCCCTAGAAGCCAACTTGTCGAAAGATTTTGCAGTGCATGGAAAATAAATATTCTTGGAACAGTTGAACACAGGACAGTACGGTTTTTATGAACTCAACAGCAAGATATTATATAACAATGTTGATGGTTTTGGCTTAGCACCTAGTCTCGAGAAGAAATCTTCCAAAACACCTATCAGATCACCAAGCGTCAAACCATAATCACAAAAAAGACCTGAAATAAGAAGCATTATAAGTGGCTTCCTAGGAAGAAGGTTACTGTGTGACATCCAAGATATGGACCAAATATCAACCCAAGGCAAGAAAGAAGAGAATGGTTACCTTCTATCTGGTGGAATTCTGCAAGATGAGTTCGGTCCACAGCTTCATTCCGGAAAACACGATCAATGGAATAGTATCTCTTAGGAGCAAAAGGTTTCTGAACAACACATGGTGGTGTATCAATTGAAAAATAGCTCACGAATCATTCAACAGAACAGAAAGCGGAAATTGATATCAGCTCCACTAACTTATACTCCCTCCCGTTTAGAAATATAAGACATCTTAGCTTTGTGAAATGAATGTATCTAGACGTCTTTTAGTCACTCCGAACCTCTATAAACCTATAAATTAAAAGACGTCTAGATACATTTGATTTACAAAGTTAAAACATCTTATATTTCTGAACGGAGGGAGTATGTTACAAGGAACTAGACTAGAAAGAAATATAATAAGCATCGCTTAATTGCTATACCTCCTGCGCTAGCTTGTATAGCATCCTTGTAGAAACTGCAGTTGTGTGAGTACGAAGCAGGTTTTTCTCTGCTTCATCTCGCTTCCAATCATAACCATATCTGCAGAGAACAACCTCAAATTATAAACTCTCTGGAGAGAACAACCTCAAATTATAAACTCTGGCTAAATCCAACCATAAACACCATAACGTACCCTTTGGAGCCATAACCACCAGACTCATGGACTTGCTTTACTTTCTCAAGATAGTCATCAGGTAATTGTGTTGTTTTAGCAGGGGCTGCCAAAAAACACAATCAATCAAATATGTTTACACCAAAGTGATTACTGAACAGACTAACAGAACCTTTACCTTTGAGGAAAAATGTATCATGTGAATCACGAGCAGGATGCTGTTGGGGTTGGAACAGTGCATCGAAATTCCAGAAGCTACCAAAGAAAAGGCAACCATACGTAATATTAGATACATGTATGGAACCATATCCAGGAAACAGTGACATGCTTAATACGCTACATTATCTTCAAGTTTTTAAATGGTGTTGTCTTCGATCTATTAGAGCATCCCCACTCGTTGGGCGTTCCCAGGGAAAAATCCGGACCAAACTATGGCCGGACGGAACGCGTTTTCGGCCTGGGAACGCCGAGTTTCCCACTCGCGTTCCCAGGACGAGTTCCCAGGCGAAACAGAAATGGCAGAATATTTGAATTTTATCGTTCCCGCCGGCGAAATCTCGGCCAAAGGTGTTCGACAGAAGTACGCCCAACAAGTTCGGCGGCGAATTATTACAGAACTAGATAAAAAACTCAGCGATCAGTCGTCGACGGGATGGGCTCCTCCGGCGTGGACGATGCGACGGGGTTGGGCGTCTCGCCGGCGGACACCGACTGGTTGGAGGAGGTGGAAGCGAAGCTCGGCGTGGCAGTGACAGTGGGATTCGGCGCACGTCCTGGCGTGATCTCGGCGTCGTCCTCCTGAAGAATGGCCTTGCGGCGCGCCATGTACCAGGCCTAGACAGGCGAACTCATCGCCGACGTGTCCTCGCCGCCCATGAGGAACTGGAGATCCGTGTTCCTCTTCTTGGCAGCGAAGTTGGCCTTCAACAGTTCGAGCTTTCGGCCTTGGTTTTGGAGCAGCTGCGCCCACCTCTCGTCGGACTTCTCCGCCCTCATCTTGGCCTGTGCCTTCGAGTCGGCGATGCACTTCTCGATAGAAGCCTGCAGGCGCTCGGCTTTGAGCATCGCTGGCAACAGGGGAGGAGCCTCCGGGTTGTCCACGTCGTCCTTGGTTTTGGCGAGGCTCAGGCGAGTGTCCCGCCATTTCTCGCAGTGCTCAATCTCGGTGAACACATGGTGGAACTTAAACTCCGCCTTCATGTCGTCTCGGTACAAACCAAGTGCACGATGAAGCTACAAAATGCAAGACAAAGTGTGTCAAGATATGCTTGAGATTGTCATAACTTCGGCTAGTGTTCGCGAAATACCTTGTTGTCCATGTTTTCCCCGCTGGCTTGTGTGCGTTCCACCTCTTCCACGCAGTTGTGCCACTTGCTACACACATGCTGGATGAGCCCCCAATGGTTGGTCATGGCCTTCTCCCCTCGCTCCATATGAATTTTGCTATACTTCGGGTCGCAAAGGCTACGCTCGTCGAACGCTTGCTTCACGCGCTTCCAGTAGTTGTCGGAGTTTTGGTTGGCACCGGTGATGGGATCTATACTCACCGATTTCCAGGCTTGGGCGAGACAAAGGTCCTCGGGCACCGTCCACTTGATTCGTGCCTCCAATGCCGATGTGCCTGGCTTGTCCTTCGCTGGAAACACGGCGTCAACCTCGGCGTCCTCGGCCTGTGTCGGTTCGCCCTGCATCTGCTCGGCGTCGAGGTCGGCAAAATCCTGAGACTCGATGCTGCGTTCGGCGTCGGCACGGGACTGTTCTTGAGTGAAGGAGGGGTTGACGGCCGAACCTTGGGCGATCATGTCCTGCATGTATGTCTCGGCTGACATGTCGGCCGACATTCCACCGAACAGGTTGTGCGCATCGACCTCGCCGTAGGTTGCTTTCGACGAGCTTCCGCCGAACGAGAGTGGGCCTCGACGCATCGCCGACGACGAACCTGCATACACCGGTGAGGTGGAGTAGGGGATGTTGATGTCGACATTGAAGGCCGAAGGAGGGCGAGGCGCGGGGTAGGAGAAGACCACGTTCGGGTTGAACCCGCCGTCGAACTCGGGAGACGAGGAGTACCTCTACCAAGCATTCGCATGGCTCTCCTGGAAGCCGGCAGGCGAGATCGGCAAGAATCCGGCCGACGAGCCGACGCATGCCTAGCTTCCCCAGTAGGGGGGATACGGCGCCGGAATGACCTGCTTCGCCATCATCGCCGCGCACAACGCCACCGCCTGCTTCGCCCTCATCGCCGCCTGCTCGTTGGCGTGCTCTTGTTCTTGACTGAGCTTTGCCCTCTCCTTTCCCTCCCCCCGTTCGTCCGACAAGATCTTCCTCTTCTGCACAGTGGCCAGCCACTCGACGCTAGACACGCCCTCCGGCCTTGTCGCCGGCGCTCTCGGTTTCCTCGCCTTCTTCTCCCCCGAATCCTCGCCGAGTTTCGATCTGGGTTTGACGAAACCCTTGTGCGGCATGGCAGGCGAGAGCTCAACGAAGTGGCGGGAGTGGGGGGAATGGGGAAGAAAGGCGGGAGGGGAGCAAGAAAAGGGCGGGAGTTCGGCCTTCTCTCGCCGACAGAGCTGGCCCACGCCCGTTTTCGCTTTGTCCGGCGTTCCCAGGATGCTAGGAATGGCCTGGGAAGTCCAGACCAAAGTTCGCCCGAATCGGACGAAACCGGGGTCCTGGGAACGCGACTGGGCCGATTTTCAGCGTCCGGACCTAAATTTCGCCCTGGGATCGGCGTCCTAGGAATGCTAGTGGAGATGCTCTTACCCCTAAAATAACTTCAGGTTTGTTGAAAAGATCTATCATTACAAGGTACTAACCACAAGCAGTATGTAAAATAACAATAGCATGGCAGTTTATCAGCTGGAGTAGGACCAGTTGAGGGTAGGGAAGGTATACAGCTTATGGTTACTTTGTGTAATACAAACATTAGAACACACCTGCTCTCCACAAACATGTTTGTCGGCATCTCACAGAATCTGTTACATCAATAAAAATAATTAATCCGTTTTCTCAATATGCTTTTCTAATTGCAAATATCACGAGAAGATTATTTTTGTTTACCCCATCTCGAGGAAAATGCTTTGGATGGCATCACGGACCTGACGCAAATCCACCAAAGAGCAGTTTTGGGTTATCTGCTTTGTCACAGGAGCCATATGAAGAAATGGAGCAACTATTAAAAAAAAGTACCTCTAACAACGGTTGCACATATCCCATCGAGATAGGTTGTCCATGAGCTCCGTAATTATAATCTTTAAATTCTAGATCCTTCCATTCACCACTTCAGAAAAGAAAAATCATTTGAACAGAAAACGAATATCAGAAGTCTGTTACTGTATGCTACACACAATAGTTCAAAATAATCGATTTAGCATGACAATAAGTGTATGGGTATACAGAATAAATGAAACAGTCAATTTTGACAAAATCACAAAATGCTGTTATATAGCCCTGACAAATAAGATGGGTTCAACTTTGGAAACTGGCTTGAGCAAAGTGACACCAAATTACCTCTTGAGATGTTCTCGTGTGACATCAGTTGCCAAGATTTTTCTCTTTACAACAAACTCAGGTCCTTTCTTTAGTGAGTACCAAATTGACTTCCTGAAAAACAGTGAATCAGGTGTAAGGATTAGGCAAAATTGGCATTATTAAGATAAAACTTAACAACAATCAGACACTTGGTTACTATTCTCAATAGATTTATTATGGACGACAAAGCCACTGTAATTTGCTGGAACAGACCTAAGAGACTAAAGTATTCTTATTTTGCAATTTGGCAGATCACTGGTATGACAGATCATGTTTGCCCTTAAAGAGAGACGAAAGACAGAGCAGTGGGCAGTGGCAACTGGACTCTGCTGACTTCTTATAGCAAGCATATAACCTTTTCACTCTGTGCCCTGGTTTTCCAACCGACCGTATTTAATAGTGACAATCAGGAAATTTATCAATTTTGAGATGTGCCACAGCAAATGTAGAACAGCTATAGTGTCCAAGAGCCCAAGTCATCTTGACCACACAAATTTAAAAACCACAGACAAAAAGTTCTCTTCAAATAAGGTACTTACTCCTTTGTTATAAGCTTTCTTCTCTTCAAATCGTCGATCACTTTGTCAGCAATAACCTACACAAAAGAAATTTTTTCTCAAAGGGAGGTAAAGAATCCACAATAAAATTGTAGGAAACAGAATACTAGAACACAGGATAATTTTATTTTGTACAGATTAGAAATTACCAAAGTTGTCTAATAAAGGCTATGATGCATCGACAAGGATAAAAAAGAAGACTCGATACTATCTATTGTACCTAGCAGCTATTTGTGCAGTGCCATCATCACAATTTGGTAAATGGTTAAAATGCAAGTGCAAAATATTTGATGAATGACAAGCAATAAGAACACAAACCTCCCCATTCTCCAGCCTTTTAAGCTGCTCTTGCAACTCATCCTTGGTTTCCTCAACCTGAATAAAATAAATAACTTATTAGATGCCATGCCTACAGATAAAATCTTGATAGATGAAAGCACTGTCAACGACCTCTTACTGAACACAGAATTAGTTATTGCATTTTGAAAGAGTTGAACTATGATCAGCCAATTCCTACGTCTACAATTCAGACATGAATTGAACTCATTGCCCAAAAGAACACATTGCGCCCAAATGAACACTAGATACAGAAAGTGAGTTTCCTACAGAGATACACACTGAAACTCAACTCTATCTCTGAAAATAGATGAAACAAAATGAGCTAAACTCTATAGTGCTCCGAAGACATGAAATAAACTGAGCTCAGCTTCATACCTTTCTCAACACGAGGTCTTTATTCCCCTTCTCAAAGCCAATCCACTTGTTCTTGGCGGCTGCCTTCATTCCGATGTCGAAGACGTCCCCCAATTTCTCCTGCAGGGCATGACTCTAAGCATCAGCATTCCTCAGAATCCAAACCCTCGACTCCAATTGAACACCTAAACCCAAACCCTTGACTGTAACTGAACGCCTAATGCTGGTGGAAAGAGAAACCACCTTGAGCACGCCCTTGGATGCACCCTCCGGTGGGATGGCAGCGACGAGCTGCGCCTCGGGCGAGCCGCTCGCGGCGTACCCCTTGGCCTCGTTCGTTAGCACCCACGTCTCCTTGGTGATGTCCTGCGGGAGAGCGAGCTTGTTAGGAACTGGGATGGGATACGAATTTGGGGGGTTTGGGGACGGAGAGGGAGAGGGAGAGGCAGGAGCGTACCGAGCTCTCGACGATGCGGAAAGCGGAGAGGCTCTTGATGACGTCCTCGAGCTCCTTGTGCGGGACGCCGAGGGAGGAGGCGAAGGAGCGGGAGTCGGCGATCTCGGCGTTGGTGTTGAGGTGGGCGAGGAGGCCGGCTTCCACGTCCGCCGACGGCAACCTCGTCGCCATGGCGCGGGTCGGAGCGGTCCCCGCCTAGATTCTGAGCGGCGCAAGGGAACGAGGGAGACGAGCGATGCGGCGGCGACGGCGGCGGCGCTGGCTGCTGTCTCGTTCGGGAGATAGAAGGAGAGAGATAAAATGTCAAGGAAAAGTGAGGGCCAAGAAAGGTTTGGGTTCGACACACAGTTTGGGCCAAATCTGGCCAACGGGCCGTGCTTGGGCGAGCCAGCCCGTGGGCCCGCTTAAAAAGCCCGGCACAGGCACGGCCCGGCCCGTGAAGCACCGGGGCCGTGCCCGTGCCGCGGCTGCAGGCACGCGGGCCAGCCCGTCAAGGTGACGCCACCAGAAAATTTCAATATTAGTGCAAAAAGAGGAGTGTGGGGATCGAACCTGAGACCTGCCCTTCGAATCCCCTCATCCTAGCCAACGGGCCGTGCTTGGGCGAGCCAGCCCGTGGGCCCGCTTAAAAAGCCCGGCACAGGCACGGCCCGGCCCGTGAAGCATCGGGGCCGTGCCCGTGCCGCGGCTGCAGGCACGCGGGCCAGCCCGTCAAGGTGACGCCACCAGAAAATTTCAATATTAGTGCAAAAAGAGGAGTGTGGGGATCGAACCTGAGACCTGCCCTTCGAATCCCCTCATCCTAGCCAACGGGCCGTGCTTGGGCGAGCCAGCCCGTGGGCCCGCTTAAAAAGCCCGGCACAGGCACGCGGGCCAGCCCGTCAAGGTGACGCCACCAGAAAATTTCAATATTAGTAAAAAAAGAGGAGTGTGGGGATCGAACCTGAGACCTGCCCTTTGAATCCCCTCATCCTAACCAACAATCCAAGCAACCTTTTGTGATTTAATACAGGTTAGGACCTTTTTGTAGGCATATTTCGACGGGCCACATGAAAAAAGACCACGGTCCGGCGTGTCTAACGTGCCGTGGGCTGGCCCGTTTAGCCCAGGTGCCGGGCTCGGGCCGCCAGGCACGGCCCGGCACGGCACGTGGCTTAGCGGGCCACGACGGGCCGTGCCGCGTGCCGGGCCTGGGCCGTGCCGGGCCGGCCCGTTGGCCAGATTTGGTTTGGGCCAAGAAAAGTTTAGACAAGCCGAGGGCCGAGCTCAGCCGAGAGAGTTTCGCCGCGCCGCCTCGCCCTAAAACCACGAACCTCAGCCACAGCTCTCGCTTTCCTTCCCTCCCCTCCCCCGTCTCATATCCCGCTCCCGCGTGCGGCGTGCCCATGGTGAGCCCGTCGTCGCCGCGCCTCCTCTCCACCCTCCTCGCCGACCGCCTCGGCGCCCTCTCCGCCAGGCCGTTCCTCCGCTCCGGCTCTCCAGCTAGAGGTAGGTGCCGCGCGCGCGCCTGACGCCCCGCAGCTGCTCGCCTCCCGTGCTTCGTCGCCTCTGCCTCGGGGGAATTTTTTTTCGCTGAGATGGCTCCGGCTCGGGTCTCCTTTTGCAGGGCACAGGCGGTTGACGTGCCAGGCCACGAGAACGCTCTCCAACTTGGTGGATGCCCTCTTCAATAGGAGGTGAGCTACGTTTCCTCGCCCTGCTTGCTGGATTGCCACAACTGTTAATTAACCGCGAATTGTTCTTTCTGTTCCTGGGTAAATCATTTGCAACTGGTGCATAGGGTAGACATACCTTCTATAGTGATGCAGCTTGACCCATAGATGGACACATAATGGCCTGATTTTGGTTACTCTATTTGGGAGGAACACATCTATTTCCCATATTCTTGATCGGCCCTCTAAATTGACGCCACGTCTGGAAATGTCAGTTTATTCCTTCCCTGTTTCCAGTACATGGCAACCGGAAATCTCGGGTGCTCCCTCCCCCACTATGTGCATTGCTAGTTTCATTAAGGTTTTGGAGGCAGTGGTTGAAGCTTGATACACAATTACGTTTGCATATACTATATTGAATTTGTAAGTACGGATCAGGATTATGGAACTATTGAAATTGGCCATATCACTAAGATATTTCGAGATTCATCATGGATGTGAATCATTATAGGAAAGTGCACATAATGTCCCTTTGCAACAAAACTGGAGAAGATGAACCGTGTGGGTCACCAAGTTATTTTTCTACACAAGGACCAACAGGGAGCTACTTTTTTCGTTGCCCACAGTTGTAGGATATTCTTGTTCTGGTGATACAATCTGATTGAATAGTTACTTTCTGGAAACATTTTGCGATGCTTTCATTTCCAGGGGATAGAATGCTAAATGAGATAATTCTTGTATTAGAGTTAGGTAAGCAGCATTTGAAGTATTGTTAGATAAATAGAGGTAGGAAGTTCACTGAGTTTACTGATCTTATAGTATATGGTTTGAGCCTGTATGTACTCTGTGCTGCTCATATACGTTTGTATAGTGAAAATCATGGCATACATTATGCTGTGCTTGTTACATATATTACTTGTAGATGTCGAATCACAGATAAAAAAAATGAAGAATACTGTTGTATTGGTCTCTTCCTGGCAATTGTGCCCATCGTTTATAGGTGTCTGATATTTTTACTATTTGTATGGAGCATACATGTAGATTCACATTTGAAGTTTTTTTTTTGGACTTCCACAGAAGTCGGGATGACTCACTGGAAAATAACCCTAGACGCCTACGACCTGGGAAAGTGTCTCCTCGTCTAAGTGTTCCCAGTCATATACAGCTTCCTCCATATCTCAATTCCCGTCAAAGACCTCACATGAACAATGGACCTGAAATACATGATGAAAAAGGGATTGAATGCATGAGAGCTTCCGGAAATCTTGCCGCACAAGTTTTGAAGTTTGCTGGGACACTTGTGAAAGTAATGCTGTTATTGTTATTAGTACATGTTATTCTTTTTAATTGGTCGAACATTACATTCACAAGGGAAACCTCATTCCATTCTTCCAATACTTTGTTAAGAGAAAAGAGCATACCAAGCAAATGATCATCTGGTAATGGTTAAGGTGCTGGACACAACTGATACACGTTTTAAGTAGTTTGCCAAGTAAAACTGCCTTCTCATCTAAAGTATTGCATTCGCTGAAAATTATTGCATGTCAAGGGGACCTGGCCCTGCTCCCCCTCCATTAGTGTGCTCGGGCATGTGATTAGATTTTATCGTGTTATTTACTTTTCTTATGGCCTATACCTAAAACACAGAAGTAATTGTGTGTAGCCCTTCAGGAAGTATGACAATTGGTTTTCAGTAGAACATGATGTATGATCTTGCCTGTTATTCTCGTACTTCCCATACACGGGTGCTCTAAGGCTCAAGTATCAGAAATTGATTTGTTCTTATTTACAGCCAGGCATCACAACTGATGAGATAGATAAAGCGGTGCACCAAATGATAATAGATAATGGAGCCTACCCATCACCTCTTGGTTATTGTGGATTTCCAAAGAGTGTCTGCACTTCAGTGAATGAATGCATCTGTCACGGGATACCAGATTCTCGTCCACTTGAGGTAAGCCATCCAGAGTCTGGAGATAATGAATTTGAAAACATACCAAGAAATTTACAACTAATGTTTTTTTGGGCAGGATGGCGATATCATCAACATCGATGTTACTGTTTATCTCAATGTAAGCCAAGGATATTAGGTTAATTTATACATCTGCTGAGCTGACCCATTTTTATTTGCTACGCTTATCTCACAGACAAAAAGCAAATAAAGAAAGAAACTGAAGTTCTTATTTGTGGTAGATATCCTTCTGATGATTTTCTAGAGGATATTTTATTTTATCGATTTCTTGCATGGTTATGAACAAACATCCCACATTCCTTTTTCCATATTAGAGAACAGAAAACCTATGTTGGGCTTAGAGCATCCCCACTCGTTGGCCGTTCCTAGGCCGAAATCCGGACCTAATTTGGGTCGGACGAAACTCGTTTTCGGCCTGGGAACGCCGAGTTTCCCACTTGCGTTCCCAGGCTGAGTTCCCGCGTCGAATTGGGCGAATATAGGCGGATTTCATTAATATAGGCGAATTACATCGAATTCGGGCGAACACCTGAATTTAAACTACATTTAGATAATAACTAGAAAAACATAAAAAGGCCGTCGCCGTCGCCGAGGCCGATGCCGATGCCGGAGGCCGCTTCTACATGTTGAAGTCGCCGCCATCGTCGCCGCACCTCCAGGGCTGGTGGGAGGGGCCGGCCTCTTCGTCGTCGTCGAGGACGACGAGCGGCGTGCCTTGGTAGGCAAGCACGTGGCCAGTCCTGGTGTTCGGCCTGCTCCTGCCGGCGCTGGACGCGGAGCCGCTCCATCTCCTCCCAGTCCGCCCTGGACCAGGCGAGGATGTCTGGTGACGAAGGGTCTGGCGAGGGCGCGGCCTTGCGGAGTGATTGCTCCATCGCCATTCTCATGGCGAAGGCTTCCTCGTCGACGGGCACCATCCATTCCTCCGGCTTCGGCTGGCGAAGGCGGAGACGGCCGGTGGGCGGCGACGGAGCGCGGGGCTTGTTGATCCCTTGTCCTCAGCGGCGAGCGGATTGGCGTCTCCGTCTCCCGCTTGATTGGCCGGAGTGGCGGCGAAGTTGCCGGCACGGACCCGGAGGAGCGGGAGGCCGAGGCTGCGGAGGAGGAGGAGAGGCTGGCCATCCTCCTCGGCAGCCAGTTGGCCGGAGGATGGCGCCTCGCCCTTGACGCCAGCGTCGGGTTGCGGGGAAAGCCGAGGCAGGGGTTGTTGCCGGCGTGGATGTGCTCCAGCATGGCGACGAGCGTTCGTCTGGGAGGGCTCCACCAGCGGCGACGCGACGCCGCGTTGTTGCGCTTCGGCGGCGGCCCCTCGTGGCGGGCGAGCTCCTGGAGCCGCCGGTCGGCGAAGAACTGCTCCTAGAAGAGCAGTTCGTCGGAGTTTGGAGTTCGCCGGAGTTCGGAGGGGAGCTGCGAGAGAGTGTGAAGGGAGCCGGCGAGGGGTACAGCTTTTATAGGCCGAGGCGGGCGGCGAGGGCGGGAAAAGGGGAAACGGCGGGAAGTTATTGCCCGCCGGTCCGTCGTGGGAGCCGAGGAGGTGGCGGTGGCGTGGCATTACGGCGACGCGTGGCCGAAGCGACGGGCAGTTAATGTCCGGCGGTCCTCCGCGGGGTTTCGAGGCAGAAGGATGACGACGACTCGGCTTCCGTCGCTGACTGGGCGGGTCCACTCGCCGTCTTCTTTTTTTTGCCGAATTCGCTTCGTCCGGTGTTCCCGGGATGCTTGGAATGGCCTGGGAAGTCTGGACCAAAGTTGGCCCAAATCCGGACGAAACTGGGGTCCTAGGAACGCGACTGGGCTGATTTTCGGCGTCCGGACCAAAAAAACGCCCTGGGATCGGCGTCCTGGGTAGCCGAGTGGAGATGCTCTTAGGAGGTATAACTTCTCATGTGCAGCTTCAGTTGATATACATTATGTATATATGAGTATTGTAGTTTTTTTTAATAAACGCTGATGCTATAATTGGTATCTAAACTGACCCATTACATATGCTGATCAATGCATATTTGGTTCCAGGGTTACCATGGTGATACATCTGCTACGTTTCTCTGTGGTGATGTTGATGATGAAGCAAAGAAATTAGTTCAGGTAATTTCAATTCTGCGATAAGAATATTTGGTTAATACTCTGTGTCATTAAATATGCATTAGTCTATGAAGGCTTGAACTCGTGCTATTTGCTGGCATTAGCGATGTGCCTAAACTCCCTTTCATATATTCTTGTATTTTGCCTCTTGTACTTCCACAGGTGGTCATCTTTAAGCAGACATATATGCTATACAATGGGGGGATATGTACCCATGCAATCTGGACTTAATTCATTTGTATTTTATTAAAACATATATAAGTGTACTACACACTTCTATTTTCCAGTCATGTGGCAATAAGATCACATAAGTTTTTCTTAGAGAAGCTAAAAGTTTTTTCCTATGCATTATTTCGTTCAAAGTTTTATCTAATGTCTTTTTCCAACCAGGTAACAAAAGAATCTCTTGACAAGGCTATATCAATCTGTGCTCCTGGAGTGGAGATCAACCGCATTGGTAGAACCATACAGTAAGTAAATGGAGAGGTTGTACTATGAAGATTACATACACACTTGTATTTTTCTCATTACTCTTCTGCAATCTGTTGATTCTGTAACCAGGGGATTCTATATTTTAATTTAACTTCTGAAATTTTCTGCGGCAGAAGTTAGAAACTGGTGCTGTTCGGCTCTGCTGCATGGACTTTGATTACAGTGGACATAAGAATGGTTGCTTGTTTCTGATAAGCGATAACTAGTTGTGTCCTGGAATAAACTATATTAGTATCTTATAGTATTGAACATACTTTCCTCGTTGTCCATGTTACTTTGTGTTGCGCTGTACTTGGCTTGTTAGAATTTGGAAAAAAAATGTACCAGTGCCCAGTACAGTGATGCACTGACAGAGGTAGACTGTATGCTAGTGGAGTTTGTTTTTTGAATAGTTAATTGAACCCTTGTTCCTTCTATTAACTTCTGATTTTAGTCCGCTTATTGGATATCCTCATCATTTCTTCAAACTGAGCACTACCTTAATGAACTTTTCAATTTTTGAAGGGACCACGCAGACAAATTCAAGTACGGCGTAGTTCAACAGTTTGTCGGCCATGGTGTAGGAAAGGTGTTTCATGCTGAGCCTGCAGTGCTTCATTACCGTGAGTTTCAACATGAGAAACTTTATGTTTTACTCAATGCTATCTTAAACACTATTGAGCTTCTAGTTTGCCCTCGGGTTTAACAGAGGATGGAATTGTTGTTGCATTTGCTCTAGATCAGTGTCGATATGGAATATGTGACTAACGTCTCTGGAATTTGCAGGAAACAATGAAAGGGGCCGCATGATCTTGAACCAAACATTTACCATAGGTACATTTTTTCACTGTCTCTAGTGTGTGCACATGTTGGTGTCCTTATTTCTAGCATCAACAAAAGAATGTTGCATGCTTGTTACCTTGGATAAGAATGGCACATGTTAACTGTGATTACTTCATGAAATCAAAACTTTACTCCTTCGAGGCATGTGCTTTTTATAGCATTCAGGAATTCTACTTACACTTAGAATATCTGACTTTTGGTCATAGCTATCTTTCTGCACAAACACTCATGCATATTGCACACCCGATTCTGTTACTGCACGGGATGGGATCATCTTGTCCTTAACTCCTGAGATGGTCCTTTGCGCATTAAAGTTTGGCTCTAGCACAAGAAAAACTAAAAGAAGCTAAAGAAACTGGTATTTGCACAAGTATATCATTTTTCCTCTTGAATGAGTATAATTCAACCATCTTCAGCATAGCTCCAGCGAGGTCTGTTTATAAGCATCACTAGTCTTGTTCATGGAAAGCATATGAACACTCAACTTGTTTGCGTGTTCGTGTCATCAGAGCCGATGTTAACCGTGGGCAGCACAAACGCTACAATATGGTCCGACGACTGGACCGCTGTGACGGAAGACGGGAGCTTGTCAGCACAGTTTGAGCACACGTTACTGATTACGGAAGATGGGGTGGAAATACTGACACAGTGCTAAGCCCCCACTGAAGAGCAGAGATGGACAATATGCACAGCTGCCTGGGTAGACTTCATTTTTTTTCTGGGACTAGTTTGGTTCAATCAAATTCATCAATTGCATTGAAAGCTATACTTCTAAGTTCAGGATTATTGTTGGGATTACAGCGTGACAAGATCAGCCGTCGTGGCTAATGCAGGTAGGCCTGATATTTCTGACTGAGTTGGTTGGTTTCTGGGGTCGATGAATGGCACGTTTCACCGCATCTGTTGGTGGAAAGAGATAATGCTTTGCTTTGTTAATACTCTGGCAAGATTGATTGTGAGCTTGATTAGTCCCCAGCTGTTTCGTCAATCAGAGTCAGATCTTGTCCCTCCGTTCACTAACCATAATCAGACTTGCTTACATACAATACAATTAAATTAAAGAGTTAAATCCATGGTTAGTCATTGAACTTGCTTAGCAATAAGCAAAGTTAATACGAATTTATGGTCATCAAACTCGCGTTGGAGTATCACTCATGGTCACCGCTGGCGGCATAGAGATGTATTTGACGACGTGGCGCTAAGTGGACCCGCTGTTAATAATAACATATAGGTAAAGAATAACCAAGTGCTTTTTTGCAAAACAATCATCATTCTCTGGTTAACCAATTGCTTATCCCGTGACATGTACCTGTCCAAAAATATCTAGTGTTGCCGCCGGTGGAGCTCGCCGGCTCGATCCCCGCAATGACCTGTCCCAGACTCCAAAATGACCCTAGCCCCAAATAAATCCGTCGATGTCGCTATCGATGGAGCTCGCCGCGCATGCTCCCCCACCTCCCTCTCCGGCGCCCACTCCCCCACGGCCTCTACATGCTCGATGCAAAGCGCGTGCTCACTGTGCCCGCAGGCACGCTCGAGGACTGGAACCCGCGCGCCGCCATGCCCTGCGACTGGACGGGCGTCTCCTGCGACGACGCCGGTCCGTTCCCCTCCGTGCTCTGCTGCATCCCGCGCCTCGCGTCCCTCGGCCTCACCACGAACTACATCGGCCCCGACGTCCCCGCCAAGGCTGTCGTCGGGTGCAAGGCGATGTCAAGTCGCTCGCCCATCTCCTGGACCCTTTGCGGCGATGTTGCGCTCGGCCATGATGCAGTCTTCCTCCGCGAGCCGGACGGCTTCCTAGATGAGGGCGTTGGCCTGAGGAGCGCAGGAAGGGGGCAGGACCTGGCGGACCGCCGCGGCGATGGAGGCGAATGCGGCCAGCTCGGAGACAAGGTCCTCCTCCGCGAGCCGTGGACAAAGGCGAGGAGCGCGTCCAGGTGGTGCATCAACGACGGGTCGTGGACGGGTGGTGCGGCGTCGCGCGCAGGACCGCGCTGTGCGCGTCGGCGACGGAGGCCGTGGAGGTGATGGTGATTCCTGGGGAGACGAGGGTCGCCACGAGCCGCAGGAGCTTGATGGGCAGAGGCGGCCGGGAGACTGCTGCCGACCTCCGCTAGCCAAGACCTCAGAGGTGGGCAGAGGCGCATCTGGTTGGGACGTGGAAGAGAGGAGAGAGGGGAGGACGAGAGGGTCTAGGTGGGACTGACAAGTGGGTCCCACCGGTCAGTCTGACTAAGTTATCACTAGGCCAAATAATTAAGCATTTGACTGGGATAAAAAAACAAGTTTGAGGGGCTTTTCTGCAAATGAAACACACATAGAGGCTGACAGTAGGTCCACTCAGCGCCACGTCGTCAAATACATCTCTACAGCGCCTGCGGTGACCACGAGTGATGCTTCGACGCGAGTTTGATGACCGTAAATGATGCAGCCCGCCCTATGAACGCTACTACATCTACTCCTACGAGCCCCCCAAGTGGACCCATGACTCGCGCCCGAGCCAAACTCCTACAAGCTAAGGTTAACTCGCTCCTTTCCTTGTGTGATTTCGACACGCCCCTGGATGGTTTGCTACTTCACACACCCACCATGTGCATCATCATGTACGAAGAGAAGGACCCACGGAACGGAGAAACCACTGCGGAAGGGACCAGCCGCACTCAGGCGCCAGCGGTACTACCGGATACGGCGACCGGTACTACCGGTCCAAGCGGCACCACCGGCCCCTGCTACCGGACGCTCCAGGAGGAACCCAACCACGCCCGCGGTACTACCGGAGCTGGAACCGGTACTACCGGTCAGCGGTACTACCGCCCTCTACTACCGCTCACTACTGACGACCCCAACCAAAGCCCCAGGACTGCAAGCGGTACTACCGGATCTTGAGCGGTACTACCGGTTGAGACCGGTACTACCGGTCGCGAACCCGGTACTACCGGACGTGCCTGAACCTGTTCGCGTCAGCTCGGCCCAGCACCCTGTACCCCTCTCTATATTTTCCCATTTCATTCCTAAACTACCCCTGTTTATGTGGCTGGCCTATATATAGCCCCCACCCTCTATTGTAAACCCTAGACTTGGATAATTGTAGTTGAAGACACCCCTTTGAGGATCTATCAACTATTTGTCTCATGCTCCTTGACAAGGAGCACCAAATTATCCACAAACCTCTTAGATTTTGCCTAGTGCGTTCAAATTGTACAAGTCCTTGGGATCTCGGTGTCTCGTGCCCAAGTAGTCAAGATCTCATCAAGCCTCTCACCCCCGTTGTTGGCCGTGGGAGAGTGTCTTGCCCAACGCCGATCCTAGGGATTGTGTTGGACCGGTTGCCACCGGCGTGAGCTATCGGCTTGTATCGTGTTTTCGTGTGTGTGTGTGTGTTCATCGAGTTCTTCGCGTGTGTGTTCGTGGATTTCATCCCCTTCCCCCTTCCACCGCTTTCCCCTCGATTCTCACAGAATTCGTGAAAGATCGGGCCACCCCCAAGGGGTCACCCCTAACATATTGGTATCATGAGCAAGGTTGATCACGAATTTCCCCTCAATTTTTCTTCTATCCATCATAAAATCGAAAATTTCCCAAAAAGAGCCCCAAATCGCCTTCGGGTCGATCTTTGGATTTGGTGAGTTTTTCGTGGTTTTGGACCATAGAACTGTTGCTTTTGGAGTCGATCTACAGCCTTCTTATGTTCCTAGCCCAGCCTTTCGGTCAGATTACCACGAATTTGAGGATGTTTTCAGGTTGATCGTGTGCCAGGTCTACGCCAGGCGGTACTACAGGTCGTACGGGCGGTACTACCGCAAAGCACCGGTACTACCGGTCGTACCCGGCGGTACTACCTCTCGCTACTGACAGTTTTCCAGCTCCTTTTTGACACCTCAACTTCGTTTGCTGACTGACCTCTTTCGCTTGTTCGTGTTTCACGTGTTTGTCGACATACTAACAAAAGCTTCCGCAACAAAGTCACCACGCGCTCAACGACACCGCGACACTCGAACATCATCCACAACAACGGTTGCAAGTCGTCAACAATACCAAAGGTATAACTTGCGCCACTTTGACAACCCCATATCTTCCTTTGTGTGTATCTATCCTATAAGAGCAACTCATTTTGTGTTTGTCTAAGCATTGTGCACTTGCCTTTAGAAAGTGAGAGTGTGAGGGCAAATACAAAAGTTAACATAGTAGTATAGAAAGGAAGAAAAAGAATAAAAAAACAAAAGAAAAATAGAAAGATACATAGTCTCCCAATACAAAGAGAGTATCAAGCTTGTAAGCAAAAAGAGAGAGGAAAAAGCGCGCCAAGGCAAGTGCACAAATCCGTTGCTTATCCTCTTTTGGCAAGCGAGTTGTGGTCTCTCCTTGAGTTGGCACGACAACCGAGCGTAATCTTCGTTAGGACCTTTTGTGCTCATTTTCATAGTCGTGCTAACTCCCTTTAATCTCCACGTGTGCGTTCTCCCGTGTTTTGTAGATCTTATCCTTTTTGCTCTTGATCTTTGGTTCTTTACCACTTAGAACAATAACCTTTTACTTGGATTGTTTCGTTTGGTTTTCCACAATCCTAACCTTCCACCAAAAGCTTTTCAGAGTGTAGCTTATTTGTGTGTGAGTTTCTTTGCGATTTACCTTTGCAAGCTATTAGCTCTCTTGTGTGGCAATTGGTTTGATACAATCTCCAAGGTGAGGTAAAAGTCTAACTCCTCGCGTTCTTCTTCTCCATATACAACCCTTGTCGGCTTTGCATCATGGACAGGAGTGGCGAGTAGTCCCAACCACCACCACCTCAAGAGGACGACACACAATACATGACAAGATGGGATCATTGGAAGGTCCGAGGAGAATTCAACTACCGTTGTGAAGCCCTTGAGCGGCGCCAAGATGAACAATTTAGCGAAGCCCGAGTGGAATTCAAGAACATCGATAACCGCTTCGAAGAAGTCCGAGGACAAATGCATGCCATGCAACACAACCTCGGCCATCAAAATGAAGCTCTTGGTCGCGCCCTCGCCGCAACGGATGAGAAGCTTCAACGCCTCATTGATGGGCTAGCAAGACCACGATCGCGCGACTCAAGCTCATCACGGCACTCCTCAAGTGAATCAAGCGCGCCTCGCCGTCACGCTTCAAGGCCCAGGATGGACCCGTCCTTCACTCCATGAGCTCTTCTCAAGCGGTACCGTCTCCGCGACACACCGCGACGTCAAGCTATGATGGTGACCTCTCCGCAAGACCTCCAAGACGTGAAGCGAACCGTCCACAACCAAGGGCACTCGTGATTCAACACGAGCAACCTCACGTGGACCACCAAGCCCATCGACAACAACATGTTCCTTCAACAACAAGTGAAGCATCCGAAGTGGACGAACAAGATCGCCGTAGGCGTGAAGCACTCAAAGATCCACCAAGGCGTCATCATCGACATGAACGTCAATGTCGACAACATGATCATCATGATGAGCCTCCTCCACATCAAGAAGAAAGGGAGCATCCCATTGCGCACGCGGTTCGTCGTCCTCCTCGCCACATGGCGCAAGACAATGCTCATCGGCATCAACCACGACAAGAACAAGAGCAAGCTCTCCAAGCTTGTCGTGAGGACCAACAACCTCCTCCTCGTCCTCAACCGCGCCAACAACACGAGCAAGCTCCCCAAGATCGTCGTCAAAACCAAGTTCCACCACCAAACGCGGCACCTCAACAACCGCAAGGGCAACGCAACCATCACCAAGTAAGACATGAGAGCTCGGATGATGAAGATGACCGCCAAAATCATGGCAACCGCCGCCACCGGAACCGCAATGAAGAAGAAACTTTCGGCAAGCTCAAATTCACCATGTCCAAGTTCACCGGTTCCAATAAACCCGAAGAATATCTCTTGTGGGAACTCAAGGTTAACAAGATCTTCCGCATGCACAACTATAGCAATGATAAGATGATGGCCATGGCCTCCCTCGAGTTTGATGAGTATGCCAACCTTTGGTGGGAACAAGTCCAACTCGCTCTTGAAGCAAAAGAAGAGCCTCCAATCTCAACTTGGCAAGATATGAAGGCTCATATGAGATCCCGCTTTGTTCCTTCACACTACACGCGTGACCTTTTCAACAAGCTTCAAACGCTTAGTCAAGGGACACAGACCGTGGAAGAATATTTCAAGCAAATGGAGCTCAACATGATCCGGGCCAACATTGACGAGCGTGATGAACAAACAATGGCACGTTTCCTCAATGGCTTGAACCATCCAATTAAGCGCATCACTGAGTTCCAAAAGTACAACAACATGGTTGAGCTTGTACACATAACATCAAAAGCCGAACGTCAAGTGCAAGAGGACATCAAGTACAACAAGCCAAAGACGTACTTCACCTACAAGCAAGCACCAACCACTACTTCAACAACACCAAGTGGAAGCTCATCGAGTACCACCAAGCTTCCCTTCAAGCCAACACTTCCTCAAGGAAAACCTCCCCCAAGTGGCAAATACACAAAGGATGATCAACCATTCAATGGTGAGTGCTACAAGTGTGGATGCAAAGGACACAAGTTGGCCACATGTGGAAACAAGAAAGTTTTGTTCATCCACGACAATGGCGATGAAGAATACTTGAGTGAAGATGAGTTTGATGCAAGGGTCAAGGAAGCATTGGCTAGGCAACATTTGGAAGATGACCAAGAGCTTCTTGTGTGTGAGCATGACACAAGTCCATCGCTTGTGGTCACAAGGGTCTTAACTACTCAAGTCAATGAGAATGAAGACCAAAGATCAAACATCTTTCAAACTCGTGCTGGTATCAATGGGAAGTCCATCAAAGTTGTCATTGATGGAGGGAGTTGCCATAATCTTGCAAGCACGGAATTGTGTGAGAAGCTCAACCTCACCCTCCATCCACACAAGCATCCCTACCATATACAATGGCTAAGTGACCAAGGGTCCGTCAAGATCAAGCACACCGTTTCGGTAACCTTCTCAATTGGACCATACAAGGACACGGTGGAGTGTGATGTGGTCCCAATGACGGTTTGCCATATGTTGCTAGGAAGGCCGTGGCAATATGACAAGCGTGCTTTGCATGATGGTCACATAAACTCTTATACTTTCAAATGGCTTGAAAAGACTTGTGTGTTGCAACCAATGACTCCTAGCCAAATAATTGCGGACAATGCAAAGGCTTTAGCGAGGGCGCAAAACACAAAACCACATTGTGAGAAGAGTGGTGAGCGAGAGAACCACACTATAGTGAGTGAGAGCCATAAGCCAAACTCGAGTGGAAAAACTAAGAGTGTTCTTCTTGCCACCAAAAGTGAGATGAGAGAAGTGCGGAGCAACCCATCCATCTTGCACTATGTCCTTGTATGCAAGGGACTAGCGCAAGGAACTAATGACTTGACAAATGTTCCTCCTTCTTTGATGGCTATTTTGCAGGGATTCCAAGATGTATTCCCCGAAGAGCTTCCTCATGGACTACCCCCTCTTCATGGAATCGAGCACCGCATCGACCTCATACCCGGCGCTCCACTCCCAAACCGCGCCGCATATCGCACGAACCCGGAAGAGACGAAGGAGATAGAACGACAAATCAACCAACTCGTCTCCAAAGGTTTGATCCAAGTAAGCACTAGCCCAAGCGCGGTCCCCGTGATTCTAGTTCCAAAAACGGATGATACGTTGCGGTTATGCATGGACTGCCGTCCAATCAATGCTATCACCGTGCGTTATCGACATCCTATACCGCGTCTTGATGACATGCTTGATGAGTTGTGTGGAGCCACTATATTTTCAAAAATTGACCTTCGTAGTGGTTACCATCAAATTCGCATGGCCGAAGGTGATGAGTGGAAACCTCCTTCAAGACCAAGCTTGGTCTCTATGAATGGTTGGTTATGCCGTTTGGCTTATCAAATGCCCCATCTACCTTCATGCGCCTCATGAACCATATTTTGAGATCTTTCATTGGGAAGAGTGTCGTTGTTTACTTTGATGACATCCTTGTATATAGCAAGTCACTACAGGAGCATGTTACTCATGTTAAGGAGGTCCTTCAAATCCTTCGTCATGAAAATCTATATGCTAATCTCCCCAAGTGTACCTTTGCAAAAGACAAACTGATTTTCCTTATTTGTTGTGTCTTCTAATGGCATTGAAGTGGATGTCTCAAAAGTTAAGGACATACGATATTGGCCCATCCCTACCAACGTTAGTGAACTTCGTAGTTTTCATGGGTTGGCCGGCTTTTACCGTCCCTTTGTGAAAGACTTTTCTACCATTGCTTGCCCCCTCAACGAATTGACCAAGAAAAATGTCACATTCGTTTGGGGCAAAGCACAACAAAAGGCTTTTGATGAGCTCAAAAAGTGACTCACCGAAGCATCACTTCTTGCGTTACTGGATTTCACAAAAACTTTTGAGATTGAATGTGACGCTAGTGGTATTGGCATTGGAGGCGTCCTTATGCAAAATGGGCGTCCTATAGCATACCATAGTGAGAAACTTGACAGCGCACGCCTTAACTATCCAATTTATGACAAAGAGCTTTTTGCCTTGGTCGTGTCCTTGAAGTGTGGCAACACTACCTTTGGCCCAAAGAATTTATCATCCATTCCGACCATGAGTCGTTGAAATATCTTAAGGGCCAAGCCAATTTGAGTAAAAGGCACGCCAAATGGGTTGAATTCATGGAATCCTTTCCTTACATTGTCAAGTACAAGAAGGGCAAAGAGAATGTAGTAGCGGACGCCTTGTCTCGCAAAAACACAAACCTTCTTACGCGACTCGAAGTAAATGTCTTGGGTCTTGATGCCATCAAATTTTTGTACGCGTTCGACCCATTCTTTGGATCAATTTTTGCAAAGTGTTCAATAGACAAAGGGGTTGATGATTTCTATTTGCATAAGGGTTTTATTTTCAAACAAAACAAGCTTTGCATTCCGAAGTCGTCTCTCCAAATTTTTCTTCTTCAAGAGTCCCATGGTGGAGGACATATGGGTCACTTTGGCCGTGACAAGACATACGACATGCTCTCCACTCACTACTATTGGCCCAAGATGAAGCGTGACGTGGAGCGCCACGTCCAACGATGCACTACTTGTGTCCAAGCTAAGTCCAAATCTAACCCCTTTGGTCTTTATATGCCATTGCCTATTCCTCATGCACCTTGATCGGACATTAGCATGGACTTTGTGTTAGGATTGCCTAGATCTAAACATGGACATGATTCTATATTTGTGGTAGTGGATCGCTTTTCCAAAATGGCACACTTCATTCCGTGCCATAAGACCGATGATGCTTCACATGTAGCAAATTTGTTTTTCAGGGAAATAATTCGGCTACATGGTGTACCAAGAACAATCGTCTCCGACCGTGACGTCAAATTCATGAGCTACTTTTGGAAGACACTCATGGCCAAGCTCGGCATCAAGCTCCTATTCTCGTCCGCCTCGCATACCCAAACCGATGGACAAACCGAGGTCGTCAATCGAAGCCTTGGCACACTTCTACGTGTGTTGATAAAGAAGAATCTTAAAGATTGGGAGGAATGCATCCCACACGCCGAGTTCGCCTACAATCGCGCAAAGCATTCCACCACCATGATGAGCTCGTTCATGATCGTCTATGGATTCGAGCCTCTCACCGCGCTCGACATATTACCTCTTCCTCTACACGACCGCACCAACATGGACGTTGGCAAGCGTGCCCAAGCAATGAAACAGCTACATGAAGACACAAGAGCTACGATCGAGCAACAAGTCCTTCGCCAAGCATCAAGGCTAAACAAGAACAAGAAAGAGATGATCTTCGAAGAAGGCGACCTTGTGTGGATAGACTTGAGTAAAGACCACTTCCCCAAGGATCGCGACTCCAAACTCAAGCCAAGAGGTGATGGACCGTTCAAAGTACTCAAGAGGATCAACAACAACGCCTACATCATCGATATTCCAACATCGAAGTACCTTGTGAGCCCAACGTTCAATGTTAAGGACCTTTTACCCTTCCATGGAGATGATGATGTTGAGAAGGTTGAAGAGTCGAGGACAACTCTTTCCCAAGGGGGGGAGCTGATGCAGCCCGCCCTACGAACGCTACTACATCTACTCCTACGAGCCCCCCAAGTGGACCCATGACTCGCGCCCGAGCCAAACTCCTACAAGCTAAGGTTAACTCGCTCCTTTCCTTGTGTGATTTCGACATGCCCCTGGATGGTTTGCTACTTCACACACCCACCATGTGCATCATCATGTACGAAGAGAAGGACCCACGGAACGGAGAAACCACTGCGGAAGGGACCAGCCGCACTCAGGCGCCAGCGGTACTACCGGATACGGCGACCGGTACTACCGGTCCAAGCGGCACCACCGGCCCCTGCTACCGGACGCTCTAGGAGGAACCCAACCAAGCCCCAGACGCCCGCGGTACTACCGGAGCTAGAACCGGTACTACCGGTCAGCGGTACTACTGCTCACTACTGACGACGCCAACCGAAGCCCCAGGACTGCAAGCGAACTACCGGTTGAGACCGGTACTACCGGTCGCGAACCCGGTACTACCGGACGTGCCTGAACCTGTTCGCGTCAACTCGGCCCAGCACCCTGTACCCCTCTCTATATTTTCCCATTTCGTTCCTAAACTACCCCTGTTTATGTGGCTGGCCTATATATAGCCCCCACCCTCTATTGTAAACCCTAGACTTGGATAATTGTAGTTGAAGACACCCCTTTGAGGATCTATCAACTATTTGTCTCATGC
Organism: Avena sativa; assembly: GCA_916181665.1. Lineage (NCBI taxonomy): Eukaryota > Viridiplantae > Streptophyta > Magnoliopsida > Poales > Poaceae > Avena > Avena sativa. The sequence continues at coordinate 131,739,664 of OV702298.1, forward strand.
TCCTTGACAAGGAGCACCAAATTATCCACAAACCTCTTGGATTTTGCCTAGTGCGTTCAAATTGTACAAGTCCTTGGGATCTCGGTGTCTCGTGCCCAAGTAGTCAAGATCTCATCAAACCTCTCACCCCCATTGTTGACCGTGGGAGAGTGTCTTGCCCAACGCCGATCCTAGGGATTGTGTTGGACCGGTTGCCACCGGCGTGAGCTATCGGCTTGTATCGTGTTTTTCGTGTGTGTGTGTGTGTGTGTTCATCGAGTTCTTCGCGTGTGTATTCGTGGATTTCATCCCTTTCCCCCTTCCACCGCTTTCCCCTCGATTCCCACGGAATTCGTGAAAGATCAGGCCACCCCCAAGGGGTCACCCCTAACAGTAAATTTATATTCCCGTTGTACAATGACCGTATTGACTTTGCTAAGCAAGTTCCATGACTAACTATGGATTTAACTCTAAATTAAATTCCCAGATACATGAAAGTTGAGACAACTAATTTGGACGGAGGGAGTTGTATTTTCTCCTCAAATTTTTAACTACTTACTCTGTTTAAAAATAACTAACTTAAATTTGTTTAGATTTTTATTACACTAAATGCGTCTCTAGATATGAGGGAGTAGTATATTTGGCATGTTTGCGGCTGACAATCTGCCATGGTTTGTTTTTCCATGTAGTCCAACGGTAAGAGCATCTCCACTCGCCTACCCAGGAGGCCGATCCGGACGTCGAAATTACGTTCGGACGATGAAAATCGGCCCAGTCGCGTACCCAGAGAGCTCTTTTCGTCCGGATTTGGGCCAACTTTTGTCCGGACTACCCAGGCCGAACCCAGGATCCCGGGTACGCCCTGGGACGCCGGACGAAGCGAATTCGGCGAGTGGACCAGCCTGTCAGCGACAGAAGCCGACTCGCCGCCATCCTTCCCGCCGTTTTCCTTTTCCCGCCCTCGCCGCTACACCCCTCCCGCCATTCTTCCGGCCTATAAAAGTCGTACATCTCGCCGTCTCTCTTCACAGTCCCTCACACCACCACAACTCCGGTGAACTTCGGACGTTTGCACCTTTCTTCCTCCTCAACTCCGTCGAGAAGCCATGGTCGAGGGACGACGCACGCTGTCGCTGTGGGAATCCCGGCTGCTCCACGAGGTGCGCTATACGGCGCCGTCGGACACTCAGTGCTGACGGGATCCCCGTTCTGCCGGTGCCGGACGGAGACGACCTCGCCGGAGAGATCCAGGCGGCTATCGCCGCCATGGAAGACCCAGAACTGGCCGGAGAGATCTAGGTCGCTATCGCCGTCGTGCAAGACACGGATCTCGTCGAGGATCTGGGCAACCTTGTCTTCTGGCCGTAGCTCAGAAAGAACGGGTTTTTTTCCCCATAATTTCATATGCTAGCGATCGAGTTGGCCTCCTGCGCATGTCCACATGTCCACTTGTCGTCCATATCACGACGATTTCGAGGGCAAAGCTCGATTAGGATAAAACTGAGTCAAATTGACAAATTCAGTGCTACGATTCTGCAATTCGCGAATGAAAGAACTAAATCGAATCAGCCATGCAAGTACAATGACTTCTACTGTATTTAACTCTTAACCAGTAATCCACTGTGATCTCACCGACCGTAGCAAATCTTCGCAACCGCTCCACTGAACCCTGACCTACACGCTGTCGGTAGTTCTCTACATACGGCGGCTGGTATCTGGGCCCCACTACGCCATCACATGCTGGGACCCACCTGTCCGGGAGGTGGGAAATCCCCACGACGCCAGAGTACTTTATCCCTACCACCTTTACCGCACCACCTTCCCATGCTCGTCTCCCCCCAATTCCTCCACACAAGTTCCTCTGCGGAAACGAGAGCCGCGCCCGGCCCGGATTCTAGAAGCTTCGAGCACTGCCAGCAATCGGCTAGCCCCAAACCCGGCTAAGCCTGTGGAGGCATCTCGGCCGCGCGGCCCGTGCTCCCCGCGGGATCGAGGAGCTCCCGAATCGGGGGACGGCGGCCGCGAAGCCCAATGCCGCATCGGCGGCGGTAGGGATGGCGGCGGCAGCGGCGATATGGCGAGGGGAATAGAGCGGGCGGCGTCGTTTGGCGGCCGCGCGACGGCGGGGTGGTTCTCGTACCGGCGCGTCACCGTGGCCGTGTGCATCGCGAACCTCGTCGCCGCGCTGCTCGTGCTCCGCTCCCTCACCTCCTCCTTCTCCCCCGCGCCCACACGTGTCGAGGTCGTGCAGTACACGGAGGAGCAGATTAGGAGGGTGGAGGAGTCGATCCGGATTCGCCGCGAGGCGGAGCCCGTCGAGCTCGTCCAGGCGGTACCAATCTAAATCTCATTGCCAAATTTGATACTCTAGCTGATTAGTAGTATAGTTCTTGTTATGACTTGCGATCTGATTCTCGAGCTATTTCGGAGCCAAAAGGTGAAGAAGCTGCGGAAGGTTTTCGCACGGGAGGAGAAAAGGCGGAAGGAGCTGCCGTTGGAGCTGAAACAGAAGGTGTCGTATGACATCGTGGGGCGGCTGCACGGTTTAGGGGATAACAGCAGCAGCATCCAGCAACGAGGTATTCTGCGTGTCTGGTTTCAGATTAGCAGCGTAGGAGTGTAGTACTGTTTTGTGTACAATGAAGTGAGCTCCTGAGTTCCTTCCAGAATATTGAGTTTGGACTTGTCTGGTTTGGTTGCGGCAGGCCTATTTCTTAGCAGAATGTCATTTTCACGCGTTCAGCAGATGGGTGAAGTAGGTTCCTACATGATATTCTTTTGCTTATTTCGACTAGTTTGTCAGATGTTGTTGCATTGCAAGTGCTCTCTTGCAGGTGTCAGTTGACTTTTACACTGTTATATATAGAGTTTAAGACAAGCTAGAATTGTAGGATATTTTTTTGCTGTTCATTACTTGCATTTGCTACATACAATATCTTGATTTTTTTTTCATTTGTTAAAAAGCAGCATTCCTTTGATTAATTTAAGTTGTCGTCTTGGTTTGTGATATCGAAATGCTTATGTTTCTTTTCCAATATATGCCAGAAGCTTTGGAATCATGGCGTGTTGAGACACTAAAACATACCAGAAGTGCATCCATTCAGAACTCATCAAATTTGGGCCTCTCCAATGAGGAAGCACGTATGTGAACTTTTACTGTTAGCAACTACTCACTTTTAAATCTTCAGTTTCATTCCAATGATTTGGTACCTCTTTGGTGCGTCCAAATTGTTTCTTTCTTCTCTTCTCAATTGTTACACTTGGGTTTCAACCTTCTATATAGGAATGTTAAAGCGAACCCTGGAGTTCAACTGGCATGCGTTATTGGAGGATATTGGTCTTTGGATACCAATAGAAGTCCCACACATTGAACATGATGACAAACCTGAGAATGAACCAGAAGGTTGCTTCTCTAGCATTGTCTATTTTAATTATGTTTTATAAAGCTCAACACATATGTGGTGTCAAGTCTGACCTTTTTAGTTAGGATTATAATTATAGATTAGCTTTTTAATTGCTCAAAGAGATTGAGTTTCAAACAAATTGTTGCAGAAGAAGAGATCGTAGCAGGTCCACCCCTGGATCCACAATGCAATGCTGAGCTACATGCCGATTATGGTGGCGCTGCCGTGAAATGGGGCTTAACGCACCACAAAGAATCTGCTTCTGATTGTTGTCAAGCATGTCTAGACCAGGCTAAGAATGCCAAGCCAGGTGAAATGAAGTGCAATATATGGGTTTATTGCCCATCAGAGTTTGGTTGCTATTCACCAGACAAATATGAGCATAAACATCAAGAGTGTTGGTTAAAACAGGTACATGTGCTTGTTTTTGAGTCTGTCTCACCATCGAAGCTATTGCCCTTATATATTTGCATCTTTAACCATATTGTTTGGATGGCTATTAGGATTATCTGTTTTTTCCTATTTCTTAGATTGGCACAAGAGTTCATAATGCATATGTGAAATGGGACAATTTGTTGTTTAGTAACTGCACAGAGAGTGGCGTTTGTTAGTGGTTTGAATAGCAGAAACAAAATATAGGCATGCTTGCGGATGTCCGTCAATGATTATTTGGAGGAGTTAGGTTCAGTCTAGCTGCACTCACTACGTGGCTGTTGAACAAATCAAATTGATATTTGTGATATGCACTCCTGATGTAATGTTTTTCTAATGTTTATCAGCGTACGAGGATTTGTTCTATGCCAATTTATCTATTTAAACTCTCGAACAATGTTGATTACTGTATATATATTTTCTGTTTAAGATGATATATGACATTCATTGTTCTTCATCCTAGCTAATTATCTCGTGATGCTTTTCAGGATGACCGGCCTAAACTGAACTTCAAAGACAAGTACACGGAGTCTTACAGAGATTCTCATCCCAGAGCCCCTGTAGTTGTGCCTTGGATGTCAGGTGTCACCAGCACATGAGCTGATAGGCCCCAGTGGCGATTGGGTTATTTGCACTGATGCAACTTTACTGACACCTTCATACATCATTCTTTTATTTGCCACGACACCGTTTTGATTTTCTGGTGTATATGATGTAAAACGTAGATTAGACCATTTGAGAAAGGAAGCTTCCTTTGAGGCAGGCTTGTTGATGGTGTAGAGGTCAAGGGATGTGTGGTGTCGATGAAACTAAATCCAGTGATTCAGGTCATGGTCACCTCCCACTTTTCCACTCTAGTTGGTTTTTTCTGTATTATTATTACTTCCTCCCACTCATATTAGTTGACTTGGATTTGTCTAGATTTGAATGAATCTAGACACTATTTAGTATATAGGTTTATCCAAATTTTAAGAAATCCAAGTCAACTAATATGGGTCGGAGGGAATATTATTATTCAGTTAATCGCATGCTTCTTATCTTTTTTTCTGAAATACCCTCTTGGTTTTATGTTTTAGCGTCAACCAGTAACTTAGCAGTTAGCACCAACAATTATATGCTCCATCCTGAATTAGATATAACATGTATCTATACGTTAAAAGATATATAGATACATACGAGTTTAGTTCCATGATATCTAATTGGGATGGATGGAGTAATAGTTTAAAAAAAAAATCATAAACTACCATCTAGACCTCTGTATGTGGAAATTGAGGCTCAGGGTCTTCAGTTCTACAAATAGGAGAATCAAATTTTTAGATATGACATGTTTGTCATGTCATTCATTTGCAAAGAAACAAAAAATAAAATTTGATCCACATCATAGCAAGCGGAAAAGACAATCATGGTAACTCGAAATGCAATTTACATTAATCGAGCCTATTAGCTTCGTTGTTGTTCTTTCCTACTATCTTGTTTCATAATTTTCGTGATGGTGTCACGACAGATGTCATGGATAGGCTTGAGTTGCGGTTGGGGCCTTATGGAGGCAAGACGAATCCGAGGAGAGGGAGTGCGGTGAAACCACACACTGAAGGAAGAACTCAACTCTTTGAACACTAGGAAGATGGTGTGATTCACTTGCTTATTCTCTCTCGTTGGATGTTATAAGTGCTATTTGAGATGTTTTCCTTGTAGCTACTAACTTGAAGAAGATGTGGTCCCCCTTATAAGAACTCAACTCTTTGAACACTAGGCAGGCTTCTAGTTGTGCCTCTCTCTAAACCTTGCTATGTCCCTCCTTATATAGATGGAGTTGCAGGGTTTACATTGTAGATTGTAGGGTTTACTGTTTGGATATTCCCCTTACCCTATAGGCCAGGTCACAGGGCCACCAGTCAGCAAAGCACCCTTGCCAACGTTCTTCCTATATGTAAGCGCTCCTTCCTTTGAGCATCAACCATTGCTTTAAGCGTCACCCGGCTCCTTTGGATGTCACTCGGTGGCGCTCCCCTCATCGTTCTCCTTTTAACCTAGCTTTATTGTGGTCCAATACGAAGCTTACTCGAAAAGGTGCTTTCTTTCTTCTCTGACTCGGCTTCACTCCTTGAGACTCGGCCTTTAAGTATCTGCAAACAAGGAAGCTAAGCATCGTCTATGCCAACATACATCTTATGTCGGCCAAGAACTATTGTTTGAGACATGGCCGTTTCTTATTCGGCCAGCGTTGCCCTGACCCGGCTGAGCTCAGGCCAGTCTGACACTAACTTTTACCTCTTATGACCCTACCGGGAGTTATTCCTGCGACATTAGTCCCCGAAATTGGTGAGGTCTAGTGGTGTTTATTGTTAGGCCTTACCAGGTTCCTTTCATTAACATGGAACTTCTTTTATTCTATCCTTTCTTATGCCGGACTTCTACATGACTGTGTTCACCATTTGGCCTCGATCTTTGCCGAGTTAATTATTTCTAGGACTCAATCTTGCCTTGGCCGAGTCTGCTTCACCCCTTCCGAGTTAGTTTGTCTATGCCGAGTGTTTTTTCCTTGATCATTATTTAGATCGCGGGCAACGCGTAATCATGATACTTTGCCTCAAATTCTTCCTAACCCTGACAGCACAGTGACTGCATCGTAGTGACATCCGTCACTGTGGCGGTCACATCGAGCAGCGCCTCGGGCCACTCGTTGACCAGTGCGGTGCGGCGCTTGGTGTGGCCACCGCACACGTGGCACAAGCCTATGCGCCAGTTACTCGCATACACGGCCACAAGGTTGCTCTTCTGCACAAACCGATCCCGCGATTGGGGTTTTACCGTGCCCTTAAGTAGGGGCGTGGGGGGAGGGGGAAACTGCCCTGTCATTTCATCTTCCCCCCTCTGTTCCTCTTCTTCCTCGCGCCGCCCTCTGTTATCCTTGCGATTCTCATCTGCATATTTCCCCAATTCTCTCCACCATGAGCATTTCTCTGCTCCGACGAGGCGCTGCTACGCCTCTGCTTCTTCTCGAGTTCCATCGACGGGGCCTTGGCAATCTATGCCACTTCCAACGGAGGAAGCGAGCGACGTGCTGGAGGAGATGGACGCCCGCGACGCCGGTGAGGAGGTGGAGGAGCATGAAACCGTCGGCGAGCGCGGTTCGTGGGAAGGTTCTGAGGTCTCAACGGAGGAGATCGATTGGATCCGTGCTTCTCGACGGATTCCTTTGGCGGTTGCCTGCCGCCTCCCTATCGGTGAGCTTGCTCCTAAGCCCGAGCCTGGGGAGCGCGTTGTCTTTTTATCACACTTCGAGCGCGGTTTTGCCCTTCCTATTAGCAATTTCTTCAAGTCTTTCCTCATGACCTTTCATTTGCAAACACATCATCTGCCTGCCAATGCCATTGGCTCATTGTCTTGTTTCATTTCCGCCTCTGAGGGCTATCTTGTCCTTTGTCCCACTGTTAAGCTCTGGGCGAAGTATTTCTTGTTTCGAATCCAAGTGATCCCGGAGCCGGGAGTTCCTTCCGGCCAGAAGCGCCTTACCTAATGTGGGGCTGCTAGCATCACGCCGAGGAGAGGCTCAATCTTCCCTCGGGTCCAAGGTTTGTACTCATGTAAGAAATGGCAAAAGACATTTTTCTATGTCAGGAATACTGGCTAGGTCGACATGATCCGACTACCTGAGTTCAAGGATAAAGTGCCGGATAAAGCCTTTGGAAACTCGACCCAAAAGATATAGACCTCTCTGTTAACGAGGCCCACGCCCTCTTGGAGAGATTGCTCGATGAGAGTGAGGGGCGAAAACTGGCTGGGGAGGACTTGATGTGCACTTTCATTAGTCGCTGAGTCAACCCCATTTGGCTTCGTTCGCACAAGATTTGTTTCATGAGCGGTCTCTTGGATCCGTGCCATCATTCAACTTTCGATCTCCCCAAGGACGTTGTTGCCCGCCGACTTAGTTCAATCTTTAGACTGACCGTGCCAACCAACTGGGAGTGGAGCTTTGCCCCCTTCGATCACGAGCATCTCGTTCCCTAGGTAAGTTTTCGGGTTACTCGTTTCTCCCGTTATATCTTACTCGGATCGTGTCGGGTTCCTGTCACTCAGTGGCTATTTATTAACATTATTCTTTTGCTTTTCGCGGAACCTTATTCCATAAGAAGGTGACAACACCTGTCCTGCCCCTGCCTATCATGATGACCGTGAAATCCCCGACGATGAAGATTTCGACACTGAAGCTTTTATGCCCATTCCTTATGCCGCTACGGTCCTTCTCCGGGTAAGACCCCTACCCGAGTATCTTTGAAGGATTGGCCACATGACGATGATGATGATTTTCAAATTTAGATGTATATAACCCTTGTCTCATATCTTTGGCTTATTGTAACATCCAAAAAAATACAAAACAAGGATCATCAAACTCTAATCACTAAAATTAGGGTTAACAAAAACTTTGATTAATTCAAATCATATGAATGCATGTGTGAATGAGATGATTTGATATATGCATGAATGAACTTGTGTGATTAACCTAAATAGTAAGAAATGGTTTAAAGAGGAAAATAACATCATATAAAACATTTCCATGCAGAAACAAATCAAGAGAAAATCAAAAACAAATCAAATAAAGCAAATGGTCATTTTTGCCAATCTTGCTCACTAGGTCACTTTGAGTGCTTCTAGTCCAAGATTTCAAACAGAAACTTTCCCAATTCTTTTCACCCCTTGCTAGAACAAGTAAAATTAAATCAAAGCCCACCTTTCAAACTTACAGAAACATTTGGCAACCTCATTCAAATCACATTTCAAAATTGAATCTTTATCATATGTGAAGATCACCCATTTTCAAAACCCAACCAAACCAGTGCCCCTTGACTAATCCAACTAACTAGACACTCCCTAGTATGTTCCTAGAAAACCCACCAAGTTTGAATCCAAAATTCAAATTCAAAGTTCTTGCGGCCATTTCATCAAACACCTTGCAGATACAAATCAAACAAACATCAAACACTATAGCGTGCAGTAATTTTGGCCTAACTTGTTCCCTATCTAGCTCACTCTACACCCTCAGTAGATCATCTAACTAGTTTAATCCCTCTAGCTCACTTTAAAAACCAGACCATGCCATTAATGGCAAGCATGCCGAGCCTCACCTTGCCACCCCATTGTCTACAACAAGCTAGGAGCAGCACCAAGCCTAGCAAGCATGTCTAGCAGGCACTCCACCGTCCACCGCCACTCCCTATCCCAAACCCGAGTGCAGATAGCCCCTGGACCACACGACCAGCCCATGCCAAACTTCTCTGCATGCGAGCCGAGAGCGCGCCAGTGCGCCACCCTCGACCAGCACCCACAGACCGCGCGCCGCCCTCGCCGCGTGCGTGCGTGATCACCACCGTCCTAGCAACCCCGCAGACATGCCCGTTCGCCGCCGCGCGGACCACGCACGCTATGCGCCATTAAAATCGCCGTCAGACCCGCCCAGAGCGTCGACGCATTCCGACCGATCAGCACTGCCCCACGCCTCACCACCACGCCGTTGAGCTTCGCCAGGGAGCACAACACTGCCCCTACCGTCGCCCATGCCATTAGCCCTCTGTGCCGTCGACCACGACGAGCTCAGCCCGCGCCCGTCGGTCCCCTTCAGCCACTATAAATAGAGGCCTCCACCGCTTGTTTGCTTCACACCAGTTCACTCCCCTCTACCTCAGAACCACCCCACCTCACTCCCGGAGCAAGGCGAGCAGCGCATCGCCGGAATTTTGCCGGAGCCCACCGCTACTGGTGGAGAAGGGAGCCGTCGATTGGAGCCGCCCTAGGAGAAGCTGTCGGTACCAGGAGAACCGCCGTCGTCGACTTTGTCATTCGCCCCCGTCGCCGACCCTCACCTGAGCCCCGGTGAGCCTCCCACAACCCCCACCTGCCGCGCTAGGGTTCTGTCTCGCCGGCGCTGCCCGACGTGGACGATAAACCAGAGCCATTCGATTAGAACTAGATCCCACGGTCCACGTTGCCCCGTACCGCTTTGCCCCTCCCCGTCTCACTGACGCGTTGGGAGAGCCACTTAACCAGCCCGTGTACGCGTTGTGTGTAATGGGCCAGCCCAGTTAACCGTCCCGCGTGACCCAACAATTCAAATTTAGTTTTATTCATTTATTTTCAAACATAGTTCTGTACCTAGATTCAAAATTCAACCCAGCTCGATTCACTGAACCAAAATGCATGAAACTAATTTTGTTAGAAAGGTACTGAAATGCTTAATCCAAACCCGTTGGGTTCAAACCATTTAGATTAGTAGATCACCCATGGTAAAATAACAAGGCAGAAGCTTTTCTGCATTCAAACATTTTTCAAAATCTAACCATAAGAGCTTTTGAGTTGATTCCAACTCTCAAAAATCACATTTGATCATACCTTTCAGAATATATAAAAACATATGAGTTTACTTGCAAAAATAATGTTGAAGTAATAAAAGAATGCCACATAGGCATTTCTAGTCACTTTATTTAATTAAAATAAAAAGGTTAAACCTTCTTAAATTGTGACACAACTTTAAATCACATTCCCATGTACTGAAATATGTGGTGCTGACATGTGTCAACATGATCCCATGTTTGAGTTGTAGAATATTAAATCTTAAGTAGTTTTTCAATGAGTAGAAATTACTTTTCTTAAATAAAATAAATAAGACAAGTGCTTTAATTCTTGTGATAATAGTGATGATGCTAGATCATCTAGTGTGAACTTTTGTGTGATGATTAAAAATAGTTAAATATTGTTTGGTGATTGTGTACCTCGTATTTATTTATAGACGCTAGTACCGACCAAGTGTACGAGGAGGAAGGAGGATACTACGAAGAAAAAGCCAAGGAGAACTTCAACCACTGCTCTGCTCAAGGCAAGCTAACCCTTGCAACTTAGCAAGCTTAGACTTGTAATTATGCAAGTTAACACTTGCAAGATACCCTACTTATGCAAGCTACTACTTGCTCGTTACTATGCCAATTATATGCCTTAATCATATGTGATCATACCCACTTGATAACCCAATCCTAGTTTTACTTGCAAGCTTAATACTTTATTTTCTTTATCAAAGCTTTCTCTTAGAGTTTACATAGTAACTTGTAGATTCTAGAAAGATAACTGAAGATAGCATAAAGAGCATAAAATTTGGCCTAAGTTAGATAATCTTGATGTCATCCTAAGGCATGATATTGAATTTAGATAATCCCCACTTGTTTACCACCCCTTATTAGTATTTACCCCCACCTGTAGATGATAGTGCTAAGCATAAGACTTGATCAACTTTAGATGGGAATACTTGGAGAAAATGGTTATGAAAACCTTAGAATGATGAGTCATTCTACTGAAATGTTTTGACATGTGTTCTTGAACACAAGATGATTTTGATGATGAAAACGTTGAGGCATGAGCCTTAGCCCTTTTAAAAACTGATGGTTGTCTGGATGCGATACCATTCCAATTTTACCGTACAACCACAATACCCGAAAATTGGGTAGGGCTTGACTGTAAATTTATATACCTTAGTATGGGTTCCCTTGCGGCCAAGGTCTGAGCTGAGGCTACCTTGTGAAGATTGTCCTCCTGTGCAGTATCCAAGATGATAGTTGGTCATGGTTGGGAGGCCAAACTAATAGGAGAGGTGCCTATACTAGGGCGTGTAACAGAAAGGTTAAGATTGATTATCCGCATACTGAGTATGGTGAATTCAGGATTGTTCCTGATGGGGATATGCCTACCGGGGTATACCCAGCAGGACGTTTCCGACTGGCCTAGGTGCCAGCGAGTGGGCTTGCGGGACGACGACTGGATCAAGACCTGGCGTGGACTCAAGCGACTAGAAGCTGAAGGCCCAGAAGCGTAGATAGGCCCAATCGGATTAGGTTAAACGATCGCTGAAACCTTAACTGATTCGGTTGAGATCTGTAAGCCCTAGGGGGTGAGTATATATAAACCTCCCTAGAGGACGCATAGATGATACGTTTCATCATACACCCAAGCGACTCGCTGCCTAGCCGCCGAGCTCGCCCCATTGTACTCTCACCATAATACAATCTAGCAGGAGTAGGTCTTTACCCTCCGGGGGGCCGAACCTGGGTAAATCCTTGTGTCTCCGCCCTCATCTCGCACCGCAGATGGCTGGCCGCCCTTGCCCCATGTTCTACTACTCGCTGCCGATTGCAGCATCTGCCGTGGTCATTCCCACGACAGTGGCGCCCACCGTGGGGACTGGCCGGTCAGGCCGGTGTTCTGCGGCGAGATCCAATCTACCCATCAACAAGTCGATCGCCACCGGCCGCATGATAGCGATCGACGAGATGCTCCAGATCTTGCCGAGCAGCTACGTTCCGGTGGCGCGACCCGTCATGCATAGCATGATCCTGCCGGTCGGCACGATCAGCCTCTTCGTCGGCCTTACCTACGTCATCGTCTCGAAGGACTCGGCTCGCATCCGCAAGTCGCCGCCACGCGACCGGCTCTCTGAGAGTCAGGTCCGCACGATCCACCGCCTCGCCTCCGAGTACGACTCGGCCCACAGCGACGTGGCCGAAACCACCGCAGCCGCGAAAGACGCGGCCCTCAACGAGGACGCCGACTCGGCGACCCCGGCGTCACTCGCCGGATCCATTGTCGCCCGTCGCCCGCGGGCTCCATCACCCAGGTCTCCAACGTCGGAGACTTCGAGGATCCCTCTATCCTTGGGATCTTTGACTTCGACTCCGGGTTGGAGAACTCCGCCGACCTCCGCGACGGAACCGGCCGCCACGCCACGACCTATATGGCGACTGGCGCCGACTCGCCGGAGGATCCATTCTCCACTCCGATCCCTCCCAACGCGACAACAACGGAGGTCGAGGAACTCCGCCTGAAGCTGGCGGAAGCAGTTCGCAAGGAACAAGCCGAGCGTGAAAAATTTCACCTCGAGCAGGTGACAGCGCAGGAGCTGTCGCGCTACCACCAGCTCCGAATCAGGTCGCGCCTGAACCCCACCGTCCAGGGGCGCGCCCTGAACTTCGACAACGAGAGCGACCCGGCCTGCGCGGACGAGCGCGCGATCTGCGAGAACGCGCCACCAGGAGGAAGCGCTCGGCCCCCACCAGGGTCAATGGCCAATGGCGCCCCGCCACCACCCAACCGCGCACCACCCAGGGACCAGCCGAGGATCATGGTCTCCTCACGGGAGCGATACGCGAACGGCCTACGCTGTTCTCCACCCCGATGGACAACCTCGTCGCGGGCCGAGCAGCAGTCGACAACATCATGGCCACCGGTGACGGCGCCCTATAGATCCAGTACGCCAAGGCCTTGCTCGCAAAAGCGGTCGAGCAACAAAACGCAGGCGTCGACTCACAGGGTCGGATGTACTCGTGTTCATCGGGCAGCAGAGCGGCCTCAAGCGGCCGCCCCATGGCGGCAAACACCCTCAACTGCCCGCCACCCGAACCACTGCAGCTCCAACACCGACCCGCGAACACGACACTCTCCACCAATGACCCCCGACCGGCGACCAACTTCGTCGCCGCCAACGGTCAGCCCATCGATGCCCGCACCCACATCATCAACAACCAGAGCTGGCGCGCACGCCAGCCTGACGACCTGCGGCATACCCTAACAAACCGCCGCGATGGTGAGCCGAGGGGGTCGCTAAGCCGACTCGGGTCCCGGTGCTTCGGACCAATGATCCGAGGCGAAAGATACCCCGCGAACTTCAAAGCGCCGAAGGAAATAGAGAAGTACGACCCCTCGTACGATCCCTCTGTGTGGCTGGATACCTACCTCATGGCGATGGGGATCGCCGGCCACACCGATCTACTAGCCGCCCGCTACCTCCCCTGATGATGTAGGGGGCGTGCAGGCAGTGGATCAACACTCTCCCCGCGGATAGCATCGACTCCTGGGAAGAGATGCGCGATGCCTTCGTCAGGCACTTCGAGGGTTCATACACCCGCGCCACCACCATCGAGGACCTAGAACGATGCGTCCAGGGACCTCGCGAGTCGACCCACAGCTGGGTCCAATGGTGGCAAGAACGGTGGTACAACGCGGTCGGTATCCACCCAGACACCACAATCCACTGCTTCAAGACCTCGTGCCGCTACGAGCCCCTGGTCGCCAAGCTCAAACGAGCATACCACACACTCGACAACATACCGGATCTCCTGGAGATCACCAAAATATACGCGGAGGAAGACCCAAACCAAGAAACCGACGACGAGTCGGGAGGACAACGCCGCACGAGCGGCAACGACATCGGAAGACGATCCGATCTACGCTACAGCAACACACGCCTCACCGGCAAGCGCCGCAGTGACGGGCGAGTCGACTTCGTCGCCAACGCTGGGTATGCTCAGCGCGAGCCCAAGAGCTTCCGCCGCGACGGGGGGCAACGCCGTGACGGTGGCAACTACAAGGCGAAGCCAAGGTTCGACCCCGCGGCCCTTCTTAACCAACCTTGTGTATTTCACAGCAGGGAAGGAAAGCCCGCCACGCACACGACCGCCGACTGCCATTCTCTCAAGGAAATCGAGAAGGCACAGCGCGCGCGGGAAGACCCCGACAACAACCCGCCAAATGGCGGAAAATTCGGCAACATGGCCGGATCGCTCCACACCTTCACAGGCTTTAACACAAAGCGCGAGAAGGAGGTCATCACCCGCGCCGTCGCTGTTAACGCGGTGGCCCAGGTGGACGTCCCCCAGTTCCTCAACTGGTCTGAGCAACCAATCACTTGGAGACGCCAGGACCACTCGCCACGAATCGAGTACCTAGGCCGAGTCGCCCTGGTGGTCAAGCCCAAGGTGGGAGACTACTGGCTCCCCAAGACATTTATGGACGGCGGCAGCTCCATGAACATCATGTACCTGGACACCTTCAGGCGACTGCGTCTCCCGCAGTCGATGGTCGAGACGACCTACACCATGTTCCACGACATCGTCCCCGGTCGGAAGGCGTACTCGATCGGCAAGGTCATGCTGCCAGTCACCTTCGGCACACCGGCAAACTTCTGCACCGAGCGGATTGTCTTCGAGCTGGTGCCCTTCGACAGCCCCTACCACTGCGTCTTGGGGCGCCAGGCGTTCGCCAAGTTCATGGCGGCGCCCCACTACGCGTACAACGCGATGAAGCTCCCCGTACCGCGCGGCGTCATCACAATCCACGCTGACCCCGACATGGCCGCCGAGTGCGAGGCCAAAGGAGCTGAACTCGCCGACACCGTCATCGCGACAGAGGCCAACCACGCCGACGAGCTTGCCAAGTACGCGAGCGGGGTCAACAACAACGCGCCCACCATACTCAAGAATCCCAACTCGGAGGGCGGCAACACCTCAGCCTTCGAGGCAACGACGCATACCCGCACCGTCGAGCTGGTCCCAGGCGACTCCAGCCAGACGGTGACGATCGGGACGGGCATGAGCCCAGCATAGGAAGGCGCGCTCATCGAGTTCCTCCCTGAGAACAGGGACATCTTCACATGGAAGCCCTCTAACATGCCTGGTGTCCCTAGGGAACTCGCTGAGCACAAACTCAACGCCGACCCAAAGCGCGACCCGTCAAGCAGTCGCTGCGGCCCTTCAATGAAGAGCGCCGCCGAGCAATCGCCGAGGAAGTGCAGCGTCTACTCGCTGCAGGCTTCATCCGGCCAATCAAGTACTCCAAGTGGCTGGCAAACCCAGTCCTGGTCGAGAAGAAAAATAGGACCTGGAGGATGTGTATCGATTACACAAACCTAAACAGCGCCTGCCCGAAGGAGCAATTCGTCCTCCCACGGATTGACCAAATCATCGATTCCACCACGGACTTGGAGTCGCTATGTTTCCTTGACGCCTACTCTGGGTACAACCAGATCAAAATGGCCGTTGAGGACAAAGAGAAGACGGCGTTCATCACGCCTTTCGGAGCCTTCTGTTACACTGCCATGACCTTTGGCCTCAAGAACGCTGGGGCAACCTACCAGCGGTGCATGCAGGAGTGCCTTGCGAGCCAAATTGGCCGCAATATCCACGTCTACATCGACGACGTGGTTGTGAAGTCCGCTCGCCAGAGCGACCTACTCGCCGACCTGGCGGAAACATTCGCCAACCTGCGGAAATACAAGATAAAGCTAAACCCAGGCAAATGCACCTTCGGTGTGCCAGCTGGGCAGCTACTGGGATACGTCGTCTCCAAGCGTGAGATCGAGGCGAACCCCACCAAGATCGACACGATCGCTCGACTCAGAAAACCCGAGTGCCTACGCGACGTCCAGAGGCTGGCCGGGCGAGTCGCGGCTCTCAGTCGCTTCATCCCCCGATTGGGCGAAAAGGCGATGCCCCTCTACCGCCTGATGCGCAAGAATCCCACCTTCCAGTGGGACAAGGAGGCGGATGATGCGCTCCGCAACCTCAAAAAGGTGCTACTCGCCGCTCCCATCGACAAGGAACACATGCTGGTCTACGTCGCGGCTTCCGAGCGCGTCGTCAGCGCCGTCATGGTCGTCGAGCGACCAGAAGAGGGAAAGGAGCGCCCGGTGCAGCGACCAGTGTACTACATCAGCGAAGTCCTCACCGAGTCGCGCAAGCGCTACCCGCAATACCAGAAACTAGTATACGCGGTCTTCAGAGCACAGCGGCGACTGCCACACTACTTCCAGGAGCACCCAATAACGGTCGTCTCCTCCGCACCGTTGCAGGACATCATCCGCAACCGTGAGGCGACCGGGCGAGTCGCCAAGTGGGCCGTCGAGATCGGCGTACACAACATCAAGTACGAGCCGTGCAAAGTGATCAAGTCGCAGGCTCTCGCGGACTTCATCGCCGACTGGGAAGAGGCCCAGCAGCCAGAAAAGCTGCCGTACCTCCATTATTGGAGCCTACACTTCGACGGTTCCAAGAACGCGGATGGCGCAGGAGCAGGGATCGTGATAACTTCTCCAAAGGGCGACAAGCTCCGCTACGTCCTCTACCTCGACTTCACCCTCTGCACCAACAACATGGCTGAGTACGAGGCACTACTCCACGGCATGCGAGCTGCCAAGGAGATGAACGTCGACCGCCTGCGCTGCTACGGAGACTCCGACCTCGTCGCCGGGCAAGTCGCTAGCACCTGCGACACCGTCTCCCCCACCATGGCGGCATACCGCCAAGCAGTGGACAAGCTAGGCGGACACTTCGCAGGCTACTCCGTCGAGTGGATTGACAGGAGAAAGAATGAGGAGGCCGACGCACTCTCTCGCATCGGCTCAGCTTGACTCGCACCACCCGCCGGCGTCTTCCTCGACACCATCACCAAGCCTTCCATCTCTACCCCATGGGAGATCGACATCGGAATCCCGCTGCAGCCAGAGGCAGCCCTGGTCGCACTCATCGCCGAGCCAGACGACTGGACCACGCCGTACGTTGCCTACCTGGAGGGAGGCACCTTGCCAGCAGACGAGACGGGCGCCCGAATGATAGCACGTCGCTGCAAATCCTTCGTCATCATCAACGGCGAGCTCCATAAGCGCAGCGTGACCGGCGTGTTCCAACGCTGCGTTCAACCCGCTGAAGGACGCAAAATCCTCCAAGACATCCACTCCGGCGACTGCGGCCACCATGCCAGCGCCCGCTCTCTTGTCGCAAAGGCTATGCGGCACGGCTTCTACTGGCCCACCGCACACGCAGACGCTGTCGACATCGTCCAGCGGTGCGTCAGGTGCCAGAAATACGCCAACCAGACCCACGTGCCAAGCTCGGCGCTCATGACAATCCCCATCACCTGGCCGTTCGCCGTGTGGGGTATGGACATGGTAGGCCCTTTCAAGAAGGCCCCCTCCGGCTTCACCCACCTCTTGGTCGCAGTCGACAAATTCACAAAATGGGTGGAGGCCAAGCCAGTCCGGAAATGCGACGGGAAGACCACACCAAGTTCCTACGCGAGCTAATCTATCGCTACGGGTTCCCAAACAGCATCATCACGGACAACGACACCAACTTCGCCAAAGGAGCCATGGCCAAGTTCTGCGAGGAACATCACATCCGACTCGACCTCGCATCAGTCGCCCACCCGGAGTGCAACGGCCAGGTGGAACGAGCTAACCAGAGCATCCTCCATGGCCTGAAGCCACGGCTCCAAGTACCGCTCGAGCGCACCGCCGAGTGCTGGGTCGAGGAGCTACCCTCCGTCATCTGGGGCATCCGCACCTCCGTCAACAGGTCGACAGGCTTCACCCCCTTCTTCATGGTGTACGGCGCCGAGGCAGTCATGCCCACCGACCTAGAGCACGACTCGCCCAGGGTGGTCAACTACACGGAGGCCGAAAATGAACTCGCATGCCAGGATGGAGTCGACCAGCTCTACGAGGCACGCGACCTGGCTCGGTCCCGCACCGCCATCTACCAGCAAGGGCTCCACCGCTACCATAGCCGGCGAGTAAGGACTCGCACTTTCCAGGAAGGCGACCTGGTACTTCGCCTCATCCAGGACAAAAAGGGCATGCACAAGCTCTCCCCCCTGGGAGGGACCATTCGCCATTGGGCGAGTTCTAGGCAATGACGCCTACTACCTCACCGATGTCCGAGGAGACGGAAAGCTCGACGTCAAGCGGCCATGGAATGTGAACCTTCTACGGAAGTTCTACTCCTAGAACTCCATACATGTACTCTCCACCCGCTATGAAATAAAATAGATCGGTTACCGAAAATTGTGTCTACTCTCCATGTCTTGTGCCACTCGCACTCATAATAATAGCGTTATGCTACTCACAGAAGTCAACCTCTAGTAAAGCGACCGACACGGCCAAGTAGTGCGGCACGAGGGCACTGGAAAACTCCAGGCCTCGTAACGTCCACGAAAAACGCCAACCCGGAGCCCCATTGGAGTCGCCTAGCCCGACTGGCTCACCTAGCCAAGACAACTGCATTCGCTTCTTACAGCGACCAAGTCCTCCGCATCCTCGGCATAGCGACTCGAACGGCCAAGTACCACGCTCGGGGACTGACGTCCAGACAAATATGAGCGACTGGGGAAAAACGCCCAGTATGAGAGCGTGCCCAGGACTCGCCATGCGACTGATCCTTCGGGTCAGGCAGGAGCGACGCGCTCACTCTAACGCGCTTAGTCCTCACCTACCTTGGAGTTGCGACTAGAACCACCAAGTACCACGCTCGGGGACTCGGCCACCTGACCTCGTTCGCGCACGGGAAAACGGTCAAGTACAGAGCACCCACGGGAGTCGCCCTGCGACTGTCTCTCCGAGCTCTGGCGAGTCGACCTCAATAACGAAACAATCGAAAAACATTCAAAATCGCAAACACATAACAAACGGGGTAAACCCCATAAAAAGGGCGGACGCGCTCGGGGACTTGTCCAATCAACAATCAAAATCACGAAACAATCCACAAAATAACACGAATTCGCGTTACAGCAGAACAAAGTCGTTCCAAAATACAAGTTAAGTCCAATGACTATTTACTACTAACGCCCCATGGCACAATGCTTTTACTCCGCAGGTTCCGATGCCGACTTGCCGCCACCCCTGCGGTTGCGAATGAAGGGCACATACGGGTTCGACGGGTACATCGTCAACTCACCCGCCATCGCCACACGGAACGGCTGCTCGACCTTGAAGTCCCGATGCTTCGGTTCAGGATCGTTGGGGGCGACAGTCGTCTCCTGGTAGGGGAGGAGGTCGCCCATCGCCCAAACACGATCGGCATACACCGTGACCCGGTCCGTCAGCTTCAGCACCTCGGCAATCTCCACAGAGCCCATCGACGAGGGGTAGCCACTCGTCACATCATCAAGGTCGAAATCCTTCGAGAAATGGGCAAGCCCCAGGCTCAGAGCCGTCGCCGCCCCGCGCCGGAAGGCCGACGCGCCATGAATTTGACGACTGCCGGAGCCTTCTCCAGATAACCCCATACCTCGACGAGGTCGCTAGGAATCACTTCTGTGGGAGATATCTCCTGAAGATACACTCGAATGCAAGCCGCGGTAACGCGGCCGAGTCGACCAGAGTGGTCACACACTGTCGCGCGTCGTATGACTGCGCCTCCTCCGAGCTGTCAATAATCCGGCCTGTGGATAGAAGCCGGCAATGAGTACACCAACGATTCCATAACGACTCCAGGCAGAGCAAGAAAAGTTTACCAATAAGCGGACGGCAGAGGCCCGTGATGAAGCTTTGAAGCGAGGATAAGTCGTTCTGCAGCCCAACAACGAGTGCGTCCAACACCTTCCGTTCTTCAGCGGCAGCAGTGACAGCAGCTTTCGCTCGTCCCTCCGCCGAGCTCGCCTCCGCCTTTGCTTCCTTGAGCTCACACTCTAGGTCAGCGATCCGTTTCTCCGCCGCACTCAACGAAGATTGAGCCGCCGTCAGGTCACCCACCGGGACAAGGCCCCGGCAGACTTCCTCCGCCTCGGCTGCAACGGCTTGCAGCCCCTTTTTCGTCTCCTGGACGGCAACAAGTTCCTTCTCCATGCGACACTTTGCTGCAAGCCGATCGGCCGATTCGCGCTTCAGGCCCTGCGCACAAATTAAACCGTCAATAACATCAAAAATCCTAAGTGCCCACCCGCTGAAATTCAGCGACTAGGCACTCGGGGACTGGAGATCAAAAATCCTAAGTGCCCACCCGCTGAAATTCAGCGACTAGACACTCGGGGACTGGAGATCAAAAATCCTAAGTGCCCACCCGCTGAAGTTCAGCGACTAGGCACTCGGGGACTGGACGCTACAAAAACACTAAAGAATCCGACCACTGAAATTCAGTGTCCCGATCCTCGGGGAATGGACATACCTGGATGGCTGCGCCCAGTATGTCGTGGAGCTGCAGCGCGTCCACAGACGCAAGCAGGACCGGAGTGTGTCCGCGACGTTGCTCGACCTCTGTCTCGGCGACCCCAGGCGTCTGTCTCGTTGGCGCCGCGCCACTCGCTGTGGCTGCTTTGGCCATGAAGCGGGGGAAAGTCGCAGCGGACGCCCCAGCGCCACTAGGAGCCGGCTCGGCCACTCCGGGCGAGGAAACATCCTCCTTGGTCTTCGAGGCCACTTTCGCCGCAGTCGGAGGATCGCTTGGAGCAACTGCCGTGTCGTCAGAGACCGTGACGACGTCGTCGCCTTTCGCCCTCTTAGCGCTGTTTGTGGGAGCAGCGACTTCGTCAGCTTTCCTCTTCCGCGAGGGGTCCTCCTCAGTGATGACTGGCGGAACCTTGGCCACGGAAGGATGGCCGATCTTTTTAACTCCAGTCCTGTGAAACAACGATATGAGTAAAATTTTCCGATTACAACGGAAGGCAAGCAGATGAACAAGACTTACTTGGGGACTGGTATGAATCGCAGACCCATGCGGATGCTGGCCGGCTTCTCCAGATAGGGACCCAACTTCCGACTGAGGCCCATCTCGAACACATCGTGTGCCCAAGACACAGAGGGCCTCTTCGAAGACGAGGCCGTGGCAGGAGCCTCCGTGATGACATCTGCGGGAGCTTTCCTGGGAGGCGAAGCCGCTGCGGCTGGAGTAGCCCCCAACCCAAAGACCGAGGCGAATGGGGTGGAAGCGATGCCAGAGGTACCTCATCCAGGGGAGCGGCAACATCCGGTGCTACTGTCATGCGCGCCGCTTCGCCCTTAGCTGAGCTGGTGGCGTCGGAACTAGTCGCAGAACGGGGCGGAGACACCTGCTTTGCCGGCTTCGTCTTCCTCCTCGGAGGAGCCTTCACCTCCTTCTTCTTCTTCTTCGACGGCGTGGCCTCACGACGTGAGGTGTTCTCGGGGAGCTCGTCGTCATCGTCATCGTGAGGTTCGAGCCTCCTACTCGCCTCGAGTTCGCGCTGATGTTGCCCGCGAGTTTTGCGAACCATCGGGGCGGCATCTTCCACGGGCTCGTCTTCGTCGTCATCGTCGTCATCACCCGCGTCGCTCCCGACGTCGCCTTTGGCGGGTGGCGACTCGCTCCAGTCCTGGACGGACGAGCTCGAGTTCTCGTCGTCTGCGGGTGGGAGCCATCCTTCCACCACTTGGAACAACTACAATAAGCATGAGACAACATTAGCATAACCGCGAATGCATCATCTGCGACTGCGAATGCTGGCGAAAATGGCGACTTACCGTCGGAGCTGGGCGCCTTGCGGTATAGGGGGCGATCCCGGCCTTCGCGTCCAGGTACGCCGCCTGGGTGATCTTCTTCAGGGCCAGGATGTAGTCTTCGAGTTTCCACTCGACGAGGCAGGATTTCGTCGGGTCGTCCCTACCTGTATACTCGTACATGTAATGGTCGCGGCGAGCCAAAGGCCCGAGCCACCGCTCGAGCCAGCAGTTGTAGAGGTTGATGGTTTGGAGGCCCTTCTTCTTCAGACTGCGGATGGTTTGCAACATTTCGTCGACAACCATCCGCTGATCCAGCGGGAGCTTGCCGACCTGGAGCCGAAGCGGTTCGGGCCGGTCGGCGGAGTACCTTGGAAGCACCACCTCACCGTCTGGAGTCTACTCGGTGACGTAGAACCAGGATTTCTTCCATTCGTTTGCCGCCTTGGCGGGCAGCATCAGGTCGAAGAACGACGCCTTCGACTTCAGTTGAAATGTCAGGCCACCCGCAGCCAGCATCGGGTCGCCTGATTCTTCGCGACTGATCCTCCCATGGAACAGATCTTGCCACAAGGGGAAGTAGGGCCTGCAGCCCAGATAGCACTTGCAGAACGCCACGAAAATGGCGAGCTGCTCGATGCTATGCGGGCCCAGGTCCGACGGCTGGATCCCGTAGTTGGCGCAGAAACGCCGAAAGAAGAGAGAAGTGGGAAATACCAGCCCCCGCTCCAGGTGGCTGGTGAAGCAAACGAACTCTCCCTCACGCGGGTCCGGAGTCACTTCTCCGGCCGCGGGGATGCGCCATCTGCCGGCGCGCAGGATCTCGGCCTCCTCGAAGGACGCCAATAGCGCCCTGGTACACTTGGATCTGCCCCATGGTTCAGTGGAGGGGGCCATTGGTTGGAAGATTCGTGGAGGTCGGGGCTCTCTGGATCGGTTGGATCGCGATGCAGAGTGGAAACGAAGATGGGCGAGATCAAAGGAAAGATGAAGGAGTGTTTCCCCGCTCGCCTGTCATTCTCCTTATATAGCGGTTATTACCCGCCAATTTCGGGAGACGTTACTACGCGGTGATTATGCCAAAAGTTACCGTTGGATTACCCCAACGGCTAGTTTTGACCCCACTTGATGGTCCAACTTCATCCACTCGACTCGTCGCTCCGCGCGACTTAACGATTCGCCGATCCGATCACTACAACAGTGACTGAATATTCGCCGACCCGTTCGCCGAGCTGCGACCCGATCGGTCACCGTTAGTGCGACTAGAATAACTAGTTTTTCCTTTATTCAGGAGTCCGCCGCCGATTCGACTAGGCGTCCGCATTGGACCCGTATACACCGACTGCCAGCAACCACCCGCGACCAATCAACGACGGCCTCGGGGACTACTGATGGGGATATGCCTACCAGGGTATACCCAGCAGGACATTTCTGACTGGCCCAGGTGCCAGCGAGTGGGCTTGCGGGACGACGACTGGATCAAGACCTGGCTGGACTCAAGCGACTGGAAGCTGAAGGCCCAGAAGCATAGATAGGCCCAGTCAGATTAGGTTAAACGATCGCTGAAACCTTAACTGATTCGGTTGAGATCTGTAAACCCTAGGGGGGGTGAGTCTATATAAACCTCCCTAGAGGACGCATAGACGATACGTTCCATCATACACCCAAGCGACTCGCTGCCTAGCCGCCGAGCTCGCCCCATTGTACTCTCACCATAATACAATCTAGCAGGAGTAGGTCTTTACCCTCCGGGGGGCCGAACCTGGGTAAATCCTTGTGTCTCTGCCCTCATCTCGCACCGCATATGGCTGGCCGCCCTTGCCCCATGTTCTACTACTCGCTGCCGATTGCAGCATCTGCCGTGGTTATTCCCACGACAGTTCCTGACGGATGTATCGAATGTTGTGGTGAAAGTGTATAATCTCTGCAGAGTGTCAAACTATTCGAATAGTCGCGTCTGCGGTTATGGACAGTTGGAGTGGCCATACTGTTCCCCCGTCAGATGTTTTCAAAATGACTTGTGAAATGAATTGTGACTTTGACTTGGCCACAACAGAGTTGTGATATGAATTTAAGTTCCCACTTAGGTGTTATAAAACTTCCAACTAGCTTTCTTTGCTTCTGAACTTAGTAGAGCTTAGTATCCTACTACAAAAAACCCCTTAACCTGTTAGTATTAGTTTGCGAGTACTTAAAGAGTACACATGGCTTTGTCCCTGGATATTCCCGTGGCCAGACTATGAAGAGGAGTACCAGGATGATGGACCACAAGAAGGTTACGACAACTAGGATCATCTCCCATCGTCAGCATTGCCTTTGACCCTGAAGATGGAGCTTTGCCTACGCTATCGTTACTATTACGTTATTCCGCTGCTTGAATTGTATTAAGAACTGGATCACGAGATCCTTATTTGTGTAAGACCTTATGTATGATTTGTAAGGGATGATGTACTATGATATCCAAATTTGTTATGTCTCACAAAAATGGTAATCATGGGATTACGATGTATGGCATAACAGGCATCTGGGATTAAAAATCCGGGTGTTGACAAGTTGGTATCAGAGCCATCCTGACCATAGGAGACCCTAGTTAGAATGGACGTTTGAATCAAAAACTTAGTTTCAAAACCAAAGGAAGTGAGTATTTACAAAAACTTATTCTCATTCTTATCACTTGGATTCTTTCATGAAAATTCATGTTCCTCAAAAAATTCTTACAAACCTACATAAAATTTGACACACTTGATCACTCTACTAACTTACTCATCCTATATTCTTATAGATGGATGTGAAGTACAACAAGTTTTATCAGTTGGGGAATGGAGGAGACCTCATTTTTGAGCGTGACTTGGACCAACTGTCGGAGACGCTGGAGCGTCGGCACCCCGAGTTTTTCGGAGCTCAGCTCAATGATCAAGAAGGAGAAGATCTGCAGTGGATAGTTGTTGCAAGTCTCCGAGGAAAGATTGAACCTCCCACTACAGAGGGAATTCAGTTCACCTTAAGAGAGAAAAACTGGCTCGATGGACTGGCCAAGGCAATACAGGAAGCTCTTGCCCGTCTGTGTGGGCAGAGTATCAATCAGATCAAGGGTACCCGTTTTGAGTTTTACCCAAGGCGTGATGTTATGGGACAGCCACTGGAGGCCCCATATCACCACGAGCTGAAGAGCCAATTGGACCACCTCAACTTCATGATGTACGACCGTCAGAAGGAGCTGGACAATGCCCGTTCCTACGCCAACCACAAGTACGCCATCGCCAATAAGAAGGATCAGACAATCGCCATGCTAGTGAAGGATCGCAAGTCTCGTTGCCGTCAGCTCGACAAGAAGGAGCGCATCATTGCCCGTCTTCACCATCGGATCACGGATTTGGAGGAGACCATCCACGAGAGAGACATGCAGTTGGAGGAGAGGGAGAATGCAGGGGAAGACCTTCGTGGAGACCCCTACTCCTATCTTAGTGATGATGATGACTTTCTAGAGGATCAGGCCATGGACTTCTTCACCGATGAGGATGACTTCGCCTTCATCGATGATGATGATGAGGACACTGACTCCAAGGAGTAGTAGCACTTGAGCACTAGCGTTAGTGAGTTGTATTCGGTCCCACCATATCGTAGTTTCACAGAATGGTTCTTAAAACCATCTATTTTTCTTTGTTGTGGTGTGTGTTTGTATTGTGTGCTATGAATGAATGAAAAGCAAGTTGCTAGAAAAATCTGAGTCAAACTTTAAAAACTTTTCAACAACCCTTGAACCTTAGAAATTTCCCTCTTTTCTCATGATCCATCTCAATCTCCAGATGCCTCGCGGAGGAAGCAACTAAGCCCTGGACCTGATGTTACAACTCTTGCAAATGTTGGTTTTTGACCGCGAAGCCGAAAGAGTCGAACGTCAAGCCAACCTAGCCACCCTTCAACAGATAGCTCAGATGGCCAACAACAATCAAGGCCATGGAAATCAGGACAACCATGGATCTAAGCTCAAGAACTTCCAGAACACTAATCCACCTGTTTTCACTAAGTCAGAAGATCCCCTAGATGTAGATGATTGGCTGCAAACCATGGAGAACAATCTGGAAGTCGCAGGAGTGGAAGCTAACGAGAAAGTTCTGTTCGTCACCCACTATCTGGCCGGAGATGCAAGAGCATGGTGGAACAATGTTCGTGCAATGACCGGAGGTCAGATGAGGACTTGGGATGAATTCAAGGTCAAGTTCAGCAGAACCCATGTGCCACCGGGTTTAATCAAGAGGATGAGGGATGAATTCAGAGAACTGAAGCAAGGAAGGATGACCGTAGTGGAATACTGTGACAAATTCTTGTCATTAGCTAGGTATGCCCCGGATGAGATCGACACTGAAGCCAAGAAGAAAGAGAGATTCCTGAATGGTCTGCACGATGAGATGCAGACGGTGTTAGTCAATATCCCCTTTCCTGACATTGAAGCCTTAGTTGACTCTGCCATTCAGATGGAAGGAAAGATCAATCAAGCTAATGAGAACCGCAAGCGCCGCATGATGCATCAACCAGGAACCCACCATACACCAAAGTATCGCCCCAACCCATTGTAACACCCAGTAAGTAGTTAATCTATTTTAGGGTTTGTTTTGTACATCATGAGCATCATGTCTTAAAATTTGCATTAAATAAAATAAATCAAACCCTAAAACCCTAATATCTCCCCTCTCTTTGAAATTCCTTCAAAGTGATTTTGAAAAATATTTGAAAAATCCAAAATAGTGGAGCCCAAATGGACTAAAAAGGGCCCTGCAATATTTGATATATTTTGTAAAACCTATTGGTATTTTTGAAACAATCTAAAATAGGTTTGAAATGAAAATGCAAAATAGAAATGAAAAACAGAATAAAAAAAAGGGTTGTTTGCTAAAAATATAGAGTTAGCAGCCAGCTAGGCCGAACCCAGTTTTCCCCTCTTCTCTCTGCTGCCTAGAGCGCGACATCCAGCGGCCCAACAGCAGCCCATCAGGGGCCCCGTACCGTTTCACTCATCCCCTTCGTCGTCTTCGTCCCCTAGCAAGCTTCTCTCTATCGCTGCCGGCGCCGTTGATCCGTGCCGCCTACGCACCGCCATCCGTCGAGCTCTGGAGGGAAGATGAAAGAACATGTTGGGCCCCCATGTGTGGTTTTGGTAATTAATGACAATATTTATGGACTAATGTGTGTATTAAGTTATACTTGTAGGATTTGTCTATTGGCATCGCTTGGAGCATGTGTTGTCTTTAAGGTCAATGAAATGCAAAGAAGATATGTTGTGCAAGCTCAATATGCGAGGTCGATGATGAGGAATTAAGAAAGGCGTTCCATCTTGTGAAGGGCAAGAACGTCTACATCGAGCTCAAGTGGAATGCTCAAGGCAAAGGTATAATCTTGATAGGTTTTCCCTTTTGCCGGTCTCTTGTTCTGTGTAGGAGACCGGGTTTAGGATAGATAACCGTACTATCAAGAAAGACTCTCGTATGAGTAATTCGGTCACATCGTTCGGAGAGAGCTCAAACCTTTGCATACTTGCATCATCGTATTTGGTTGTTATTTGGTCTTATCCATGTGAGGATATAGAGCTTGTGGTAATCTCCATAACAAACTCGTGTTTATCAAAATCTGATCTCCCATATGTATCTTGTTGCGATTTTGATTTATGCGGTTTTTCGGTTTCTCACCAAGTGAGATATCTCACATTATTCTACTTTATACTTTCTCACTTGGTGATAACCAGTATTTCCACTTTTTATTGGAAAGCCCTTGTCGTCCTCTATCCAACGCAATTGGAATCGGGTCAATCGAAGCTACCGTTTAAAAGTTATGACCGTTTGAATATTTGCCATTTTAATTGAAAAAGAAAAAGAAAAACTGGGCCGAGCGGTACTACCGCAGTCCAGTACCGCTCGTGCCTGACGCGCGCAGCCCACTTCGGTTTGGCCCGGTACCAATTTCCGGTCCTACCGGACCGGCCCGGTAGTATCGCCCGGGTGGGCCGGTACTACCGGCCGGCCCAGTTTATTTGCCCAATTTCTTTTCCCAGATTTAGATCTCGCTCGCCCAGATCCGCTTCGGCCCAGCTCGCTCACAGGCGCCGTTCGACGGCCGCCTCGGTTCCGCCGCGTTGCCTCGCGCGTGCGGCCTGCCGCGCTAGCTCGCCTCGCGCCGTGTTGACCAAGCACACTCGCTGCCGCCGTATATCCCGCGCGCGCACCCGTACCCGGCCCCACTCTCCTGCCCGCGCTGCCGCACTGCCTCACATCGCACGCTGCGCCTGCTGCTGGCTCGCGCGCATGGCCAAGCTCGCTGGACCCACTGCCTCCTGCGCGCGCGCGATGCAGTGCACTCTCCCAGCTGGCCGTACGCCCATGCGTCCATGGCCCCTGCCCCTGCTTGCTGTCACGTACACTGCTGCTGCTTCGTCTGCTCATTCGCTACTGCTTCTCTTTTACCGGTTACCGGTTTTGACTGAAAAACGTTCAAAGGGCTAGTTTTTCTGGGTCCCTATTTAAGGCTTTGGCCTTTTTCAGTTTAGAAAACTTCTCTATTATCTATTAGGCTAAACTTTGTCCACACTTGCTCTAGATCTTGAAGCTTGCCTAATCTTTTCCCTCCGATGATTCTTGTCCATATTTGAGTGGAAGAGAGAGGAGATCTAGCCCCACGTTTTGATCTAACCGATTTATCTCTTTGTGAGTGCATCTTTGGGGATCTAGATTTTAGAGGATTTTGTGTCTCTCTTTGATTCCTCCTCTCTTGTTCCCCCAATAGTTTTAGTAGCTTTGTTGGAACTTGAGAGTGAGGGATTTGAGCATCTGTGGTGTTCTTGCCATTTGCATTTGGTACATCGGTTTGAGTTCTCCTCGGAGGATTTGGTTTGAATTACTCATTGGAGCTTGTCCCTCTTGAGTTCTTGGAACCCTAGACGGTTTGTGGTCTTGGTGGCATTGTGGACTTTTGTGGCATTTGTTGGGAGCCTCCAATTAAGTTGTGGAGAAGTGCCCCAACCTTGTGATAGGTTCCGGTTGCCACCGACAAGTGCACCGATAGTGGAAGCGTGGATCGATCCCATTGGGGTGAGATTCACCGGAGAATAAGGGAGGCCTTTTGTGGCGTTGGTGGTTTGATATAGGACTGGAATTATAACTCGAAACTCGCGAGCTAAATGAGTAACTTGTGATACAGCTCGACTCGGCTCGAACTCGATGTCCAACGAGTCGAGCCAAATTTTTGATTTGAGCTTGTTTGTTCACCCCAAGCTAAATGAGCTACTCGCGAGCTACTCATTTAGCTCGTTAAACTCGTTCAAATATAGAGTTTGAGAATTTTCATAGATAAGTGCCATACTATGAATGTTCCTTGAACCTGTAATGGTGCAGAGCTACTATATTTTTTATTGATCTTCCCCTATATTATTATGGAAGTACTATTGTTGTTCTAGTTTTAAATTAGTAGGTTAATTACTATTTTTTCTTATATGTGTTCATATTCATAACTTATAACAATCTAAACGAGCTGCTCGCAAGCTACTCGCGAGTTTGCCGAGTCGAGTCGAGTTTCAAATATGAGCTCGTTCTGTAAACGAGCCGAGTCGAGCTAACTCGTTAGTTGAACGAACTTTAGCGAGTCGAGCCGAGTTGGCTCGACTCGGCTCGAATTCCAGCCCTAGTTTGATACCACCCCCTCTCCAAACGAGACGTACTCCATGTTGGGAGGAACTCGGTAAAATATCGGTGTCCCCGCGTGCCTCGGTTATCTCTATACCCGAGCTCTTTACTTATGCACTTTACATTGTGATAGCCTTCGTGCTTGAAGTAATATATATCTTGCTATCACTTTGTTGCTTGTATTGCTTAGCATAAGTTGTTGGTGCACATAGGTGAACCTTAGTTGTTCTAGGTTATGCTTAACATAGTACACACTAGTTTTATTCCGCTTTTGTTGAGCCACTCTAGGAAAAGTTTTAATCGCCTATTCACCCCCCCTCTAGGCGACATCCGTATCCTTTCAATTGGTATCAGAGCACAGTCTCTCATTTTAGGCTTCACCGCCTTGAGAGTAAAGATGTCGGCTAGGGGATTAGTGCACAAGGACACGCTCACATTCGATGGCACAAATTATGATGTTTGGAAAATTCGCATGCTTAATTTTTCGGGAATTTCACCCAATTATCGAGGGCTATCTATATGTGGGTTTCTCTTCTCCTATGGATACCCAAAACGAATCTTTAGAGGAGAAGTTGAACTCTCATATAGATGCTCTAGCTACTAAAATTCTTTTGCATGTTGTGAGCAATGTAGTTCTTTCGTCTATCATGCCTTATTCAAGCGCTCGTGAGATATGGACCAAGCTTCAAGATAAATATAGCAAGTCCAACATTATTGAGGATGATTGTATTGCTTCCACTTCCGGTCGAGATGAGTTCTCATCGTCTACCACTTCACCAACATGTGATTTTTCACAAGGTAATGATATGGTGAGTGGTGATAGAAATTGCAATATGGATAGTGTGTTCACTATTTGTAATCCCTCATATCTATCTAGTTGCAATGATCTATCTTTGGACCTTAACACTTCTAGCACTCAAAATTCCTCACATGCTTGTGTTAATAGTCCTTGCGTATCATGTAGAAATGACTTGAACAAATATCATGATGATATGCTCATGTTGTCTTGTTGCCATGATAAAAATGCTTCTATTTCCTCTAGTTCTTGTGTTGCTAACCATGTAGAGGAAAATGAAGATTCTATGGGCCAAGACAAGGTCTTGAAGAGAGCTACAAGTGCAATCTCATCATCACCTTCCTCCGGTTCTCACATGTGCCTTATGGCTAAGGGAACAAAGGTAACCTCTTTGAATCCCATTGTATCTCATGATGATGATGATGAGGTTGAGAATGATAATTATGATTATAGAGGTAAGTATGATATTACCTCTATTAAGAAAATGGGAGAGGTTGTCTATAGCGCTCTCTACAAAAATAAAATTGCTTCCTCCAACCTTCTTGAAATCTTGAATTATGCTATAGAAGGCAATGATCTTATTGAGGAGCAAGAAAACATAATTGATGAAAAGTTTGCGCTTGAGCGTGAGTATGCTAATGAACTTGCTCAAGTAAAGGACTCCCTTGAAGAAGAACAAACCACCAAAGAATCTCTTGAGGAGACTTTTACTCTAGAATTATCTAGAGTTAAGGAATACCATGATAGAGAACTTGCGGTGGCTAACTCCTTCAAGATTAAAAATGATGATCTTGAAGTTGCTTATGCTAAACTTGTTGAGGATTTTAAGCACCTCGAAAATGGCTCTCGGGTCGTTAAGAGGGAGCTCATCAAACTCACCGAGTCACATGAGCAACTTAAAGCTTCATATTTAAAAGAGCTTGACAAGTTGCCCTCACACTCTTTTATACTAAGAGGTCGTGCCGAGTTTCATGACCCTTAATGAAGTGATGCTCCTACACATATTTACCCTCCCTCCCTCGAGCTTTCGCGCTCGTGAGTGATGCGTGTGTGTAATAATGTGGCCATTTGAGATTCTAGCAATTCTTATTGTTTGAACTCTAAGGACATTTGAGTCATTCTTTACCGTGATTGGTTAATCCTGTCACTAAGCAAAGGATGATTGTGCTACCAAGTACGTTAATCTGGTACACTCTTCTCGGTCAAGGAGTTAGGCTTGTGCCGAAGCTCTGAGATTGTGTCTTCTTGCCTTACCAAGCAAGTTCCCTCTTGAACACGTGACATATCGGTGGTTCGTGATATTCTGGATGTCTTTCTAGAAGTATCGCCATGTTGCCACATGACCGTGATGTCAAGTTCTTGAGCAAGCAAGTTCTCTGAACTGCACCTTTCTCCAAGGATCCGTACTGGATACCCCTGAACTAGTTGGTTGAGATTAAACAACAACTTGGAGAGTTGTAAGACAAAAGTTTATCTGACCCAGTTCCTTTCTAAAGGATGTCTAGTTTTGATTCGCGCTGAAGAAAGATAGTATCTCCTCTCTAGAAATGTTATCTTCCCCTCTTTTGATTTGATTTGGGTTATCGTCAAATCAAACTTAGTTCCAAGGACTATCTTGATGGTGTTGCTACTTGTGATATTTCACTTGAGTACATCTTCGTGTCCTTTGATCCGACCAATATTCTTGCCTTGTTCACACAACATATGAGCCCATCTTAATGGATTGTCTTGATAAGTTCGTTGTTGAGCCCATCAATGACATTCTTATCTTCTCCATGCTAGATTTGATTCATATGGAACATTTGGCATTAATGTTGGAAAAATTCGAGAACCATCTTCGAGTCATCTCGAAGTATGTGTTCTGGATGTTAGAAGTGACCTTCTCTAGTTCACATGCAAACGTTGAAGGATGTCGCTGTGGATTCGAGTAGAGTTAGCTCCGTTCCCTAAGGACACATGTGTGTTTTGTTGTTAGCACCTTATGTGTGTGCAGTTGTCTCTCAACAAGTTATAAATACATGGGTCTAGCAATTTAGCTCAGTCTTTTGGAGATTTACACTATAGTCCATGCCTTGAGAATCTAGTAACTTTACCTTCACGGTAAATGTTGCAAACTTTCTAATCGGACATGCTGAGTCTGAAGTATCATACCACCTAACCAAATCTGAATCTCAAGCAGATACGATGGTTTGTGTTCCTCAAGGTTTTGACATAGGTCTCTTTGAAGTCTGGCAAGATTGATGTAATGGTTGACACACTTAGCCGGAAAGACCTCTTGTCATATTCTCTTGATTCAGTAATAACAGCCACTCTTCATGAGACTTCTTCTATATGTTATTCTAGGAGTGGTGCTTATGATTCCTTTGAATCCGAAGTCTGACCTTTACTTGATGTTTGATTTCTCGAACATCGAGGAGAACATTTAAAGTAGTGTTGCTAAATGTCTCTCCATCGATCCTTCAGACTCTTTTATGTTGACAAACACTTTGTTGTGCCAAATAATTGAAGTCTGAGAATGAAGTTTCTTTCTTCTCGTGTTATCAGGAATCTTCTTACCTACTCATCTAGTGGTGCAAAGTGATATCATGATCTTGGCAAAGATTTTGATAAATCTGGATGAATAAAGAGTTTCCTTTGTTTTCTCAACCATGTTTAAGAGTGACTATGATTTTGATAATCAGAAGTTTCTCTTGTTACATGTTCCTTGTGACTCATATGAGTCCCCTCCACAAAAACACCTTTCTGTCTTGTCCTTCTGTTGGATGAAAGAGTGACCCTTCTGTGTCAAAAGTAGTTCAACAGCTTGGTTTTGTTGATCCATATCTATGCAACCTAATACCTCTACTTAAGCCATATAGTAGAGGTTCCCTATCGAAGTGTGTGGTGATGTTTTCCATTGAAACCTTCCTCTTCAGAAGCTTAAACCCTTATGAGCTCCATGGTCTCAATCCTTAAGAAGACCATCGATCTAAAAACTTGAAACCTTCTCCTCTTGTTTCCTCTATTACCTTGATGTATTTCATGTTTGCCATCTCAGAGTTGTTTCTGAACATTCCATCCATGAGTTGAATTAGTTAATCTATTTTAGGGTTTGTTTTGTGCATCATGAGCATCATGTCTTAAAATTTGCATTAAAGAAAATAAATCAAACCCTAAAACCTAATATCTCCCCTCTCTTTGAAATTCCTTGAAAGTGATTTTGAAAAATATTTGAAAAATCCAAAATAGTGGAGCCCAAATGGACTAAAAAGGGCCCTACAATATTTGATATATTTTGTGAAACCTTTTGGTGTTTCTGAAACAATCTAAAATAGATTTGAAATGAAAATGAAAAAAAAAATAAGAAAAAAGGTTGTTTGCTAAAAAGAAAATAGAGTTAGCAGCCAGCTGGGCCGAACCCAGTTTTCCCCTCTTCTCTCTGCTGCCTAGCGCGCGACATCCAGCGGCCCAACAGCAGCCCATCAGGGGCCCATACCATTTCACTCATCCCCTTCGTCATCTTCCTCCCCTCGCAAGCTTCTCCCTGTCACCACCGGCGCTGTTGATCCGCGCCGCCTACACACCATCGTCCGTTGAGCTTTGGAGGGAAGATAAGAACGCCACGAAGCCCCGACTCTACCCTATCTTCTTATCCTCTTCCCAGGGACCTCTCTCTCATCTCTCTCGTGCGGACCCGAAACCTAGCACCCAGGTTCCGCCGGTCGCCGTCGTACCGCACCTCCCCGTGCTCGTTCGAGCATGCCACCGAAATCACTGTTCTTCCCTGCCTCTTCTCGTCGAAGGAATCGATCGAGGAAGGTCTCAGTCGCCCGAATCAACTCCCCATCCCCGACTCCGACAACCACCGCCCGCTGTCGATGCAGGCTCCAGCGACCTCCCCGACCATGCCAGTCGAATCAGGGTGAGCTCACTGTCCTCGTAGACCCCTCCAATCCCTCCCTCCTCCTCTCTACCGTCTCCGCCACGAGCACCTGTGCGGGTCGCCGTCGGAGCTCATCGGAGCCGAAGCTCCGGTGACCCTAATAGGGCGGCGCCTCCATTTTCTGGCTCGCCTCGGCCTTCCCTCTCTAACGCACGCACACACACGTCCCCGCTCGCCCTCTGCCGCCGTTCCCTGCCGTGTCTGACGTGGTTTCCGGTGAGCCGACGTGGTGCCACCGTGGCGTCCAGGTGTCGCCGACGTGGGCGCTGACCAAGGCCCGCCAGCATGGCCTGCCCACCTCGCCAGGGCCCCATCAGTCAGTGACTGGGGGTAGCCTAAGCCCTAGTGAGAATGCCCCAACCCCTCTGGTGACGTCAGCCTGTCCCTGTGCTGACGCAGTAAATCTTTTTAAATTGATTTATAATTCCAAAAAATGATTAAATATTGTAAAATTAATAACTAATTATTTATAAGTCATAAAAATATGTATAATATATCAAAATGTTCATAAAACTGAAACCTTGCTATCTAAGCTATAATCATGCATTGTTCAACAACTTAAATGACAAGTTTAATTAGAAGAACAATGCACCCCTCTCATATGCTCTGGAGTTTCCCTGAGTTAGGGTTTATACCCCTCGGAACCCCGATTAAATGGTCAAGCATTCTTTAGGGTTACATTTCGATACAATTTAACTTGTCATATAATCATACTTGCTTGAGCATTGCATCGATGCCATTGTTGATTGTTTCCCCTTTCTTTCCAGTATTTGGTTCTTTCGGTAGAATACGATGTCGATATCAAGATCGAAGCCCGAGGACAACACCATCGAAGATCGAAGGTCGACGAACAATACTTGACCAACTCTAACCATTTCAAGTTCAAGGCTTCCGAATCTGCTTATCCGTTATCAACAGGCAAAGGCAAGCATAGCCCCACCATGATATAATCCTATGATTTCGAAAGCATTTCAATTCCTGCCATGATGCATACGATTCTACTGTGGTCTTTTATCGATAGATAGAGTATCCTATCTATTGCATTACTCCCTTTGAGCTTATATTACCTGATCCACTGCTCCTAGCATAACTAGTTTGGCTTGTGTGCACTGCTAAAGCTTATTCTGTGTCTTTCTTAGCCATGCATAGCTGCCAGTTCTGGTCCATCCAGATGATGTATCCGATGCAGATAATCTAGTATGATAGGAGAATGTGATGAAATGAGATTGGTGATATGAGTTAAACATGCTAAGGCTTGTATGGGAGGCCACGGTGGGATGTGGTTTTTCTAGTCCCATGCTCGCCACCACTAGGAACCGAGTTCTTGCCTTTGGAACCGAGACGAGCGTGCAACCACACGGGGCCTGGATAACCTCACGAGCAACTAACTTGCCTAGTAGATTCCATGAGTCACATAGTTCGGGCATTCCATTCGACATATGCATAGAAAATCTTTTGAAA
The DNA here is from genome assembly GCA_916181665.1 of Avena sativa. Taxonomy (NCBI): domain Eukaryota; kingdom Viridiplantae; phylum Streptophyta; class Magnoliopsida; order Poales; family Poaceae; genus Avena; species Avena sativa. The sequence continues at coordinate 131,775,365 of OV702298.1, forward strand.
GATTTGCCGGGTGAAGTTGGTGCATTTATAACAGGTAGGTAAGCGTGGACCGGGTTGCTTGGGGTCGATGGAGCCCCTGTTAACCAACCTCACCTAACATCTTTAAGTACCGGATTCGGGATTACGGCGGAACCATAATTATTGCGTGACTCATGGTCTCGGCGAAAGCAAGGTAAAGGTCGTGTCTAACCACCCTCTGCCGGCCTTCCAAGGAAGAGGGCTTATCTAGTGGCATTAAGAGAAGGTTAGTATGTGTGGGTAAAGTTGTACACCCCTGCAGGGTAATAATATTTTCGAAAATCCGTGTTCACGGTTATGAACGACTTGGCGACCGGACTCAAGATCATAGATAACTTTAACCTAATCGTAAAACTTGGCAGATCAACGTGTGCTTAAGGATGCTTCCTCATGGGTACGAGGGGGTGATCCTAGTTGGTAGATGATGATGATTTGGTGGATATCAAGAGATGTTGATCAATACTTTGGAGATGTCGCTCTCTTATCCCCTTTTAAAATACTCTGAATAGACGATCTTCTTCCCCCTCTTGTTTTATAAACAAAAGATGGCTTTATGCAAAACAACTCCACATCCAGAAGTCTTGCGGAGTACACCCTGTACTCACCCTTGCTTTGTTGATACTTTTGGCAGAGTAAGTGTTCGCCGAAGATCAGTGTGGTACTACATCGACATCGACGAGTAGCTTGGGGTTCCCGGCCGGAAGGCTGGAATCTATGGGCTGGGACGTCATCGTTATGCTTCAGGCCTCTTAGGCCATTTGTTAATTTTGCTATACTTAATAGCATAATTTTCCTTCCGTTGTTTGATGTTTGTGGTTAGTGACCTCTGCTTGTAATAATTTGGTTCTTTGCTCAGTTATGAGCTTGCTGTAATAAATTTTTGTGTCGTAGGGTCACTGCCGTGTTACCGATTCTTCATTGGATATTCTCGAGCTCAAGGTTAAGCTTATTTCAGACGGAGGTTTGGGATTTGTTTAGCCCTGATCCCGGGGGTGTCACACCCATCTCTAGGATTTGCCCCAAGAACCAACAGACCCCCGATGAACCGTCCGACCTATCCCAACCGTGGAAACCCAAGGACCGGAGGAAACCACAACAACCCCGACAAATCCAACAATTTCAACCGTGCACCACCCAAGTTCAACAACAACAATGTCTCCACCAACACCAACACTGCCCCAAGGACCGGAAGCAATGATGTGCCTGTTGCAGCGAAGGACAATTCGCAAGTGACTTGTTATGAATGTGGAACCAAGGGTCACTATTCCAATGAGTGCCCCAAGAAGAATGCCGCAGCCCCCAATGCAAATGCCCCAGCTCAGCAGCAGCGTCGTGTTCAGCCCGGAAGAAGGTTTGCCCTAGGAAACTCGCTCAACCGCAACAGCTGTCTTTTTCTCATGCATGCTAAAGAATCCCAAGAAGCGCCAGATGTTGTGCTGGGTATGTTCTCTGTTAACTCAGTACTTGCAAGAGTGTTGTTTGATTCTGGAGCATCGCACTCATTTGTTACTAAAGAATTTGCATGCACTAGTAAGATTCAACCAATCAAATTGAAGCATGTTATGATTGTTCAAATACCCGGTTCAACCACCAAAGCTAGGCAAATTTGCAAAGCCGTCCCTATACGAATCCATGGCATAGATTTTCATGCTAATCTAATAGTACTCGGAACTAAAGGTTTGGAAGTAGTACTAGGAATGGATTGGATGTCCAAACACAAAGGATTAATTGACTGTGCCAAGAAAGCCATAACCATGACCAATACAGCCGGAATATCAGTCGAGCATGTGTCTGAAACCTTGCCCCGTCAATTCAAGTGCAACAAGAGTATAGCCCAGCCAACCATTGACCAAGTCCGAATAGTCTGTGAATACCCCGATGTATTTCCAGATGTTTTGCCCGGTATGCCCCAGATCGGGATATCGAGTTTACCATTGAACTAATCCCTGGAACCAGACCCATAGCCTAGAGACCATATAGTATGAACCCATCTAAACTAGCAGAACTAAAGAAGCAACTGGACGCCATGCTGGAAATTGGACTGATTCAACCAAGTGCTTCACCTTGGAGATCACCTGTTTTGTTTGTGGACAAGAAGGATGGAGGTAACCATTTGTGTATGGATTATCGGAAGTTGAATGATGTTACCATCAAAAACAAATATCCGTTGCCGAAGATAGAAGACCTGTTTGACCAGTTGACTGGTGCCAAAGTGTTTTCTAAGATTGATCTTAGAACTAGCTATCATCAACTCAAGATTCGCGCAGAGGATATTCCAAAGACCGCCTTCACCACCAGATATGGATTATACGAGTATACGGTCATGTCTTTTGGATTAACCAATGCCCCCGCTTATTTCATGAACCTCATGAATAAGATTTTTATGGACTTCCTGGATAAGTTTGTCGTTGTTTTCATCGATGACATTCTGATTTATTCCAAATAAGAAGAAGAACATGAGCTACACCTAAGGACCATTCTTGGAACCCTTAGAGAGCATGAGCTATATGCCAAGTTTAGCAAATGTGAATTCTGGTTACAAGAGGTAGGATTCCTCGGACATATTTTATCAGCCAAAGGAATTGCCGTTGACCCTGCGAAGGTGCAAGATGTCTAAGATTGGCAAGCCCCAACCACTCAAACCCAAGTTCGTGCATTTCTCGGATTAGCGGGATACACTACCGCAAGTTCGTAGAAGGATTCTCGAGTATCGCCAGACCCATGACCCAATTGCTGAAGAAGGACAAGAAGTTTGAATGGACGGACAAATGTGAAGCGAGTTTTCAAGAACTCAAGAAGAGATTGATTTTAGCCCCAATCTTGATCATGCCAGATATCACAAAGCCCTTTGATGTGTATTGTGACGCATCCAAGATCGGTCTCGGATGTGTGCTAATGCAAGAAGGCAAAGTTATATCTTATCTATCCCGCCAACTAAAGCAGCATGAACAGAATTATCCCACCCATGACCTTGAACTAGCAGCCGTAGTTCTAGCCCTGAAGACATGGAGGCATTATCTCATGGGAAACCGTTGTGAGATTTATTTGGATCACAAGAGCTTGAAGTATATATTCACTCAGAAGGAGCTGAATATGAGACAGAGAAGATGGATTGAGCTAATCAAGGATTATGATCTGGACATTCACTATCACCCCGGTAAAGCCAATGTAGTAGCAGATGCCCTTAGCAGATTGTTGTGCCGCTTGAACTCCATGATTTTGAAGGAGCAACCAAGTCTGCACAAAGAGATGGAAGATTTCCGAATGGAATTAGTGAGTGAAGGATTTTTGGATAGCATAGAACTTCAACCCACTTTGATTAGTCAAATCAAAGAGGCGTAGAAAGGAAAAGCTAGTATTGACGGAATCAAACGTCGTATCGGTACAGGCGAAGTACCCGGATTCATAGAAGACGAAGAAGGAGTTCTGTGGTACAAAGGACGCCTTTGTGTACCAGCAGATTCGGAAATGAAAGAAGTGATTTTGAAAGAGGCCCATGATACTCTTTATTCTATCCACCCCGGAGGAACGGAGATGTATCAGGACTTGAAGGAACAATTTTGGTGGCATAAGATGAAGAGAGAAATCGGAAGCTATATCGCCAAGTGTGATATATGTCAGAGAGTCAAGGCAGGACATCAAATACTCGCAGGACTATTGCAACCGCTACAGATTCCGGAATGGAAATGGGATTCCGTTGGAATGGACTTTATCATCGGATTGCCTACTTCTAGTAGGGGAAATGACTCTATCTGGGTCATAGTGGACAGATTGTCCAAAGTCGCCCATTTCTTATGAGTCAAGACCACATACTAGAGTTCGAAGCTAGCGGAGTTATACATCGCTAGAATCGTCAGTTTGCACGGAGTCCCCAAGAACATTGTATCGGATCGAGGAACCCAGTTTACCTCGAGATTCTGGAAGAAGGTCCAAGAAGGCTTAGGAACCCGACTAGATTTCAGCACCGCGTATCACCCTGAGACCGATGGACAAACAGCGCGAGTAAATCAAATACTCGAAGATATCCTAAGAGCATGTGTGCTAGAGTATGGATCTAAATGGGAAGACTGTCTGCCTTTCATAGAATTTTCATACAATAACAGTTACCATACTAGTTTGCAAATGGCCCCATTTGAATTCATGTATGGAAGGAAGTGTCACACCCCTTTGAACTGGTCGGAAGTAGGAGAGAGTCAGATTTTTGGACCCGACATCCTACGAGAAGCAGAAGAAAAAGTTCACAAGATTAGTGAGCACCTCAAGACCGCCCATTCAAGACAGAAGAGCTACACCGACAAGAGACGTCGAGACCTCGCTTTCAATATCGGAGATTTCGTGTATCTCAAAGCGTCGCCTTTGAAGGGAATGCGGCGTTTCCAGCTCAAAGGAAAGTTAACCCCCAGATATATCGGACCCTTCAAGATTCTGAATCGTCGAGGAGAGGTATCATATCAATTGGAACGGCCGGAGGAAATACCCGTAGTGCACAATGTGTTCCATATATCGTTACTTCGCAAATGCCTTGAAGTTCCGGAGAAGGCCAAAGTTTTCAAGAACATTGATCACCAGACCATAGAGATCAACGATGACCTGGCGTATCCCGAAGTACCCATCCGTATTTTGGAAGAAGCTTTCAGAACCACCAGAACCCGAAGCATCAAGTTTCTCAAGATTCAGTAGAGCAACCACATCGAAGAAGAAGCTACCTAGGAGCGAGAAGATCAAATCAGGACAAAGTTTCCTGATCTCTTTAAATCCTAGGTAATCTTTTTTCTTCTTTTTCAAATCTCGGGACGAGATTTTGTTTAAGGGGGGAAGGTTTGTAACATCCCAAATATACAAAACAAGGATCATAAAACTCTAATCAGTAAAATTAGGGTTAACAAAAACTTTGATTAATTAAAATCATATGAATGCATGTGTGAATGAAATGATTTGATAGATGCATGAATGAACTTGTGTGATTAACCTAAATAGCAAGAAATGGTTTAAAGAGGAAAATAACATCATATAAAACATTTCCATGCAGAAACAAATCAAGAGAAAGTAAAAAAGAAATCAAATAAAGCAAATGGTCATTTTTGCCAATCTTGCTCACCAGGTCACTTTGAGTGTTTCTAGTACAAGATTTCAAACATAAACTTTCCCAATTCTTTTCATCCCTTGCTAGAACAAGTAAAAGTAAATCAAAGCCCACCTTTCAAACTTACATAAACATTTGGCAACCTCATTCAAATCACATTTCAAAATTGAATCTTTATCATATGTGAAGATCACCCATTTTCAAAACCCAACCAAACCAGTGCCCCTTGACTAATCCAACTAACGACACTCCCTAGTATGTGCCTAGCAAACCCACCAAGTTTGAATCCAAAATTCAAATTCAATGTTCTTGCGTCCATTTCATCAAACACCTTGTAGATACAAATCAAACAAACATTAAACACTATAGTGTGCAGTAATTTTGGCCTAACTTGTTCCCTATCTAGCTCACTCTACACCCTCAGTAGATCATCTAACTAGTTTAATCCCTCTAGCTCACTGTAAACCAGACCATGCCATTAATGGAAAGCATGCCGAGCCTCACCTTGCCACCCCATTGTCGACAGCAAGCTAGGAGCAGCACCAAGCCTAGCAAGCATGTCTAGCAGGCACTCCACCGTCCACCACCACTCCCTGTCCCAAACCCGAGCGCAGATAGCCCCTGGACCACATGACTAGCCCATGCCAAACTTCTCTACGTGCGAGCCGAGAGCGCGCCACCCTCGACCAGCACCCACAGACTACGCACCGCCCTCGCCGCGTGCGTGCGTGATCACCACCGTCCCAGCAACCCCGCAGACATGCCCGTTCGCCGCCGCGCAGACCACGCACGCTGTGCGCCATTAAAATAGCCGTCGGACCCGCCCAGAGCGTCGACGCGTTCCGACCGATCAGCACCGCCTCACGCCTCGCCACCACGCCGTTGAGCTTCGCCAGGGAGCACAACACCGCCCTACCATCGCCCATGCCATTAGCCCTCTGTGCCGTCGACCACGACGAGCTCAGCCCGCGCCCGTCGGTCCCCTTTATCCACTATAAATAGAGGCCTCCACTGCTTGTTTGCTTCACACCAGTTCACTCCCCTCTACCTCAGAACCACCCCACCTCACTCCAAGAGCAAGGCGAGCAGCACATCGCCGGAATTTGGCCGGAGCCCGCGGCTGCCGGAGGAGAAGGGAGCCGTCGATTGGAGCCGCCCCAGGAGAAGCTGCCGGTACCAGGAGAACCGTCGTCGTCGACTTCATCATTCGCCCCCGTCGCCGACCCTCACCTGAGCCCTGGTAAGCCTCCCACGACCCCCACCTGCCGCACTAGGGTTCTCTCTCGCCGGCGCTACCCGACGTGGACGATGAACCAGAGCCGTTCGATTAGAACTAGATCCCACGGTCCACGTTGCCCCGTATCGCTTAGCCCCTCCCCGTCTCACTGACGCGTGGGGATAGCCACTTAACCACCCCGCGTACGCGCTGTGTGTAGTGGGCCGGCCCAGTTAACCGTCTCGCGCGACCCAACAATTCAAATTTAGTTTTATTCATTTATTTTCAAACATAGTTCTATACCTAGATTCAAAATTCAACCCATCTCGATTCACTAAACCAAAATGCATGAAACTATTTTTTTTAGAAAGGTACTGAAATGCTTAATCCAAGCTCGTTGGATTCAAACCATTTAGATTAGTAGATCACTCATGGTAAAAATAACAAGGCAGAAGCTTTTCTGCATTCAAACATTTTTCAAAATTTAACCATAAGAGCTTTTGAGTTGATTCCAACTCTCAAAAATCACATTTGATCATACCTTTCATAATATATAAAAGCATATGGGTTTACTTGCAGAAATAATGTTCATGTAATAAACGAATGCCACATAGGCATTTCTAGTCACTTTATTTAATTAAAATAAAAAGGTTAAACCTTCTTAGATTGTGACACCACTTTAAATCACATTCCCATCTACTGAAATATGTGGTGATGACATGTGTCAAAATGATCCCATGTTTGAGTTGAAGAATATTAAATCTTAAGTAGTTTTTCAATGAGTAGAAATTACTTTTCTCAAATAAAATAAATAAGACAAGTGCTTTAATTCTTGTGATAATAGTGATGATGCTATCTAGTGTGAACTTTTGTGTGATGATTAAAAATAGTTAAGTATTGTTTGGTGATTGTGTACCTCGTATTTATTTATAGACGCTAGTACCGACCAAGGATACAAGGAGGAAGGAGGATACTACGAAGAAGAAGCCGAGGAGAACTTCAACCACTTCTCTTCTCAAGGCAAGCTAACCCCTGCAACTTAGCAAGCTTAGACTTGCAATTATGCAAGTTAACACTTTCAAGATACCCTACTTATGCAAGCTACTACTTGCTCGTTACTATGCCAATTATATGCCTTAAGCATATGTGATCATACCCACTTGATAACCCAATCCTAGTTTTACTTGCAAGCTTAATACTTTATTTTCTTTATCAAAGCCTTCTCTTACAGTTTACATAGTAACTTGTAGATTCTAGAAAGATAACTGAAGGTAGCATAAAGAGCATAAAATTTGGCGTAAGTTAGATAATCTTGATGTCATCCTAAGGCATGAGATTGAATTTAGCTAATACCCACTTGTTTACCACCCCTCATTAGTATTTACCCCCCACCTGTAGATGCTAGTGCTAAGCATAAGACTTGATCAACTTTAGATGGGAATACTTGGAGAAAATGGTTATGAAAACCTTAGAATGATGAGTCATTCTACTAAATTTTTTTGACATGTGTTCTTGAACACCAGATGATTTTGATGATGAAAACGTTGAGGCATGAGCCTTAGCCCTTTTAAAAACTGATGGTTATCTGGAATAACAGGCATCTGGGATTAAAAATCCGGGCGTTGACACTTATCTTGTTGAATTTGCATTTGCTGATGTAGCCAGATAGGTGTACGAGGGTCCTCCCCTTGCTGTGGGTGGCCGGTGCAAAGTTAGGCCGCCAGATTATCTAAGAAGCCGGGAACTATGGCAGTTGTGGGTCGGCCGGCCAAACCTTTGAAGAAACAAGGTGTCGCTGCTGTGTCACTTCCGACACCGAACCAGCTAAGCCTTCTAAGATTCGCAGAGTTGCAAGGAGGGTGTACCATGATCCCGTCGTTGCTGGGTAAGTTCCTCTTGTCGACATTTCTCATGGCCTTTTCCCTTTGTTCTCTTTACATAAGCTTACTGTTCCTTATTTTTAGGTCTGCTATCACTGCGCCCCAGACCACTAGTTGTATTGCCTCGTAGATTGCCACTCCTTCTCCTGTTCACGTCGGGACCCATATTCCGAGTCCAGCTCGAGCCTCTACCTCTATGCCGGACGATACTAACTCTCGGCCAGAGGAAAACACCGTGACTCGGAGAGAGAGGGAGGAGAGGCAGGTATTGCCAGCCCCTGCAGGAGATGTAGAAGGAGGACTCGACACTGGCAACATCGTCGCCAAGTCCACCAAAGTTGATAATGTAACTGCTCCCCGTTATGTTGAAACACAGAAGAAAACCCCGTCGCCAGCACTGCAGCTAGTTCCGTCAGCTCACTCGGCTCCTTCGCAGCAACAAAGGAAGAGGCCAACTCCACCGCCGCAAGCCAACAAAGGTCAGTCACATTCGTCTCTTGAGGGTCAGACAAGAACTACCCCCATCAAGCCAACAAGGTCAAGGCAGTAAACGTTGAGATTTGGCCAAGGTACCCTACAACAGTAGCCGATACAGCAAACAATAGCAACAAAGGCACCTGCTTCGACGGGTTCGTTGGATAGAGCTGCATGTACATATGACTCAAGCAACCTTGTTGGAGAGGCGCCACTTCACCGAAGTGTTGCTGCTGCTAGGAGTGCTGTTAGAAACATGGGCTTTGTCTTGACTCAGACGGTTAGTGGGCAGAGCCTTGGCTTAGCTGAGCCTTTCGCCTTGGAGTGTAATGAAGCCGGTGACCATGAGGTTTCCTCGAGTAACCCCTTAGTGCCAGCTCCACAAGGAATGCAGCTCAACCCGCAAACTATAGCCGAGATGACCCAGGCCGCCATTAACTTGCCCCTGCGCGTTAACCATATCAACGAGGTAAACCACTTCACTCTTTTGTATTCTCAGTGTATATATATATATATCCTAGTCCCCTAGGTTACTGTCGAGTGAAGTATTCACTCGGCTGTAAGCTCAAAGTTGAGAAACATTTATTTGACTGTTTGCCGGGATCTCATGTTGACGTACTTGGTCAACTCGAATCTCACATGTTTATATCCTTTTCCCGCAGATCTCGTACAACAAACGCACCAGATGCTTTCAGACTCTTTTGCTGAGGTATCAGAAACTCTCTGCTGAGCATAGTGATCTATTTGTTGAGGTTAAGGGCCAAGGTATATTCTCTTACTCGACTCCCTTCTGACTGAATATTTAACCCTTGTTCTAACTCTGGTATTTTCCCTTTTGTTGCCATAGCTCAGTCCTCTGCATAAGAAGATCTCAGAAATAGAAGGTATTGCTATTTTCCTTGTAAATCTTATTTCTATCCGACTTGGGTCTTTCTTTCCATTTTTTATATTTCGGAGTAGCCGAGAAACTCTTACTCGTAGACAAACTCGAAGACAGTGTTTCAGTCTCAGAACTGATGGAACATTTTCTCGAACAAGCAGAGCAGCACCAGATCGAGCTCAAAAAGAGCGAGACGAGGTGACCTGACTCCAACAGATATCTGAGATGGAGAACAACCATAAGGCTAAGCTTGACGGGTTGCGCCAGCAGTTTGCCGAGCAAAAGGATCAGATTGCAGGCAAAGTTGAAAAGACTGAGGGGATGCTGAAGGATGCCGAGTCACTGCTGATCTCGGCCTAACAAGATGTCGACGCTCTTCGAATGAAGTCAAAGACCTGGCAGACTGACCTTTGCCAGATCAATTCATATCTCCGTAGTGAGTTCTTACTTTTTACTATAATATCTTGTTTTTTTATCACCTCCTTTTAACTTGACCACACCATCTTTCTTGTATGGAGAATTTTCCTCAAGCCAACATGTTTGACCTTCGGGCTATGAACAAGGTTCGATCCGAGTCAAGCGACCCCGCAGATCCCAGTTGTGAGGTTACCATCGAAGAGCACATGGCTGCGCTGTTTGAGTGTGTGCGAACGTTGAAATTCTGTGGAGTTGATCTTCTCAAGGCCGCTATCCACATCTTCAGGACATTGTGGACCGAGGAGGAATCCCCCATGACCATCGATGTTCTTGCAGCAAGTCTTATGCTCTCTGGGGAAAGAATGGATCAGTGGCGTGAGTCGGCTAGCCGGGCTGCTATGGACAAAGCCCTGTCCTTCGTTCTCTCATGGTATGAGACCATCAACTTGGATGTATTGCAGAACATGAGGGCAGGTGCCAAATGGACGAGCGATCCGGAGCTCATAAAAAAATGCCAAGAGCAGGCTTATGCCTTCCTGGAATACACCAATGTTTACGCTTGGTGTGATGTGCCTAGCTTTCTCGATTCTAGCACGGGAGTTGAATAATACATTGCTGTCGAGGAGGACGAGGGTGATAGAGAGGAGATCGAGTTAGATGTCCCGGAAATGGGCGACACATCTGACCCGGCCGCCGCTGATGACGCGCCAAGTTCTGTACCTGCCAAGTTAACTTCTAGCCCACCTACTGCTCCCTGATCTGGAAAAACTTTACGTCTTATGAGATCCACGGTATGCCGGGTGCAGATGTAACAATACTGCAATTATTTTGGTGGTATGCCTCTACGAAAGCTAAACTTATATTTTGGCTTAAATCCGAATCGCTTTGGGGCAAGTCCCCGAGTTCTTTTATTTTTTCCCAAACTCCGTGACTTTGGCTCTTGTCTACCTTTTATTCGACGTTCGACATTAGAGACTCAAAGCTTTAGGGGTCAAGTTGAAAATACTTAAAACTATGAGATTTTACACATAGCAATTCGACTAAAAGCCGACATATCCTGCAATGGGTTAGTCCTACAACAATGTCGACTTACTTGTTTTTCTTGTCCTTATTTGTTTTTCATGTTTCTTTGTTTTCGGTCTTTTTCTCTTGCCTGCCATGAAGCCATATTTTGGACAACAACAAAGTCACAGAGTTAAACCTAGACATCCTCACATTAGTAATCCGAGATAAGGACAAGAGCAAAGCTAGACGACATGTAAAATAAGAAATACAATTTAAAACAAGGTGTAAGATAGGGGAAACCACACATTGTGGTGCCTTGTATTGCTCATTATATAGAATTACAATGCTAGAGTCTGTACCGTATAATACACGGACAGTTATACATAGACTACACATATACAACCATATATCTATACAAATACAATATGGTTATATATTCTAACACCCTCCCTCAGTCGTAAGCGGGCGTCGACGAATGTTAAGACTGTCACGAAAATCCAAAAAGAGAGGCGACGGTAGTCCCTTGGTAAAAATGTCCACAAACTAGGAAGAAATCGGAACGTGTAGAACCCGGACCTCGCTGGTGGTGATGCGATCTCGTACAAAATGCAAGTCGATCTCCACATGCTTGGTGCGCTGATGATATACAGGATTCTGTGTCATGTAAACCGAGCTCACATTGTCACAGAAAACCACAGTGGCACCAGTCACCGGTCGATGAAGCTCCTGAAGAAGCCGCCGTAACCAACAAGTTTCAGCCACCACATTCGCAACCGCCTTGTACTCGGCCTTGGCGCTGGAGCGAGAGATCGTGTGCTGCTGCTTAGCAGACCATGACACCAGATTTGCGCCGAGGAAGACACAGTAGCCTGAGATAGACCGTCTAGTGTCTGGGCAACCTGCCCAATCAGCGTCAGAGTAGGCCGTCAACTTGTTGGAGCTACGCCGAAACAAGGTGAGACCATAGTCGGTGGTGCCGTGGATGTAGCGAAGAACACGCTTGACGAGAAGCAAATGATTAGCCCGAGGATCATGCATATGGAGACAAATCTGCTGCACGGCATAAGAGATGTCTGGCCAAGTAAACGTAAGGTACTGAAGACCACCTGCAATACTACGGTACTCGGTCGGGTCTGTAACAAGATCGCTGGACTTGGCTGAAAGTTTGGAGGCAGTATCAACTGGAGTAGAGATGGATTTTCACTGTAACATACCAGCTCTGTCAAGAAGATACAATTCATACTTCTCCTGTGAGAGGAACAGTCTGTCCTTGCTGTGTGTCACAGAGATGCCCAGAAAATAATGAAGATCACCCATATCTGTCATACTGAACTCTGTACGAAGAGAGGCAATCAAACTGTGCAACAATGTTGAGGAAGACGCAGTCAGGATTATGTCATCCACATAGAGCAGGAGATAGGCCATGTCAGCACCACGCCGATAGACGAACAACAAACTGTCGGAATTGGAGCCAATGAAACCAACCGAAGCAATGAATGAGGCAAACCGCTGAAACCATGCTCTAGGCGCCTGCTTCAAACCATAAAGTGATTTGTTGAGACGACAGACCTTATCAGGATAATTCGGATCAGTGAACCCAGAAGGCTGACGAGCATAAACAGTTTCTGTGAGAGTGCCATTGAGGAACGCATTTTTGACGTCAAGTTGATGAATAGGCAAGTCACTTGTTAACGCAAGAGAGAGCATTGTGCGAATAGTGTCTAGCTTGACGACAGGGCTGAAGTTTTCATCAAAATCAATACCTTAGCATTGAGTAAATCCTTGGAGCACCCAACGAGCTTTGTATCGTTCTAAGGAACCATCAGACTTCATCTTGTGACGGTAGATCCACTTGCCTGTAACAATATTAGCATTGCGAGGTGGATCAACGAGGTCCCAAGTGTTGTTGTAGAGAAGAGCGCCATACTCCTCAACCATGGCAGAGTGCCAATTCGGATCCTTGAGAGCACCACGATAAGTCTTCGGTATCGGAGATAATCCCTTAACATGAAGATCAAAAATCATCTTGGGTTGCACAATCCCTCGTTTAGCACGAGTGACCATTGAGTGAGACGGTGGCGGAGGCGGGTCCCGCTGATGGCGGGGTGGAGGTGAAGGGTTTAGCAGCATAGTAAATCAAAAAAATTCTACGGATGCGAACGGGAAAGCTAAGATCTAATCTAGGAGATGCAAACAACGAGGGTGAATAGATGAGATCTTCATACCCTTGAAGATTCGCACAGCGGAACGTTCAACGGAACGTGGTTGATGTAGTCGTACTAGCTTCTCCTCCTCGTGATCCGATCCGATCCAACACCGCAAGTGGCGATGCTTCCGAGAGATGCACACGTACGGCACCTTGACGTCTCCTCCTTCCTCGGTCCAGCAAGTGGGTTGGATAGATAGATTGGATCTACAACATGACGGCGTGGTTCAAAGGTGGAGAGTTTCTGCGGCAGGGCTTCGCCTACGCGCAGTCGGGAGAGAGAGATCTGGAGGGAAGCAGGTAGGCGGCTAGGGTTCAAGGAGGGGTAGGGGAGGAGGGATGTGCCCCTTCCCTCTATATATAGGGGGCTAGCCGGCCCCCTTGGCCCCTCCTCCAAGCCCTAGGGCGGCGGCCCCAAGGGGAGTGGGGGGGGGCAAGTTTTCCCCCTCCTTCTAGAAGCTCTCCCTAGGGTTTCCCCTAGGGCTTGGCCGGCTGGGCCTATGGGGCCTTGTGACCCTGGCCCAATGCGGCCAGGGAACTCCCTCGTAGGCCCACGCCCCCTCCCGACAAGTGGGGCCACGTTGGTCCCACACCGGAAGCTTCTAGAACCTTCCGGTACAATACCGAACATTCCGAAACAATTCCAAAATCCAAAAAACTGCTTTCCTTTATATGAATCTTATTCTCCGGACCATTCCAGAACCTCTCGTGATGTCCTGGATCTCATCCGAAACTCCGAACAAAAACTCATAAACCAATTATCCATTCTATCCTAGCGTCGAGGCACGTTAAGTGTGTGACCCTACGGGTTCGAGAATATGCAGACATGATCTTCTATCAATAATCAACAGCGGCATCTGGAAACCCATATTGACTCCCACATATTCATCGATGATAATATCGGATGAAGCACGATGCCAGGATTCAATTAATCCCATATATATATATTCCCTTCGTCACGCGATATTCTACTTGCCCGAGATTCGATCGTCGGTATCGGCATACCTAGTTCAATCTCGTTCACTGCAAGTACTTTACTCGTTCCGTAATCCGATATCACTTTGTGATTAACTCCTTAGCCACGTGCTTGCAAGCGGTGTCGATATCGATTACCGAGTGGGCCCGAAGTATATCTCTCCGACTCGGGAGGGACAAATCCCATCTCGATACATACAACCCAACAAGTACTTTCCGATCACCTGAGAGACACCTTTATGATCACCCTCTCATAGAATGACGTTTGATGACCTCAAAGCTTTCTTCCGATACTAGGGAGTTGCATTATCTCATGGTCTAAGGAATACAATATTTGACAGAAGAAAAAGCTTCGCAAAGATGAACACGATGACACGATATAATTGCTCTGCTTGATTTGGGTCTGTCCATCATATCATTCTCCCAATAATATGATCTCATTATTAATCGACAACTCATGTCCATGTTTAGGAAACCTTAACCATCATTAATCAATGAGCTAGTACATAGAGGCATACTAGGGACACGGTGTTGTTCATAAACCACACAAGTATCAAAGTTTATGCTTAATACAATTCTAGCATGGAATATAAACTTTATCATGAACAAGAATTATAATAATATCTTTATTATTGCCTCTAGGGCATAATTCCAACAGTCCCCCACTTGCACTAGAGTCAATAATCTAGTTTACATCTGGCAACAATCTAACACCCATGGCACTAAGGTGTTGATCATGTTTTGCTCGTGGAAGAGGTTTAGTCAACGGATCTGCGACATTCAGATCCGTATGTACTTTGCTAATCTTCAGATCTCCATCTGTTATATAATCTCGAATTATATGAAACTTGTGGTTGATATGCTTGGTCTTTGGATGATATCTTGGTTCCTTAGCCAGTGCTATGGCACCAGTGTTGTCACACAATATCTCCAGTGGGTCCAAGGCACTTGGAACCACACCAAGCTCAGTGATGAAGTTCTTGATCTAAACTCCTTCACTTGACGCTTCTGCAGCAGCCATGTATTCCGCTTCTACTGTAGATCCCGCGATCACGCTTTGCTTGCAGCTTCTCCAGCTCACATCTCCTCCATTCAAAATATAAACGTATCCTGTCTGAGATTTAGAATCATCCTTGTCGGTGTCGAAACTAGCTTCGACGTAACCTTTTATGACGAGCTGTTCATCACCTCCATAGACTAAGAACATTTCTTTAGTCCTATTTAAATACTTTAGGATTTTCTTCACGGCTGTCCAGTGTTCCACTCCTGGATCACTTTGGTATCTTCTCGTCAAACTAAGAGCATTGGACACATCCGTTCTAGTACACAGCATGGCATACATGATAGAACCTATGGCCGAGGCATAAGGCACTTTGCTCATAGCTTCTCTATCGTTTACCGTAGCTGGACACTGAGCCCTGCTCAATATCTTACCTGACAACATAGGCACTGAACCTTTCTTTGCCTTATCCATTCGGAACCTTTTCAGAACTTTGTCTAGGTATGTACTTTGGCTTAAAGCTATTAGGCGTCTTTGTCTATCTCTATAGATTTTGATGCCCAATATATAAGCAGCTTCCCCTAGGTCTTTCATTGAAAAACATTTGTTCAAATAACTCTTCACATCGTTAAGCATGTTAATGTCATTTCCGATAATCAACATGTCATCCACATATAGTACCAAAAATGTCAGTGAGCTCCCACTCACTTTCTTGTAGATACAAGCTTCGTAGCAATTTGGAACAAATCCAAAGCTCTTGATCACTTGATCAAAACGAAGGTTCCAACTCCGAGATGCTTGCTTTAGTCCATAAATGGAACGCTGAAGTTTGCACACCTTATCAACATCCTTAGGATCGACAAAACCTTCGGGTTGCATCATATACAACTCTTCATCAATGTTGCCATTGAGGAACGCAGTCTTGACATCCATCTGCCATATTTCATAATCATGAAACGCAGCAATTACTAATAAAATCTGAATGGACTTAAACATCGCTACGGGAGAGAAAGTCTCATTGTAGTCAACACCTTGAACTTGTCGAAAACCTTTCGCGACAAGCCGTGCTTTATAGACAGTAACATTACCATCCGCGTCCGTTTTCTTCTTGAAAATCCATTTGCACTCAACGGCCTTTCGGTCGCTAGGAGGGTCCACCAAAGTCCATACTTGGTTTTCGCTCATGGATCCCAATTTGGATTTCATGGCCTCTAGCCATTTCTCAGAGTCTGGGCTCATCATTGCTTACTCATAGTTCGCAGGTTCACTGTTGTCTACTAACAAGACAGTTAAGACAGGGTTGTTGTACCACTCAGGAGGGGCATGTGAACTTGTCGACCTGCAACGTTCAGTAGTAGCATCGTCCGAAGCTTCATGATCCTTGTCATTAGCTTCCTCTATTGTTGGTGCAGACGGCACTGGAACAATTTCAGGTGCTGCGCTACTCTCCAACTCAAGAGAAGGTTCAATAACCTCGTCTAGCTCTACTTTCCTCCCACTCACTTCTTTCGAGAGAAACTCCTTCTCAAGAAAGGATCCGTTCTTTGCAACAAACACTTTGCCTTCGGATCTGTGATAGAAGGTATACCCAATAGTTTCCTTAGGGTATCCTATGAAGACGCATTTCTCCGCTTTGGGTTCGAGCTTGTCCGGCATCAACTTCTTGATGTAAGCCTCGCATCCCCAAACTTTAAGAAACGACAACTTAAGTTTAGCACCAAACCACAGTTCATACGGTGTCGTCTCAACGGATTTAGATGGTGCCCTGTTTAAAGTGAATGCAGCGGTTTCTAATGCATAACCCCAAAATGATAACGGCTAATCTGTAAGAGACATCATTGATCGCACCATATCTAATAGAGTTCGATTCCGGCGTTCAGACACACCATTGCGCTATGGTGTTGTAACACCGCGGTTCTGAAAAGACCGTGGCTTCTATGTGACATGCCAATCCCTGGATCGGTTCATTGGCCCACTATAGAATAAGATGAATAACATAGCAAAATATCCGTGTATCATAAATAACAAAGATCCAGAGTACCATTATTACAATAAAAGCTTAGCTCAAGGTTAGCTCAAATTATTCAGGTAGCAACATAAATAAATCAAATCCTCCATTCTTCAAATTGCCCACAAGTGAACAAGTGCCGAGTGGAGTACCGTGGCCTATATCGATTACTCAGAATCGGAAAATCCTGCAACATGAAACGTAGCAGCCCCGAAGGGTCAATACATGGAATGTATGGCAAGTAGAGCTAGTAAAGGAGACAATAGTACTAACATCTACATGCATATTTGGCAAGTGGAGCTGTGTCTGGCTCGCATTTGCAAATACCTTTGTCCTACTTTCATAAACAGTTTTTGATTTTTCTTTGAAAAGATCCCAATTAAGTTAACCCAACAATGTTAAAGCAATTATGAAATTAGAATGAGCGAGAAACATGTCATGGAATCAATATCAAGCAACTCAGATGTCCATAACCGGGGACACGGCTAATCGATTAGATTATACACCCTGCAGGGGTTAGTACACTTTACCCATGTGACTTGGCCAGCCCAGCTCATACCATCACTCTCATTTTGAGTGGTGATAGGGAGAAGTCCAAGAAGAGACTGTTCGGGAAGTAGCTCCTCAATCCCGACGCGCACCGGTCCAACCTACCAAAATTCTACATCTCTGGATACGCGGGTTCGAGTTACCACAACCTACTAAGTCCAACCAACCGCCCATTTCATTATTGGCACATGGTTGTACACGTAAGCTACACAATAAAGAAGCCAATCACTCTCTCTTGATACCTGGGTGCCTTTCCGCAATGAAACCACCAAAAATTATCAATACCATCACACCCAGGAGATTCATTGATTAAGTTGTTTTAGTTTTCATAAACCAATACTTTTAGAAACAAGTCTCAATGATGTAACCCAGCCCTCGTTCAACATAGCATGGCGAAGCACATCTACCAACGGTGGTTCTTCTACAAGGAAGGCCCTACCACATAATAGGACATAGCATAGCGATAGTATCATCCTACACATGCAACTACAAAATACACGACAATGCATTGAAAATAGTAGGACGATATCATGAACAAATTAGCATCTACTTGCCTTGGTTGTAGCGGTCGGAAGAACAATCCACACACGAGCAAGCGTTGCACTCGTCACAATCTACACGATACAATTGCAATCATAAACAAACAAACCACAAACATATGCAACAAAGATGATGCATGAATGCATGCAAGGTAAGTGAATTGGTGCTACAGCTGCACCACATAATCCTATTCAATAATACTACTGATTGCATGCATGGAAAATAGTTTTAGCGCAAGGAAAACTATTATGCAAAAAGTAATGCTCAAAACTAGAGCTAGAACTCAAATAATTCACTACCGGTAGTATACTGTTTGTAAAATCTTGGGAAAATTCTACCGCATAGGCATAGCTATTTAGGAACAGTACCAACTGGAATTACTCAAAAAGGAACTATAAACTCCCCGAGTAATTAAAACACTGCAGAAAGCCACTAGACAGTTTCTGCAGAAGTTTTCACAGTAAGCCTATCCTTTTAATTCAGATGAGATTCTCCTCGTCCTACTGAATCTAGGGACATATCATACGCAATTTTTGGAGTTACAGATCTTTTTCTACGAATTAATTACTCCAAAAAGGCCATTAACCTATTTGATTAAACTGTACTAAATCTTGCTGCAAAAGTGTGAAACAAAGGTACAGCAAGATTCTACACGATTCACTGAATCTACATATATTTTATTTGCAATTTTTGGCCCAGCGGTTTAATTTCTACGCAATTTACAAGTTTCTACCAAAATCTATCAACTAAAACGATTAACGAAAATAACCAGTCAACTGAGTCTGTTGACTGGTCAACGCGGCTGCTGACTGGGCGTCTGACTAGTCAACGCCTGGGTACTGACCGGTCAACAACCGATGTGGACCGCTGATCTAAAATCCAACGGCGGCTGCGGACTCACCGGAGACAAACGGCGGCGATCGGTTCCGGTGACGACGTTTTTCCTGCGCGAAAGGGGAAGGTTGGTCAGCGCGCGGATCAAGGCGGTCAACGCGACGGCGGCGGAGGCACGACGCGCGAGGCGGCGCGAGTGGCTCGGGACGCGTGCGGCGCGGCGCGCGGCAGCGGCAGCGGCAGCAGGCGCGCGGCTGCGGCGCTGCGCAGCAGGCGGCGAGGCGGCGGTGGCGCGCGGGGCGGCGGCGGGGCGCTGCGGAGGCGGCGCGGGCGAGGCGGCGCGGGGCGGGTGGCGGCGGCGGCGGGTGGATCCCGAGGCGGCGGCGGCACGGGAGACGAGGCGGCGGCGGCACGGGAGACGAGGCGGCGCGCGGGGGGGTCCAGGAGGCGGGATCGGGCACGGGAAACGAGGCAGGGGTGGCGCGGGTTCCTGGGAGAGGCGGCGCGCGCGGGGCTCGAGAGGGAGTCGGGCACGGGTACCGAGGCAGGGGCGGCAGCGGCCTCTTAAGTGGGGCCCCCTCGTGGGGTCCTACGTGGACACGGCGCGCGGTTGGAATCGGACACGGAAATCGGCCCGATTTTCTAACTTTTAATAAAACGGCCGTAACTTTTCCATACGAGCTCCGAATCGGGCGATTCTTGCTCCTACGGTTTTATAAAATCGAGGGGAACAATCTAGGGTCAAGGGTTGGGAGAAACCACTAGGCTACAAGGGTGGACAACACAAGTCCTACTAAAGCCTCCCGTAGGAGCCTCGTAGTAAAACAAAGTAGGGTTTAGAAAATAGTGTTTTGCCGAATCTTTTCAATCGACGGTTTTGCATGGAAAAGTATGATGCAATAATATGAATGATATGCAGAACCAAATCTAAAATTTGGGATGTGACAGGTGTTCCGGGTGGCGTGAGTTGCGAAACGATTCTGCTTGCTTTAAGATGCGTGAGAAAATCATAACTCAAATATTCACCTCCACGATCGGATCGTAGAAATTTAATTTTCCTGTTACGATGGTTTTCCACTTTGTTCTGAAATTCTTTGAACTTTTCAAATGTTTCTGATTTATGTTTCATCAAATAGATATACCCATATCTACTTAAGTCATCAGTAAAAGTGAGAAAATAGCGATAATCACCGCGCGTCGAAACACTCATTGGCCGCATACATCGATATGTATGATTTCCAACAAGTCCGTTGCTCGCTCCATTATTCCGGTGAACGGGGTTTTGATCATCTTGCCCATGAGGCACGGCTCGCACGTGTCAAATGATTCAAAATCAAGAGATTCCAAAAGTCCATCAGAATGGAGTTTCTTCATGCGTTTTACACCAATACGACCTAGACAACAGTGCCACAAATAAGTCGTATTATCACTATCTACCTTGCATCTCTTAGCCTCAATGTTATGGATGTGTGTTTCATTACTTTCGAGATTCAGAAGAAATAAACCATTCAGAGCAGGTGCATGACCATAAAAGATGTTACTCATATAAATAGAACAACCATTATTCTCCGATTTAAATGAATAACCGTCTTGCAATAAACACGATCCAGATATGATGTTCATGCTCAACGCAGGCACATAATAACATTTATTAAGGTTTAAAACTAATCCCGAAGGTAAAACTAAGGAGAGCGTGCCGACGGCCATCACATCAACTCTTGATCCGTTGCCAACGCGCATCGTCACCTCATCCCTCGCTAGCCGCCGTCTATTCCGTAGCTCCTGTTTCGAGTTACAAATATTAGCAACTGAACCAGTATCAAATACCCAGGCACTACAATGAGGGCTAGTAAGGAAAACATCAATAACATGTATATCAAATATACCTTTGATGGTGCCAGCCTTCTTGTCCGCTAAGTACTTCGGACAGTTGCGCTTCCAGTGACCCTTGTCCTTGCAATAGAAGCACTCAGTGTCCGACTTAGGTCCAGACTTGAGCTTCTTCTCAGTAGGGGCAACGCGCTTGCCGCTGCCTTTCTTGAAGGACTTCTTTGCACCCTTACCTTTCTTAAAGCTAGGGGCTTGTTGACCATCAACACATGATTATCTATCTTGATATCCACCTCCGCAGCTTTCAGCTTAGCAAAGAGATCAGTGATCGTATCAGTGGAACCAATCTGATTATGAGTAACTACAAAACCTTTGTAGCTAGGAGGGTGTGATTGCAGAACTCTATCAATCTTGAGCTCTTCTGGAATCTTGCAGTCCAGTTGCTCAAGACGTTGAGTGTAGCCCGACATCTTAATGGTGTGCTCACTAACGGAAATCCCTTCCTCCATCTTGCAGTTAAAGAATTTCTCAGAGATCTCATATCTCTCAGAATGGGCCTGAGTCTGAAACATAGTTTTCAGTTCCTCAAGAATCTCAAAGGGCCCGGGGAACTCCTCAAAACGATTTTGAAGGTCCGATTCCATAGCAAACAACATGGTGCTCTTAATCACACCATAATCATCCTTGCGCGACTGATAAACAGCTTTCTCATCAGCCGGCGCATCTATAGCAGGGGCGTCACCTAGCGATTTCTCAAGGACATAGTCCTTTTGTCCGCCAGAGAGAATGATTCTCAGACTGCAGAACCAGTTGGTGAAGTTATACCCATTGTTCTTAAGCTTTTCTTTCTCAGCAAAAACATTGAAGTTGAAGTTGGACTTAGCCATTTGATCTACAAAATTTGCAAGTACAATTTAGACCATGTTCATGATAACTAGTTCAACTTAATCAAATTACTAGATGAACTCCCACTAAATTCACATCCCTCAAGTTGTTTAGTGAACATGATCCAAATTCACCACACCTAATCCGATCTTCACGAGAAGAGATGTGGTTTCAATGGTGGACAACAAAGGGTCGATCATATCATTCATATGACTCATGCTTAACCTTTCGGTTCGTGTGTTCCGAGGCCATGTCTGTACATGCTAGGCTCGTCAAGTCAAACCCAAGTATTTCCGCATGTGCAAAACTGGCTTGCACCCGTTGTATGTGAACATAGAGTTTATAGCACCCGATCATCACGTGATGCTTAAACATGACGAACTTTCGCAACGGTGCATACATAGGGAGAACACGGTTTTATCTTGATCTTTAAGTGAGGAATCATCTTATAATGCTACCGTCGCGATCTAAGCATAATAAGATACATAAAAGGATAAAAATCACATGCATATAATTTTATGTGACATGGTATAGCCAATCTCCGTGCAATGATCTCCATCTTGTGCGTGCCAGCATGATCTCCATCACTCCACCATGATTGCCTCCACTACGAATAGCAACTACAACTATTGCTAACTACTTAGCGATAAAGTAAGGCTATTACATGGCGTATAAGAAGTTGACACACAGGTCATACACAATTATAAAGACAACCATATGGCTCCTGCCGGTTGTGTACTCATCGACATGCAAGTCGTGAAACATTACAAAACATGATCATTGCATACAACATACACATCACATCTTGGGCCATACCATATCACAGAAACACTCCCTGCAAAAACAAGTTAGACGCCTCTACTTTGTTGTTGCATGTTTTACGTGGCTTATGGGAGTAACAAGCTAAGAACGATTCTTACCTACGAAAAGCCAGAATGGTGATATTATGGTTGCCAACATCCGGTGTAAATCCCATGACAACTATAGTGAGAGAAACTGGCATCCACCAGCCGCATGTGTGGAACAAGCCACACGTCAAGTACGGAGCCGATCTCGCGAACGAGGTCGCATAATGTTGGCTTGGACCGCTTCGATCTCACTATCCCGCGTCATAAGAAGTACACAAACAAGAGGCTTGCAATAGAAAACATCAACGCCCGCAACAAGCATGTTGCGTTCTACTCGTGAAAGACATCTACGCATAGATCTAGCTCTGATACCACTGAAGGGTTTAGCAGCATAGTAAATCAAAAAAATTCTACGGATGCGAATGGGAAAGCCAAGATCTAATCTAGGAGATGCAAACAATGAGGGGGAATAGATGAGATCTTCATACCCTTGAAGATTCGCACAGCGGAACGTTCAACGGAACGTGGTTGATGTAGTCGTACTAGCTTCTCCTCCTCGCGATCCGATCCGATCCAACACCGCAAGTGGCGATGCCTCCGAGAGATGCACACGTATGACACCTCAACGTCTCCTCCTTCCTCGGTCCAGCAAGTGGGGTGGAGAGATAGATTTGATCTACAACACGACGGCGTGGTGCAAAGGTGGAGAGTTTCTGCGGCAGGGCTTCGCCTACGCACAGTCGGGAGAGAGAGAGATCTGGAGGGCAGCAGGTAGGCGGCTAGGGTTCAAGGAGGGGTGGGGAAGGAGGGCTGCGCCCCTGCCCTCCATATATAGGTGGCTGGCCGCCCCCTTGGCCCCTCCTCCAAGCCCTAGGGCGGCAGCCCCAAGCGTTGGAGTGGGGGGCAAGTTTTCCCCCTCCTTCTAGAAGCTCTCCCTAGGGTTTCCCCTAGGGCTTGGCCGGCTGGGCCTATGGGGCCTTGTTCCCCTGGCCCAATGCGGCCAGGGCACTACCTCGTAGGCCCACGCCCCCTCCCGACAAGTGGGGCCACGTTGGTCCCACTCCGGAAGCTTCTAGAACCTTCCGGTACAATACCGAACATTCCGAAACAATTTCGAAATCCAAAAAAACTGCTTTCCTTTATATGAATCTTATTATCCGGACCATTCCAGAACCTCTCGTGATGTCCTAGATCTCATCCGAGACTCCGAACAAAAACTCATAAACCAATTATCCATTCTATTCTAGCGTCGAGGCACGTTAAGTGTGTGACCCTACGGGTTCGAGAATATGCAGACATGATCTTCTATCAATTATCAACAACGGGATCTGGAAACCCATATTGACTCCCACATATTCATCGATGATCATATCGGATGAACCACGATTCTAGGATTCAATTAATCCCATATATATATTCCCTTCATCACGCGATATTTTACTTGCCCGAGATTCGATCGTCGGTATCGGCATACCTAGTTCAATCTCGTTCACTGCAAGTACTTTACTCGTTCCGTAATCCGATATCACTTTGTGATTAACTCCTTAGCCACGTGCTTGCAGCGGTGTCGATATCGATTACCGAGTGGGCCCGAAGTATATCTCTCCGACTCAGGAGGGACAAATCCCATCTCGATACATACAACCCAACAAGTACTTTCCGATCACCTGAGAGACACCTTTATGATCACCCTCTCATAGAATGACGTTTGATGACCTCAAAGCTTTCTTCCGATACCAGGGAGTTGCATTATCTCATGGTCTAAGGAATACAATATTTGACATAAGAAAAATCTTCGCAAAGATGAACACGATGACACGATCTAATTGCTCTGCTTGATTTGGGTCTGTCCATCATATGATTCTCCTAATGATATGATCTCATTATTAATCAACAACTCATGTCCATGGTTAGGAAACCTTAACCATCATTAATCAATGAGCTAGTCCATAGAGGCATACTAGGGACACGGTGTTGTTCTTAAACCACACAAGTATCAAAGTTTCCGCTTAATACAATTCTAGCATGGAATATAAACTTTATCATGAACAAGAATTATAATAATAACATCTTTATTATTGCCTCTAGGGCATAATTCCAACAGGAGGTGGTGGCGGCACGGGGGCGACCAGCGACGCAGTAGGCGACGACACTGCCTGGCCTGCCGCGGCAGGAAAACTGCCCAAACCGCTGCCGCGGCAGGAGAAGCACCAGAACCGTTGCCGCGGCAGGCGGAGACAGTGGCGACAGGGCTCGGGGCAGAGTTCGGCGCTGCTGGGGGCGACGTGGACGTCGATGACGTGGTCGCGGCTGGCAAACGCGACGACCGTGGCAGCGTCGAGGGTGGCGCGATGGATCCCGCGACCGGTGATGCCGTGCTTGGCACGGTAAATGGCGTCGACGACGTCAGCTGCTCAGGTTCCTGCAAAAAATAATACGAGTGCAGGGAGGGAGTAGGGGACGGCGCGGACAGAGTGGAGGCAAAGGGAAACATGGACTCATCGAAGACAACATGGCGAGAGATGATGATCTTTTGGGTGGAGCGATCAAGGTAGCGATAGCCATGATGCCGAGATGGATAGCCAAGGAACATGCAGGGAACGGAGCGCGGCGCAAGTTTGTGCGGCGCGACGGCGGTGGTGTTAGGGTAGCATAAACATCCGAAGACCCTAAGACCAGCTTAAGCAGGATCTACGCCAAGTAAAGCACAAAAGGGAACACTATCCGAAATTGCCTTGGAAGGAAGACGATTGTGCAACAGAACGGCTGTGGTGAGGGCCTCAACCCAGAAACGAGGCGGCATGCTAGCCTGAACAAGAAGTGTGCGAGTAATGTCATTGAGAGTGCGAATAATGCGTTCGGCTTTACTATTCTGTTGAGAAATGTATGGACATGAAAAGCGGAGTGCAATTCCATGGTGCTGGGCAAAAGAATGGAGTTGGGAATTATCAAACTCGCGACTGTTGTCACACTTAATAGCCTGCAAGCGCGTACTAAACTGGGTGAGTGCAAGAGCATGAAGGGACGACAAGTGAGAGAAAACTTCTGACTTAGCCCGAAGAGGATAGACCCATGCATAATGAGTAAAGTCATCGAGGCACACAAGGTAATACTTAAAGCCAGAAATACTCTCAACAGGAGATGTCCACAAATCACAGTGAATTATATGAAACAGAGTAGTAGTTACATGATTGGTAGAAGAGAAAGGAAGACGAATATGACGACCTAACTGACACGCATGACACAAGCTACTTTTATTCTTTTCCCTAGGAATAATAGAAGAGGGAGCTAAAGTCTCCATGACTGGCCGCCCAGGATGCCCAAGCCGACGGTGCCAAAGTGCAGGATCTACGACGAGGAAGGCATATGGCTGGCTGGTGGAAGAAGGTCGGATGGAGTAGAGAGGTCTGAAGCTATTGCAGCGAAGAATCTCGGTCCTGGTTAGAAGGTCCATCACAGAAAAACCAAGAGGGTCAAATTCGACAGAGACACGATTATTAATAGAGAACTGACAAACAAACAAAAGGTTTTTGACAATGGTAGGAGCAACTAAGACATTACGAAGGTAAAGAGGGCGCGAGGAAGTAGAGATAAGGAGACGTGCGTGCCCGGTAATGGTGATCAAAAGGGTGGAACCGTTACCGACAATGACAGCACGTCAAGAGGAAGAAGGAGGAGACACGGAGGTGAGCATACCGGAATCGGAGGCGAAGTGAGAGGAAGCACCGGTGTCCATCACCTACTCCCTGGGTGCTTGCAGTCCCATGGTCTAGAACTGGTTCATCAGCGCGGCCTGATCCCACGAGGCCGAAGAAGGTTCCGGAGACGCCGGGGCACCGAGTCCATGGGTGGGATGCAGGGGAGCATACCCGTGGTTGTAGGCGTAGGGGGCGGGGCGACGCCATACGGGTTCTAAGCGTAGAACGCCTGCGGCGCCGGAGCATGCCTCGGCATGTAGCTAGGAGGCGAGGCGTAGGCGGGCTGCTGCCTGCCGAGCACGACACCCTGGCCATACCGCCACATCTGGATGGCACCGTTCTAGGGATGCTACAGGGACGACCAAGAAGGAGGGGCGGCGGTCGGCGCAGCTGGGGGCACGGGCACCTGTGGGGGCACGACGTCCTTGGCGGCGTCAGTGGCGTTCTTCTTCTTCTTGTTGTTGTTCTTTCCCTTGCCGGTGCTCTTTCCAGAGTTGCTAGTGTTGGCAAAGAGGGCCGTGTCGGTGTGGCAGGTGCGGCGATTCTTCTGCTTCATATCCTGAAGTGAGAGCAACAAGCGGTACTGCGCGAAACTAATCCTAGGCATGAGGGAGATCAGATTGGCGGCGGACTCATACTGCTCGGAGAGGCCATTGAGGCAGTGGATCACCATCTCAGCATCATCAACAGGGGAACCAAGATCCGCAAGTCCATCGGAGAGTGACTTGACCTTCTGAAGATAGTCGGTCATGCTCATCTCGCCCATCTTGACATCGCCTAGCTCGGCCGTGAGGTGGAGTTGGCGATTGATCTTGTGGTCGTTGAAGAGGCCGTTAGTGTGGGTCCAAAGCTCGATGGCGAGGGGATCGTCGCCAGGTGTCATGACGGCGTCGAGGATACTGAGCGAGACAGATCCATAGAGCCATGAGACGATCGTGGCATCGAGGAGAGACCACTCCGGGGTCGGCGCGACAGGGGCGTCGGTGTCGAGGTGATCCAGTAGGGCGTACTTGCGGCACGCGGCGCGGAAGAAGGTGCGCCACTGACGATGGACGCTGGTGTAAAGCGCGAGCTCGACGGGGACATGCCCCTTGATGGAGGATAGACCGATGGCCTGGGCGTGCAACGAGGTCAGGGAGAAAGACCCCGCGCTCGACCCGGAGCCAGATGCGTGGGCGGCGGAGAGGAGGGCGAGCTTTGCCTTCTCGGCCGTGGCGTCCTTCTTGGCGGTAGCGATCTTCTAGGCGTCAGCTGCGTCCTCGGTCCCCTTGGCCGTAGCGAGGGCCTTGGAGACCTGATCTCCATCGGAGAGAGACATCGGAGGGGTGCGCGGGTGGGAACGGCGCGCTAGGGCGCTGGCCGCGGCAGCGCGCGGTGGTGGCTTTGGCGGCGGCGGAAGGAGGGGGGGTCAGCGTAGGTCTAGGGTTTAGGGTTTTGCGTCTGATACCATGTAAGATAGGGGAAACCACATATTGTGGTGCCTTGTATTGCTCATTATATAGACTTACAAGGCTAGAGTCTGTACCGTATAATACACTGACAGTTATACATAGACTACACATATACAACCATATATCTATACAAATACAATATGGTTATATATTCTAACACAAGGAAATAAGATGAGGGAGTCCTCGAGTCACTTTTCGAATTCATGCCCTTTTATTAATAGCACGTAGCCGACATAGATGTCCAACATACGAGAGTTGGGGGATACATACTCTACTTCCTTAAGTGTAGAAAAGACAAAGTAGAGCAACGTTCAATGGCCTCTTGGTTTCCTCACCAGACATGTCCGCCCTATTATTTTGTGCTTCTTGAGCGTGAATGAGATAGTATGAGTCATTATGTAGGGCTTTGATCATGATAAAGGTACCCTCTCATGGGGGTGATAACTTGTACATCCTAATAGTGCGCTGCACTAGCCTTAGTACCAAGTCACCTTATATGAATACTCGAGGATTGACTTTCTGGCTATGGTAGCGTTGGACACTTTGTTGGTATATCGCGGACCTGGACAACGCCAGTTCGCGTGCCTCTTCGAGCAGGTCGACATCATTTTCCCAAGCCTCTTTTACCTCGGCTTCCGTAAGCTGTTTCACTATTGGCGAGTCATGCTCGATGTCAGCAGGCAAAATTGCTTCTGCCCCATAGACAAGGAAGAATGGCGTGTAGCCAGTTGATCTGTTCGGAGTTATTCTTAAGCTCCATAGCACTGAGGGTAATTCCTCTATCTAACAACCATGTGTTCTCTAGATTGGTTCGATTAACCAAGGCTTTATCCCAGATAGAACTAGTCTGTTTGCTCTTTCCACTTTCCCATTTGATTCCGGATGAGCGATTGACGCAACGTCGAGTCTTATTCGTTTGTCCATATAAATCGAGCAAATGCTCCCTCAGAAATTTTGTGCCATTGTTTGTGATTATGTTGTGTGGGTAGCCATATCTTAAGATTATATGCTATAAGAATTTCACGGTTGTTTTCCCATCACACTCTTGATAGGCTTAACCTCTATCCATTTGGTGAATTTATCTACCATAACCAATATATGAGTCATGCTGCCTCGTGCAGTCTTGAATGGTCCTACCATATCCATGCACCAAACCGCAAAGGGCCAAGTGGTAGGTATCGTTTTAAGCTCTGATGCTGGTGTATGTATTTTAGCCGAGTATCTCTAGCAGCCATTGCAATTCTTTACTATATCTTCCACTTCACTTAATGCACTAGGCCAGTAAAAACCATGCCTAAATGCCTTAGCCACCAATGCTCTTGACGAGGCATGGTGTCCACACTCTCCTTGGTTAATATCTAAGAGTATTTCTTGTCCTTGCTCCGAGCTTACACACTGTTGTAGTACGTTGGTCACGCTCCTTTTTTTTGAATAGATCACGCTCCTTTTGTACAGCTCATTGTTGATTATTGTGTATGATTTTGCTCTTCTTTGCACTTTCCTGGCCAAGATTTCATCAGTTGGTAAGGCTCCATTCTTCAATAACTTGAAAATTGGTTGTGGCCACATTGGTATAACTGGTGCCAGGAAAACTTCTTTATCAATTTCCATAGGCTCGACCGACATCGCCTCTGCCAAGATAACTTGAACAGTCCCCAGGTTTGATTCGGTAGTCCCCGGGTCGAATGGAACAGTCCCCGGGTTAATCGAATTGCTCTCCACATCTATGTCCATTGGGATCACATCAGGCTCCTGGATTCCAGGGATAAAATTGACTCGGATTCTGGTGATGACTTGATCGATGTCTTTCTGAGATGTTTTAGGGCTATACTTAGCGGGATTGCCTGCTGAGATGAGCCTAGCTTTGACAGAGTATCGGCTGCCTCATTTTCTGCCCTGGGTACATGAAGGAATTCACATCCATCAAAGTAACCAAAAATTTGTTGGACGTGGAAACGATAGAGCGCCATGTTAGCATCCAACGCATCCCAATGGCTAGATACATGTTGAATCACTAGATCTAAGTCACCAACACATTGTATTCTCTTGATTCCAATTTCTTTTGCTACTTTTATCCCATGAACCAGTGTCTCATACTCGGCAATCGTTGTTAGATGTCGCAAAATGAATCTGTAATATGTATCTTAGGTCTTTTTAGGTGACGTTAGAACTATGCTGGCGCCCAAACCCA
Source organism: Avena sativa (assembly GCA_916181665.1). NCBI lineage: Eukaryota > Viridiplantae > Streptophyta > Magnoliopsida > Poales > Poaceae > Avena > Avena sativa. The sequence goes on from OV702298.1 coordinate 131,805,353, forward strand.
TCTTCGTTTTTGACCCGTCAAAATTCATCCTCCAATAGTTTGAATCGGATAAAGGTGGTTCATACTGCATTTCCTCCCATTCGACAAAAAAGTCAGCCAAGGCCTAAGATTTGATTGCATCTCGCCTGTCATACTATGGGGTATATGGTGCCAATTCTATGGCCCATTTTGCTACTCTTCCACTTGCATATTTGCTGCCTAAAATGTCCGAGATTGGTGCCTCGCATATTACCCGGATTGGGTGCTCCTAAAAGTAATGCTTTAGCTTCTTAGCTGCCATATATACCCCATATGTCATTTTTTGATAATGTGGGTGACTCTGTTTCTAGGTTGAGAGTACTTCAGTTAAGTACTACACTGGTCTTTGGACTAATTTGCCCTCCTCTTCACGCTCTACCACTATTACTGCACTAACTACTCGGTTAGTTACTGCGACATGGAGCAACATGGGCTCTTTTGATAGTGGCAAGGCTAATATTGGTGTTGTTGCCAACAACTTTTTAAGGTCATTGAAAGTGCTATCAGCTTGCTGTGTCCATGCAAACCTGTCTGATTTCTTCATCAGTTGATATAGTGGTAAGGCTTTTCGCCCAGCCTACTAACAAACCTGCTCAATGATGCCAGGCATCTAGTAAACTTCTAAACATCATTGAGGGTTTTTAGCAGTTCCATCCGTTCAATTGCCCTTATCTTAGTCGGATTTTCTTCGATACCTCGGTTGAATACGAGAAAACCAAGTATTTTTTCGACCTGGACTCTGAATGTACATTTTTTCGGGTTAAGTTTCATTCAGAATCTTCTTAAGTTTGCGAATGTTTGCCGCAAGTCATCGATGAGAGTGTTTATCGTTTTGGTTTTTATTACAACATCGTCGACATATACTTGAACATTTTTGTGAAGTTGATCGTTTAAGCATTTTTGCATGCATCGTTGATATGTAGCACCAGCATTTCTCAAGCCAAACGGCATAGTACGATAGCAATAAGCCCCATATGGGGTAATGAAAGCCGTATTTATTTGATCATCTGGGTTTAGAGGAATCTAATGGAAACCAGAGTAGGCATCTACGAATGACAACAACTCACTCCCGGTCGTCGAATCGATCACTTGATCAATTCGCGGTAGTGGAAATGGATGTTTGGGACACGCCTTATTCTGGTTCATGTAGTAAATTTACATGCTCCATACCACAACAACATTGGGATATCTTTCTTCTTCTCGACCAGAACTGGGTTTGATAACCAATCTGGGTGTAATACTTCCATGATAAACCCGACAGTGAGTAACCGAGCTATCTCATCAGCAATCACTTTTCTCCTATCTTCGGCAAAGCGGTGGAGAGGTTGCTTCACCGGCCTTGCATCTGGTCTGACATGAAGAGAGTGCTCAGCCAACTCCCTCGGCACACCTTTCATATCCTGCGTGGACCAAGCAAAGATATCCCGATTCTCATGGAGGAAGTTGGTGAGCTTGACTTCCTATTTTTCGCTTAACCCGACACCAATGGTCAAGCTGCATTCTAGGAATGCATCATCGATCCGAATCTTCTTTGTCTCCTTCATTGCTTGGAAGGCGACATTGCCATGCGGGTTGGTCATTGGTGGCATAGCTAACCATGCCGACCTGGCCAGAGTTGCCACCTTCATGATCTTTTGCTTCTCATGCGCTATCACTAGTGACTCGGAAAGTGTGGATCCCGCCGGGGCACATTCCATAGAGCGTTTGTAGTTTCCCTCAATGTTAATGACACCCCTTGGACCCGGCATTTTCATTTTTAGGTAGGAAATATGAGCAGTAGCCATGAACTTTGCTATCATTGATCTCCCAAGTAACGGATGATAGGAACTGACGAGATCTACCACTTCAAACTGCATAGCCTCAATTCGACAATTATCCTTGGTCCCGAACAGAATATCAACCCAGACCTTGCCAATTGGTTCACATGACAATCCTGGCACAATGCCGTGAAAAGTGGTCTTGGTTGCCTCCAACATGTTCATGCTTATGCCAAGATTGTGCATCATGTCCTTATCCATGATATTGATGCCGCTTCCATCATCTATAAGCACTTTAGAAAATCTCACATTGATATACGGCCCCATGAATGTCGGGCCCAATACCAAAGCATATGCCCCTAGGGTTGGCATAACCTTTGGGTGATCCCTAATGCTCCATGTAATTTCTTGATCTGACCAGTATATGTATTTTGGCACCGTTGTCATTGTGCATTGACTTCCATAATTCGGCGATGCTGACTCTTCTTATCATTTGGCTCGGTTATGAACACCACGTAACTTTGATGATGCTCTTTGTACTAATTTCGGTACCTGTGGCCGACATTGCCATTATCGTGTCCTTGGTTGTGCACTTGATGGACAACTTCTCTCCTATCCGAGTTGTCATATCTCAGCTGCTGATTTTCGTACCTCGGTTGTGCAACGAACATTTGTGAGTTGGAACCAGTGAGTGGTGGAGGAGGTGGAGGAGGTAGGAGATTCGTAACTCTTACTCTAATAGTATTTTGGAACCAATTGCATTGCCGAGTCGTGTGATTCGCCGGCTTACTTGGACTAGGAGTATGGAACTTGCAGGGCTGATCCAACATCATTTCGTATGTGTATTTTTGCCTGTCTTGCCATGGATTCTTTTGTTCATATGGCTTTTTGCCATCATTCTTTGGCACCCATTGTTGTTATTGCGATCGACTGCCCCTGTGCCGCTGGCTGTTTCCGGCATCTGGGTGATCTTGACTCACCGCAGCAACTTGGCTTAAGCCGTATCGAAAATCCGGTCTATCCTCCTTTCTCTTTCCTCGGTACTCATTACGGTCACTTCTCCTATAAGACCCAGCACCATCATATGTCGGGTTATCCATGTTCACCTCTGCCAACATAAGTAAATGTTGCGTTGGGTCTCCTAACGCATACGAGTCAGTGATTTTGATTATCTCAGCCAGGCTACTCGGCATGTCTCTTTGCAGCCTCTCCCATAACATGCTTTCATATCGGCAACCTTGTGCAAACCATGCAATGGCTTGCGACTATATCACTCATTCGCAGGAATTGCTCACAGTGCACTATCAGGTGAGAAATTCTCTATCCATCTCATTTGGTCTTTGTTTACACATGGATAGCTGTTGTGGGTGATTGGGTATTTTATACATGCTTGTGAAGTTACTAATAAAAGCTTCCTAGAAATATACCCAGCTGTTGATACTTCCTGGTGTCAAATTGTTTAGCCACACTCTCGCTGGTCCTTCGAGCATCTGTGGAATGTATCTCACAACCCATCTGAGGTTCCCCTACTCTATGTTCACCGCGGTCCTGATGACTGCAAGTGCATAGATCGTTTGTAGCTAGTTTCGAAATAAAGATATCGATCCCACAGGGAGCAGGAGTCTGAAGTCTAATAAATCTTGAATTAAATAGTAAAATAGAAATGCTAAATAACGTTCTAAGTAACAAGATAAAATGCGAATGTTGTGTAAAAACGTGTTTTGGGGTTTTTGGTATAAGTGAACAATAAGTAAAGTAAAATAAACTGAATACTAAAAGTAAGTATCGCGTATGTAAAAGAGATTTGAAACTACAATGGGAGAAAGCATTCTCAGGGAGTAGCGGACACACCTCTAGCATTTATAAAGGGTCTAAGGTAATGATTATTATCATGAACATTATCAACTATGTATGTGTGGGAGGAACTCCGTATTTGGACGAATAGGCAACAACCACTACTCACATCATCCTCATAACCACAGTAGACAGCAATCAACGTCAATCGAATTACTACGCTATTCAGAGACTTGATCCCGTAGGACGTATCCCATGGCATGATAGTGTTTCGTGAGTTTTCACGGTTCCCGCGTTGATACGTAAGGAGTGCCAACAGTTTTATAGTCACTGTAAGTGCTAACACACCTCCGTCTACCAACAAGAAGTTCCTTCCATCAAGTCCCCACAAGAGGAAAATATTGAGAGCTCGAATTCTCCCAACACCAAGATGAAGACAATCTAACACATGGTCACAACAATGAATATCATAATAAACTTTATCTTATTCCAATCTCATGCTAGGGTTTCTCCATCTCCCCAAGAACTAATGATCTACTCACACATGGAGGCAATCAACATCATGGCAAAAACAATGGAACCTATCATAGATGAATAGTACTTGTATAAATCCACAGCGAGTACGGAAATTACAACAAGATCTAGACAAGATGTAGATGGGATGGATGGAGATGATGGTGATGCAGTGGTTGATGATGAAGATCGATGCCTTAGCCTCCTGGATCTACGTAGGGTGAAGATGGATCCCTGATGGATGATCTCCCCCTCCAGATGCCTTCTGGAGATGAGGTTTCGGTGATTTCTGGTCGTTTTGTATGTCGTCTCTCCGATCCAGTTGTACGGGGTGAAATATTTGAGGAGGCGGTGGCGTCGCCAACTATACGGCAGGAACTATACGACCGGAGAATTTATTCCCGCCGTATAGTTAGTCGTTAAACCTTCTTCCTATGGCTATTGTTTCGGGTTTTCTTTTGGTGTTATTGATATTTCCCAAATAAGTGATTCATGTTGTTTTTGACTCCTTTTCGCTCTAATACAACTGGTCCAAGAATTGTATCCATCGGATCCATCATCTGTCCTGATCCTGGTGAAAATAGACATAAAACCTTCACGTGAATGCCGTAAAATACCAAGATCCTACAACTACAATGCAAAATAATAATATAAAACATGATGCAAAAATGCACTCATTAACTTCCCTAAGCTTACACTCTTGCTCGTCCCGAGCAAGTTTAGCTTAATGTATGTGATCCTCATATTCATGAAGCTGACTCGACAAAATAAATGAGGCAGTTGCAACATGCTTTTGTCATATATGATACATAGGAATAAGTTCATGAAGATTACCTTACTCGAACCATCTGAATAATATTAGTAGGCTTCCACACCTTAGCATTTAATAGTTCACAAAAGATTACTCTCAACATGATGTAAAAGTATTCAGTTCGACCAAATGAGTTAGTAAGGTAGTCCCAGGTGTTTTAGTCTTAACATATTCACTTGGGATTCAAAATCTCAAACGTTCCTTTGTCTCTTCACAAGATAATGGTGTATGCATATTTGGTCCTTGCACATTCGCCATACATTCCACTTCATGTAGGAATTCAAAGTTTAACGATCTCAATTTCCAAATTCCAATTTTATATAAAGCATCTTTGTAGCTTGAATATTCTACCTCGTCTTGTTCTCACTCTAATTTGATAGCACTTTTAATTTTCCTTTGTTCAAGGTTTCTTTCTCAACTTAACTGATTAGATAATTTTTATTTGTAAATCAAACCATGAACTTACAACATATTGACCAAATTATCTTTGTATGTTCCATTAATACCAATGGTGTGGAAGACACCTATTGCTATAATCAAGTGCAAATAAAATTATACTCAAGCCATTCATATATCTAACAAGACAAACACAAACTCAATAATGTTCCATATATGATAATAAACTCGGAATTTCATAAAAGGGATCGACTATTCTTGAAGGGAATTCTAATGATACAAACCTTATTTCTAAACTTGAACTAATGCAAAACTAAAATAGTAATATAAAAATTATAACATTAAAGATCTCCCCAAGCTTGGAATCAAGCCAGGCAGGATCAAATAATCCCTCGCGATTATTTGATACCGTGGTTATTGTAGATCACTGTGGAGACATGGCACATGGTATGTTCTCTTCACGGGCCAGCCTAAGACGGAGGGATTAATTGACAGCCTCTAGTTCTTTAATTCGTAGCTTGTAGAAAAGATTATTCCTCTCCAACACTTTCACTTGTTCTTTAATGAGCACATTGTTATTTTGGAGGGTTTGTATCGCCATAAGACTCATAGAAAAACCTGATTCGGTTGTATACTTAATATCTTCATCAAGTTTATCAAGATAAAGTCGCAGCAACCGAAGATGGTTGGGTGTTCCCGACGCCTCCTTATCCATCTCTTCAATCTTCAGCTCGAGGGATTTCAACTCCCTCTTCTGGCGCCCATTACCGGCGTCAAGGAACTCCATAGGGACGATCTTGATCTCCTTGTTTTGCTTGCTGTTGCTCCCGATCTCCATAGGAACTTCTCTCCTTGGCTTCATGTCCCTTGGTTGCTCTATGGTTGCGTGTCCTCACATATGAACAAGAGGTAGATTGGTTCCTGGTGATTATGATTAGAGAGAGGCACAATGGAAGTATATAAGAGGGGTCAGAGGTCGGTAAAACTCGCGAGAAACACAAAATTTACGCCCAAGAAAAGAATGTTAACGGAACAGGCAAATAAATCACGTATTTGGAGAAGTCCTACCGCATAACGACCAACTATACGGGCGTGGCTCGTATAGCTCCGGCCGTATAGTTGGTTCTGGGTAGATATATCCAAATATCTCGAGTCCAGGTCGATTAAGTTACCGACTTGGAACTTAGATGAATAAAAACGGAAAAAGGACGGACCATCCATAATTTTTAACGACCAACTATACGACGAGAGGTTTTTTCTCCGGCCGTATAGTTTGGCCGTATAGTTTCCAGACGCCGGAAAATAATTCACGAAGAAGATACAGAAGGTTTAATGACCAACTATACGACGGGAGATTTTTCTCCGGCCGTATAGTTGCACCCGTATAGTTGGTAAAACCCCTCAGAAACTTTAGAAAAACAAGAGGAATTCAAAGGTAAAAATTTCAGAAGTAAAAATTGTGAAAACAAATCACTTATTAGAGAAAGAAAACTTACCTTGCACTTACCATTTATTTATTTGGGGATGACAAGCTTCTTCAACAACAAGGACTTCTTCTCTTTTAGAGGATTTGACCTTAGTTCATCTAATAATTCTCGTAAACAAAAATCACCAGGACTAAAGTTCCTCTCAATAAGATTGGTGTCTTGCTGGGAAAATATGGACACTACATACAACATCTTTATTTCTTGCCTCTGTATAATCTACAACTCAAATTCTTGAAGTAAAAGGATCCAACGGATCAGTCTTGTCTTATGATTTTTCCTCTCAAGTGTAGCACCCTGGGTAAAACCACTACTAGAAATCGCCTGTCTGTATCTTTGTCCGTCATCATGACATCATCATGCATATTATTTTTCCTAAAACTATTTCACAAAATACTATGTTGTTTTCCAAATTAGACCTCCATTAATTTCAAATCAAAACCCTCGATTCATCTGGATCTTGTATTTATCTTAAAACTATTTACAAAATCTTTTTAAAAAAAAGTGATTAAATTAAAACTATTTTGTAACGGGGAGGCAGACACCGGTCAGGCCCAATCGGCCCAACCAGAGTCCACCTACTACCCCATATAAAACCTAAACCTAGACCTACCCTTCTCAAACCCTAACCACATCCCTCCAACCAGCTCCATCCCGCCGCCATCCAGCTTTCCCTCCACATATTGCCGCAGCACACCACACACGCATGCCACACGATGCCCCCACCCCGCTCCTACACCCTGGCCCACCCCACTTCGTACGCCACCCACCTGCACGTATGCACACCAACACAACACGCCTCATGCACACCACGCCCGAGGGCCCACCCGCGGACCACGTTCCTCCCCTCGCTCGCATGACCGATTCCGCATCCCCGCGACATGCTCGCTGACATGGTTATACCCTATGGGTACACGACCTTAGCATACCTGGTCTAGCCCAAGGAAGGCCCACAACAAATATGCGCCAGCCCACGAAGATTTTCGAGTGGCCAGGGCCCATGACGCTTTCGGATCCTTGGAGAGCAAGACTAGAGTATATAGAAAATTCAAAGGGGTAAATCCTAAAACCTGTAATCGACTCGATCTGTGCCTAGGACCTGCCTACCTCTATATAAAGGCCAGGAGGGCACGAATAGGAGGCTCTCTTACAATCTCCCGCACACCACCGCATACACACCTCCACGCCAGATTGCATCTGCGCACCTTGTAACATTCGGTTCCACCATAATCAGAGAAGACAAGCAGGAGTAGGGTTTTCCCTCCGGGGGCCTGAACCTGGGTAAACCTCTTGTCCCTGTGTTGCTTATTTGCTAACCGTTCCGCGATCTCCAGCATCCCCATCTTCTCCAAAACCCAAGTCCATAACAATGGGCATTGACGAGATTAAACCTCGTCAATTGGCGCCGTCTGTGGGAACTGGGGGCGCTGATTGTGCGATCGTGACGGTCCCAACCAAAGCGATCTACAACTCCGTGGCGATGGAGAGTCATCTCCTCTTTGGCGCCTTCGACTTCACCGCCCACTCGCCAGCCATCCTGAAGGATTTCGAGACTGTTGGCGACGGACTCGAGATCTTGTTCGGGAGCTTCTGCTTCCAGGTGGGGCAGATCGACACTCTCCGCCTCCTAGAGCGCGTGCCCCTACGCACATCACCATCGACAGATGAGTCCTATGACAGCAGCAGCTGCAACTTAGATCTGTGCGATCCACCATCAAATGAAGGGACCTATGGTTCCTTATCCGAAAGTTGTGGTAGAAGCAACCCGATCTACGAATGCTACCAGTGCGTCGCGGTTATCCAAGATCAGGAACACAATCCGCCACCCAACCCGCAGGGTAGAAACGACGAGAACAGAAGAAGCCAGTCCCCCCACCCAACGGGGACGACACTGATCGGGTCATCCACCTCAGCGAGGTGGGATGGGATCAAGCACGCGAAGCCATAGCAGGCAACAAGATCCTGCCCGTGGGTGCCTCACGGGACCTGCTGATGGCATACCACATGCTCCTAATCGAGGAGCACAAGAAGCAGGTGAAGATGCAAGAGGTGCTTGACAAGTGCAAGCAAGCATCCTCGGAGTCCAGTGTGCGGCGATCTGCGCTCTCCGCCATGGGCATTGGCTCCAGCTCACACGGCAACCATGGCAACAAGCACCGTTCTCGGATGGAGAACATGGACCCCAAGGAGCGTCGCGAGGTGACTCGGGCCCTCAACGCGTCCTTCATGGAGATGGACGCCGACGGCAACGTCATCCCGAAGACACCGCAAGCCGCAATCATGGCGGCCACTGCGTACCTCGCGTCCCATCCACCTCCGGAAGGGGACCCGAAAAGGGCCATGCATAAGTCCGCACTTACCGGACTCGGACTTGTTGGAGCTGCGCTCCACGGAGAAGCTCCAGCGGAGCCAAAGAAGAAGGCCGTGGTGAGGTTCAACCGCAGCCCCACACACTCATCTGAAGATGAAGAGCAAGACCTTCCTCGAAGGCACAAGATCTCGTGCTGTCACAGCCGCGACTACGACGCTCGAAGCGAGCTAACTCAGCGCAAAATCGACAAGACACGTGCAAAGCGCGTATGCTTGTCTGAATCCGAGGAGGATGATGATGAAGGAGAACTCTACGGAGCCCGATGCTTCAGCAAATCTGTCTGGCGGACACGAATGCCGTGAAATTTCAAGCTTCCTTCGGACACTCCAAAGTTTGACGGCACACATGACCCCAAGGCGTGGCTCCGCGACCACTTGTCATCCGTCAAGCTACACGACGGAAACAAGGAAACCGCCATGCAATGCCTTCAGCTGCAGCTGACAAGCGCAGCTCGGATCTGGCTTAGCAGCCTATCCTCAGGATCCATCCGAAGCTGGGAGGAACTGGCGTATAGTTTCATCCGAAACTTTAAGGGCACCAGCAAGAGGCCTGCCTCGATAGAGGAGCTACGGGCCTGCACCCAACGAACGGGCGAATCCATTCGCTCGTACATACTGCGCTGGTCCAACACCAAGAACTCCGCGCTGCACATCTCTGAGGAGAGAGCTATCGACGCCTTCAAGGACGGCGTCAAATGCCAGGACTTCAAAGAAGAACTTCGGCACGTCAAGCCCAAGACATTAGACCACCTCATGGACATCGCCAACAGGTGGGCCGACAGCGAAGACTCCGTCCACCGGGCGCACTCGGAGGAGGAAGACAACTACGGCCAGCGACGTGAGCGCCATAGCAAGAGGAGATCGCGCGTCTACGATGATCGCGATGGACCCGACATGGTCGTGGCTGGCTATGCCGACCGTCGCAGCGACGACAACTGCAGCAACGGCGGATACCGCGGAAGCAACTTCCGCGATGGAGGGCGCCCAACGCAGTCATGGCAACGCCGTGGCCATGACAACGGACCCTCAGCATACGACAAACTGTCGGGTCCATGCACCATCCACTTCTACATCGACAAGCAGGATGGCAAGAAGAAGGCAAGCCACATGCTCAAGGACTGTCGCGAGTTCCAGAAACTCAGTGAAAGTATGGCCCAGATGAGGCAGCAAGCCCTGAACCCTGGATACGGGAACGCACCCGCACCAGGTGAGATCGCACATGGAGCTCCTCCACCACCACCTGCGGGACCTTTGAAGCATCCAATCGCACCCGCGCAGAACAACGATGGGCACGGGTACCCCACGCCGAAAGGATCGCTGATGATCCAAAAAGGGCGCCTAACAAACAGGGTGCAGAAGAAAATCACCCGCCAAATTAACGTGGCCGTGACCGCTCCGCCCGCCATCCCTAAGTACCTCGGCGGATCGGAGTCCTGCATCACGTTCAGCCGTTCGGATCACCTCGAGGCGCAGATCGGCGGGTTCGACATGAGCCGCGTCTTCATGGACGGCGGCAGCGGCATCAATCTGATCTTCGCCAGCACCTTGGCAGCAATGCGGATCCCGCTGTGTTGCCTGGAACAATCTGATACAACGTTCCACGGCATCATCCCAGGGAAGGGTGTATTCCCCCTGGGAAAGATATGGCTCGATGTCATCTTCGGCAAGTCGGATAACTTCCGATGCGAGTGACTCGAGTTTGAAGTGGTGGACTGGCCATCACAATACCATGCCATCCTCGGGCGTGTGGCATTCACACGATTCCTGGCGGTACCGCACTATGCGTACCTGCTACTCAAGATGCCAGGACCCAGGGGCGTCATCACGGACCACTGCGACAGGGACTTCAACAGAATATCCCAGTCCTTCGGCATGTAGGAGGAGCTCGTAAGGCTCCGCGAGGTGACGGACAACGGTGCACCCCCAGTCGCAAGACAGAATGCACAAGATATGTCCTCCGACTCCACCGTCAACACAAAGAAGGTGCAGGTCCATCCGAGGGATGCCTCCAAGACGGCGTTGATCGCCAACGACCTCCGCTCCGCATAGGAAAGCGCGCTCGTCGAATTCCTCCGTGAGCGCTGGGAAATCTTCGCCTAGTGTCCTGCGGACATGCCAGGAGTTCCCAGGGAATTCGCCGAGCATGCACTCAATGTCTTTCCAGACGCTAAGCCCGTCAAACAGTCCATCTGACGACTGTCAAAACCACGGGCCGAAGCAATCAGAGTCAAAGTCAACAGACTACTCGACGCAAACTTCATTAGGGAGATCAAGGAGAGCGAATGGCTCGCCAACACCGTGATGGTCCCCAAAAAGGACACGCACATCCTGCAGATGTGCGTGGACTTTACATCGCTGAACAAGCACTACCCGAAGGATCACTTACCTCTTCCTCGGATCGAACAGATCATCGATTCGACTGCAGGATGCGAAAAACTCTCCTTCCTCGACGCCTACTCAGGCTACAACCAGATTCGACTGAAGGTCGAAGATCATGAGAAAACAGCGTTCATCACGCCGTTCGGAGTGTTTTGCTACAACACAATGCCCTTCGGGCTGAAGAACGCAGGGGCCACGTACCAACGGTGCATGCAGGCCTGCCTGAAGGACCAGATCGGGCGCAACATACAAGTCTATGTCGACGACATAGTCATCAAAACAAGGGAGGCCAAGACGCTCATCGACGATCTCCGCGAGACGTTCGATAACCTTGATCGATACAAGATCAAGTTAAACCAAGAAAAATGCGCCTTCGGTGTCCCATCTGGTCAGCTGCTAGGCTACTTCATCTCCCAGCGAGGGATCGAGGTGAACCCGAAGAAAATCCAGGCCATAATGGACATGGAGAAGCCGAAGAACCTCAAGGGCGTCCAGCAACTTGCCGGGCGAATCACGGCATTGAGCAGGTTCATCAGCCGCATGGGCGAAAAAGCTCTGCCGTTCTATCAGCTGCTGCGCAAGGCAGACAAATTCGAGTGGACGCCCGAGGCGGACGATGCATTCGAAGATCGAAAGCGGATGCTCTCTACCTCGCCCGTCTTGGTTACGCCAAAGGAGCGTGAGCCCTTACTGCTATACATAGCAGCCACACACCAGGTGGTAAGCACCGTACTGGTGGTCGAGCGACCCGAAGAAGGCAAGACCCATGGGGTCCAACGCCCAATATACTACCTCAGCGAGGTATTGACGCTGATAAAGCAGAGCTACCCTCACTACCAAAAACTCACCTACGACGTGTTCGTGACGGCTCGTCGGCTGAGCCACTACTTCCAGGAGAACCAGGTGATGGTCGTCAATGAGGCACCACTGAACAACATCCTGAACAACCCGGAGGCCACAGGACGTGTAGCCCTGTGGGGCATCGAGCTGTCACCTCTAGACATCGCCTACGAGAAGTGCCATGCGATCAAGTCTCAGGTCCTCCCGGATTTCCTCGTCCACTGGATGGAACTGCAGCTGCCAGACACGCCGGACATGACACAGTCATGGACGATGCACTTCGAGGCTCCAAGCGTGAAGCTGGAGCGGGAGCCGGGGTCATACTGACCTCCCCGCAGGGCGACAAGATGAAGTATGTCCTCCAGATAAAGTTTCGAGCTTCCAACAATGAAGCCGAATACGAGGCCCTCATCCACGGCATGCGGATGTCCAAGATCTGCGGTGCAACGCGCCTCGTCATCTACGGTGACTCCAACCTCGTCGTCTAGCAGACGATGAACGAGTGTGACGCGCACGCCGCCAACATGATCGCGTACCGCGCACTCTACAATGCACTCGAAGGAGACTGTGACGGCTGCGAGCTTCGACACGTTGGGAGAGAAAGCAACAAAGAAGCCGACAGACTCGCCAACATCGGCTCCACCTGTGCACGGGTGCCACCAGGTGTGTTCCTCGAACAAATCTGCATGCCATCCATCAAAAGGAAATTCCCCAAGGGATCACCTAAAGAAGCAGAACACTCGGGGGCTGCGCTACCCGAAGGACAGGAAGGACCCGAAAAGCTCGACACACAGGTCGCAACGGTCAACCTAATGCAGGTCATGACAGTCGAAGAAACTTGGACGCGGCTCCGATATCTGATAGACGGGGAGCTGCCTGACAGCCCGACAGATGCCCGGCGCATATCTCGCCGGTCCAAAGGCCTTCACCATCATCAATGGCGAGCTGTACAAGCGCAACATTTCGGGTGTACTCCAAAGGTGCGTCACCATCGGTGACGGCAAAACATTCCTCCAAGACATCCACGAGGGCATCTGCTGCCATCATGCGGGCAGCCGCGCCCTTGTCGCCAAAGCTCTACGAGCTGGATTCTACTGGCCAACGTCCATGAACGACGCTAAGGACATCGTTCGAAGATTCAATGGGTGCCAAAGGTTTGCAGATAAACCACACGCACCCGGATCAGAGCTCAGGCCCATACCTTTGGCCTGGCCCTTTGCCCAATGGGGCCTCGACATGATCGGCAAACTGCCATGGTCCTCGAAAGGAGGTCACGTCTACCTCCTGGTTGCAGTCGACAAATTCACCAAGTGGATTGAGGCCATGCCCGTCACTAACCAAAAGGGCAAAACTGCCGTCAAGTTCTTTGAATCCATTGTCTACAGGTTCGGCGTGCCACATAGCATCATCACCGACAATGGGTCAAACTTCATCTCCAAAGAATTCCAGGACTTCTGCGAAGACCTCGGAATCAACATCACATATGCCTATGTGGCGCACCCGCAAACGAACGGGCAGGTAGAGAAGGCCAACGGCCTCGTCGGCGCTGGCATCAAGAAGCGCCTAACGAGCCCGCTCGAGCGGCTCGCTGGAGCCTGGACACAAGAGCTTCCCTCTGTCCTGTGGAGCCTGCGCACAACGCCAAACAGCTCAATTGGCTACACGCCTTTCTTCATGGTGCACGGAGCCGAAGCCGTGCTGCCAGCAGAGGTACGCCACAAGGCCCCACAGGTCGTCGCCTACAGCGAAGCCGAATCGACGGCCGCACTCGAAGACGCTGTCGACACACTCGACGAGGCGTGTGACATAGCAGCGGCTCGGTCAACGGTATACCAACAGAGTTTCCGCAACTACCACAGCCGACGACTATGCCCAAGGTCCTTCGTCGAAGGAGACCTAGTCTTGCGACTCAAGCAAGAGCGACCGAAGAAATTCGAGTCACCATGGGAAGGACCCTACATCGACACTGAAGTCATCCTAGGTGGTGCCTATTGCCGCAAGCACGTGGAGTCTGGAGTCGCATACTCCAACCCATGGAACGTCGCACAGCTGCGACGCTTCTACCCCTAGCTACCTCCCTCTTTTACTTTCAATAAGGCTATTCAGCCAAGGCTACTCAGCCAAACAATGTACCTCCTTCTTACGATATGAATAAAGCTAAGTGTCTCGCCCCAAAAAAAATTCACCTATTATCTGCATTTTACTCCATATTGCAACACACTCGGGGGCTCCCCCTACCTCACGACTTCGTCGACTGAGAATAACGCGTGTACACCTGAGTAGCTAACCACGTCAGGCTAACGAAAAGGACACGTACACAAACAAAGCACCACGTGCTACACAACAATAAAACCTTTAGAATATAATAAAGGGCACAACACGCCTAGCCGAATATATACAAATTTTACATCTATCTCTTTTATAGGTCCTACCTATTCTGAAGAATAGACCGCGCACGCTGCTCAGACAGATCTACAATTTGTTCGGCATACTGCCTTACAGCCGGATAGTGTGGACGCATATCCCACTCGCTGCCATCCGGCCGAAGAGGCGGCCCATCCGCTATAGCAGACAGATCTACATCGGGACGATGCAACCGCACAAGGGAGAGCGCAGCCTTCACCCCTGCAACAAGCTGATGCCGAACCAGTTCCCGGACACGATGCACATTTCGAAATTTCGACAGCAGGCCACAGAGGGTCGATGGCGCCTCATCCAGCGGAAACATCACATGCAGAACTGACGCCAACAAAGACTGCACCTGACTAAGCACCCGCGATACCTGGTGGACACGATCCTGCACCATCGCAAGGACCATGGCACGATCATGATCCATCCAGAAGAACCCGCCGGCCTCCATGTCATGTTGGGTCAGACAGTTGATCCGAACAGCAACACGCTCCTTTTCCTCCCTCGGAGCAAGGTTTGCACCTGCAATACTTGCAAAAAGTAAGATAAAAGGCCAACAGGCGCATCCAAAACAATGAGTAGCAGCTCGAAAAGCTCACATTGCAGTTGTTCGGACAAACGACGCAACTCCGTAATCAAATACTCCTCTCTGGCAGCGGACCGTGCTGCCTTCGATTTCCACACATCGGAATGTCCACGCACCCCAAGCAACTCTTTCTCATGGCCACGGGCGTGGTCTCGAAGAAATACAAGCTGCGACGCACCATGCAGGGATGGCCACAGCTGCGGTGAAGGCGAAGTATCAACGGGATCATCACCCGAAGGACCCTAGAGTAACAGGATATGAACAAGCAGACGAAGGAGCACAGAACTCGGAAATTCATTATGTGCAGCAAAAAGACACTACGTGGCACAAGGATCGTTCATAGAGATAATTACAACAAAAGAAACGAAAACTATCCTACAACTACAAGGCCTACGAAGCTGCATCCTGAGTAGCCTCGGAGCTGGACTGCCTCCCCTTGGCCTCTCCCTGCTGCCTCAACGCGTACTCAGCCAGCAAGTCAATCAACTTCGGCCCATAACGCTTACAGCGAGCAGCATAGATGGCGAAGGATACCTCGGATCCGTCAGCAGCCGTCGGCATCCGGGAGGTGACCTGATGAAGATCCAGCTCCGCTCCAGAGGCCAGGGCCATCGCCATCCCGACGGACGCACCAATGCCATTCTGCTTGCGCTTGTACGTCGCAGGAGCTTCGGCTAACAATGCATCCGCCAAGGCATCAACATCTTCTAGGGCGACGCCCTTGGGGACGAGCTCCTTATAGAAGCGCCCAAGAACCTCCTTGGCCTTAGCAAGCGAGCCGACCACGGTACCACAGCGGTCTTCGACCGCCACAGTGGCATCATCCAGAGCAATTCCGTGCTCCAGGACACCACGGTCAAACTCGATGCCTGCGGCATCTAAAAGAATAGAAAGGGCAACATAAATAAAAGCACATCAAGGAAAGACAAGGAGACCGAAAAAGGGAAGACGAAGCAACTCACCCGAAATAACCTTGGTAGCCGCCATCAGCTTGTCGGCTGCCTCCTTCTCGCGCGAAGCCGTGGCGGTGGCGAGTTGCTCCTCGCGGTCCGTAGCCTCCTGCTGCAGGCGCTCCTTGGTCGCGGCCGCGTTGGCTAGCTCCAACTCGAGGCGCTCCTTCGCACCAACGGCGACCTCGTCTTTCTTCTTCGCTTGCCCAAGGCTCTTTTTGAGAGCATCAAGCTCACGGAGAGAGGTATTGTGGTCCTCTACAATCAACAAAACACCTATCAGATCGAAGGGCAAAGAAATACAAGAAGAAGAAGCAAAAAGACCAAGTCGTAAACATACCTTGAAGCTGTTTGAAACTGGCCTCCAATGCCAGGTGCTGCTGCACCAGCTGGTTGACGCCTTGCACCAAAGGCTGCAAAAGGCACTGCTCGTCAAAAGAATGGATCGGGGGCTATGCCCAAAGAACGAGAAAAGCAAGTTGAGCACACGAAAAACGCTCGGGGGCTCCCCCCGAGACAAGAAGCAAAAACAAATGATCAGCAGATCACCCGAAAACGTCCGGGGCTCCTACGACGGCAAGAGCAAAGAAACTTACTTTTGGGGGACAACCACCCGAGCCTCCTGCGAAGAAGGGTTCGGAGCAGCACCCTCAGAGGTGGCCACCGTCTGAGGAGGAGGAGCAACCTTCGACTCCCCCACCATCTCTCGAGCGCCATCGCTGGAGGAGCTGTCGGAGGAGTGGCTACAAAAGGAAAAATCAGCTAAGTACAAAGTAAACAGACAAGAACAAGCAAAAAAAGGAACTGAGGAAACTTATGAGTCGAGCGAGCTCAAGTCGAAGACAGGAGGGGTCTTCGTGCCCTTCTTCTCTTCTTTCTCCTCTTCCTTCTTTTCTTCCTTCTTCCGCTTCGCCGGCGGGTGCGGTGCCACAACCTGCACGGGCACGGCCGGAATAGGAGAGGAAGAGCCCCCGTGATCCCCACTGTGATGCTCGAGGCCTAGCAGATTCCTAGGCGTCGGCGGAGTCGAAGAATCCGACGATTCGCTGGAGCTCCGTGTCCGCTTACGATCGCGCTGATGGAAGTTTAGACATGGAGTCCACTACCTCGTTGTCCGGAGCATCGAGGAACACTTCGGGCAATGGAGGCGACATGCCTGGCACCTTGAATTCCTGTGCAAGAAGAAAACAAAATTTCAGCACAAAAAGATGCAAGGACAACACAGTCGAAAAATAGCGCAACGCGCACGTCCCAGATATACACCTGCGGAACCGGATGAGAAGCGGAGAACGGGGGAGTCAGCGACTTCCCCGGGATATCCTCTCCAGCCTTGAATTTCAGTAGCGGGCGAAGAATCCCATCGAGATCCCCCTTGGAGAACTCCTTAGCCGAAACCCTAGTCAGATCACGACAACCCGAATAAAGAAACATCGGGTGCGCCCTAGCCTGGAGCGGCTGCACCCCACGTTTGAGGAAGGTGCGGATGATATCCACACCGTTCACCTCCTTCTCCAGAATCAACTGGAGATCCTCCACCCGACGATAGAGCCCCTCTATCTCCACCACCTCGCCATCCAAGATCTGGTTCTTCTAGGACCTCTTCGGCTCGATTTTTTGGGAGGGGTCGAAAGGAGCAAGACCAAAATCCTGCCCAGGTACCGTGGAGTCACGGATGTAAAACCATCGCCTCCGCCTGTACTGGACAGATTCGGACATAGAAAAGGAGAAGAAAAGAAGATTGGATTTGAGGGAGATGATGCAACCCCCAATGGGATAAACACCATCAGATACAGATTGCCTCTTCACAGAATAGAGTTTCTGGAAGAGGCCAAAGTGCGGCTCGACACCGAGCCAGCACTCGCAGGAAGTAATGAAACAGGCGACATGAAGAAGAGATTTGGGAGAAAGGTGATGCAGCTGGATACCATAAAGAAAAAGCAATCCACGAAGGAAATTGTGGACTGGGAAGGAAAAGCCCCGAAGGACAAAGGCGAGAAACATAACCCGAAACCCAGCGGGAGGACGGGGAATTACCTCATTGCCGGGCAGTTGGACGGCCTCCCTATCTTGCGGGATCAGGCCCCGCTCATGGAGCTTGCGGAGATCACTCTCACGCGTCTCCGATCGCTGCCAGCCACCATCGGTGACACGGGTGGCGGTGGAACCTTTTTTGCCGTCGGCGGCCGCACTAGTACCAACCGCAGAGGAGGACTTCTTGGGCTTCCCCATTGCAGTGCGGCGGTGACAGTGTTGAGCACGCAGAATCAAGGAAGGAAAAGCTCGAGGAAATTCCAGTGCACAGTGAGAACGCTTAGAGAAGAGGGGAGCAGTGAAACAAGAATGGCTGCGGTGAAAACAAACTCACCTTTTCCCCAATGATTATAAGGACGAGAACGATGCACGACGACCGTCCATTGGGAAGACCTAGAGCCAACCTCAAGATCTGGCCGTCCACGTGTCAGCACAGCAGCGAACCGTCGGTCACACGCCGTCCACTACGCACGGAAATCGAGGCGACGCCGTAATTATCTCCAAGCCGCGTGTGACCAGTCAACTCAAAGTCAGAAGGTGGGACCCATGTTCATCCAGTCAAGTCATCTCTGGCGCCACAGACGCTTGAGGTCACCGATCGTCAGCACTGACATCATCAAAAGCTATACTAGCAACGGTTACATTTCTTCGGCTACACAGCTAAGAGTACTCACTCGAATCTACGATTCGATTAATTACTCGGGGGCTACTCCTATCAGGAGCGCTGGCCGCGCACCCGAAGAACGCTGAAAGTACTACACCATCGAACTATTTCTTCGAGTCCTACATCGAGTCTACGACTCCACTACGGACTCAGGGGCTACTCCCATAGGGAGGATGGATTCAAGCATCCGAAAAATTTGTGTCCTACAGACCTAAAAGTCAACAAAGACCGAATTAAAGTCTCTGCTCGAGTCTGCGACTCGAAAAGACACTCAGGGGATACTCCCATAGGGAGCGCTGGTCGTGCATCCTATGAATCTTCGACTGCGATCCTTCGGATCAGCACGCAAAAACTTTTCGGCAACTATGCCCCATCCAACGCTAAGTGAGTAAAACATCCTCCTTGGCCACCCGAAACACCTCCGCGGTGATAAAAATTTCAGATGCTGTGTCTGCGACACAAAGATAGACCTACATATATCATCTGATGGCCTGGCAACGCACACGACTGTGCTCTGCTAGTGAGAACCCGTGCCAGCAGGCGCGATGAAAAATCCCGACGGACGCGTTGGGTATGTCACTTAAAATTTACTGGAATTCCACTCTTGTAAGTCCTCCGCGGCCTGAGTCGAATTGCGCCAGCATATGTTCCGAATTCGAGTCGAGGGACTCGAATCTGAAGAAGATCGTATTGTTTTGTCCTAAGACAGTTAACTGACCCTGATCCGCCGAGAGAATCAGGCACACGCATCAACAATCCCTACACACTCAAATCATTCTCTAACAAATAGAGATAGATGCACCCGAAAGAATAAGGAGTCGTCAGCCAAATCTACGATTCGACTGAACACTCGGGGGCTACTGACATGGTTATACCCTATGGGTACACGACCTTAGCATACCTGGTCTATCCCAAGGAAGGCCCACAACAAATATGCGCCAGCCCACGAAGGTTTTCCGGTGGCCAGGGCCCATGACGCTTTCGGATCCTTGGAGAGCAAGACTAGAGTACATAGAAAATTCAAAGGGTAAATCCTAAAACCTGTAACCGACTCGATGTGTGCCTGGGACCTGCCTACCTCTATATAAAGGCCAGGAGGGCACGATGAGGAGGCACTCTTACAATCTCTCGCACACCACCACATACACACCTCCACGCCAGATTGCATCTGTGCACCTTGTAACCTTCGGTTCCGACATAATCAGAGCATACAAGAAGGAGTAGGGTTTTCCCTCCCGGGGACTGAACCTGGGTAAACCTCGTGTCCCCATGTTGCTTGTTTGCTAACCATTCCGCGATCTCCGGTATCCCCATCTTCTCCAAACCCCAAGTCCATAACAATGGGCATTGACGAGATTAAACCTCGTCACTCGCGAACCCCACCTCCCTGCCCTCGTCCCTAGCCTCCCAATCCCGAGCCCGCCACTAGTGCTGGTGCAGCGCCTGCCTCGCTCGGCCGCCGGCCCTCCTCTTCTCGTCGCCCTGAGATCCACCAGGTTTTGCCGCCGTCGGCCGCTCCCTCTTCCGCGCCCCCGCCCTCAACCTCGTCGGGTCCCAGGCACCGCCGCCGCCCTGGATCCCCTGCCCTTGATGCCCCCTTTCCTTCGTCCTCCTCTCGGTCGGCATCCGCGTCCTCGCCGCCGGCCGGAGCTCGAGCTCCATGACCGGCGCCACCCCGGGCCTCCTCTGCGTCGCCGCCTAGCTCCTCGCACCGCCTCTGTCCTGTGATCCCTCCGTCGTCCGTCTGCCCCAAGTTCGCCGGCACCCGACCTCCGGCAACTGCGCCGACGCTGCGCTCATCCCTAGCCCACCGTCAAGGCAACCCTGGTTCCTATTTTCCCCGTTGTCATCCGCTCTGCCTTCCACCCGTGCGCGTGCCCGCGAGTGTCTTCAACGATGCTCCTTTCTGTGTGGGTATGCTGTTGTAGTACTCGCAGGTGATCTATGTTGTTGTTCTTCCGAGTATGTTGCAGGCACACGTCTCGGGTACCTGCACGCTTGTTCCCCAAGCTCGCCCTTGCCAATGTTGTCGACCAAGCCCTGGTTCAAACCTCGTCAGGATCTTCTTCTTAACAAGACCGAACTGAGGCGGATTCAAGTTGGCCACCGATCATCGACATCGTCTGATAAGAACTTCGCCATGAAACGCCATGCTCTTCTACACGGAGCTCCAAGATCGCCTTTTCGGAGCCGAAAACCCCGAAGTCCCAATCCGAAGACCGATCTGAACCTGGCGCCATGCCAGGATCTCCTTCACGGATCCGGCTTCACGGAACCCGAAGACCGATCCCTGAAGACCTAAACCCCAGCGAACCCCGAACCCCCAAGATCTTCAACCAATGTGTGACCCCGATCCTATAAACCTATTTTATAAATTGCTATATCTACTTGATGCATATAAATTGTCATGCTTGCACACATATCATGTGGTTTGGGGGCATTATGCCGGTTCACCTCATAATTAAATATGGAGACCATATGCGGACGTTTCTAGCCTTATATTGTCTTTATTTAAATTTGTGTAGCGAACCGGTATCATTGTTTTGCCTTGTTAAGACAACATTTAAATTGCGGGGTATCTAAAAAACTAGAACCATATATCTAATTGTCGGGACCCTGGTTCCGCTTAATATTGCCTAGTTGCATCGCATCTTTGCCATGTCATACATCATACATGCATCATGTCCGATCTTCTGTTGTAGTATTAAAATAGTGCATCCGGTTTTTCTGCTAGTGCTTTGCTTCTTCACGGATTAGGCCGATGAGTTGATGCGAGTGTCGATATGATCTTCGGATGAACCTTCGGCAATGTTTTCCAGGCGAGCATTCTCCCCCTTTCTACCTATCTTACTTTTATAGTCTTTATTCCCTCCTGTTGATCTATTGCCATCTGTGTTGCGATGCTCTAGTTTTCGTACCCGTGATATCCATTGCAGCCACTATATTGCCATGGACACCTCCTATTACCTGTTGTTTGGTAGATAGTCGGCCTTGCGAGTCGCAGTCGCTTGCGTAGTGTTGTTTCGCATCGTCGATGTTCCACAGTTGTTGGAGTAATGCCTCCTGTTTAATGTTGGAGATGATCATGGATTTAATTACCGTTTATAACTAAAATTGAAGTAAGTAAATAATGCAGAGGCACATGTGGGCAATAGATGTTATTTGGTTTTGCCACTTGTGTCCCATAGGACCCCGAGTACTTGATACCTGTTCCTTGAATATTGTCAACACCCGGATTTTTCAATCCTAGATGCCTGTTATGCCATACATCGCAATCCCAGGATTACTATTTTTGCGAGACATAACAGAATTGGATACCCAACATGGGATCATCACCAAACAATACTAGGGTCGGTACTAGCGTCTATGAGTAAATACGAGGTACACAATCACCAAACAATACTAAACTATATGCAATCATCACACACAAGGGTCCTATGGATGATATAGCATCATCCCTAATATTACAAGGTTAGGGCTTGATTTAAATCCTTTTATTTTTAGAAAAGTAATTTCTACTCATTGAAAAACTACTTAAGATTTTATATTCTCCAAACCCAACATGGGATCATGTTGACACATGTCATCACCACATATTGTAGTCCATGGGAATGTGATTTAAAGTGGTGTCACAATTTAATAAGGTTTTACCCTTTTATTTTAATTAATTAAAGTGGCTAGAAATGCTTATGTAGCATTCTTTTATTACTTGAACATTATTTCTGCAACTAAACCTACATATTTTTATATATTCTGAAAGGTATGGTTAAATGTGATTTTTGAGAGTTGGGATCAACTCAAAAGCTAATATGGTTTAAATTTGAAAAATGTTTGAATGCAGAAAAGCTTCTGCCTTGTTATATTTACCATGGGTGATCTATAGATCCAAATGACTTGAATCCAACGGGCTTAGATTCAGCATTCATAGACCTTTCCAAAAAAATTGGTTTCATTCAATTTGGTGCACTTAATCGATCTGGGTTGATTTTTGAAGTTGGGTACAGAAGTGTGTTTGAATTGAAATAGAAAAAGGTTTAATTTGAATAACTGGGCTGTGCGGGAAAAGTTACTGGGCCGGCCTGCTAAGCGCAGTGCTCCCGCGGGATGCTTAAGTGGGTGTCCCCACTCATCAGGGACACAGGGCTGGGCGAAGCGGTATGGGGCGACATGGATCGTTTGATCTAGTTCTAATCTAACGGCTGGGAGTCATCATCGACGCGAGACAACGCCGGCGAGAACAAAACCTAGCGCGGCCAGTGAGGGTTGCTGGGGGCTCACCGGGGTACTGGCGAGGTCGGCGAGGCGGGCAAACGACGAAGTCGACGACGGCGAACTCAGAGGTGGTCGCGGCAGCTCCTGGGGTGGACGAAATCGATGGCGCCCTTCTTCTCCGGCATCGGCAGGATCCAGTGAAATTCCGGCGAGGTGGTGCTCACCTTGCTCTGAGAATGGTGTGGCATGATCCGTGAGGAGAGGGGAGTGAGATGGTGTGAAGAAATCGTGTGGGGTGGCCTCTATTTATAGTCGAGCGAGGGGACCGTCGGGGCGCACGGTGAGCTCGTCGGGGGCGAGGTTACAGGCGGCTAATGGCATGGGCAAGGGTAGGGGACGGTGCGGTGTCTCCTGGCGATGCTCAACGACATGGTCTCGAGGCATGGGGCGGTGTGGTTTGGTCTGGAACGGGCGGTGCTCTGCGCGGCAGAGGCGGCGTCTTCGACGACGGGTGGTGGCTGTGTGGCACGGGGCGGCAAACAAGGATGTCTGGCGGTCTCCTGGGTCGGTGGGGATTGTGTATGCACGCGGCGAGGGCGGCGTGCGGTCTGTGTGCTTCGGTCGAGGGTCGTGCTCTGGCGCATGCTCGGCATGGTCTCTGGCGGTCTGGGCGTGGCTTGTGTGCGTGGTCCAGGGCTTGGCAACGCTCGCGGCTGGGACAGGTAGTGGCGGTGGACGGTGGGCTGCCTCCCAGACAAGGTTGGCAAGGCTAGTTCTTCCTCTAGCCTGCTGTCCACAATAGGGTGACAAGGGGGTGCTTGGTTGTTCACCATTGATGGCAATGGCAAGCTCACAGGGGTGCTAGTCCTTAGTTAAACTTCCTAGATGATCTACTGAGCTGTGTGTGAGCTAATTTGGGAACAAGTTAGGCTCAAAACACTGCACACTATAGTGTTTGATGTTTTGTTTGATTTGTGTCTGCAACCTGTTTGATGAAATGTCCGCATGAACTCAAGTTTTGAATTTTGAAAAGATTTTTGGTGGGTTTGCCAGATTGGTGCTGGTGAGTCTGCAGATGCTTGGGTTTTGAAAGTTGAGCTTGTTTGAGTGGTTTTTGAAAAAGTGGGATCTTCCCATATGATAAAGATTCAATTTTGAATTGTCATTTAAACTATGCATTTGAAAGTTTCTGGATGATCACAAAGTGGGCCTTGATACCTGTTATGAGTACATTCAAGGGGTGCAAAGATCCAGAAAAGTTTCTGTTAGGTTCTGAAAGTTTGAGACAGCCAAAGTAGGCATGGGAGTTAAATTGGCCAAAATGACCATTCATTTCATATATGTGTTTTGATTTACTTGTCTTTAGGCAAGGTGTGGGAAATGTTTTAGATGATGTTTATTTCACCTAAGAAACATTTTACAAGCAATGAAACAAACAAACAAGGTGGTTTTAAAGGATTTCAAAATCCATGCATACACATATGCATGCATTCATGATTTCATTTAGAAAAGTTTTTGTTAACCCTAATTTTGATGATTAGAATTTGATGATCCAAGCTTAGTATTTTTGGGATGTTACAAACCTTCCCCCCTTAAACAAAATCTCGTCCCGAGATTTGAAAAAGGACGAAAAGATTACCTAGGATTTGAAGAGATCGGGAAATTCTGTCCTGATGTGATCTTCGCGCTCCCAGGTAGCTTCCTCTTCTGTGTGGTTGCTCCACTGAATCTTGAGAAACTTGATGCTTCGGGTTCGGGTAGTTCGAAAAGCTTCTTCCAAAATGCGGCTGGGTACTTCGGGATAGGTCAGGTCATCGTTGATCTCTATGGTCTGGTGATCGATATTCTTGAACACTTCGGTCTTCTCGGGGACTTCGAGACATTTGTGAAGTAGCGAGATATGGAACACATTGTGCACAACTGACATCTCTTCAGGTAGTTCCAATTGATACGATACTTCTCCTCGACGGTTCAGAATTTTGAAAGGTCCGATATATCTAGGGGCTAACTTTCCTTTGAGTTGGAAACACTGCATTCCCTTCAATGGCGACACTTTCAGATAAACAAAATCTCCTATATTGAAGACGAGGTCTCGACGTATCTTGTCGGCATAACTCTTCTGTCGGGATTGGGCGGTCTTGAGGTGCTCACGAATCGTGTGAACCTTCTCTTCTGCTTCTCGGAGGATGTCGGGTCCGAAAATCTGACTCTCTCCTACTTTCGACCAGTTCAAAGGGGTGCGGCACTTTCTTCCATACATGAATTCAAATGGGGCCATTTGCAAACTGGCTTGGTAACTATTGTTGTAGGAAAATTCTGCAAACGGAAGACAGTCTTCCCACTTGGATCCATATTCTAGTACACATGCTCTAAGCATATCTTCGAGTATTTGATTCACTCACTCCGTTTTTCCATCGGTCTGAGGGTGATACGCGGTACTGAAATCTAGGCGGGTTCCTAAACCTTCTTGGACTTTCTTCCAGAATCTCGAGGTAAACTGAGTTCCTCGATCCGATACTATGTTCTTGGGGACTCCGTGCAAACTGACGATTCTAGCGATGTATAACTCCGCTAGCTTCGAACTCTGATAGGTGGTTTTGACGGGCAAGAAATGGGCGACTTTAGACAATCTGTCCACTATGACCCAAATAGAGTCATTTCCCCTACTAGAAGTAGGTAGTCCAGTGATAAAGTCCATTCCTACAGAATCCCATTTCCATTCCGGAATTTGCAAAGGTTGCAACAATCTAGCGGGTCTTTGATGTCCTGCCTTGACTCGCTGACATATATCACACTTGGCGATATAGCTTCCGATTTCTCTCTTCATCTTATGCCACCAAAATTGCTCTTTCAAATCTTGATACATCTTAGTTCCTCTGGGATGGATAGAATAAAGAGTATCATGAGCCTCCTTGAAGATAACTTCTTTCAACTCCGAATCTGCTGGTACACAAAGGCGTTCTTTCTACCACAGAACTCCTTCGTCCTCGGTGAATCCGGGTACTTTGCCTGTACCGATACGACGCTTGATTCCGTCGATACTGGCATTTCCCTTCTGTGCCTCTTTAATCTGACTGACCAAAGTGGGCTGAAGTTCTATGCTAGCCAAAAATCCTTCACTTACTAATTCCATTCGAAAATCTTCCATCTCCTTGTGCACACTTGGTTGCTCCTTCAAAATCATGGAGTTCAAGCGGCACGGCAATCTGCTAAGGGCATCGGCTACCACGTTGGCTTTACCAGGGTGATAGTGAATGTCTAGGTCGTAATCCTTGATTAGCTCAATCCATCTTCTCTGCCTCATATTCAACTCCTTCTAAGTGAATATATATTTTAGGCTCTTGTGATCCGAATAAATCTCACAACGGTTTCCCATTAGGTAATGTCTCCATGTCTTCAGGGCTAGGACTACTGCTGCGAGTTCGAGGTCATGGGTTGGATAGTTTTGCTCATGTTGCTTCAATTATCGAGATAGATAAGATATAACTTTGCCTTCTTGCATTAGCACACATCCGAGACCAGTCTTGGATGCGTCACAATACACATCGAAGGGCTTTGTGATATCCGGCATGATTAAGATTGGGGCTGATATCAATCTCCTCTTGAGTTCTTGAAAACTCGCTTCACACTTGTCTGTCCATTCAAACTTCTTGTCCTTCTTCAGCAATTGGGTCATGGGTCGGGCGATACTCGAGAATCCTTCTACGAATTTGCGGTAATATCCCGCCAATCCGAGAAAAGCACGAACTTGGGTTTGAGTGGTTGGGTCTTGCCAATCTTCTACATCTTTCACTTTGGCAGGGTCAACGGCAATTCCTCCGGCTGATACAATGTGACCGAGGAATCCTACCTCCTGTAACCAGAATTCACATTTGCTAAAGTTTGCATACAGCTGATGCTCTCTAAGAGTTCCAAGAATGGTCCTTAGGTGTCGCTCATGTTCTTCTTCTGATTTGGAATAAATCAGAATGTCATCGATGAAAACAACGACAAACTTATCCAGGAAGTCCATAAAAATCTTATTCATGAGGTTCATGAAATAAGCGGGGGCATTGGTTAATCCAAAATACATGACTATATACTCGTACAATCCATATCTGGTGGTAAAGGCAGTCTTTGGAATATCCTCTGCATGAATTTTGAGTTGATGATAGCCAGTTCTAAGATCAATCTTAGAAAACACCTGGGCATCGGTCAACTGATCAAACAAATCTTCTATCTTGGGCAAGGGGTACTTGTTCTTGATGGTGACATCATTTAACTTCCTATAATCCGTACACAAACGGTTACCTCCATCTTTCTTGTCCATAAATAAGACAGGTGATCTCCATGGTGACGCACTTGGTTGAATCAATCCAATTTCTAGCATGGAATCCAGTTGCTTCTTCAGTTCTGCTAGTTCTGATGGGTTCATACTATAGGGTCTCTGGGCTATGGGTCCTGTTCCGGGGATTAGTTCGATGATAAACTCGATATCCCGATCTGGGGGCATACCGGGCAAAACATCTGGAAATACATCGGGGTATTCACAGACTATCCGGATTTGGTCAATGGTAGGTTGGGCTAGACTATTGTTACACTTGAATTGGCGAGGTAAGGTTTCAGATATATGCTCGACTGATATTCCGGTGGTACTGGTCATGGTGATGGCTTTCTTAGCACAGTCAATCAATCCCTTATGTTTGGACATCCAATCCATTCCTAGTACTACTTCCAAACCTTTAGTTCCGAGTACTATTAGATTAGCATAAAAATCTATGCCATGGATTCGGATAGGGACGGCTTTGCAAATTTGCCTAGCCTTGGTGGTTGATCCGGGAATTTGCACAATCATAACATGCTTCAGTTTGGTTGGTTGAATTTTACTAGTGCAGGCAAATTCTTCGGTGACAAATGAATGCGAGGCACCAGAGTCAAACAACACTCTTGCAAGTACTGAATTAACAGAAAACATACCCAGCACGACGTCTGGCGCTTCCTGAGCTTCTTCAGCATGCATGAGAAAAAGATGGCCATTGCGGTTGAGTGAATTCCCTAGGGCAAATCTTCTCCCTGGCTGGACACGACGCTGCTATTGAGCTGGGGCATTGGTATTGGGGGCTGTAGCATTCTTCTTGTTGGGGCACTCGTTGGAATAGTGGCCTTTATTTCCACAGTCATAACAGGTCACTTGTGACTTGTCCTTGGCTGCGACAGGCACAACATTGATTCCAGTCCTCGGGGCAGTGTTGGTGTTGGCGGTAGCATTGTTGGTGTTGAACTTGGGTGGGGCATGGGTGAAATTGCTAGAGTTGCCGGGGTTGTTGGGATTTCCTCCGGGTCTAGGGTTTCCACGGTTGGGGTAGGTCGTACGGGTCATAGGGGGTCTGTTGGTTCTTGGGGCAAATCCTGGAGATGGGTTGGGGCGATACTTTGGGGTCTGATGGGTTCCGGGTTGATGCATCATGCGACGCTTGCGGTTCTCATTGGCTTGGGGTATCTTTCCTTCCATCTGGATAGCAGAGTCAACAAGGGCTTCAATATCAGCAAAGGGGATCTTGACTAACACCGTCTGCATCTCGTCATGCAGACCATTCAGGAATCTTTCTTTCTTCTTGGCTTCGGTGTCTATCTCGTCCGGGGCATACCTAGCTAATGACAAAAATTTGTCACGGTATTCCACTACAGTCATCCTTCCTTGCTTCAGCTCTCTCTAACTCGTCTCTCATTCTCTTGATCAAACCTGGTGGCACATGGGTTCTACTAAACTTGACCTTGAATTCCTCCCAGGTCATCATCTGGCCTCCGGTCATTGCACGAACACTGTTCCACCATGCCCTGGCATCTCCGGCTAGATAATGGGTGGCGAACAGGACTTTCTCGTTGGCTTCCACTCCGACGACTTCTAGGTTGTTTTCCATGGTTTGCAGCCAATCATCGGCATATAGGGGTTCTTCTGACTTGGTGAAAACGGGTGGGTTGGTATTCTGGAAATTCTTGAGCTTAGATCCATGGTGGTCCTGATTTCCGTGGCCTTGGTTGTTGTGGGCTAGCTGGGCTATCTGTTGCAGAGTGGCTAGGTTGGCTTGACGTTCCGCTCTTTCAGCTTCGCGGTCAGAAGTCAACATTTGCAGGATCTGCAACATCGGGTCCGGGGCTGAACCACTTCCTCCACGTGGCATCTGAAGATTGATATAAATCATGAGAAAAGAGGGAAATTTCTAAGGTTTTGGGTCTTTGAAAAGTTTTTAAAGTTTGACTCAGATTTTTCTAGCAACTTGCTTTTTCATTCATTCATTCATAGCACCCAATACAACACACACCACAACAAAGAAAAACAAATGGTTTTAAGAACCATTCTGAGAACTACGATACAGTGGGACCGACTACTACTCACTACGCTAGTGCTCAGTGCTACTACTCCTCGGAGTCTGTGGCTTCATCATCTTGATCATCATCGATGAAGGCAAAATCATCCTCATCGGTGAAGAAGTCCATGGCCTGATCCTCCAGAAAATCATCGTCATCGCTGAGATAGGAGTAAGGGTCTCCACGAAGATCCTCTCCGGCATTCTCCCATTCCTCCAACTGCATGTCTCTCTCATGGATGGTCTCCTCCAGAGATGAGATGCGGTGGCGAAGACGGGCAATAATGCACTCCTTTTTGTCGAGCTGACGGCGGCGACACTTGCGATCCTTTGCTAGCATGGCTATGGTCTGATCCTTCGTCTTGATGATGGCAGACTTGTGGTTGCAATAGTCACGGCAGTTGTCCAACTCCTGCTGACGATCATACATCATGAAGCTAAGGTGGTCCAATTGAGTCTTCAGCTCGGGGTGGTATGGGGCTTCCAGTGGTTGTCCATTTGCATCACGCCTTGGGCAAAACTCAAAGCGAGTACCCTTGATCTGATTGATGCTCTGCCCACACAGACGGGAAAGAGCTTCCTGCATTGCTCTGGCAAGTCCATCGAGCCAGTTGTTTTCCCTCAAGGTAAACTGAATTCCCTCCGCAGTGGGAGGTTCAATCTTTCCTCGGAGACTCGCAACAATTAGCCACTGCAGATCTTCTCCTCCTTGATCATTGAGCTGAGCTCCGAAGAACTCGGGGTGCGTACGCTCCAGAAGTTCTGAAAGCTGATCCAGATCCCTCTCAAAGATAAGGTCTCCTCCATTCCCAAGTTGGTAAAACTTGCTGTACTTCACGTCCATCTATAAAAATAGAGGATGAGTAGATTAGCAGAGTGATCAAGTGTGTCAAAATTTTATGTATTTTGCAAGAGTTTTTGAGGAACATGAATTTTTATGAAAGAATCAAAGAGATAAGAATGAGAATAAGTTTGCTTTTTGTAAATATTTGTTTTCTTTGGTTTTGAAACTAAGTTTTTGATTCAAACGTCCAGTCTAATTAGGGTCTCCTATGGTCAGGATGGCTCTGATACCAACTTGTCAACACCCGGATTTTTCAATCCTAGATGCCTGTTATGCCATACATCGCAATCCCAGGATTACCATTTTTGCGAGACATAACAGAATTGGATACCATAGTACATCATCCATTACAAACGATACATAAGTTCTTACACAAATAGGGATCTCATGATCCAGTTCTTAATACACATCAAGCAGCGGACTACGTAATAATAACGGTAGCATAGGCGAAGCTCCATCTTCGAGGTCACAGACAATGCTAACGATGGGAGATGATCCTAGTTATCGTAACCTTCCTGGGGTCCATCTTCCAGGTACTCCTCTTCATAGTCTGTCCATGGGAATAGCCAGGGACAAAGCCATGAGTACTCTTTAAGTACTCGCAAACTAATACTAATAGGTAAAGGGGGTTTTTGGATAATAGGACACTAGGCTCTAGGGTTGTTTTGCAAAAGCCAGATTTATCTCTACTAAGTTATAAAGCTAGTCACAATTTTATAACTCCTACCTAGGAACTTGTATTTCATATCACAACTCTGTTGTGGTCAAGTCAAAGTCTTAGTTCATTTCACAGGTCATTTTGAAAAGTCTGACGGGGGAACAGTATGGCCACTCCAACTGTCCATAACCGCGGACGCGGCTATTCGAATAGTTTGACACTCTGTAGAGATTGTACACTTTCACCACAACATTCGATACATCCGTCAGGAACAAATCCTAAATTCACCATACTCAGTATGCGGATAATCAATCCTAACCTTTCGATTACACGCCCTAGTATAAGCACCTCTCCTGTGAGTTTGGCCTCCCAACCATGACCAACTGTCATCTTGGGTACTACACAGGTGGACAATCTTCACAAGGTAGCCTCAGCTCAGACCTTGGCCGTGAGGGAACTAATACTAAGGAATATAAGTTTCCAGTCAAGCCCTACCCAATATTCGGTTATTGTGGTTGTACAATAAAATTGGAATGGTATCGCATCCAGACAACCATCAGTTTTATAAAGGGCTAAGGCTCATGCCTCAACATTTTTATCACCAAAATTCTCAAGTGTTTGGAAACACATGTCCAAAACATTTAAATAGAATGATCCATCATTCCAAGGTTTTCATAACCATTTTTCCACCAAGTATTCCCATCTAAAAGTTGATCAAGTTTTATGCTCAGCACTAGCATCTACAGGTGGGGATAGTACTAATGAGGGGTGGTAACTAGTGGAGTTTCAACTAAGTATAACCTCATGTCTCAGGCTGATGTCAAGGTTTCTAACTTAGGCCCAATTTTATGCTCTTTATGCAACCTTCAGCATCTTTCCAATATCTACCAGTCACTTAAGTAAACTCTAAGTAAGCTTTGATAAAGAAATAGAGTAAGAAGCTTGCACATAAAACTAGGATTGGTTTATCAAGTGGGTATGATCACATATGCTTAAGGCATATAGTAGTCATAGAACAAGTATGGGTTTGTTGCATCAGTAGGGTATCTTGCAAGGGTTAGCTTGCATAGGTCAACTTGATTAGTAAGGCTTGCATAGGTATAGTATCAGCTTGCATCAATATTAGTATAAGCTTGCTAAAGTAGAGTGTCTTGCAAGTTTTAGCTTGCCTTGTGCAGAGCAGTGGTTGAAGTTCTCCTCGGCTTCTTCTTCGTAGTATCCTCCTTCCTCCTCGTATCCTTGGTCGGTACTAGCGTCTATGAGTAAATACGAGGTACACAATCACCAAACAATACTAAACTACATGCAATCATCACACACAAGGGTCCTATGGATGATCTAGCATCATCCCTAATATTACAAGGTTAGGGCTTGATTTAAATCCTTTTATTTTTAGAAAAGTAATTTCTACTCATTGAAAAACTACTTAAGATTTTATATTCTCCAAACCCAACATGGGATCATGTTGACACATGTCATCACCACATATTGTAGTCCATGGTAATGTGATTTAAAGTGGTGTCACAATTTAATAAGGTTTTACCCTTTTATTTTAATTAATTAAAGTGGCTAGAAATGCTTATGTAGCATT
This sequence comes from Avena sativa, assembly GCA_916181665.1. NCBI lineage: Eukaryota > Viridiplantae > Streptophyta > Magnoliopsida > Poales > Poaceae > Avena > Avena sativa. The sequence goes on from OV702298.1 coordinate 131,838,007, forward strand.
CTTTTATTACTTGAACATTATTTCTGCAAGTAAACGTATTTATTTTTATATATTCTGAAAGGTATGGTTAAATGTGATTTTTGAGAGTTGGAATCAACTCAAAAGCTAATATGGTTTAAATTTGAAAAATGTTTGAATGCAGAAAAGCTTCTGCCTTGTTATTTTTACCATGGGTGATCTATAGATCCAAATGACTTGAATCCAACGGGCTTAGATTCAGCATTCATAGACCTTTCCAAAAAAATTGGTTTCATTCAATTTGGTGCACTGAATCGATCTGGGTTGATTTTTGAAGTTGGGTACAGAAGTGTGTTTGAATTGAAATAGAAAAAGGTTTAATTTGAATAACTAGGCTGCGCGGGAAAAGTTACTAGGCCGGCCTGCTAAGCGCAGTGCTCCCGCGGGCTGCTTAAGTGGGTGTCCCCACTCGTCAGTGACACGGGGCTGGGCGAAGCGGTATGGGGCGACGTGGATCGTTCAATCTAGTTCTAATCTAACGGCTGGGAGTCATCATCGACGCGAGACAACGCCGGCGAGAACGAAACCTAGCGCGGCCAGTGAGGGTTGCTGGGGGTTCACCGAGGTACTGGCGAGGGTCGGCGAGGCGGGCAAACGACGAAGTCGACAACGGCGAACTCAGGGGTGGTCGCGGCAGCTCCTGGGGTGGACGAAATCGATGGCGCCCTTCTTCTCCGGCAGCGGCAGGCTCCAGTGAAATTCCGGCGAGGTGGTGCTCGTCTTGCTCTGAGAATGGTGTAGCATGATCCGTGAGGAGAGGGGAGTGAGATGGTGTGAAGAAATCGTGCGGGGGTGGCCTCTATTTATAGTCGAGCGAGGGGACCGTCGGGGCGCACGGTGAGCTCGTCGGGGGCGAGGTTACAGGCGGCTAATGGCATGGGCAAGGGTAGGGGATGGTGCGGTGTCTCCTGGTGATGCTCAACGACATGGTCTCGAGGCATGGGGCGGTGTGGTTTGGTCTGGAACGGGCGGTGCTCTACGCGGCAGAGGCGGCGTCTTCGACGACGGGTGGTGGTTGTGCGACACGGGGCGGCAAACAAGGATGTCTGGCGGTCTCCTGGGTCTATGGGGATTGTGTATGCACGCGGCGAGGGCGGCGCGCGGTTTGTGGGCTTCGGTCGAGGGTCGTGCTCTGGCGCATGCTCGGATGGTCTCTGGCGGTCTGGGCGTGGCTTGTGCGCGTGGTCCAGGGCTTGGCAATGCTCGCGGCTGGGACAGGTAGTGGCGGTGGACGGTGGGCTGCCTCCCAGACAAGGTTGGCAAGGCTAGTACTTCCTCTAGCCTGCTGTCCACAATAGGGTGACAAGGGGGTGCTTGGTTGTTCACCATTGATGGCAATGGCAAGCTCACAGGGGTGCTAGTCCTTAGTTAAACTTCCTAGATGATCTACTGAGTTGTGTGTGAGCTAACTAGGGAACAAGTTAGGCTCAAAACACTGCACACTATAGTGTTTGATGTTTTGTTTGATTTGTGTCTGCAACCTGTTTGATGAAATGGCCGCATGAACTCAAGTTTTGAATTTTGAAAAGATTTTTGGTGGGTTTGCTAGATTGGTGTTGGTGAGTCTGCAGATGCTTGGGTTTTGAAAGTTGAGCTTGTTTGAGTGGTTTTTGAAAAAGTGGGATCTTCCCATATGATAAAGATTCAATTTTGAATTGTCATTTAAACTATGCATTTGAAAGTTTCTGGATGATCACAAAGTGGGCCTTGATACCTTGTTATGAGTACATTCAAGGGGTGCAAAGATCCAGAAAAGTTTATGTTAGGTTCTGAAAGTTTGAGACTGCCAAAGTAGGCATGGGAGTTAAATTGGCCAAAATGACCATTCATTTCATATATGTGTTTTCATTTACTTGTCTTTAGGCAAGGTGTGGGAAATGTTTTATATGATGTTTATTTCACCTAAGAAACATTTTACAAGCAATGAAACAAACAAACAAGGTGGTTTTAAAGGATTTCAAAATCCATGCATACACATATGCATGCATTCATGATTTCATTTAGAAAAGTTTTTGTTAACCCTAATTTTGATGATTAGAATTTGATGATCCAAGCTTAGTATTTTTGGGATGTTACAAATATTCACACTATCTGCATGTGGGCCCATGAATCCACTTAGCAGGAGCTTGAGTCATATCTTATTTCTTGGGGCCACAAAGTAGTTTGGGGCTTTATTACTATCCTGTACTTATGCCATGATTATGCCATGCTTTACTGCTTTATTTACTATTGCGCGTGGAGCGCCTGTACTGTTTTGGAACCCCGTGCCACGTTTTCGCGGTATCGACAAGCTCAATCACACTTTCGGGTTCCCAGTCGTTTATAGCCGTCGTCACAAACCTTTGGGTCCGTCTTGGAGCCGGCCAACTTCGTAGCGGGTAGCTTGGTGGGGTGGCCCCCTGAAATATTATATGAATCTTGCGATTTCTTTGTCGTGATGCCTTATTGGGTTTTTATTTGGTTTTTCCGAGGTTGATCGTGCGTGTGTTGCTATTTGTGCCCCCCTGCAGGGTAAAACTTTCTGAAAGTCGTGTCCGCGGTTATGTACGACTTGGAGCACAGTATCTCGATCAGACAACTATAACTAAAGTAGTGCTATAAATTTGATTTTATAATGACTAGTAATCAGCCTCACTATCATGGAATGGCTAAATAAAAGTGCCAACAACTGCTGGTTTTGGGTTCTCACCTGTTACAATTGTATCTAACTAGTAAGTATCCCAACTACAACGGAATGGTTAACTAAAAGTGCCCACTTCTTATTACATCAGGATGACTCATGCTATCTATATCTGACTAGTAATTGCTGCAACTTTAATGGAATGATAAAATTGCCAACTGTGTGAGTTCCTCGGTTGACTTCCTCGATTGGTTTTGAGGGGGAAACACCAGGATGGGATGTTTGGTGTTAGCATCAGGTTGGATCCGAATAGGTCTTTCTTATCCCTTTCTGATAGCCGCTAGTTGTATTGAGTCTCTATAGGTTTTTTAGCGCATGCTCCGCTGCCGCTTCAGTCCATCATACCTATGTAAGCGAGGACCATCGAATTCTAGTCTCGCCATGTACTAGCCTCAGTACTGACCGCTCTCTTTTTCCTTTGCCCTTTGTCGGCACCCCTTTTGTTTAAGAAGGTTTGAGATCGACGTCATTAGCAGGGTTACCCTTCCGGCTTGGCCTGGGCAGGGTTATGGACGCCATTGGTTATTCTTCCGGGCTCTTAGCCTAATTTGCATCTTGTCCGTACTCGGACACCATATCGTTTTCAAGGTGATTTGGATCTTTGTATTGTATATCTGTATTCTTGACTCATGGAGTCGTTGTTGTATATATCTGTTCTGTGGGTTCCATCATGGACTAATGTGTAATGATATTACTTCGTTTTCCACCCGCACGAAAGTGCCTGGTGGGCGCCTTTAAATCGTTTATATGCGGGTTTGGCGGTAATCGCTAAGACTTGCATAGGGCCGATCCGAGGGTGTTACATAAACTAGTTATTTTAAACCATCATGATCCGTATGAACTCTTACTTTTGTGTCAACTGTATAAGAACGAAATCTATCGCAAGATAAAAATACAGCAAAAGGTTCTCTTTCTTCCTTAGGATAATTATTTTGAGCAGTATTAAGAGTTCTACTAGCATGATGTATAATATTAACTCTGTGACCTATATGTTGTCCCAAAGTTACTCCTATAGCATCATCACTAGATTCACATATTAAATCAAAAGTCATATCCCAGATAGGTGGTTTGATGATAGGAGCATGGAATAAAGCATATTTAAGTTTATCAAAGACTAAAAGGCATTTATCATCACAATTAAATCTTACTCCCTTTTGCAAAAGGTTAGTAAAAGGTTTAGAGATTCCAGAGAAATTCCTAATGAACCTTCTATAAAAAACCACATGACCAAGGAAACTTCTTATACCTTTTATATCCCTTGGTCGTGGCATTCTCTCTATTTCTTCAACCTTGTCTACTTCAATACCCTTACCTGATACTTTATGTCCAAGGACTATACCTTCTTTGACCATGAAATGGCACTTCTTCTAGTTTAGAACAAGATTGGTTTCTTCGCAACGCTGCAAAACCCTTTTGAGATTATCCAAGCAACTAGTAAACGAAGTTTCATAAACAGAAAAGTCATTCATAAATACTTCCATTATTAATTCTATAAAACCTGCAAAAATAGCACTCATGCATCTTTGAAAAGTAGCTGGAGCATTACATAAACCAAAAGGCATGCATCGGTAAGCATGTAAACCATAAGGACTAATGAAAGTTGTTTTAAGTTGGTCATCAGGATGAACAACTATTTGGGAAAAACCAGAGTATCCGTCCAAGTAGCAAAAATGAGTGTGGTTTGCTAACCTCTCTAAAGTTTGGTCTATGAATAGTAAAGGATAGCGATCTTTCCTAGTTTCTTTATTCAATTTCCTGAAATCTATACACATCCTATGTCCAACAATAGTTCTAGTAGGTATCAATTCATTGTTTTCATTAGGAACAATAGTAAAACCGCCCTTCTTAGGAACACAATGAAAAGGACTTACCCATTCACTTTCTTTTATAAGATAGATTATCATGCATCTAGTAGGCGCACTATTTATTTTCTTACCACTTCCTTCATTTCAGGCTTCAGCCGTCTATTAAATTCTGCAACTGGTTTAGCACCTTCCTCCATGAATATTCGATGGACAGTTATCATGGGACTAATGCCCTTAAAATCATCCATCGAGTACCCAAAGGCCTTGCGATGCTCCATAAGTACTTTTCTTATTCTTCATCCCCTGAAAGTTTAGCACTAATAATAATAGGAAATTTATTTGTATTGTCCAAAAATCTATATTTAAGATTATCTGGTAAAGTCTTCAATTCTAGGGGTGGTAATTCCTTGTCCCCTCTCTTTTATGGCTCTTCAAAAGCCTCATCAGTTGGAGGCCCTAAAATGTGAAGTGAATCGAATTCTTTTTCTAGTTCTTCTAGGGACTTGTCCTCCATAATTATTTCCTCATAATTTGAGTCTTCATTTGTTTCTTCTTCTTGATTACTAAAGAAGACAGCTGCCATATCCTCAATAGTTTTTTCTTTCTCTTCTTCTTGTATTTGTAGAGGTATGTCTTTAAATTTGCAAAAAGTGGAATTCTTTTTCCGCTTCCCCAAGCTTAAGAGACACAATCTACTTTTTGAAATCAACTTTGGCACCTAAATCATTCAAAAAGTTTCTTCCAAATATAATTGGGCAAGGAGTGTCAACTTGCATATCAACAACTACAAAATCAATAGGAAAATTTTTATTGCCAATTGTGACAGTTGCATCTTCAACTACTCCCGTTGGAATTCTAAGAGTTTTATTGGCTAACATAATTGTCATATCAGTATTTTCTATTGTAGCTAGTACTATTTCCTCTTTTTTTTCTAAATAAAAATCATAAGGTATAACATTAACATCAGTGCCAAGATCACATAAACCATAATGCGAGGTTTCTTTAAATATGCAAGGAAGAATAGGCTTACCCACGTCTTTTACCTTAGTTTTACCTTCAACCAATACGGAATTCTCTTTATCAAGTTCAACTATGTTGCAATGTGCATACATAGCCATAATTGCTTCCTTGTTTACCTCTTCATCTTTGGTCTCAACCAAATGTTCTTCAATTTCTGGTGCACTTTCCTCTTCCTTCTTCTCCTGTAATGCTTTGACCTGTTCATATTCCAAAATATGCTTCTACGCAGTGTTAGGGAAAGGTATCTCATACATTGGTTCTAGGGAGGCCAGTGTCGCTTTAACTTCCCTTTTCATCTCAGGTTCGGGTGGTGGATCATACTTGACTGAACCCTCTTTTGGAGCTTTGATGTGTTCTGTAAAAGCTTTAACAAAATGCAACACAAGATCTGAATCCAAATAAAGTTCTTTAGATAATTCATTAACATGGCCCTTTCTATGCCTCCTTCGCTTCCTAGACCAAAATTCCATGAAACTCTATGATCGTGAATTCAATTAAGTAAAGCCCAAGCTTTAGTTATGGGAAGATTCATAAAATCTCCTCTCGCGCAAGAGTCTAGTTCAATTTTATTAGGTTCAATTAAACCGCCATAAAAGATATGCAATAAATACCATTCAGGCAAATCATGATGAGGACATTGATTAAGTAAATCTTTAAATCTTATATAAGCTCTTACTAGTCCTTCATTAGGACGGTTCCTCCAAGTCATTATAAGACGCCTGATTCCAAAAGATTTTGATAATGGATAATACTTGGCTAGAAACTCACAAGGTAAATTATCCTAGGTAGTGGTGGCTTCTCGGGGTAAAGATCTATACCATGAGAGAGCTGTGCTAGTCAAAGTCTGACTAAAGAGTTTCAGCCTTACCTCATTAGCACTATACCCCGGTAATTGAAAAGTGCCACATATATCCTTGAAACATGCAATATGCTCATATGGATCAGGATCTTCTTCATCTCCAGTAAATTTCTTCTTGTGTAGAATACCAAGTAGTAGAGGATTTATTTCAAACCCCCTTATCTTCTTGTTGGATTTATCTCTTTTATAAAGATATCGATCCCACAGGAAGTAGGAGTCTGAAGTCTAATAACTCTTGAATTAAATACTAAAATAGAAATGCTAAATAATGTTCTAAGTGACAATATAAAATGCGAGTGTTGTGTAAAAAGGTGTTTTGGGTTTTTTGGTATAAGAGAACAATAAGTAAAGTAAAATAAACTGAATACAGAAAGTAAGTATCGCGTATGTAAAAGAGATTTGAAACTGCAATGGGAGAAAGCGTTCTCAGGGAGTAGCAGATACACCTCTAACATTTATAAAGGGTCTAAGGTAAAGATTATTATCATGAACATTCTCAACTATGTATTTGGGAAGAACTCCGTATTTGGATGAATAGGTAGCAACCACTGCTCACATCATCCTCATAACCACAGCAGACAGCAATCAACATCAATTGAATTACTGCGCTATTAAGGGACTTGATCCCGTAGGACGTATCCCATGGCATGGATAGTGTTTCGTGAGTTTCCTCGGTTTCCAAGTTGATACGTAAGGAGTGCCAACAACTTTATAGTCACTGTAAGTGCTAACACACCTCTGTCTACCAATAAGTAGTTCCCTCCATCAAGTCCCCACAAGAGGCAAATATTGAGAGGTCGACTTCTCCCAACATCAAGATAAAGACAATCTAACACATGGTCACATCAATGAATATCATAATAAACTTTATCTTATTTCAATCGCATGCTAGGGTTTCTCCATCTCCCCAAGAACTAATGATCTACTCAGACATGGAGGCAATCAACATCATGGCAAAAACAATGGAATCTACCATACATGAATAGTACTTGTATAAATCTACAATGAGTATGGAAATTACAACAAGATCAAAAAAAGATGTAGATGGGATGGATGGAGATGATGGTGATGCAGTGGTTGATGATGAAGATCGATGCCTTAGACTCTTGGATCTGCATAGGGTGAAGATGGATCCCTGGTGGATGAGTTCCCCCTCTAGATGCCTTCCGGAGGTGAGGTTTCGGCGATTTCTGGTCGTTATTTATGTTATCTCTTCGATCTAGTTGCACGGGGTGAAACTATTTGAGGAGGTGGTGGAGGCGCCAACTATACGGCAGGAACTATATGGCCGGAGAATTTATTCCCACCATATAGTTGGTCATTAAACCTTCTGCCTCTGGCTATTGCTTCGGGTTTTCTTCTGGTGTTATTGATATTTTCCAAATAAGCGATTTACATTGTTTTTGAATCCTTTTCGCTCCAATACAACTGGTCCAAGAATTGTGTCCATCGTATCCATCATTTGTCCTGATCTTGGTGAAAATATACATAAAAGATGCGCACGAACACCGTAAAATACCAAGATCCTACAACAACAATGCAAAAAATTAATATAAAACATGATGCAAAAATGCACTCATCAGGTCTCGTGATCAATCAACCAATCCTTAGGCTTGCTGCTACCATCGTATGTCTTGGTGCCTCTCACCAATTGAAAATTTCGGATGGTTCTCTCATTATCCTTGGTCTGAAACTATTGGAGATATGCCCAAGAGGCAATAATAAAGTGGTTATTATTATATCTTTATGTTTATGATAGATTTTTGCATCCCATCCTATAATTGTATTAACCGGAAACATTAATACATATGTGTTTTGTAAACATAAAAGAGTCCCTAGTAAACCTCTTATTAAACTAGCTTGTTGAGTAATAGATGATCATGGTTTCCTGATCATGGACATTGGATGTTATTAATAACAAGACCATACCATTAGGAGAATGATGTGAGGGACACACACCCATATTATGTAGGGGTTCGTAGCATGGAAAACAAAAAATTCTATCACATGAACACACAAGTCAAGATCTAATCTACAAGATCGGTGCAACGAGTTTGTAGAGTACTAACCCTCCTAGATCCAATGCGTTTAACGAGATCGGATTCTCGTGGTTGATGTAGTCGTTCACTTGTCAATCTCAAGATCGTGTAGACGATCCTTCCGGCGCCACATTCCGGCAGCGCTTCCGCAGTCGGTCACATGTATGGTACTTGATGAAGACCTTACTCTCCCTTGTACCAGCAGGCAGCGAAGGTTATAGATCTCCTCGTGATTCCAGCAGCACGACGCTGTGGCGGAGGTGGAGGAGTAGATCCTGCAGGGCTTCGCCTAAGCCGGAGCAGGTATGGTGGATGAGAGAGGACCTTGGCGGCTAGGATTTAGGCGCCAAGGGGAGGAGGGCAGCTGCCGACTTGGGAAAGGCGGCAACGGCTAGGAGATCTAGGGCATCAGCGACTTAGGTGCAAGGGGCGGCGGCCTAGGGTTTTTGGTTAGGTCCAAGGGGCGCCCCACCCCTTGCTTATATGGGGCAGAGGCGGCAAGGGGGAGGCCAAGTCCTCCCCCAACTCCCTTGTTCCCAGCGGTTTGGGGAGGGAGAGGGAAACCTCTCCCATGTAGGTTTCCTTCCCTCCCTCCACTAGGACTTTGACTTTCAAATTGGGATTTGACTTTTCAAATTAGAGTTTGACTATTCAAACTAGAGTTTGATTCCCACTTCCTAGTCTTGGCCGACTTGACCTAGGGCATGATGCCGCCACCCCCACTTGGGTATGGCGCATCCATGTGCCCCCATCCTCCGGTGTGGTGGACCTTCTAGAACCTTCTAGAAGCTTCCGGTGAAAACACCAAAAACATTTCCGAACCTCAGAATTGGACTTTCCTTATATGAATCTTATTCTCCGGACCATTCCGGATCTCCTCGTGATGTCCTGGATCCAATCCAAGACTCCAAACAACATTCGGTCTCCAACTCATATTCCATATCTACTAAACAACATCGAATCCTTAAGTGTGTCTCCCTACGGTTCGTGAATTATGCAGACATGATCGAGACACTTCTCTGATCAATAACCAGTAGAGGAAACTGGAAATTCATATGACTCCCACATATTTCTATGATGACTTCATGAACGAATGAACCATTTACATACGATACCAATTTCCCTTTGTCTCGCGATACTTTACTTATCCAAGGTTTGATCGTTGGCATATCTACATACCTAGTTTAACCTCGTTATCGATAAGTACTCTTTACTCATTCTGTGCTATGTGATCCCTTGTGACCTAGTCACATGCTTGCAATCCAATTGGATGACGTTCCACCGAGAGGGTCCATAGTATATCTATCTGTCATATGGATGGACAAATCCCACTATTGATCCATGTGCCTTAACACATACTTTCAGAATACTCAATGCCACCTTTATAACCACATAGTTATGAAGTGGTGTGTGATGTCATCAAAGTATTCATCCAGTGATGGTGATTAACATGATCTCATGGTCGAAGGATTTAGGTTACTATATATTTGAAAGCATATAGCAAACGAACTTTTAAATGACTTGATCTTATGCTACACTTAACAATAGGAGTGTGTCCATCCCATCATTCTCCTAATAATATGACCTTGTTATTAATAACATCTTATGTTCATTGTCAGGAAACCATGATTGATACGTCGGAAACGTATCTATAATTTTTTATGTTCCATGCTTGTTTAGTATCTACTTTGCTTTACTTTGTCTACACTTTGAGGTGTTTTTATATGTTTTCTGGTACTAACCTATTAACAAGATGCCATAGTGCCAGTTGCATGTTTTCTTCTGTTTTTGGTTCTAGAAAAGGCAGAAAATCAATATTCTTGGAATTGGACGGTACAAAAGCCAAAGTCAATATTTTACCGTGGGGAACACGAAGCCAGAGTACAAGACGGAGAAGATCCACCAGGGGGCCAAACCCCCTGGCCGCGCGACCTAAGTGGGCCTGCGCCTGGGAGGGTGCGGCCGCCCTAGGTGCCCCCTGTCTCAACTCTTCGCCTATAAATAGACCCCGATACCGAAACCCTAAGTACCCGATCAATCTTCCACGAAATAGTCCATAGCCGCCGCCACCATCGTCCCTAGATTGGGGGGATCTGAAGTTCTTCCCAGCACCCTGTTGGAGGGGAGATCATCCCGGAGGCCTTCTTCTTCATCATGCCAGCCTCCGGTATGAAGCATGAGTAGTTCCACCTTGGACTATGGGTCCATGTAGTAGCTAGATGGTTGTATCTCCTCCTTTGTGCTACCATGTTTAGATCTTGTGAGCTCCGTTCATGATCAAGATCATATATTTGTAATCATGCATGTTTTGTTTGTGGGGATCCGATGGATATTGAGATTACTATGTTAGATTGATTAATGATTTTGTCTTATTGATTCTATCATGTCTGTGTTGTTTGTGATCTTGCATGCTCTCCGTTTCTAGTAGCTATCTTGGCCAAGTAGATGCTCGTGACTCCAAGAGGGGGTATTTATGCTTGATAGTGGGTTCATGCCTCTGTTTAATCTAAGGGAAGTGACAGAAATCTCTAAGGTTGTAGATGTGTTGTTGCTACTAGGGAGAAAACAACAGTCTCTTGTTCATGGAACAAGTAGATTGTTTAACTTACACACTTTGCTTAAAGCAGTTATCCGTTGCTTGCAACTTAATACTATAGGGGGTTCAAATGATACCTGAAGGTGGATTACTAGTCATAGATGCAGTTGGATGGTGGTATATGTATCTTGTTGTATTGCCCAATCGAATATCATAGGATCATGAATGTCTAGTATTGCATTGTTATGCCTTGCTCAGTCTTGTCAATTGCCCTGCTATAATTTGTTTACCCAACATGTGATGTTTGTTTATCTTAAGGAGAACACCTCAAGTGAACTATGGACCCCGGTCCAATATTTAGCATTGATACATCTTCCACTGTTACTGTTTACCTTTCTGCAAACCACTATTACCTTCCACACCATACAGTTAATCCTTTGTTTTCAGCAAACCGGTGAGATTGACAACCTTACTGTTTGTTGGGGCAAAGTCTTGAGTTTGTGTTGTGCAGGTTTACAAGTTGCTAGCAACACCTTTGAGTCGTTTCCTTCCTCCTACTGGTTCGATAACCTTGGTTTCTTACCGAGGGAATACTTCCTTCTATGCTCATCACACCTTCCTCTTGGGGACTCTCAACGAAGCTCTACAGTGATCTGAGCTACCATCAAGATTTTCTGGCGCCGTTGCCGGGGAGGCTAAGGACGTCTTCACAAGGGGAGTCCTTCACAGCCTTTCTCTTTACTTTGTTTTTGTTTTGCTTAGTTTCTTTTTCTTGGTTTTGTTTGCTTCTTTTTATCAAAAACTCCAAAAAAATAGTTTAGTTTGTTTTGCTTTCTCTTATCAAAAACACAAAAAATTAGTCCCTGGTCTAGTTGCTGCTGTTGTTGGCTTGCTCCACTTTTGCCAAAATGAACTCTGCTGAGAACACCAAGTTGTGTGACTTCACTAGCACAAACAACAATGATTTCCTGAGTACACCTATTGCTCCACCTGCTCCTGATGCTACCTTTTATGAAATTAAGCCTGCTTTGTTGAATCTGTGATGAGAGAGCAATTTTCTAGTGCTAGTTCTGATGATGATGATGCCCACCACAATAACTTTGTTGAACTTTGTGAGATGCAAAAATATAAGGATGTAGATGGAGATATTATTAAGCTCAAGTTGTTTCCTTTCTCCTTGAGAGGAAAAGCTAAAGAATGGTTGCTATCCTTGCCTAGAAATAGTATTGATTCTTGGATTAAGTGCAAAGATGCTTTTATTGGAAAATACTATCCTCCTGCTAAGATCATATCTATGAGAAGTGAGATAATGAAATTTAAACAACTTGATAATGAACATGTTGCTCAAGCTTGGGAAAGAATGAAATCTTTGGTTAAGAATTGTCCCACTCATGGACTTACTACTTGGATGATTATCCAAACTTTTTATGTAGGTTTGAACTTCTCTTCAAGAAACCTGTTGGATTCAGCTGCTGGAGGTACCTTTATGACCATTACTTTGGGGGCTGCAACAAAGCTCCTTGATAATATGATGGTTAACTATTCTGAATGGCACACTGAGAGAGCTCCACATGGTAAGAAGGTAAATTCTGTTGACGAAACCTCCTCTTTGAGTGATAAGATTGATGTTACCATGGCCATGCTTGTTAATGGAAAAGCTCATATTGATCCAAATAATGTCCCTCTAGCCTCTTTGGTTGCTCAAGAAGAGAAAGTTGATGTGAACTTCATTAGAAACAATAATTTCAACAATAATGCCTATAGGAATAATTTTGGTAGTAACAACAATTATAGGCCTTATCCTCCTAATAATGGCAATACCTATGGAAACTCCTACACTAGGAGTGTTCCCTCTGAACTTGAAGTCATGCTCAAATACTTTATTAGTAAACAAACCTCTTTCAACAAAATTGTGGAGGAAAAGCTTTTGAATGTTGAGAAAAATATTTCCTCTTTGTCTGAAGCATAGTCCTCTTTGATTAATAAAATGGCTGCTAAACCTGAAACCTTGGAAAGTACCTTTGCTGCTACTCATGCCATACAAGTTACTATTGATGAAAATGTTAGACTGTTAGCCCAACTACATGCTAAGTGGGAAAGAGAAGCTGAAATTGCTAGAAACAATAGTGTGTGCACTATTGTCACCACCAATATGGATGCCACCAAACCACAAGAAGTCCCTATTCCTCCTACCACCATGCCTAAACCCAATGAGTCTACTACTAGTGACGTTAAGTTTGATTTTGATCTTGATGGTTGCAATATTTCTGAAGTGATTATGTTCCTACAAAAGCTTGCTAGAAGTCCTGATGCTAGTGATATGAATGTAGCTTTCACCAAACATATTACAGATGCTCTCATTAAAATTAAGGAAGAAAAGTTGAAACACAAAGCCTCTATTCCTAGGAAAGTAGAAGATAGTTGGGAACCCATCATTAATATGCAAGTGAATGACTTTGATCTCAAAGCTTCATATGACCTTGGTTCTAGTGTCTCTATTATGCCTAGAAAGATTTATGAAATGCTTGATTTGCCACCTTTGTAAGATTGTTATTTGGATGTCCCACTTAATGATAATGCTAAAAAGAAACTCATGGGGAGTGTTAATGATGTTCTTACTATGGTTAACAATGCTTATGTTCCTATGGATTTCTATGTTTTAGTTGTTGAATACAATGCTTCTTGTCCTATTACTTTGGGAAGACCTTTTCTTAGAATTGTTGGTGCCATCATTGATATGAAAGAAGGCACCATTAAATATCAATTTCCATTCAAGAAAGGTATTGAACACTTCCCTATGAGGAGAGATAAGTTGTTTTTTTCTCCTCCTTTAAAAGCAAGGTTTGATGTTAATGCTTCTTCATTTGAAAATACTTGATTCTTGCTTCTTGTGCCTAACTTAAATGCGTTAAAGAAAAGTACTTATTGGGAGATAACCCAAAAGTTTTCTTGAGTCTCAGGAGTTATTACTTCATTAATGACCTCCCCTTATCCTTTTTATTTTCTTTTTGTGCCAAGAATAACCTCTAATGAGAGGGAAGTAAGATTTGGGGAGTTGCTGTCCTGAAACAGATTTTTGTGCTCCACCGTATACATTCATGTAAAATCTCTGTAAGTCGAATTGAGCTGATATTTTCTGACTAAATCCCCCAGTATGTTATCTAACTTTTGTTAGTTCAACACTTTTTGATTTGAGAAACAGAAGGTCTTCGAAAAAATCATTTTCTACCTGCTGATCTATTTTGACAGATTTCTGCCATTAGTTGCATTTTGCTTCTTATTGATTCCTTTTTGGGTTCTTTTTGGAAAATTGAGGTTTTTGAGGGAATTGCTACAGTATCTTGTGTTTTTAGTGAAAGTTTTGCTATTCTAAAACTAAAACCCAAGGGTCTATTATCTTTTGAATACACTAATGTTGCTAATGAAGATTATGTGAAGTTTTGTATGAAGGAATATTTTCACGTGTAGAGAAAGAATGATGTAATGATATGAAGAATGGACAAAAGCTCAATCTTTGGGATGCCACCCTGTGTCACCCCAAGAAATATTCCAGAGGTACAAGCGTCACAGCTTGGGTATGCCCAAGGCATCCCCTTCTTCATCAATAAAAATCTCAGGTCTTCCTAGACACTTCATTTTTATTGTTTCATGCACTGTTGTGTTGTTCTTGGAGCGTCTTAGTTTTCGTTTTAGTTTGCTTAGTTTGCTTGAATAAAGTAGTTTGGACCCCTGTTCTTGTTGTGTTGTTGCAAATAAGTTGATTGGTGTTGGAGAGGAGTAGAAAGTCCTTGCTTGAATAGTGCAAGAGGAGCTTGCTTTGACTGTGACTGTGACTGTGACTTAGACTTTAGCATGTAATGCTAGATGTTGTTTTGACTTTATGCTTAGTGATTATTGTTGTAGAATGAATTGTTACAAACAATTGGGATTGCTTAATGTGCCTTGAAGGAATCATGCGTTGTTTTAGCATACAAAAGCATAGTATTGTGGTATTCTCCTTTGATGCTTTGTTTGGGTTGACTTGGCACATGCTTACACCATGTTATGACTATGAACACGTCACCATATCCTCTATGATCATTTAGTCATTGACTTGTAGTACCACTTTATGCTTTGATTAGTAATGTTTTGTCGCTCTGCATGATTATGGCCATTATTGCTCTCTTAGTTGGTCGCTCCTAGTCTTTTGCTTGCCTCCACTTGTATGAGTAAGCTCTACTCATGCATCCAACTCCCAAGAAATCAAGTTATTCCAAAAGTGTCCACTATAAATTCCTATGCATGGTGTGTTACACCATTCCAAGTATATTCTTGTTTTCATCTACATTCCAATTAAAAAGTCTTTTTGTTATGTGAAAACTTAGTGATTAAATCTCTCACGAAATTGATGGCACACTTTATTTTTATTGCCCCTAATAAACTTGAACCATTGTGTCATCTATGTTGTATATGCTTGCACTTATACGTTGGAATTACCAGAACCGTGCTGTCACGGGGAATGCTTTCAACATTGAACTTGTACATTGTACACAGTTGATATCATGCTCTTTTGTCTATGGATTTCGTCGTTGTGAAATAAAAGGGGAGCTTGTAAGTCCATGGAGTTATGTAGGTGTGTTAGAGAAACGCCTGGGCCGCTAGCCTAAGCCATGCCTAATCATGGTGGAAACTTGCAGCATCACCATAGCGAGAAATCTATGAAGCATTCTTCTTATAAAAGAGAGAGAGAGATTGAAAAGAGGAAAGAGAGAAAAAATCACCATTTTCCCATGGTAAATAAGAAGATTGTTGAGATGCTCATTGTGTACTTGCGTTGTCATTTTGATTATGGAGCTCATGTATCATGTGCAAGGGGTACCCCGTTGGCGGTTCTTTATGATACACATGTACTTACTATGACAAGAACTTACAGGTGACTAAAGTTGAGTAGCGGCCCTCGTATTCAAGGGACATGAGATTGCCAACTTATACTTTGTCAAGCATATACTCCATAGTTTGTTCACTTTAACCTTAACCACTTCAAGATGCTTATGATAGGGGTAATGAGGGCTGAAAGCTAACAAGTACCATAATTTTTGGAAGCTCTTTTTGAGACTTGAAATCTCTGCTTCCCTTTTGTGAAGGGCCTTTCTTCCACCATTATATTGATTCCCCACCTTTTATCCTTAGGCACCAGTTGAGAGAGAATAGTTGTCATTCTTAGTTCTATGTGCATTGTCCCAAAACTTATTGGTTGATGCATATTGTTGATATTGCTTGTTCTTGAACTATTTGTATCTAGTCACTCTTATGAACTTTGAGGGTGTCATATGCATCTATTTGCTACTCCATGAGGGACAAGTTGAATGCCACTATGCTATGTTTTCTATATGTGAAACAAACAAACGTCTTTCAATGCATTGTTATTCATGATCTTTGTTTGTAACCTTTCATGTTACATGCATAGTTACTTTGTCTTACTGTTAGAACTCCATCTTTCATGCTCATGTTTAGAGTTCTTTGATCCCAGCTTTCAATGCTTGCAAATGGTTTGATCTTGATATTGATGGTGCATGTCACCTCAAAAATTATTCTTTTTATCACTTACCTACTCGAGGACGAGCAGTAGTTAAGCTTGGGGATGCTTGATACGTCGGAAACATATCTATAATTTTTTATGTTCCATGCTTGTTTAGTATCTACTTTGCTTTGCTTTGTCTACACTTTGAGGTGTTTTTATATGTTTTCTGGTACTAACCTATTAACAATATGCCACAGTGTCAGTTGCATGTTTCTTCTGTTTTTGGTTCCAGAAAAGGCAGAAAATCAATATTCTCGGAATTGGACGGGACAAAAGCCAAAGTCAATATTTTACCGTGGGGAAAATGAAGCCAGAGTACGAGACGGAGAAGAGCCACCAGGGGGCCACACCCCCTAGCCGTGTGGCCTGGGTGGGCCCGCGCCTGGGGGTGCGGTCGCCCTAGGTGCCCCCTGGCTCGCCTCTTCGCCTATAAAGAGCCCCCGATACCGGAACTCTAAGTACCCGAACAATCTTCCACGAAACAATCCGTAGCCACCGCCACCATCGTCCCTAGATCGGGAGGTCTGAAGTTCTTCCGGGCACCCTGCCAGAGGGGAGATCATCCCGGAGGCCTTCTTCTTCATCATGCCAGCCTCCGGTATGAAGCGTGAGTAGTTCCACCTTGGACTACGGGTCCATGTAGTAGCTAGATGGTTTTATCTCCTCCTTTGTGCTACCATGTTTAGATCTTGTGATCTCTGTTCATGATCAAGATCATCTATTTGTAATCATGCATGTTGTGTTTGCGGGGATCCGATGGATATTGAGATTACTATGTCAGATTAATTAATGGTTTTGTCTTATTGATTCTATCATGTCTGTGTTGTTTGTGATCTTGCATGCTCTCAGTTTCTAGTAGCTATCTTGGCCAAGTAGATGCTAGTGACTCCAAGAGGGTGTATTTATGCTCGATAGTGGGTCCATGCCTCTATTCATCTAAGGGAAGTGACATAAATATATAAGGTTGTAGATGTGCTATTTCTACTAGGGAGAAAACAACAGTCTTTTGTTCATGGAACAAGTGGATTTTTTACCTTACACACTTTGCTTAAAGAAGTTATCCATTGCTTGCAACTTAATACTGTAGGGGGTTCGAATGATAACCTGAAGGTGGATTACTAGTTATAGATACAGTTGGATGGCGGTCTATGTATCTTGTTGTATTGCCCTATCGAATCTCATAGGATCATGAATGTCTAGTATTGCATTGTTATGCCTTGCTCAATCATGTCAATTGCCCTGTTGTAATTTGTTTACCCAGCATGCCATGTTTGTTTATCTTAAGGAGAACACCTCTAGTGAACTATGGACCCCGGTCCAATCTTTACCATTGATACATCTTCCACTGTTACTGTTTACCTTTCTACAAACCACTATTACCTTCCACACCATACAATTAATCCTTTGTTTTTAGCAAATAGGTGAGATTGACAACCTCACTGTTCGTTGGGTGCAAAGTCTTGAGTTTGTGTTGTGCAGGTTTCCAAGTTGCTAGCAACACCTTTGAGTCGTTTCTTTCCTCCTACTGGTTCGATAACCTTGGTTTCTTACTGATGGAAGACTTGTTGCTGTGCTCATCACACCTTACTCTTGGGGACTCCCAACGAAGCTCTATAGTGATCTGAGCTACCATCAATGATCATCAATTAATCAACAAGCTAGTCTAACAAGAGGCTTACTAGGGACTCTTACATGTTTATAAATCACACAAGTATTAATGTTTCCGGTTAACACAATTATAGCATGGGACGCAAACATTCATCATAAACACAAAGATATAATAATAACAACTTTTATTATTGCCTCTTGGGCATATCTCCAACAGCCTCCCACTTGCACTAGAGTCAATAATCTAGATTACATGGTAATATACCTAACACCCATGGCATTCTAGTGTTGGTCATGTTTTTTCCTAGGGAGAGGTTTAGTCAACGGATCTGCCACAATCAGATCTGTGTGTACTTTGCAAATCTTTATGTCACCATCTTGGACATGCTCGCGAATAGCATGAAAACATAGCTTGATATGATTCAGCTTCTTGTGTGACCTTGGCTCCTGTGCATTGGCTATGGCACCCATGTTGGCACAGTAGATGGCCATTGGATCCAACATACTAGGAACCACACCAAGATCCGCAATGAACTCCTTCATCCATATCGCCTCTTATGAATCCTCCTAAGCAGCTATGTTTTCTAATTCAGTTGAAGATCTCGCCACAACGCTTTGCTTAGCACTCCTCCATCTCACTACTGCACCATTTAAAGTAAATAGTATCCTGATTGTGACTTAGAGTTATCCGGATCAGTGTTCCAACTAGCATCAGTGTAACTATTTACAACGAGATGTTCATCACCTCCATAAGAAAGAACCATATCCTTAGTCCTTCTTAAGTACTTTAGGATAATTTTGACTGTTATCCAATGATCTACTCCTAGATCACTTTGATATATGCTAGTTAAACTAACAGCATATGCAATATCCGGTCTTGTACATAGAATGGAATACATGATAGAACCTATGGCTGAGGCATAGGGAGTTTTGTTCATCTTCTCTCTATCTTCTGCCGTAGCTGGACTTTGAGTCTTACTCAAGGTCGTATTGGGCAACATGGACAAGAACCCTTTCTTGCTTTCTTCCATTCCAAACCTCTTTAGAACCTGGTCCAAATATGTACTTTGTGAAAGTGCTATTAAGCGTCTTGATCTATCTCTATAAATCTTGATGTCTAATATGTATGCAGCTTCACCAAGATCCTTCATTGAAAAACTATTATTCATGTAGTCTTTGACACTTTTAAGAAGTTCTTTGTCATTCCCAATCAACAATATGTCATCTACATATAGTACTAGGAATTCTATAGAGCTCCCACTCACTTTATTGTAAATACAAGCTTCTCCATAAGTTTGTATAAATCCAAATCTTTTGATTACCTTATCAAAATGTTTATTCCAGCTCCGGGATGCTTGCTTCAATCCATAAATGGACCATTGAAGTTTGCATACCTTGTTAGCATCTTTAGGATCGACAAAACCTTTGCTTTATACCATATATAACGCTTCATCAATATAACCATTGAGGAAAGATGTTTTGACATCCATCTGCCATATCTCATAATCGTAATATGCAGCAATTGCTAACAAAATCCTCACAGACTTTAGCTTCGCTACAGCTGAGAAAGTCTCATCGTATTCAACTCCTTGAATTTGGCAGAAACCTTTCGTGACAAGTCGATCTTTATACATGGTTACATTACCATCACCATCTATTTTCTTCTTGAAAATCCATTTGTTCTCGACGGTCTTCCAGCCATCCAGTAAGTCCACCAAAGTCCATACTTGGTTTTCATACATGGATCCAATCTCGGATTTCATGGCTTCTTGCCATTTGTTTGAATCTAGTTGCTTCCTCATATGTCGCAGGGTCGTCGGTGTTATCCACCAACATGACACTCATAACAGGATCATACTAATCTAGAGTGGTACGAGTCCTCGTCGACCTGCGAGGTTTAGAAGTAACATCATTCGAAGTTTCATGATCATTATCATTAGCTTCATATCTTATTGGTGTAGGCGGCACAGGAACAATTTCTAGAGTTGCGCAACTCTCAAGTCCGAGAGAAGGTTGGACAACCTCGTCGAGTTCTACTTTCCTTCTAGTCACTTCTTTCGAGAGAAACTCCTTCTCGAGAAAGGATCCATTCTTGGCAATGAAGATTTTGCCTTTGGATCTATGATAGAAGGTATACCCAATAGTTTCCTTAGGGTATCCTATGAAGACACATTTTTCCGCTTTGGGTTCAAGCTTGTCGGGCTATAACTTCTTTACATAAGCTTCGCAACCCTAAACTTGAAGGAACTACAATTTAGGTTTCTTACCAAACCACAATTCATACGGTGTTGTTTCAAAGGATTTAGATCGTGCCCTATTTAAAGTGAATGCGGTTGTTTCTAATGCATAACCCCAAAACGATAAGGGTAAATCAGTAAAAGACATCATAGAACGAACCATATCTAAGAGAGTTTGATTACGACATTCGGACACACCATTATGTTGTGGTGTTTCTGGTGGTGTCAATTGTGAAAGTATTCCGCATTTCTTTAAATGCTCGCCAAACTCGTAACTTAGATATTCACCTCCACGATCAGATCGTAGAAATTTAATCTTCTTGTTATGTTGATTCTCTACTTCACTTTGAAATTCCTTAAACTTATCAAAAGTTTCGGACTTATGTTTCATGAAATAGATATACCCATATATACTCAAGTCATCCGTGAAAGTAAGAACATAAAGATAACCACTGCCTGATGCCACACTCATTGGGCCACACACATCAGTATGTATGATTTCCAATAAGTCCATAGCTCGGTCCATTATACCAGAAAAGGGTGTCTTAGTCATTTTTCCCATCAGACATGCTTCGCATATTTTAAGTGATTCAAAATCAAGTGATTCAAGAAGTCCATCAGAATGGAGTTTCTTCATACGCTTCACTCCAATGTGACCAAGATGACAGTGCCACATGTATGTAGAATTATCATTCAATTTCAATTGTTTAGCATCTATATTATGAACATGTGTATCACTACTATCGAGATTCGACAAGAATATACCATCTATCATAGGCGCATGACCATAAACAATATTACTCATATAAATTGAACAACCATTATTCTCATATTTAAACAAGTAACCGTCTCGCAATAAACATGATCCAGATATAATGGTCATGCTCAACGCAGGCACCATAACAATTATTTAAGTATAAATCTAATCCAAATGGTAGATGAAGAGGGAGCTTGCCGATAGTGATCACATCAACCTTGGATCCATTTCCAACACGCATCGTCACCTTGTCTCTCGCTAGTCTTCGTTTATTCTGCAGCACCTGTTTCGAGTTACAAATATGAGCGACCAAACCAGTATCAAATACCCAGGCACAACTATGATTACTAGTAAGATACACATCAATAACATGTATATTGAATATACCTTTCTTCTTGATGTTGTCGTTCTTCAGATCTACTAGGTACTTGGGGCAATTTCGCTTCCAGTGACATCCGCCCTTGCAGTAAAAGCACTCACTATCAGCCTTAGGACCAGCCTTGGTCTTCTTTGTAGGTGCGGCAGCTTTCTTGCCGCCCTTCTTGAAGTTACCCATTTTCTTAGGCCTGCCTTGCTTCTTGAAATCGGTGGTGTTATTGACCATTAACACTTGGTGCTCTTTTTTATCTCCACTTCCGCATATTTCAGCATGGACAAGAGTTCAGGTAACGTCTTGTCCATGCGCTGCATGTTGTAGTTCGTCACAAAGTTCTTGTAACTAGGTGGTAGTGATTGGAGGACACGATGAATCCCCAATGCATTAGGAATCGTTATTCCCAAGTCTTGGAGTTTATTGGCGTGTCCAGACATTTTGAGTACATGCTCACTAACGGAGCTGCCCTCTTCCATCTTACAGTTAAAGAACTTCTTTGAGGCTTCATAACTTTCAACTGCCGCATGAGTCTCAAATATCATTTTGAGTTGACGGACAATATCATGAGGGTCACGGTTCTCAAACCGTTTCTAAAGCTCCGATTCCAAACCGTACAAGATGGCACACTGAGCTGTGGAGTATTGATTTTTCCAGTAAGGTAAACATTTTTCACCTCATCGGTAGCATCAACTATAGGCGGGTCACCCAGCGGTGCATCCAGCACATAGGTCAACTGACTAGCATTGGGGACAATCCTCAAGTTGCGAAACCAATCCGTGAAGTTGCTTCCATTGTTTTTCAACTTTTCTTTCTCTAGGAACGCATTAAAATTGATGGTAGGGGTTGCCATGATCTACAACATATTTACAAAGAGTTTAGACTACGTTTATGATAAATTGAGTTCAAACTTAATTCTTAAATTAACTAGGTGAACTCCCACTCAAAACAACATCCCTCACATTGTTTTAGTGATCACACGAACCAAATCCACTACGCCAAGTCCGATCATCACGAGAGATGATGTAGCTTCAAAGGCGAACAATCAACATGTTCATCATATCATCTATATGACTCATGCTTTACCTTTCGGTATTCCGTGTTCCGAGACCATGTCTGTACATGCTAGGATCGTCAAGGTTAACTTTAGTATCCGCATGTGCAAATATGGCTTGCACCCATTGTATGCACACGCAGAATCTATCACACATCACGTGGTGCTTCGAAACGACGAGTCTTAGCAATGGTGCCTACTAAGGATGAACACTTTATTACTTGATATTTAGTGAGAGGGATCATATTATAATGCTACCGTCATGGTCTAGCCCAAGGAAGGCCCACAGCAGACATACGCTGTCCCATGAAGATTTTCGGGTGGCCAAGGCCCATGACGCCTTCGGATCCTTGGAGAGCAAGACTAGCATAGATAGGAAATTTAAAGGGGTAAAACCCTATAACTTGTAACTGACTAGGACTACGCTCAGGACCTGCCTAAGTCTATATAAAGGCCAGGAGGGCACGTCTTAGATCTCTCGACTCATACTTTCACACACGCACCTCCACGCCAGATCGAATCTGCGCATCCTGTAACCTTCGGTTCCGCCGTAATCAAGAGCAGACAAGCAGGAGTAGGGTTTTCCCTCCGGGGGCCTGAACCTAGGTAAATCTCGTGTCCCCTGGTTGCTTGTCTGTTAACCGTTCCACGATCTCTAGCATCCCCATCTTCTCCAAAACCCAAGTCCATCACAATGGGCATTGACGAGTCGAAACCTCGTCACCAAGTGCGTAGACATCAAGCTCTTTTCTGGCGCCGTTGCTGGGGAGGAAGGTAAAAGGTACTCACATCCTCTTGCTACTAAGCTATCTTCTAGTATTGTTGCTGGTGTGTGAGTGCTCAAAGTTATTTCCTTTAGATTCTACAATTAGATCTTTTTGTTTCTTGTTTTTATTTTCACTAGTTAGGCTTAATGGAAAAAAAATAGAGAGCTTTATAGTATTTATCTTGAGTTAGGACATGAAGTCTTTGAAGAGAAAATTAAAAAACCTATGGAACTTTATTTGCATGATAATAGCAATGTTATTAGTATGAATTCTTTGAACACCATTATTGCTAATGCTATGGAAACATCTAAGCTTGGGTAAGATAGTTTTTATGAAAATGATCTTTTTAGTCCACCGGCTTTAGAGGAGAAAATTTGCTATGATGATATTATACCTCCTCCAATATATGATGATTACAATGATGAATATATGAGGAGAAAATTAATTATGATTACAATATGCCTCCTATATTTGATGACTATGGTGATGAGAATAATAATGATAGCTATTTTGTTGAATTTCCTCCCACTCCAATTAATAAGAATGACTATGCTTATGTGGAGAGTAAAAATTATTATATGCATGTGGCTCATGATAAGAATGCTTTATGTGATAGTTATATTGTTAATTTTATTCATGATGCTACTGAAAGTTATCATGAGAGAGGAAAACATGGTTTTATGCATCTCAATAATATTAAGTTTCCCCTCTTTATGTTGAAAATTTTGAAGTTGCATTTGTTTTGCTTTCCTGTGCTTGTTGCTTTGTGCTTCCATGACTTGTTTATTTACAAGATTATTTTTCATAGGAAGTGAGTTAGACTTTAAAAAAAATTATATTTTCTTCTTGATGCTCTATTTTACTTCAATTCAGATTTCTTATGTGAGCATCATCGAAATTATCATGCATAACTTATAGGCGTTAAAGAAAAGTACTAATTGGGAGATAACCCAAATTTCGTTAGGTTTTTCTTTTGTTGAGTCTTGGAAGTTATTGCTTCTGTAATAACCTCTCCTTATCCTTTTTGTGTGGTTTTTGTGCTAAGAATAACCTCTAATGAGAGAGAAGTGAGATTTGGGGAAGTTGATGTCCCGAAACAGATTTTTGTGCTTCACTGTAAAAAATCATGAAAAATACCAGTACGTCGAATTGAGTTGTAATTGTCTAAGCTTATGCCCCAGGTTGTTATCTAACTTCTGTTAGTTCAACAATTTTCGATTTGAGCAACAGAAGGTCTTCTAAAAAATCGGTTTTTACCTGCTGGTCTATTTTGACAGATTTCTGCCATTATTTGCATTTGCCTCTTAATCGGTTTCATTTGAGTTCTCTTTGATCACTCGAGTTTTTAAAAGGAATTGCTATAGTAGCTTGTGTTTTAATGGAAGTTTTACTTATGTTGAAACTAAACCCAATGGCTTATTATCTTGAATACACTAATGTTGCTAATGAAGATGTGTGAAGTTTTGTATGAAGGAAATTTTCAAGTGTAGGGGAATAATGATGTGATAAGATGAAGAATGGACAAAATCTCAAGCTTGGGTATGCCACCCGTGTCACCCCAATAAATATTCAAGAGGTACAAGCGTCAAAGCTTGGGGATGCCCAAGGCATCCCCTTCTTCATCAATAAAAAATCTCAGGTCTTCTTTCTAGACACTTTATTTTTATTGCTTCATGCACTATTGTGTTGTTCTTGGAGCATCTTTGTTTTTGTTTTTAGTTTTATTTTGCTTTGTTTGCTGCAATAATTTGGTTGTACCCCAGCACAATTCTTTTGGAGAGAGACACTCTTCATTTTCATTGCCTAGAACACTCTAGTTTTCACTCTTATTGTTCTGTGAGTGTTCACTTTTGCTAGCACTGTGTTTAGCTTTAGTTTTCTTGTGCTTTCAGCTTAGAATGTTTTAGTTCTTCTTTATGGATGTGTGAGACAAGCTCACTGATCTTATTGATATTATCTTTGTGAGTTGTTTCAAATAAGTTGATTGGTGTTGGAGAAGAGTAGAAAGTTTCATGCTATTAGTGGTACAAAAGGGAGCTTGTTTTGACTGTGTCTTAGACTTTATCATGTCATGCTAGATGTTGCTTTGACCTTATGCTTAGTGATTATTGATGTAGCATGACTTGTTCCAAACAACTGAGATTGCTTAATGTGCCTTACAAGAATCATGCGTTGTTTTAGCATACAAAAGCATAACATTGTGGTATTCTCCTTTGATGCTTTGTTTGGGTTGACATGGCACATGCTTACAAAATGTTATGACTATTAACCAGTCACCTTAGCCTCTATGATCATTTAGTTTTTGACTTGTGATACCACTTGATGCCTTAATTGATATATTTTTTGTCGCTCTGCATGATTATGGCCATTATTGCTCTCTTAGTTGGTCGCTCCTAGTCTTTTGCTAGCCTCCACTTGTACTGAGTAAGCTCTACTCATGCATCCAAATCCCAAGAAACCAAGTTATTCCAAAGAGTCCACTATAAATTCCTATGCATGGTGTGTTACACCATTCCAAGTATATTCATGTTTTATCTATCTTCCAAATTAAACTTGTTATGAGAAAACTAGTGATTAAAGCTCTCACAAACTTGATGGCACACTTTACTTTCGTGCACCTAATAAGCTTGAACCATTGTATCATCTATGTTGTATATGCTTGCACTTATAAGTTGGGAATTAGCAGAACCATGCTGTCATGGGGAACGCTTTCAACACCTGTACATATTACCAAGTTGATATCATGATCTTTTGTTTACGAATGTCGACAGTGTGAAATAGTCCATGGAGTATTGTATATGTGTTAGAGAAATGCCTGGGCGGCTAGCCTAAGCCATGCCTAATCATGGTGGAAACTTGCAGCATAACCATAGTGAGCAATTTGTGAAGCATCCTCAATAAAAACCTATGCAAATAGCAAATAAAAAGATCGTTGAGATGCTCATTGTCTGTTGCCTTGTCATTTTGATATGGGATAGCTCCTATGTCATGGGGCAAGGGGTACCCCGTTGGCGGTTCTCTATGATACACATATACTTAAAATGACAAGAACTTGCTTGTGACTAAAGTTGAGTAGCATGAGGAACGGCCCTCGTACTCAAGGGACATGAGATTGCCAACTTATGATTTTTCAAACATATACTTCATATTTGTTTCACTTTAACCTTAATCACTTCAAGATGCTTATGATAGGGGCAATGAGAGCCGAAAGCTAATAAGTACCATAATTTTTGGAAGCTCTTTATGAAACTTTAAATCATTGCTTCCCTCTGTGAAGGGCATTTATTTTTTACTTTTATGTTGAGTCTCCACCTTCTATCTTTATGTGCCAATTAAGAGAGCATAGTTTTCATTCTTAGTTTTATATGCATTGTGCCAAAACTTATTGATTGATTCATAATGTTGATATTGTTTGTTCTTCAACTATTTGTATCTAGTCACCCTTATGAACTTTGAAGGTGTCCTATGCATTATGTTTTGCTACACCATGAAGGACAAGCCGAATACCACTCTTGCTATGTTTTCTATATGTGAAAAAAACAAACATCTTTCAATGCATTGTTATTCATGATCTTTGTTTGTAAATTTTTCATGTTACAACATAGTTGCTTTGTCTTATTGTTAGAACTACATCTTTTGTGCTCATGTTTGGAGTACTATGATCCCAGCTATTAATTCTTTACAATATTTTGATTAAGATTGTGATGGTGCATGTCACCTCAAAAATTATTCTTTTTATCACTTACCTACTCGAGGACGAGCAGGAGTTAAGCTTGGGGATGCTTGATACGTCGTAAACGTATCTATAATTTTTTATGCTCCATGCTTGTTTTATATCATTTATCTTATGTTTTGTCTACTGATAGGGCAAAGGTGTCCGATCTTTCGATGAGATGAAGATAGTCGATTTGGGTGGAGTTCGGGCTTGACGATCCGACTACACGTGCGAGCACGAGCGCCAATGCAATCGCTAGGCCAATCTCCTGGAGGTTACCGATCCTGCGGGAACACGATCAGCCTGACCAGCGAGGGTCTTAATTCCTACCTGAAATCGAGAACAAGTAAGAACCAATATTGCAACCAAGATATTGCGGAATTAAGAGGAAAGCTTTATTGAAGAGGTGGGATCCTGAATAGGTGCGAAGTACAAGAGGCCTCTGCGACGCTCAAGCCTTGGCGAAGTTGCGACTATGGCTAACTTAATGTCTAAACAAAATCCGAGTCTAGAGGGTCGACTATGGGGAGTATTTAAGGGCGAAAAGGTGGGGTTTCGGCCAGCCATGGAAGTGGTGGCCGAATCCAACCCTAAAAGTCCTTTTCCCCTCAAATACGGACTCTAAAAAGTGGCTAATTAAAATCCTGCGAAAATTACATGGGCCTGGCCCAAAATAAAGGTGTCGCAGCACCATATTAAGCTATGGACGAATTCGTAAAGTATTGATCTTGAATATTTCGTCCAAGCCTTCTTTATTTATTATGGAGGCCTCAAAGTTCTGAAATCTTCATCCGTGGCCTTCTCTTGGATCATCACATGCTTGCTGCCATCTCCATGCATGGCCATGCTCCAATGCTTGTCCCTCTCATCCATGCTTGGTCCATCATTCCTAAGAGTAAGAAATACATCTGATTTAGGCAGCATCATATTCTCATGTATGTGAGGAATAGTTCCAAGAAACGAAAGTACCTGATAGTTAAGTTGTTTGGCACGAGATCTTGTGATGGGTCCTTGTATGTGTGTTGTTGTAGGTACAACGGTTGTATCAATAGTAGGGATGTCCACATCATGCTCCCCTTCTTGAATTGAAGTCGTCCTCGACGCAATCTCATCTTCCTCACCAAAGTAAGGCTTCAAATCTTCAATGTTAAACGTAGGACTAACCGTACCAAAGTCTGCAGGCAACTCAAGTTTATATGCATTATCATTTATTTTCTCTAACACCTTAAAGGGACCAGCAGCACGTGGCATTAACTTAGACTTACGTAAATCAGGAAAATGATCTTTACGCAAATGTAACCAAACAAGATCGCCAACATCAAACACAACATGCTTTCTCCCTTTATCCCCAGCAATTTTATACTTAGCATTCATGTGTTTAATGTTATCTTTAGTAGTCTTGTGCAAGTTTAATATCATTTCAGCGTGTTGTGTAGCATCCAAATTATGTTGCACCGAAGAAGGTAAAGGCAATAAATCAATAGGTGCACGAGGAACAAAACCATACACAATCTCAAATGGGCACATCTTTGTGGTAGAATGCAACGAACGATTATAAGCAAATTCTATATGAGGTAAACACTCTTCCCACAATTTTAAGTTCTTCTTTAAAACAGCCCGCAACATAGTAGACAAAGTTCTATTTACTACTTCAGTTTATCCATCAGTTTGGGGATGACATGTAGTACTAAACAGCAATTTAGTCCCCAACTTAGCCCATAAACATCTCCAAAAGTGACTAAGAAATTTAGTATCACGATCAGAAACAATAGTATTTGGCACACCATGCAAACGAACAATTTCACGAAAGAACAAATCAGCAATATGCGCAGCATCATCCGTTTTATGACAAGGAATAAAGTGTGCCATCTTAGAAAACCGATCCACAACAACAAAAATACTATCCCTCCCCTTCTGTGTTCGTGGCAATCCCAAAACAAAGTCCATAGAAATATCCTCCCAAGGAACACTAGGAACAGGAAGAGGCATATATAAACCATGTGGATTAAGGCGAGACTTAGCTTTTTGACAAGTAGTGCAGCGTGCCACAAATCTCTCAACATCTCGACGCATACGTGGCCAAAAGAAGTGTGCAGCAAGAACATCCTCCGTCTTCTTGACACCAAAGTGTCCCATCAATCCTCCTCCATGCGCCTCCTGTAACAACAAAAGACGAACAGAACTATCTGGAATGCATAGTTTGTTAGCACGGAACACAAATCCATCATTGAAGATGAACTTGTTCCAAGTTCTACCATCTCTACAATTCTGCAACACATCTTTAAATTCAGCATCATGCACATATTGTTCCTTAATAGTTTCCAATCCAAATATTTTGAAGTCAAGTTGAGATAACAAAGCATAACGGCGCGACAAAGCATCAGCAATAATATTATCTTTACCCTTTTTGTGTTTGATAACATAAGGAAAAGACTCAATAAATTCAACCCACTTTGCATGACGACGATTCAACTTAGCTTGACTACGAATATGCTTCAAAGATTCATGATCAGAATGAATAACAAATTCCTTAGGCCATAGATAATGTTGCCAAGTTTCTAATGTCCGAACCAACGCATATAATTCTTTATCATAAGTAGAATAGTTCAGACTAGCCCCACTCAATTTCTCGCTAAAATATGCAACAGGTTTCCCTCTTGTAATAACACCCCTCCCAAACCAATTCCACTAGCATCACATTCAAGCTCAAAAGTCTTAGTAAAATCAGGAAGTTGGAGCAAGGGAGCATGTGTTAGCTTATCTTTCAATATGACGAAGGCCTGTTGTTGTGCATCGCCCCAAACAAAGGGCACATCCTTCTTGGTAAGCTCATTCAGCGGCGCGGCAATTGATCCAAAGTCTTTGACAAAGCGCCTATAAAAACCAGCGAGGCCAAGAAAACTCCTCACTTGTGTGACCGTCTTGGGCTGCGGCCAATTCTCAATAGCTTCAATCTTGGCTGGATCTACTTCAATACCCTGTGATGTAACAACATAGCCAAGAAACGCAACTCGATTGGTGCAAAAGGTGCACTTCTCAAGGTTACCAAACAAACGTGCATCACGCAAAGCATTGAAAATAGCACGTAAATGGTCCAAATGATCCTCTAAAGATTTGCTATAAATCAGAATATCATCAAAGTAGACTACCACAAAACGTCCAATGAAAGCACGTAAAACTTCGTTCATTAATCGCATGAAAGTGCTAGGTGCATTAGTTAAACCAAACGGCATTACTAACCACTCATATAAACCGAACTTAGTTTTAAATGTTGTTTTCCATTCATCTCCTAATTTTATACGAATCTGGTGGTAACCACTACGCAAATTAACTTTAGAAAACATGGTAGAGCCACTCAATTCATCAAGCATGTCATCTAAACATGGAATAGGATGACGATATCGAATAGTAATATTATTGATAGCTCTACAATCAGTACACATGCGCGAAGAACCATCTGTCTTAGGTACCAAAATAATAGGAACAGCACAAGGGCTAAGGGACTCACGAATATGATCTCTGTCGAGTAGTTCCTGAATTTGGCGTTGTATCTCCTTTGTCTCCTCTGGATTGGTTCTATATGGCACGCGGTTGGGCAACGTGGCACCAGGAATTAGATCAATTTGGTGCTCTTCCTCTAATAGGAGGTAGTCCTGGTGGCAACTCAGCGGGAAAGACGTCCTCATATTCCTGCAAAAGGTTAGCAACAGCGGGTGGCAAAGAAGGAGGCATATCCTCAAATGAAAACAAAACCTCTTTGCAGACAATTGCATAATATTGAGTATTGTTTACATCTAGTTCAGCAATATCAATTTTATTTGCAAGCATACATGGACTCTTCAAACGAATTTCAGTAGCATGTGTAGAATCAGATTTAGTGTTCTTTGGTGGTATAAAATCTGCAGCAACAATCTGATTCTCACTTTTATTTTTCTTCTCAGTTTTAGCTCTACTAGCTCTAGCAAGATCATCTTTTAAAATCTGTTCGGGAGTCATAGGTTTTAGACCAATTTTCTTTCCATCATGCATAAGAGAATAGTGATTAGTTTTGCCATTATGAACAGATTCTCTATCAAATTGCCATGGTCTACCAAGTAACAAAGAACAAGCTTGCATAGGTACAACATCACAATCAACAAAATCAGAATATGTACCAATAGTAAAATGCACGCGTACCGTTCTTGTTACCTTGATCTTGCGAGAACTCTCAAACCATTGGATATAATATGAATGTGGGCGTTGTCTTGTTGGAAGCGCAAGCTTCTCTACCATGTCCACACTGGCCAGATTATTACAACTCCCTCCATCAATGATGATCCGTATAGCTCTTTCCTTGACAACACCACGTGTTTGGAACAGGTTGTGGCGTTGATCTTGCTCAGATTTGCTCAATTGCACACTCAACACACGTTGTGTAATTAAGCTCTTGTATTGATCAGCAGCTTTAGCTTCCATTACCTCTGGCTCTTCATCAGCATCAGAATTGTCTCCATCGCGAGCAGAAATAAGGGCTAGTGTATCTTCATCGAAGTCACTCGCTGAATCGTATTGACCATCTTCTCGCACCATCATCACACGTTGTGTTATGCACTATCTCTCAATATGACCAAAACCCCAGCACTTGCGGCATTGTATATCCTTTGTCTTACCCGTGGAAGCCATAGAAGATGCACTACGAGCAGGAGCATTGGATGATGGTGGAGGAGCAGCTGGAAATCTTGTGGTGGCCTTGGATGTGGTAGTAGCTGGTGGCAAATCACGAGGAGGCGCTGATTGTCGGGATGTCCAAGAGGATGTGTGACCTGCGGAATTATTAGTCCTCCTCCATGGTGTTTGGCGATCCTGCACTTCACGTTCAGCTTTGCAAGCAAGATGAAACAAACGAGTGATAGAATTATATTCCTTATAATCTAATATGTGCTGAATGTCCTTGTTTAATCCACCAAAGAAACGTGCAAGCATTTGTTCATTAGATTCAACAAGACCACACCGAACCATCCCCGTTTGCAATTCCTGATAATACTCTTCTACAGAATTTTTTCCTTGCTCTAAACGTGTCAGATTCTTTAGTAAATCACGTTGATAAGTAGGAGGTACAAAACGAACACGCATAGCAGTTTTTAGAGCAGTCCAAGTACTAGGAATAGTAGTAGGATTTAAACGACAATACTCAGACCACCAAAGGGAAGCAAATTTAGTAAATTCACATGTAGCAACACTAACACGCATATTCTCAGGATATTTTAAACATGCAAAACGTTGTTCGACTTCCATCTCCCATGTAAGATATGCATCAGGATTATATTTACCCTCAAAAGATGGAATATTCAATTTAAGCTTAGCAACATGCTCAGCATCACGTACCGGTGGTCGGGCATTACATGTGGAGGTTGTTCAACCTCCTCGTCAAAATCGTCGTCGTCGTCGTAGTAGTAGTACCCGTCGTCTGTCCCCAACGTCGCAGCAACCGCGGCGGAAGTCTGAGGTGCGTCAGCTGCAGCGGTTGCCGTGGGTGCGGCGGCCGCCGAACCAGTAGTCCGACCCGTGATCGGAACGCGCCGTGCGCCATGTGTGGGTGCGGGTGCCGGCAATCTGTTCAAAAGCTGCTTGAACCGAGCGTCAAGCTTGGCGTTGAAGGATTTCTCGAGCCCATCGATCTTGTCCATGGCGTTGGAGAGCTTGGTGTCAAACTCCCCTAGGCGTGTATCCACGTCTTCAGCGCGACTGACCAAGAGCGCGGAGAAGTGGGCATGTAGTTCTTCGTTCGTCATTGTGGCAGGGTTCCGCGAAGTATCTGTCATGGTTAGTCCTTTAAAAAGCACAGGTATATACTACGGAAATAGGGTGGAAGGCACGCGTAATCCGTCAAGCAATATACGAAGCTCTTACAAGTTCTTACCAAACAGCAGGAAAAGGCGATGTGCAACCGCGAGGATCAGTGGGTCCAGAGATTGAACCAAGCGATTACCGGGAGTCGAGACACCGCACGTGGAGAATATATGTGGAGCTCTGGGAAGGCTTAGCAAAAGGGGGTTAGCAATTATCAAAACAGCAATGCAAAAGTTGAAAGAATGCTCAACGACGGTACTATGCTGGTCCTAGGCTAGACCGTACTAGAGACGCGAGCCTAGATCACCAACGATGTCACGACGTGGCACAACAAGCACTGTATGATGATATGGCACCCTGAAAAGCGAACCGAGAGGTGGAAAATTACTATGATGGCGAGTGTCTAAAACTGATCTACGGGGTCTAAAAATAGGTTAGCCCCAAAAAAAATCGAATTTTTTATTTTATTTTGCTCCGCGAAGCGCGCAGGCGCCAAAAAAATGTTGCTATAACGGCCGATGGAGAAAACTGATCCCCGGGGTCGAAAAACAGTATAGCCAGAAAAAAAATTTGGAGGCGGTTTCAGACTTTTTTTTTTTTGCTCTCCTTCTGGACTTACGACCGAACTCTTAGCTCGACACGGACTTTAGCTGAACACGGAAACAACAAAGAAGGAAAGTAAAAATAAATAACTAGGAAACAACAACTCTACTCGGACTCGTACCACGGCAGGAAAACTGATCGGATCTGTGTTGCGGTAGGAAGGCGGTGGCGGAGTATTAGGGTTTATGGTGGCAGGGTATATGGTGGCGGTGATCGGCGAGTGTGGCGGTGACTATTATGATCAGAACTCGAAACTCTAAGGGACGAGACACTAAGACCAGCAACTCGACGCGACGATGTAGACACAAATTCAACAATGCAAAAACTGAAAAGATAATGCGAGGCATAGATTGGTTATAGGATGGATCTAAACTCTAACTGTGTTTTTCGCTTTTTCGTGGGTTATAGGTAAAAACAGATCTAATCTACGAAAACAGTAAAATCTCACCGAGCAACCTGAAATCTGATACCACTTGATAGGGAAAGG
This sequence comes from Avena sativa, assembly GCA_916181665.1. Taxonomy (NCBI): domain Eukaryota; kingdom Viridiplantae; phylum Streptophyta; class Magnoliopsida; order Poales; family Poaceae; genus Avena; species Avena sativa. The sequence goes on from OV702298.1 coordinate 131,871,951, forward strand.
TGTCCGATCTTTCGATGAGATGAAGATAGTCGATTTGGGTGGAGTTCGGGCTTGAAGATCCGACTACACGTGCGAGCACGAGCGCCAATGCAATCGCTAGGCCAATCTCCTGGAGGTTACCGATCCTGCGGGAACACGATCAGCCTGACCAGCGAGGGTCTTAATTCCTACCTGAAATCGAGAACAAGTAAGAACAAATATTGCAACCAAGATATTGCAGAATTAAGAGGAAAGCTTTATTGAAGAGGTGGGATCCTAAATAGGTGCGAAGTACAAGAGGCCTCTGTGACGCTCGAGCCTTGGCGAAGTTGCGACTATGGCTAACTTAATGTCTAAACAAAATCCAAGTCTAGAGGGTCGACTATGGGGAGTATTTAAGGGCGAAAAGGTGGGGTTTCGGCCAGCCATGGAAGTGGTGGCCGAATCCAACCCTAAAAGTCCTTTTCCCCTCAAATACGGACTCTAAAAAGTGGCTAATTAAAATCCTGCGAAAATTACATGGGCCTGGCCCAAAATAAAGGTGTCGCAGCACCATATTAAGCTATGGACGAATTCGTAAAGTATTGATCTTGAATATTTCGTCCAAGCCTTCTTTCTTTATTATGGAGGCCTCAAAGTTCTGAAATCTTCATCCGTGGCCTTCTCTTGGATCATCACATGCTTGCTGCCATCTCCATGCATGGCCATGCTCCAATGCCTGTCCCTCTCATCCATGCTTGGTCCATCATTCCTAAGAGTAAGAAATACATCTGATTTAGGCAGCATCATATTCTCATGTATGTGAGGAATAGTTCCAAGAAACGAAAGTACCTGATAGTTAAGTTGTTTGGCACGAGATCTTGTGATGGGTCCTTGTATGTGTGTTATTGTAGGTACAACGGTTGTATCAATAGTAGGGATGTCCACATCATCTACACTTTGAGGCATTTATATATATTTTCTAGAACTAACCTATTAACAAGATGCCACAGTGCCAGTTCCTGTTTTCTGCTGTTTTTGGTTTCAAAAAAGTTAGTAAAGAAATATTTTTGGAATTGGACGAAATGAAGACCGATGTTCATATTTTTCGAGACACGGTAAGGAGTCCAAAGAAGGGACGGAGGAGGGCCAGGAGGCAGCCACACCCCCTGGCCGCGCCGGGGTGTGGTGTGGGCCCCTGGTCCACCTCCTGACATCGCCCTTTCGCCTATAAAAAGCCTCTGATGCAAAAACCCAAGATTAACTTGCCTCCATCCACGAAAAGTTCTGCAACGCCGCCGCCACCGAAGAGGAAATTCGGGGGGACGGAATTTTCTGTTCTGGCACCCAGCCGGGACGGGGAATTGCCCCGGAGCCATCTCCATCGATCTCCACCACCATATCCATCGTCGTTGCTGATTCCCATGACGAGGAGGGAGTAGTTCTCCCTCGAGGCTAAGGGATCTACCAGTTGCTATGTGTTCATCTCTCTCTCTATGCGTGATCTTATTGTGGTCATGAGCTTTGTAATTAAGTTGATCTACTCTGCTACTTAAGTGCTTTAATTGTAATCTCCGGTTATCCCCACGTGTGTGAAGTTGACAGTGTGCACACCATGTGGCACTTAGGCTAAAGATTACAGAAATACTTATCATGAGTTATATTTTGAGTTCGATGTCTCTATGAAATTGTGGTGTTTGTTGGAACCATCTAGTGCTCAAAGTGATAGGGTTGGGGTTACCTAGATGGGGAATGTGAACTTTAAGGAGAGCTTTTGTAGCCCTACCATGGATTGGAGTTATACAACCGGAGAGTAGTTCAGAGTAGCATTATGAAGAGAAGATATTTATATAAGAGTGTCCACTAGTGAAAGTATGATCACTAGGCCTTGTTTCTAAGCATTGAAACACCGTTTACAATCAGTCCTGCTACATGTTTGTTTGCTGCCATATTTATTTTAGATTGCAATTACCACTTATAATCATCCATATCACTTGTATTTCACTATATCTTCGCCGAACTAGTGCGCCTATACACCTGACAAGTGTATTGGGTGTGTTGGGGACACAAGAGACTTCTTGTATCTTGATTGCAGGGTTGCTTGAGAGGAATACCTTTGACCACTTCCTCCCTGAGTTCGATAAAACTTAGGTGATCCACTTAAGGGAAACTTGTTGTTGTTCTACAAACCACTGCACTTAGAGGCCCAACACTGTCTACAAGAATAGAAGCGTGCGTAGACATCAATCTTCCGCCACTATGACCTATTCTGGATACGCGCAGTGCGACGTATACTTGATGGTCGCCAAAGTTGATGAAGCGACCGCCCCTATGAAGCGGTCTGGTGCCAAAGCACCCCGCGTTGTCGCTGATGAAGTTGATCGCGCCGAACCTCTGGACAAGGCGAGAGAGAACACGCTCGCCCGACGAAGCGATGATGTTGCCCGTCCGGATGAATAGTCCAGCAAGCGCCACTACTGGCCCCACGGTGGGCGCCAACTATCGTGGTGGTGTCACGGCAGATGCCATGGGTAGGCTTGAGTTGGGGCTGTATGGATGCAAGAGGAATCCGGGAAGGGGAAGTGCGGTGAAACCACACACGGAATGAAGAACTCAACTCTTTGAACACTAGGAACTTGGTGTGATTCACTTGCTTATTCTCTCTTGTTGGATGTTACAGGTGCTCCTTGAGCTGTTTTTTTGTAACTACTAACTTAAAGAAGATGTGGTCAGCCTTGGGGCTTCTAGTTGCACCTCCCTATAACCCTTGCTATGCCCCTATTTATATAGATGGAGTTACAGGATTTACATTGTGGATCCTAGAGTTTAGTGTTTGGATATTCCCTTTACCCTACGGGCCGGGTCACAGGGCCTGTGGCCCTAGAGCTAGTCAGCAAAGCACTCCTGCCAACGGTCTTTCTGTACGTAATATCTCCTTCCTTGAGCGCCAGCCCTTGCTTTATGTGTCATCTCCTTCTTTAGAGCGTCACCCGGCTCCTTTGGATGTCACTCGACGGCGCTCCCCTCATCGTTCTCCTTTAACCCAGCTTTACTATGGTCCAATACGAAGCTTACTCGAAAACATGGGCGGACCCAGCGGGTGTGCCAGGTGTGCCATGGCACACCCAGAAAATTTGAAGATTGTTTTTTACCTACTATATACTACCACGTCTCCAGAATATAGGCCCAATACTACTAGCCAGCCAGGAAAAAATTTAGCATGGAAAACAATGACCCGAGCAAGCAAACTAGGCAGTTCATCTGGCGATCGATCCCCAATTCATCGCTCAGCCTCCAGCTCCTACGGCTGTCGGCGCCACTCGCACACACCATCCCGGAATCCCCTTGTCCATCTCCCCCTGTAGGCTGCAGTCATGGCTACCCTCGCTGACATCCCGTCGTTGGTCCCTCGGCACTCTCCCATTGCTCTACTCGTTGCTCGGCCAAATCAAACTAGGTCGAACAAGAATATCTAGCCAGAGCAGGTAAAAGTCCCCAACTTGTGTCTAATTTCCCTCGAATTTTAGCTGGAGAAGAGGGAGCGTGCTCACAAAATCCTCCCCAATTTGTGCCTTGTTCGCTTGACGCCCTGCCCAATTGTTGTGGCTGGATTTAGCCTACAGACCTCTGTATATTTGCGAAATTCCCTCAAATTTATCCCTATGTTTGTTGTAACTGTAGGGACAAAGTTGATTATGAAGAGAAGTGTTAGTAACTTAGCCGAAAATGATGAATAAGTTAATAACGATATTTTGAAAAATTCTTCAGGAAATTGCATCTTGAATAGTCCTATGATGCAACAAGACATTTTTCGATGTTGTGGGAAAGAAACGACTAGACTAATCATTAAAAAACTTGGTGATGACAACTATGCAATTCTAGCCATGGAAATTATTCAATTAGCTATGTATATTACTTATTTAGCATTTTTGTATGGCACATATGCTAGTGCAGGGAAAAAATAGAAGTATGCACACCCTTCAATTTTTTCCTGGGTACGCCATTGTTTAAAAAGGTGCTTTCTTTCTTTTCTGACTCGGCCTCACTCCTTGAGACTCGGCCTTTAAGTACCTGCAAACAAGGAAGCTAAGCATCGCCTATGCCAACATACTTCTTATGTCGGCCAAGCACTACTCTTTGAGACATGGCCGTTTCTTATTCGGCCACCGTTGCCATGACCCAGCTGAGCTCATGCAGTCTGACACTAACTTTTACCTCTTATAACCCTACCGAGGATAACATTAATATAAGCCTATTTTAGCAAGCTGCTTTGGTTTATATTATGGAACAGAGGGAGTATCTCAGTGCATATGCATTTCCCCAGTCCGCTAGAAATTATCTCCGCCCTCAACTTCTTTGAAATGGAGGTGCTCTTGGGTTGTAAGAGCATCTCCACTCGCCTACCCAGGACGTCGATCCAGACGCCGAAATTCGGTCCGGACGCCGAAATTCGGCCCAGTCACGTACCCAGGAACCTGTTTTCGTCCGGATTTCGGCGTGTTTTGGTCCGGCCTACCCAGGCCGAACCCAGGTTCCCGGATACGCCCTGGGGACGCCGGACGCCGCAAAAAAGGGCGTGGGCTAGCTCTGTCGACGAGACATTCCCATTTCCACTCACTCCACTCGCCCAGACTGCCGCGAAGTGCTCCCAGCGCCCCCTGTCGCCATGACTTCGCCGGCGGAGCTCTTGCGCGTCGAGACATGCCCACGCCTCTAGCTACGCTCGCCGTAGTTGCCGCCCACCACCACGCCTTCCACGCCGCCGATCTCGCCGACCGAGCCTCGCCGTAGCTCTGCTTCTCTACGTGCTCCCACCACCACGCCCGCCAAGTGTTCGACATTTGGCCGGATTCGGCCATGGACTCCGACAGCGACGAGATACTCGCCACTGACTCCGACAAGGACGAGATACTCGCCATGGACTCCGACGACGAGGATATGCTCGCCGTACTCCTGGAGGAGGAGAGCGCCGAGGTCGCCGAAGGTGAAGAGCAATTGCAGATCCTCGCATCGCTCGCCCAGCTGTACATGCAGATGGCGAAGCCGAAGCGCGGTGGTCCGGCGCCAGGTCGCCGGAAGTGCAAGGCGAGACAAAGGATAGAGGGATACTGCATGTTGTACGCCGACTACTTTGCCGACTAGCCACTCCATGGGGAGGAAGTGTTTCGTCGCCGTTTCAGGATAAGCCGGAAGCTCTTCCTCAAGATCGTGCATGCTATCCAGGAGTTCGACCCATATTTCCTTTGCAAGAAGGACTGCACTGGCTTGGTTGGGTTTTCCTCGCTTCGGAAGTGCACCGTGGCGATGAGGTTGCTTGCATATGGAACGCTGGCTGACAGTGCCAATGACTATCTCTGCATCGCCGAGTCCACCGCCCTTGATTGCTTGTACAGGTTCTGCAGGGCAGTGATTGCAGTGTTTGGGGAACAATACTTGAGATCAACCACTGTTGAAGACACTGCTCGGATCCTAACAGTCAATGAAAGTAGATTGCATGTATTGGGAGTGGAAGAAATGTCCATGTGAATGGCAAGGAATGTACAAAGGCCACAAAGGAGGATGCACTGTGATACTTGAGGCAGTTGCTACACATGATCTTTGGATCTGGCACTCCTTCTTTGGCATGGCAGGATCGAACAACGACATCAACGTTCTCAACTGTCTTTTCCAAGCTTGTTGAGGGTCATGCTCCCTCCGTGGAATTTGAGATTGGTGGGCACCACTACAACAAGGGATACTATCTAGCAGATGGCATTTATCCAAGATGGCCAACATTTGTGAAGACTATCTCAAGCCCAATGCTCCCCAAACATTCTCACTTTGTCAAGGAACAGGAAGCTTGCAGGAAGGACGTGGAGCGGGCATTTGGTGTGCTCCAGCAGAGGTTTGCAGTTGTCGGTTCCATGCTATGACCTGGTCGAAAGATCGGATGTGGGAAGTGATGAACTGTTGTGTGATCTTGCACAACACGATCATTGAGGATGAGAGGAAGGATCCAGTGAGTTTGCTCGAGGAGGATGAGACATACTATAGACAGGGTCCTCTTGCCGAGCCTAATCATCAGGTGCCTCCAACATGGGTTGCATTCATCGCAATGCGTCAGGAGATCCGAGATCCGGCGATGCATCAACAGCTGCAGGATGATCTTGTCGAGCACATATGGATACGCAGGGCAACACGACGTAGATGCCGAGCATGAACTGGCCGAACTTGGCCGAAATATGTTGTACTTTTATTACAGGCCGAACTATATTTATATTTACGCCAAACTCTGTTTAAAATTTCGTCGAACTTTGATCTTAAAATGTTCTATGACAAACTATGCCGAAATCTGGACGAACTTGAGCCGATGAACGAAAACGGGCGATCCGGAAACTCGGCCTGGATACGCGAGTGGGAAACTGAACGTACCCAAACCAAAAACTTGCGCCATCCGGCCAAAGTTTGATCCGGATTTTAGACCGAATTCGGCCAACGAGTGGAGATGTTCTAAGACTCGAGAGTCGCGCAGCTGCGAATCTACCTGCCCGCGCAGCTGCGGGCAGCTGATTTTGTTTCTTGAGATCGGTTCAAATAAATACGTTGACAAACTAATCGAGCCTATTAACGCTGCCGCGGTATATATTGTCAGGAGATTCACATTTTGCAGGATTTCTTCGAGTACGGGTGTACCGATTGCACCGCAAATTCAGGTCCACGAGACGTGGCACCACTGACCACTCAGTATCGCAGTTTGTTTCTCAAGTGATTCGAAGTCTCGAACTATTCTCGCCTCTACCTTCTTCCACCTCGCCACGCTACCCCATCAATCCGCACCGCAGCACCAGGCCACCAGCCATGTCGGGCGGCGCCGGCAGTGGGCGGCGAGGCTGGAGCCCGTTCGACGCGATCCGCAGCTTCCCCTCGGCGCCCGAGTCCCTCATGTCCCAGATCGACGCCGCCATCGCTTCCACCGAGTACGCCCGCGCCTGCGCCCACCTCGACCCCGCCTCCGCCTCGTCGCGGCGGCCGCAGCAGCAGCCTCCTGCCTCGGGGGAACGGGAGGAGGCGTCGTCCGCAGCGCGGGCTCCTCCTCCTCACGACGCGAGGGTCGCGGATGAGGCGTACCGTGCGGCGTGCGCCGCGCTCGGGGCCGGAAGGCCGGACGCGGCCGTGCGGTCGCTGCGTGTGGCGCTGGCGAGCTGCCCGCCGGAGAAGGCCGCGGCCATGGCCAAGGTGCGGTCGATGCTGGCCATCGCGTCCGCGCAGCTGCACCGGCAGCAGCACCAGGCTCAGCAGCAGAGCAGCAGGAAATGAGATTGTACTCTTCACCTGTTTCATTTCTACAGGATTGGTTTCCTCTGTTTCGATTCTGAATCTACTAGTAGTAGCACTGATTATCAGTAAAGCACATGTGCCTGGAGTTGTAATGGAGAAAAAACGTGGTGGCAATAATTCGACAGTTCGATTCCCTCATAAATAAGGAAAAAGTTCATATGCTCCAAGAGACAATAGCCAAAATACCACACATGGAAACCAAGCATTGGGGCCTTGATCGGCTAAGTTGAAGAACACTTTTATATATCTTCCGTATAGCCAGTTACAAAATCCTTGGCTATAGTTTGGGCAGGTCTCATTAGCTCTTAATCTCCTATTGGTGTACAACCGGCTTCTCTGAGCACTGATTCGCTCAACACCCTGGACTAATTATTATTTTCCCCAAAAAAATACGAGTGAGGAAAAAAAAATCGTTACTGTGCTACAGTCAAGTGAGCGGCGCTCTCGCACATGAACTCATGTTACAGTGTCACACTCGTCGTTCACCGGCGAAGCAGACATCAAGAACACCTCTGATCCCAGGTCCAGATTTAACATCCAACTATGGCAGGAATGGGCAGTCCTCACAAGCACTTCTTGACGTCTGAAAATAGCGCCTTCTCTTTATTCGCTGCCTCGACATCATCAGGTGATGCAACAGCGACCACGACTCCATTGTCGTTGATGGTTTCGACAGCATCAGCAAACTCCTTGAAATCCTTCACGCTGCCACATGAGAAATAACATGATGAGTGATTTTGCATTAAAACATAGACCTGAGTTATGATCCCATAAGTTAACTGAAGCTATGTGGAAACTGGACCGCAGATATCTCTACCTGGTTGCGAGTATTTCTTCACGTCTTTGCTGACGTTCCTCCTCAGTGATACCCAACAAATAACGCATTAGACTGAAAAGAACAAAATCCATGTTTAGTATTCTGTGTATTCAACATGATCTACGGTATTATGTGCATAAGATCTTTATGTTTTGTTGATATATTTCGAGCAATCCAAGCCAGGACTTGAACTTGGTTGCGAACACATTTGGAATCCCCACAATAGAACAAACATTCAAGGTTGCATATCAACTGTCTTTCAAGAGAAAAAATCTTCAAGGACACAATTTCGAGCAATATGGCAACCAGCAAAACAGCATTAGCAGTTCAGCAAATAGCTAATGACATGCATCGGGAATGTGTGCTAGTCAGAGTTATTGTGTGCACTATGCGGAAAAAGGTGATGATTACATACCTGCTGTAACCTTTAGCATCTGGTAGCTGGTAGGAATCAACATCACCTATGGTGCCAATAATAGCTTTTGTGAGAGCATCATCATCTATCTCTAGTTCTCTGAGGAAGTTGGCAGTCCCATCATAGATCTCCAGTGTTTTCAATAAGTTCGGGTCACGGTATGACAAATAGGAGAACACGCCTGCAAAAACCAAAAGAAGAGAATATTACCATTACGTAGAACCAGAAAACAGCAAGATAAGGTTCTTTAACTATGACATTAATGTAAGTGGGGCCAATTGATTCTGTAACCTTACCAGCAATCAGAGAATGAATATGAAAGTAGAGATAGGCACAAGATCAAAGTACCTGAATGAGTGTCAAAGTCACAAAACCCTCCATATGCTCCACCACTAACTCGAACACGGTCCCATAACCATGTATTGCTTATGTGCTTGGATATGACATACGCGCTTCCATTGAGCTGATATCCACCTTGGTATAGGTTTCCAGCTTTTCCAACATAATTAACCTTCAGGCAACATATAAGTTGGTCAACAAGGGATCAATCATCTACCATCTACTCAAAGCTAATGCCAGAAGGCCAGACAAATTAGGTTTACCTGAGTAGGGATAACAATGGCTTCATTAACAGAAGGCAGTCGAGAGAGCCATGGATCACTTCCCAGGGATGGAGCACTTGGTAGTGAATCAAGAAATTTGGCAATATATTGACCAGATTTTTCAAGATTTTTTGAGTCACTTGTTATGTTAATTAAACAACCTTCCTTAGAAAATAAAGACGTCCTCATTTCCTCGAGTGAAGAAGATATTGTGTCCCAATCTTGATCAATCTTTGTTTCCAGGTCTCGTAAATACTCAAGATAACTGGCAATAGCAACAAACACATAAAATTTCAAAATGTGACAAAGGCGACATTGTCACATATAGATCTGTAAGTAGTGAGAAATGTGAAATCTAAGACAAAAATATCCAGTGGATATAGAAAATAGCCACCAGTAGCTTGCTAAAAATACAGGAAGCATTCTTTTGAATAAAGCAGAAACAATTAAAGGTAGGCAACCAAGACTCCTATGGTGCACTATGCGTAGTCATGTAATTACACTCACAAGACCATAATAATTTCAAAAACTAGCAGACCTAACAATCTGCGGTGTGTATATGTCATAACGAGTCTTACCTAACACCACCCATTTGTTCACCAATCCATCCAGCTGCATTTAACTTAGCATCCATTCTAGCAGCTGCTATACCGTGGCCACTACCCCTCAATCGATTCTGTGTTAGACAAATCATTAGACAACAAATTACATGCATGCTTACGGTAGTCTAAATCACAAATGTACAGTTTAGTACCTCCATCCTTGCTTTACTTTGGGAAACAAACTGTTTGAACCTCTGTTGTTCTGTGAACTGAACATCCTGAAGAAGGCAGTTCATCTGAAAGAACAGAACTAATATTTATTCTCATGATGCAGATATAAGATGAGTAGCTGGGTGACTGACTACAGTATGGTAATTTCCGTATCAAGAGATGAGCATTGAACAGATTAAGCATGTCATCTCCACCATCCCTTTGGTGGTATGATCTACACATGCAAAGATCATAAACATACCAGATGAAACAAATCTTCTACTCGCGTTGACATTGCCTTTCCCCGAACAACAATACGAGTAAGAGGCTCTTCTTTTCCCTTTATTGAAGATGTTAAAGGGTAAACTGATATGCCTCCAGTTTTTCTTCCAACTAACTGATTAAGCTGCACGAAGTCCATGTCTTTTGTGCCCATCTCCAGTAAGGATTGGCTGGAATGAACACCCAATTAGTTCAAATACCAGAGTATATGAAAGCACAAGAGAAAAGCAAAATATCTTCAAACTTTCATGATAAATCAACAACAATGTATAGATCGGATAGCTCACCAGAACAAAGGCAACAGTTGTAGATGTTCTTTCTTCATTGAACCCATATCAAATACAGCTTCAGTGTAGATTACATCATTGGTGAAGAGATCATGTTGCAAAACCTTGACACCGTTTATCTCCCCCACCTAAATACAGCATTCCAGAATGAAGATTATATCGTGTAGTCTAACTAAAATAATGAAGTACAGAAGTAATAAAAACACCTCAGGAAACAACAGTAACACAACCTCCTAATAAACAGTTCATACTTCTAACAGTATCAAACCATCTGTTATACTTTCTGAAAGGAACTTCTAGATTGATAACTTTGAACATTGGCGTACGATATGAGTAGGAAAACAGAGTTCTGACCAATCTGGAGGACAGATAAGTTGCTGTTTGGACTTTGGATCGCTTGCTCAGCACGGCAATCAATCTTAGCCTACCGGCTAAGGAATAAGGAGGCTATTTCTCCAGTTAGCTTTTATCTGGTGATAAATTAATGTCTAACAATTACCCAAACTGAGCAAATGATTCTTTATATCACCACGCAGTTAAATTTACCTTCTATAGCAAACAAGTTCTTGGATAGGAGGGGAGGCTGACAGATTCACATCATAATGTCATGTACTCCCTCCATTAATAATAAGATATTTTAGACTTTTTCTGAAACACGTGTATCTAGACTCCTTTTAGTGTGTAGGTTCACTTATTCCGGTCCGTATGTAGCCCACATTGAAATATCTAAACATCTTATTAATTGGAACAGAGGGAGTACATATCAGTTGAGCCGTGATTAATAGCAATATAGTATAAAATACAGTGCAATCAAGTTCTGACCAATAATCTTAACTCTTGCCAATTCTAGATTATTTCAGAGGGAAACATCATAGTGCCCAAATCAATAGCTCTAAACCAAACCAGCGAACTTTGTAAAATACAGTGCAATCAAGTTCTGACCAATAATCTTAACTCTTGCCAATTCTAGATTATTTCAGAGGGAAACATCATAGTGCCCAAATCAATAGCTCTAAACCAAACCAGCGAACTTTGCTAAATAATTCTGAGCCAGAAAGAACAGTTTCTTGTCAGCAGGCTTCTAGTTTCTTCCCCGATCAGGACGTGGAAAACAACTAACGACGATCCAACTATGTATTGAAGTAGACTTTATCCTTTTCTATAGCTCCACTTGAGACAGAAGTAGATTTTATCCTTTCAGCTGAAGTACAGAAATTTGCAGCCCTAGCCAAATAGGGCAAAGTTGTAAGTCAAAGAATTACCTCTATTGGTACATGAATAGACTTTTTAGGGATATCTTGTAGTGACAGGCTAGGAACAGCTTTGAGAGCTTCTGGAGGATCTGGAGTTTCTTGTTTGTCCTTCAGTTCCTTTGTAGCACGTGCCAACTCTGCAAGATCCTCCTGAGTCATGCTAGATTTTACTTGTTTTAGAATTTCTTTTTCAGCAGCTTCATCACGTGAGGCTTTCTCCGGATCAGGCTGCAAAAAAGGTATTAAATGTTCAGAGGTAACAACAAAAGGCTTACTTAATATAGAACTCTCAGGTGGGAGGTCCTTTATAAACCTGCATTTCAACAGTGACACGATGTGCGTTCTTCAAAATATATTTCTCAATGAGCGGGGAGAATACTGCTTTGGATCCCTTCTCTGCAATGCGTGCTTTGAGGTGCTGCAACGGCTGTTCATATTTCAGAGGCTCGAAAGGGTCCATGTCATATATCCATTTTCCCTGCAATTTGTTTGTGATGTTGAAGTAAATATGAATATATTACAACATATATATCTACTTTTTTACAAATCATGAATCAGGTGTTCTTACCATTGAACGAAGCATCAGTGACAGCCCTCGAGGGAATGATCCTGTGTTATTCTCCCTCAAAGAAAATTCAATTGTATTCATAGATGCCTCCACGGCTTCTGATGCAAACCCCTCCTCTGCCAAATTCTTCAAGATTTGCATAACCAGCTCTTCAACTTTCTCAATGTTTTCCTCAGATACACCTTTCAAACCTATACTGAATTGTGGTTGAAGAAGCTCATCCTCAACACCACCTCCCACAATAGCCTCCCCTAAACCACTTTCAAGAAGAATTCTTCTAAGTGGTGATGCAGGAGTACCCAGCAATAGGTGATCGAGGAAACCAAGTGCAAGCTCAGTTTCCACGTCCAGTGGCTCCTCTGACAAGAGCCAATTAGTGCACACCATATATTTCTTTTTCAAATCACCTTCTTGACCAGCAGGATACTTCTCTGTGATCCTCACTGGTTCTTTGAAAAGTTTCTGTGGCATAACCTTTGATTCGTTACGAGCAGGGCTGGCTTCAAACAGGTCAAGGTACTCTACAGAAAAGAGGAAGGATAAGAAAAAAACTGGTGTTGAAAAAAGAAAAATATGAACACAGCAGAAGGTTTAAAAACAACCCTGTGAATGCACTAACTATTATTAAATGGACACATTACCACTTAGAATCCGTAATCGCTCCTTTGTGTCATCATCACCGTAGAACCAGATCCTAGCATTGCTCGGATGATAAAATGTACTGTGGAACTCCTGGACATATGACACGATAAAAAAGTTTCCATTTAAATCAAACAAAGTAAGTAACCGACTTTAGCTTACTGGTGCATCAAAATATAGAAAATATGAATCAACGCTAGAAGCAAATTAGTCACTGAAACTTTTTAGTTATAGAGGAACAAAAGGCCCTTCATCACCCATGATAGCCAACTAAAAGAGCGAAAGACATCATATAAAATTGAAAGTGTTTGCATATAAGAGCAAATGACAAAATAAATATCAATTAATGAAAACGGAAATCCAATTCGGCTCACGGGTGCAAATGAACCCATTGTGGTAACACATATTTCAAAATGTCAAAAAAATTAGAAAAAAATATTTGCATGTATATCCGAACACTAAATGTTCCTGCACAAGTTTGCGGGTGAAAAGAACATTTTATATGTCACATGTAAAAAGACAAATTTCAGTGCTCTAAACTGCTATTCACGAACATGTTTTTTGTCTTTTTTACACAAGCCACATAAAATATTCATTCTTCATGAAAACTTGTATACGAACATAGAATGTCCGAATGCATATGCAAAATATTTGTTCATATTTTTTAACAATTTAAATTTTATTTTTTATGTATTTTTTATAATAGGTGCATTTGCACCTGGGAGCCAAAACACGACCTCCTTAATGAAAATACAAATTTGAACTGGGAGTGATTCTGTTCTACAAGACCTTGAACTCTTCGAAAGTTAGCTTCGGAATCTCATTTGGGTCACCACCACTATCCACACCATACGTGTTATCAGGCGAAAGTGCCTGTAGAAAGGTCAAATATGTTAGGTACTTCTACTTGTAGCAACTGGCATCTAAAATCATGATAAGAGAGACTGGGGAAAATGAAAGCTGGTGAGAACAGTGCAAAGGCATATGCAAGAACAGGACTACTAGAACAAATTTAAAACAAGGAAAGATCAGTTAAAGAAGCATGAACCAGAGATTATTGAACCGTAAACTTGCTAATGTACTGAAGTCTTAAATAAACCCAGTAACCAAAAAGCAGAACAAATACAGGTGGAAATGCAACAGCCAGGACCCTGGGCCCAGAGTATATCAGTGCTTAGATAAACAGAAAAACACATGTGGTTTGTCAACAAGCAATCCTAAATGTAATCCTAATTGATAAAAATATAAAGAGATTGGCCAAATTTTTGATTAATATATAGGGTTGAAACAATCACAGCAATTAATGTGTTGAGAAGGCCCAGATCACTTCAAAATAACCAACAAGGTGATTCCAGTGTAATACGTGCAAAGCATGACAAAACACATAAGCAAAATCTCCTACTGAACTCAAAGCCACAGGCTGAAAACAGAATTGAACAAATTGCTTACTTGTTGAGTTATACGCCCCATTATGTTATCTGGTTGAGAGTAAACTCCTTTCATCTCGTTGAAGACAACACCTACATTCACATGTCAAAGGATTGCACTAAGCAACTTTTTCTGAGGAATGGGCAGGCCTTGCACGCATACTAATGTGTTTGCTTCATTAAAATAGGCTGAGTAATAAAACCTTTGTAGGATATCTCTTCTTCGGGACTGTTAAGCTCATAATGCCAACCTTCCTGTTGAAAGGTTTGGAAGTCCTCAACGCACTTAGGGAAAAAGACAGCATCAAGGTATACATCTACCAAGTTATAGAAATCCTGCAAAGCAACAACAGATATGATGATAATGCTACAAAAGGAGTGAACTTAATAGATGACCTAAGGAAATAAATGGTTAATAGGTGTTACCTTGGTGTTTGTTGATGCAACAGGATAACATGTCCGATCCGGATAGGTGAATGCATTCAGGAAAGTATGCAAACTACCCTTTAATAGCTCAACAAATGGCTCTTTCAATGGGTACTTTCTTGATCCACAGAGAACACTATGCTCAAGAATGTGAGGTATGCCGGTAGAATTTTTCCTGGTACCAAAAGGACACTTATTCAGAAACACCATAACTAACAGGTTTGCATGCAATAGTATGTTCTCTATGAATCGTTTTTGCATGATAGTATACCATCAAAAATACCACGAGGCAAGGACTAGATGCACTTACGGAGGAGTACGGAACACAATGCCGAAAACTTTATTCTCATCGTCGTTTGCCACAGACATCACTTCTGCGCCTGTCTTCTTGTGCTTGTAAAGAACAGCAGTCGATTTGCACTCGTCTATCACTTGGTCAGAGACCTTTTCGAAGCCTAGTTTTGCCGCATACTCATGCACATCATCCGTATCTGCGTATGTCATAATAAAACAGGTCACACAATCTGCAACTTATCATAGTCCCGTAGAGGTTACTCGAACAACAAGTTGGTTCTAATTCAAGTGGTAGATTTCTAGCTATCACATTGCAGATTCATGAGCAAAGCAGCATTCAGGTGAAGAATTTTGATGGTAAAAACGGACTGTGAGACTGCAACACGGTGTAAGATGGATGAGACCATTATTTGCAGTCAACTATGCACTAGCAGTCTAACACGCTACTTTGAGAAATTGTATGTATTCCCCTTCCTTTCAGAAAAATTGCAGGTAAAGCAGTAGGGGCAAAAGCAGAGCGGTCTCTTACCATGGGGCGCAGGGGCGGGCGAGGTGGAGACGGCGGGGACGGAGAGGCGCCTGGCCAGGCCGGGCCCGGTGAGCGGCCAGTACCGCCCGGCGCAGCTCAGCGGCGCGGCCGACGCGAGGAGGCGCGAGCTGCCGGGCAGAGCCGAACCACCCCGCGACGAGAATGATGAAGAGGAGGAGGACGACAACCTGCGGCGCGGCCCGGAGGAGGCGGCGGGCACGAGAGTCCTGGGCCTGCCGCAGCGCTGGAGGAGGCGGCGGCCGGAGGAGCGGAGCAGCGCCACCCGCTCCATGGCGTAGGTGGTGTCCAGCTTGCCGTCGGCTCTGGGGTGGGGGCTGGGGTTTGTTTGCCTTGCGGATTGGAGGAGGGGGCAGGCAACGTGGCGGCGTGGGGAGCTCGGTGCGGCTAGGCTTTCCCCTCCCGGCTTCTCATTGCTGGGCTTTTCTTGCTTGGGCTAGAAGAAGAAGAACTCGAGGAGGAAAATCGTTGGTTTTTTAGCTTTTCAACGGGATTTTCCTTTTTTATTGTGGTCGATACAGTGTGAGAGTGAGCTACGGTACGCGCATCGATTTTTTTGTCGTTTTACGGACGTGTTTGTGGCGTGTTCACTAGAGAGATCTGGAGTTTCGCGACTCGTTGAATTTATCCTTGTAATTGCATTTGCGCTCGAAAATAAAAGGGCGTACGTACACGATTTCACTCTATAAACTGGGAGGTTCAAGTTTCCTCTTCCTTTCTTTAGACAAGAGAAGATCGAGTTTCCTGATTTTGAACGAAAGAGAGAATTTTTATCGGTCTGAAGCTAACTCGAGAGCACCATGTCAAAATGAGAATCCCAAATTCAAGGTCCGGTACTAGCAGCACCTCCATAAGCAATTCCTTTGTTTTTTCAGGAAAAGACCTAAGGCCATATGTTATCTGAAATCAGCCTTTACAGAAATATCTTTAAAAACCTTTTACTTTACTTTTAGGACTCTTCGTACTGCTGCTGATAATTATTAATAGATTGGTGAAATTTTATAAAAAAATCTTTAAAAAACCATAGGACCTTAAAAAGTTCAGCGCACCGAGAATAAAACTCGATGTCGTCTCTGGGCCTCCAGATTAGAAAAGCTCGTGTCAGAAAAAGCTTGAAAAATTTCACGTGCTTGTAGAACCAGCGGCAGCTGTCAATGTAGACCATAAGATGTCGGTGATCACGATCTCGTCGCCCTGGTGAAGTTAGTACCGAGAAGGGCTGGGAGATAATCTCAACTCTGGCTAGACGGAGATGGCCAGATGGAGATGGGAGACACAAAACTCACAAGTTCTCCAATGAAAGTCGTACCTAGCTGAGCTTCATCACGCGGAGGTGGAACCTGAGGACACTAATACGCTACGACATCATCCCTTCTATTGAAGGATGATGCCATAAACATACCCTTACCACGCAAGGCATAACGTCCGACTATCGACTCCAAACTCCTGCCTGTCGATACTCCTTCGAGAAAAAACATCGATCTAGGGCGGGCTAGGGGGACCTTTTATTCTCATCGTCGTGAATGTCCCTAGACCAGAGACAAAGAACTCGAAGTCCCTACAGGGACCAGACATCTAATCTGCAGTTTTCCCACCCGCCAACAAACGTAGCGGCCAACGGATGGCAGGGGAACCAGCAACGACGGCGTCGGTGGCCGAGCGTAGGAGCTAGATTGCTTTTGAGTTCCTCGTACACCAGCCCTAGGGAAAATATTTTAGTATTCCTTTCCGTTGAGCATGATGATTCACATCACTCGAGTTCCTAATTCCTTTTGGGGTTATGTCATGGTTGGCCCCTCGCTAGTACAGAACGGGCCTTTTAAGGTCTCTCATGCACACAGAAGGTATTTTATGTGTGCGGTGTGAAAGTGTAGGGTTCACAGCATAGAAAATAAAAAATCTACGATGGGAACAACTAAGTACCAAGATCTATCTACTAGATACAAGCAACGGGTGGATATACATCCATAGAATACATACCCTCGAAGACAGAAAAGCGTTAACGATGTTGTACCCGTGGATGATGTAGTTAAACGCTTGTCGATCTCAAGATCGAGAAGAAGTCCATCCGGTTTAGCAGGTCTAGCACCATCAAATCCAGCACCGCAAATCAGTGGTGCATCCGTGATTGCACACATGTTCGGGTATCCTAACAACCTTCGTGCCCTCGCTCTAGCGAAGTAGTGGAAGCAACAAATCCTTCCAGAAAAATCCACCGGGAACATGTAACTCGCTGATCCAAGACCATGTGAAAATTCTAAAGGGGGGAGAGAGATCCTTCACGAGGAGGTGTGTTGTAAGAGGAGGAGATGGGAGGCAACCAAGGGGCATGGCGCCCAGCCATGGTGGATGCCCCCACCTCTTACACATTCATGTGGGTGGATCTCGCACTCAAAATGAAAAGCCTCCACTCATATAAACATGCCTCCACTCAAAAATCCACTCGCATGCATTAATTTTTTACCAAACTTAATGCAAGATCTCATTTAAATAAAACTCTTTTATTATTTATTCAGAATTTTGTTAATTACTTTAATTAAAAAACATTCACATAAAACCCTTTACAATATTTCAAATTCACATGCAAAACCAGTTTCAGCAATTTCAACCGAAACAATTTCGGTGTCTAGTGAAATAAATTTATGTGTTTTCCTTTTTCTTTCTCTGGCATATTATTTGCTCCGAATGGTGTCGATATCCCTTAAGTGTGTCATCCTACGGTTCGCGAATAATGCAGACATGATCAAGACCCCTCTCTGATCAATAATCAGCAGCGGGACCTGGAGATCTGTACTGACTCCCACATATTCAACGATGACTTATGTGATCGTGTGAACCTTATACGCATGTAACTTAATCCATTTGTCTCACGATATATTACATGTCCGAGATTCGATCATCGGTATCTCCATACCTATTTTGATCTCGCTACCGACATGTACTCTTTTCTCGTTCCCGTGATATAACATTCTAGTGATCACATCACTTGTTTGCAAGCTAACTAATGTGATATTACCGAGAGGGCCCAGAGTATATCTCTCCGTCATCGGGATGGACAAATTCCACTCTTGATTCATGAGCCTCAACATAACACTTTCATAGCACTGAACCCACCTTTATAGTTGAAAGGACATGTATGCCCCCATGTGTGGTTTTGGTAATTAATGACAATCTCTATGGCCTAATGTGTAAATTGAGTTTCACTTGTAGGTTTGTCCATTGGCATCGCTTGGCCATGTGTTGGTCTCAAGGTTGAAAGTTGAATAAATGTCCAAGGGCTTTGTGCCATTGGAATCATGAAGAAAGAAGGAGCTTGAAGGTTGATCAAGACAAGTGCAAAGAGTTGCATCAAGATGGATCTACCTCAAGAAGGGATGAAGAAGGGCAAGCTCAAGATGCGCCATCTCTAGAAGGTCTCATGCTTGAAGCTTGCCATCCTCTTGATCATCGAGTGATGAAGACAAGTTCAAAGAAGAGATTTCTCCATGGAGTATGGGGGAGCAATTTGCAAGTCTTCATCTTCATCAAGCAAGAGCAAACAAGAAAGGTGTTCCCACTATAGAAGAACAAGACGGTCTACATCAAGTTCAAGTGGGATGCTCAAGGCAAAGGTATGATCTTGATAGGGCTTCTCTTTTGTCGGTCTCGTGTTGTTAGTTGGGAGACCGGGTTTAGGGTAGATAGCCGTAGTATCAAGAGAGGCTCTCAAGCGGGTGTCTCGTTTGCATCGTTCGGAGAGAGCTCAAACCTTTGCACTCATAGCATCATCTTTCTTGGTTGTTATTTGGTTCTTGTCCATGAGAGGATCTAGAGCTTGTGGTCATCATCATAACAAGCTCTAGTTCATCAAATAAGGATTTCACCTGCATATCTTATTGCGTTTTTGATCTTGCAAGTTTTCCGGCTCCACACCTTGGGAGATACTTCACATATATATTCACCTTGGATTCTATTCGTCGTTATCTTTCCAACAAAATTGGTTTCATCTCGTTTGGAGTTTGGATGCGAAAGTTATTGCATTTCTGGTTTCTGGAATTTCCCTGGCCGGAAGTTCCGGCTTCTCATCGGAAGTTCCGCTAGGGCATTTGGCCGCCGGAAGTTCCGGTGGAAGTTCCGGTTCTTCTTCCGCTCACGTACTGTATCCTCTCTATTTGGTTTGTTGTCTTTGACGGAATTTGGGCCGGAAGTTACAGCAGTAATACCGCCCCCACCGGAAGTTCTGGCCAGGGACCAGAAGTTCCGCTCGGGCCTAGTTGCCGCCGGAAGTACCGATTGAAAATCCGGCTCTTGTTCCTCTCACATTCAGTAACCTTCTGTTTTGTATGTGTCTATTTGACGGAACTTCAGTCGGAACTTCCACCGAAAGTTCCGCTCCCATCGGAAGTTCCGGTGGACCGGCGGAAGTTCCGACCAGGACTCGTGTTTTCAGATTCTCGCTTTGCAGTTTTTGACCGTTGGCTGTGTGCCACCGGAACTTCCGGCCTCCCACCGAAAGTTCTGGCCAGGGTCGCGAATGCCCATAACGGGCAGATTTGGGAGCCCTTTAAAAGGGGATCCTCTTCCCCTTCGTGGGCACTAGCTTTTCTTCTTGGTTCTTGGCTTTCTCTCTCTCCTCCATTATTGACCTTGAAGAAGCTTTACCTCTCCCTTTCCCTTCCTATGATTCTTAAATCTTTTTGAGGGATTTGAGAGAGGAGATCTAGATCTACAATCTCCCCAAGCCAAATCCCTTCTTTGTGAAGGAATCATTGGGATCTAGATCTTGGAGAGTTTTGTGTTCTCCTCTTGTGTTCTTCCTCCATTATTCTCCCAATAGTTTTTGTAGCTTTGTTGGAATTTGGGAGTGAAGGACTTGCCCTTGCATTTGTTGCATAGTTTGAGTTCTCCTCGGAGATTCAGCGAGTACAAGCTTGTGGGCTTGTTACTCTTGGGTTCTTGGAACCCTAGACGGCTGTGTGGTTGGATTGTTGACCTTTTGTGGTCTTGTTAACCTTTTGTGGTCTTGTAGCCTCTTGTGGCTTTGTTGGCCTTTTGTGGCATTGTAGCCTTTTGTGGCTTTGTTGTTGGCAGCCTCCAATTGAGTTGTGGAGTAAGCCCCAATCTTGTACGGATTCGGTGACCGCCCTCAAGCGTCCCATAGTGGAGCGAGTGCCCGCCTTTTGTGGTGCGCACTCGGGAGAATAGGGTGAGCCTTTTGTGGCGTCGGTGAGTTGCGTGCTTCCGCCTCCGGGGTGAGGCCTTGTGTGGCGTTGGGTGAGCATCGAGCCACCACACCTCGAGGTGAGCCATTTGCGGCGTTCGGAAAGCATTGCGCCATCGCACCTCTCCAACGGAGACATAGTTTCTTTAGAAGTGAACTTCGGGAAACAAATCTTCGTCTCCGCGTCCATCGGTTATATCTCAACCGAGCCCTTTACTTATGCACTTTACATTGTGATAGCCATCGTGCTTGAAGTATTTATACCTCGCTATCATCTAGTTGCTTGTATTGCTTAGCATAGGTTGTTGGTGCACTTAGGTGAACTTAGTGGCTAGGTTTTATGCTCAATAAATTAAACATTAGTTTTATTCCGCATTTACTTGAGCCTAAACCGTAATAATTTTAAAAGCCTATTCACCCCCCTCTAGGCGACTTCCTTTGTACTTTCAATAGTCACCATGTTACGGTGTGACGTTTGATGTTATCAAGATACTCTTCCAGTGTTAGTGATTGACATGATCTCATGGTCTAAGGACTAGGATTACTTCATATGATGTTATAGCAATATAAACACAATGACTTTGATCGTAATGCTATACTTCGGATGAATGTTCATCACACCATTCCAATAATGTTGTGACCTTATTATTAACAACATCCAATGTCCATGATCAGGAAACCTTTGATCATCTTGTTAATCAACGAGCTAGTTTATAATAGAGGCATTACTAGAAACTTTCTTTTTGTTTATTAAACACACATGTATTAAAGTTTCTGTATTAATATAATTATAGCATGCAAAATAAACATTTATCATAAACAAGGAATAAGATAATAACCACTTTATTATTGCCTCTCGGGCATATTCCCTTCAGAAAGGACGTTGATGTCCAAAAGACATCCTTCTATACTTCATCTGCCCGCCCGCACCACGAAAATATCGGGCACAATCGTATATATTGAATCATGTGCATACAATGCAAATGATTTTGTCTAGAATGACTGTGTGCCTTTTTGGCTCATTCCAAACCATTATTTATTCTGAACTGTGTGATGTGTTCTCGCTTCATTTTCCTTTTCCCATCTTTTAGGCGTCTTTAGGCCACCCTGGCTCGTCTACAAATGAAGTGAGCGCCACCGGTAGCTCATACATGTAAAAATGCTTGAAAAAACTACATGAAGTATGCCTTGATACCGCCAATATGTGCCAACTCACAAAGCACTGGTCGCAGACAGAATGAAGCACTGGTCGCAGACAGAATGATGTCAAACACCCTACGTCCCCATCTACGTCAATGCCACCAAGTCCGCCAAGCGTACCAATGACATGTGCCCGAGTAGAGGCTCTTCATGATAAGGTGAACTCGCTCCTATCTATGTGTGATTTCGATTTTGACTCTTATTTAGATGGGTTACTAATTCATTTCGATATGCTATGTGTGATCAGGTATGAACCACAAGGACGTCACCCCTTAGACCAAAGCATCGAGACGCGAGACAAGATGAAGGCTGGTAGGATTCTAGACTCGGTACTACTGGCTTCCATAAGCAGTAGTATCGCTAATGTTGGTACTACTCGACAAAGACTCAATACTGCCGGACCTAGCTGCCTCAAGCTGGAGATCCACCCTGCTAGACCTCCTGGACACCTTAGTACCACAAACCCAATACTCCATGTCGTGTTACCGCGACTACGGTACTACTGTGACCAAGAAACAGTACTAGTGGACCTGGAGGCAGTAGCATGATGACCCACAAGTATAGGGGGTGTATCATAGTATTTTCGATAAATAGGAGTGTCGATCCCAACGAGGAGCAGAAGGTGTTGACTAGTGGTATGGAGCAGGAAATCTCTATAAATACTTAGCAAACAGATTTTTAGGGTTTTTTGATAAATCAAGGAAATAAAGTGCAGGTAAATAAAGACAGCAAATAATTGCAGCATGTGGCCCAATCCTTTCTTAGCAAAGAACAAGCCGGTAGGAATACTTATGAGGACCAAACATTCTCGAGGACACATGGGAATACTGTCAAGTTCTTTCGTTTCATATAGTTGATTAATCTTCTTTGGTTTGATAAGTGTTGTGTGGGTGAACCTGTGCTAATGTACCGACCTTACTTGGACTAATACATACTTGTGATTAAACCCCTTGCAAGCACCCCGCAACTACAAGAAAGCAATTAAGATAAAAATCTAACTACAACCTTAAACTCTAAGATCCTACACTCCCTTGTGCAAAGGTTTCTTAACGGCGGTTCAGGTTTCTGTCACTCCGGCAACCCTACAATTAGTAGCCAAATATACAATGCATTCCCCTAGGCCCATAAATGGTGAAGTATCATGTAGTCGACGTTCACATTACACCACTAGAAGAATAGCACCACAACTTAAATATTAAACCATTGAATAATACGTCAACACAATTCCACTACTAACAACATGACTTCTCCCATGTCCTCAAAAACTAAATACGAGACATCATATGGATCAAGATAAGAGATGATATAATGATGGATAACAATCTGAACATAAACAATAATTCAATGGTTCCACTCATAAGCATCAACTACAATAGTAATCAACACCGGGAAAGTTTCCCCTAAGAACTATGCAAGATTCAACACAATTGTTACAGTGGGATGGAGTGGTGATGATGGTGTTGGTGGAGATGATGGTGTGGATGATGATGATCCTGATGAAGTCTAGCTTGATGATGGTGTTGATGGAGACGATCTCCCCTCTCCAGGAAGGAATTTCTAGGTAGAAATCTATCTGCCGGAGAGCTCATCTCTCTCTATCGTTTCCGCCCCGCAGAGGCGGCGGAATCTTTTTATGGTCGCTCCCCTGACTTTAGGGTTTCTAGGAGAAGATATAGGCAAGAGGGCGGAGCCAGAGGTAGGCCAGGGTGGCCACACACCCTGTAGGCGCGGCCCAGGATGGTCCACGCCTGGGGGGTGTGGGCCCCCTGTAGCCCAACTCCACCTCCCCTTCTGGCATCCTTCGTATTCTGGGAAAATATAATTTTCTGTAGTTTTTCTGGTATTTTTCCGATCTTCGTAAAATTGTATCAAAACACCGCTTTTTCCACCATAATCCTGACTCCGGCAGTTCATCCTCCAAGAATCATCCAACATGCAAAAACAAATGAAAATACATAAGTATCACCTCTTAATAAGGAATATATCAATGAATAGAGGCAAATTATGATATAGAATGGTGATGCAAATTGGACGTATCATAGCACATCCTAGAGCCCGGCACTACTGCTCTGACTGAGGCCGCTACCGCTCGTCTGGTACTACTGTATCCGCTGGTGCATGTGTGCAAAGCAGCTAGGCCTCATCACATGTAACTCTTTGGAACTTCCTTTTATTTCCCAAACTACCCATGTTTCGTGGCTGGGTATAAATACGTCCCGCCTCCTTAGGAAAACCCTATTCTATGATTTGAGATTTGTATTGGATATGCCTCTACTTTGCATCTAAGAGTTGCACAAGTCCCCTACTTCCACTTGGATATTTTCCTTTGTTTAACTCTATTGCAAGATATATATTTTTAGTGAAATCTATCTTTGCAATCTCTTCAACTTTGGAATTCTATTCATTTGCTCGACAATCTTTCCGCGAGGGAACTCTACCTACCAAGGTATCATTCATCAAGGATTATATTGAGTTGGTGATTCCTGCCAACAAAGAAAACTGAATTTGTGGGTGTGTGCGTTTGTATCTCTGATCCCCTTTTATTCTTCGTGTTCATCCCATTCCCCCTCCGCCTAGACATTCCGTGAAGATTGCACCACCCCAAGTGGTTAGCAACTTCATAACATAGTGCGGATGGAGGCACATTTAAGGGCTCTGCCATCCTTAGCACCGCCTAGCAGAGTATCGGCATATGGGGTCCTGGAAGCGCCCCCTCCACCCCACTATGGAGTTATCAGTAGAGGAGCCGGTTTCAGTGTAGTTCTCCATCACGGTGTGGCACCGTCAAGTATGCTAGGTGCATCACCCGAAGGGCTTAGATATGTCTGACATCCGCTCAAGGGTATACATGCTAGACTGAATGACGGTGGAGTTCAAGAAGGTCAACCTCAAAGAACCCAGGCCAAAAAAAAGACATTGGGTCAAGAGGAGAGTCGCCAACGTTGTTAAGAGCATCGAGCTTCGGCAAAGGCTCCGTTGACGAGGAGGTCTTTTAGTTTAATTAGTTACTATATTTTCTATATGTAATACAGGCAAAAATGTTAATCATGATTCCTCCAGATATTAAGTATTGTAATTTTATGTGTGATGTGTAACCAAAATGTTTGATTAATATATAAATGTTGTGAATGCCACTAGAACCATTATACCACATTGCACACAATAGAAAATATCACATGCATGTATTTTAATCCAAGGACGCGACACTACATTTTATCATAAATTTTGTGATTGATTCCGATGACATTGCAAACTACCATGCAATCTAATTGCAATTAACCATTTAAAATAGCACATAATTTGTGACAAAATGTGTGTGATCTAAAGTGACACACAATTGGCAAAATGGGAACGTGTGTGACAAGCCAAATGGTTGATGGTTCCACCAATGAAAATTATGTGTGATTATGTCCACAGGAACCCCAGTGGGCATTTCAACCTCCTTACGGTTTACTCCAAGGAAAGACGCCAATCCATATTGTTCATTAATTTTATGATTGATTTACATCATATTAAAATTTACGAGTTCACACAAATCAAATGTAAATGTGTTCACATTGACTAACTATTATAAAATCCTGAGATGATGACAAGATCGTCACACAACCTCTCCTCTCGATCAACCTCGTTCCGTAGTTCTACAGCAAAGTCCAAGAACACCATAACCTCCAATGGCGGTTGTACCACCCTACAGTTTATACTACTATGAAGAATAAGGCATGACCTTCAAGGTAACTTTCATCCTCCGTGCAGCGAGGGTGGATAAGTGGATCCACCAAGTGAAAGAGAAGTTCCTCAACAACGCAACAAAATAATGTGAGACAGAAGTGTCTTCACCCGAGTAGAGACAGCGTGCCGCCATCCTGCAACTGTTTGTGGCCTACGATACCCTCATATTTTAGATCGTCCATGTTGATATGATGCATAAGGCCCTAAGAGAATTCCTTGGGGATGATTCGATCAAGTTCTGCGGTGTGGCTATCCCCAATGATGTGTGTTTGCTCAAATACTATGGCATTGCCATTCCGTGGGTCTGCAACCTCTAGCGGGAGATCCGAACCTAACCAAAAACATTTCTCTATCTCTCTATGCTTTATCCAATGCTTACGTTTGAACATATATTTTTAAGAAGGATCCCAATTCCACCAGACATGATAGTGGGATGACTTACCATTAGAAATAGATCAAATCAGATATGCCGCTTTGGATACTCGCCATGGCTTTGAGATAGCAAGGAGGTGTTGGTAGTTATCTCGCTACAGCATCCATGTGCATGGTCTCAATGTAGTTGGAGTTGAATAAGTTTATGATGTAATAGCCCATCCCATGTAATAAAGTTATGTATTTTAAATGAAGTTATATATTTCTGATAAAGTTATATTTGAATGAATGATTTTTTTTGTAAGACCTCACCATTTAAGGTAAAGGCCCCTGTAATTGCAATGCTAGTCCCTGGATCGAAATGCTAGCATCCATAGTTTAAGATGAAGTACACAGATACAAAGGTCATTATTACATCGTAATATCCAGAGATACATAGTTCTTATAGCTCATTAGCCCAAGGTTAATACATAGAGTTCACAATACTTAACAAAATAAATAAAGTCTTCATCTTCATGTGCCACAGGAAAACATGTTGAGTGTAGACTCATAACCCTAGTCACCATCAGAGTAACCTGCAACATAATAAGTTATAGCCACAGAGGGTCAATATATTTGGAATTATATTGGCAAGTGATACCATATTAGTATAGTAACATCTAATAACTATATGAATTTGGCTAAGTGTAGTTCAGGCTGGCTTTGCTCAAAATAAGGTTTTTCTTATTAGTTGAAAACACTAAGTTTTTGTTTGACAAAAACACCCAAGGAACACCAATAGACATTGGTGAACCTTTACCCTTGTTCAACCACAAGTTTTAACTTAGAGAAATTGGGATGAGGACATCCTTGATCATTTCAATGTCTTTGATGCTCAAAATGTCGACACGGCTAAGTACTTAGGTTTTACCCTCTCGAGAGGTGATGCACTTTCCCCACAAGACTCGACATGCATCGAGACGAGACTTTTCAGAAGCATTCCCTCAAACCACCATGGACGCGTTCCATCCTATCAACCCTACCACCAACTGTCCATCTGGTTGAGTTCTTGCAACCTAGTTGGTCAAGGCAGAGCCCATATGCCATGTGGTTGCACTAGAAACTTCTCAACACTAAACATCTTAAATCTCTTTGTTCCTGGGAGGCCATCCACAAGTGTGATACACAAGGTAAACCATATACATGGGCCTTGTGTAACCACTCAACACAAACCAATCTTCCCTTAGACGTTTTATGGTGGCCTCTAAGTCTTGGGTATGCTTCTTCTCCTCTATAAGGTCATTTTGAGTGTTGATCATCCTACACTTGAGTCTTTCTCCAAGTTCCTTGATAGAATTCCATGCTGCATTCCTTGCAGAGTCAAAGAATGACATGTGCATTTCTGAGTTGGTGACCATGCAGAATCCCGACTCATTGTGGTTGTCCTCCTTGTTTTTGTACAAGTGGAGTTGTACCCACCAATATTCTTCTCCTTCATCCATCACTGGGAATCCCTTGTACATGGCTTCACCATGTATCCCCATGGTAACCATAAGGTTCTTGAGTGCCTTGGGAAACTCCGTCTGACATTCTAAGGTCATGGTCATGAGTGGTCCCTTCCTGACGGCTTCGTTGATGGCGGCCATCTACAAATAGAGATGAGAAAGAAGATTAGGAGAAATTTTACGAGATGAAAAAGAGACAAGTGTGGAAATTTACAAAGAGTTTGCATTTTTCCTAGTGGTTTCCTTAGTCTAATCCATCTTAGGGTCATAATACTATAGGCAACATAGTGCTCTGATACCATCTGTAAGACCTCACCATTTAAGGTAAAGGCCCCTGTGATTGCAATGCTAGTCCCTGGATCGAAATGCTAGCATCCATAGTTTAAGATGAAGTACACATATACAAAGGTCATTATTACATCATAATATCCAGAGATACATAGTTCTTATAGCTCATTATCCCAATGCTAATACATAGAGTTCACAATACTTAACAAAATAAATAAAGTCTTCATCTTCATGTGCCACAGGAAAACATGTTGAGTGTAGACTCATAACCCTAGTCACCATCAGAGTAACCTGCAACATAATAAGTTACAGCCACAGAGGGTCAATATATTTGGAATTGTATTGGCAAGTGATACCATAGTAGTATAGTAACATCTAATAACTATATGAATTTGGCTAAGTGTAGTTCAGGCTGGCTTTGCTCAAAATAAGGTTTTTCTTATTAGTTGAAAACACTAAGTTTTTGTTTGACAAAAACACCCAAGGAACACCAATAGACATTGGTGAACCTTTAACCTTGTTCAACCACAAGTTTTAACTTAGAGAAATTGTGTTGAGTGGTTACACAAGGTAAACCATATACATGGGCCTTGTGTAACCACTCAACACAAACCAATCTTCCCTTAGACGTTTTATGGTGGCCTCTAAGTCTTGGGTATGCTTCTTCTCCTCTATAAGGTCATTTTGAGTGTTGATCATCCTACACTTGAGTCTTTCTCCAAGTTCCTTGATAGAATTCCATGCTGCATTCCTTGCAGAGTCAAAGAATGACATGTGCATTTCTGAGTTGGTGACCATGCAGAATCCCGACTCATTGTGGTTGTCCTCCTTGTTTTTGTACAAGTGGAGTTGTACCCACCAATATTCTTCTCCTTCATCCATCACTGGGAATCCCTTGTACATGGCTTCACCATGTATCCCCATGGTAACCATAAGGTTCTTGAGTGCCTTGGGAAACTCCGTCTGACATTCTAAGGTCATGGTCATGAGTGGTCCCTTCCTGACGGCTTCGTTGATGGCGGCCATCTACAAATAGAGATGAGAAAGAAGATTAGGAGAAATTTTACGAGATGAAAAAGAGACAAGTGTGGAAATTTACAAAGAGTTTGCATTTTTCCTAGTGGTTTCCTTAGTCTAATCCATCTTAGGGTCATAATACTATAGGCAACATAGTGCTCTGATACCATCTGTAAGACCTCACCATTTAAGGTAAAGGCCCCTGTGATTGCAATGCTAGTCCCTGGATCGAAATGCTAGCATCCATAGTTTAAGATGAAGTACACATATACAAAGGTCATTATTACATCATAATATCCAGAGATACATAGTTCTTATAGCTCATTATCCCAATGCTAATACATAGAGTTCACAATACTTAACAAAATAAATAAAGTCTTCATCTTCATGTGCCACAGGAAAACATGTTGAGTGTAGACTCATAACCCTAGTCACCATCAGAGTAACCTGCAACATAATAAGTTACAGCCACAGAGGGTCAATATATTTGGAATTGTATTGGCAAGTGATACCATAGTAGTATAGTAACATCTAATAACTATATGAATTTGGCTAAGTGTAGTTCAGGCTGGCTTTGCTCAAAATAAGGTTTTTCTTATTAGTTGAAAACACTAAGTTTTCGTTTGACAAAAACACCCAAGGAACACCAATAGACATTGGTGAACCTTTACCCTTGTTCAACCACAAGTTTTAACTTAGAGAAATTGGGATGAGGAGATCCTTAATCATTTCAATGTCTTTGATGCTCAAAATGTCCGTTACCTGGGACACGACTAAGTACTTAGGTTTTACCCTCTAGAGAGGTGGTGCACTTTGTTGGAATTATGCCCTAGAGGCAATAATAAAGATGTTATTATTATAATTCTTGTTCATGATAAAGTTTATATTCCATGCTAGAATTGTATTAAGCGGAAACTTTAATACTTGTGTGGTTTGTGAACAACACCGTGTCCCTAGTACGCCTCTATGGACTAGCTCGTTGATCAATGATGGTTAAGGTTTCCTAACCATAGACATGAGTTGTCAATTGATAATGAGATCATATCATTGGAGAATGATATGGTGGATAGACCCAAACTAAGCGAAGCAATTAGATCGTGTCATCGTGTTCGTCTTTGCGAAGTTTTTCTTATGTCAAATATTGTATTCCTTAGACCATGAGATAATACAACTCCCTGGTATCGGAAGAAAGCTTTGAGGTCATCAAACGTCATCCTATGAGAGGGTGATCATAAAGGTGTCTCTCAGGTAATCGGAAAGTATCTGTTGGGTTGTATGTATCGAGATGGGATTTGTCCCTCCCAAGTCGGAGAGATATACTTCGGGCCCACTCGGTAATCGATATCAACACCTCTTGCAAGCATGTGGTTAAGGAGTTAATCACAAAGTGATATCGGATTACGGAACGAGTAAAGTACTTGCTGTGAACGAGATTGAACTAGGTATGACGATACCGACGATCGAATCTCGGGCAAGTAAAATATCGCGAGACGAAGGGAATATATATATGGGATTGATTGAATCCTGGCATCGTGGTTCATCCGATATGATCATCGATGAATGTGTGGGAGTCAATATGGGTGCCCAGACCCCGCTGTTGATTATTGATAGAAGATCATGTCTGCATATTCTCGAACCCGCAGGGTCACACACTTAACGTGTCTCGACGCTAGGATAGATTGGATAATTGGTTTATGAATTTTTGTTCGGAGTCTCGGATGGGATCCGGGACATCACGAGAGGTTCCGGAATGGTCCGGAGAATAAGATTCATATAAGGCAGTGCAGTTTTTGGAGTTCGGAATTGTTCCGGATTAATCGGTATTGTACCGGAAGCTTCTAGAACCTTCCGGAAGGGGGCCAACGTGGTCCCACCTTCCGGGAGGGGGAATGGGCCTATGAGGGAGTGTCCTGGCCGCATTGGGCCAGGGGCACAAGGCCCCATAGGGCCCAGCCGATTCTAGATAAGTTTAAACTCGTTTAAACTAGAGATAGAATTTCTAGATAAGGGAGAGTTTAAATCGTTTAAACTAGAGATAGGCTTGGAGGAGAGGCAAGGGCTGGCCGCACCCCCCCTCTATATATAGAGGGCTGGTGCGCCCCCTCCCCCTACACATCTCCCTCCAAGCCCTAGTAGCCCTGCTGCCTTCCTCTCTCCCTCCCGACTGTTTGCAGGCGAAGCCCTGCTGCAGAAATTCTCCACCAAATACACCACGCCGTCGTGTTGTAGATCCAATCCATCTCTCCACCATACTTGCTGGTCCAAGGAAGGAGGAGACGTCGAGGTGCTGCACGTGTGCATCTCACGGAGGCACCGCCACTTGTGGTGCTAGATCGGATCGGATCGCGAGGAGGAGAAGCGAGTACGACTACATCACCCACGTTCCGACGAACGTTCCGCTGTGCGAATCTTCAAGGGTATGAAGATCTAATCCAATCTCTCTCGTTGTTTGCATCTCCTAGATTAGATCTTGGCTTTCCCTCTGTTCGTTTCCGTAGAAAATTTTGATTTACTATGCTGCGAAACCCTTCAGTGGTATCAGAGCTAGATCTATGCGTAGATGTGATTCACGAGTAGAACGCAACATGGTTGTTGCGGGCGTTGATGTTTTCTGTTGCAAGCCTCTTGTTTGTGTTCTTCTTATGACGCGGGATAGTGAGATTGAAGCGGTCCAGGCCAACCTTACGCGACGTCGTTCGCGAGACCGGCTCCGCACTTGACGTGTGGCTTGTACCACACATGCGGCTGGTGGATGTCAGTTTCTCTCACTATAGTTGTCATGGGATTAACACCGGAGTTTGGCAACCATAATATCACCGTTGTGGCTTTCCGTAGGTAAGAATCGTTCTTAGCATCTACTCCCATAAGCCACGTAAAACATGCAACAACAAAGTAGAGGCGTCTAACTTGTTTTTGCAGGGAGTGTTTTTTGTGATATGGTATGGCCCAATATGTGATGTGTATATTGTATGCGATGATCATGTTTTGTAATGTTTCACGACTTGCATCTCGATGAGTACACAACCGGCAGGAGCCATATGGTTGTCTTTATAATTGTGTATGACCTGCGAGTCAACTTCTTATACGCCATGTAATAGCTTTACTTTATCGCTAAGTAGTTAGCAATAGTTGTAGTTGCTATTCGTGGTGGAGGCAATCATGGTGGAGTGATGGAGATCATGCCGGAACGCACAAGATGGAGATCATTGCGCGAAGATTGGCTATACCATGTCACATAAAGTTATATGCATGTGATGTTTATCCTTTTATGTATCTTATTATGCTTAGATCGTGACGGTAGCATTATAAGATGATTCCTCACTTAAAGATCAAGATAAAAACTGTGTTCTCCCCAAGTATGCACCGTTGCGAAAGTTCGTCGTGTCCAAGCATCACCTGATGATCGGGTGCTATAGACTCTACGCTCACATACAACGGGTGCAAGCCAGTTTTGCACACGCGGAAATACTTGGGTCTAACTTGACGAGCCTAGCATGTACAGACATGGCCTCGGAACACAAGAACCGAAAGGTTAAGCATGAGTCATATGAATGATATGATCGACACTTCGTTGTCCACCATTGAAACCACATCTCTTCTCGTGATGATCGGATTAGGTGTGGTGAATTTGGATCATGTTCACTAAACAACTTGAGGGATGTTGAATTTAGTGGGAGTTCATCTAGTAATTTGATTAAGTTGAACTATTTATCATGAACATAGTCTAAATTGTACTTGCAAATACTGTAGATCACATGGCCAAGTCCAACTTCAACTTCAACGTTTTTGCTGAGAAAGAAAAGCTTAGAAACAATGGGTCTAACTTCACCAACTGGTTCCGCAATCTAAGAATCATTCTGTCTGGCGGACAAAAGGACTATGTCCTTGGGAAAGCGTTAGGTGACCCCCCTGCTGCAACTATGCCGGCTGATGAGAAAGCTGTCTATCAGTCGCGCAAAGATGATTATGGTGTGATTAAGAGCACCATGTTGTTTGCTATGGAACCGGAACTTCAAAATCGTTTTGAAAACTATCCCGGGCCCTTTGAGATTCTCGAGGAGCTGAAAACCATGTTTCAGACTCAGGCCCGTTCTGAGAGATATGAGATCTCCGAGAAGTTCTTTAACTACAAGATGGAGGAAGGGAGTTCCGTTAGTGAGCACGCCATGAAGATGTCGGGCTACACTCAACGCCTTGAGCAACTGGACTGCAAGATTCCAGAGGAGCTCAAGATTGACAGGGTTCTGCAATCACTCCCTCCCAGCTACAAAAGTTTTGTAGTGACTCATAATCAGATTGGTTTCACTGATACGATCACCGAGCTCTTCGCAAAGCTGAAGGCTGCGGAGGTGGACATCAAGAAGGATAATCATGTGTTGATGGTCAACAAGCCCTCCTTTAAGAAAGGTAAAGGTGCAAAGAAGCCCTTCAAGAAAAGCGGCGGCAAGCGCGTTGCCCCTGCTGAGAAGAAGCTCAAGTCTGGACCTAAGCCGGACACTGAGTGCTTCTATTGCAAGGACAAGGGTCACTGGAAGCGCAACTGTCCGAAGTACTTAGCGGACAAGAAGGCTGGCACCATCAAAGGTATATTTGATATACATGTTATTGATGTTTTCCTTACTAGCCCTCGTTGTAGTGCTTGGGTATTTGATACCGGTTCAGTTGCTAATATTTGTAACTCGAAACAGGAGCTGCGGAATAGACGGCGGCTTGCGAGGGATGAGGTGACGATGCGCGTTGGCAACGGATCAAGAGTTGATGTGATGGCCGTCGGCACGCTCTCCTTAGTTTTACCTTTGGGATTAGTTTTAAACCTTAATAAATGTTATTATGTGCCTGCGTTGAGCATGAACATTATTTCTGGATCGTGTTTATTGCAAGACGGTTATTCATTTAAATCGGAGAATAATGGTTGTTCTATTTATATGAGTAACATCTTTTATGGTCATGCACCTCTTGTGAGTGGTTTATTTCTTCTAAATCTCGAAAGGGATGAAACACACATCCATAACATTGAGGCTAAGAAATGCAAAGTAGATAGTGATAATACTACTTATTTGTGGCACTGTCGTCTAGGTCATATTGGTGTAAAGCGCATGAAGAAACTCCATTCTGATGGACTTTTGGAGTCTCTTGATTTTGAATCATTTGACACATGCGAACCATGCCTCATGGGCAAGATGATCAAAACCCCGTTCTCCGGTATGATGGAGCGAGCAACGGACTTGTTGGAAATCATACATACCGATGTATGCGGACCGATGAGTGTTTCGACGCGCGGTGGATATCGCTATTTTCTCACTTTTACCGATGACTTAAGTAGATATGGGTATATCTATTTAATGAAACATAAATCTGAAACGTTTGAAAAGTTCAAAGAATTTCAGAATGAAGTGGAGAACCATCGTAACAGAAAGATTAAGTTTCTACGATCCGATCGTGGGGGCGAATATTTGAGTTATGATTTTCTCACGCATCTCAAAGCAAGTGGAATCGTTTCACAACTCACGCCACCCGGAACACCACAGCGCAATGGTGTGTCTGAATGCCGGAATCGAACCCTGTTAGATATGGTCCGATCGATGATGTCTCTTACTGATTTGCCGTTATCATTTTGGGGTTATGCATTAGAAACCGCTGCATTCACTTTAAATAGGGCTCCATCTAAATCCGTTGAGACGACACCGTATGAACTATGGTTTGGTGCTAAACCTAAGTTGTCGTTTCTTAAAGTTTGGGGATGCGAAGCTTACGTCAAGAAGTTGATGCCGGACAAGCTCGAACCCAAAGCGGAGAAATGCGTCTTCATAGGATACCCTAAGGAAACTATTGGGTATACCTTCTATCACAGAACCGAAGGCAAAGTGTTTGTCGCAAAGAACGGTTCCTTTCTTGAGAAGGAGTTTCTCTCGAAAGAAGTGAGTGGGAGGAAAGTAGAGCTAGACGAGGTTATTGAACCTTCTCTTGAATTGGAGAGTAGCGCATCACCTGAAATTGTTCCAGTGCCGCCTGCACCAACAATAGAGGAAGCTAATGACAAGGATCATGAAGCTTCGGACGATGCTGCTATTGAACGTCGCAGGTCGACAAGGTCGCGTGCCCCTCCTGAGTGGTACGGCAACCCTGTCTTGACTGTCTTGTTAGTAGAAGACAGTGAACCTACGAACTATGAGGAAGCGATGATGAGCCTAGACTCTGAGAAATGGCTAGAAGCCATGAAATCCGAATTGGGATCCATGAGCGAAAACCAAGTATGGACTTTGGTGGACCCTCCTAGCGACCGAAAGGCCGTTGAGTGCAAATGGATCTTCAAGAAGAAAACGGACGCGGATGGTAATGTTACCGTCTATAAAGCACGCCTTGTCGCGAAAGGTTTTCGACAAGTTCAAGGTGTTGACTACGATGAGACTTTCTCTCCCGTAGCGATGTTTAAGTCCATTCGGATTTTATTAGCAATTGCTGCGTTTCATGATTATGAAATATGGCAAATGGATTTCAAGACTGCTTTCCTCAATGGCAACATTGATGAAGAGTTGTATATGATGCAACCCGAAGGTTTTGTCGATCCTAAGGATGCTGATAAAGTATGCAAACTTCAGCATTCCATTTATGGACTGAAGCAAGCATCTCGGAGTTGGAACCTTCGTTTTGATCAAGTGATCAAGAGCTTTGGATTTGTTCCAAATTGCTATGAAGCTTGCATCTACAAGAAAGTGAGTGGGAGCTCGGTGACGTTTCTGGTACTATATGTGGATGACATATTGATTATTGGAAATGACATCAACATGCTTAACGATGTGAAGAGTTATTTGAACAAGTGTTTTTCAATGAAAGACCTAGGTGAAGCTGCTTATATATTGGGCATCAAAATCTATAGAGATAGACAAAGACGCCTGATAGCTTTAAGCCAAAGTACATACCTAGACAAAGTTCTGAAAAGGTTCAGAATGGATAAGGCATTGAAAGGTTCAGTGCCTATGTTGTCAGGGAAGATATTGAGCAAGGCTCAGTGTCCAGCTACGGTAAATGATAGGGAAGCTATGAGCAAAGTGCCTTATGCCTCGGCCATAGGTTCCATCATGTATGCCATGCTGTGTACTAGACCGGATGTGTCCAATGCTCTTAGTTTGACGAGCAGATATCAAAGTGATCCAGGAGTGGAACACTAGACAGCCGTGAAGAACATCCTAAGGTACCTAAATAGGACTAAAGAAATGTTCTTAGTCTATGGGGGTGATGAACAGCTCGTCGTAAAAGGTTACGTCGATGCTAGTTTCGACACCGACAAGGATGATTGTAAATCTCAGACAGGATACGTGTATATTTTGAATGGAGGAGCTGTGAGCTGGAGAAGCTGCAAGCAAAGCGTGATCGCGGGATCTACAGTAGAAGCAGAATACATGGCTGCTGCAGAAGCGTCAAGTGAAGGAGTTTGGATCAGGAACTTCATCACTGAGCTTGGCGTGGTTCCAAGTGCATTGGACCCACTGGAGATATTGTGTGACAACACTGGCGCCATAGCACTCGCTAAGGAACCAAGATATCATCCAAAGGCCAAGCATATCAACCGCAAGTTTCATATAATCCGAGATTATATAGCAGATGGAGATCTGAAGATTAGCAAAGTACATACAGATCTGAATGTCGCAGATCCATTGACTAAACCTCTTCCACGTGTAAAACATGATCAGCACCTCAGTGCCATGGGTGTGAGATTGTTGCCAGATGTAAACTAGATTATTGACTCTAGTGCAAGTGGGAGACTGTTGGAATTATGCCCTAGAGGCAATAATAAAGATGTTATTATTATAATTCTTGTTCATGATAAAGTTTATATTCCATGCTAGAATTGTATTAAGCGGAAACTTTAATACTTGTGTGGTTTGTGAACAACACCGTGTCCCTGGTACGCCTCTATGGACTAGCTCGTTGATCAATGATGGTTAAGGTTTCCTAACCATAGACATGAGTTGTCAATTGATAATGAGATCATATCATTGGAGAATGATATGGTGGATAGACCCAAACTAAGCGAAGCAATTAGATCGTGTCATCGTGTTCGTCTTTGCGAAGTTTTTCTTATGTCAAATATTGTATTCCTTAGACCATGAGATAATACAACTCCCTGGTATCGGAAGAAAGCTTTGAGGTCATCAAACGTCATCCTATGAGAGGGTGATCATAAAGGTGTCTCTCAGGTAATCGGAAAGTATCTGTTGGGTTGTATGTATCGAGATGGGATTTGTCCCTCCCAAGTCGGAGAGATATACTTCGGGCCCACTCGGTAATCGATATCAACACCTCTTGCAAGCATGTGGTTAAGGAGTTAATCACAAAGTGATATCGGATTACGGAACGAGTAAAGTACTTGCTGTGAACGAGATTGAACTAGGTATGACGATACCGACGATCGAATCTCGGGCAAGTAAAATATCGCGAGACGAAGGGAATATATATATGGGATTGATTGAATCCTGGCATCGTGGTTCATCCGATATGATCATCGATGAATGTGTGGGAGTCAATATGGGTGCCCAGACCCCGCTGTTGATTATTGATAGAAGATCATGTCTGCATATTCTCGAACCCGCAGGGTCACACACTTAACGTGTCTCGACGCTAGGATAGATTGGATAATTGGTTTATGAATTTTTGTTCGGAGTCTCGGATGGGATCCGGGACATCACGAGAGGTTCCGGAATGGTCCGGAGAATAAGATTCATATAAGGCAGTGCAGTTTTTGGAGTTCGGAATTGTTCCGGATTAATCGGTATTGTACCGGAAGCTTCTAGAACCTTCCGGAAGGGGGCCAACGTGGTCCCACCTTCCGGGAGGGGGCATGGGCCTATGAGGGAGTGTCCTGGCCGCATTGGGCCAGGGGCACAAGGCCCCATAGGGCCCAGCCGATTCTAGATAAGTTTAAACTCGTTTAAACTAGAGATAGAATTTCTAGATAAGGGAGAGTTTAAATCGTTTAAACTAGAGATAGGCTTGGAGGAGAGGCAAGGGCTGGCCGCACCCCCCCTCTATATAGAGAGGGCTGGTGCGCCCCCTCCCCCTACACATCTCCCTCCAAGCCCTAGTAGCCCTGCTGCCTTCCTCTCTCCCTCCCGACTGTTTGCAGGCGAAGCCCTGCTGCAGAAATTCTCCACCAAATACACCACGCCGTCGTGTTGTAGATCCAATCCATCTCTCCACCATACTTGCTGGTCCAAGGAAGGAGGAGACGTCGAGGTGCTGCACGTGTGCATCTCACGGAGGCACCGCCACTTGTGGTGCTAGATCGGATCGGATCGCGAGGAGGAGAAGCGAGTACGACTACATCACCCACGTTCCGACGAACGTTCCGCTGTGCGAATCTTCAAGGGTATGAAGATCTAATCCAATCTCTCTCGTTGTTTGCATCTCCTAGATTAGATCTTGGCTTTCCCTCTGTTCGCTTCCGTAGAAAATTTTGATTTACTATGCTGCGAAACCCTTCACACTTTCCCCACAAGACTCAACATGCATTGAGATGAGACTTTTCAGAAGCATTCCCTCAAACCACCATGTACGCGTTCCATCCTATCAACCCTACCACCAATTGTCCATCTGGCTGAGTTCTTGCAACCTAGTTGGTTAAGGCAGAGCCATATGCCATGTGGTTGCACTAGAAGCTTCTCAACACTAAACATCTTAAATCTCTTTGTTACTGGGTGGCTGATGTGGACATCCCTTCTATTGATACAACCGTTGTACCTACAGCAACACACATACAAGGACCCATCACAAGATCTCGTGCCAAACAACTTAACTATCAGGTACTTTCGTTTCTTGGAACTATTCCTCACATACATGAGAATATGATGCTGCCTAAATCAGATGTATTTCTTACTCTTAGGAATGATGGACCAAGCATGGATGAGAGGGACAAGCATTGGAGCATGGCCATGCATGGAGATGGCAGCAAGCATGTGATGATCCAAGAGAAGGCCACAAATGAAGATTTCAGAACTTTGAGGCCACCATAATGAAGAAAGAAGGCTTGGACAAAATATTCAAGATCAATACTTTACGAATTCGTCCATAGCTTAATATGGTGCTGTGACACCTTTATTTTGGGCCAGGCCCATGTAATTTTCGCAGGATTTTAATTAGCCACTTTTTAGAGTCCGTATTTGAGGGGAAAAGGACTTTTAGGGTTGGATTCGGCCACCACTTCCATGGCTGGCCGAAACCCCACCTTTTCGCCCTTAAATACTCCCATAGCCGTCCCCCTAGACTCGGATTTTGTTTAGACATTAAGTTAGCCATCATAGCAACTTCGCCAAGGCTCGAGCGTCGGAGAGGCCTCTTGTACTTCGCACCTATTCAGGATCCCACCTTTTCAATAAAGCTTTCCTCTTAATCTGCAATATCTTGATTGCAATATTAGTTCTTACTTGTTCTCGATTTCAGGTAGGAATTAAGACCCTCGTTGGTCAGGCTGATCGTGTACACGTAGGATCGGCAACCTCTAGGAGATTGGCCTAGCGATTTCATTGGCGCTCGTGCTCGCACGTGTAGTCGGATCGTCAAGCCCGAACTCCACCAAATCGATTATCGCCATCTCATCGAAAGATCGGACACCTTTGCCCTATCAAGTGGTATCAGATTTCAGGTTGCTCGGTGAGATTTTACTGTTTTTCGTAGATTAGATCTGTTTTTACCTATAACCCACGAAAAAGCCAAAAACACAGTTAGAGTTTAGATCCATCCCATAACCAATCTACGCCTCGCATTATCTTTTCAGTTTTTGCATTGTTGAATTTGTGTCTACATCGTCGCATCGAGTTGCTGGTCTTAGTGTCTCGTCCCTTAGAGTTTCGAGTTCTTATCATACTAGTCACCGCCACACTCGCCGATCACCACCACCATATTCCGCCACCATATTCCGCCGCCATATACCCAGCCACCATAAACCCTAAACACTCCGCCACCGCCTTCCTACCGCGACACGGATCGGGTCACCTATCCTGCCGCGGCACGAGTCCGAGTTGAGTTATTGTTTCCTAGTTATTTCTTTTTTACTTTCCTTCTTTGTTGTTTCCGTGTTCAGCTAAAGTCCGAGTCGAGCTCCGAGTTCGGTCGTAAGTCCAGAAGGAGAGCAAAAAAAAAATCTGGAACCGCCTCCGAATTTTTTTCTGGCTATACTGTTTTTTGACCCCGGGGATCACTTTTCTCCATCGGCCGTTATAGCGATATTTTTTTGGCGCCTGCGCGCTTTCCGGAGCAAAATAAAAAAATTTGAATTTTTTTGGGGGCTAACCTATTTTTAGACCCCGTAGATCAGTTCTAGACACTCGCCATCATAGTGATTTTCCACCTCTCGGTTCGCTTTTTAGGGTGCCATATCATCATACATTGCTTGTTATGTCGCGTCGTGACATCGTTCGTGATCTAGGCTC
The DNA here is from genome assembly GCA_916181665.1 of Avena sativa. Lineage (NCBI taxonomy): Eukaryota > Viridiplantae > Streptophyta > Magnoliopsida > Poales > Poaceae > Avena > Avena sativa. Next base: position 131,912,251 of record OV702298.1, read on the forward strand.
GCATCTCTAGTACAGTCTAGCCTAGGACCAGCACAGTACCGTCGTTGAGCATTCTTTCAACTTTTGCATTGATGTTTTGATAATTGCTAACCCTCTTTGCTAAGCCTTCCCAGAGCTCAACAGATATTCTCCCCGTGCGGTGTTTCGACTTCTGGTAATCGCTTGGTTCAATCTCTGGACCCACTGATCCTCGCGGTTGCACATCGTCTTTTCCTGCTGTTTGGTAAGAACCTGTAAGAGCTTCGTATATTGCTTGACGGATTACGCGTGCCTTCCACCATATTTCCGTAGTATATACCTGTGCTTTTTAAGGACTAACCATGACAGATACTTCGCGGAACCCTGCCACAATGACGAACGAAGAACTACATGCCCACTTCTCCGCGCTCTTGGTCAGTCGCGCTGAAGACGTGGATACGCGCCTAGGGGAGTTTGACACCAAGCTCACCAACACCGTGGACAAGATCGATGGACTCGAGAAATCCTTCAACGCCAAGCTTGACGTTCGGTTCAAGGAGATTTTGAACAGATTGCCCGCACCCGCACCCACACCCATACATGGCGCACGACGCATTCCGATCACGGGTCGGACTGCTGGTTCGGCTGCCGCCACACCCCCGGCGGCTACCGCTGCGGCTGCCGCGCCTCAGACTTCCGCCGCGGCTGCTGCTGCGACATTGGGGACAGACGACGGGTACTACTACGACCCCGACAACGACGATCTGTTTGACGAGGAGGTTGAACAACCTCCACAGGTACCTGCTGGCCGTCCCCGACATTACTACCGCAACGCTCGACCACCGGTACGTGATGATGATCATGTTGCAAAGCTTAAATTAAATATTCCATCTTTTGAGGGTAAATATAATCCTGATGCATATCTTACATGGGAGATGGAAGTAGAACAACGTTTTGCATGCTTAAAATATCCTGAGAATATGCGTGTTAGTGCTGCTACATGTGAATTTACTAAATTTGCTTCCCTTTGGTGGTCTGAGTATTGTCGTTTAAATCCTACTACTATTCCTCGTACTTGGACTGCTTTAAAAACTGCTATGCGTGTTCGTTTTGTATCTCCCACTTACCAACGTGATTTACTAAAGAATCTGACACGTTTAGAGCAAGGGAAAAATTCTGTAGAAGAGTATTATCAGGAATTGCAAACGGGGATGGTTCGGTGTGGTCTTGTTGAATCTAATGAACAAATGCTTGCACGTTTATTTGGTGGATTAAACAAGGACATTCATCACATCTTAGATTATAAGGAATATAATTCTATCACTCGTTTGTTTCATCTTGCTTGCGAAGCTGAACGTGAAGTGCAGGATCGCCAAACACTATGGAGGAGGACTAATAATTCTGCAGGTCGCACATCCACTTGGACATCCCGACAATCAGCGTCTCCTCGTGATTCGCCACCAGCTACTACCACATCCAAGGCCACCACAAGATTTCCAGCTGCTCCTCCACCATCATCCAATGCTCCTTCTCGTAGTGCATCTTCTATGGCTTCCACGGGTAAGACAAAGGATATACAATGCCGCAAGTGCTGGGGTTTTGGTCATATTGAGAGACAGTGCACAACACAACGTGTGATGATGGTGCGAGAAGATGGTCAATACGATTCAGCGAGTGACTTTGATGAAGATACACTAGCCCTTATTTCTGCTCGAGATGGAGACAATTCTGATGCTGATGAAGAGAGAGAGGTAATGGGAGCTGAAGCTGCTGATCAATACAAGAGCTTAATTACACAACGTGTGTTGAGTGTGCAATTGAGAAAATCTGAGCAAGATCAACGCCACAACCTGTTCCAAACACGTGGTGTTGTCAAGGAAAGAGCTATACGGATCATCATTGATGGAGGGAGTTGTAATAATCTGGCCAGTGTTGACATGGTAGAGAAGCTTGCACTTCCAACAAGACAACGCCCACATTCATATTACATCCAATGGTTTGAGAGTTCTCGCAAGATCAAGGTAACAAGAACGGTACGTATGCATTTTACTATTGGTACATATTCTGATTTTGTTGATTGTGATGTTGTACCTATGCAAGCTTGTTCTTTGTTACTTGGTAGACCATGGCAATTTGATAGAGAATCTGTTCATAATGGCAAAACTAATCATTATTCTCTTATGCATGATGGAAAGAAAATTGGTCTAAAACCTATGACTCCCGAACATATTTTAAAAGATGATCTTGCTAGAGCTAGTAGAGCTAAAACTGAGGAGAAAAATAAAAGTGAGAATCAGATTGTTGCTGCAGATTTTATACCACCAAAGAACACTAAATCTGATTCTACACATGCTACTGAAATTCGTTTGAAGAGTCCATGTATGCTTGCAAATAAAATTGATATTGCTGAATTAGATGTAAACAATACTCAATGTTATGCAATTGTCTGCAAAGAGGTTTTGTTTTCATTTGAGGATATGCCTCCTTCTTTGCCACCCGCTATTGCTAACCTTTTGCAGGAATATGAGGACGTCTTTTCCGCTGAGCTGCCACCAGGACTACCTCCTATTAGAGGAATTGAGCACCAAATTGATCTAATTCCTGGTGCCACGTTGCCCAACCGCGCGCCATATAGAACCAATCCAGAGGAGACAAAGGAGATACAAAGCCAAATTCAGGAACTACTCGACAGAGATCATATTTGTGAGTCCCTTAGCCCCTGTGCTGTTCCTATTATTTTGGTTCCTAAGAAAGATGGTTCTTCGCGCATGTGTACTTATTGTAGAGCTATCAATAATATTACTATTCGATATCGTCATCCTATTCCACGTTTAGATGACATGTTTGATGAATTGAGTGGCTCTACCATGTTTTCTAAAGTTGATTTGCGTAGTGGTTACCACCATATTCGTATGAAATTAGGAGATGAATGGAAAACAACATTTAAAACTAAGTTCGGTTTATATTAGTGGTTAGTAATGCCGTTTGGTTTAACTAATGCACCTAGCACTTTCATGAGATTAATGAACGAAGTTTTACGTGCTTTCATTGGACGTTTTGTGGTAGTCTACTTTGATGATATTCTGATTTATAGCAAATCTTTAGAGGATCATTTGGACCATTTACGTGCTGTTTTCAATGCTTTACGTGATGCACGTTTGTTTGGTAACCTTGAGAAGTGCACCTTTTGCACCAATCGAGTTGCGTTTCTTGGCTATGTTGTTACATCACAGGTTATTGAAGTGGATCCAGCCAAGATTGAAGCTATTGAGACTTGGCCGCAGCCCAAGACGGTCACACAAGTGAGGAGTTTTCTTGGCCTCGCTGGTTTTTATAGGCGCTTTGTCAAAGACTTTGGATCAATTGCCGCGCCGCTGAATGAACTTACCAAGAAGGATGTGTCCTTTGTTTGGGGCGATGCACAACAACAGGCCTTCGTCATATTGAAAGATAAACTAACACATGCTCCCTTACTCCAACTTCCTGATTTTACTAAGACTTTTGAGCTTGAATGTGATGCTAGTGGAATTGGTTTGGGAGGGGTGTTATTACAAGAGGGAAAACCTGTTGCATATTTTAGTGAGAAATTGAGTGGGGCTAGTCTGAACTATTCTACTTATGATAAAGAATTATATGCGTTGGTTCGGACATTAGAAACTTGGCAACATTATCTATGGCCTAAGGAATTTGTTATTCATTCTGATCATGAATCTTTGAAGCATATTCGTAGTCAAGCTAAGTTGAATCGTCGTCATGCAAAGTGGGTTGAATTTATTGAGTCTTTTCCTTATGTTATCAAACACAAAAGGGTAAAGATAATATTATTGTTGATGCTTTGTCGCGCCGTTATGCTTTGTTATCTCAACTTGACTTCAAAATATTTGGATTGGAAACTATTAAGGAACAATATGTGCATGATGCTGAATTTAAAGATGTGTTGCAGAATTGTAGAGATGGTAGAACTTGGAACAGGTTCGTCTTCAATGATGGATTTGTGTCCCGTGCTAACAAACTATGCATTCCAGATAGTTCTGTTCGTCTTTTGTTGTTACAGGAGGCGCATGGAGGAGGATTGATGGGACACTTTGGTGTCAAGAAGACGGAGGATGTTCTTGCTGCACACTTCTTTTGGCCACGTATGCGTCGAGATGTTGAGAGATTTGTGGCACGCTGCACTACTTGTCAAAAAGCTAAGTCTCGCCTTAATCCACATGGTTTATATATGCCTCTTCCTGTTTCTAGTGTTCCTTGGAAGGATATTTCTATGGACTTTGTTTTGGGATTGCCACGAACACAGAAGGGGAGGGATAGTATTTTTGTTGTTGTGGATCGGTTTTCTAAGATGGCACACTTTATTCCTTGTCATAAAACGGATGATGCTGCGCATATTGCTGATTTGTTCTTTCGTGAAATTGTTCGTTTGCATGGTGTGCCAAATACTACTGTCTCTGATCGTGATACTAAATTTCTAGCCACTTTTGGAGATGTTTATGGGCTAAGTTGGGGACTAAATTGCTCTTTAGTACTATATGTCATCCCCAAACTGATGGTCAAACTGAAGTAGTAAATAGAATTTTGTCTACTATGTTGCGGGCTGTTTTAAAGAAGAACTTAAAATTGTGGGAAGAGTGTTTACCTCATATAGAATTTGCTTATAATCGTTCACTGCATTCTACCACAAAGATGTGCCCATTTGAGATTGTGTATGGTTTTGTTCCTCGTGCACCTATTGATTTATTGCCTTTACCTTCTTCGGTGCAACATAATTTGGATGCTACACAACGCGCTGAAATGATATTAAACTTGCATAAGACTACTAAAGATAACATTGAACACATGAATGCTAAGTATAAACTTGCTAGGGATAAAGGGAGAAAGCATGTTGTGTTTGATGTTGGCGATCTTGTTTGGTTACATTTGCGTAAAGATTGTTTTCCTGATTTACGCAAGACTAAGTTAATGCCACGTGTTGCTGGTCCCTTTAAGGTGTTAGAGAAAATAAATGATAATGCATATAAACTTGAGTTGCCTGCAGACTTTGGTATGGTTAGTCCTACGTTTAACATTGCAGATTTGAAGCCTTACTTTGGTGAGGAAGATGAGATTGTGTCGAGGACGACTTCAATTCAATAAGGGGAGCATGATGTGGACATCCCTTCTATTGATACAACCGTTGTACCTATAGCAACACACATACAAGGACCCATCACAAGATCTCGTGCCAAACAACTTAACTATCAGGTACTTTCGTTTCTTGGAACTATTCCTCACATACCATAGTAGTATAGTAACATCTAGTAACTATATGAATTTGGCTAAGTATAGTTTAGGATGGCTTTGCTCAAAATAAGGTTTTTCTTATTAGTTGAAAACACTAAGTTTTTGTTTGACAAAAACACCCAAGGAACACCAATAGACATTGGTGAACCTTTACCCTTGTTCAACCACAAGTTTTAACTTAGAGAAATTGGGATGAGGACATCCTTGATCATTTCAATGTCTTTGATGCTCAAAATGTCGACACGGCTAAGTACTTAGGTTTTACCCTCTCGAGAGGTGGTGCACTTTCCCCACAAGACTCGACATGCATCGAGACGAGACTTTTCAGAAGCATTCTCTCAAACCACCATGGACGCGTTCCATCCTATCAACCCTACCACCAACTGTCCATCTGGTTGAGTTCTTGCAACCTAGTTGGTCAAGGCAGAGCCCATATGCCATGTGGTTGCACAAGAAACTTCTCAACACTAAACATCTCAAATCTCTTTGTTCCTGGGAGGCCATCCACAAGTGTGATACACAAGGTAAACCATAGACATGGGCCTTGTGTAACCACTCAACACAAACCAATCTTCCCTTAGACGTTTTATGGTGGCCTCTAAGTCTTGGGTATGCTTCTTCTCCTCTCTAAGGTCATTTTGAGTGTTGATCGTCCTACACTTGAGTCTTTCTCCAAGTTCCTTGATAGAATTCCATGCTGCATTCCTTGCAGAGTCAAAGAATGACATGTGCATTTCTGAGTTGGTGACCATGCAGAATCCCGACTCATTGTGGTTGTCCTCCTTGCTTTTGTACAAGTGGAGTTGTACCCACCAATATTCTTCTCCTTCATCCATCACTGGGAACCCCTTGTACATGGCTTCACCATGTATCCCCATGGTAACCATAAGGTTCTTGAGTGCCTTGGGAAACTCCGTCTGACATTCTAAGGTCATGGTCATGAGTGGTCCCTTCCTGACGGCTTCGTTGATGGCAGCCATCTACAAATAGAGATGAGAAAGAAGATTAGGAGAAATTTTACGAGATGAAAAAGAGACAAGTGTGGAAATTTACAAAGAGTTTGCATTTTTCCTAGTGGTTTCTGTAGTCTAATCCATCTTAGGGTCATAATACTATAGGCAACATAGTGCTCTGATACCATCTGTAAGACCTCACCATTTAAGGTAAAGGCCCCTGTGATTGCAATGCTAGTCCCTGGATCGAAATGCTAGCATCCATAGTTTAAGATGAAGTACACATATACAAAGGTCATTATTACATCGTAATATCCAGAGATACATAGTTCTTATAGCTCATTAGCCCAATGCTAATACATAGAGTTCACAATACTTAACAAAATAAATAAAGTCTTCATCTTCATGTGCCACAGGAAAACATGTTGAGTGTAGACTCATAACCCTAGTCACCATCAGAGTAACCTGCAACATAATAAGTTACAGCCACAGAGGGTCAATATATTTGGAATTGTATTGGCAAGTGATACCATAATAGTATAGTAACATCTAATAACTATATGAATTTGGCTAAGTGTAGTTCAGGCTGGCTTTGCTCAAAATAAGGTTTTTCTTATTAGTTGAAAACACTAAGTTTTCGTTTGACAAAAACACCCAAGGAACACCAATAGACATTGGTGAACCTTTACCCTTGTTCAACCACAAGTTTTAACTTAGAGAAATTGGGATGAGGAGATCCTTAATCATTTCAATGTCTTTGATGCTCAAAATGTCCATTACCTGGGACACGGCTAAGTACTTAGGTTTTACCCTCTCGAGAGGTGGTGCACTTTCCCCACAAGACTCAACATGCATTGAGATGAGGCTTTTCAGAAGCATTCCCTCAAACCACCATGTACGCGTTCCATCCTATCAACCCTACCACCAATTGTCCATCTGGCTAAGTTCTTGCAACCTAGTTGGTTAAGGCAGAGCCCATATGCCATGTGGTTGCACTAGAAGCTTCTCAACACTAAACATCTTAAATCTCTTTATTACTGGGTGGCTGATGTGGACATCCCTTCTATTGATACAACCATTGTACCTACAGCAACACACATACAAGGACCCATCACAAGATCTCGTGCCAAACAACTTAACTATCAGGTACTTTCGTTTCTTGGAACTATTCCTCACATACATGAGAATATGATGCTGCCTAAATCAGATGTATTTCTTACTCTTAGGAATGATGGACCAAGCATGGATGAGAGGGACAAGCATTGGAGCATGGCCATGCATGGAGATGGCAGCAAGCATGTGATGATCCAAGAGAAGGCCACAGATGAAGATTTCAGAACTTTGAGGCCACCATAATGAAGAAAGAAGGCTTGGACGAAATATTCAAGATCAATACTTTACGAATTCGTCCATAGCTTAATATGGTGCTGCGACACCTTTATTTTGGGCCAGGCCCATGTAATTTTCGTAGGATTTTAATTAGCCACTTTTTAGAGTCCGTATTTGAGGGGAAAAGGACTTTTAGGGTTGGATTCGACCACCACTTCCATGTCTGGCCGAAACCCCATCTTTTCGCCCTTAAATACTCCCCATAGCCGTCCCCCTAGACTCGGATTTTGTTTAGACATTAAGTTAGCCATCATAGCAACTTCGCCAAGGCTCGAGCGTCACAGAGGCCTCTTGTACTTCGCACCTATTCAGGATCCCACCTTTTCAATAAAGCTTTCCTCTTAATCCGCAATATCTTGATTGCAATATTAGTTCTTACTTGTTCTCGATTTCAGGTAGGAATTAAGACCCTCGTTGGTCAGGCTGATCGTGTACATGCAGGATCGCAACCTCCAGGAGATTGTCCTAGCGATTGCATTGGCGCTCGTGCTCGCACGTGCAGTCGGATCGTCAAGCCCGAACTCCATCAAATCGATTATCGCCATCTCATCGAAAGATCGGACACCTTTGCCCTATCAGTGGCCATCCACAAGTGTGATACACAAGGTAAATCATATATATGAGCCTTGTGTAACCAATCAACACAAACCAATCTTCCCATTCCACCCAGTTGATTCTTTAACATGTTGTTTTATTAATAAAAAACATAGGCATAAACTTTGCATAGTATCATAACTGTAACATCCCGAATTTTTCCTAAATTTGGAATGTTAAAATAAAATTATTAAGTTGATTGGATTGTTTAATCTTGTTGAAATTTTGAATGAAAAGAAACTTTTGTTATTGATTGATATTTTACTAAGCCACAGTAAAAGAAGAGGATTACTATGACTACCAAGTTTTGAACAAGACCAAGACAATTGTTTGATTTCTCATCCGTGAACCTTCCATTAATACAAGTTCTTAAGTTAAATCACCGTTTGCAAACCCTATTTTAAAATTATCGAAAATACTCCTACAAGACTACAAACAAGGTATTATGAATCCATTTGTTTAAATATGAAAAATATTTCTATAAAGTGTCCTGTGATGATCTACAAAATTTTAGAAAATTTTGGAGACAAGAATCAACTCTTTTGGAGATCATATGAAAAAGATATAAAGTAAATAAGAAAATAGAAAAGGAGAAGAATAAACAAAAAAAAACTAAACCTAACCGCTAACAGACCGAGCGGCCCAGCATCCCACCTCTCCCTTCTCTTCCCTACCGCCGCGAGCAGCGCGCAGTGTGCCAGCCGTGCCAATGGGCCAGCCCAACACTAGCCCGCCTCCTCTCCCACGGCCGCTGACGCATGGACCCCACATGTCATCTCCTTTCCTTAGCTAGAGACCACTTTCTCCACGAGTTCATCGCGTGCCCGATCCAAATCCCGCGAAATTCGTCGATCTGGTTCGTTGTTCTTGCCCCCTCCGCACGCAAATCTCCCCATACATACCGTCTCCCTTTTTCCCCGAGAGAAATTTCTCCATCGACCAACCCTAGCCACCAGATCGATCTACTCCAATCCCGCCGCCGCCATTACCGAAGCAAGCTCAGGTCGATCTTGTTTTTGATAGTTCGGTCACCCCGCGCCCCTCCTATCTCCCTCGTTCTCTTCCCCTAGAACTTTCGCTTCGCCTCAGCCCGTTTTCCCCTTCCGCAGATCCCTACAGCATGTACCCGAGGGCGCCGGAGCACGTCATGAACCGCGAAGCTCCAGTCGACCTCCATTGCTGCCAGGGACACCGATAGGAGCCGAAGAACGCACGAGGGACATCGACATAATCTTCTGCAACTCGTACGTGTCTTATTCATCGTCGGGAGCCGCTGGAATGCCGCCAACCATCACCTCCGAGATGCTCCGCCGCCGGTGACGTCATCTCCGGTGAGTTCTAGGGAGCTTCGATCCAGGACCATCGGATTTCCATCTAGTGGTCTAGATTAGATCCAGCCACGAAGGGGTATCGTCCACTAGAATCGCGCCGCATGGCACGCGCCTCATCAGCGCTCGCATCAACCGCCAGTCAGCAGCCACATCGATGCCAGTCAGCAGGTCAGCACCCAGTCACTGTCCACGTAGCAAAGCATATTCCCTTTTAAATTGAAATTGAATTAAATAGGCAGAATATTGGGCAATCTTGTAAAATTCATATAAAATCGAATACATGTCCAAAAATTATAAATAATATATCGTTGGATTCATAAAATTGTGTAGAACATTATTACGAGATTATATCTAACTTCTACAGTACATATTTACTATAACAAATTAAATAGTTTAATGGACAATTTGGACTAAATAAATCATATTAAATTATTTGTAGATCCAAAAGAATACAAATAAAGTATATATTGATTCATAATTTCATATACGACATTAATATACTCTTAGATACAATTTTTGAAATATAAAAATTGCCGTATTAATTTAATTACTTTTAATGGCTATTTAAATTATTAAATTCATAATGAATTATTTATAGATCGGAAAAATATAAATAATATATGTATGGATTCCCAATTTCTCGTGGAATACAGATCTGGTCTTAGACATAATTTTTGATGAAGTAATATTTTAAATGAATTAAACTCCATTAAATGGTAATTAAATCATAGAAAAAGATTTACAACTCCGATTAGGGTGAATCCAATTCCTACTGGTTTGTATCAATATCCTATCCACTAAAGTTGGGAACCAAATTTAATTCGACAGTTAGGATATAATTTACAACCAAACTATTAAAACCCCCATTATAGAAATCAACATTTAATGATAAATACCCTATTGCATTAAGTGATCTCATACATGCATCATATGGTATATTAATGTTCATAAAACTAAATGTAAGCATTGTAACATATTAAACCATCATGCATGTTTTTGATCATCCTTATTGTGTTTGCTATGTTTGCAATTATTTTGATTGGAACTACCTTGTCCTCGTATTAGATTGTTCGGAGAGTGCGATTGCTGCGGAGAAATACAATCAACACCCATATTATCAACATAAGGCAAGTTACACCACTTGTTCATAACTTTTGTCCCAGTTTTGATTCTATGCATGTGATATTCAAAATTCTGTAGTATGCATGTATAGGATGTTATAGTAGAATTTCTTCCTTCGTATTATTTTGCAAGTGCGATGATTTTGTAGTATGCCATGAGTAGCTCTATACTTAGGATTTTCCCTCCTAGTAGGTTACCCCATGTTTTTGCTAAGTATTGCTTGCTATGCTATATATACAAAGTACCGTTGGGGGGTTCGAAAGACAAAGAATTTTTCTAAGTATAAAGGCTCTCTAGAGCAAACTTTTCTCCTCAAAATCCACTTCAAAATAAAACTAAGTTTTCTTCTGGGCGGAATGGTTGTCGGGTCAACGAGTGAGATTTTGGTGGAGGACGGCCGCCCAGGAATCAAAGAAGTCTGCCATGTTTCAGAATTCAGACGCTTCTAGTGCAACCACAATACATTATGGGCTCTGTCTTGGCCTAGTACTTAGTGGGAAACCTCACCTGGGTACCAACATTTGGAGGTTCTTGGCACGGTTGGATCCGGAAGGTAGAGGGGCTACTAAGGGAAAGCCTCGCTATGGTCTTGTCTATAAAAGGACTTGATCGTGGATTGTAGGTAAAGTGCACAAACTCTCGAGAGTATTGCAATCTGATCGATCAGCCGTGTTCACGGAAACAGAACAACATTGAGCATCTGAAGGATGGAGCCTTTGAAGGATCTTCCTCTCTCTTTTCTAAACAAAGTTTTGAAACCCCATGGCATGAGTAATATCGCCAATGGGTGGGAATTTGGGAACTTGGTGTGTAATATCCAAGTGTCGCTTGGTGCGTAATATCCAAGTGTTTGGTTGTTTGGACACTTGGTGCATAATATCCTCATGTGCCACTCGACCTTATTTTATCTAAGCAAATGTTTACAAAGTAGGGAAAATCTTCTCTTCTTCTCTCTACTTAAGAAAATTAGCTTTATGCAAATGAACTCCAAAGCCTAAACTAGCCTTTCATGTAGAGTTAGTCTTTCCTTCCTTGGTGTAATTTGCCAATACATTCAAAGTATTGACCCAACTTATTGGCTGCACGTTTCATGTGCAGAATTTCGGAGATCGTTGAAAGGTGCGCTAGGATCGCGGGTCTTCACTCAACCTGCCTGTGGCATTGATGGGACTCATGTTGTATATTTTTCGCTTTTGTTGTAATAATGTAAACTCTGGATTATTCGATTCATGTAATAAAGACTTGTGTTTTACATGATATTTCATCGACTGTGAGTGCTAGCTATTGATCCAGGGACTAGCATGTTAATCACAGGGACTTAGGATCTTACTTGATCCGAGGCCACTACAGATGGTATCAGAGCATAAGTTGACTGTAGATCGTGACCCTAGACATGGAAAAACCTTAGGACAAATATTTTCTAAGTTATTTCAGAAAACTCTCATACTTCTCATCATCTACCTTTGGGGTTTTAAAATTTCTTAACTCTCTTCTTTTCAACATTAGAAAATGACCACTACACACTTCAAGAAGAAACTTTTCTCAAGATTACCTTTTCAAAGAAGATCATCTCAATGTTTCGATTAAGTCGGACTTGAAGACCTCCATGAAAGATGTTCCAAGACTGAAGCTACGAGATTAAAGACTTCAAAGGTCTTAAGTCAATGTTATTAACTAAAGAACTCGAAAGATTGAAAATTATGAAGAACATGAAGACTATCAAGAGCACGAAGACTTTTGGATACTCGAAGCCTCGAAGATTCCAAGTGACCTATTAGGAACCAAACCCGAATAAGATTTCGCTAAATATAGATACGACAAATTGTTTGCTATCTTGTATGCTTTATTACCATAGCTAATGAAAACCTATTTTCTAAATAAAATTTCTTGTATGGGTTATTCTTCTTCTTTCCATACTCCATTCATTCCTACTCTAAACCTTGGTCAACTTGACAGATGGACCATATCAATAAGGAGGACAAGGAACTCAACTCCACCAAGCGTAAGAGCCACGCCGATGCAAATAAGTGGATGCTCCAGGTTGAAGAAAGAATGAAGGATGCCAACATTGAAGTCAACAGAATGCTTCATTATGCCACCCAATTCCTAAAGGACGACGCTCCAACCTGGTGGGAGATGCAACACACCATTGATGATCATCAAGGGGTGATATCTTAGGAAGAATTTAAAGCGGTTCTACTACAATCTCGTCTCGTCACTCGTATACCAAAAACCCAAGAGGTTGAAGTCTCGAAACATTTAGCTTGCACGATCTGTGGAGAAATAGGACATATCACCAAGGAGCATCATGATCAGCGCCCCTACTGTGAAGGATGGCACCCATCAGAAGAATGTCCCACCTCTCAAGTTACATTCTTCCTGTGCGAAGGGACCAATCACAACCCCGCTCAATGCACCTCTACCCGGTGGTACATCAACTAAATCAGCAAGTCAGAGACGGAATGCGCCAAGACCTCATGAAGCTCTGCGAGGACACGACAAAGACAAGGGATGGATTCAAGACTCTAGACACCGCACCCAAAGTCATCACTTCGCAATACTCAACATATGAAAGGAATGCCCATTTTCCCCAAACTGGCTCAAGGAAACGATCAAGGCTTCCAAATGTCGAGGTAGAGCAGGAAGAACCACAAGACGGGATGTCCTTGCCAAAAAGGAGGAAGGATCTAAGCAAAGTCCTATGCTTCCAGTGTCACAATCCTGGGCATAATGCTAATAATTGTCCAAAACATGTGAATGTAGCTGGAAAGGATAAAAATGACGATGGTAATAGTAATAGAGGCAGTAGCGTGAAGAAGCCCAAGAAAGATTCTAGCCAGGTGACATGCTATAAGTATGGTGAAACAGTGCATTACGCGTTAGATTGTCCTCAGAAAAGGAAGAATGGTTGTGGCAAAGGAAATGCCAAAGGAAAGAAGCCCAATCCGTCCATCAAGCTACGACAAATTATGTTAGTGTGAATGGATCTTATAAATCAACAATCCACACCGGACCCATCAGAAGAACCTAACAAATACAATCTTTTAAGGGTGGTAGTACCCTAGTGTGAACCAAACCTATTTCTTGCTAGCTTTCTGGAATCTCGAGGACGAGATTCCTTTTAAGGGTGGTAGTCTGTAACATCCCGAATTTTTCCTAAATTTGGAATGTTAAAATAAAATTATTAAGTTGATTGGATTGTTTAATCTTGTTGAAATTTTGAATGAAAAGAAACTTTTGTTGTTGATTGATATTTTACTAAGCCACAGTAAAAGAAGATGATTACTATGACTACCAAGTTTTGAACAAGCCCAAGACAATTGTTTGATTTCTCATCCGTGAACCTTCCATTAATACAAGTTCTTAAGTTAAATCACCGTTTGCAAACCCTATTTTGAAATTATCGAAAATACTCCTACAAGACTATAAACAAGGTATTATGAATCCATTTGTTTAAATATGAAAAATATTTCTATAAAGTGTCCTATGATGATCTACAGAATTTTAGAAAATTTTGGAGACAAGAATCAACTCTTTTGGAGATCATATGAAAAAGATATAAAGTAAATAAGAAAATAGAAAAGGAGAAAAGAATAAACAAAAAAAACTAAATCTAACCGCTAACGGACCAAGCGGCCCAGCATCCCACCTCTCCCTTCTCTTCCCTACCGCCGCGAGCAGCGCGCAGTGTGCCAGCCATGCCAATGTGCCGGCCCAACACTAGCCCGCCTCCTCTCCCGCGGCCGTTGACGCATGGACCCCACATGTCATCTACTTTCCTTAGCCAGAGACCACTTTCCCCACGAGTTCATCGCGTGCCCGATCCAAATTCCGCGAAATTCGTCGATCTGGTTCGTTGTTCTTGCCCCCTTCGCACGCAAATCTCTCCATACATACCGTCTCCCTTTTTCCCCGAGAGAAATTTCTCCATCGACCAACCCTAGCCGCCAGATCGATCTACTCCAATCCCGCCGCCGCCATTACCGAAGCAAGCTCAGGTCGATCTCGTTTTTGATGGTTCGGTCACCCCCCGCCCCTCCTATCTCCCTCGTTCTCTTCCCCTAGCACTCCCGCTTCGCCTCAGCCCGTTTTCCCCTTTCGCAGATCCCTACAACACGTACCCCAGGGCACCGGAGCACGTCATGAACCGCGAAGCTCCAGTCGACCTCCATCGCTGCCAGGGACACCGATAGGAGCCGAAGAACGCACGAGGGACATCGCCATAATCTTCTGCAACTCGTACGTGTCTTATTCATCGTCGGGAGCCGCTGGAATACCGCCAACCATCACCTCCGAGACGCTCTGCCGCCGGTGACGTCATCTCCGGTGAGTTCTAGGGAGCTTCGATCCAGGACCATCGGATTTCCATCTGGTGGTCTAGATTAGATCCAGCCACGAAGGGGTATCGTCCACTAGGATCGCGCCGCGTGGCACGCGCCTCATCAGCGCTCGCATCAACCGCCAGTCAGCAGCCACGTCGATGCCAGTCAGCAGGTCAGCGCCCAGTCACTGTCCACGTAGCAAAGCATATTCCCTTTTAAATTGAAATTGAATTAAATGGGCAGAATATTGGGCAATCTTGTAAAATTCATATAAAATCGAATACATGTCCAAAAATTATAAATAATATATCGTTGGATTCATAAAATTGTGTAGAACATTATTACGAGATTATATCTAACTTCTACAGTACATATTTACTGTAACAAATTAAATAGTTTAATGGACAATTTGGACTAAATAAATCATATTAAATTATTTGTAGATCCAAAAAAATACAAATAAAGTATATATAGATTCATAATTTCATATACGACATTAATATACTCTTAAATACAATTTTTGAAATATAAAAATTGCCGTATTAATTTAATTACTTTTAATGGCTATTTAAATTATTAAATTCATAATGAATTATTTATAGATCGGAAAAATATAAATAATATGTGTATGGATTCCCAATTTCTCGTGGAATACAGATCTGGTCTTAGACATAATTTTTGATGAAGTAATATTTTAAATGAATTAAACTCCATTAAATGGTAATTAAATCATAGAAAAAGATTTACAACTCCGATTAGGGTGAATCCAATTCCTACTGGTTTGTATCAATATCCTATCCACTAAAGTTGGGAACCAAATTTAATTCGACAGTTAGGATACAATTTACAACCAAACTATTAAAACCCCCATTATAGAAATCAACATTTAATGATAAATACCCTATTGCATTAAGTGATCTCATACATGCATCATATGGTATATTAATGTTCATAAAACTAAATGTAAGCATTGTAACATATTAAACCATCATGCATGTTTTTGATCATCCTTGTTGTGTTTGCTATGTTTGCAATTATTTTGATTGGAACTACCTTGTCCTCGTATTAGATTGTTCGGAGAGTGCGATTGCTGTGGAGAAATACAATCAATACCCATATTATCAACATAAGGCAAGTTACACCACTTGTTCATAACTTTTGTCCCAGTTTTGATTCTATGCATGTGATCTTCAAAATTCTGTAGTATGCATGTATAGGATGTTCTAGTAGAATTTCTTCCTTAGTATTATTTTGCAAGTGCGATGATTTTGTAGTATGCCATGAGTAGCTCTATACTTAGGATTTTCCCTCCTAGTAGGTTACCCCCTGTTTTTGCTAAGTATTGCTTGCTATGCTATATATACAAAGTACCGTTGGGGGTTTGAAAGACAAAGAATTTTTCTAAGTATAAAGGCTCTCTAGAGCAAACTTTTCTCCTCAAAATCCACTTCAAAATAAAACTAAGTTTTCTTCTGGGCGGAATGGTTGCCGGGTCAAGAAGTGAGATTTTGGTGGAGGACGGCCACCCAGGAATCAAAGAAGTCTACCATGTTTTAGAATTCAGACGCTTCTAGTGCAACCACAATACATTATGGGCTCTGTCTTGGCCTAGTACTTAGTAGGAAACCTCACCTGGGTACCAACATTTGGAGGTTATTGGCACGGTTGGATCCGGAAGGTAGAGGGGCTACTAAGGGAAAGCCTCGCCATGGTCTTGTCTGTAAAAGGACTTGATCGTGGATTGTGGCTAAAGTGCACAAACTCTCGAGAGTATTGCAATCTGATCGATCAGCCATGTTCACGGAAACAGAACAACATTGAGCATCTGAAGGATGGAGCCTCTGAAGGATCTTCCTCTCTCTTTTCTAAACAAAGTTTTGAAACCCCATGGCGTGAGTAATATCGCCAATGGGTGGGAATTTGGGAACTTGGTGTGTAATATCCAAGTGTCGCTTGGTGCGTAATATCCAAGTGTTTGGTTGTTTGGACACTTGGTGCGTAATATCCTCGTGTGCCGCTCGACCTTATTTTATCTAAGCAAATGTTTACAAAGTAGGGAAAATCTTCTCTTCTTCTCTCTACTTAAGAAAATTAGCTTTATGCAAATGAACTCCAAAGCCTAAACTAGCCTTGCATGTAGAGTTAGTCTTTCCTTCCTTGGTGTAATTTGCCAATACATTCAAAGTATTGACCCAACTTGTTGGCTACATGTTTCATGTGCAGAATTTCGGAGATCGTTGAAAGGTGCGCTAGGATCGCGGGTCTTCACTCAACCTGCCTGTGGCATTGATGGGACTCATGTTGTATATTTTTCGCTTTTGTTGTAATAATGTAAACTCTGGATTATTCGATTCATGTAATAAAGACTTGTGTTTTACATGATATTTCATCGACTGTGAATGCTAGCTATTGATCCAGGGACTAGCATGTTAATCACAGGGACTTAGGATCTTACTTGATCCGAGGCCACTACAATAACATGAATATTCCACCCTTGCATTCTACTAGCTAGGCTAAGCATACTAACATGGCATGTCTCTTAACTTAGGAAAAAACTATTAAGACAATAATTATAGGATTTACCATATCATAGCATATACTTAGAAAATCACCATGCAAATCCTACTCAAAATATCACTAATGCATAGATAAAATAATAGGACAAAAATATGAGGGATCACTTGCCTTGGTAGTTAGGGGAATAGACACAATCCTCACAATCACACTCTCCAAATTCCACAAAATATACACATAAATTAATACACCAATATTCACAATCAATATTCAAACAAAAATAATTATGAATGCATGCAAAATGCAATATGATGATTTGCCACACTTTTCAAAACAAAATTTTCAGTACTGAATACAAAGCATACTTTCTAAAGTCTAAATAAACCAAAAAATTACTTTTAAACAATTTTCTAAACAATTTTTATAGCCAAAATAGGCATACAAATGCTTCTGCATAAAATCATAAATTTTTAGAAGCAAATGGCCAAACCAAGGCCATAGATGTAAAGAGATTATTTTTCTGAATCCATTGATAAAATTTGTAATTTTTGGATAAACAGAACAAAAGTTATTGAATTTACAAGTTTGAATATCTAATAGATCAAAAATCAGATTTTAAATCAAAACGAGGGACACGCGGCGTGTTCTGATTGACGCGTATCGGTTCGCGCTGGATCACGATTCCGCACCGTTATATCTAAAGTGAATCCAGCGGCTTAGATGAACTCATACCCCTTCGCTTCTATTTCTAATCCTAGCCACTAGATCCAGATCCAAAGGATCAGGTCTACCGACCAAAAACCAGCGGCGGTGACACGCCGGCGAGGCTAGAGGGGTAGGGGGTGTGCTGGTGCTTACCGAACTCGGACATGGGGATGCTCAACGTGGATGCGGCTGAGGCGTGGGTGCACGGACACGGTCTCAAGCGCTCGACGGAGTTCATCCTGGCGTCGGGTGCTCACGGACGAAGACGAAGACGACAGTCTAGGGTGCAAGGGGACAGGCAACATGCATTAGCAGATGCGCAAGACAAAGGCGAACTCACTCGCATGAACAAGAGATCAAGGGGAACACGGGGCTCACCGGAATTACTCGCCGGAGTTGAACTACGCCTCGGTTGCTTGTAGACTTCGACGGTTACCACGACCTGGGGAAAATTAGAACAAACCAGAGACATGAGAAGATGCGCAAGGCTGAGGGGATCACGATCGTGTGAATGAGAGGCAGAGGGGCGCTTTGTGCTTACCGGAATAGCTCGCCGGAGCAGCTCTGTACTGCGGCGGTGCAAGTGGAAATTGCGAGAGCCTGGCGGCGCTTGGTACTGGCTAGGTGAGGGGAAATGGTCGCAAGGGGGTGGGGATTAAGTAGACGGAGCAGGGGTGAGAATCACTCGTCAAATCAATGGAATTTACTCGCGAATCAATCGGTAGTGAAGGGGAAAGAAACGGCCAGCGGAGCTGGTCGCGGGCGCTGGATTGACGATGATGGTCAACGTAGCGGTGGGGCCTGGCTGTCAGTGGGTGGGGTGCGGGTGCGCGGGTGAGAAACTACGGGAGAGAGGGGAGGTTCCCGGGTGGGCCGTGGGCTGCCAGGGGAAATGGGCCAGAAGGGTGCCGTCTGTTTTATTTTTTCTTTTGCTCTTTTCTTTTTCTATTTTGATTTTCAAAATAGGATTTGAATGGCCTTTTCAAATCTATTTGAATTCAAATTTTCACCAAACTTTTGTGTGGTGATCCTAGTGTCCAAAAGTGTGTCAAACACAACTAGTCACTTAAAAAATCATTTTGAGGTCACAAAATAAAAATAAAATCATGCCCCATATATATTTAATAAGAAGGGGTTTAAATATGGTTCTATTAGGTTTTTTGTTTTGAAATTTTTTGTGCAAGATAAATATACCATGATGATATGAATGCAAAAACATGGTTTTTAATTTTATAAAATTTGGGATGTTACATTTTTTTATTTAAAATGTATGAATTTCTATACTTTATGATTATTGTTTTTATTCGAAAAGTAACGGCCCATCCTTGTATCACACACTATTTTATTTGGACAATCTTCTACTTGTATGGGCACGTACGTCTTATGTATCACAGATCGCCTTGTGATATGTTCCCACCAAACTTAAATACCCTCTCGCTTCCTTTAGCCTTGTTCGAAAATGGCTCGCACATTTCTAGCTATTATGGTCGAGCCATGTCGCCCGTATCCCTGCGAACAGGTGTTGTCGGCCGTTGCCATGGTCTCGAGGACCGACAGTGTGGTTAGGGATCCCGCAAGGTCCGAATATACTAAGGAGTCATACGCTATATAGTTTGTAGAGTTAATTAGGATATGTTCTAGTTCGACATCTAGGTTTTATCTTTCCGTTTTTTTCATCTTTGTGAATATTCTAGCTTCCCCATTACAACCGCGAGGATCTGCATGTTGAGTTAAATTTATATGTCAAAGGGCTAAACATTGTTGTTGAGAACAAAAATAAAGCAGAGGAAAAAACGAAGAAGTTTGAAGAAAAAAGATGAAGATAGAACCCCATTTGGCAAATATTATCTAGAGAAAGAAAATGAAGGTAGAGGCAGACAAGCTGAATATGAAAAAGATTGAAAAAATATGACCATGGTATGAAAATAATGCTTCATTATGCTTTGGATATTATAGGTGTTATAATAACATTTTCATGTTTAACTAGGTGCAAGTAGTAGAGATTTCAGAATAATCTTGATGGGCGAAAATGTGAAATAATTGAAATAATGTAAACAAAAATGTATCACACACATTTAGTTTTAACAATCCGCAGAAGAGGTCTTATAGGCCCTATATTGGTGTCTTGGAATAATCTTTTACTAAGACTATCCACGATACAACTGTCTGAGGGTGTGGACGAATTCAAACAGAAATTGCTACAGAATGGTTATTTTTTTTGATTCAATGTATAGAGCATTGATCCAACCTGATATTCCAGTCGATGATAATAATAAAATTTGGAAGATGAAAATACTCCTTAAAACGGAGATTTTTGCATGGTATCTCTGTAAAGGGGTTATTATCACAAAAAATAATCTTGTCGGAAGGAATTAGCATGGAAGCACGCAATGCGTTTTTTTGTCACAATAACGAGACAATACGGCATTTGTTCTTTAATTATAAATTTGCTCGTGCTATATGGTCAATCATCCAAAATAGCCTCTAGTTTATCTCCCCCACGTTTGGTTGTCAATGTATTTGGCAACTGGCTGGATGAGATTGAGGATAAATATGGGACTCTATTTAGGGTGGGAGCGCTTGACATTATTTGGTCGCTTTGGCTATGTAGAAATTACATGAATTTTTAATAACATTGTGTCTTCTCCCTTGCAGGTTATCTATCGAGGCACCACCATCCTCCGATCATGGACCTCTCTCCAACGTATGGAGTTCCGTGAGTTGTCTGTGGAGGGCTGTAGGCGGTTGGAGGATACAGCGAGAGATATATTCTCCTGACATGGATGGCAGCGTGATCTACGAATAGAGCTGTCATAGCGCGTTATGGAGGATTTTCTTATTTGATCACCACTTTATGTAATTTTGGTTATTTTGCTTTTGACTCTAGTTGTGTGTTTGTTTGGCTGTGTGCATCCTAATTATACAGAGGTCGGGTGTAAACTTACTTCAAGTAATAAAACGTCCATTTTCAAAAAAAAAGAACGCACACACTTTTCTTCTATTAATCATGAGCAACCTTGGATAACGAGGTTGGATCACAAGGGATCACATATCATAGGAATGCGTAAAGAGTACTTATCGATAACGAGGTTGAACTAGGTACGCAGAGATATCGACGATCAGACCTTGGATAAGTAAAATATCGTGAGACAAAGGGAAATTGGTATCGTATGTGAATGGTTCATTCGATTGCAAAGTAATCGTAGAAATATGTGGGAGCTATATGAATTTCTAGATTCCTCTATTGGTTATTGATCGGAGAAGAGTCTCGGTCATGTCTGCATAATTCACGAACCGTAGGGAGAAACACTTAAGGATTCGATGCTGTTTAGTAGATATGGAATATGAGTAAGAAGACCAAATGTTGTTCAGAGTCTCGGATGGGATCCAGGATATCACAAGGAGATCCAGAATGATCCGGATAATAGGATTCATATAAGGAAAGTGCTATTCCGGAGTTTGGAAATGATTCCGATGTTTTCACCGGAATGATCTAGGAGGGTCTAGAAGGTTCACTGAACCAGAAGGGGAAGGGTACATGAATGAGTCATTACAAAGTGGAATGGTTGCATCATGTCCTAGGTCAAAGGGCTATGCAAATAAAAGAGAGAAATCAAACTCCAAAATTTAAATTCAAAAGGAAAGTTTGAAAAGTCAAACTGGGACAATGTATCCTGGTGGAGGGAGGAGAGGAAACCTCCTCTCCCTCCACCACGCGCCAAGAAGGAGAGGGAGTTGGGGGAGGATTCGACCTCCCCTCCCTAGCTGCCCCTCCCTCACATAAATAGAGGGGAGGGGGCTTCCCTTCCAAGCAAACACCACCACAACCCCACCCCACGCCGCCGCTAGCCGCCGCCGGCCCACGCCTCCTCCTCTCCGGCCTCTAAACCCTAGAACACCCGAGAACCCCTCTACTCCATCCTACCCGCTCCGGCTTAAGGCGAAGCCCTGCGGGATCTTCCCTCTAACTCTGACACCACGCCGTCGTGCTGTTGGAATCGCGAGAGGAGAACTACAATGTCCGCTGCCTGCTAGAACAAGGGAGAGGAAGGTCTTTATCGAGTACTGTAAGATCCCACCCTTATAAAGGTAAGGATCCCTGTGATTGCAATGCTAGTCCCTGGATCAATTGCTAGCATCCACAGTTCAAGATGAAGTACACAGAAACAAAGGTCATTATTACAACGTCATTCCAGAGATAACATAGTCTTTTACAACTCCATAGCCATAGGCTAGTACAAGAGTTTAACTTAACAAGATAAAATAGAAGTCTTCATCTTCATGTGCCACGGGCAAGCATGTTGAGTGTAGACTCATAACCCCTAATCATCATTAGAGTAACCTGCAACATCACAAGTTACAGCCACAGTGGATCAATACATTGGAATAGTATTGGCAAGTGATACCTTAGTAGAATATTAACATCTAGTTACTACATGAATTTGGCTAAGTGTAGCTTAGGCTTGCTTTTCTCAAAATAAGTTTTACCTATCAGTTGAAAACACTAAGTTTTCTTTGACAAAACTTTCCCAAGGAACCACCAATAGAAATTGGTGATCCTTCACCCTTGTTCAACCACAAGTTTTAACTTAGAAAATTGGGATGAGGAGATTCTTGATAGCTTCCATGTCTTGATGCTCAAATTGTCCAATACCAGGGACATGGCTAAGTACTTAGATTCTTCCATCTGCAGAGGTTGTGCACTTTACCCACAAGACTTGATTTTCACCAAGAGAGGACCCTTCAGAAGCCTTCCCTTAGACCAAATGGACGCGTTCCAACCTATCATCCCACTACCACCAGCTGTCCAAATGGCTAAGTTATTGCAACCTATATGATCCAGGCAGAGCCCATAATGCCATGTGGCTGCACTAGAAGCTTCTTAACATTTGGCATCTCAAATCGCTTTGTTCCTGGGTGGCATTCCACAAGTGAGAGACACAAGGTAAACCATAGAAATGGACCTTGTGTAACCACTCAACACAAACCATTCTTTCCATTCCACCCATGTGTTTCATTCACTTAGTTGTTTTATTAAGCAAAACATAAGTCAAAGACTTAGAAATATTTCTCATAGCATGAATATATAATCCACCCTCGGTTTCTACTAGCTAGACTAAGCATGGCAATAGCAAGTATCTTAACTTAAAGGAAATTCTAACAATTCTACAACTACTAGGATTCCCAAGCATAGCATATTGATACTTAGCAAAATATTCATGAAAGCCCTATACAAAATAATTCTAATGCATAGGTAAAAATATTGGGACAAAAATAAATGAAGCACCACTTGCCTTGGTAGTTGGGGGAGTAGCAACAATCTTCACAACCACAATCACTATTAGCACCAAAATCTACACATAAAATGATAGCACCAAATTCACATAAAAAATATACAAGCAAAAATATATGAATGCATGCAAATGCCATGTGATGATTTTCTACACCAAACAAGACAAGTATACAGTACGGAATCATAAACAAAACAAATACACACCAATTAAACCTTATTTAGTCTTTAAATCATTTTTCAAATAATTTCTATACTCAAAATAAGCCTATAAATGTCTCTGCAAAAATAACCAATTTTAAAGAAGCAAAACATTAAACATATTGAATGGTTGGATAGAATTCTTTCTCCTGATTCCAATGATATACAATTTGCAAAATTTAAACGTGTGGATCAAAAGTTATGAATTTTGCAAGTTTGAACTTATAATAGAAAAGTTTCTGTCTTTTTAAATATAACTCATGCCACGCGGCAGCGTCTGATTGGACGGTACCGGTTCGCGCTGGATCACACTCGTAATGGCTCAGATCCATCTGACCAAGAACTGGCGGCGCAAATGGCTACCGCGGTGGCTGCGCGTCTGCCGGCAATATTCCGGCGAGACCAGTGGGGCAGGGGGGGTCGGGCGTGTGCTTACCGAGACCGCGGGAATGTGGGGATGCTCAACGTGTGGACGGGCAGGGTCGGGGCGCACGGACACAGCAGCAGGACCTCGTCGGAGTTGCTGGCGGCGGCGGGTGCTTGCAAACGAGGTAGTTGCCGAGGCTCTGGATCGCCCTAGCACGAATCAGATGAGTCAGGAGGTGCGCAAGGTCATGGCGAACACGATAGCATCGAGGAGAAGGCAAGGGGTGGTCGGGCTTTACCTAGATTGCTCGTCGGAGTCGAGCGGTGGTTCTGTCGCTTGCGGGCGCGAACGGGGACGGCGACCTGGATCACCAGAAGACAAACAAATGGCATCAGAAGGTGTGCGTGGACACGAGGGTCTCAATCGTTTGAACCAGAGGCAGAGGGGCGGTCGGAGCTCACCGTAATCGCACGCCGGAGTTCATCGAGCAGCGGTGGTTTGAGCTCGAATGCGAGCAGCCTGGTGGCGATTACTGGGTGGGGTTTGAGGGGAAATGGTCGCGACGGCGTGGGGTTTAAGTAACAGGTGAGGGCTGGGCGAATTAGAAGGAACTGATTCGGTTTAAATTCGCGAGGTAACGGGGGGCGACGACGTGTTCATCGCGCGGGTTCTGGGGAGGACGACGACGACGTGGCGTTTGGGCCAGTGGTTAGTGTCTGGTGGGTTGGTTTGACGCGGGTGAGAGAGAGAAGGGGAGGGAAATGGCCCGGGTGGGATTAGTGGGATGGATTCTGTGCTGGGCCAAATTGGCAGCACCGGCCTTTCTGTTTTCTTTATTCTTTTTCTATTTCTATTTTGATTTTCAGGAAACATTTTCAAATGAGTTTCAAATAAGTTTGAATTCAAACCACTTCTGGATTTTTATAAATTTAAATTAGTACACATTAACAATGTTGCACACTTGAAAATAATTTGGCACATTGGAATTTTAAAATAGACAATGTCTTTATCAATTGCTTAGTAAGGACATAAACATGGTTTTAAATTTGTTCTTTGTTTTGAAATCTTTGTCCAAGCTTTGGAAAACATCAATCAACCATAGGATCAAATATCTTTGGTTTAAAACAAATAATCTCATATTAGAGAGTAACATTGGGCCCATGCCTTGCTTACATAAAATAATAGACATTCAAATGCTCCTGTTTTTGTAATGACTTTGAACATGATCCTAAAATGATTATGAATGCATGGATGATATGCAAACTTTGAAATCATGATTTTAGGGATGTTAGAAATCTAACCCCCTTAAGGTGAATCTCGCCCTCGAGATTAGGATTGGCTAGCAAATAGGTGAGGGTGGTCTTTCCGAAGGTCATCTTCTCTTTCCCATGTTGCTTCTTCTTCAGAATGATGGTTCCACTATACTTTGCAGAATTTGATAGTCTTTGTCTGAGTAGCTCTTTCTGCAGTCTCAAGAATTTTGATAGGCTTCTCCTCATAGGTGAGATCACTTTCCAATTGGACCTCTTCCAAAGGTATAGTATCCTTCAAAGAAGTCTCTTCCATCTCTGGATGGCATTTCTTAAGCTGACTCACATGAAACACATTGTGAACGGCAGACAATGATTCCGGCAATTCAATCTCATAAGCTACTTCTCCTTTACAACTCAGAATCTAGAATGGTCCAACATATCTACGGGCCAATTTTCCTTTGACTCCGAATCTCTTCACTCCACGAAGTGGTGACACTCTAGGATAAGCTCTATCACCCACTTCATAGGTGACTTCTCTACGCTTAGGATCTGCGTAGCTCTTCTGCAGGACTGTGCTATCTTCAATCTGTTCTTTACTAGCTTGACTTTCTCTTCAGCCTCTTTGATTAGTTCTGGCCCGAACAAGTTTCTTTCTCCCACACCATTCCATAGTAATGGGGTAGTACACTTCCTTCCATAGAGAAATTCAAACGGTGCCATCTCAATACTGGCTTGATAGCTGTTATTGTAAGAGAATTCTGCGTAAGGTAGACTTTCATCCCAACTAGCTCCATAGTCTAGGGCACATGCCCTCAACATATCCTCTAGAATCTGGTTGGTCCTTTCTGTCTGTCCATCAGTCTGGGGATGGAAAGCGGTACTGAATCCCAATCTCGTTCCCAATGACTCATGCAGTTGCCTCCAAAAATGAGAAGTGAACTGAGTTCCCCTATCAGACACAATACTCTTGGGTACTCCATGCAGACACACAATCCTATTCATATAGATCTTGGCCAACTTATCACTTGTATAGGTTGTCTTCACGGGTATGAAATGAGCCACTTTAGTTAGGCGATCCACTACCACCCAAATAGAATCATATCCTGACCTGGTCCTTGGCAATCCGGTGATGAAGTCCACGCCAATCTTGTCCCACTTCCAATCAGGAATAGGTAGTGGTTGTAGCAATCCTGCTGGTTTCTGATGTTCCGCTTTCACTCTACTACACACATCACACAAAGCAATATGTTCGGCGATGTCCTTCTTGAGATTGTTCCACCAAAATCTTTCCTTCATATCCATGTACATTTTGGTGTTACCCTGATGAATGGAATATGGTGGGTTGTGTGCTTCTTGTAAAATCAGTTTCCGAAGCTCCGGATCTTGCAGAACACAAATACGTTTACCATACCATAAAGCACCATGTTCGTCTTCATGGAATCCTTTGGCTTTTCCCTTGCCAATCTTTTCCTTAATCTCTTCGATTTCCTTGTCCGTATTTTGGTCTTCCTTGATCTTGTCCAACAAGGTGGGTTGAACATCCAATGACATGAGATGTCCTTAAGGCATAATATCCAATCTGAGGTCTCTAAATTGGGCACACAGATCATCTGGCAACTCTCCCTTAGTAAGGCCATTCACAAATACTTTATGGCTTAGTGCATCCGCTACAACATTTGCTTTACCGGGATGGTATTGCAAACTCAAGTCATAGTCCTTGATGAGTTCTAGCCATCTCCTTTGTCTCATGTTAATTTCTTTCTGAGTGAAGATATACTTCAAACATTTGTGATCTGTGAACACTTCACATCGTTTCCCCAAAAGATAATGTCTCCATGTTTTGAGTGCATGGACAACAGAGGCTAACTCCAAATCATGAGTAGGGTAATTTACCTCATGAGTTTTGAGTTGTCTCGAGGCATAAGACACAACTTTCCCTTCTTACATTAGAACTGCACCTAATCCATGATGAGATGCATCACAATACACTTGGAAATCTTTCTCCAAATCTGGCAGACATAGGACTGGTGCTGTCACTAGTCTCTTTTTCAATTCTTGGAAACTGAGTTCACATCCTTTAGACCAAGAAAACTTCTTGTCTTTCTTTAGTAACTCTGTCATTGGCTTAGCTACCTTGGAGAAATTCTTAATGAACCTTTTGTAGTATCCTGCCAAGCCAAGGAAACTACGAACTTCTTTCACTGACTTAGGAGATTCCCATTCAGTTACAGCTGACACTTTTGCGGGATCAACCGCTACACCATCTCCTGACACAACGTGTCCAAGAAATCCAACTTCATTCAACCAGAATTCACACTTGCTGAATTTGGCATACAGCTTATGCTCTCTAAGCTTCTCAAGTATCAAACGCAAATGTCCTTCATGCTCTTCTTTGCTCTTGGAGTAGATCAAAATGTCATTGATGAAAACGACAACAAATTTGTCAAGGAACTCCATGAACACCTTGTTCATCATATTCATGAAGTAAGCTGGTGCATTGGTCAAACCAAATGGCATCACTATATACTCATACAATCCATACCTAGTGGTGAAAGCTGTCTTAGGTATGTCTTGTTCCCTTATCTTAAGCTGAAAATAACCTGACCGGAGATCAATCTTTGAGAACACATAGGCTCCTTCTAGCTGATCAAACAAGTCATTGATTCTGGGCAAAGGATATTTCTTCTTGATAGTCACCTCATTGAGTGAACGATAATCTATGCATAACCTTTGACTTCTATCTTTCTTTTCCACAAACAAGACTGGTGCTACCCAAGATGAAGAACTTGGTTGAATAAATCCTTTCTACAACTATTCTCCAAGTTGTTTCTTGAGTTCTTTCAACTCATCAACTGACATCTTGTAAGGTCTCTTTGCTATTGGTCCTGATCCTGGCAGCAAGTCAATCAGAAATTCTACATCTCTATCTAGTGGCATTCCCGGCAATTCTTCCGAAAACACATCCGGATATTCTCTCACAATTGGCACACTGTCTATGCTAACCCCCTTAAGAGAATTTAGCTTACTCCCTTTTGATTCAAAGTTAGTCTTGAATCTAATCCTTTTATTTTCTGGGGTTGTGAGTGTGACAATATGATTGACACAACCTAGCACTCCCTTGTACTTAGTCATCCAGTCCATTCCCAAAATGACATCCAATCCTTGGGAATTTAGGATTATCAGATTAATGGGAAACTTATAATTCCCAAACTCTATGACTAGGTCATGACATCCTGAGTTCACTATCATTTCTCCACCAGGAGAACTTACTTTTATAGGACACCTAATAGTTTCAACTGGAAGTTCATTTCTATCAACAAATGCTCTTGATATGAATGAATGCGATGCGCTAGTATCAAAAAGAACAAGTGCTAGAACAGAATTGTGACACCCCCGGGATCAGGGCTAAACAAATCCCAGACCTCCGTCTAATATAAGCTTAACCTTGAGGTCAAGAATATCCAGTGAAGAATCGGTAACACAGTAGTGACCCTATGACACAAAATTTATTACAGCAAGCTCATAACTGAGCAGAGAACCAAATTATTACAAGCGGAGGTTACTGACCACAAACATCAAATAGTGGAAGGAAAATTATGCTATTAAGTATAACAAACTTAACAAATCGCCTAAGAGGCCTGAAGCATAACGATGACGTCCCAGCCCATAGATTCCAGGCTGCCGGCCGGGAACCCCAAGCTACTCGTCGATGTCGATGTAGTACGGAACCCGTCTTCAGATGAACACTTACTCTGCCAAAAGTATCAACAAAGCAATGGTGAGTACATGGTGTACTCCGCAAGACTTCTGGCTAGTGGAGTTGTTTTGCATAAAGCCATCTTTTGTTTATAAAACAAGAGAGAGAAGAAGCTCGTCTATTCAGAGTATTTTAAAAGGGGATAAGAGAGTGACATCTCTGAAATATTGATCATCATCTTTTGATATCCACCGAATCATCATCATCATCTCCTGAACCAGGATCACCCCCTCGTACCCATGAGGAAGCATCCTTAACAAACATTAGTTGCCAAGTTTTACGATTAGGTTCATGTTCTCTATGATCTCCCATCCGTTCCCAAGTCGTCCATAACCGTGGACACGGCTTTCCGAAATATTATTACCCTAAAGGGGTGTATAACTTTACCCACACGTACCAACCGACTCTTATTGCCACTTGACACACTTCCTTGGTGTGCTGACAGAGGGTGTGGTTGGACACGACCTTTACCTTGCTTTCGCCGAGACCATGAGTCACACAATAAGTATGGTTCCGCCGTAACGGGTCAAATCCCGAAGCCGGTACTTAAAGATGTGAGGCGAGGTTGGTTTACTAGGGGCGCCATCTACCCCAAGAACCCTCGGCCACGCTTACCTACCTGTTATGAATGCACCAACTTCACCCGGCAAATCTTTCAAAAGATTTTCTATGCAAAATGTCGAATGGAACGCCCGAACTATGTGACTCATGGAATCTACTAGGCAAGTTAGTCAATCATGGGGTCCCCATTTAGCCTGTGTGGTTGTACGCTCGTCTTGGTTCAAGAGGAAAGAACCCAGGGTCCTAAGGGTGGCGAGCATGGGACTAGAAAAACCACATCCCCCCGTGGCCTCCCATACAAGCCTTAGCATATTTAATCTCATATCTCTGATCTCATCTCATCATGTTCTCCTGTCATACTAGATTCTCTACATCTGATACATCATCTGGATGGACCAAACTCAAAAGCTATGCATGGCTAAGCAGACACAGATATAAGCTCTAGCAGTGCACACACGCCAAACCTAGTTATGCGAGGAGAAGTGGATCAGGTAATATAAGCTCAAAGGGAGTATGCAATAGATAGGATACTCTATCTATCGATAAAAGACCACAGTAGAATCGTATGCAACATGGCAAGAATGGAAATGCTTTCGAAATCATAGGATCATATCATGGTGGGGCTATGCTTGCCTTTGACAGTTGATAGCAGATAAAAAGATCTTCGGAAGCCTTGAACTTGACTTGGTTAGAGTTGGTCAAGTATTGTTCGTCGATCTTCGATCTTTGATCTTCAATCTTCAACGGTGTTGATCTCTGGCTTCGATCTCGATCTCGATCTCGTATTCCACCGGAAAGAACCAAACACCGGAAAGAGAGGGGAAACAATCAACAATGGCATCGATGCAATGCTCAAACAAGGATGATGATATGACAAGTTGAATTGTATTGAAAAGTAACCCTAAGGCATGCTCGACAAATTAAACGGGGTTCCGAGGGGTACAAACCCTAATTCGGGAAAACCCCGGATTCATATGAGAGGGGTTGTTTTGTTGTTCTAATTAAACTTTTCATGTAAGTTGTATATCAATGCATGATTATAATGCTATGAGACAGGTCTCATTTTTCTGAACATTTTGGTATATTATTTGTATTTTTAGGAGTTAAAATGAATTAGTTATGAATTTCTCCATTTTTAATTCATTTTAAATCATTTTTGGAATATTATAAAATAATTTACATTTTAGAATTACTTTTAACATTTTATTAAAACAGAAAACATTTCTGATATTATTTATCTCACTTACAGGGTGGACCCACCTGTCAGTTATTATACAATTACTGAAATGATTTACAAAAATTAATAAAATAAAAGAAAAGGGATATGACATCAGCATGAAATGATTTACAAAAATTATCATGCTGATGTCATGAGGAGCTTGATCTCCAGATCGAAGCTCGATCCATCGACCGAGAGGACGCGGGCGAGCGAGGAGAGTCTTGTTCGACTCAGCGCATCACACTGAGCCAACCAGTGGTGGCGCCACCAATATTTGGCCACCGGAACATGGTCGACGGCGACCTTCTGCAGCGGCGGTCGGTGGCGCACAACGGGAGGGGGGCCGAACCAGGAAGCGAGGGGAGCAGAGGAGGATGCTGACATGACCAGCAGCTCACCGTGGTTGCAGTGGGAGGGTCGGTGAAGCTCGGGGCGGCCCGGAACGGCCGCAATCGACGATGATGGTGGCGACCGGCGCTCGGGAAGACGGTTCATTGCGAACGATTCCAGCCGCGTGAGGCCGATTCCATTGACGAGGGAGTCATGGCGACAAGGCGGAGCTCCTGGGCGTCACGGCATGGCTCGGGGAGGCCGGAGGTGCCAGTGCGACGGCGGTCTGCAGAGCTAGGGTTTTGGGCTTGCGCTTGCTGCGAATAGGAAACGAGGAAGAGGAAGAAGTGGCGGCTAGAGTTCTCCGACGGCGACTCTTGAGATCTTGTAGATGCCCGGGGGCGGCGGCGTGCATCTCCATGCCAGCGAGCAACGCGGTGGCGCCAGCGAGGTGCTTCCGACGCGGCCGGAGGTGGACGACAGGGATAGATCAGACGAAGCGGTATGTGGTCCTGCGCCGGCTATGGGCTGCAGATGGGCTGCGGGAGAGAAGCACCGGCGACAGGGAGAGGGGAGAGGAAACTGGGCTGCGGCCCAGGGAGCTCTGGATCCAGTTTTTTAGTAGAACATTTTTCTATTTTCTGTAATTCTTTTCTTTTTTTATTTCATTTCAAATTCTGTTTTTGAATCATTCAAAAATACCAAGAGTTTGTATAAAACATATAAAACATTGTGGGGCCCTTCTATTCCTTTTGGGCTCCAACATTTTTGGTAGTTTTTTTTCAAATACTAAACTATTTTGAATTGATCTCAAATAGAAAGGAAAGGGTTAGGGTTTAGGGTTTTGCTTATTCTTCTTTAATGCAAAGTTTAAAAAGATGATGCTCATGCAATGCACAATCAACCCTAAATAATGATTAATTAAAACTGGGGTGTTACAAGAATTGAGTTTGAACTTACCAGCCACAGCATCAGGTTCCTCATAGATCTCTTCCACATTGATGTGGTTCACCTGTCCTTTCTGGAAAGGTTTGGGCTTGCTGGCACCTTCAACTTTATTTGGGCACTCATTTGCATAATGCCCCATCTTATTACACTTGAAACATTCAACCTGACTGAGATCCTTCTTAATAGGCTGGCTTCCACTACCACTTCCACTTCCATTGTGGTGGCCTTGTATCCACCCTTGTGGTTCTTGTACTTGTTGTTATCATGACTACGGTGATGCTTGTTGTCATGATGGCGGTTGTGGCTGTGGTGGTTGTTGTACTTTCCATGTTTGTGGGATCCAGAACTCCCACTATCATTATGATGGGAACGCTTGTGAGACAATCCCGAGCTATGCTTGTCAGAGCTGTGCTTCCTCTTTCTGCTTTCAACCTGTTTCATCTTGTTCTCCAAGATGGTAGCCTTGTTACAAAGTGATTGGTAGGTGGGGACATATGCCATAGATAACTGCCGATTCAGTTCATCATTTAGTCCTTTGAGGAATTTCTCTTTCCTCTTGGCATCAGTATCAACTTCATCCGATGCATATCATGCCAGATTGTTGAACTTCCTCAATATATTCAGCCACGCTGTGGTGGCGCTGCTTCAAGTTATGGAACTCCTTCAAACTCATCACTCCGGATGAGATGTGAGCTGTACGAAACCAGCTACAAAGATAGCCCATGTCACATCCTCAATGGGAGTGGTGATCTGGAAGTTATCCCACCAAGTAGCTGCTGGTCCTTTCAACAGATGTGCTGCAAACCTGAATTTCTCCTTGTCGGTGCAGCCGACAGTTACCAAATCCTTGTTCACCGAACGTAGCCAATCATTGGCCACCATGGGATCAGTGGTTCCTGAGAACTTTGCAGGCCTCAGTCTTAGGAATCTGGTGAGCATGTCAAACCCTGGTGGATTGTTCTGATTGTTGTTGTTGTTGTTGTTGTTGTTGTTTTTGTTGTTGTTTTTGTTCTGATTCTGCATAAAAGTGGTCATCTTCTGCATCAGCTGTGCCTGTGTTGTCATTAGCTGCTGCATCTCGGGGGTGACATTGTTGTTGTTTGGGTTGGGGTTGGCATGTCGAGGAGGCATATGTGGTTTTCATAAGGATAAGAATGAGATACCCATAGATGCTTAACATGCACAATACATTACATAGACAATCACCAAAACAAGCATCAAAATAATCATAAGGTTCAACGACATAAACAACAACTTTAAAGAAGTAAACACACCATAGCAAGCCACCCACATGTTGGATGGTCATTGCGACTCAAAAATCATAAGCATGGTAAATGAAAGATAAATGAGTAGTCATCGCTACTCCTCTGCATCAACCTCCTCATCAACAAGTGTAAGACCTGCATTCTCCATAGCGGTCTTGTATTCCTCGACATTGGTAGTCAAGGCCTCTATCTTGGCCTTAAGAGCCCTCTTCTATGAACGAAGTCTCTCAATCACACCCTGCTGATGCTCGAGCTCGAAGTCCTTGGCCTCTAGTTCTGCATTCATCTCTCGAATCCTCTTGTTCCTGTCTTGGACTCTTTTCTCTTGGTTCTTGAACTTCCTGTCCTGGCTCTCAAACTTGGCCTCCATTTCCTTGACTATCTCGTCTTGCTCCGCGAAGAGCTTTTCCTTCTCACGAAGTTGCACCTGTAGCTCGTCATTGCTAAGCATGACGTTGGTCCTATCGGTATCTAGGTGCCTAATGAGAACCTCTAGGTCCTGAAGGTACAGACGAATCGGCTCCACCGTCTCTCTAGCGGCAACCTCGAATTCAATAGCCTCACCCTCCTCGTCGCGTCTTCCGAAGGCGTGAAAGTAAGTACCTCTAAGCTCCCTGGAGTGCCTCCCTACCAGACGCCCAAGTAAGTCCTGCATGACTACATCTAAGCCTCTCTCCTTGTCGTCATGCATTAGCTTGAAAGTGATAGCCTCCGTGGCTGGCTTAGTCTGGCGTTCTTGCTGAGTAACTTTGAAGCCCCAAAGGTCCTTCTTCTCAAACTTGGTGAGGGGAAGCGTCATGATGCTAGGGAGCAGAAGGTTGAGCACACTAGTGAGCTCAATAAGACGAGTGCCAAAACGAGTTCCCTTGAACTCTTCATCCGTGCTTATAGTAACATTAGGCATCTATTCTATAAGATAGAGAAAAGTTAGAATCAACATCAATAGAGAAAATTCACAAGACAAAGTATCACAAGCATATCTTTGGCAATAATCACACAAGTCATGGCATACCTAAATCCATTACAAGCATCCAAGGTTCAACAACTTAGATAATTTTTTTGGAAATAAAACGATAAGTGTGGTGGTCCAACTAACGAAGTACATTACAATCCCATCTCACTTGCCAAGTTGGCTAACAGGGCATCCCTAGAGGCAATCTGTCGATCCTGATCACATGACTCCATTGCTAAGTCTATGATGTCCTCTCTTAAAAGTTGGTTGGTAGCCTCTAACTCTTGGGCATGCTTCTTTTCTTCCCTAAGATTATTTTGGGTGTTAAGCATTCTGCACTTGAGTCTATCACGAAGCTCCTTGATGGCCTTCCAAGATGCATCTCTTGCAGAGTCAAAGAATGTGGTGTGCATTAATGAGTTGGCGACCATGCAGAATCCTGATTCCTTGTGGTTGTCTTCCTTGTTTTTGTACAAGTGAAGTTGCACCCACCAGTATTCTACTCCTTCATCCATCACGGGAAATCCTTTGTACACAGCTGCACCACGTATTCCCATGGCAACCATGAGGTCCTTGAGGCCTTTTGGGAATTCTATCTCACAATCCAAGGTCATAGTCATGAGTGGTCCCTTCCTCACGACTTCGTTGATGGAGTTCATCTACAAATAGATATGAGAAAGAAGATTAGAAAAGTTTTACGAGAAGAAAAAGACAAGTGTGGATATGATTGAAAACTTTTCCTTAGTGGTTTCTAATCCAATCCTAGGGTTATAATCCTACAGGCAACACAGTTCTCTGATACCATTTGTAAGATCCCACCCTTATAAAGGTAATGATCCCTGTGATTGCAATGCTAGTCCCTGGATCAATTGCTAGCATCCACAGTTCAAGATGAAGTACACCGAAACAAAGGTCATTATTACAACGTCATTCCAGAGATAACACAGTCTTTTACAACTCCATAGCCATAGGCTAGTACAAGAGTTTAACTTAACAAGATAAAATATAAGTCTTCATCTTCATGTGCCACAGGCAAGCATGTTGAGTGTAGACTCATAGCCCCTAATCATTATTAGAGTAACCTGCAACATCACAAGTTACAGCCACAGTGGGTCAATACATTGGAATAGTATTGGCAAGTGATACCTTAGTAGAATATTAACATCTAGTTACTACATGAATTTGGCTAAGTGTAGCTTAGGCTTGCTTTTCTCAAAATAAGTTTTACCTATCAGTTGAAAACACTAAGTTTTCTTTGACAAAACTTTCCCAAGGAACCACCAATAGAAATTGGTGATCCTTCACCCTTGTTCAACCACAAGTTTTAACTTAGAAAATTGGGATGAGGAGATTCTTGATAGCTTCCATGTCTTGATGCTCAAATTGTCCAATACCAGGGACATGGCTAAGTACTTAGATTCTTCCATCTGCAGAGGTTGTGCACTTTACCCACAAGACTTGATTTTCACCAAGAGAGGACCCTTCAGAAGCCTTCCCTTAGACCAAATGGACGCGTTCCAACCTATCATACCACTACCACCAACTGTCCAAATGGCTAAGTTATTGCAACCTATATGATCCAGGCAGAGCCCATAATGCCATGTGGCTGCACTAGAAGCTTCTTAACATTTGGCATCTCAAATCCCTTTGTTCCTGGGTGGCATTCCACAAGTGAGATACACAAGGTAAACCATAGAAATGGGCCTTGTGTAACCACTCAACCCAAACCATTCTTTCCATTCCACCCATGTGTTTCATTCACTTAGTTGTTTTATTAAGCAAAACATAAGTCAAAGACTTAGAAATATTTCTCATAGCACGAATATATAATCCACCCTCGGTTTCTACTAGCTAGGCTAAGCATGGCAATAACAAGTATCTTAACTTAAAGGAAATTCTAACAATTCTATAACTACTAGGATTTCCCAAGCATAGCATATTGATACTTAGCAAAATATTCATGAAAGCTCTATACAAAATAATTCTAATGCATAGGTAAAAATATTGGGACAAAAATAAATGAAGCACCACTTGCCTTGGTAGTTGGGGGAGTAGCAACAATCTTCACAACCACAATCACTATTAGTACCAAAATCTACACATAAAATGATAGCACCAAATTCACATAAAAAATATACAAGAAAAAATATATGAATGCATGCAAATGCCATGTGATGATTTTCTACACCAAACAAGACAAGTATACAGTACTGAATCATAAACAAAACAAATACACACCAATTAAACCTTATTTAGTCTTTAAATCATTTTTCAAATAATTTCTATACTCAAAATAAGCCTATAAATGTCTCTGCAAAAATAACCAATTTTAAAGAAGCAAAACATTAAACATATTGAATGGTTGGATAGAATTCTTTCTCCTGATTCCAATGATATACAATTTGCAAAATTTAAACGTGTGTATCAAAAGTTATGAATTTTGCAAGTTTGAACTTATAATAGAAAAGTTTCTGTCTTTTTAAATATAACTCATGCCACGCGGCAGCGTCTGATTGGACGGTACCGGTTCGCGCTGGACCACGCTCGTAATGGCTCAGATCCATCTGACCAAGAACTGGCGGCGCAAATGGCTGCCGTGGTGGCTGCGCGTCTGCCGGCAATATTCCGGTGAGACCAGAGGGGCAGGGGGGTCGGGTGTGTGCTTACCGAGACCGCGGGAATGTGGGGATGCTCAACGTGTGGACGGGCAGGGTCGGGGCGCACGGACACAGCAGCAGGACCTCGGCGGGTGCTTGCAAACGAGGTAGTTGCCGAGGCTCTGGATCTCCCTAGCACGAATCAAATGAGTCAGGAGGTGCGCAAGGTCATGGCGAACACGATAGCATCGAGGAGAAGGCAAGGGGTGGTCGGGCTTTACCTAGATTGCTCGTCGGAGTCGAGCGGTGGTTCTGTCGCTTGCGGGCGCGAACGGGGACGACGACCTGGATCACCAGAAGACAAACAAATGGCATCATAAGGTGTGCGTGGACACGAGGGTCTCAATCATTTGAACCAGAGGCAGAGGGGCGGTCAGAGCTCACCGTAATCGCACGCCGGAGTTCGTCGGGCAGCGGCGGTTTGAGCTCAAATGCGAGCAGCCTGGTGGCGATTACTGGGTGGGGTTTGAGGGGAAATGGTCGCGACGGTGTGGGGTTTAAGTAGCAGGTGAGGGCTGGGTGAATTACTGGCGAAATCAAAGGAATTGATTCGTTTTAAATTCGCGAGGTAACGGGTGGCGACGACGTGTTCATCGCGCGGGTTCTGGGGAGGACGATGACGACGTGGCGTTGGGGCCACTGGTCAGTGTCTGGTGGGTTGGTTCGACGCGGGTGAGAGAGAGGGGGAGGGAAATGGCCCGGGTGGGCTTAGTGGGCTGGATTCTGTGCTGGGCCAAATTGGCAGCGCCGACCTTTCTATTTTCTTTATTCTTTTCTATTTCTATTTTGATTTTGATTCTCAGGAAACATTTTCAAATGAGTTTCAAATAAGTTTGAATTCAAACCACTTCTGGATTTTTATAAAGTGAAATTAGTACACATTTAGCTGCAGAACAATGTTGTACACTTGAAAATAATTTGGCACATTGGAATTTTAAAATAGACAATGTCTTTATCAATTGCTTAGTAAGGACATAAAAATGGTTTTAAATTTGTCCTTTGTTTTGAAATCTTTATCCAAGCTTTGGAAAACATCAATCAACCATAGGATCAAATATCTTTGGTTTAAAACAAATAATCTCA
This sequence comes from Avena sativa, assembly GCA_916181665.1. Lineage (NCBI taxonomy): Eukaryota > Viridiplantae > Streptophyta > Magnoliopsida > Poales > Poaceae > Avena > Avena sativa. The sequence continues at coordinate 131,950,302 of OV702298.1, forward strand.
TATTAGAGAGTAACATTGGGCCAATGCCTTGCTTACATAAAATAATAGACATTCAAATGCTCCTGTTTTTGTAATGACTTTGAAAATGATCCTAAAATGATTATGAATGCATGGATGATATGCAAACTTTGAAATCATGATTTTAGGGATGTTACAAGTACCGAACGTGTGACCGACTACGGAGCGCTGCCGGAACGCGTGTTGGAAGGATCGTCTACGCGATCTTGAGATCGGCAAGGTGAACGACTATATCACCCACGAGAATCTGCTCTCGTTAACCGCTTTGGAATCTTGGCTTGTGTGTGTTCATGCGGTAGAATTTTTTTGTTTTCCATGCTACGAACCCCTATAGTGGTATCAGATCCATGTCTATATGTAGATCTGTTGCACGATTAGAACACAATGGTTATTGTGGCGGCGGTGCTTTTATTATCAATTGCTTTTTGTGTACTTTATGTAGGGTTCACAGCATAGAAAACAAAATTTTTCCTACGATGGGAACAAAGCACCAAGATCTATCTACTAGATACAAGCAACAAGTGGATATACATCCATAGAATACATACCCTCGAAGACCGTATAGCATTAACGAGGTTGTACTCGTGGATGATGTAGTCGAATGCTTGCCGATCTCAAGATCGTGATGAAGTCCATCTGTTCCAGCACCATCATGTCCAACACTACAAAGAAGTGGTGCATCCGTGATTGCACACACGTCCGGGTACCCCGACAACCTCCGCGCCCTCGCTCCAGAGAAGCAGCAGAAGCAACAAATCCTTCCAGAAAAAGCCACTGAGAACATGTATCTCGCTAATCCGAGACCATGGGGGAATTCTAAAGGGGGGAGAGAGATCCTTCGCGAGGAGGTGTGAGATGAGAGGAGGGAGTGGGGTGCCTTTTATAGGGAGAGGGGGGCAGCCCCCTCCCATGGCGTGTCAGCCATGGAGGTGCCCCCACCTCTTCCACATTCATGTGGTGGAGCTCCCACTCACATAAATAGCCACCCACTCAAAATTCCACTCACCTCCATTAAATTTCCACCAAATTTAATGTAATCTCTCATTAAATAAAACTCTTTTATTTATTTATTCAGAATTTTTTTAATTACTTTAATTAACAAACATTCACATAAAACCCCTTGCTTGTATTCAATTTCACATGCAGAACCAGTTTCAGTAATTTCAACCGAAATAGTTTCGGTGTCTAGTGAAATAAATTCCTGCGCTTTCCTTTTTCTTTCTCTGGCATATTATTTGCTCCAAATGGTGTTGGTATCCCTTAAGTGTGTCAGCCTATGGTTTGCGAATAATGTAGACATGATCAAGACCCCTCTCCGATCAATAATCAGCAGCGGGACCTGGAGATCCGTTCTGACTCCCACATATTCAACGATGACTTATGTGATCGTGTGAACCTTATAAGCATGTAACTCAATCCCTTTGTCTCGCGATATATTACATGTCCGAGATTCGATCATCGGTATCTCCATACCTAGTTTGATCTCGTTACCGACATGTACTCTTTTCTCGTTCCCGTGATATAACATTCTAGTGATCAAATCACTTGCTTGCAACGTAACCAATATGATATCACCGAGAGGGCCCAGAGTATATCTCTCCGTCATCGGGATGGACAAATTACACTCTTAATCCATGAGCCTCAACATAACACCTTCGTAGCACTAAACCCATCTTTATAGTCACCCTGTTACGGTGTGACGTTTGATGTTATCAAGATACTCTTCCGGTGTTAGTGATTGACATGATATCATGGTCTAAGGACTAAGATTACTTCGTATGATGTTATAAGAATATAAACACAATGACCTTGATCATAATGCTATACTTTGGATGAATGTTCATCACACCGTTCCAATAATGTTGTGACTTCGTTATTAACAACATCCAATGTCCATGATCAGGAAACCTTTGATCATCTTGTTAATCAACAAGCTAGTTTATAAGAGAGGCATAACTAGGAACTTTTTGTTTATTAAACACACATGTATTAACGTTTCCATATTAATACAATTATAGCATGCAAAATAAACATTTATCATAAATAAGGAATACGATAATAACCACTTTATTATTTGTCTCTTGGGCATATTCCCTTCAATCTCCCACTTGCACTAGAGACAATAATCTATTTTGAAAAATTTGCATATTGAACACATATGGCTTTCCGGTGTTCCATATACGCGATTGCAAGTGGTTAACATAATCTACGGATTTGACGCTTTCAGGTCTGTGTGTATTTGTATGTCTTTGCGTCTCCACGCATCACTCATTCTCCAATGAGATGACATTGTATAAATTTGGTCTTTTGTTGAGACCTTTAGTTCCTTGGGGTTAAATCATGTCGATACTATTGTCGTATAATATATTTTTAGTGTTAGCCCGTTGTGAACCTTACCTTAGTTTGATAACAAACTACTTGACACAAATGCCCTCCTTTGCTGCTACTATAGCAGTCATATACTTAGCCTTTTGTTGTAGTATCCGTCATAATGTCTTAACTTTGGAATTCATCTAAATCCATCATGGAATCTCCTTTCCATTACATTGTGCCACCCATAGTTTAAATTGAGATAAACTTAATTTGTATCATGTGACAAAACTAGTGTCATGTTTCAATGAACTATTTGTCTCTTATACAAATGAAATATATTCTTAATCTTCCAAAAGATTATAAGAATATCCTTACTATCGTCCAATGATCATTTTATGATTCATTCTGGTATATGCTCATAACACTTAGAGCATAGGACATATCTGGATGTGTACATATCATGGTATGATTGATCAAAACATTCTTGTGATTTCACTCGTCAAGGGTCAAAGCACTTGAATCTTGTTTCACTTATCAAGTGTCGATACACTTGAATCTTGACTCAATTCTTTTCCATGTGACAAGAACTGTTTCTCGTCGTTTCTATATTGAACTCCTTCAATATCTCATATGTGTACTTTTGTTACAACCATATTAGCTTCACAGTCTATCCACTATAGACATTCATGCTAAATATTTGGGTTTCGCCTAAGTCTTCCATCAAAATTAAATTCTTAACCTTTGTTAATAAAATCATTTCCAATCAACAAGATGTCCTCCACATAATGTATTAGAAATATGTCTCAGCGCTTCCACTTAATTTCTTGCAAATGCAAGCATCTTCATCGTCTCCTGATGAAAACTCATTTTCATCATGGTGAAGATTCCAACTCCGCGATGCTTACTTTACCATTGAAGTTTGCATGCCCTTTTAGCATCCTTTGAATTAACAAAACACTTTGGATCGTGTCATGCGTCCTAGGTAACCATTCTTTTATAAGAACTTTGTTTTGTTTATTCATCTACCATATACCACATTATATGTAGTGGTTGTTACATTAATCCGTCTAGACTAAATATCACTATGAAAGATCCAATCTTGTCATAGTCAACTCCTTGAACATTATCGTAAAAAACTTTACGACATGTCGACTATTTCATAGATGTGAAATATCCATGTCTGTTTCTTTATGATCCAAATACGACCGATAGGTTTTTACACCTTTCTGGAGGGTCTTCCAAGTTCAAAACTTGATTTATCATGTATGGAACTATCACGGATTTTATGGCTTCAAGCCATTTGACGGAGTCAGGGCCCATCATCGCTTCTTTGCATGTAGTCGGTTCATCATTGTCAAACAATAATGATTTATTCTCAAATCTCAGTATTTGATTATTTATCCGACCTACTTGGTTCAATATGAACTTAGACCTCCGTGACCGCAACCTTTGAGGCACATGAGCCATGAGCATTGTGGCTGCCTCCGGAACATTTTCCGGCGTTGCGCAACTCAGCACATATAGCTAAGGTTCGTTAACCTTATCAAAGTTCTATTATCGTCCCACTTAACTTTTGTGAAAAATTCCTTTTTCAAGAAACTTCACATTTCAAGCGACAAACCCTTTTGTCCTCGGTGTTATGGAGGAATACCTAATGTTATTCAAAATAACCTACAAATACATGTTCATCCGACTTTGGTTGTAAACATCTTACTTATGCTTAGCATACCAAAATTTAAGAAAGGATAACTTGGGTTTTACCCCAAACCAGGTGTCATTTCAACAGATCAAGATGAAGCTCTTTTCAGTGTAAAAGCGATAGTCTCTAAATCTTTAATCTTTTAAAACATAATGGCTGTTTTATAAATAACACCATTGATCTAACCATGTCAAACAAGGTTTCATTACAAATCTCAAACACTCCATATTCCTATGGTGTTTCGGGAGATGTAAATCTAGGTGTTTTGCTAAACTTTCTACTCAAATAAATCCCTTTATGATGAAATCATAAATCATTTATTTTCTTGTTACACTTGTAACTCAAATAAATCCCTTTATGATAAAATCATAAATCATTTATTTTCTTGTTACAATGATTTTCCACTTCATCTTGAAAGTCTTTGAACGTTTTCAAATATTTCATACTTCTTTCTCATTAAGTGAATATTCACTCAAATTTCCGGAGAAAGCATATGAAGTTGAAATCCATCGCTTACGACTATACATAATGGACTACATACATCGATATGTATAAATTCCAATATTTTAGTCGTTCGTTCTTCTTTGGCCTTTGAACGAAGTTTTAATTATCCCGAGGAAAGTCTCACAAGTGTCACTTGATCAAATCAAAGACTCCAAAAATCCATGAAAATGGAGTTTCTTCCTGTTTTCTTTCCAATATAATTTAAACGGCGATTTCACTTCGTAAGTGATATTCCAATCATTTGTCTTGCGACATTTTAGCATTAGTTTTATGGATGTGATTTCTCCAACTAGATTTGTAAATCATCTATCTTATATGGAATACGGTAATTATTTGAACAACCTTTGTTCTCATATTACCTGATTTAAATAACTATTATTTGTCGTGGGAATGACCACGACAGATGCTGCAATCGGCAGCGAGTAGTAGAACATGGGGCAAGGGCGGCCAGCCATCTGCGGTGCGAGATGAGGGCTGAGACACCAGGGTTTACCCAGGTTCGGCCCCCCGGAGGGTAAAGACCTACTCCTGCTAGATTGTATTATGGTGAGAGTACAATGGGGCGAGCTCGACGGCTAGGCGGCGAGTCGCTTGGGTGTATGATGGAACGTACCCTCTATGCGTCCTCTAGGGAGGTTTATATAGACTCACCTCGCTAGGGTTTACAGATCACAACCGAATTAGTTAAGGATTCGGAGATTCTATGACCTAGTCCGACTGGGCCTAACTACGCTGGCCAGCTTCCATTCGCTTGAGTCCACGCCAAGTCTTGATCCAGTCGCCGTCCTGCAGGCCCACTCACTGACGCTTGGGCTAGTAGGAAACGTCCTGCTGGGTATACCCTGGTAGGCATATCCCCATCAGTAGTCCCCGAGGCCGTCGTTGATTTGTCGCAGGTGTTTGCTGGCAGTCGGAGTATGCGGGTCCAATGCGGACGCCTAGTCGAATCGGCGACGGACTCCTGAACAAAGGAAAGAACTAGTCATTTAGTCACAATAACGGCGACCAATCGTGCCGCAGCTCGGCGACCGGGTCGGCAAATACTTAGTCACTGTTATAGTGATCGGGTCGGCGAGTCGGCGAGTCGCTGGGAGCGGCGAGTCGGCGAGTCGCTGGGAGCGACGAGTCGAATAGTTGAAGTTGGACCGTCAATTGGGGTCAAACTAGCTGTTGGGTAATCCAACGGTAACTTCGGCGTAATTACCGCGTAGTAACGGCCCCCGAAACTGGCGGGTAGCAACCGCTATATAAGGGGAATGAAAGGCGAACAGGGAAACGCTTCTTCTTTCTTCCTCCGATTCCGCCCATCTCTGTTTCCCCATTCTGCACAGCAATCTAGAGATCCTCGACCTCCACGAATTCCCAACCGATGGCCCCCTCCACTGAGCCGTGGGGCAGATCCAAGTGCACTAAGGCGCTACTAGCATCCTTCGAGGAGGCTGGGATCCTCCGCGCCGACAGATGGCTCATCCCCGCGGCTGGAGAAGTGACTCCGGATTCGCGCGAGGGAGAGTTCATCTTCTTCACCAGCCACCTGGAGCGAGGGCTGGGCTTCCCAACTTCCCTCTTCTTCCGGTGTTTCTGCGCCTACTACGGAATATAGCCATCGGATCTGGGTCCGCATAGTATCGAGCAGCTCGCCATCTTCGTGGCGTTCTGCGAGTGCTATCTGGGCTGCAGGCCCTACTTTCCCCTGTGGCAAGACTTGTTCCACGGGAGAATCAGCCGCGAAGAGACAGGCGGCCCGATGCTAGCTGCGGGTGGCCTAACATTCCAGCTGAAGTCGAAGGCGTCGTTCTTCGATCTGATGCTGCCCGCTAAGGCGGCGAACGAGTGGAAAAAGTTCTGGTTCTATGTCACCGAGTCGACTCCAGGCGATGAAGTGGCGCTTCCAAGATACTCCGCCGACCGGCCCGAGCCGCGTCGGCTCCAGGTCGCCAAGCTCCCGCTGGACCAGCGGCTGGTTGTTGACGAAATGTTGCAAACCATCCGCGGTCTGAAGAAGAAAGGCCTCCAGACCATCAACGTCTACAACTGCTGGCTCGGGCGGCGGCTCGTGCCCTTGGCCAGCCGCGACCACTATATGTATGAGTATACGGGTAAGAACGACCCGACGAAGTCCTGCCTCGTTGAGAGGAGACTCAATGACTACACCCTGGCCCTGAAGAAGATCACTCAGGCGATGTATCTTGATGGGAAGGCCGGGGTCGCCCCTTATACTGCAAGGCGCTCAGCTCCAACGGTATGTTGTTATCCTGTTAACACTCGCAGTCGCAGCTTGTGCATTCGCGGTCGTGCTAAGTTCGTTCGTTTTTGTTGCAGTTGTTCCAAGTGGTGGAAGGGTGGCTTCCACCCGCGGATGACGAAAACTCGAGCTCGTCCGTCCAGGACGGAAGCGAGTCATCTCCCGCCAAATATGAAGCCGATAGTGACGGAGGCGATGGCGACGACAACGGAGAAGACGAGCCCGTGGAAGTTGCTGCCCCCACGGTTCGCAAAACCCGCGGGCAACACCAGGGCAAGCTCGAAGCGAGCAAGAGCCTCGAGCCCCACGATGAAGATGACGACGAGCTTCCCGAGCACACCTCACATCGCGAGGCCACACCGTCGAAGAAGAAGAAAGCTCCGCCGACGAAGAAGGCGAAGCCAGCGAGGCAGATATCTCTGCTCCGATCCGCGAGTAGCTCCGATGACACCAGCTCGGCTGAGGACGCAGCGGCACACGCGACCGTGGCTACAGGCACTACCGCCCCCAGGGACGAGGCGTCGCTGGCATTGTTGCCACCGCCATTCGCCCCAATTGTTAGCTTGGGGGCTGCTCCGGCCGCAGGGGCCTCGCCACCAAGGGGTGCTCCCGCGGCTGTTACCACGGAGGCTCCTGCCACGGCTTCATCTTCGAAGAAGCCATCAGTGTCTTGGGCACACGACGTGTTCGAGACGGGCCTTACTCGGAGGCTAGGGCCTGAGCTGGAGAAGCCGGCCAGTATCCGCACCGGTCTACGGTTCATACCAGTCGCCAAGTGAGTGCTGTTTGTCTGCTTATTTTCCGTTTTAGTCGGACAATCTTATTCATAAAACTGTTTCACAGGACTGGTGTTATAAAGATCGGCCATCCTTCTGTGGCCAAGGTTCCGCCAGTCGCCACCGAGGTGTCGGCGGATTCCTCGCGGAAGAGGAAAACCGACGACGTCGCTGCTCCCGCTGAAGGTGTTAAGAGGACGAAAGGCGACGACGTTGTCACGGTCTCTGATGACCCAGCGGTTGCTCCGAGCGATCCTCCGACTGCGGCGGAAGTGGCCTCGAAGACCAAGGAAGGTGTTGACTCACCCGATGTGGCCGAGCTGGCTCCGAGTGGCGCAGCGGCATCTGCAGCGACCTTCCCTCGCTTCATGGCAAAGGCGGCCACAGTGAGTACCTCGGCACCGACGAGCCGGATGCTTGGGGTCGCCGAGGTGGAGGTTGAGCAGCGTCGCGGCCATACTCCGGTCGTTCTTGTGTCTGTGGATGCGCTGGAGCTTCACGACATTCTAGGCGCTGCCATCCAGGTATGTCCAGTCCCCGAGGACCGGGCCACTGAATTTCAGTGGTCGGATTCTTAATGTTTTTATATCATCCAGTCCCCGAGTGCCTAGTCGCTGAATCTCAGCGGGTGGGCACTGAGGATTTTCATTGTCCAGTCCTCGAGTGCCTAGTCGATGAATTTCAGCGGGTGGGCACTTAGGAATTTCATTGTCCAGTCCCCGAGTGCCTAGTCGCTGAATTTTAGCGGGTGGGCACTTAGGAATTTCATTGTTGTTGACGTTGTAGTGTGTGCTCAGGGCCTGCAGCGCGAGTCGACCGAACGGCTCGCTGCAAAGTGTCGCTTGGAGAAGGAGCTCGTTGCCGTCCAGGAGGCGAACAGGGGGCTTCAAGCGGTTGCAACCGATGTGGAGGAGGTCCGTCGGGGCCTTGTCCCGGTGGGTGACTTGACGGCGGCTCAGTCCGCTTTGAGCGCGACCGAGAAGCGAGTCGCTGACCTGGAGCGTGAGCTCAAGGAGGCGAGGGCGGAAGCGAGCTCGGCGGAAGGGCGTGCGAAAGCTGCTGTTACTTCTGTCGCTGAAGAACGGAAAGTATCTGACGCGCTCGTTGCTGGGCTGCAGGACGACCTTTCTTCTCTTCAAAGTTTCATCACGGACCTCTGCCGCCCGCTAATTGGTAAACTCTCCTGCAGCCAATTTTCGGCGGCACTAACTATATTGTGATGTCGATATTTCGCTTACTGCTTGTTGATGTGCTGCAAGCCGGATTACTGACAACGTGGAAGAAGCGCAGTCGTATGACGCGCGACAGTGCGTGACCACCTTGGTCGACTCGGCCGCGTTGTCGGCGACTTGCCTTCGAGCATATCATCAGGAGATATTGCCCATGGAGGTGATCCCCAGTGATCTTGTCGAGGTATGGTGCTACCTGGAAAAGGCTCCATCGGTCATCGAGTTCATGACGTGGTCGGCCTTCCGGCGTGGGGAAGAGACGGCGCTCAGCCTTGGGCTTGCCCACTTCCCGGAGGATTTCGACCTCGACGATGTCACGAGCGGCTACCCCTCGTCAACGGGCTCGGTGGAGATTGTCGAGGTGTTGAAGCTGACGGACCGGGCCGTGGTGTACTCCGATCATGTTTGGGCGATGGGCGACCTCATCCCCTACCAGGAGACGGTTGTCGCCCCCAATGATCCTGAACCGAAGCATCGGGACTTCAAGGTCGAGCAGCCGTTCCATGCGGCGATGGCGGGCGAGCTGACGACGTACCCGTCAAACCCTTACGTGCCCTTCATCCGTAGCCGCAGGGATGGTGGCGCGTCTGCGTCAAAACCTGCAGAGTAGAAGTGTTGTGCCCTTGGGCGTTAGTACAAGATAACTATTGAACTTTCCTTGTATTTTGGAACAACTTTGTGCTGCTATAAAGGAAACTCGTGTTATTTTGACATTCGTTTTGCGATTTTGGATTTTGATTGAATGAGTCCCCGAGTGTGTCCGCCCTTTTTATGGGGTTTACCTCGTTGTTATATGTTTGTTAACTTTTAATGAGTTGAGGTCGACTCGCCATGGCTCGGAAAGCCAGTCGCAAGGCGACTCCCAGGGGTGCTCTTTACTTGACCATTTTCCCGGGCGCGAACGAGGTCGGGTTGCCGAGTCCCCAAGCGTGGTACTTGGTGGTTCTAGTCGCAGCTCCAAGGTAGGTGAGGACTAAGCGTGTCTTTGTTAGCGCGTCTCTCCTGCCTGATCCGGAGGATCAGTCGCGTGGCGAGTCCTGGGTGCGCTCTCATACTTGGCGTTTTTCCCTAGTCGCTCGTATTTGGCTGGGTGTCAGTCCCTGAGCGTGGTACTTGGCCGTTCGGATCGCTATGCCGAGGATGCGGAGGACCTTGGTCGCTGTGAGGAGCGAGTGCAGTTGTCTTGGCTCGGTGAGCCAGTCGGGCTAGGCGACTCCAATGGGGCTCCAGGTTGGCGTTTTTCGTGGACGTTACGAGGCCTGGAGTTTCCCAATGCCCTCGTACCGCACTACTTGGCCGTGCCGGTCGCTGTACCAGAGGTTGACTTCTGCGAATAGCATAACGCTGTTATTACGAGTGCGAGTGGCACAAGACACGGAGAGTAGACACATTTTCGGTAACCGATCTTTTTTATTTCATAGCGGGTGGAGAGTACATGTATGGAGTTCTAGGAGTAGAACTTCCGTAGGAGGTTTACATTCCATGGCCGCTTGACGTCGAGTTTTCCGTCTCCTCGGACGTCGGTGAGGTAGTAGGCATCGTTGCCTAGGACTCGCCCGATGGCGAATGGTCCCTCCCAAGGGGTGGAGAGCTTGTGCATGCCCTTGTTGTCCTGGATTAGGCGCAGTACCAGGTCGCCTTCCTAGAAAGTGCGAGTCCTTACTCGCTGGCTATGGTAGCGGCGGAGCCCTTGCTGGTAGATGGCGGTGCGGGAGCGAGATAGATCGCGTGCCTCGTCGAGCTGGTCGACGCTGTCTTGTCGTGCGAGTTCGTTTGCGGCCTCCGTGTAGTTGACCACCCTTGGTGAATCATGCTCGAGGTCAGTGGGCATGACTGCCTCGGCGCCGTACACCATGAAGAAGGGGGTGAATCCTGTCGACCTGTTGACGGAGGTGCGGATGCTCCAGACGACGGAGGGTAGCTCCTCGACCCAGCACCCGACGGTGCGCTCAAGTGGGACTTGGAGCCGTGGCTTCAGGCCATGGAGGATGCTCTGATTGGCGCATTCCGCCTGGCCATTGGACTCTGGGTGTGCGACTGAGGCGAGGTCGAGTCGAATGTGGTGTTCCTCGCAGAACTCGGCCATGGCTCCTTTGGCGAAGTTGGTGCCATTGTCCGTGATGATGCTGTTTGGGAAGCCGTAGCGATAGATGAGCTCGCGTAGGAACTTGGTGGCGGTCTTCCCGTCGCACTTGCGGACTGGCTTGGCCTCCACCCATTTTGTGAATTTGTCGACTGCGACTAGGAGGTGGGTGAAGTCGGAGGGGGCCTTCTTGAAGGGGCCTACCATGTCCATGCCCCATACGGAGAATGGCCAGGTGATGGGGATTGTCTTGAGCGCCGAGCTCGGCACGTGGGTCTGGTTGGCGTATTGCTGGCATCCGACGCACCGCTGGACGATGTCGACAGCGTCTGCGTGTGCGGTGAGCCAGTAGAAGCCGTGTCGCATAGCCTTTGCGACCAGAGAGCAGGCGCCGGCGTGGTGGCCGCAGTCGCCGGAGTGAATGTCTTGGAGGATTTTGCGTCCTTTAGCGGGTTGAACACAACGTTGGAACATGTCGGTCACGCTGCGCTTGTGGAGCTCGCCGTTGATGATGGCGAAGGATTTGCAGTGGCGTGCTATCATCCGGGCATCCGTTTCGTCCGCGGGCAGGGTGCCTCCCTCCAAGTAGGCGACATATGGCGCGGTCCAGTCGTTTGGCTCGACGATTAGTGCGACCAGGGCTGCTTCTGGTTGCAGCGGGATTCTGATGTCGATCTCCCTTGGGGGAGAGACGGAAGGCTTGGTGATGGTGTCGAGGAAGACGCCGGCGGGTGGTGCGAGTCGAGCCGAGCCGATGCGAGAGAGTGCGTCGGCTTCCTCGTTCTTCCGCCTATCGATCCACTCGACAGAGTAGCCTGTGAAGTGTCCACCCAGCTGGTCCACTGCTTGGCGGTATGCTGCCATGGTGGGGGAGACAGCGTCGCAGGTGTCAGCGACTTGGCCGGCGACGAGGTCGGAGTCTCCATAGCAGCGCAGGCGATTGACGTTCATCTCCTTGGCAGCTCGCATCCCGTGGAGTAGCGCCTCGTACTCGTCCATGTTGTTGGTGCAGGGGTGAAGTCGAGGTAGAGGACGTAGCAGAGCTTGTCGCCCTTCGGAGACGTTAACACGATCCCTGCCCCTACGCCGTCCGCGTTCTTGGAGCCGTCGAAGTGTAGGTTCCAATATTGGAGGTATGGCAGCTACTCTGGCTGCTGGGCCTCCTCCCAATCGGCGAGGAAGTCTGCGAGAGCCTGCGATTTGATCGCCTTGCGCGGCTCGTATTTGATGTTGTGGAAGCTGATCTCAACGTCCCACTTGGCGACTCGCCCGGTCGCCTCGCGGTTGCGGATGATGTCTTGCAGCGGTGCTGAGGAGACGACCGTTATTGGGTGCTCCTGGAAGTAGTGCGGCAGTCGCCGCTATGCTCTGAAGACCGCGTATACCAATTTCTGGTATTGCGGGTAGCGCTGGCGCGACTCGGTGAGGACTTCACTGATGTAGTACACTGGTCGCTGCACCGGGCGCTCCTTTCCTTCCTCTGGCCGTTCGATGACCATGATGGCGCTGACGACGCGTTCGGAAGCCGCGACATAGACCAACATGGGTTCCTTTTCGACGGGGGCGACGAGTAGCGGCGCTACGAGCAGCACCTCCTTGAGGTTGTGGAGCGCGTCATCTGCCTCCTTGTCCCACTGGAAGGTGGGGTTCTTGCACATTAGGCGGTAGAGGGGCATTGTCTTTTCGCCTAACCGGGGGATGAAGCGACTGAGAGCCGCGACTCGCCTGGCCAGCTTCTGGATGTCGCGCAGGCACTCAGGTCTGCCGAGTCGAGCGATCGTGTTGATCTTGGCGGGGTTCGCCTCGATCCCGCGCTTGGAGACAACGTATCCCAGTAGCTGTCCAGTTGGCACACCGAAGGTGCATTTCCCTGGGTTTAGCTTTATCTTGTACTTCCGCAGGTTGGCAAATGTTTCCGCCAGGTCGGCGAGTGGATATTGCGGCCAATCTGGCTCGCAAGGCACTCCTGCATGCACCTCTGGTAGGTCGCCCCAGCGTTTTTGAGGCCGAAGGTCATGGCAGTGTAGCAGAAGGATTCGAATGGCGTGATGAACGCCGTCTTCTCTTCGTCCTCGACGGCCATTTTGATCTGGTTGTACCCAGAGTAGGCGTCGAGGAAGCATAGCGCCTCCGAGCCCGCGGTGGAATCGATGATTTGGTCGATCCGCGGGAGGACGAATTGCTCCTTCGGGCAGGCGCTGTTTAAGTTCGTGTAGTCGATACACATTCTCCAGGTCCCATTTTTCTTCTCGACCAGGACTGGGTTTGCCAGCCACTTGGAGTACTTGATTGGCCGGATGAAGCCTGCAGCGAGTAGACGCTGCACCTCCTCGGCGATGGCTCGGCGGCGCTCTTCATTGAAGGGCCGCAACGACTGCTTGACAGGTCGCACTTTGGGGTCGGTGTTGAGTTTGTGCTCAGCGAGTTCCCTAGGGACACCAGGCATGTCGGATGGCTTCCATGCGAAGATGTCCCTGTTCTCATGGAGGAACTCGATGAGCTCGCCTTCCTATGCTGGGCTCATGCCCGTCCCGATCATCACCGTCTGGCTGGAGTCGCCTGGGACCAGCTCGACGGTGCGGGTGTGCGTCGTTGCCTTGAAGGCGGTGGAGTTGCCGCCCTCCGAGTTGGGCTTCTTGAGTATGGTGGGGTCGTCGTTGTTGACCCTGCTCGCGTACTTGGCGAGCTCCTCGGCGTGGTTGGCCTCTGCCGCTATGACGACGTCAGCGAGTTTGGCCCCTTTGGCCTCGCACTGTGCGGCCATGTCGGGGTCGCCGTGGATGGTGATGACGCCGCATGGCCCGGGTAGCTTCATCGCGTTGTACGTGTAGTGGGGCGCTGCCATGAACTTGGCGAACGCCTGGCGCCCCAGGACGCAGTGGTAGGGGCTATCGAAGGGCACCAACTCGAAGACGTTCCGCTCGGTGCAGAAGTTTGCTGGTGTGCCGAAGGTGACTGGCAGCGTCACCTTGCCGATCGGGTACGCCTTCCGACCGGGGACGATGCTGTGGAAAGTGGTGTAGGTCGTCCTGATCATCAACTGCGGGAGCCGCAGTCGCCTGAAGGTGTCTAGGTACAGGATGTTGATGGAGCTGCCGCCGTCCATCAGCGTTTTGGGGAGCCAGTAGTCCCCACCTTTGGCTTGACTACCAGGGCGAGTCGGCCCGGGTACTCGATCCGCGGCGAGTGGTCCTCGCGGCTCCAAGTGATTGGTTGCTCGGACCAGTTGAGGAACTGAGGGATGTCTATCTGGGACACCGCGTTGATGGCGACGGCGTGGACGATGACCTTCTTCTCATGCTTCGTGTTGAAGCCAGTGAAGGTGTGGAGCGAGCCGGCGACGCTGCCTAAATTTCCGCCGTTTGGCGGGTTGTTGTCGGGGTCTTCCCGCGCGTGTCGTGCCTTCTCGATCTCCTCAAGAGAGTGGCATTCGCCGGTCGTGTGCGTGGCGGGCTTTCCTTCCCTGTTATGAAACACACAGGGTTGGTTGAGAAGGGCCGTGGGATCGAACCTCGGCTTTGCCTTGTAGTTTCCGTCGTCGCGGCGCTGTCCTCCATCGCGGCGAACGCTCTTGGGCTCGCGCTGCGCGTACCCGACATTGGCGACGAAGTCGACTCGCGCGTCACTGCGGCGTTTGCCGCTGAGACGAGTGCTGTTGTATCGTAGATCGGGCCGCCTCTCGTTGTCGTGGCCGCTCGTGCGGCGATTTCCTTGCTACTCATCGTCGGTTTCCTAGTTTGGGTCCTCTTCCGCGTACCTTTTTGCGATCTCCAGGAGGTCCGGTATGTTGTCGAGTGTGCAGTACGCTCGTTTGAGCTTGGCGACCAGGGGCTCGTAGCGGCACGAGGTCTTGAAGCAGTGGATCGTGGTGTCCGGGTGGATTCCGACCGCGTTGTACCACAAATCTTGCCACCGTTGGACCCAGCTGCGGGTCGACTCGCGGGGTCCCTGGACGCACCGTTCCAGGTCCTCGATGGTGGTGGCGCGGGTGTATGAACCCTCGAAGTGCCTGACGAAGGCATCGCGCATCTCCTCCCAGGAGTCGATGCTATCCGCGGGGAGGGTGTTGATCCACTGCCTGCATGCCCCCTCCATCATCAGGGGGAGGTAGCGGGCGGCTAGTAGGTCGGTGTGTCCGGCAATCCCCATCGCCATGAGGTAGGTATCCAGCCACACGGAGGGATCGTACGAGGGGTCGTACTTCTCTATTTCCTTCGACGCTTTGAAGTTCGCCGGGTATCGTTTGCCTCGGATCATCGGTCCGAAGCACTGGGGCCCAATTCGGCTCAGTGATCCCCTTCGTTCGCTGTCGCGGCGGCTGGTGAGGGTGTGCTGCAGGTCGTCAGGCTGGCGTGCGCGCCAGCTCTGGTTGTTGATGATGTGGGTGCGGGCGTCGACGGGTTGTCCGTTGGTGGCGACGAAGTTGTTCGCCGGCTGAGGGTCATTGGTGGAGAGTGCCGCGTTCGCGGGTCAGTGTTGGAGCTATAGGGGTTCGGGTGGCGGGCAGTTGACAGTGTTCGCCGCCATGGGGCGGCCGCTCGAGGCCGCTCTGCTGCCTGATGAACGCGAGTACATTCGACCCTGTGAGTCGGCGCCTGCGTTTTGTTGCTCGACCGCTTTGGCGAGCAGAGACCTGGCATACTGGATCTGCAGGCCGCCTTCCCTAGTGGCAGCAATGTTGTCGACTGCTGCTCGGCCCGCGACGAGGTTGTGCATTGGGGTGGAGAACAGCGGGATGCTGTTCGCGTCTCGCTCTCGTGAGGAGACCACGATCCTTGGCTGGTCCCTGGGGGGTGCGCGGTTGGGTGGTGGTGGAGCACCATTGGCCGTTGCCCCTGGTGGGGGCCGAGTGCTTCCTCCTGGCGGCGCATTCTCGCAGATCGCGCGCTAGGCCGCGCGGGACGGGTCATTCTCGTCGTCGAAATTCAGGGCGCGCCCCTGGACGGTAGGGTTCAGACGCGACCTGATTCGGAGTTGGTGGTAGCGCGACAGCTCCTGTGCTGTCACCTGCTCAAGGCGAAATTTTTCGCGCTCAGCTTGTTCCTTGCGGACTGCCTCCGCCAGCTTCAGGCGGAGTTCCTCGACCTCCGTTGCCGTTGCGTTTGGCGGGATCAGCGTGGAGAAGGGGTCTTCTGGTGGGTCGGCGCCAGTCGCCATGTAGGTCGCGGCGTGGCGACCGGTTCCGTTGTGGAGGTCGGCGGAGTTCTCCGACCCGGAGTCGAAGTCAAAGATCCCAAGGATGGAGGGATCCTCGAAGTCTCCAACGTTGGAGACTTGGGTGATGGAGCCCGCGGGTGACGCGGCGATGATGGATCCGGCGCGTGATGCCGGGGTCGCCGAATCGGCGTCGTCATTGAGGGCCACGTCATCCACGGCCGCGGTGGTCTCGGCCACGTTGCTATGGGCCGAGTTGTACTCGGAGGCGAGGCGGTGAAACGTGCGGACCTGGCTCTCAGAGAGCCGGTCGCGTGGTGGCGACTCGCGAATGCGAGCCGAGTCCTCCGAGACGATGATGTCGGTGAGGCCGACGAAGAGGCTGATCGTGCCGACCGGCAGGATCACGCTATGTGTGACGGGTCGCGCCGCCGAGACGTAGCTTCTCGGCAAGATCTGGAGCATCTCGCCGATCGCGATCATGCGGCCGGTGGCGATTGACTCGTTGATGGGCAGATTGGATCTCGCCGCAGAACACCGGCCTGACCGGCCGGGCCCCACGGTGGGCGCCACTATCGTGGGAATGACCATGGAAGATGCTGCAATCGGCAGCGAGTAGTAGAACATGGGGCAAGGGCGGCCAGCCATCGGCGGTGTGAGATGAGGGCTGAGACACAAGGGTTTACCCAGGTTTGGCCCCCCGGAGGGTAAAGACCTACTCCTGCTAGATTGTATTATGGTGAGAGTACAATGGGGCGAGCTCGACGGCTAGGCGGCGAGTCGCTTGGGTGTATGATGAAACGTACCCTCTATGCGTCCTCTAGGGAGGTTTATATAGACTCACCTTGCTAGGGTTTACAGATCACAACCGAATTAGTTAAGGATTCGGAGATTCTATGACCTAGTCCGACTGGGCCTAACTATGCTTCTGGGCCTTCAGCTTCCAGTCGCTTGAGTCCACGCCAAGTCTTGATCCAGTCGCCGTCCTGCAGGACCACTCGCTGACGCTTGGGCCTATAGGAAACGTCCTGCTGGGTATACCCTGGTAGGCATATCCCCATCATTATTAAAACAAATCTTGAAGGCAAGATTTGATGTCAATGAGAAATACATACAACAGTTTGTTTGTTTTCGATGAACATCATCACATATTCTCTTACTAGTTACTTAGGCCATTGTGGTTCATGAATTGTGTCATTCTGTATGAAATTTCATACCAACAAATTCGGTATCCAATACCCTAGAACCACATTGTTTAACAAGCAAAGAATACAACCATAACATGTATATCATCTATATACCTAAACTGGATATTTCCAGTCTTTTCTTTTGTGCCAAATATATTTTATAGATTCTCTTTCAGCATTTCCTTTTCCTTTTTAAAAGAATCTATCAACATGAACAGTGGCATCATATACATGACACATAGTCCAAAGCGTGTATATTCAAATAATAATACCTTTGGACTTGCACTTTGAAGTAGATCACCATCATCAAATGATCATCATTCTTTCAAAATCCATTCGTTAGTAATCTTTTAGTGTAGTAAACACTTCACATACATATTATATTCATCCTTATCATGACGACTTTCATGATCAAGCTACTGTAGCTTATAAAGGTGAATCGTGAGTATAACATTACTTTCCAAAACCCTTTTGGATGATTAGGATGTCTAGCATTTCCAACCTTTGGAAATTCTCATACAATATGAGAACATATATTATACTCCATCATATTGCAACCAAAACATTGTTTCAGATATCGTTATATCTGCCACACATGATGGTTTCTGAAACAATTCTTTCAGCTCCTAGATAAACGTGATATTTAAATCAAGAATCATAGAGGCAAACATGATACTTAAGATACTAACACTGGAATTGTTACTCTTGATTTAATACCAATTATTAAATTTCACGGAGTAAACATAGTTTGCTGAAAGTTTGCAATAGGACTTAAAACTTTAGATTGACACTCAACACAATACGATACCAGTTCGTAAAGTAAATATCCAGAATTCTATAGTTCTATTATCTTAATTACAACTAAGCATAAGGTGGTGAATGAATGCCAATGACTACAACAAATTATGCAAATTCACTTTGATTTAATTTATGATAAATTGAGTTCTACTAATCCAAATTAGATATGAACTCCCACTCAAAAAAGACATTCCTTGTTTCTTTTTGGTGATTATATGAACCAAATCCACTACACCAAGTCCGATCATCACGTGAGTCAGTGTAGCTTCAAAGGCGAGCATCAAATGGGCATCATATCTTTCATATGACTCATGCTTAACCTTTCGGTCCGTGTTCCGAGGCCATGTCTGTACATGCTAGACTTGCCAAGTAAGAACCTTAGTATTCGCGTGTGTAACTGTCTTACACCCGAAATATGATCGTGGATCCAAGAACACCCGATCATCACGTGATGTCTTGAAGCGACGAAACATAATCGGTGCATACTTAAGGAAGAACACATTTTTATCTTGATATATAAATGAGGGATAATCTTATTATGCTAATAAAACGCCAAACAAGCAATATAAGATGCAACAAACATCACATGCTAATAAGTGAAATGATATGGTTCTTGCACTTGATCTCCATCATGTGCATCGTGGTATGATCCTCATCATTCCTTTATGTGTAAGGCCAAGGTCTATGGAACTTACACGTTATGTGTGTTGTAAGAGTATCGACTTCTACTTCTACTTACAACATCACCATATCATGACACTAGCCCAACAACAATCTAAACTAGACGCCTCTAATTTATCCATTGCAAGTTTTACGTGGCTTAGGGCTTTCGAAGATAGAACCGTTTTTACCTACGAACATGAACCACAATGAGGATAACCAAATTGTTGACAACTCGTTGCAAATTAGATATTGACTATAGTAGGAGAGACAGACACCCTCTAGCCATTTATGCAAAACTAGTTGCATGTCAAGCATGGAACAGGTCTCATGTGCGAGGACATGTAAAGTTTGTCTGGGCCGCTTCATCCCACTATGCCACCAATATCCAAAGTACAACTAAGAAGCAATAAAATAATAGTCATCGCTCACATACACATATGTGTACTACCCGTGCAAAGCATCTACGCATAGATCCGGCTCTGATACCACTGTAGGGTTCGCAGCATAGAAAACAAAAAATTTCCTACGATGGGAACAAAGCACCAAGATCTATCTACTAGATACAAGAAACGGGTGGATATACATCCATAGAATACATACCCTCGAAGACCATATAGCGTTAATGAGGTTGTACTCGTGGATGATGTAGTTGAACGCTTGCCGATCTCAAGATCGTGATGAAGTCCATCTGGTCTAGCCGGTCCAGCACCATCACGTCCAGCACCGCAAAGCAGTGGAGCATCCGTGATCGCACACACGTCCGGGTACCCCGACAACCTCCATGCCCTCGCTCTAGCGAAGCAGCGGAAGCAACAAATCCTTTCAGAAAAAGCCACCGGGAACATATATCTCGCTGATCCGAGACCATGGGGGAATTCTAAAGGGGGAGAGAGATCCTTCGCGAGGAGGTGTGAGATGAGAGGAGGGAGTGGGGTGCCTTTTATAGGGAGAGGGGGGCAGCTCCCTCCCATGGCATGGCATCCATGGAGGTGCCCCCACCTCTTCCACATTCATGTGGGTGGAGCTCCCACTCACATAAATAGCCACCCACTCAAAATTCCACTCACCTCCATGAAATTTCCACCAAATTTAATGTAATATCTCATTAAATAAAAATCTTTATTTATTTATTTAGAATTTTGTTAATTACTTTAATTAACAAACATTCACATAAAACTCCTTGCTAGTATTCAATTTCACATGCAGAACCAGTTTCAGCAATTTCAACCGAAACAGTTTTGGTGTCTAGTGAAATAAATTCCCGCGCTTTCCTTTTTATTTCTCTGGCATATTATTTGCTCCAAATGGTGTCGGTATCCCTTAAGTGTGTCACCCTGCGGTTCATGAATAATGTAGACATGATCGAGGCCCCTTTCCGATCAATAATCAGCAGCGGGACCTAGAGATCCGTACTGACTCCAACATATTCAACGATGACTTCTGTGATCGTGTGAACCTTATACGCATGTAACTCAATCCCTTTGTCTCGCAATATATTACATGTCCGAGATTCGATCATCGGTATCTCCATACCTAGTTTGTTCTCGTTACCGACATGTACTCTTTTCTCGTAGCCTACAGCGGGGGATTACTCACTCATGGATGAGGGAAACATGGATGGTTGATGGAGAGGCATTGGTGATGACGATGGCGATGATCCTCTCCAAATTTCCTGTCCTGACAGGGTGCCAGAATGAAGTTTCTAGTTCTGAATCGTGGTTTCTGGTGGTGGCGGTGCGACAGAACTCTTTCTAGAAAAACATCGAACCCCCATCGGTTTTTAGGTCAAGAGGCATCTTATAGGAGAAGAAGGAGGCCGAGGGGGTGCCTGGGACAGCCACACCCCTCCAGGCGCGGGCTGGGCCCACCGACGCGGCAGGGGTGTGTGGTCCCCCTAGGGCTCCATTCCGTCTCATATTATGGCTCCGTGGATCTTCTGGTGAAATAGGATTTTTGGCATATTTTCCGGGATTTTTCCTGATAGTTGATTTTCTGCACAAAAACTAGACACCAAGGTAATTCTGCTGAAAATAGTGTCAGTCTGTGTTAGTTGTATCCAAATCACACAAGTTTAGATGAGAAATAATAGCAAAAGTGTTCGGGAAAGTAGATGCGTTTTGGACGTATCAGGAACCCATCATTAATATGCAAGTGAATGACTTTGATCTCAAAGCTTCATGTGACCTTGGTTCTAGTGTCTCTATTATGCCTAGAAAGATTTATGACATGTTTGATTTGCCACCTTTGGAAGATTGCTATTTAGATGTTCCACTTGATGATAATGCTAAAAAGAAACTTATGGGGAGTGTTAATGATGTTCTTATTATGGTTAACAATGCCTATGTCCCTATTGATTTCTATGTTTTGGATGTTGAATGCAATGCTGCTTGTCCTATCACTTTGGAAAGACCTTTTCTTAGAACTGTTGGTGCCATCATTAATATGAAAGAAGACACCATTAAATATCAATTTCCATTCAAGAAAGGTATTAAACACTTCCCTACGAGGAGATAGAAGTTACCTTTTGCTCCTCCTTTTGAAAGAAAAATTTGATGTTAATGCTTCTTCATTTGAAAACACTTGATTCTTGCTTCTTGTGCCTAACTTAAAGGAGTTAAAGAAAAGTACTTGGGAGATAAACCAATAGTTTTCCTGAGTATTAGAAGTTATTATTTCTGTAGTAACCTCTCTTTATCCTTTTTATTTGATTTTTGTGACAAAAATAACCTCTAACGAGAGAGAAGTAAGATTTGGAAAAGTTGCTGTCTCGAAACAGATTTTTATGCTTTACTGTCAAAATTCGTGAAAAATCTCTGTAAGTAGGATTGAGCTGTAATTTTCTGAATAAATCCCCCAGGTTGTTAGATAATATTCGTTAGTTCAACACTTTTTGATTTGAACAACAGAAGGTCTTCAAAAAAATTGGTTTTTACCTGCTGGTCTGTTTTAACAGATTTCTGCCATTATTTTCATTTACCTCTTTATCAATTTTTTTTGGGTTCTTTTTGGTAAATTGAGATTTTTTAAGGAATTGATAAAATATCTTGTGTCTTTAATAAAAGTTTTGCTGTTTTAAAACTAAACCCCAAAGATTTATTATCTTTTGAATGTACTAATCTTACTAGTAAATGCATGCCATGCACGTTAGGCTTACTATGAAATTAGCATGTCGGGAGGGACAGATGGCTATGATATTTAGTAAATTCAACTATATTCCCAATATTCGTTAAATTCTTTATCAAGTAAGACCCATAGTTCTATACATGTGTTATTCCATAACAAACGCCACGGAACACTTGCAAATATGCCAATCCCATGAAATCTCTAGTTAAATTATGATCACTCATATGTCTATGTAAGTGTAATAATTTGAATAATGATGGGTGGAGTCAAGCAACTCTTTAATAAATAATGAATCATAAACATACAAATGACTTCATATTTGTAGACATGCGATATCTGATTTACATAACTAAAAGTACCAAGGAAAAAAGATGTCTCGGTTTATCAAAACGTCTTAATCGAGCCTAACTGGGATAGGCTGAGTTACTCACTTAATCTCTCTGTTTTTATTTACTTCGCGTTCTAGATTTAGTCAAAGTTAAATATGATAATTTCATTACTATATGTTTTATATTATAGATGTTGATGCTTTTTTCTACTTCCTTCTACCCATATTAGTTGACTCAATTTTGTCTAGATTCATATGTTCTAGTTAAGTATTCAGTTTAAATTTATCCGTATCTAAACAAAATTGAATCAACTAAAATGCGAGAGAGTAAAAAAATTGCTATATCTTATAAAGTTTGATTTTAACTAAATCCAGGAGGTAGTGAACCGAGGAAGTACACCACATTTCACGCTTTTAGTACTACTTGCTATTCTCTGATTACTTTAATCTCCATTAGATATGAGGCGCACCATTTGTTTCTCTCTGTATTATCTATACGTTGTTTGGTTAATTTGTCGTATTCATGCATGCTCTCTGGTCCGAGGCCCCATCGTTACAAACTTTCACGTGAGCTTGCCGAAAGTCAAGAGAACAACAGAAAAATCTTCTGAGCGACGTGCAGTCTACAGACTATTCTAGATAATGGCAGGCTGGCAGATAGTGGACCGCTGCACCGCGAATCCCAGCACTGTGGGCCGTCGGATTCTTCTATCCAACGGTTTATAAGTTGCCACACAGTTCTCCAGATTCAGGTGTTAAATATGAGACGTCCGATCAGACCGATCCAACGGTTTTTATTACCTCATACTGGTACACTATATAGGAGTATAGATATCTTATATTTACTAATTAGAGGCACCGTAGGAGGCTCCATGTTAATTCTTAGACAAAAGAGAATTATGTCCATCGAATATACCATCGAGCTATTAATAGTCGTTAGATTAAATCCGTTAAACCTATCGGCAGGAGTCTCATGATAACTCCCACCCGAAGAAAAAATCGGTCTGCATGGTATTGTCTCCTTGCGCTCCTCCGTCTTGAAAGAGCAAACTCAGTCCTTCAGCTGATCGATAGAACATAATTAGCTTGAATTACATCTTAATTAGCCCATCATGTCAGTTTGTGCTTTGCTGTTATACGTGTGTCTTGCTTTGGCCAAAAGGACCGGTTAGTTGCAAATTAATCACAAGCGTTGCACATCGAGCATGCGCCTATCAGATTAATCTGTTTTTGGTATAAAGCACTCCACTTTATTTGTCTCTTTTTATATTCAACCAATTTAATAATTGATCAATTTAGCGTATTTTCACTATAGATCTGATCCAAATTTTATTGTTTTCAGGCTAATAAATTTATAACAGATCGGTGATTTGAGAAGACAAATACTATAGTACTATATGCCACGGTGATATGACGAATTATATCACACGTGTACATGGTGCCCTCGAGAGTGTGTCAACACACGGTGCATGAGAAAGGAAGGCACATCGGGTATTAAATCAGTTTATATATTATTTAGGAAATCAGTCAGTTTATTATTTAGGTTTCCGTCTAGCCATGCAGTTCGACCGTGCAACTCCCACTACAAAGTTGATCCAAATTGTATTGTTTTCATGGTTGATATCTCTACCGTTGATCCTGTCAAAAAATCTCTATCATTGACTTGGGATTTAATGGTTGAAACAAATCTAATGTGGTATATGCTATGTAGACGAGATCAGATAGGGCAAGGTATATCAGGAGTACTCAACACTTAAGAGTATCGATCATCAGGTATTTGGTTGATCTGCTCCAAGTATAATTGTATCCTGATCTATTATTTTGGTTCGCATCTACAGTAGTTTGAACATGCAGTTCTCACTATATAGATGATCCAAATTGCATTGTTTTTTGGCTAATATATTCACCGTAGATTTTTGTTCTGAAGGGTTGACACAAATACATTGTGGTACACAATTGCAAGAACAGATATCATGATAATTCATCAATTGCAAATATCTACTGTTATATGCTTTATCCTATAGATCCCAGTTTCATGTACTCTATCAGCTGCTCCTAATTAGGCATATGGTTACTGTCCTCTACTATTTACTTGATATTAACTCATACCGCTCTAATGGATGTACGGTCATTGGTAATATAATCTCCTAAATATTATTCATTTTCTCATTTATGTGATACAACATTAAAAGGAATATAACGAGTCTTGGGACACATACCTTCTAAGTTTTTATACTCTAGATATATTTTTTACATGAGAGGTTACTATACAAAAGAAAATTCTTTTCGCCAAACCATTATGACCAGTTATTGTCCCTTTGTCTTCGTAGCACTAACGAATATTTAGTTTAGTGGACTCATGGTCATGTGATTTTCCTATATTGCCCTTTTTTGCCACAAGAAAACCAAATGTATAACCTTGGAAATAGTTGACATGCCTACTAAATTTTACTTCAAATCCAACTTCAACTGAGTTGCATACAAGTTGGTCGGGTTGTATTTGACTAATGGATATACTATTTTAGTCAACTCCATGTCTAATGAAGAAACTATATATGCCATAATATTTTAGTCAAATCCGTGCCTGATGAAGAAACTATATATGCCATAATGTTGAATAATCCATTATGGCATATATAATGTACAG
The DNA here is from genome assembly GCA_916181665.1 of Avena sativa. Taxonomy (NCBI): domain Eukaryota; kingdom Viridiplantae; phylum Streptophyta; class Magnoliopsida; order Poales; family Poaceae; genus Avena; species Avena sativa. The sequence goes on from OV702298.1 coordinate 131,975,069, forward strand.
ATGGATTAGCATAAAATAGTACCCCCATATATTATGATTTTAACTATCATGAAGAAACTAGAGAAGGTATGAACTATCTATTAGTTTGTGGTCATTTTATAATAATGCATATTAACGAACACTTTAGTTGTATATTGTTCCCCGCTTTTTAATATAACCAAGAAGATGTTATTTCAACATGCACTATTAAAATAAGTAATTAAAAAACATTTCTTAATATTTTATAGTTCTATTTAATATAAAAACTTTTTATGTGTGTCATGACATATGTGTAGTCGGCATGAGGTATATGTAGTCGGAGTTTTCAAAATGGCTAGCCCGTGCTGGGGCACGTGTTAGTGACTAGTGTTGCTAATGAAGATTGTGTGAAGTTTTGTATGAAGGAAAATTTTCAGGTGTAAGGGAATAATGATGTAATGAGATGAAGAATAGACAAAAGCTCAAGCTTGGGGATGCCACCCCGTGTCACCCCAAGAATTATTCAAGAGGTACAAGCATCAAAGCTTGGGGATGCCTGGGCATCCCCTTCTTCATCAATAAAATCTCAGGTCTTTCTAGACACTTTGTTTTTATTGTTTCATGCACTGTTGTGTTATTCTTGGAGCGTCTTAGTTTTCGTTTTTGGTTTCGTTTGCTTAGTTTGATTGAATAAAGTAGTTGGACCCCCCGCTTTCGATGTGTTGTTTCAAATAAGTTGATTGGTGTTGGAAAGGAGTAGAAAGTTTCTTGCTTATAGTGGTACAAAGGGAGCTTGTTTTGACTGTGGCCTAGACTTTATCATGTTGATGACCCACAAGTATAGGGGATCGCAATAGTCTTCGAGGGTAGTATTACCCAATATATTGATTCGACACAAGGGGAGACAAAAAATACTTAAAAGACTTAACAACTGAGTTGTCAATTCAGCCGCACCTGGAAATAGTCTTGCTCACAGTAGTTTATCAGTAGCAACAGTTTTGTAGTAGCAATAGTAAAGTAACAGCAGCAGTAAAACAAAGACAGTAGTAACAATAGTAGCAAACAGTAGGATATGAGTGTGGTATGCATAGGGATGGATGGATGGGTGTTGCATGGACGAGACTAAACATGTAACTTCAAGATCTAGGGCAATTGCAGATAAATAAGATAAAGCACCAAAGTACCAAACACTCATAGGCATGTGTTCCATATGTAGTCATACATGCTCGCAATGAGAACTTGCATAACATCTTTTGTCCTGCCAGCCCGTTGCAGCGGGGCCTCAAGGGAATCTACTGGCAATTAAGACACTCCTTTTAATAGATCACCAGAGCAAAGCATTAACACTCCGTGAACACATGTGATCTTCACATCACAGCCATCCCCTCCGGCTGTCCCAATTTCTGTCACTTCAGGGCCTTTGGATCCGGACAATGATATGTGTACACAACTTGCAGATAAGATCACAAACAATACTATCATCATGAATCAATAATAAGTTCAGATCTGAGATCATGGCACTCGGGCCCTAGTGACAAGCACTGAGCACAACAAGTTGCAAAAAAGTCAAATATCACTAATAGAGATACTAGGCACCATGCCCTAACAATCTTATTCGATTATATGATAGAACTCATCCAATCCCTACCATCCCCATAGCCTATAGCGGGGGATTACTCACTCATGGATGGGGGAAACATGGATGGTTGATGGAGAGGCGTTGTTGATGATGATGACGATGATCCTCTCCAAATTCCCCGTCCCGGCAGGGTGCCAGAACAAAGTTTCTGGTTCTGAATCGCGGATTCTGAAGGTGGCGACGCAACAGAACTCTTTTTGGAAAAACGTCGACCCCCCCTGAGTTTTTAGGTTTGAAGGAAACTTATAGGTGAAGAGGGAGTCCGAGGGGGTGCCCGAGGTGGCCACACCCCTCCCAGGCATGGCCAGGCCTGGCCCGCACAGCAGGGGGTGTGGGCCCCTCATGGCCCACCTCCGCCTCGTCTTCTGGCTCCGTGAGTCTTCTGGTGAAATAGGATTTTTGGCATATTTTCCGGGATTTTTCCCGATAGTTGATTTTCTGCACAAAAACTAGACCAAAGGTAATTCTGCTAAAAACAACATCAGTCCATGTTAGTTGTATCCAAATCACACAAGTTTAGAGGAGAAACAATAGCAAAAGTATTCAGAAAAGTAGATACGTTTTGGACATATCAACTCCCCCAAGCTTAGCTTATTGCTTGTCCTCAAGTAATTCAGTTGAAAACTGAGTGCGATAAAAGAACTTTTATGAACACATTTGCTTCATATGATGTAAATATTATCATCACATGTTTAGATACTTAGACAATTCATAATAAGGAGCATGCAACTAAGTCTACTCAATAGTCATTGCAAGCTATGAAGAGATTCCAACTCAATAATAATGAGTAACATGAAACATAAACATAAGTAACATTGCAATGCTCATAAGATGGTATGATAGAGTGGTATCTCGCTTGCCTTTGTTTGTAGAGCACAATATAAATGCCAAGGCACTCTGAATTTCAAGTGAAGACTAGAAGTAAAGATATCAGAGATACAAGCATCAAAGTCATGACATAATTAACCAAGTTTTGAGACAAGCACATTACACTAAGAATGACAACTATGCTCTCAAGAAGGTTCTCATAGAATAAGTGGTGACTCAACAAGGAAATGAAAAGGTTTTGAAAAGTTTGAAATGCTTCCAAATGTTGAAAGTATGGTACTCATTAGCTTTGAGATCTCATTGCCCCTATCATAGGCATCTTTAGATGGTTAAGGTGAAAGTGAGGTCCAATATTAGTTATATGCTTGATAGACCATAAATTGAAAATCTCATGTTCCTTGAATACGAGGGCCGCTCCTCATGCTACTCAAATTTAGTTACCGACAAGTTCTTGTCATAGTAAATACATGTGTATCATAGAGAACCGCCAACGGGGTACCCCTTTAACATGATACAGGAGCTATCCCATAATCAAAATGACAATACAAGCAGACAATGAGATATCTCTGCGATCATTTTATTTGCTATTTGCATAGGTTTTTATTGAGGATGTTTCATAGATTGCTCATTATGGTTATGCTGCAAGTTTCCACCATGATTAGGCATGTCTTAGGCTAGTGGCCTAGGCGTTTCTCTAACAAATATATATAACTCCATGAACTTACAAGCTCCTCTTTTATTTCACACCGACGACATCCGTAAGCAAAATAGCATGGTATCAACTGGGTACAATGTACAAGTACAATGTTGAAAGCGTTCCCCATGACAGCATGGTTCTGCTAACTCCCAACCTATAATTTGCAAGCATATAACTTTCATGGACAGTCACAATGGTTCAGGTTTATTAAGTGCAAGAAATAAAGTGTGCCATCAAGTTCGTGAGAGCTTTACTAACTAACTTATCATAACAAGCAATCATTTTATTTGGAAGAAAACAAGGCATAATAGATATGCACGAAATAGAAAATGATGCTAATAGGTAGGTATGGTGGGCACTTTTGGAAATGTTGGTTTTGGGGAGTTGGAAACACGAGTAGATCTCATACTCAGTGCAAGTGAAGGCTAGCAACAGAGAGGGAGTGAAAAATGAGAGAGCAATAACTGTCATAATCACGCTTGCAACAAAACAAGACTATAAAAGTGATACAAGAACTCTGAGGCAAAATAAATCATCAAGACTTAACTGACTATTGTTTCAGTCATATACATGCGTGAGCATGTGCCAAGTCGATTCAAATGAAACATTCAGAGAAGGATACCACAATATCATACCAAGTTATGAACAAACATTCATATGACATGCTACAAACTATTAGCAAGATGGAGCTAATCATAAGAGAGCAAGAACTACTAAGAATCCAATAAATACATACACCTTACATGAACAAACTAAGCATGCCCACAATGATGAGTATATATACAAAAATGAAAACAAATAGAGTTCATTACTAGCCTCTTACCATCCCTCAAGTTGTCATTAATCTTAATTATTGCTCTTCACTTGTGTGGCTTGAATAATAACATGAAACCAAACTCCATTGAGAACTGCTGAACCCTGCAAAGAACTTCACAAAACCAAAGAAGAACAACAAATATTTTTGGTGTTTTTGATTTTTTAAAGCAAGCACACAAAGCAAAAAGAATCAAAGCAAAATCCTTTTAGATTTTTCTTATTAGAGCAAACCGAAACTACAAAGCAAAGAAACAAACCAAGAGAAACAACAAAAATATTTTTGGTCTTTTTGTGTTTTGAGAAAGCAGAAACAAAAACCAAAAAGAAAGCGAAACACGGATATACAAAGAACCGATGAAACATGATATATAGATGAGTGTGATGTCGGTGTACCTTCCCCCCAAGCTTAGGCTTTTGGCCTAAGTGGGGCTCAATAGCGTGGGTAGTAACCCCAAGCTGGTGGGTCATCATAGGAATGATCATAATCAGGCCCTTGTGATGAAGAAGAAGACGCACTCCAATCATAGGAGGGCTGCTGGTATGAAGACTCCCCCATGTTGGAGGGCTGAACCAAATCATCTTCGGCATCCTCTCCAACATTCTCCTCTTGCTGGGAGAGCTCCGCCACATATGTGTCAAGTTCTTCCTCCGTGAGAGACCATCCTTGCCTGTTATCAAAATTAAACAAAGCAGGTGCAGGCAAATAGACTACTTTCTTAGTCCTACCCCCTCTCCAACCACGCTTGACAAAGGATATTTCATACGGTAAATCTCTGAAAGTATCCGAAGAAGAAACAAAATTATGCTGAACCATGGAATTGAGATCGAGTCTCTCTATGGGGAACCGATAATCTGAATGATGAGGCTCTAAACCATGGAAAGCTAGCAACCGAGAGGCAATGAGACCTCCACAAATTCCACCTTTCTCGCGGTTGGTGGTAAGACAGTAAGCTATCAAAGTACCAAGTTATAAGATCTATCCCTATTCAAAGCAGCTGAGATAAAAGCTAGATCGAAAGAAGATAACTTTCTAGCAAGAACACACTTGGTAATGAAATAGGCAAAATATCTAATGGAAGGGAGCTGAATGTTTCGAATTTTACCACTTTCCTTTGAGAAGTCGCAACCTTGGCAAATTTTAGCATATAGATCCATGAGTGGCTTAGGTCTCTCTCTAATCTTCTCACAAGCACCCTAATGTGGCACTCTAATATCTGCACAAAAATCAGCAAAAGGCAGGTCAACAGCTATATTGTAGATTTTATAATGGACCATGGGATTAGACAAGGACCAAATAAACCAGAAGTCCTGCACCACAACCATGGTTAACTTAATATATTGATATGGTTCCTCTTCAACATAGTGTTCTAACCCTGCATTAGTAATCATAGTTTGGAAATCCTAAAAGATTCCCGCAACTTTCATAAATTCAGGGCATGTATATATGGAAGGGAAGACTTCTTCCTCATGATGGACTCTCATTGGTTCAGGTACCATCAAATCATGTTGATTCAGCTGGTATGCACTCATCTTCTTTTCTGAAATTTTTAGACAAAAATCAAACCAAGTAATTTCCAAGTTGATAAATGATGAGGAACTACTATAGGAACTTGCTAGAGGGCTAAACATGCATCAAAATGAAATCTCTAAGCATAGAACAAGCATGCAAGCTCACACAACCTGACACCTACAGCAACAAAATACTCAAGATACAATCTACCAGTCTTAAGCATTGATACATCTTCCATTGTTACTGTTTACTTGCTGCAAACTATCATCACCTTCCACACCATATAGTTAACCCTTTGTTACAGCAACCGGTGAGATTGACAACCTCACTATTAGTTGGGGAAAAGTCTTGAGTTTGTGTTATGCAGGTTTCCATGTTGCATGCAACACCTTTGAGACGTTTCCTTTCTCCTACTAGTTCGATAACCTTGGTTTCTTACTGAGGGAAGACTTGCTGCTGTGCTACATCATACCTTGCTCTTGGGGTTTCCCGACGAAGTGTCAACACGCATCAAGACTTTATGGCGCCGTTGCCAGGGAGGCTAAGGACGTCTTCACAAGGGGAGTCCTCCTCAACCTTTCTCTTTACTTTTTTTTGGTTTGCTTAGTTTGTTTTGCTTGGTTTTGTTTGCCTCTTTTTATCAAAAACTCAAAAAAAAAGTTTAGTTTGGTTTGCTTTCTCTTATCACAAACACAAAAAAATTAGTTCTGCCCTAGTTGCTACCATGTCTGGTTTTTGTCCAATCTCTGTGACACCTATGGAAAAGATCTTTACTTTCAAGAAAAAAAGTGAAGAGAGTTTCAAAGAAGCTTGGTCTAGAATCTCTGCTTTACAAAGGGAAACTAATCCTAAGATAAGTCTTAGCTTGGTTACTAATAGTTTCTACCACGGTATTGCTCTTTGTTATAGATATGCTTTGGATGTTGTGGCTGAGAAAGATATTTTTCGATGTACTGAGGATGAAGCTTTTGATGCCGTAAAGAAATTGATTATAATTTATAATATGCCTGGCAAGTCTGATTCCTCTTTTATAGACATTTTTGCTAGGTTGAACACTCTTGAGTCTAGTACTTCTGCTTTGAACAGTTGCTATCACACCCTTAGGGAGTACCATGATTATGTTCCAATAAATTCTGAGCCTTTAAAGTGGTTTCCCACAATCAAAGTCTCTATAAATAGTGCAACTTTTGATGCTCGCTGTGATATCATGTCTGAATTTTGCCTTATGCCTAAAGATATTTATGAGTCTTTGAGTCTTTAGGGACTTTCTAAAGGAGGAGAAAAAATATCTATTACCAATAATGCAACTTTATTACCCATTGGAATAGCTGAAGGTGTGTTTACAAAAATCTCAGGGAAAATGGTGTCTACTGATTATCTTGTTATTGAATGTGTAGGCAAAGGACATATTACACTTGGAAGATCCCTACTGAAACACCTTTGGACCAATTATAGATGTGGGAAAAGGCATTATGCATTTTGCTCCTCCAGTAAGCAATCATATTTTCCCTAAGGAAAAGAAGAAAGGTAGGAGCAAGAGAGTTGATGTTAATGCTTCTTCATTTGAAAATACTTGATTTGTTGCTCCTTGTGCCTAACTTAAAGAAAAGTACTTGTTGTGAGATAAACCAAGAGTTTCCTTGAGTCTTGGAAGTTATTACTTCAGTAATGACCTCTCCTTATCCTTTTTGTTTGCTTTTTGTGCCAATAATGACCTATAATGGGAGGGAAGTAAGATTTGGGGAGTTGCTGTCCTGAAACAGATTTCTGTCCTCCACCATAAAAATTCGTGAGGAGTCTCTGTAAGTCATATTGAGATGACAATTTACAAATATATCTCCCAGTATGTTAGCTAACTTTCGTTAGTTCAACATGTTTTGATTTGAGCAACAGAAGGTCTTCGAAAAAATCGGTTTCTACATGCTGGTCTATTTTGACAGATTTCTGCCATTATTTGCATTTGCTTCTTATTGATTCCTTTTTGGGTTCTTTTTTGGGAAATTGAGCTTTTTGAAGGAGTTGCTATAGTATCTTGTGTTTTTAGTGAAAGTTTGGCTGTTCTAAAGCTAAATCCAAGGGTCTATTATATTTTGAATACACTAATGTTGCTAATGAAGATTGTGTGAAGTTTTTCAGGTGTAGAGAAAGAATGATGTAATGAGATGAAGAATGGACAAAAGCTCAAGCTTGGGGATGTCACCCTGGTGTCACCCCAAGAAATATCCAAGAGGTACAAGCGTCAAAGCTTGGGGATGTCCAAGGCATCCCCTTCTTCATCAATAAAAAGCTCAGGTCTTTCTAGACACTTCGTTTTTTATTGTTTCATACACTGTTGTGTTGTTCTTGGAGCGTCTTAGTTTTTGTTTGCTTTGCTTAGTTCGTTTAGTTTGCTTGAATAAAATAGTTTGGACCCCCGTTCTCGCTGTGTTGTTTCAAATAAGTTGATTGGTGTTGGAAAGGAGTAGAAAGTTCTTGCTTGAAAGTGCAAGAGGAGCTTGCATTGGCTGTGACTTAGACTTTAGCATGTCATGCTAGGTGTTGTTTTAACCTTATGCTTACTGATTATTGCTGTAGCATAACTTGTTCCAAACAATTAGGATTGCTTAGTGTGCCTTGAAGGAATCATGCGTTGTTTTAGCATACAAAAGCATAGTATTGTGGTATTCTCCTTTGATGTTTTTTTGGGTTGACTTGGCACATTCTCACACCATGTTATGACTATGAACAAGTCACCATAGCCTCTATGATCATTTAGTCCTTGACTTGTAGTACCACTCTATGTTTGATTAGTAATGTTTTGTCACTCTGCATGATTATAGCCATTATTGCTCTCTTAGTTGGTTTCTCCCGGTCTTTTGCTAGCCTCCACTTGTATGAGTAAGCTCTACTCATGCTTCAAACTCCCAAGAAACCAAGTTATTCCAAAGTGTCCACTATAAATTCCTATGCATGGTGTGTTACACCATTCCAAGTATATTCTTGTTTTCAGCTATCTTCCAATTAAAAAGTATTTTGTTATGTGAAAACTTAGTGATTAAAGCTCTCATGAACTTGATGGCACACTTTATATTCCTTGCCCCTAATAAACTTGAACCATTGTGTCACCTATGTTGTATATGCTTGCACTTATACGTTAGAATTAGCAGAACCATGTTCTCATGGGTAACGTTTTCAACATTGCACTTGTACTTTGTACACAGTTGATATCATGCTCTTTTGTCTATGGTTGTCGCCAGTGTGAAATAAAAAGGGAGCTTGTAAGTCCATGGAGTTATGTATTTTGTGTTGTAGAAACGTCTGGGACGCTAGCCTAATCCATGCCTAATTATGGTGGAAACTTGCAGCATCACCATAATGAGCAATCTTTGAAGCATCCTCAATAAAAACCTATGCAAATAGCAAATAAAAAGATCGCTGAGATGCTCATTGTCTGCTTGCCTTGTCATTTTGGTTATGGGAAAGCTCATGTACCATGTGCAAGGGGTGCCACTTCTAGATAGAGAAAAAACTAAAGGAGAATACTTAAACCCCATTGGCGGTTCTCTATGATACACATGTAGTTACTATGACAAGAACTTACAGGTGACTAAAGTTGAGTAGCATGTGGTGCGACCCTCGTATTCAAGGGACATGAGGTTGCCAACTTATACTTTGTCAAGCATATACTCCATAGTTTGTTCACTTTAACCTTAATGACTTCAAGATGCTTATGACAGGGGCAATGAGGGCTGAAAGCTAACAAGTACCAAAATTTTTGGAAGCTCTTTTTGAAACTTGAAATCCCTGCTTCCCTTTATGAAGAGCCTTTCTTCCACTATTATATTGAGTCTCCACCTTCTACCTTTAGGCACCATTTAAGAGAGCATAGTTGCCATTCTTAGTTCTATGTGCAGTATCCCAAAACTTATTGATTGATGCATATTGTTGATATTGCTTGTTCTTGTGATATTTGTATCTAGTCACTCATATGAACTTTGAAGGTGTCTTATGCATCTATTTTCTACTCCATGCCACTATGCCATATTTTCTGTATGTGAAACAAACAAACTTTTTCAATGCATGTTATTCATGATCTTTGTGTGTAGCCTTTCATGTTGCATGCTTAGTTACTTTGTCTTATTGTTAGCACTCCATCTTTCATTCTCATGTTTAGAGTTCTTTGATCCCAACTTTCAATGCTTGCAAATTGTTTGATCTTGGTTTTGATGGTGCATGTCACCTCAAAAATTATTCCTTTTATCACTTACCTACTCGAGGACGAGTAGGAGTTAAGATTAGGGATGCTTGATATGTCGGAAATGTATCTATAACTTTTGATGTTCCATGATTGTTTAGTATCTACTTTGCTTTGCTTGGTCCACACTTTGAGGTGCTTTTCATATGTTTTCTGGTACTAACCTATTAACAAGTTGCCATAGTGCCAGTTGCCTATTTTATGCTATTTTTGGTTCTAGAAAAGCTAGTAACGAAATATTCCCGGAATTGGACGGGACAAAAGCCAAAGTCAATATTTCACCGAGGAGAACACAAAGTCCAGAGGAGAGACGGAGGGGCGCCATAGGGTGGCTGCACCCCCCAGGCGCGAGCCCACCCTAGGTCGCGCCTAGGCAGGGTGTGGGCCCCCTGGCCGCCTCCTAGCCTCGCCTCTTCGCCTATAAGAAGCCCCCGATGCCTAAACCCTAATTACCCAATCAATATTCCACGAAACCGTCTGTATCCGCCGCCACCATCGTCCCTATATCGGGGGGATCTAAAGCTCTTCCCGGCACCCTGCCAGAGGGGAGATAATCCCGGAGGCCTTCTTCTTCATCATGCCAGCCTATGAAGCGTGAGTAGTTCCACCTTGGACTACGGGTCTATGTAGTAGCTAGATGGTTGTATATCCTCCTTTGTGCTTTCATTTCTAGATATTGTGAGCTCCATTCATGATCAAGATCTCATCTATTTGTAATCATGCATGTTGTGTTTTCGGGGATCTGATGGATATTGAGATTACTATGTCAGATTGATTAATGGTTTTGTCTTATTGATTCTATCATGTCTGTGTTGCTTGTGATCTTGCATGCTCTCCGTTGTTAGTAGCTATCTTGGCCAAGTAGTTGCTAGTGACTCCAAGAGGGGGTATTTATGCTCGATAGTGGGTTCATGCCTCTATTTAATCAAGGGAAGTGACAGAAATCTCTAAGGTTGTAGATGTCTTGTTGCCACTAGGGAAAAACAACGGTCTCTTGTTCATGGAACAAGTGGATTGTTTACCGTACACACTATGCTTAAAGCAGTTGTCTGTTGCTTGCAACTTAATACTGAAGGGGGTTCAGATGATAACCCAAAGGTGGACTTCTAGTCATAGATGCAGTTGGATGGCGCTCTATGTATCTTGTTGTATTGCCCAATCGAATATCATAGGATCTTTATGTATATTATTGCATTGTTATGCCTTGCTCAGTCCTGTCAATTGCCCTGCTGTAATTTGTTTACCCAGCATGCCATGTTTTTTATCTAAGGAGAACCCCTATGGTGAACTATGGACCCCGGTCCAATCTTTACCATTGATACATCTTCCACTGTTACTTTTTACTTGCTGCAAACCATCATCACCTCAGTTCATCCTTTGTTACAGCAACCGGTGAGATTGACTACCTCACTGTTAGTTGGGGCAAAGTCTTGAGTTTGTGTTGTGAAGGTTTCCACGTTGCTTGCAACACCTTTGAGACGTTTCCTTCCTCCTACTGGTTCAATAACCTCGGTTTCTTACTGAGGGAAGACTTGCTGCTGTGCTGCATCATACCTATTGGGGTTTCCCGACGAAGCGTCAACACACATCAATTACCCAAGTTATTGATTCAACACAAGGGGATACAAAGAATACTTTTAAGCCTTAACAACTAAGTTGTCAATTCAGTTGCACCTGAAAATAGTCTTGCTTCACAGTAGTTTATTAGTAGCAATAGTTTTGTAGTAGCAATAGTAAAGTAACTGCAACAGTAAAACAAGGCAGTAGTAACAATAGTAGCAAACAGTAGGATATGAGTGCGGTAGGATAGGGATGGATGGACGGGCGTTGCATGAACGAGACTAAACATGTAACTTCAAGATCTATGGCAATTGCAGATAAATAAGATAAAGCACCCAAGTACTAAACAATCATAGGCATGTGTTCCATATATAGTCATACATTCTCGCAATGAGAACTTGCACAACATCTTTTGTCCTGCCAGCCCATTGCAGCGTGGCCTCAAGGGAATCTACTAGAAATTAAGGCACTCCTTTTAATAGAGCACCGAAGCAAAGCATGAACACTCCATGAACACATGTGATCCTCACATCACAGCCATACCCTCTGTCTGTCCCAATTTCTGTCACTTCGGGGCCTTTGGATCCAGACAATGATATGTGTACACAACTTACAGATAAGATCACAAACAATACTATCATCATGAATCAATAATAAGTTCAGATCTGAGATCATGTTACTCGGGCCCTAGTGATAAGCATTAAGCACAACAAGTTGCAACAAAGTCAAATAGCACTAATAGAGATACTAGGCACCATGCCCTAACAATCTTATTCGATTACATGATAGAAGTCATCCAATCCCTACCATCCCCATAGCCTAAAGAGGGGTATTACTCACTCATTGATGGGGGAAACATGGATGGTTGATGGAGAGGCGTTGTTGTTGATGATGGTGATTATCCTCTCCAAATTCCTTGTCCCGGCAGGGTGCCAGAACAGAGTTTCTGGTTCGAATCGCGGATTCTGATGGTGGCGGTGCAGCGGAACTCTTTCTGGAAAAACATTGAACCCCTGTTGAGTTTTTAGGTCAGAAGGCAACTTATAGGCGAAGAGGGAGGCCGAGGGGGTGCCCGAGGCGGCCACATCCCTCCCAGGCGCGGAAAGGCCTGGCCCGCGTGGCAGGAGGGTGTGGGCCCCTCGTGGCCCACCTCCGCCTCGTCTTCTGGCTCCGTGAGTCTTCTGGTGAAATAGGATTTTTGGCATATTTTCCGGGATTTTTCCTGATAGTTGATTTTCTGCACACAAAAACTAGACACCAAGGTAATTCTCCTGAAAACATCGTCAGTCCATGTTAGCTGTATGCAAGTCACACAAGTTTAGAGGAGAAACAATAGCAAAAGTGTTCGGGAAAGTAGATACGTTTTGGACGTATCACATGTCATGATAGATGTTGGTTTGACCTTATTCTTAGTGATTATTGCTGTAGCATGACTTGTTCCAAACAATTGAGATTGCTTAATGTGCCTTGCAAGAATCATGCATTGTTTTAGCATACAAAAGCATAGTATTTTGGTATTCTCCTTTGATGCTTTGTTTGGGTTGACTTGGTAGATGCTCACACCATGTTATGACTATGAACCAGTCACCTTAGCCTCTATGATCATTTAGTTTTTGACTTGTGGTACCACTTTATGCTTTAGTTGATAATGTTTTGTCTCTCTGCATGATTACGACCATTATTTCTCTCTTAGTTGGTTGCTCCTAGTCTTTTGCTAGCCTCCACTTTGATGCAACGCTGAGTTGATGTAGGAGCGCTTTGTTGGGAACCCCAAGAGCAAGGTGTGAAGCAGCACATCAACAAGTTTTCCCTTAGTAAGAAACCGAGGTTATCGAACCAGTAGGATGAAGGAAACATCACATAGGTGTTGCAAGCAACGCGGAGACCTGCACAACACAAAATCAAGACTTTGCCCCCAACGAATCAGTGAGGTTGTCAAGTTCACCGATTTGCTGTAACAAAGGATTAAACATATGGTGTGGAAGGCAATGGTTTGCAACAAGTAAACAAGTAACAGTGGAAGATGTATCAATGATAAAGATTGGACCGGGGTCCATAGTTCACTAGAGGTGCTCTCCTTAGATAAACAACATGGCATGAAGGGTAAACAAATTACAACAGGGCAATTGACAGGAACTGAGCAAGGCATAACAATGCAATTACTAGTCAGAAAGATTCTGTGAGATTCGATTGGGCAATACAACAAGATACATAGACCGCCATCCAACTGCATCTATGACTAGAAGTCCACCTTCAGGTTATCATCCGAGCCCCCTCCAGTATTAAGTTGCAAGCAACAGACAACTGCTTTAAGCAAAGTGTGTAAGGTAAACAGTCCACATGTTCCATGAACAAGAGACGGTTGTTTTCTCCCTAGTAGCAACAACACATCTACAACCGAAGAGATTATTGTCACTTCCCTTGGAAACTAGAGGCATGAACCCACTATCGAGCATAAATACCCCCTCTTAGATTCACTAGCAACTACTTGGCCAAGATAGCTACTAACAACGGAGAGCATGCAAGATCACAAACAACACAGACATGATAGAATCATAAAGACAAAACCATTAATCAAACCAACATAATAGTCTCAATATCCATTTGATCCCCACAAACAGAACATGCATGATTACAAATAGATTAGATCTTGATCATGAACAGAGCTCACAAGATCTATACATGAAAGCACAAGGAGGAGATACAGCCATCTTGATACTACATGGACCCATAGTACAAGGTGGAACTACTCACGCATCATACCGGAGAGAAGGCCTCCGGGATGATCTCCCCTCCGGCAAGGTGCCGGGAAGAACTTCAGATCCCCCCGATCAAGGGACGACGGTGACAACGACTATAGAAGGTTTCGTGGATATTTGATCGGGTACTTAGGGTTTTTGCATCGGGGGCTTATTATAGGCGAAGTGGGAGGCAGAGGCGGTGGCCAGGGGCCCCACCACCTTCCTAGGTGCGAGGCAGGGCCCACCCGCGCCTAGCGGGGATGCGGCTACCCTAGCCCGCCTCTCCGGCTCCCCTCTAGACTTCTTGTTCCCCACGGAAATATATTGACTTTGACGTTTGTCCCGTCCAATTCCGAGAATATTTCTTTACCAACTTTTCTGGAACCAAAAAATAGCAGAAAACAGGCAACTAGCACTGTGGCAACTTGTTACTAGGTTAGTACCAGAAAACATGTAAAAAGCACCTCAAAGTGTAGACAAAGCAAAGCAAAGTAGATACTAAACAAGCATGGAGCATCAAAAATTATAGATATGTTTCTGACGTATCATACTTGTATTGAGTAAGCTCTACTCATGCATCCAACTCCCAAGAAACAAAGTTATTCCAAAGTGTCCACTATAAATTCCTATGCATGGTGTGTTACACCATTCCAAGTATATTCTATTTTTATCTGTCTTCCAAATTAAACTTGTTATGTGAAAATTAGTGATTAAAGCTCTCACAAACTTGATGGCACACTTTATTTTTCTTGCCCCTAATAAACTTGAACTGTAAGACCCCACCTTTATAAGGTAAAGGTCCGTGTGATTGCAATGCTAGTCCCTGGATCAAATGCTAGCATCCACAGTTTAAGATGAAGTACACAGATACAAAGGTCTTTATTACATCGTCATTCCAGAGATAACATAGTCTTTTACAACTCCATAGACATAGGCTAGTACAAGAGTTCAACTTAACAAAATAAAGTAAATTCTTCATCTTCATGTGCCACAGGCAAACATGTTGAGTGTAGACTCATAACCTTAATCCTCATCAGAGTAACCTGCAACATCACAAGTTATAGCCACATGGGTCAATACATTGGAATAGTATTGGCAAGTGATACCTTAGTAGAATAATTGTTTCTAGCTTCTATATGAATTTGGCTAAGTGTAGCTTAGGCTTGCTTTGCTCAAAATAGGTTTTTCCTATCAGTTGGAAACACTAATTTTTTGTTTGACAAAAACTCCCAAGGAACCACCAATAGACATTGATGAACCTTTACCCTTGTTCAACCACAAGTTTTTAACTTAGAAATTGGGATGAGGAGATCCTTGATAGCTTCAATGTCTTGATTCGCAAATTGTCCATTGCCGGGGACACGGCTAAGTACTTAGATTTTTCCTTCTCGAGAGGTGGTGCACTTTCCCCACAAGACTCGACATGCATCAAGACGAGACCTTTCAGAAGCCTTCCCTTAGACCAAATGGAAGCGCTCCAACCTATCACCCTACCACCAACTGTCCATCTGGCTAAGTTATTGCAACCTATATAATCAAGGCAGAGCCCATATGCCATGTGGTTGCACTAGAAGCTTCTAAACACTAAGTATCTCAAATCCCTTTGTTCCTGGGTGGATTTCCACAAGTGTGATACACAAGGTAGACCATAGATATGGGCTTTGTGTAACCACTCAACATAACCCAATCATACCATTCCACCCATGTGATTCATTCACTTAGTTGTTTTATTAAGCAAAAACACAAGTCAAAGACTTAACAATATTTTCCATATCATGTATATAATCCACCCCTGTTTGCTACTAGCTAGGCTAAGCATGGCAATACAACAAGCATCTTAACTTAGAGCAAAGTCTACCAATACTACAACTACTAGGATTTCCCGTAGCATATCATATAGATACTTAGAAAAAATCTCATGCAAGCCCTATACAAAATATCACTAGTGCATAATAAAATAATGGGACAAATACCGGAAGCACCACTTGCCTTGGTAGTTGGGGGAGTAGCAACAATCCTCACAATCACAATCACCACTAGCACCAAAATCTACACATAAAATAATAGCACCAAAATCACATTCCAATATTCAAGCAAAAATATAATATGAATGCATGCAAATGCCATGTGATGATATTTCTAACTAAGCAAGACAAGTCAAACATTACTGACACTACTAGGAAAATGGCTATAGGTAATCAGCACATCCGTGGCTCACATGGTTGAAGTGCCCCACGGCTAAAATAGGCGTGGCTCACCTGTGGGCAGTGCCCTACTAGTAACTAGAACAACCGTGGCGCACATGGTCATAGTACACCACATATATGTGTGGGCCAGGGCCCTGCTATCGGCACGCCAGATACCCGTAGCGCACATAGGGTAGGTGCGCTACGCTTGTTAGTGTTAACCGTGGCGCACATGGAGGGGGTGCGCTACGCCTAAGCGCATGCCCCTCTGCTCTGTAAAACGGACAGACACATCCGTGGCGCACTCTGGCATGTGCGCCACAGATGTTATTATTCCCTGTGGCACACTGGGGCCACGTGCGCCACGGATGTGGCGACCCTATTTTTTGGCAGCTCCACTTTGTGCACATGTGTGATCATCCACCACCCCACACTTCACTTTCCCCTTCTTCTTCCTCCTTAGATCTAGTCGGGATCCTTCTCCTTCCTACCTCAATTTCTCCACTCATACACCATTTTTAGCATGTAAAACTTGCCTTGGATGTTACATACGTAATAGAGGAATCTCTCCGGTCTCTCATCTCCTTCTCCGGTCTCGCGCGCACCTCTCCTTTCCATCTTCTCGCGATCGGTCTCTCATCTCGGTAAGTTGTCCATGTAAGGATGTGTTCATGTGTATATGGATGATATGCTCATATGTATGTAGATGATCGATGCTCATGATGTGTGTATGGAGAGGATCGATGGTCATATGTGTGTATATGGAGAGTATCGATGATGCTCATGCATGTGTGTATGGAGAGGATAATGATATGTTCATGTGTGTATGGATCGGTCTCTCTCTCTCTCTTGTGTTTGTATGTGAACAAGTTGCCATTTGTTTTGCCAAAATGTTGATTCATTTCCATTTTGGAAAGACTTTGGCATTTCGCAAAGGTCCTAATTTTAGGATAGGTCATGCCGAAATTTTCTATCGACCATTGCATGCATGCATTGATTATGTGGTTCTAATAGACTTCTAATTGTACCGTGTACACAGTGCAGGCAAAAATGGTGCTCATAATGAGCGAAGACATTGTGGCTAGATTTTTGAAATGTGCGACAGCCGACATGATACGAAATAACAAGACAGAGATAAGATGTCCATGCAGAAGATGCAAACTCAACTGGGTGATTGACCCAGATTCTGGGGATTTGCAGGCGCACCTGCTCCACCATGGTTTCATGGATGGATACACTCGTTGGATAAGCGATGACGAAGACGATGGAGACGGTGAAGGTGGGCAACATGACGATGATCATCACGGCGAGAACGGGCGAGATGATGAAGAGTCTCCTAGAGATGGTGAAGGTGCGGAAGCAGACCGGGATGATGATGATCTAGATGCTGGAGGAGCAGATGACGATGGAACAACGTCAGGCTGGGTGCGGGACCCTTATGTGCAAGAGCTGCTTCTCAAGCAGACGAGTAATGCCAGGGCTGCCGCTAGAGAGAAAGCCAAGCTTGCGCAACTTGAGAAAGACGCGGTTACTCCATTGTATGAAGGATGCAGGCCCGATGATACCCGGTTGAATGTAACGCTCAAGGCTATGGAGATGAAGGCAAAACACAAATTGAGCGACGCAAGCTTCGACGATATGATGTCATTCTGGCACGATCGTCTCCCGGAGGGGAACACATGTCCAACTAGTATCGAGGACGCCAAGAAAATCGTCTGTCCTCTCGATCTACCGCACGTTAGATATCACGTATGCATCAACGATTGCATCATTTGTCGGGGCGAGGACGCGGAGAAAACCACATGTCCGGTGTGCGGCGTGAGTCGATACAAGAAAGGGAAGAAAGCACCTCGAAAAGTGGTATGGTACTTTCCTATCACTCCTCGTCTGTAGCGCTATTTCGTGGACCCTAAGGAAGCGAAGCTCATGCGATGGCATGTGGAAAGGAAGAAGCCAGGACATGACGATGATGACCCCGAAAAGGATGAGTTGCTGATGCACCCTTTAGATGCTAGCCAGTGGAAAGCATTGGACCTCGAATTCCCAGAATTCGGTGGAGATTCGAGGAACATCAGGCTTGGTGCAAGCACCGATGGAATCAATCTGTTCGGTAGCCAGAGCAGCACGCACAACACTTGGCCCGTGTTTGTATGGATGTACAACCTCCCTCCATGGTTGTGCATGAAGAAGAAGTACATACAAATGAGTATGCTAATTCAAGGGCCGAAACAACCCGGTACCGACATCAATCTGTATCTCGAGCTGTTGAAAGAGGAGCTAGCCATGTTATGAGAATCTGGAGCCAATACTTACGACGCCGCCGCACAAGATTATTTCACTATGAGAGCCGCATTGGTCACTATGGTGCAAGACTATCCAGGTTGCGGGTATATCTCGGGGCAGGTTATCCAAGGATTCTGCACATGTGTTAGGTGCATGGATAACACAAGCTATCTCCAACTAGAGAAAGATCCAGGGTCTTCGAAAACCATGTTCATGGCGCACCGGAGGTGGCTCGGCAAGAATGATCCATGGAGAAAACATGGAGACCTGTTCGATGGCAAATCCCAGACCCGAGGAATCCCAGAGCGTAGGAGCAGCGAAGAAGTGGAAGAGTTGCTGAAAAACTGGAAAGATTGTCCTAAGCCTGGAAAGAAGCGGAAGAGGCAGCAAGACAAGCCGCTGATGAAGGTATGGAAAACAAGGTCTGTTTTCTAGGAGTTGCCATACTGGAAGTTTCTCCGCACGCCTCATAGCCTCGACATCATGCATATCACGAAAAACATGTGCGAGAGTCTGGTTACCACCATAATCAACATGCCAGATAGGACGAAAGATGGTCTGAAAGCAAGGCACGACCTGATATTCATGGGTATCCGGAATGAGCTTCACGGAGGACGCACTACTCCTGATGATCAGGAATATGATGATGATCATGAGTCGGAGACGACACAAGGTCGTCAGAAGGGTAAAAAGTTCAAGAAGAACGAATATTATTGCCCTCCTTCTTGCTTCACTCTAAGCCAGGATGAGATCAAACAGTTTTTCAAGTGCCTTCTAGGAGTCAAATTTCCTTACGGCTACGCGGGCAAGATAAGCAGATACCTAGACGAGACGAAGCAGAGGTTCAGTGGCATAAAGTCTCACGACTGTGCCGTGCTAATGACGTAGGTACTTCCGGTTTCACTAAGAGGGATAATGGACGAGAATGTCCGTGAAACATTATTTGGCCTCTGCAAGTTTTTTGATGTTATCTCTAGGAAGTCGATTGGCGTGAATCAGCTCGAGTGGCTACAGGAGGAGATCATGGTGATACTATGCGAGCTTGAGGTCTACATCCCACCCGCATTCTTCGACATTATGGTGCATCTGCTGGTCCATGTAGTGGAGGACATCGTCCAACTCGGGCCAATGTTCCTCCGCAGCATGATGGCGTTCGAAAGGATGAACAGACACATCAAAGGATACGTTCGCAATAGGTCCCGTCCAGATGGAAGCATAGCCAAGGGCTTTCTGACCGAAGAGTGCATCTCTTTCTGCACGAATTATCTAGACATCGAGAACCCTGTCGGTCTTCCCATCAACAGGCACCTTGGCAAGCTCGACGGATCTGGTCACCGAGAGGGTCGTCGCATACTGCATGTATACTTCGATTTTTGACGCGCAGACTTTGATCGAGCAAACCTCGTCGCGCTACAGCATTTAGAACTGGTTGATCCTTGGGTACAAAAGCACATAAGGTTAATCGAGAAGAAGTACAATGACCGGGGCATACAGAGGACACATGGAGAAATAATCAAAGAGCACAACTCAGATTTCACGCGTTGGTTTAGGCAAACGCTCCTTGATAATCCCCCGCGATCGCATTCGTCTGACAAGGAAAAGATGATATTCACCTTATCACAGGGACCGATGCAAAACCTGGTGACCTATCAGGCATATGATATCAACGACTACACATTCTACACGGAGGAAAAGGACAACAAGTGTGATTATCAGAACTCAGACATAACGTCGGAATTCTACACCGATGACAACATGAAGGAAAGATTCTACGGAAGAATCGAGGAGATCTGGGAGCTCGACTACTATGGAGAAAAGGTGCCGATGTTCCGTGTCATATGGGCAAAGAGCGTCGAAAGAGAAGACCGGTATTTCACAACCATGGTTATACCCGAAGCAGCCAAATCCAAGGCCGCCGGTGCGAACGTGGCCGCGAAAAATGAACCATGGGTACCGGCTACCAAAGTGGACCAATGTTTTTTATTACCGACCCGACAAAGCCTAGCCGTGTTGTCGTGAGGAGAGGAAAAAGAAACATCATCAGAATGGATGGAGTCACCAACGAGCAAGACTTCGACCAGTACGGCGATCCAAAGATTGAAGATGACGATGACTACGATGCAGCAACATACATCACAAGAAGAAAAAGGACAACCCTACCCCAAAAAGGTAGCCCGTTCGAAAGAAGAAACATTAAAGTGCCCGGGCTAAATTATTCAACCGTGACAAAGAAGGAAAAAAGATTATAAAATGCTAGCTCAAAAAATATTGTAAAACGCGTGGTCGAAAAAGATTGTAATATTCATGGACAAATTATTATGAAATTTAGTTATACTTTGAATCATATTTGTACCACTTTTATGACATATATTATCACTTTTGGGCATTTTTGGAATATTTAAAAGTATTTTTAAAAATAAAACAAAACTTGTATGGCATATATCACCACTTTTGGGCATTTTTTGGAACATTTAAAAGTATTTTTAAATAAATTCATGGACAAATTATTATGAAATTTAGTTATACTTTGAATCATATTTGTACCACTTTTATGACATATATTATCACTTTTGGGCATTTTTGGAATATTTAAAAGTATTTTTAAAAATAAAACAAAACTTGTATGGCATATATCACCACTTTTGGGCATTTTTTGGAACATTTAAAAGTATTTTAAAATAAAAATAAAAAAGGGGGGCACCAAGATTTGAACCTGGGTGCTCACAAGTTTAGAATAGAGCAATGGGCAGAACCAATGGGATAGGCAAGTGTAGTTGCTAGAAGGAGTGCTACAGCGTTGTTATAGAGTTGTTACAACCCAGATAGGCGTAGCGCACTAGCCCGAGTGCTCTACAGATATCCATAGCGCACTCTGGCATAGTGTGCTACGCCTATCTGGGTTGTATCCACGTCATAATTCCAAACTCTCCCCCATCTCACACACTCATCGATCCCCATCTCTCCCAGCGCGCTCGATCCCCCCCGCCGCTGTGCTTGATCCGCCAGCCGCCCCCGCACTCGATCCCCCCAGCAGCCACCGCTCGAGGAGGAGGCCATGGAGGAGGATCCCCGCTAGCGTCCGAGGAGGAGGCCCACGCGCGTGTCCGAGGAGGAGGAGGAGGCTGCCCGTGTCCGAGAGGAGGAGAAGGCCGTCGTTTGCTCGTCGTCGTTCGCTCGCCAACGTCATCCTCGTCTTAGAGGTTAGCCCCTCCCCTCTCTCCCTCTCTCCCTCTCTCCCTCTCTCCCTATATCCACGGGTTAGCTAGGGTTTGAGGATCTCAGAGATCATCTCGAAGTTGTCGATGTAGATGAACCTGGCTTGTGGGAGGTTGACGTTCAACGTGTTCACCATGCCCTTCACCTTGCTGTTGAAGGGGGCGATGAGCTCATCCACGTCCGGCGAGCACATGTTTGTGGGGCTCCTGGCGCGCATGTTCGTGGGGATCCTGGAGCACATGTTGAGATATATATCACAATCTTGATAAACTGCCCTGGCTAGCTGGATGCGTTGTTTCTGACCGCCATTGAGGTTGATCCCTCGCTCTCCTATTTCAGTCTGGTCACCGAACTCCATCATATATAAATCTTTTTCTAAGCAACAAGCATGTACAACTTGCCTGTAATTCTCTGGATGTATCAGCCGCCCAAATAAAATGTTTTCTTGAATAGTTCCATTCTGGATCCAAGCTATATGAGTGACACATGCCGTGGTCCCACATATGCTAACCTATATCAAAAGATAAAACACTGCAGAAAAGTAAAGTGATTTGAGAAATATGACAGATGTTGGCAAGGCAGAAAAGTAACTGATTTGAAAAACATTGTGATGATGCTAGGAGTGCACATGAGCAATTAGCATAAAACCACCACATATCTGTGAAATTAGTGGTGGTTGTTCGAACATTTTATGCTAATTACTTGCGTGTACATGTATGATACGATACAAGAAGCACATAAAGGTTATTCTTGTGGGTGACCTAGTTCTAGAAATTAGATAAACTCCACAATGTCAATGTATAAATTCCATGCTGCAGAGCATGACTAAGTGCGAAGAAAGAGACTGGCCCTCGTAGTAGAGCCAACTTATCCATATGATGATTTATCCTAGAACATATATGCTCTCCTGTTGAACAGCTACAATGTAGGTGACAATATTTTACTGATAGAATTGTCTAGGGAATTGTATGCTAGCTTCAGTACTTTTATCTGTCAATATTGATGGTTTCTACTGTGATGGGTGTAGGTTTAGATGGTAGATACTCAATATCACTTTTACTGTGTAGGGTGTAGGTTTTTATCTCATCAGATAAGCATACTCAATATCACTACACAGTGTTAATATTATTTGATGGTTTATACTACTCAAAATGCTGGAGAACATAGTAGTAGCTAGCTAGCTGGATGTACTGCTTTTGCAAAGAAAAATCTGGATGTATGTGCTGTATATGTGCTGCTGGTTGCACTGCTTTTGCAAAGCTACTGTTTTGCAAAGCTATTGTTTTTGCAAAGCTATCTGGAGCTACTGCTTTTGCAAAGCTACTGTATGTGCTGCTATTATATGTGCTGCTGGTTGCTACTACTATATGTGCTGCTGGCTACAAAAAACTACTGTGCTGCTACTACTATATGTGTTGCTGGATCTGGCCATTTATTTTTATATACCTAGTAATGATCTTGTGCTTGTTGTGCTGGTAATGTATTGGCTGTGCTCGCTGTGCTTGTGCTTGTACGAAGCACTTTATTATGTCGTGTATGCAGGTTCTTGTATGAAATGAGTCCCAATTTTTGCCGGAATGTTGATTAACTTCCGTTTCGGCAGAAATCGGGCACTCCTAGTTTAAGAAAATTAGCAAAGGTCATGCCGGATTTTTCCGTGCATTTAACCAATTATTTGTTTTTTATTAGTGCAAAGATGTGTGACAACAACGAGGCTGGATGTTCTAAGCGCATCAGAGCTAAAGGAGAACTCAGATCTCCGAATAAACAATTGACATTCTGGGAGACGGCCCAGTGGCTAGAAGACGATGAAGAATACCATCCTTCGGAGAGCGAGGATGATGAGATGGAAGACGCGGAGGAAGAAGCCGAAGGAACGGCGGGTGATGAAACCACTGATGGCGGCGAGGGCACATGGAGTGGTAGCAATCCTCCTAAGAAGAAGAAGCCGAAGGAACGACGCCCGAACACGGTTGGCACCGTCAGGGAGGAAATTACCGAAGTGAGCCCATCAGGGGTTCCTTTGGAGCCTGCCCTTGTCGTCAAAGGGTACGGTGGGCAAGTGGCGGCGATCACCCGGACAACCATCTCGATCAACACCGAGAATCTCCGGCATAAAGATAATGGCCACTTGCGCACACTCCTCTTCGAGAAGCTGCACGCAAGATACAAGTTCCCCGCTAAGTATCAGAACACAAATTATCATGGGAACGAAGTAAACAAATCCGCCCTCACAAAGATGAGCACCGTCCTGGCCAGCTGGAGAACCCGGATAAAGAAGAAGATCTATAAAGAAGGCAAAAGTCTCGAGGAGATCCAGAAGATTGACCTGCAGATCACCGAAGATCAGTTCTGGGAGTTCAAGGAGAGGTGTGAATCCGAAAGAGCCCTGGCCAATAGTAATCGGGGAAAGGTGCTGCAGGCGATGAATATAGGTCATCAACATCTCGGATCTGGTGGATACAAAACCGCGAAGGCCAAATGGAATAAGGAGGACGAAGAGTATAGATCCAAGGGGATAGAAAACCCCTTTGCGAAATTCGAACCCGGCCAGGTTCGAAACTTCATCAGGGCCCGTTACCATGTGGACCCAAAAACCAAACAACTCACCGCGGATCCTGCGGTGAAGGAATTCGAGGAAATTGTGGTAAGTAATCTAATTACCGCGGATCAACTCGATTGCATTCTAATCAATGATCTAAACGATTCACTATTACTTCTTCTGCAGGAGGAGGAAATTGTTGCTAGTCATGGATCCCAGGGTTCCTCATCCCAGGGGTCAACGGAGGCCACCCGGTGGGATAACCCTTTTAACAGGGCGATGAATCGGGCCAAGAAAATAGAGCCGGTTACGAAGAAGCCGTCGTCAGCTGGCCGTCTGGCCGGCCTCGGGGGTAAGAATTGGGTGGATCATTTTGGTCCACCGCCGAGGACGCATGTGGCGCCGTCGGGAAGGAGCGAGGAGGAAAACCGCGAGGTTCAAGAACTTAAGGAACAAGTGGCGTGGATCCCGCAGATCGTCCAAGACAACCTGGCAATCACCCTCACGTCCTTCCTGCCTACCTTGGTGGAGTCAATAGCGAACTGGAGTGCGGGTGGTCGAGTAGGGCCATGCCTGATTCCAAGCATGGTCAGCAGCCACTTGAACAACGCGGCGCCGACGAATCAGGAGAACTACGTGTTCGTGACTCCGCCCGCTAGCACCGCGGCGCCGCAAGTGTTGGTGACTCCCCCTACCATCACCGCGGCGCCGGACATGTTGGTGGCCCCCTGCCATCGTCGCGGCGGCACCAAAGCTCCAAGCACCCGGTAGGGAGAATACACCGGCGGCCAGCATCGCGCCATCAAGCAGCCCTTCCGTCTCTTGCACGCCCGTCGCCGTATGCGGTGCCTCGACATTAGCCGATCTCGACGCCATCACGGTAAACAAATTGCTTTATCGCATTTCATGTCATCTATTACTCTTATGGCATCTCTGACAACGCCGTACATGTTTTCCGCAGACGGATGTTCCTTGCACTCTCTTATGCTACGTGAACAACGAGCTGAGGGATGTTGCCAAGGGTACCATCGTTCAACCCTTGCAGCGTACGTTCCACTCAAGGCCGATGCCAGATAGGGTGCACAAGGTTAAAATTAGTCAGGTGCTAACGGGCTGCGATGAACTGGAACCTCCCATTCAACCCCCAGGAGCGGATGAAGAAGAGCCAGCTGTCCTCAGAAGTTGCTTCGGCTTATTCTTGCAAGGCCCCCTTACCGCCCTCGCCGTCACCTCCACGCGGTGGGTCGAATGATCATGTTGATGATATGCACATGGCGCAGGATCCGACCGAGGACGACGAAGACTGGAATGATCACTTCTTCAACACTCAGTTTAGCAACGAAGACCTAGCTGGTGGCCCCACAGAGAAAGCCACTATCACCAAGCGTCTGTTTGGTTGTCAGGAGACGCCTCCAGCTTGCGCCTTTACAGAGCCAGCTGATACAACCAATCGGCCCTTTATTCTAAGCCCTGGCACACTACATAGGGCGAACGGTGCTCAGGTTGCGGTGCCTGCCTGCTCTCCAAAAGGAAAAAAGGGCAGGAAAAGAAAATCTAGCAGCTCGAGCCAGCCGGTGGCGTCAACTGCGAATCCGATCAGGTTTCGGGACGGGCCACCAAGACCCGAGGGTATTATGTGGAGGAATCATGTGGCGGGTGAGCCCATGCTACCTAAGAATTTGTGGAGGCTCGCCAGTTCGGAACTGCAGTGTGTGCATGATGGCGTGCTGATGATAGAGAGACGCCTTCTATCGGAGAAAGATCCCTCGCACCCGGTATTCGTGGTTAAGGTGCCACCAGGCTTGGGCTTCGTCGACAATGCCCCTGCGGATCTGTTCTTCCTGCGGTTCGACGACATCTTCAATATGTTCCACCTATACCCGTTGCACTATACCATGGTCCGCCTGTTTTCTCTCAGCCTGGTCATGCAGATCATTAGAGAGAACACACCGGGCATCGCTATAGTGGACCCCTACTACATGCGTGACGGCTTCTTGGGTTCCCCCGCTGGACGACGTATCATGGCCTCGTACCTAAAAAGAATCCTCGTGGCGAACAAGACAAAGGAATACATTCTCGTGCCTTACTTTCCTGAGTAAGTTGTTATTCAATCGCCACCGTCGATTGGCTTTATTAGATTATCATCATTCTTTTTCCAACACATTCCATTTGATTTTTTTGCGCAGAGATGAACACTGCACGCTCATCTCCTTATCGCTGAAGCATTCCCACGCCACGTATTTCGACTCAGGGAGTCTAGAAAAGAAGAAAAACTACGACAAGATCAAGGAAGTTCTGGATGATGCTCTCACTGGCTATGCCTTGACGGAAGGCACCACCTTCGTGCGTACGAAGGTAAAGTTCAGCAGGAATGTCTTCAACCACGTAACGGAGTTCCCCTGCGTGAAGCAGCCGGAAAACAGTAAGAAGGAAGCCTACTACGCACTCCATCACATGAGGGCGTTCCTACTTGACCAGCAGAATTCTACGCTGCCAGATCATCTCAAACAGTGGGCCGAAGCAAATGCCAAGATCACTAATTCAGATATTAGACAAGAGATGTATCGCATCCAGCAGCAGTTTGGGGCAATCATCTTTCGTGATGTCATGACTTCGGGGGGGATCTTCTATGGAGGAAATACCCCGAATAACCGTGACATAGAAGATCGCCTAGAGATGCAGGGTGACTATAGGAAGTTCATGACGAGACAAGGCGTCCTCCCGTTCCCTAAGCCGAGCCAGAAGGCTTGATGTTGGCCTAGTTGTAGTTACAAACTATAGATGAACTTTGTGTGTATGTGGACAAGTGTAAATGCTACTATACTTATCTTATTAGGTTTATAAATCATCGCTTACTTCTTTTTCTTATTATTATATATCAATCAATGCTTGGTTTATTTGCTTACTCTTTGGTCCTTTTCTCATTTTGGTCCTTATTTTTTTCCTTACTTTATTAGTCTTTTTTCGAGAATAATGCCGATGATTGAAATGTCGTGACACAAAATATATGTGAATGTGCTACGATGGGATTATGAGCCTTGTGATATGCACAAGTCCAGGTGTTGTGCATCCTACTTGGCTCACAGTTCCATCATAGCATATTCCTGTGTCCAACGACCTATGTATATATATATGAGGCATTCTTTTTTGATTTACTTTGGTCTTTTTCAAGAATAATGCCGATGATTGAAATGTCGTGGCACACTATATATGTGAATGTGCTGTGATGGGATTGTAAGCCTTGTGTTATGCACAAGTCCAGATGTTGTGCATCCTACTTGGCTTACGGTTCCATCATAGCATATTCCTGTGTCCAACGACCTAGCTAGTTATATATGAGGCATTGTTTTCAAGTTACTTTGGTCTTTTTCGAGAATAATGCCGATGATTGAAATGTCATGGCACACTATATATGTAAATATGCTGCGATGGGATTGTCCGCCTTGTGCTATGCACATGTCCAGGTGTTGTGCATCCTACTTGGCGGACAGTTCCATCGTAGCATATTCCTGTATCGAACAACCTAGTTATATATGAGGCATGCTTTTGAGTTTGTTCTTTTTGATTTAGGAGTACTTTCTATAAGTGTATCTTCATATACGACTTTAATTATATATGTTTTTTTCAATCACCGGTTAATTATTATTGTCAACTTGTAGATGACGTGGTATGTCGTGTACAATGGATGGGTTCCCGGAGTCTATGATGATTGGGAAGACTGCCGGAGACAGGTGCATCATTTCAGCGACAATAGCTACAAAGGGTACAACACTATGGCGGAGGCGAAAGCTAGATACACGCGCTATCTAGCGGGAGTTAGGACGAGGAACCGGATGAAGACCTACACCTTCATCGCGGTGATCATGCTTATCTTCTTTGGTTGTTTATCCCGTGTTTGTGTCTAGCTAGTTTAGATGTCTAGGCGAGCTCCCGAGCTCTAACTTATTTGATCGACACATGTATTCGCATGTCACCAAATACTTTGTAACTTGATCGAAACAATGTATAACTTATGTATTCATGTATGAGACTTATCTATATGTATTTGTTTCAATCTTGTTTTGCGAATTGTGTATTTATATATCTAACTGTATATCTTATATCTGTGTGTATATCTGCCTATAATATTGTATATAATCTGTATTGTATATCATCTGGGCCTGAAATTAAAAAAAAAGACACCCGTGGCGCATATGGCACAGCTTCTGTGGCGCACAGTGTCTAAAGCGCACCTGCGCAGGCTAGTGGCGCACTAACACATGCACCACAGAAGATAAGTCTTGTAGCGCACCTGGACAGGTATCCGTGGCGCATTGGCATGTGCGCCACGCCTATCTCGGCACATGCGTGGTGCACCAGGCAGTGCGCCACGGCTATGAGATAGCCGTAGCGCAAGCCTAGTGGCGCACGGGCAGTGCACCACGGATGGCTTTTCTACGTGTGCCACTAACGAGTGTTTTCGTAGTAGTGTGAACACAAAACCACTTAAATATAGTCTAAATAAGCTTAATTTGGCCTTATATTCATTTCCAAAATAATTTATATAGTCAAAATATGTCTATAATTGTCTCTGGATAAAATTCCATTTTAACAGAAGCAAAGTACAAAACCAAGCCTACAGAAGTGTAGGATTTATTTTTGTGAATTCATTGATATATTATTTGAAAAAATTGGCCAAACAGATCTAAAGTTATAGATTTTACAAGTTTAAACACTCAAAATCATTTCTGGAATTTTAAACAGACAGAACAGGCCACGTGGAGTGTTTTTACTGGCTGGTACCAGTTCGCACGGATCATTCTCTATGGACCACATGATTAAAATTGAATCGCACGGCTCAGATCTAAAGAAAACGTTTCACCTAAGTGTTCTATCGTGGCCACTGGATCTGGATCTGACGGCTCAGACCGCTCTGACCAAGATCTGGCGGCGTGCGAGGCGACAGCGGTGGCGGTGCTACTGGAGGTGACGTTCCTGCGAGGCTAGGGGTTAGGAGAGATGTGTAGGTGCTTACCGAGCTCGCGCGACGATGTTGAAGCTCAACATGGTCTTTTACTGGACAGGGGCGCACTGGCACGGCCAGAAAACTTCGTCGGAGTTCGCTCTTGCATCGGGTGTCCACTGCCGGAGATGGAGGCGATGTTATACGGTGCAATAAGATGAACAAAACACGTTAGAAGGTGCACAGGGGCATGGCAAACATGGTGGTATGGGTTGGGGGTCAAGGGGTAGCCTAATTTTACCGTGATTCTTCACCGGAGATGGGCGACGCTTCTGGCGTTCGCGGAGCTCAACGAAGATGACGACCTGGGTCACGAGCAGACAAACCAGAGGCATGAGGATAAGCGCACGAGAAAGGGGAGTACTGCAGTATGTAACAGAGGGTAAGGGGCGGCTGGAGTTGGCCAGAATAGCTCACCGGAGAAGGTTGGCATCGGCGTTTGCAAAGCAAACTATCGGCAGCCTGGTGGCAGAGAGAGTGTGCTGTGTGGGGGGAAATGGCCGTGGGGTGTAGGGATTAAGTAGGTAGTGGCTTGACAGGAAACGCCTACGAATTCAAGGACAATTACGCCGCTCCATTATCGGCAGCAACGGCAGCGGCGACGTGGTCTGGAGCGATATTTGAGGAAGACGAGCTGATGTGGCAGTGGGGCATGCCTGTCAGTGAGAGGGGTGTGCGCGGGTGGGGTGAGAAACAGAGGGGGAGAGGGGGTTTCCCGGGTACGCTAGGTGGGCTGCTAGTTGGGCCGCGGGTTGGGTTCGGCTAGATAGGTTACTGCTGTTATTTTTTTCCCTTTTCTCCTTTTCTTTTTCTGTTTTGATTTTTCAGGAATCTTTTTCAACTCAAATTCAAATGAGTTTGATTTCAAATTTTCCCTTGATTTTTTTTAATGTGAACAAAGCACACAATTGTGTATAAAACACTACCATTTAATCAACCACACTTGATCCTTTGAAAAATAAAAAAAACCTTGCCTTATTGATAAATGGTTTTATATTGAATATAAATGGTTTTATATTGAATAATAGGCATATAAATGGTTTTATGTTGAATTTTGTTTTGGAAATCTTTGTGCAAGCTTTGCATTCAACTTTAAAACATTTCTGATCAAACCAAAGCATTCTCATACTTTGAAAGTAAAACAAAACCATTGCCTTTCTTACATAAAATAATAGGCATTACATGGTTTTTTATTTTGAAATCTTGTTTTAAATGACCAAATGTTATGAATGCATGAATGATATGCAAACTTTTCAAATCATGGTTTTTGGGATGTTACATGAACCATTGTGTCATCTCTTTTGTATATGCTTGCACTTATAAGTTGGGAATTAGTAGAACCGTGTTGTCACGGGGAACACTTTCAACACATGTAAATATCTACAGTTGATATCATGCTCTTTTGTTTATGGATGTCGGCGGTGTGAAATAAAAGGGGAGCTTGTAAGTCCATGGAGTTATGTATATGTGTTAGAGAAATGCTTGGGACGCTAACCTAAGCCATGCCTAATCATGGTGAAAACTTGCAGCATCACCATAGTGAGCAATCTATGAAGCATTCTTCTTATAAAAAAAGAGAGAGATAGAAAAGAGGAAAGAAGAGAAAAAAGCACCATTTCCCATGAGAAATAAGAATATTGCTGAGATGCTCATTGTTTGTTGCCTTGTCATTTTGATATGGGATAGCTCCTGTGTCATGGGGCAAGGAGTACCCCGTTGGCGGTTCTTTATGATACACATATACTTACAATGACAAGAACTTACCGATAACTAAAGTTGATTAGCATGTGGAATGGTCCTCGCACTCAAGGGACATGAGATTGCCAACTTATACTTTGTCAAGCATATACTCCATATTTTGTTCACTTTAACCTAATTCACTTCAAGATGCTTATGATAGGGGCAATGAGAGCTGAAAGCTAATGACACGTCGGAAACGTATCTATAATTTTTGATGCTCCATGCTTGTTTAGTATCTACTTTGCTTTGCTTTGTCTAAACTTTGAGGTGCGTTTTACATGTTTTCTGGTACTAACTTATTAACAAGTTTCCATAGTGCCAGTTGCCTGTTTTCTGCTATTTTTGGTTCCAGAAAAGCTAGTAAGGAAATATTCTTGGAATTGGATGGGACAAACATCAAAGTCAATTAGTTTCCGTGGGGAACAAGAAGTCCAGAGGGGAGCCGGAGAGGCGTGCTAGGGTAGCCACACCCCCCTAGGCGCGGGTTAGCCCTGCCCCATTCCTGGCAGGGTGTGGGGCCCCTGGCCACCGCCTCTGCCTCCCCATTCGCCTATAAGAAGCCCCCGATGCAGAAACCCTAAGTACCCGATCAAATCTCCACGAAACCTTGTGAAGCCACCGTCATCATCGTCCCTAGATCTGAGGGGATCTGAAGTTCTTCCTGGCACCCTGTCGGAGGGGAGATCATCTCAGAGGCCTTCTCTCCGGTATGATGCGTGAGTAGTTCCACCTTGGACTATGGGTCCATGTAGTAGCTAGATGGTTGTATCTCCTCCTTGTGCTTTCATGTATAGATCTTGTGAGCTCCGTTCATGATCAAGATCTAACTATTTGTAATCATGCATGTTGTGTTTGCAGGGATCCGATGGATATTGAGATTATTATGTTGGTTAGATTAATGGTTTTGTCTTTATGATTCTATCATGTCTGTGTTGTTTGTGACTTGCATGCTCTTCGTTGTTAGTAGCTATCTTGGCCAAGTAGTTGCTAGTGACTCCAAGAGGGGGTATTTATGCTCGATAGTGGGTCCATGCCTCTAGTTTCCAAGGGAAGTGAGAATAATCTCTTCGGTTGTAGATGTGTTGTTGCTACTAGGGAGAAAACAAAGGTCTCTTGTTCATGGAACATGTGGACTATTTACCTTACACACTTTGCTTAAAGCAGTTGTCTGTTGCTTGCAACTTAATACTGGAGGGTGTTCGGATGATAACCTGAAGGTGGACTTCTAGTCATAGATGCAATTGGATGGCAGTCTATGTATCTTGTTGTATTGCCTAATCGAATCTCATAGGATCTTTCTGACTAGTAATTGCATTGTTATGCCTTGCTCCGTTCCTGTCAATTGCCCTGCTGTAATCTGTTTACCCTTCATGCCATGTTGTTTATCTAAGGAGAGCACCTCTAGTGAACTATGGACCCCGTTCCAATCTTTACCATTGATACATCTTCCACTGTTACTTGTTTACTTGTTGTAAACCATTACCTTCCACATAGTACGTTTAATCCTTTGTTACAGCAAACCGGTGAGCTTGACAACCTCACTGATTCGTTGGGACAAAGTCTTGAGTTTGTGTTGTGCAGGTCTCCGTGTTTCTTGCAACACCTTTGTGACGTTTCCTTCCTCCTACTGGTTCGATAACCTCGGTTTCTTACTCAGGGAAAACTTGCTGTTGTGCTGCTTCACACCTTGATCTTGGGGTTCCCAACGAAGCGCTCCTACATCAACTCAGCGCTGCATCAATCTTTTCTGGCGCTGTTGCCGGGGAGGCTAAGGACGTTTTAACTAGGGGAGTCCTCCACTTCCTTTCTCTTTAATTTGTTTTTAGTTTTCTTTGTTTCTTTTGCTTGGTTTTGTTTGCCTCTTTTCAAAAACTCCAAAAAAATTAGTCTAGTTTGGTTTGCTTGTTTTATTCAAAAACACAAAAAAATTAGTTCCTACGTTGTCACCATGTCTGGTTTTGGACCAATATTTATTTCACCTATGGAAGATATCTCCACTTTTAAGCAAAAAAGTGAAGAGAGTTTTAAAGAACTTGGTCTAGAATCTCTGCTTTACAGAGGGAAACTGAGCCTAAGATGAGTCTTAGCTTGGTTATTGATAGTTTCTACCGCGGTATTGCTCTTCGTTATAGATATGATTTGGATGCTGTGGCTGAGAAAGATATTTTTCTATGTATAGAGGATGAAGCTTTTGATTCCATAAAAAAGTTGATCGCAATTATAATACACCTGGCAAGTCTGATTCCTCTTTCACAAATATTTTTGTTAGGTTGAACACTCTTGAGACTAGTATTGCTGCTATGAATAGTTGCTATCACACGCATAGGGCTTACCAAGATTATGTTCCCATAAATTCTGAGCCTTCAAAGTGGTCTTCCACAATCAAAGTCTCTATAAATACTACTCTTTTTGATGCTCGCTGTGATTTCATGTCTGAATTTTGTCTCATGTCTAAAGATATTTATGATTCCTTGAGTCTTTGGGGTTTATTGAAGGAGGATAGGAAATCTCTCTTACCAACAATGCCACTTTATTTCTCATTGGAATAGCTGATGGTGTGTTTACAAAAAATCTCAGGGAAAATGGTGTCTACTGATTATCTTGTTATTGAATGTGTAGGCAAAGGACAGATCACACTTGGAAGATCCCTACTGAAACACCTTGAAGCGGTAATAGATGTGGGAAAAGGCATTATGCATTTTTCTCCTCCGGTAAGCAATCATATCTTACCTAAAGAGAAGAAGGAAGGTAAGAAAGGAAAGAACAAGATTGGTAATACTTCATTTGAAAATACTTGATTCTTCTTGCTTCTTGTGCCTAACTTAAAGGCGATAAAGAAAAGTACTTGTTGGGAGATAACCCAAGAGTTTCCTTGAGTCTTGGAAGTTATTAATTCATTAATGACCTCTCCTTTTCCTCTTTGTTTGCCTTTTTGTGCCAAGAATGACCTCTAAGGAGAGGGAAGTAAGATTTGGGGAGTTGCTGTCCTGAAACAGATTTCTGTCCTCCACCAAACAAATTCGTGAGGAGTGTCTGTAACTCGGATTGAGCTGCAAATGTATGAAGAAATACCCCAGTATGTTATCTAACTTTCGTTAGTTCAACACTTTTTCATTTGAGCAACATAAAATGTTCGAAAAAATCGGTTTCTACCTGCTGGTCTGTTTTGACAGATTTCTGCCATTATTTGCATTTGCTTCTTATTGATTCCTTTTTGAGTTCTCTTTAGGTGAATTGATATTTTTTAAGGAGTTACTACAGTAGTTTGTGTTTTTAGTGAAAAGCCCTGCTGTTCCAAAGCTTTGCCAGAGGTCTAATATCTTTTGAATAAGCTAATGTTGCTAATGAAGATTGTGTGATGTTTTGTATAAAGGAAAAATTTCAGGTGTAGAGAAAGAATGATGCAATGAAATGAAGAATGGACAAAAGCTCAAGCTTGGGGATGCCACCATGGTGTCACCCCAAGAAATATCCAAGAGGTACAAGCGTAAAAGCTTGGGGATGCCCAAGGCATCCCCTTCTTCATCATAAAAAGCTCAGGTCTGTCTAGACACTTCATTTTTATTGTTTCATGCACAGTTGTGTTGTTCTTGGAGCGTCTTAGTTTTTGTTTGCTTTGATTAGTTTGTTTAGTTTGCTTGAGTAGTTTGGACCCCCTTTCTCGCTGTGTTGTTTTGCAAATAAGTTTCTTGGTGTTGGAAAGGAGTAGTAAGTTCTTGCTTGTAAGTGCAAGAGGAGCTTGCATTGACAGTGACTTAGACTTTAGCATGACATGCTAGGTGTTGTTTTGACCTTATGCTTAGTGATTATTTCTGTAGCATGTCTTGTTCCAAACAATTGGGATTGCTTAGTGTGCCTTGAAGAAATTATGCGTTGTTTTAGCATGCAAAAGCGAAGTATTGTGGTATTCTCCTTTGATGCTTTGTTTGGGTTGACTTGGCACATGCTCACACCATGTAATGACTCTCACAAATCAACATTAGCCTCTATGATCATTTAGTACTTGAGTTGTAGTACCACTCTATGCCTTGATTAGTAATGCTTTGTTGCACTGCATGATTATGGCCATTATTGCTCTCTTAGTTGGTTGCTCCCAGTCCTTTGCTAGCCTCCACTTGTATGAGTAAGTTATACTCATGCTTCCAACTCCCAAGAAACCAAGTTATTCCAAAGTATCCACTATAAAATCCTATGCATGGTGTGTTACACCATTCCAAGTATATTCTTGCTTTCAGCTATCTTCCAATTAAAAACTATTTTGTTATGTGAAAACTTAGTGATTAAAGCCCTCACAAACTTGATCGCACACTTTATATTCCTTGCCCCTAATAAACTTGAACAATTGTGTCATCTATGTTGTATATGCTTGCACTTATACATTGGAATTAGCAGAACCGTGCTGTCATGGGGAACGTTTTCAACATTGCACTTGTATTTTGTACTTAGTTGATATCATGATCTTTTGCCTATGGATGTCACCGGTGTGAAATAAAGAGGGAACTTGTAAGTCCATGGAGTTTGTATCATGTGTTAGAGAAACGCCTGGGCTGCTAGCCTAAGCCATGCCTAATCATGGTGGAAACTTGTAGCATCACCATAGTGACATCTATGAAGCATTCTTCTTATAAACAAAAAGAGACACATTGAGAAAAGAGGAAAGAGATAAAAAAGCACCATATTCCCATGGTAAATAAGAAGATTGCTGAGATGCTCATTGTTTGCTTGCCTTGTCATTTTGGTTATGGGATAGCTCCTGTACCACGTGCAAGGGTTACCCCGTTGGCGGTTCTCTATGATATGCAAATACTTACAATGACAAGAACTTATAGGTGACTAAAGTTGAGTAGCATGAGGTGTGGCCCTCGTATTCAAGGGACTTGAGATTGCCAACTTATACTTCATCAAGCATATACTCCATCTTTGTTCACTTTAACCTTAATCACTTCAAGATGCTTATGATAGGGGCAATGAGGGCTGGAATCTAACAAGTACCATAATTTTTGGAAGCTCTTTTTGAAACTTGAAATCCCTGCTTCCTTTATGAAAGGCATTTCTTCCACCATTATTTGAGTCTCCACCTTCTACCATTAGGCACCATTAAGAGAGCATAGTTGTCAATATGTGTGTAGTGTTCCAAAGCTTATTGATTGATGCATATTGTGATATTACTTATTCTTGTGCTATTTGTTTCTAGTCACCCATGTGAACTTTGAAGGTGTACTATGCATCTATTTGCTACTCTATGAGGGACAAGCTGATTGCCACTATGCCATGTTTTCTTTATATAAAACAAACAAATGTTTTTCAATGCATGTTATTCATGATCTTTGTTTGTAGCTTGTCATGTTGCATGAATAGTTACTATGTCCTATTGTTAGAACTCCATCTTTCATGCAAATGTTTAGAGTTCTTTGATCCCAACTTTCAATGCTTGCAAATGGTTAGATCTTTATTGTGAGTGTGCTTGTCGCCTCAAAAATTATTCTTTTTATCACTTACCTATTCGAGGACGAGCAGGAGTTAAGCTTGGGGATGTTTGATACGTCGGAAACGTATCTATAATTTTTGATTCTCCATGCTTGTTTAGTATCTACTTTGCTTTGATTTGTCTACACTTTGAGGTGATTTTTACATGTTTTCTAGTACTAACCTATTAACAAGTTTCCACGGTGCTAGTTACCTGTTTTCTGCTATTTTTGGTTCCAGAAAAGCTAGTAAGAAAATATTCTCGGAATTGGACGGGACAAACGTCAAAGTCAATTACTTTCCGTGGGGAACAAGAAGTCTAGAGGGAAGACGGAGAGGCGTGCCAGGGCAGCCACCCCCTAGGCGCGGGTTTGCCCTACCGCGCGCCTAGGCAGGGTGTGGGGCCCCTGGCCACCGCCTCTACCTCCCCATTCGCCTATAAGAAGCCCCCGATGCAGAAACCCTAACTACCCGATCAAATCTCCACGAAACCTTCTGTAGCCGCCGTCACCCTCGTCCCTAGATCGGAGGGGATCTGAAGTTCTTCCCGGCACCCTGCCGGAGGGGAGATCATCCCGGAGGCCTTCTCTCCGGTATGATGCGTGAGTAGTTCCACCTTGGACTATGGGTCCATGTAGTATCTAGATGGTTGTATCTCCTCCTTGTGCTTTCATGTATAGATCTTGTGAGCTCCGTTCATGATCAAGATCTAATCTATTTGTAATCATGCATGTTGTGTTTGCGGGGACCCGATGGATATTGAGATTATTATGTTGGTTTGATTAATGGTTTTGTATTTATGATTCTATCATGTCTGTGTTGTTTGTGATCTTGCATGCTCTCCGTTGTTAGTAGCTATCTTGGCCAAGTAGTTGCTAGTGACTCCAAGAGGGGGTATTTATGCTCGATAGTGGGTTCATGCCTCTAGTTTCCAAGGGAAGTGACAATAATCTCTTCGGTTGTAGATGTGTTGTTGCTACTAGGGAGAAACCAACGGTCTCTTGTTCATGGAACATGTGGACTGTTTACCTTACACACTTTGCTTAAAGCAGTTGTCTGTTGCTTGCAACTTAATACTGGAGGGGGTTTGGATGATAACCTGAAGGTGGACTTCTAGTCATAGATGCAGTTGGATGGCAGTCTATGTATCTTGTTGTATTGCCCAATCGAATCTCATAGGATCTTTATGACTAGTAATTGCATTGTTATGCCTTGCTCAGTTCCTGTCAATTGCCCTGCTGTAATTTGTTTACCCTTCATGCCATGTTGTTTATCTAAGGAGAGCACCTCTAGTGAACTATGGACCTCGGTCCAATCTTTACCATTGATACATCTTCCACTGTTACTTGTTTACTTGTTGCAAACCATTTACTTCCACACAGTACGTTTAATCCTTTGTTACAACAAACCGATGAGCTTGACAACCTCACTAATTCGTTGAGACAAAGTGTTGAGTTTGTGCTGTGTAGGTCTCCGT
The DNA here is from genome assembly GCA_916181665.1 of Avena sativa. Lineage (NCBI taxonomy): Eukaryota > Viridiplantae > Streptophyta > Magnoliopsida > Poales > Poaceae > Avena > Avena sativa. The sequence continues at coordinate 132,012,964 of OV702298.1, forward strand.
GTTGCTTGCAACACCTATGTGATGTTTCCTTCCTCCTACTGGTTCGATAACCTCGGTTTCTTACTAAGGGAAAACTTGTTGTTGTGCTGCTTCACACCTTGCTCTTGGGGTTCCCAACGAAGCGCTCCTACATCAACTCAGCGCTGCATCAGCTAACAAGTACCATAATTTTTGGAAGCTCTTTATGAAACTTGAAATCCCCGCTTCCCTTTGAAGGGCCTTTCTTTCACTTTTATATTGAGTCTCCACCTTCTATATTTATGCACCAATTAAGAGAGCATAGTTGTCATTCTTAGTTCTCTGTGCATTGTCCCAAAACTTATTGATTGATTCATAATGTTGATATTGCTTGTTCTTGAACTATTTGTATCTAGTCACCCTTATGAACTTTGAAGGTGTCCTATGCATTTATGTTTTGCTACTCCATGAGGGACAAGCTGAATTCCACTATGCTATGTTTTCTATATGTGAAACAAACAAACATCTCTCAATGCATTGTTATTCATGAATCTTTGTTTGTATCCTTTCATCTTGCAACATAGTTGCTTTTTCTTATTGTTAGAACTTCATCTTCCATTCTCATGTTTAGAGTACTTTGATCCCAACTTTCAATGCTTGCAAATGGTTTGATCATGATTGTGATGGTGCATGCCACCTCAAAATTTATTCTTTTTATCACTTACCTGCTCGAGGACGAGCAGGAGTTAAGCTTGGGGATGCTTGATACGTCGTAAACGTATCTATAATTTTTGATGTTCCATGCTTGTTTAGTATCCACTTTGCTTTGCTTTGTCTACACTTTGAGTTATTTGATATATTTTCTGGGACTAACCTATTAACAAGATGCCACAGTGCCAGTTGCCTGTTTTTTTGTTGTTTTTGGTTTCAGAAAAGCTAGTAAGGAAATATTCTCAGAATTGGATAGGACAAAAGGCAAAGTCAATATTTCACCGAGGGGACCATAGAGACTGAAGGGCGACCGAAGGAGGGCCACGAGGCCGCCACACCCTAGGGTGGCGCGAGCCCACCCTAGGGCGCGCCGCCACTAGGTGTGGCCGTCTCGGGTGCTTCCCTGCCTCGCCTCTTCGCATATATAAACCTCCCGATGCCAAAACCCTAAGTACCCAATCAGATCTCCACGAAATAGTCCGTATCCGCCACCACCATTGTCCCTAGATCAGGGGGATCTGAAGCTCTTCCTTGCACCCTACCGGAGGGGAGAGATCATCCCGAAGGTGTTCTTCATCACCATGCCAGCCTCTGGTATGATGCGTGAGTAGTTCACCCTTGGACTACGGGTCCATACAATAGCTAGATGGTTGTTTCTCCTCCTTTATGCTATCATGTTTAGATCTTGTGAGATCCGTTCATGATCAAGATCATCTATTTGTAATCATGCATGTTGTGTTTGCGGGGATCCGATGGATATTGAGATTACTATGTTAGATTGATTATTGATTCTATCATGTCTTATGATTATTGATTCTATCATGTCTGTGTTGTTTGAGATCTTGCATGCTCTCCGTTTATAGTAGCTATCTTGGCCAGGTAGATGCTAGTGACTCCAAGAGGGAGTATTTATGATCGATAGTGGGTTCATGCATCTATTGAATCTGGGGAGGTGACAGAAATCTCTAAGGTTGTAGATGTGTTGTTGCTACTAGGGAGAAAACAACAATCTTTTGTTCATGGAACAATTGCATTGTTTACCTTACACACATTGCTTAAAGCAGTTATCCGTTGCTTGCAACTTAATACTGGAGGGGGTTCAGATGATAACCTGAAGGTGGATTACTAGTCATAGATGCAGTTGTATGGCGGTCTATGTATATTGTTGTAATGCCCAATCAAATCTCATAGGATCATGAATGTCTAGTATTGCATTGTTATGCCTTCCTCAGTTCCTGTCAATTGCCCCGCTGTAATTTGTTCACCTAGCATGTTATGTTATTTATCTTAAGGAGAACACCTTTAGTGAACTATGGACCCCGGTCCAATCTTTACCATTGATAAATCATCTACTGTTACCGTTTACTCTCTACAAGCAATTATTACCTTCCACACTATATGTTTAATCCTTCTTTTTAGCAAACCGGTGAGATTGACAACCTCACTATACGTTGGGGCAAAGTCTTGAGTTTGTATTGTGCAGGTTCCAAGTTTTTAGCAACACCTTGGAGTTGTTTCCTTCCTCCTACTGGTTCAATAACCTTGGTTTCATAACTGAGGGAAGACTTACTGCTGTTCTCATCACACCTTCCTCTTGGGGATCTGAGCCACATCAAGCGCTAAGACATATTTCTAATGCATTATGTGAAAGACATATTGTTGATTGGAAATGATGTATCTTTTATTAACACAAAGTTAAGAATTTCATCTCGATGAAAGACTTAGGCAAAACCCGAACGTTTGGCATCAATATCTATATGAATAGATTGAGACGCTAATATGGTTGTGCCAAATGTACATAAATGAGATATTAAAAGAGTTCAATATGGAAATACCGAGAAGGGTTATTGCCACACAAAAAGGATCAAATTGAAACTTAAGTGTATCAACACTTGGTAAGTGAAACGAAGATTTAAGTATAGATTGATACTTGATGAATGAAATCATGAAGGGAATTTTTAATCATACTATGATATGTACACATCCAGATATGTACTATGTTCTAAATGTTCTGAGCATATGCCGGAATGATTCATGACATGATAATTGGACGATAGTAAGGATATTCATATGATCTTTTGGAAGAACTAAGAATATATTATTTTTTGTAAGAACTGACAAATAGATGGTTAGTTCATTGTAAAAGTACTACATTGATACTAGTTTTGTCACAAAGTAAAAATTAAGTTTATCTCAATCTAAACTAAGGGTGGTACAATATGATGGAAAGTAAGTTCCACAATGGATTTGGATGAGTTCCAAAGTTAAGACAATGTGATAGATACTACAACAAAAGGCTAAGTATATGACTGCTATTATAGCAGCATAAGAGGGCATTTGTGTCAAATAGTTTGTTATCAAGCTAGGTGTGGTTCATAGAGGGATAGTATTATGAAGATATATTGTATGACAATATTATCAACATGTTTTAACCCCAAGGAACTAAAGGTCTCACCAAAGGACCAAATTTATACAAAGCCATCTCATTAGAGAATGAGTGATGCGTAGATACGCAAAGACATGCAATTACACATGGACCTAAAAGTGTCGGATCCGGAGATCAGTTAACCACTAGCAATCGTGTAAATACAACACCACAAAGCCATAGGTGTTTGTAGAGGTCCCAACCTTTAATAAGGTAGAGATCCCTGTGTTTACAATGCTAGTCCCTGGATCAATAGCTAGCATCCACAATTAAGATGTAATATCAAGAAACAAAGGTCATCATACAACTTTATAACCAGGAATAAAATAATTGATTACATCTTACATAGCTTATATGGTTATCTCATTACAATGCAGCAGAAATAACTATAGAATGGAGTCTTTCATCTTCAAAATGCCACAGGCAATCATGTTGGTTGTAGACTTGTAATCCTAATCAACATACTTCACTAACATCAAACAAACCTGCAACATAATAAGTTACAGCCACAAGGGTCAATACATTTGAATTGTATTGGCAAGTGATACTATGGTGGTATAGTGGAGTCTATCATCTATATGCATTTGGCTAAGTGGATCTTAGGCTTTCTTTGCTCAAAATAGATTTTCCTTATCATTTGAAAACACTAAGTTTTTGCTTGTCAAAAATACCCAAGGAACCACCAATAGAAATTGGTGAACCTTCAACCCTTGTTCAACCACAAGTTTTTAACTTAGAAATTGGGATGAGGAGATTCTTGATAGCTTCCATGTCTTGATGCTCAATTTGTCCTTTGCCAGGGACATGGCTAAGTACTTAGATTTTACACTCTGTAGAGGTGGTGCACTTTCCCCACAAGACTTGGTTTCACCAAGACAAGATCTTTCAGAAGCCTTCCCTTAGACCAGAATGGACGCGCTCCAACCTATCAATCCCCTACCACCAACTGTCCATTTGGCTAAGTTATTGCAACCTATATGATCCAGGCAGAGCCCATAATACCAAGTGGTTGCACTTGAAGCTTCTCAACATTTGACATCTCAAATCTCTTTGTTCCTGGGTGGCATTCCACAAGTGTGATACACCAGGGTAGTCCATTGAAATGGACCCTGAGTAACCACTCAACACAAACCATTCCCACCATTCCACCCAGGTGATTCATTCACATTGTTGTTTTATTAAATAAAACACAAGTCCTTGACTTAGAAATATTCCATAGCATGAATCTAATCCACCCTTGTTTTCTACTAGCTAAGCTAAGCATGATAGTAGTAGGAATCTTAACTTAGGAAATTCTACTAAGTTTTCATCTACTAGGATTTCCCATGGCATAGTTTATACTTAGCAAAATTCCATGCAAGCCCTACATAGAAATATCACTAATACATAGTGAAAAATAATGGGACAAAGTATGAAGCATCACTTGCCTTTTTGGTAGAGAATTATAAGTTCATTCCTTGATATTGCAATATTCACACTCTTCAATTTCCACTACAATTCAACCAAGCAAGCAATATTCAATCTACCATTCAAGCAAACATCACATAAAATAATAGAAACAAAGCAATGCATGCAAACATGCCAAAGTTGTTTTGTTTGAAAAAGTGGTTTATAATAGGTTATAAACATTTGAAAACACCTATTGGTAATTTACAAAAGTGGCAAGGTCATTTGTAAATGTGGTAAAATCATTTGATATTAAGTTAGTGAAAATGGACATTTTAAGTCATTTCTATTTTGCTAGAAATGGTTCAAACCAAAGTAATGTTTTCTAGTGTTTGACAAATACATTTTTAAACACAAATGTTGGTGTTTTATGGTCAAGTGTTTAATATTAAAACCATTTGCAAAAAGTTTTATCTATAAACCATTTTTACACTAAATCAATATTTTACGTTGTTGAAAATGCCTTTAGCAAAGTAATAATTTATAGGGTTCATCAAAATACATTTTTAAATTCCAAAACTTGGTGTTTAGGGTTAGAGAGTTTAATCCGAATCACTTCCCAAAGGTTTTTCTCCAAAAAGTATTTTTAACATAAAAACAACATTTTTATTTGACTAGAAATGTTCTAAATCAAAGATTTATTCTTTTGCCTCACAAAATATGTTTTTGAATCCACATGTTGGTTTATATGGTCAGTAGGTTCAAAACAATCCATTTTCCAAAGATTTTATCCTAAAAAATTTTTAGAATAAATTTTATGTTCTAAATATACCTACACAAGTTTCTGCAAAAACAACCATTTTACCAGAAGCAATTTATTAAACAAAGTGCATGGTTGGATAGTACTTGTTCTTCTGATTCCATTGATATAAAATTTGCAAAATTTGGACGTGTGGGTCAAAAGTTATGAATTTTACAAACTTGATCATCTAATAGATCATTTCTGGTTTTTATAAAACAGACTGGGCCACATGGAGCGATTCTATTGGGCAATAACGGTTCGCGTGGATCAACAGATACAGGCCGTTGGATCTAACTAACAATGCACGGACTAGATCAACAGATACCGTTTCGCTAGCTTTCTATCTAAGCCAACAGATCAACATCCAACGGTCCAGATGCAACGACCTTAGATGGGCGGCGCTGGCGACGGTGGCACGACGGCGCGCTCGGCAGGCGAGGTTGCCGGCGATACAGGGGACGAGAAGAGGAGTGGAGTGGCTCACCAGAATCGCATGGTATTGTTGATGCTCGTCGTATCCTTGGTTGGCGAAGGGGCGCTCGTGTTTGCCGTGGATTGCTCACCGGAGTCCGCACGGTGTCGGGCATGCTCTGGTCGTCGTTGTTGGCAAGGATACAGGCCACGGGAAAACTAGATAAAGGCGGCGTTAGACGCGCAAGAGAGTGGCGAAGACACGAGCGTCGGAGAGAGGAGGAGGCGCGGTCAGAAACTACTAGAGGGGTTCGCCGAAACTGCTGCAGACCATGGCGGCACTCGGTGTTGATGTTGCCGACGATGTGGAGCGTGCGCGGGTGAGTGGAGGCTACAGAGAGGTTCGCCGGGTGATGGGGAGTGCGCTCGTGTGGTCGAGGGGGCGAGGGGCGACGGTGGCTGGCCGGAATCGTCGCTGAAGTGCGTCGGAGGTCGCAGTGGTGCAAGGTAAATTCGAGGCAGCCTGGTGGCTCTCTGGCAGCGAGGTTTGAGGGGAAAGAGAGAGAAGAGAGAGGGGATTTATCGAGCGTGATCGCGAGGAGAGGTTACTGCGCCATCAACGCGTATTGATGCTGAGAAATTTTCGCCAGAAACGGTCAGGGGGGAAAGGTGCGGTCACCGCGGGTGGAAGGGATGATGACGAGGCATTTGACGTGGCGTGGGGTTCGCGGGTCAGTGAGAGAGGAGGGTAGGTGCGCGAGTGAGAAAATTCCACGAAGAGAGGGGAGCCGGGTGGGCTGCTGGGCTTGTTGGTCTAGGGTTGGATGGGCTGGGTCTTTTCTTATTTTTTTCTTTCAGAAACTTTTTATCTTTTCTGATTTCATTTTCTATTTTGATTTTATTCAAATAATTTCAAATCCTTTTTCTTTTTAAATCCTTTCAAACTTTTCAGTATGCTTTAATACTGTTTTAAACCTATATTTTAAATACCATTTTGGTATAATTCTTTTATTCTTTTATGATTTATATTTTATTTAAAAAGGGCACTTGCCTTTATTCAAATAAGATTTTAAATATAAAACCCACTCTTATTTGAATTCAAACTTTTACCAAACCTTTTTAGTAGGTTTTATTTATTTATTAGGGTGTCAAATAATTCTCCTTGAATTATTTGGAATATTTTTAATATGATTTATTAATCATTTAAATTGGGTATTTGTCTTTATTCCCATGAAATTAAATATGGGTTTAATTCCATAAAACTTTATTTAAATGATTCTTTTATTTCATTTAAGTCAATTAAATAACTTTTATTCCACTTGGGTAAATTCAAATTATTTTTCACTGGTTTAATTAATCTTTTCCATTAGGGATTTTTGTCTTTATTCAAATAGAAATAGAATTTGGTTAATGCCATTTTATTTTATTTGGAAAATTCTTTATCCTTTTATTTTATTTGGATTTGGATTATATTCATTCCATTTTCTTATGGATTTGGCCAAGGTTTAATTTGGCTTTTAAAATACTCATTATTTATTATTTCCTTCTTTATCTTATAAAATCCATATCTTTTTATTTGAAGATCCAAACTTGGTGATTCAAATTGGTAAAATCTTATTTAATATTTGTTTATCCTTTTAAATATCTTTAAGATTATTTGCTCACCATTTGGTATGGATTTTAGATAGGAGCTTTATGAGCTTTGGAAATACAATTTCCTGATCTTATTAAATTCATAAGATTTTATCTATGGCTCCAAATTAAGTGAAACCAATTTCTATGGCTTTATAATATTTCTATTTGTCATTCTTGATCATTTGTAAATGTTTGTTGACAAATTTTTATATGGATCAAAACCATGGTCTTAGAGATAACTTGGAAATGTTTTTCTTCCATTAGAGTTTTAAGGTTTTGGTTTATTTTCCAAGTGTTTAAATTTCAAGATGCATTTATGAAGATTGCATTCCACTTGATTTGAATTTAGTTGGATTCAAACATTAACCAAAGTTTGTTCAATATGGGATTTTAAGTTTCCATTTAGAAACAAAAAGTTTCTTTTCACCCTAAATTTCAACAATTATTTATTTTTCACATTACAAAATTTGGAAAATTTTGGGATGTGACAGTGTTGAATGCACAAAGGTTTGAAACTAGATTATTGACTTTAGTGCAAGTGGGAGACTATTGGAGATATGACCAAGAGGCAATAATAAAGTGGTTATTATCATATCTTCATGATTATGATAAATGTTTACATACCATGCTATAATTGTATTAAACGGAAACATTAATACTTATGTGATTTGCAAACATGTAAGAGTCCCTAGTAAAGCCTCTTGTTAAACTAGCTTGTTGGCTAATATATGATCATGGTTTCCTGATCATGAACATTGAGATGTTATTAACAACAAGGTCATATCATTAGGAAAATGATGTGATGGACATACTCCTATAGTTAAGCATAACATAAGATCAAGTCATTTAAATAGTTCACTTGCTATAAGCTTTCAAAACATAGTAATCTAAATCCTTCGACCATGAGATCATGTTAATCACCATCACCGGATGGATACTTTGATGACATCAAACACCACTTCGTAACTGGGTGGTTATAAAGGTGGCATTGAGTGTTCAGAAAGTATGTGTTGAGGCACATGGATCAAGAGTGGGATTTGTCCATCCATATGACGGATAGATATACTCTAGGCCCTCTCGGTGGAATGTCATCCAATTAGCTTGCAATCATGTGAATGGCTCACAAGGGATCACATATCACAGGAACGAGTAAAGAGTACTTATCGGTAACAAGGTTGAACTAGGTATGCAGAGATACCGACGATCAGACCTCAGATAAGTAAAATATCATGAGACAAAGGGAAATTGGTATCGTATGGAAATGGTTCATTCGATCACAAAGTAATCGTAGAAATATGTGGGAGCCATATGAATTTCCAGATTCCTCTATTGGTTATTGATCGGAGAAGAGTCTCGGTCATGTCTGCATAATTCATGAACCGTAGGGAGACACACTTAAGGATTCGATGTTGTTTAGTAGATATGCAATGTGAGTAAGAAGACCGAATTTTGTTCAGAGTCTCAGATGGGATCCGGGATATCATTAGGAGATCCGGAATGGTCCGGAGAATAAGATTCATATAAGGAAAGTGCAATTCCGAAGTTCGGAAATGATTCTGGTGTTTTCACCGGAATGATGTAGAAGGGTCTAGAAGGTTCACCGAACCGGAAGGGGAAGGGTACATGAATGAGTCATGGCAAAGTGTAATGGTTGCATCATGTCCTAGATCAAAGGTCTGTGCAAATTAAATAGAGAAATCATACTCCAAAATTGAAAGTCAAAAGGCAAGTTTGAAAAGTCAAACTGGGACAATGTATCCTGGTGGAGGGAGGAGAGGAAACCTCCTCTCGCTCCACCACGTGCCAAGGAGGAGAGGGAGTTGGGGGAGGATTCGACCTCCCCTCCCTAGCTGCCCATCCCTCTCATAAATAGAGGGGAGGGGGCTTCCCCTCCAAGAAAACACCACCACAACCCCACCCCGCGCCGCCGTCAGCCGCCAGTCGCCGCCGCCCAGTGCCGCCTCCGTGCCTCCACCGCCGCCCAAGCCTCCGCCAACCCACGCCTCCTCCTCTCCGGCCTATAAACCCTATAACGCCGAGGAACACCTCTACTCCATACCAACCACTCCGGCTTAAGGCAAAGCCCTGCGAGATCTTCCCTCTATCTCCGACACCACGCCGTCGTGCTGCCAGAATTGCGAGGGGAGAACTACAACCTCCGCTGCCTGCTGGAACAAGGGAGAGGAAGGTCTTCATCGAGTACCGAATGTGTGACCGACTACTAGAGATCTTCTGGAACGCGGCACCGAAAGGATCGTCTACGCGATCTTGAGATCAGCAAGTGAATGACGACATCACCCACGAGAATCTTCTCTCGTTAACCGCTTTGGAATCTTCAAGGGTGAGTACTCTAATCGACTCGTTGCTACAATCTAGTAGATAGATCTTGGCTTGTGTGTGTTCATGCGATAGATTTTTTGTTTTCCATGCTACGAACCCCTACAATCCTTCCTCGAGGCACATTGATCGTGGACTCGTGGAGATCCACATGCTCGAAGGTCAGACATGCCGCCAACACCTCGGGTCAAGTCGGCTCGTCCTCGCCCCCCACCGTGGCCATGACGCCGACTATCCTCGCCCTCCCAAAGGTTTATATTCTTAGCTTGCATGTTTAACTAGTATTTATAGTACTGATCTATTGTGAGCACGGTTAGAGCATCTCTAGCAGTGCCCGTAAATAGAAAACCGTAAACGTCGGAGTATGGGGCGCTGAATCCGCGATTCCACACTTTGCGGGAGGCGGCGCCGAGCAGTCCCCGTAAACCGGAACCGCAAAACAGAATATTCGCATATTCTGTTTTGCGATTCCGGTTTACGAGGACTGCTCGGCGGGGTGAACTGCAAACAAAACCGTAAACATTGATCCAACAGTTTCGACAACAAAATAAAGCAAAGCCAACAGTTTGTAGGGCGATCATCGCATAAATCTAAAACTAAAAATACACGGCAAACTACATACGCAGGTCGAGCTCATGCCCTAACATCTTCGTTGATGGGCTCTTCGGTAGCAATAGCCCTTGCCGTAGCCGAAGAATAACCATGCATCAAAGCGGCAGCATCTTCCATGACTTGCTTCCTCCTTTCTAGGATCTCACCCCTTTGAATATCCCACCACTCTTTTGTGATAGCATCCATCAAGCTCGGATCCATCATCATGATCCTATTCTCCTTGGCTAGGATCTCAGCATTGTTTTTTCCTCAAGCGCTATCTTTCTCTCCTCTAAGTCACGTACTGATTGCCACCTTGCTTGCTTCATATCATTCTTCTTCTCCTTCATGATCATCTTTGCTTATAATTTCTTCATCGTCATTGTTTCCTTGGACTTCACCATTTCATCAATTTTTTATGCCATGTCCATAGCTTCTCTCTCAATCTTGATCCACTCTTTTTGCTTCTTGGCTCCTCCCGGCCTCCCTCCATTTTTTCGTCCCTCATCATCACTATCATCCAGTTGAAGCAAAGCTCCCTTTTTGGTTTTGTTTCTTGATCCCTCAACTTCCACTTCTCCATATATTCAAGCAAGTTCCAACAATGTTGGAGCACAAATGGATTTCCAACAATGTTGGAGCACAAATGGATTTCCAACAATGCTCGACTGCTCCACTCCATCGGCTACAAGTAGCCTTGATCACATCCCACCGGCCTTGTAGTGAACGATAGGTGCGGGTCACCGGGTTTGCTACATGAGGCATGAGTCTAAAAAATCTATCTTTAATTCTAATATAATAATGCTTCCCGGTTTGTTCATTGCCATGGACAGCATCAAGTGACACATCTGACCATGCCCAGCACAAGCAAGTGTCCTCGATCTCGGTGTAGTTCACCGTCCTCCTTTTCTTTTCTTTTGCCTCATCATAGGCAGCTTGATCAACCTCTTCCAATGCATCCACTTCACCATCCTCTTCCAGTGCATCCTCTTCGCCGTCCTCTACCTCATCATCATATCCACCCAAATCATATGCAGCGAGTGGTGGCTTGGTGATACACACCTCACTATCCTTGAGTAATTGCTCGAATGATGAGTTGTGGGCTCCAATCACGGGGGTTTCTGGTGAGGCAATCCCGGCCAACGGAGGGGCATGCTACAGAGGAATAGGGCGGGACTGGTTCTTGGCACCACTCGTCGCCGCCTTCTTCCACGTGGGCTTCTTCCGCGTGGCGGTCACCTTCTTGGGATTAGGTGCCAAGACGGAGAAAGGCGTGGTGTGAACACGGCCGGTTGAAACTTCTCCGGATTAGGGATGTAGTATAGCTTCTTTTTCCCTAGTAGACCTAGGTTTATCGAATCCCCAGGAAGCAGAAAACAAAGTGAAGTTACTTTAATGGACCTTCGGGAGTTTTGGAATTCTTTTTGTGTTTTACCGGACCAAGAGTTTGCGATCTTTTATTGTTGTTGATGATGGAGAGAGAGGGCCTAGGGCTTTTGGTTTCACCTGTAGCTATGCAAAACATCTGATGGGAATAAAAGATAATAATAAAGTATGCATGTAATTGTTAGATAAAGATAATTATATGTGGGAAGTGCATCCATAATTGCTATTGCCTCAGAAACCGCTTATAGCAATAACCTACTAGTCTCATCAATATAAGAAAGAGAAATAATGATATGCATAGTGACGTCACCGTTAATCCCAAGTAAATCCCTCACATATAGCCGTACTACCCTTTCTGTCACTAGGGTTTCCATCCTGCATATTAATCATTACTCACACTGCATATACCTGGATCAATCCTTGGGGTCTTGGGTACCTAACAAGTCCTTAGATTGAGGCAAGAGAGGGTACAATAATAATCATGTCATACAAACCAATACATGATCCCATCTATGATAAATAACATGCACATGCTACATGGCTAGGCCGAAGCCCTTAGCCCAAGGAGAATTACTCACACATAGAGATGAAATTACAATCATAAACATTGTAATAGAGATAATAAGATTGATACAAAATAGTCTTACAATGTCGCCAATTGGAGAAGAGATCTACTATTACAAGTGATGGAATATGGCTATGGTGGTGGAGAAGGGTTTGGAGATTAGATCTCGATCTATTCCTCCGGCGTGGTGGCTTCTGGTGGAAAAGAGTCGAGGGCAAAGGTCCAGAGCAATTTTTCTCGTCTCCTGAGGCATCTTTATATAGGGGTCCCTTCACAAAAGTTGTTCCATTTAATCTGGCGATGTCGGTGCCAACTATACGGCCGGAATAAAATTCCCGTCGTATAGTTGGTTGTTAAAGGCACTGCCTCCTCTTCACGGCTCTAGGTTTCTTTGGTGTGTTTGAAATCTTGTATCTTTGACTTTAATGTCGTGATTCCCATCATCAAACGTCATTATCTTCGTAGGGAAAAATAGAAAGAAAGGATTGCATACCCCTTTGATCATTAGGCATTAGTGGCAGGGTTTAGAGAGATATTTCATCAAATATATGAATAATATCCGGTTTAAATGTGAGTGTGGATGGCTATATTTCTCAGCCATCAGCCTCCCCAAGCTTAAAATTGATCGTCCTCGAGCAAGAAAACGAAAATAAAAAAGGAACTCGGTATTTAAACTGAAATAACAAGATGATGATCTTACACATGATTGGAAGTCTCATGTTTCCTCCACTTTATTAATCTGGAAAACTTTAGCATAGATAGAGTAATGGCAAGCATATCATACGGGTTTTAATGAATGATACGTCGGAAACGTATCTATAATTCTTGATGCTCCATGCTTGTTTTGTATCAACTTTGCTATGTTTTGTCTACACTATGAGGTATTTTTATACACTTTCTGGTACTAACCTATTAACAAGATGCCACAGTGCCAGTTGCCTGTTTTCTTCTGTTTTTGGTTCCAGAAAGGCAGAAAATCAATATTCTCGGAATTGGACGGGACAAAATCCACAGTCATTATTTTTCCCGGACCAACACGGAACCATGAAGCAGAGACGGAGTAGGGCACCAGGGTGGCCGCACCCCCTCTAGGCGCGGGCAAGCCCTGGTGGTGCCTACAGGGGGTGTGGGGCCCCTGGCCCTCCACCGACCTTGCCTCCTTCACCTATAAGAAGCCCCCGAGGAGAAAACCCTAAATCATCCATCATACTTCCAGAAAAACCTCCGTAGCGCCACCGCCACCGAAAGAGAGATTCGGGGGATAGAAACTCTCTGTTCCGGCACCCTGCCGGGACGGGGAAGTGACCCCGGAGCCCTCTCCATCAATCTCAATCGCCATCTTCACCACCGTTGCTGATTCCCATGATGAGGAGGGAGTAGTTCTTCCTCGAGGCTAAGGGCTCTACCGGTAGCTATGTGTTCATCTCTCTCTATGCATGGTCATATTGTGATCATGAGCTTTGTAATCAAGTAGATCTACCTTGCTACTCAAGTGCTTTAATAGATCTCTGCTCTCCCCATGTGTGTGAAAGTGACAGCGTGCACACCATGGTGGCACTTAGGTTTGAGTCTACATAAATACTCTTTGTGCTTTAATAGATCTATGCTTTTCCCCACGTGTGTGAAAGTGACAGCGTGCATACCGTGTGTGGCACTTTGTCTAGATTGAATATTTGTTATGAATTATATTTGGAGTTGGTTGTCTCTATGAAATTGTGGTGTTTGTTGGAACCATCTAGCGCTCAAGGTGTCAGTGTGGGGTTATCTAGATTGGGGAATGCGGACTTTGAGGAGTGCTGTTATAGCCCTACCAATGATTATAGTGTCCAACCGGAGAGTAGTTAAGAGTAGTATCATGAAGAGAGGACATTTATATGAGAGAGTGTTCACTAGTGAAAGTATGATCCCTAGGCCTTGTTTCTAAACATTGAAACACCGTTTGCATGTAGATCTATTGCATGTTTGCTTGCTTTATTCTTTACCTCACCGTCAAGCTATTTTCTGGCACCATTACCACTTGTATTTCACTATCTCTTCGCCAAACTAGTGCACGTATACACCTGACAAGTGCATTGGGTGTGTTGGGGACACAAGAGACTTCTTGTATCTTGATTTTACGATTGCTTGCGAGGGAATACCTTTGACCACTTCCTCCCTGAGTTTGATAAACCTTGGGTAATCCACTTAAGGGAAACTTGTTGTTGTTCTATAAACCTCTGCACTTGGAGGCCCAACAACTGTCTACAAGAATAGAAGTGCGTAGACATCACACTATTTTCTGGCGCCGTTGCCGGGGAGGTAAGGTAAAAGGTACTCACATCCTCCGGTGTGAGTGCTCGAAGTTATTTCCTTTAGATTCTATAGTTTTGTCTTTTTGTTTCTTGTTTTCACTAGTTAGGCTTAATTGAAAACAACAACAAAATTAGAGAGCTTTTTAGTATTTTTCCTAAGTTAGAATTTGAGTGGTTTGAAAAGAAAATTAAAAAACCTATGGAACTTTCTTTGCATGCTAATAGCAATGTTATTAGTATGAATTTTTTGAACACCATTGTTACTAATGGTATGGAAACGTCTAAGCTTGGGGAAGCTAGTTTTTATGAGAAAGATCTTTTTAGTTCCCCAGCTTTAGGGAAGAAAATTTGCTCTGATGATACTTTATCTCCCATATGTGGTAATTCTAATGATACTTGTGATATTTTAAATCCACATACTGAAAGTGTCCCTTTTAAAATACCTATTGAAATTGTTGAACATGTTATGAATAACTGCTATTTTGGAGATGGAACTATCCATCCTAGTTATCATTTACTATTTATACATGAATTATGCGAGTTGTTCAAGTGTGCATGTATTTCAATGGACCAAGTTAAGAGGAAGCTATTCCCTTTCTCACTTAGGGACAAAGCAAGGGAGTGGTATGAGCTACTAGATGATCCTCATCATTTGGAGTGGAAGGAACTTGAATCTCTCTTTTATTCTAAATTTTATCCTCCTCATGAAATTCATAAAGATAGGAATTATATTTATAATTTTCATCCTCATGAGGGAGAAAGTATTGCCCAAGCTTGGGGGAGATTTAAGTCACTAATGCTCAAATGTCCCATTCATGAGCTCCCCAGTAATGTTGTTATCAATAATTTTTATGCAAGGCTTTCAGGACATTACAAGGACTATCTGGATACCTGTTTAGAGGGATCCTTCACAAGTAAGGAGGTCAGGCTAAGTGGGATCTTCTTGAAACAATTCAAAGTAATACCGAAGGTTGGGATAACGACAAAGGTAAAAAACCAGGTATAAACTATGAGTATGATTGCATTAAGTCTTTCGCTGAAATTGCTAATTTTCAAGAGCTTAGTGCTAGATATGGTATTGATCCTCAAATTCTTGTTAAACATTATAGAGCCTTTGCTTCCCATATTAATGCTCCTAAAGAAAAGTGGGACATGTATCATGAACCTTTTAAAGACACTTGCATGGAAAATGAAAATGTTATTAATGATTGCAATAAACATGCTCAAACTTCTGAAAGTACTATTTATTATAAGCATGTTAATTTTTGTGGTATGCATAGACCTTGTGAGAAGAATCAAATATAAGAAGAATATTGTATCACACACTGGAATGAAAAAAAGAACGTGGTATAATGCTTTAAATGATCTTGGTAAAAAAATTGTGCCCTCTATCCTTTTATTTGTGAACTCTGCATGAAGTGGGTTATTTCAATTTTCAATGCTCAGGCCATACTAATGACCTTTCTAATCCAATGAGTACTGCAAGCTTGTATTGTGATAGCCCGATCACTGATAATCAACATGATGAGCTTACATTGTTTTTGGGGTGTGAAGAGTTATCAAGAAAAACTTCTTTGGTAGACATGAGTGCTTTTGGTATGAATTGCGTCCTGCATGGGTGTCATCTTTATTATGTTGATAATTTCCACATGAATACTTACATACAAAATATTATAAAAGATGATATTTTACCAAAATATGATAGGACTAATATGAGTTTTGTTCTTATTAATGAAAAGGAGGAATCCTCCAAAGTTTCTTCTATTGTCTCTAACAATAAACCAGGGTATGTGGAGAAGCTTCCTTTGAAGCCTCTCCCTCCTAAAGAGGAGAAGAAGAAGAAGAGGAGTAGAATGAGAGAGGAAACGGTATCTTCCCCTGAGCATGTTGCTCCTATCATAGTTTTTGCTGATGAGGCTGAACTAGATGATGTTCCTATGCCTGTTACCTATATTAGTGATCATGATTGGGAAAAGCACACTACTTTTGATATTGAAAATGTCTTTGGCACCAATTCTGAAAATGATAATATTAATAATTGTTGTGCTATTAGTGCTATCCATATTCCTTCCAATGATGATATGTTTCCAAATCAACACACTTGGGAAGATAGCTATTTTGTTGAATTTGCTCCCACTACAATTAATAAGAATGGCTATTCTTATGTGGAGAGTAATAATCATTTTATGCATGTGGATCATGATAATAATGTTTTATGTGATAGTTATATTGTTAATTTTGTTCATGTTGCTACTGAAAGTTATTATGAGAGAGGGAAACATGGTTTTATGCATCTCAATAATATTAAGTTTCCCCTCTTTAAGTTGAAAATTTTGAAGTTGCACTTGTTTTGCTTTCCTATGCTTGTTGCTTTGTGCTTTCATGACTTGTTTATTTACAAGATTCCTATGCATAGGAAGTGGGTTAGACTTAAATGTGTTTTGAATTTGCTTCTTGATGCTCTCTTTTACTTCAATTCATATTTCTTATGTGAGCATCTTCTCAAACTATCAAGCCTAACTTAAAGGCAAAGGTACTTGTTGGGAGAGAACCCAAGAGTTTTCTTAAGTATTGGAAGTTATTACTTCTGTAATGACCTCTACTTATCTTTTTTGTTTGTTTTTTTGTGCCAAGAATGACCTCTAATGAGAAGGAAGTAAGATTTGGGGAGTTGCTGTCCCGAAACAGATTTCTGTCCTCCACCATAAAAAATCGTGAGGAGTCTCTGTAAGTCGGATTGATCTGAATATTTACGAATAAATCCCCCATTATGTTATCTAACTTTCATTATTTTAACACTTTTTGATTTGAGCAACAGAAGGTCTTCGAAAAAATCGGTTTCTACCTGCTGGTCTGTTTTGATAGATTTCTGCCATTATTTTCATTTGCTTCTTATTGATTCCTTTTTGGTTTATTTTTGGGAAATTGAACTTTTTGAAGGAGTTGCTACAGTATATTGTGTATTTAGTGAAAGTTTTGCTGTTTTTAAACTAAACCCAAAGGTCTATTATCTTTTGAATACACTAATGTTGCTAATGAAGATTATGTGAAATTTTGTATGAAGGAAAATTTGCAGGTGTAGAGAAAGAATGATGTAATGAGATGAAGAATGGACAAAAGCTCAAGCTTGGGGATGCCACCCCATGTCACACCAAGAAATATTCAAGAGGTACAAGCGTCAAAGCTTGGGGATGCCCTAGGCATCCCCTTCTTCATCAATAAAAATCTCAGGTCTTTCTAGACACTTCGTTTTTATTGTTTCATGCATTGTTGTGTTGTTCTTGGAGCGTCTTAGTTTTCGTTTTTGGTTTTCGTTTGCTTAGTTTGCTTGAGTAAGTTGGTTGGTTACACCACGCTTCTTTTGGAGAGAGACACACTCTGTTTCCATTGCCTAGAACACTCTAGTTTTCACTCTTATTGTTTTGTGAGTGTTCACTTTTGCTAGCACCGCGTCCAGCCTTAGTTTTCTTGTGCTTTCAGCTTAGAACTTTTTAGTTCTTTTTTGTGGATTTGTGAGACAATCTCACTGATATTTATTGATTATTATCTTTGTGAGTTGTTTCAAATAAGTTGTTTGGTGTTTGAAAAGAGTAGAAAGTTTCATGCTTATTGTGGTAAAAAAGGGAGCTTGTTTTGACTGTGGCTTAGACTTTATCATGTCATGCTATATCTTATTTTGACCTTATGCTTAGTGATTATTGTTGTAGCATGACTTGTTCCAAACAATTAGGATTGCTTAATGTGCCTTGAAGGAATCATGCGTTGTTTTAGCATACAAAAGTATAGTATTGTGGTATTCTCCTTTGATGCTTTGTTTGGGTTGACTTGGCATATGCTCACACCATGTTATGACTATGACAAGTCACCATAGCCTCTATGATCATTTAGTCCTTGACTTGTAGTACCACTCTATGCTTTGATTAGTAATGTTTTGTTGCTCTGCATGATTTTGGCCATTATTGCTCTCTTAATTGGTTGCTCCCAGTCATTTGCTAGCCTCCACTTGTATGAGTAAGCTCTACTCATGCTTCCAACTCCCAAGAAACCACGTTATTCCAAAGTGTCCACTGTAAATTCCTATGCATGGTGTGTTACACAATTCCAAGTATATTCTTGTTTTCAGTTATCGTCCAATTAAAAAGTATTTTGTTATGTGAAAACTTAGTGATTAAAGCTCTCACGAACTTGATGGAACACTTTATATTCTTTGAACCTAATAAACTTGAACCATTGTGTCATCTATGTTTTATATGCTTGCACTTATACGTTGGAATTAGCAGAACTGTGCTGTCACGGGGAACGTTTTCAACATTGCACTTGTACTTTGTACTCAGTTGATATCATGCTCTTTCGTCTATGGATGTCACCGGTGTGAAATAAAGAGGGAGCTTGTAAGTCCATGGAGTTTGTATTTTGTGTTAGAGAAACGCCTGGGCCGCTAGCCTAAGCCATGCCTAATCATGGTGGAAACTTGCAGCATCACCATAGTGAGCTATCTATGAAGCATCCTCAATAAAAAGCTATGCACATAGTTGATACGTCCAATTTGCATCACCATTCTATATAAAAATTTACTTATATTCATTGATATATGTCTTATTACGAGGTATTACTTATGTATTTTCCTCTGTTTATGCATGTTGGATGATTCTTGGAGGATGAACTACCAGAGTCTGGATTCTGATGGAAAAGAAGGCGTTTTTATGCAATTTCGCGAAGATCAGAAAAATACCAGGAAAATATGATTTTTTCCAGAAGATTGAGAAAGCTAGAAGGAGGAGCGAAGAAGGGCCGCAGGGGCCCACACCCCCTAGGCGCGGGCCCACCCTGGGCCGCGCCTAGGGCAGGTGTGGCCCACCTGCCCGGCTCCTGACTCCGTCCCTTCGCCTATATCTTCCCTACGGAACCCTAAGGCTGGGGGGCGACCATAGATAGATTTTCGCCGCCTCTGCGGGATGGAAAACACCAAGAGAGAAAGATCTCTCCGACAAACAGATTTCTGCCAGGGAAATTCTTTCCCGGAGAGGCGAGATCGTCGCCATCAACACCGTCATCAAGCTAGGCTTCATCGGGATCATCATCATCATCCACACCATCATCTCCACCAGCACCATCATCACCACTCCGTACCACTGTAACATTTGTGTTGGATATTTCTTTAGTTCTTAGGGGAAACTTTCCCGGTGTTAATCACTATTGTAGTTGATGCTTGTGAGTGGAACCATTGGATTATTGTTTATGTTCAGATTGTTATCCATTATCATATCATCTTTGATCTTGAACCATATGAGGTCTCGTGAGTAGTTCGTTTAGTTCTTGAGGACATGGGAGAAGTCATGTTGTTATTAGTGGATTTGTGTTGAGTTATTATTCAATGGAGTATTTAAGTTGTGGTGCTATTCTTCTAGTGGTGTCATTTGAATGTCGACTACATGATACTTCACCATTTATGGGCCTAGGGGAATGCATTGTGTATTTGGCTACCAATTGTGGGGTTGCCGGAGTGACAGAAACCTAAACCCCCGTTAGGACACCTTTGCACAAGGGAGTGTAGGATCTCAGAGTTTAAGGTTGTGGTTAGATTTATATCTTAATTACTTTCCTGTAGTTACAGATGTTTGCAGGGGGTTTAATCACAAGTATGTAAGTCCAAGTAAGGTCAGTACATTAGCACAGGTTCACCCACACAACACTTACATCACCAAAGAAGAGTACTCAGCTATATGAAGCGAAATCACTTGACATAATTCCCATGTGTCCTCGAGAACGTTTGGTCCTTATAAGTATTTCCACCGGCTTATCCTTTGCTAAGAAAGGATTGGGCCACTTTCCGCGTTTTTTCTTTATTACTTGCACTTTGTTTTGTTGCTTTATTAAAAAACCACTAAAAATCCGTTTGCTAAGTATTTACAGAGATTTCCTGATCGATACCACTAGTCAACACCTTCTGCTCCTTGTTGGGATCGACACTCCTATTTATCGAAATTACTACGATACACCCCCTATACTTGTGGGTCATCAAGACTATTTTCTGGCGCCGTTGCCGGGGAGTGAAGCGATATTGAAGAGTGTAACTGGTAAAGGAAACTTCTATGTGAGTATTCCTTTTTGTTACTGCTTGTTACTTTGTTTCCAATATGGATAACCCACTTGGTTTTCTGTTTGGGAAAACTACTACCACTGCTAGGGTAGTAGATGAACCACCACCTTTTGAGATAGATCCTTTTAAGATACCTACAAGTATTGTTGATCGTGTTATGGATAATTATTATTTTGGGGATGGAACTGTCCATCCTGGTGATCACTTGCTTTTTATCCATGAATTATGCGGGTTGTTTAAGTGTGCAGGTATCACAAATGAACAGGTGAAGAAGAAGTTACTCTCCATATCCTTGAAAGGTAGAGCTGAAGAATGGTATAAGCTGCCGAAGAATGGACAATCCATGGAATGGGAGGAAATGACATCTCTCTTTTATTCTAAATTCTATCCTCCCAGTGAGATTCATCAGCATAGAAATTTGATATATAACGTTTGGCCTCGTGATGGAGAGAGTACAGCTCAAGCTTGGGGGAGATTGAAGTTACTAATGCTTAAATGTCCTATTCATGAACTCCCTAACAATATTATTATCAATAACTTTTATGTTAGGCTTTCTCTTCATGATAAAGATTTACTAGATGCTTCTTGTGCTGGATCATTCACACGTATGAAGGAAGAAGCTAAATGGGATCTCTTAGACCGTATTAAAGAAAACACTGAAGCTTGGGAGAATGACAAAGGAAGAAAGTCAGGTATAAACTATGATTATGAATGCATTAAATCTTTTATGGGAACTGATGACTTCCGTGATATTAGCAATGAGTTTGGTCTTGATTCCCAAAGTATTGCCAACTGTTTTAAAGCCTTTGCCTCTTACATAGAAATTCCCAAGAAGAAGTGGAATAAGTACCATGCTCCTTATAAAGATGTTGTTAGTCATGTTCCTGTTAAAAGTACTGAAGTTTATACTACTAATCATATTGTGTCTGAACCTCATGTTGAGAAAATACCTTTCCCAGCTAAGGTAAAGGAGTATTCTATAATTATTAGTGCAAATAATAAAGGTACAATGAAAACTGTGGAGCCTGATGAGAAATTGAATATTGAACCTGTGGTAGCTATTGTGAAAGATCTTGACGCTAGAAATATAGAGGATGAGCACATTGTCTTCTATGAAGACGCTTCTAATATTGTCTCTCATCCTAGTAAGGCTAGAAAAGCTAGTGTTCTTGTGCTTTCTGTTAAAGTTGGTGATCATTGCTACTATGGTATATGTGATATTGGTGCTAGTTCTAGTGCTATTCCTTATGAGCTTTATAGGGAAATTATGCATGAAATTGGTCCTTGTGATCTTGAGGACATTGATGTGGTTATGCACCTTGCAAATAAGGAAACCATTTGCCCTATTGGTATTGTAAGAGATGTGGAGGTTCTCTATGGTAAGATTAAGTATCCTGCTGATTTTTTAGTGCTTAATTCTGCAGCTAGCAAAACTTGTCCTATCATTTTTGGTAGACCTTTCTTGAACACTTGTGGAGCTATTATAGATTGTAAGAAGGAAAAAGTTTTAACTAAGTTTGATGGAGATTCTTATGAGTTTAACTTTTCCAAATTTGCTAAAGCTCTTGAAAACAGCTTGCCTAATAAAGATTTTAGGATAGAACAACTTGCTTCTATTGATCCAGTTTATGACCTTGGACCTCTTTTTGGTGACTGTAAGTATGATCATTCTGATGATAAAGTTGTTGCCAATGACAGTTATATTGTTAACTTTATTCAAAGTGCTACTGAAAGTTATTATGAGATAGGGAAACATGGTTTTATGCTTCTTAATAATGTTAAGTTTCCCCGTTTTATGTTGAAAGCTTTGTGAAGTTGCATTTGTTTTGTCTTCCTATGCTAGTGGATTTTTCTTTCAACAATTCGTTTTCTCATGACACTCCCATGCATAGGAAGTGGGTTATACTCAAGTGTGTTGGTTATTTGCTTCTTGATGCTCTCTTTCACTTCAAATATATATCTCCTTTGTGAGCATCTTTGAAAGTTTCAAGCCTAACTTAAAGGCATTAAAGAAAAGTACTTGTTGGGAGATAACCCAAGAGTTTGGTTGAGTCTTGGAAGTTATTACCTCTGTAATAACCGCTCCTTATCCTTTTTGTTTTGGTTTTTGTGTCAAGTTCAGCTACTTTTGTGAAGTAGAGGAGTTGTGAAAAGTGGCTGTCCTGGGACAGATTTTTGTGCTGCACCATACAAATTCGTGAGGGATATCAGTATGTCGGATGGAGCTTTATTTTTCTGAGCTTGTTCTACAAGTTGTTACCCAACTTTCATTAGTTCTGGACTTTTTGATTTGAGCAACATAAGGTTTTCGAAAAAATCAATCTTTACCTGCTGGTCTGTTTTGACAGATTTCTGTTACCATTTGCATTTGCCTCTTTTAGAAGCCTTTGTTTTGATGGATTTCAGTTGAAGTGTGAACCTAAAGGTTTGTTGTTTTGCTTACACTAATGTTGCAATTGATTTTTTGTGTGACACCTTGTAGGAAAGGAAATTCCAGGAGAAGGAAAAAAGGAGTCTGCAGAGTTCGTCTTCGAAAAGGTAAAAGTAGTGAAAAAAGAAGTTTGGTGAAACCCCAATCTTTTTATATTTTTGATGTTTTTAATACATAAGGGAATTTAAGAGATGGAACAGAGAAGGAAATGGAGTCTGGAGTGGACAAACCCACCCAGGCGTGGGCCCCTGCCTGGCCACGCCTGGAGGGGGTGTGCCACCCCCGAACTCCGACTCCGCCTCGTTTTCGTGTCAGAACCTTCCTTATGCTTTGAAAGTTCGTAATATATAACCCCCGGATCCCCCGAGGTTCGTGCATCATGTTCTTGTCGTGTTTTTGTTTTGATCTGTTTTTGTCAGGAAATCTTCTCAAGTTTAGAGCACCATGGTCTCCGCCAACGACAAAGGCAAGAAGCCCGAGGAAGACGATCCTCACAAATCCAAGGAGGAGGATATTTTGGTAGGATATGAAGAAGACATGGAGGAGGAAAAGCAACCGGACACCCACGCTACCGTCGCAAGCATTGGAGTGGTGGCAACCCCTATCAAGCTTAAGAGGACAGCACGGATGTCCACAGGAGGGAAATCTCGACATCATACCCTCTCTCCACTGTCACCTACTCCAAGTACCAGGAAACCCTTCCGCACGCTTATACATGAGCGTCAATTTCAACATGTGCCCAAAGGGAACTTGCCCTCAATGTGGGATATGCCTCGTTCTAACTATTCAGGGGAGGAACACACTAAGAAGGAAGAGTGGATAAAGAATAATAAGGACTGGAACTCTCGGTCCGATATGATCATGAACCGCATTGAGAAAAACTCGGAGTTGATTTGTACTCTAACCTTTGAGATTGAGGAGTTAAGGAAGCTGATTGATGAGCTTATCAAGAGAACACCACCACCGAAGGAGTAATTCGTCATCAGGTTTGGCATCCCCTTGGCTTGTTTCAAGCTTGGGGGAGTGCCGCGGTATCACCACTATTATCTTTTATCTTTTACCTTTTTAGTGGATTCATATCATTGGTAGAGAGGTTATCTTATAGGTTGGTTTGCATGTGGAAGTATCTCTCCTTTAGTTGATTATTGATGGTGCTCGACGTGGCACTTTGTTGGTAACCCCAAGCGCAGGATGTGAAGAGCATAGCAACAAGTTTTCCCTCAGTTGATACCGAGTTAATCGAACCATAAGGAGGAAGGAAACGTCATACAGGTATTGCAAGCAACGCGGAGACCTACACAACACAAACTCAAGACTTTGTCCCAACGAATCAGTGAGGCTGTCAAGCTCACCGGTTTGCTGTAACAAAGGATTAAACGTATGGTGTGGAAGGTAATGGTTTGAAGAAAGTAAACAAGTAACAGTGGAAGATGTATCAATGGTAAAGATTGGACCGGGGTCCATAGTTCACTAGAGGTGCTCTCCTTAGATAAACAACATGGCATGAAGGGTAAACAAATTACAGCAGGGCAATTGACAGGAACTGAGCAAGGCATAACAATGCAATTACTAGTTAGAAAGATCCTATGAGATTTGATTGGGCAATACAACAAGATACATAGACCGCCATCCAACTGCATCTATGACTAGAAGTTCACCTTCAGGTTATCATCCGAACCCCCTGCAGTATTAAGTTGCAAGCAACAGACAACTGCTTTAAGCAAAGTGTGTAACGTAAACAGTCCACATGTTCCATGAACAAGAGACCGTTGTTTTCTCCCTAGTAGCAATAGCACATCTACAACCGAAGAGATTATTGTCACTTCCATTGGAAACTAGAGGCATGAACCCACTATCGAGCATAAATACCCCCTCTTGGAGTCACTAGCAACTACTTGGACAAGATAGCTACAACAACAGAGAGCATGCAAGATCACAAACAACACATGCATGATAGAATCATAAAGACAAAACCATTAATCAAACCAACATAATAATATCAATATCCATCGGATCCCCGCAAACACAACATGCATGATTACAAATAGATTAGATCTTGATCATGAACGGAGCTCACAAGATCTATACATGAAAGCACAAAGGAGGAGATACAAACATCTAGCTACTACATGGACCCATAGTCCATGTGGAACTACTCACGCATCATACTGGAGAGAAGGCCTCTGGGATGATCTCCACTCCGGCAGGGTGCCTGGAAGAACTTCAGATCCCCCCTGATCTAGGGATGATGGTTGCGGAGGCTACAGACAGTTTCGTGGATATTTTATCGGGTGCTTAGGGTTTATGCATCGGGGGCTTCTTATAGGCTAAGGGGGAGGCTGAGGCGGCGGCCAGGGGCCCCACAACCCTCCCAGGCGTGGGGCAGGGCCCACCCGCGCCTAGGGTGGGTCTGGTCGCCCTGGCTTGCCTCTCCGGTTCCCCTCTAGACTTCTTGTTCCCCACGGAAAGTAATTGACTTTGACGTTTGTCCCGTCCAATTCCGAGAATATTTCTTTACGAACTTTTCTGAAACCAACAACAGGAGAAAATAGGCATCTGACACTGTTGCAACTTGTTAATAGGTAAGTACCAGAAAACATGTAAAAATCACCTCAAAGTGTAGACAAGTAAATCAAAGTAGATACTAAACAAGCATGGAGCATCAAAAATTATAGATACATTTCCGACATATCAATTTTCTATGTATCCCTTGGTGTGAGTGCCTTATTGGATTATTAATGAGAAGTTTCATCTTTTACTTTTTGCACTTCTTATTTTAGTTTGCAATCTCTTATGTGATGGATCTTGTTGACCAGTACTGGCATCACTTTGGGATCATCAAGTGGATCTAAATTGGTTTTGGCAAACCGAGTTCTGGTCAGTAGCAATACTTTTTGAGGTTTGAAAGAAAAAGAGAAAAAGCTTACAGGTATTTTGTATCATTTATTTTTCTTTCTTGTTGGTTCATAAGCTTAGTATTCTTTATTTAAGACCTTTTGTGTCTTCAAGGAATATTGCATGTTTGGCTTTATTACATGTATGTTTTCTTGTTTCTTTCAACTCTCTTGCTTGCTACCCAGCCTTGCTAGCCAAAAACCTGTTTTGAGAAGGCATACTTCTCATGTTTCAAATTCCCTTTGAACCAAAACCTTTGCCACTTGTGTCCACCATATCTACCTAGTAGATTTTTGCTATTCCAAGCAAATTCTCAAGCTTCATCTATCTTTCGAATTAAAAGATATTTTGTTATGTGAAAACTAGTTAGTAAATCTCTCACGAACTTGATGGCACACCTTATTTCTTTGCCTCTAATAGACCTGAACCATTGTGCCATCGAAGTTGTATATGCTTGCACCTATACGTTGGAATTAGCAGAACTGTGCTGTCACGGGGAACGTTTTCAACATTGCACATGTACTTTTTACTCAGTTGATATCATGCTCTTTTGTCTATGGATGTCAACGGTGTGAAATGAAGAGGGAACTTGTAAGTCCATGGAGTCTGTATTTTGTGTTAGAGAAACGCCTGGGCTGCTAGCCTAAGCCATGCCTAATCATGGTGGAAACTTGCAGCATCACCATAGTGAGCTATCTATGAAGCATCCTCAATAAAAAGCTATGCACATAGTAAATAAAAAGATCGCTAAGATGCTCATTGTCTGCTTGCCTTGTTATTTTGGTTATGGGAAAGCTCCTGTACCATGTGCAAGGGGTACCTCGTTGGCGGTTCTCTATGATACGCATGTACTTACAATGACAAGAACTTACCGGTGACCAAAGTTGAGCAGCATGAGGAGTGACCCTAATATTCAAGGGACATGAGATTGCCAACTTATATTTCATCAAGCATATACTCCATCTTTGTGCACTTTAACCTTAATCATCTCAAGATGCCTATGATAGGGGCAATGAGGGCTCAGAGCTAGTAAGTACCATAATCTTTTGAAAGCTCTTTATGACTTGTAATCCCTGCTACCCTCTATAAAGGGACCTTTCTCCTATTTACCAAGTTGAGTCAGTAAACCTACTTCCTCTCTATCTCCAGCAAGCATTTGAGTTATTGTGTTTCAAGTTCATATGGTGATTTATTCACTCATGTTTTTATCTTCCTTGTTTGCACAAAACTTTTATTTATTGAGTATTACTTTGAAAGACTTCATTGAAAAACCTTTTTGAGAAAAGAGTGCTCGTGTTGTAAAACTTCTACAAAAAGCTTTTTGTGAAACTGTTTGCCAGTTGTTCTCTGACTAGGAACAAGATATTGCCAATTCCAATTATGATTTATCTTTATGCATCTCTATTATGACTGTTGTACTTGTTGCAAGCTAAGTTATATAATGGTGAGTTGCTTTCTTCTATGATTTGTGCAATGGTAAGTGTCATGCTTCTTGTCCGTATTATTTTATAGACACTTCACTCCATAAACCTGTGGACATGGTTACTGAGCTTAGTTTTCAATTGGTGACAAGAGAAGGTCTAAGCTTGGGGGAGTTGATACGTCCAATTTGCATCACCATTCTGTATCATAATTTACCTCTATTCATTGATATATGTCTTATTATGAGGTATTACTTATGTCTTTTCCTCTGTTTATGCATGTTGGATGATTCTTGGAGGATGAACTGCCGGAGTGTGGATTCTAATGGAAAAGAAGGCGTTTTGATGCAATTTCGTGAAGATCATAAAAATACCAAAAAATGGGAAAATATTTTTTTCCAGAAGATTGAGGAAGCCAGGAGGAGCGAAGAAGGGCCGCAGGGGGACCACACCCCCTAGGCGCGGGCCCACCCTAGGCCGCGCCTAGGGCAGGTGTGGCCCACCTGCCCGGCTCCCTACTCCACCCCTTCGCCTATATCTTCACTACAGAACCCTAAGGTTGGGGGCGACCACAGTTAGATTTCCACCGCCTCTGCGAGGCGGAAAACACCGAGAGAGAAAGATCTCTTCGACAGACAGAGATCTACTGAGGAAATTCCTTCCCTAAGAGGGGAGATCGTCGCCATCAACACCGTCATCAAGCTAGGCTTCATCGGGATCATCATCATCATCCACACCATCATCTCCACAAGCACCATCATCACCACTCCGTCCCGCTGTAACAATTGTGTTGGATATTGCTTTAGTTCTTAGGGGAAACTTTCCCGGTGTTAATTACTGTTGTCGTTGATACTTGTGAGTGGATCCATTGGATTATTGTTTATGTTCAGATTGTTATCCATTATCATATCATCTTTGATCTTGATCCATATGATGTCTCATGAGTAGTTCGTTTAGTTCTTGAGGACATGGGAGAACTCATGTTGTTATTAGTGGATTTGTGTTGAGTTATTATTCAATGGTTTAGTATTTAAGTTGTGGTGCTATTCTTATAGTGGTGTCATGTGAACATTTACTACATGATACTTGACCATTTATGGGCCTAGGGGAATTCAATGTGTATTTGGCTACTAATTCTGGGGTTGCCGGAGTGACAGAAACCTAAACCCCCGTTAGGACACCTTTGCACAAGGGAGTGTAGGATCTCAGAGTTTAAGGCTGTGGTTAGATTTATATCTTAATTACTTTCATGTAGTTACGGATGTTTGCAGGGGGTTTAATCACAAGTATGTATTAGTCCAAGTAAGGTCGGTACATTAGCACAGGTTCACCCACACAACACTTACAACACCAAATAAGAGTACTCAGCTATATGAAGCGAAAGCACTTGACAGAATTCTGATGTGTCCTCGAGAACGATTGGTCCTTATAAGTATTTCCACCAGCTTGTCCTTTGCTAAGAAAGGATTGGGCCACTTTATGCGTTTGTTCTTTATTACTTGCACTTTGTTTTGTTTCTTTATCAGAAAACCACTAAAAATCCGTTTTCTAAGTATTTACAAAGATTTCCTGCACCATACCACTAGTCAACACCATCTGCTCCTCGTTGGGATCGACACTCCTATTTATTGAAAGTACTATGATACACCCCCTATGCTTGTGGGTCATCAATAGTAAATAAAAAGATCGCTGAGATGCTCATTGTCTGCTTGCCTTGTCATTTTGGTTATGGGATAGCTCCTGTACCATGTGTAAGGGGTACCTCGTTAGCGGTTCTCTATGATACGCATGTACTTACAATGACAAGAACTTACAGGTGACTGAAGTTGAGTATCATGAGGTGTGGCCCTCGTATTCAAGGGACTTGAGATTGCCAACTTATACTTTGTCAAGCATATACTCCATAGTTTGTTCACTTTAACCTTAACCACTTCAAGATGCTTATGATAGGGGCAATGAGGGCTTAAAGCTAACAAGACCATAATTTTTGGAAGCTTCTTTTGAAACTTGAAATCCCTGCTTCCATTTGTGAAGGGCCGGCCTTTCTTCCACTATTTTATTGAGTCTCCACCTTCTACCTTTAGGCACCATTAAGAGAGCATAGTTGCCATTCTGTGTGTAGTGTCCCAAAACTTATTGATTGATGCATATTGTGATATTACTTGTTCATGTGCTACTTATTTCTAGTCACCCTTGTGAACTTTGAAGGTTTCCTATGCATCTATTTGCTACTCTATGAGGGAAAAGTTGATTGCCACTATGCCATGTTTTCTGTATGTGAAACAAACAAACGTTTTTAAATGCATGTTATTCATGATCTTTGTTTGTAGCCTTTAATGTTGCATGCATAGTTACCATGTCCTATTGTTAGAACTCCATCTTTCATGCCCATGTTTAGAGTTCTTTGATACCAGCTTTCAATGCTTGCAAATGGTTTCATCTTGGTTTTGATGGTGCATGCCACCTCAAAAATTATTCTTTTATCACTTACCTACTCAAGGACGAGCAGGAGTTAAGCTTGGGGATGCTTGATACGTCGAAAACGTATCTATAATTCTTGATGCTCCATGCTTGTTTTGTATCAACTTTGCTATGTTTTGTCTACACTTTGAGGTATTTTTATACACTTTCTGGTACTAACCTATTAACAAGATGCCACAGTGCTAGTTGCATGTTTTCTTCTGTTTTTGGTTCCAGAAAGGCCGAAATCAATATTCTCGGAATTGGATGAGACAAAAGCCAAAGTCATTATTTTCCCCAGACCAACACAGAACCGCAAAGCAGAGACAGAGTAGGGCACCAGGGTGGCCACACCCCCCAGGCACGGGCAAGCCCTGGTGGCGTCTACAGGGGGTGTGGGCCCCCTGGCCCTCCACCGACCTTGCCTCCTTCGCTTATAAGAAGCCCCCTGGGAGAAAACCCTAAATCATCCATCATACTTCCAGAATAACCTCCGTAGCACCGCCGCCACCAAAATAGAGATTCGGGGGACAGAAAGTCTCTATTCCGGCACCCTGCCGGGATGGGGAAGTGCCCCCGGAGCCATCTCCATCGATCTCCATCGCCATCTTCATCATCGTTGTTGATTCCCATGATGAGGAGGGAGTAGTTCTTCCTCAAGGCTAAGGCCTCTACCGGTAGCTATGTGTTCATCGCTCTCTCTATGCATGGTCATATTGTGATCATGAGCTTTGTAATCAAGTAGATCTACCTTGCTACTCAAGTGCTTTAATAGATCTATACTCTCCCCATGTGTGTGAAAGTGACAGTGTGCATGCCATGGTGGCACTTAGGTTTGATTCTACATAAATACTCTTTGTGCTTTAATAGATCTATGATTTTCCCCACGTGTGTGAAAGTGACAGCGTGCATACCGTGTGTGGCACTTTGGCTAGATTGAATATTTATTATGAGTTATATTTGGAGTTGGTTGTCTCTATAAAATTGTTGTGTTTGTTGGAACCATCTAGCGCTCAAGGTGATTGTGTGGGGTTATCTAGATGGGGAAGGCGGACTTTGAGGAGTGTTGTTATAGCCCTACCAATGATTAGAGTGTTCAATCGGAGAGTAGTTAAGAGTAGTATCATGAAGAGAGGATATTTATATGAGATATTGTTCACTAGTGAAAGTATGATCCCTAGGCCTTGTTTCTAAACATTGTGTAGCATCCCAATTGTCTAACAATTGCAATGCTACTAGCCTAGTCTATATAGATGCTACTTCCTACATATAATTGTTGCATCATAATCATATCATGCTCATGTCATCATGCCACCTTGCATTTGAGCATCATATAAAACCCTTTTGTTTTGGATCTTCTCTCATATGCATTATTAATTGTATTTGCCTCTTGATATTGTATTTGGTTATTGATATATTGTTTAAATGCCCAAGTTGAGTTGGGGGCATATCTCTTTCAACTCCACCACCTTTCCTTGTCACCACCTTATAATTCCACCATCCAACTAAATATGAGCTTTGCACTTTATTTGGTTTTACCTCTAGCTCATGTGGGTTGGGATGGATCCAACTCTATCTCCACATGCTCTCATATATGCACCATATTGTTTCCACATTATTGGTTTATGAGAGCCACATGGCCATCTTTGCATGCCTTGTGAGTGGGACCTTTTCCTAGCTTCCATATGGGTTGTTTTGGGGTTATTATCATGTTGGGATATTTTTGGGCTTACTAAATACCTAGTGGCACATACACACTAGCAAGTCCCATTTCTATTCAAATATGGTCATCTCCATCTACTCCACATGGGGCATCCTTTTAATTCTTTTTGCTTGGCTTTTATTCCAATTTTGGGAATGCATAAGAATAATGCCATGTTTATTGTTTTGTTTCACAAGGTTAAAACATGGCATTAATTATTTTTGCATGGGCCATGCAAACATCTCCACCTTTGGTCCTCCTTGTTTTTATTTGGATTTTTGGGTGAACCATCTCATCTCTCATCTATCTCTCCCTCCTTTTGGCTTGGTCTTAATTTGATCTTGCTTAAACCCTCACCACCTCATCTCTCCCTCTCTTTTCCTTGTCTAGATCTTGTGGGAGCTTGGCATGTCATGCTTGATCTTGTCAAAAGTTTACCACACCTCATCTAATCTCTCCCTCTAAACCCTAAGTCCCCTCCCTCATCTCTCCTCTCTCTAGCCGAGCCACCCCACCATGACCTACCCTAGCTACCCACCTGCCCTCTCTCGGCCTCTCTCCTCTCTCTGCCCTGCAGGCCCACCTGACCACTCTGGACCCACCTAGCTACCACCACACAAAACCCTAGCCGAGCCTCCCCTCAAACCCTAGATCTAACCCGAGCCTACCCCTCCCTCTCTCTAGCTCTCTCTCCCTGCCTCAGCAGCACCAGCCCGAGCCTCCCCCTGCCTCCCTGGCCTCACCTTGCCCCACCTGCCAGCTGCCTACCTGCCCTGCCCCTGCCCCGACCGAGCACGTGAAGGAGGAAGGAGGAAAAGTGGCCGAAGCCACCTTTCTCTGCCCCACTCCCCCACGGCACCCCCTCTCCTCCCCCCGTCCCTATCACCTCCCTCTCTCTCGCCTGCTGCTTCCCCCAGATCTACCCAGGGCGCCTGCCGCTCCTCCCCTCCCTATCCACCGACGCCTACCTCTCTCGCCGGCCACTGCCAGCACCACGTCGCCCTCATCGTTCCAGCCGGCGTGCCCGTCGTGGAGGTGATCGAGAAGACCGAGGCGACCCTCTGCATCGCCCCCATCCACGCCAGCGAGGAGGAGAAGCTTCGGACCTGCCGCAGCACCGCGTGGCCGACGAGAAACCCTAGCTCCAGATCGCCTGCGTCCTCGCTGATCGTCTGCTCCCCAGCCCGAACCGCCTACACTGAACGCCCCACGGTGAGCCCTTGGACCCCCCAGACATCCTCTCCCTCTCCGTCGCATGCTGTCCTCGCCGCGCGTTTAGCCGAACACACCGCGTGCGCCGGCGGCGCTATCGTCTGCTCGCAGCTACGCCTCGCAGACGGCTTAACCAGCCGCCATCCGCCCCTCTGTCACCTCCCTACCCATACCGCAGCGGCTCCGCCCATCGCGCGCGTGGCCCGCGTCGCGGGTTCGAGCCCGCGCTCCGCGCTCTGCCGCTGGCGTGCACCGACCCGTCGTCAGGGTTCAGAGAAGAAGCACAGTGCGCGTCGCCGTTTTGCATAAAACCCCCCCTAACGTTTTACTCCTAACCCGCGCTCCACCAGTCCCACCTGTCAGCCGTAGTAGCACTTTGCAGATAGACACCCCAGGTTATCACCCCTCAACCCGCGCTCCCTCGCTGTGCCGCGTGGCAAGCCCCCTCTCGCCCACTGGCGTGTGGGTCAGCAGAGCCTCGGACCCCACCTGCCATACACTGTGGCTGGGCGGGCTCGCGGTGACAGAAGAATTTCTGTGCGCGTGTGTCCCAGTCAGCAGTGGCCCACTTGTCATTAACGGTGGCTAGATCTGCGCAAGTGAGAAAAGTATTTTCCTGTATTCTGTTTTAATTCAAACTTTTTCAAATTAATTCAAATTCAAAAATTCAAATCTGTTTTATAATAACTTTTAAAATATAAATCCAAATTAAACATATAATATATGTTTTGAAATCAGAAAAATAAGAGGATTTCAAATATGCCATCCAAAATCTATTTTGGACACTTTAATTTTCAAGTTGATTAAAATTACTTCAAAATGCCCTTTTATCTTAATTAATTAATAACTTTTGATTTATAACTCCAAATTTGACAAATAATATGTCTAAAATGATTAGCTCGACGAGACCTTTCTGTTTATGCATTCCTTGTTCTGTTTTGCAGCATGCATCATATAAATATAATGTGTACAGCAACTAATATGAGGATAAAATGTGATTAAAACTCCACAAAATGATTATTTCTTGTACTCCACACCTCACCCATGCCATGCTACATTATTGCCATGCAAATTGTGCATCATTCATCATGGCATGATTGTTTGCTTGATGCATTTAATTCATATGCTTGTGCACTTTATTTATGTTGGCCCTTGTTTGTTTGGTTCTTCTCCGAATAGACGCTGAGCAGGGGATATATCAAGAGACCCAGGAGCACTACCCAGATCCTTCTCTCGCTTCAACTGAGCTGCTAGGCAAGCACTACCACATGCTTGCATACATATAGTACCTATTGCCTCTATATTATTCTTGCATCATTGAGTCGCGATTGCATTAATCTGAATCCCAAGTATTGCATAGCCTTTACTTTTAAACCCCACCGAAGCTTGTTCCTCCATCCCATGAGCCATTACTACAGGAGTTGTTTGAGCCATGCGAGTCGTAGAACAGCATGTGTAGGGTATGTGAGTGTCTGATGGATAATGAGGTACCTAAACAACTTAACCTGAGTAGTAATGGGATAACTAATGAAAGTGGCATCGGTGAGCCATATTTGCTATTTGGTTTTTCAGGCTCACTTGTGTCCCGTAGGACCCCGAGTACTTGATTCCTGTTCCTTGAATATTCGCGCTATCCACATCCGGGAGGCTTATGAACCCCCCTGAGCCAGAGCTTGATTCATTCTTATTTCTTGGGGCCACAAACTAGTTTGAGGTTTTATTTACTATCCTGTACTTATGCCATGCTTTACTGCTTTATTTAAAATTGTGCGAGGTACTGCACCTATACTGTTTAGGTAAGTGGAGTGTTTTCGCGGTATCGACAAGCCCAGTCACATTTTCGGGTTCCCAGTCGTTTACAGCCATTGGCGCAAACCTTGAGTCCGTCTCGGAGTCGGCCAACTTCGTCGCGGGTAGCTTAATGGGGTGGCCCCCTGAAATATTTCTGAATCCTGTGATCGCTTTGTCGTGACTGCCTCGTTGGGTTTTGATTTGGTTTTTCCGAGGTTGATCGAGTGTGTGTTGCTATTTGTGCACCCCTGCAGGGTAAAACTTTCTGAAAGCCGTGTCCGCGGTTATGGACGACTTGGAGCACAGTTTCTCGATCATAGACAAGTATAACTAAAGTACCGCCTTTAATTTGACTAAGTACTTGACTAGTAAATAGTGCAACACTCATGGAATGGATAATAAAACTGCCAACGGATGGGGGGGTTGTTCGTCCGCTTCCTCGTTGGTAAGCGAGGAGGAGGATGGATCTGTTAATATTACCGTTATAACTGTTGGTATTAATTCACGGACATCCGTCTATCTATGGTTAGGCGGATGGTTAGTGAGTATCTATAGAACTGTTAGGGTTTATCTTTTGCTGCAATTGCGTCACCCCAGGTTGTGTCCCCTTTAGAGGCATAAAGACTTGCTGAGTACCCCTAGGGTCTCACACGATAAATTGTTTGATTCAGATGAACAGGTAAACTCGCAAGATGGATACTGGGTGGAGGAGACGGACGATGGGGGCAACGATCATTCGGTGTAGAGATTCCGGGAACGGGGATCCGCGAGATCTGTGGGCGGGATGTGTTTATTTATGGGGCATCTTATGCCGATTTGCTTCTTATCCGTACTCGGATCTTGTTTTCCGCTTCCGCCTGATACTCTGATGTCTGATGTATGAGGAGATATCCTAAACTATTATATCTATCTAGGATATTTGGATCTTGCCATATGGCGTTGCTATATTTCCTTTCTTTTTAGATGGATTGACTCTGAGAACCATTGTATGGTGGCTTGCATACATACTCATTTGTGTATGTAGTTGATCCCTTCGCCTGCCGATTACGCCGCCCGTTCTTGTCCCGATGTTTGGAAATGGTTAGGACGGCCGAAAGGTCTACCTGTGAGTGGCTTTTGGGCCCCACCGTACTATTTTAACCATTTCCGCTCATCCAGGCTTGTAACTAGGAGCGTAATTCACCGAGGTAGTTACACATTGAGACACCGTTTGCATCTAGATCTGTTGCATGTTTGCTTGCTTTAGTCTTTACCTCACTGTCAAGCTATTTTTTTGGCACCGTTACCACTTGTATTTCACTATCTCTTCGCTGAACTAGTGCACATATACACCTGAAAAGTGTATTGGGTGTGTTGGGGACACAAGAGTCTTCTTGTATCTTGATTGCAGGATTTCTTGAGTGGGAATACCTTTGACCACTTCCTCCCTGAGTTCGATAAACCTTGGGTAATCCACTTAAGGGAAACTTGCTGCTGTTCTACAAACCTCTACACTTGGAGGCCCAACAACTGTCTACAAGAATAGAAGTGCGTAGACATCAATGAATCCTTATAGCGCAGCAAAATATTTATTAGCATGGATGATTCAAATGAGTAAACTCTATTCCATGTTATGTAATCAACTCATACGCTTGCGTTTGAACAATAAAGTATAATCTTATAAATTTGAGAGTGTGAGAGTTTGTCATGAAGAGCATATACACTAAAGTATCTCAAGCCTCCCACATCAATAAGTCAAGACTTTGCAAGTACTACATTTTTATTCATTGTCCTTCAAGAATTTCAGTTCTTAAGTAATTGAGAGCATGCCAAAAAAATTATTTAGTTTATCGGGCTATGATGGACACTCGTGGCATCACTAAGGTTTTTGTTTCTTTTGCATAATGATTACTCATATCAGCCAGAGGAGTGATTCCATCATGTTTACAGCTACATGAGAGTAACAATAATCTTACCCATTATAACATTATTGCTACATATGTTTAATCAACTCATTGCCGAAATCTAGGAGTTTCCTCCATGAAGATTGTTCGTAGGCTAGCGGAGTTGTTGGCATCCCATGAAGTTTGACACTATAAAGCTATATCATTCTTATGATTCACAAGTCAAAATTTGGCATGCTCATAAGAACCGCTAAACATTAATTCAATTGAACAAATCCTTTCAAAGAGAACTATCGAGTCAATCATTATTTTTTGTGGTGTCGAGTGTCTCTAGGAATAAGCTTTCAATACTAAACACTACAACATCCAAGTCTTCAATTGTGAGACTTTTTCTTATTTCAATTGTTTAGCATATTTTTAGGCAAGACTTGGTTAACTACAAGAGCTAGAACAAAAATGTACTCAACTAAATACCCATGCAAACAATTTCTTTTACTCCAATATGAAGACTCACTCCACTAATATAACATCTTAACATTTACTACTAACTAGCATGGGTTTCTCAAACTTCAGAAGTGGGGAGTCATAAGGCATACCTCTCATGATTGGTTGCACTTCTCTCTTCCCTTTTGATTTGTTTCTTGGAAAATCAAAGTCAATCACTCTCCTGCAAATACATGAGAACCTCGAGGAAAAAAGAAAAGAAAGAGGGAAAATAGAGATAAATGAAGAAATATTTTTTGTTGTTTTTGAGAGAGGGAATTAAAGAATAGAAAATTGTCGGCAAGGCTTGGCTAGAAAATCTTAAAAAATAAAAATAACTAAAGAGAAAGTGTTGGGGAAACCAACACGAGTGCTTATAAACTCAAACTAAAAGTATAACCTCGAAAAATAAAAATAAATGAATGCCAAATAAAGATAATGAGGAAACTTCCCCAAGCTTAGGATTTTGCAAGCCCTTCAAATCATTGTGGTTGCGGGAAAAAGTTGAAATTCCAGTTTGCAAATTGAGTTGATAAGTTACTAGTGGTTTCTCAGAGGTTCAGGGAGATATTATGCATCCCCTCCACAGTTCCTACAAGTTCTTGAAAATCTTGATATGTAGCGAACAGGTTTGGTGGCTGCTCCTCTTGACAAGGAACTTCTTGCTCCTCTTCTTGGTCTTCATCCTCATTTGGAATCTCCTCCTCGGGTTGGTGTTGCTCAACCAGAAAGTCATATAGCAAACATCCTTCCTCGATAGAGAAAAGACCATTAGGAAAAGGAGAGGGGTAGAGATGCCCAGCTGCAGCAATATGCAGTTAATAAACGCCACCTCTCCTAGTGAGCATTCTGATACGTCGGAAACGTATCTATAATTTTTGATGCTCCAGGCTTGTTTAGTATCTACTTTGCTTTGCTTTGTATACACTTTGAGGTGCTTTTTACATGTTTTCTGATACTAACCTATTAACAAGTTGCCACAGTGCCAGTTGCCTGTTTTCTGCTATTTTTGGTTCCAGAAAAGTTAGTAAAGAAATATTCTTGGAATTGGATGGGACAAACGTCAAAGTCAATTACTTTCCGTGGGGAACAAGAAGTCCAGAGGGGAGCCAGAGAGGCGTGCCAGGGCAGCCACACCCCCTAGGCGCGGGTAGGCCCTTTCCCACGCCTAGGCCGGGTGTGGGGCCCCTAGCCACCACCTCTGCCTCCCCCTTCGCCTATAAAAAGCCCCCGATGCAGAAACCCTAAGGACCCGATCAAATCTCCACGAAACCTTTTGTATCTGCCATCACTATCGTCCCTAGATCGGGGGGATCTGAAGTTCTTCCCGGCATCCTGCTGGAGGGGAGATCATCCCGGAGGCCTTCACTCCGGTATGATGCGCGAGTAGTTCCACCTTGGACTATGAGTCTATGTAGTAGCTAGATGGTTCTATCTCCTCCTTGTTGTCGGGGGGATAACCCCCGGGTGGGGAAAGCCAAGCACAAGTAGGCTAGCTCCAGAAGGAACAGGCCGCCTGGCCCTCAAGAAGGATAACTCCAGCTGGTTGGTGAATACCGCCCGGCTGGGCTTATAACTTTCCCGGCTGGCCCGTCTAGCTGGCAGCTAGAAGAATCGGTCGGGTGGCCTCTTCCACCCGGCGCACCTCGGATTCGATGGAGAGCACAAAAGGACTGATGATCCTTGCGGAGTACGCCTCTGGCCCTCCTTCATCATCGGGCAGGCTGGCGTGCCTTCACGACCAGCGCTACCCGACGAAGATAAAGCAAAGTGGTCGGCTAACTGGCGAAAGCAGTCCGGGTGACCGTTAAAGAAAGGGTGACGCCCGAAAGGAAGCCTGAGTGACCGCTAAAGAAGAAGGTGATGCTAAAATAAGGGGGTACTAGGTCCTGGCCCACCGTCTGGGCCCTGCAGCCGGCCCTGCCCTGTAAATCCATATGCAAACAGTAAACCCTAGAGCCCGATTTGTAATCTGCCCCCTAGACTAGTATATAAGGGAGGGCAGAGCTGGGGTTCTAGGTAGGCAACAATAGAAGGATAGAAGTGCTAGCCACTAGTTCTCATCTTCCTCTGGCTCTCGATAGTATCTAAGGAAACAGCTCCAGGAGCATCTGTAATGGGCATTCGCCCCCTCATATAGTTCATCTTGCAGGAGTAGGGGTGTTACCTCGCCGAGAGGGCCCCGAACCTGGGTACGTTGTTGTGTTTGCAGTTTACCACGCCCAACCCGTTGCGTGAGCCACCGATTGCATCCGAGTGTCCCTTATTTGCCATCCCCGATGGCACTGCCGTGTTCCACACCACGACAGTTGGCGCCCACCCACCATGGGGCACAGCGCTTTGGCTGGGGTCATCTTCCGCACGGGAATTCCACTCGTCGCCGGTGAACGCGTGGACTCCGACCTCGTTCTCACGTTCGGCGCTTTCGACAGCGTCGTCGACAACGCCGCGTGCTTCGCCGGGAAAACCTTCCCCGCCAACGGCTCCATCATACATTTTGGGGACATCCGCGTCTACATCTCCACCGTCACCGACGTTTTCCCCAGCGGGGTCACCCCCGTCCTCGACGTGCCTCTCAGCCGCCACGCTAATGGCCCGACCGCGGTGAGCGGTTGCGTCGAAGTCATGGTGGTAAACTCCCATGAAAACCCTCGCCCACCTCAGGAGATCTGAGCAGGAGGAGAGAGGTCCGCGCCTGAGAAAGAGCGAGACCCACTCACGGCCTCCATCCAACACTTACGCGCTCTAGTCATCGTCGAGATGGACCGGGCAGCCATCGCGGCCACACTCGAAGCTACGCGCCATAAGCTTCTGGAGGAGGCGACCAAGGTTGCAGCTAGCCAGCGCCGACTGAATGCCACCGTGCATGAGTACAATGCTGTCCATGGCTTCGTCAGGAAGATCTAGCACCGGGGGAGTGACCTAGCGTCAGAACTGGATGGCGCCGCCGATTCACATGCAGGTGTGGTGCAGCCAGTCTACAGCACCCCTGCCAAGAACATGAGGGCGGCCAAGGCGGCGGCCGCAGAGCTAAAACACCTCGAGGGCGAAGAGCTTCGTCGCCAGCAGGAGCGTGTCTAGCTTCTCGTCGCCACCGCTAACAAGCAGCAAGCCGAGGGCACCCCTATCCAGATGGGCAACTCCCGAGACATCGTTGTTCGCGAAGGCGTGGAGAAGACAATGCACGGGGGAAGAAAGCATCAGAAGGTGTCCTCCCCAGGAGGAGTCAGGCAAAATAGCCGCCCGCATGGCGATTCTGGCAACCATGGCTGCCACAATCGTGACGCCGCTGCTTCTAGCATAAGTCGCGCCCCGGCAACAGGAGCTTCCCAAGGGAAGACGACGTGTGCCCCGGATGAAGGAGACGATGCAAACAAGGACCCACCTGCGTCACGTCTAAAGGGCCCACTCGGCCCTCGAGAGCCGGTTGACGCGCGTGAGCGCATCGACCTCCTGGTGTAGTCACGCACACTGGAAGAGGAAAGTCCGGCTAGCCCGAAGTGTTTTGGCCCGTGCATCCGAAACGAGCCGTTTCCGAAGGGTTTTTCGCTTCCAAGGGACACGCCAAAATATAACGGCACGGTCAAGCTTGAGGATTGGTTGGTGGATTACACTACCGCGGTGGGAATCGCCAACAGAAACCTCCGCCTGGCCGTCTGCTACGCCCCCCTCATGCTTGTCGATTTGGCAAGAACATGGCTTAACAGCCTCCCCGATAACAACATCAATGCGTAGCTAGACTTCGAAGAAGCGTTCATTTGCAACTTCGCAGGAACATACAAGAGGCCGGGTCGACCTCGCGAGCTTCCCCTCTGCGTGCAAGGCAAGGACGAGTCCGACCGCGCCTACCTCACCCGGTGGACCAGCATACATAACTCGTGCGAAGGGGTGCGCGAGCACCAGACAATAGATTTCTTCACTAACGGTTGTCGGGACGGCACCATGTTGAAGCATAAGCTCAGCCGTGCGGACCTGCAAACCATGGCCCAGGTCATGGCCATCGCGGACAAGTACGCCACCGCCGACGCGGCTATGAAGAAGCCCATCATGGTGGACGACCAAGGCCAAATTGTCATGGACGAGTAGGCGGAGAGCCGCCAGCCGGGCGACCATCACCGCAGGTGGCACATCCATGACAACCGCCATGGCAAGAGGAAATACGACCAACCGGACAGTCGGTACGGCACCAAGCAAGTAGCTGCCATGCATGAGGACTCGGCTGCAGGCAGCAGCTGGAGGCAGAGACCGGATGATAGGCCGCCTCGGCCCAAGTACACCATGGAGTCCATGCTCGATGGGCCTTGCAAGTTCCACAGCGGCGGTAGCAAACCTGCGAACCACACAACGCGCCAATGCAGGTGGATGAAGAAGATGGCTGAAGCCGGTGGGCTCCCACCACCACCTCCACCACCAGCCGGAGGCCCACCGGACAATAGGGAGCGGTGCAATCGCTGCGAGGACGATGAGGACGGTTACCCATGACAAGTGGGAAACTACCACATTTTCCTTGTGGATCCGGAGACAAAGCACGCCAAGCGGAGGCGTTAGGTGGAGGTGAACGCAATCGTCCCCCAATACCTGCATTGGTCGGACCAGGAGATTACTTGGAGCAAGGAAGATCAGCCGGGTATGCTACCAAGCCATGGTAGCTACGCACTGGTCCTTGACCCCATCATCATCTCCAAGAAGCACTCGTGTTGTTTCTCCCGCGTACTGATCGACAGGGGCAGCAGCATCAACCTCCTGTACTGCAGCAGCCTCGAGCGGCTTGGCATCAGCGAGTCCCAGTTGCAGCCCTCAAGCACTTCGTTTCACAAAGCGATACCAGGTCCGTCGCACTCGCCAATCGGCAAGATCCGGCTGGACGTCATCTTCAGTAGCGAGAACAACTTTCGCCACGAACCAATTTGGTTCGAGGTTGTGAACCTCTCCAACGCCTACCACGCCATACTAGGGCGCCTAGCCCTCGCCAAGTTCATGGGGTGCTGCACTACGCGTACCTCAAGATGAAGCTGCCAGGCCCAAAGGGAGTGATCACCATTGACGGCTGCTACAAGCGATCAAGTGCGCCTCAGACGGCTCCAAGCTAGCCGAAGCAATGATCATCACTAACGAGAAGCGCGTCATAATGCAGAACGTGGCGGCCCTGCAGAAGGATATGCCGGCTAGAGAACCCAAGCCGACTGGAGAATCAAAGTTCAAACCCTCGCAAGGCACAAGGAAGATCCTGCTAAATGAGGAGGACCCGAGCAAGTTCATCCTGGTCGGAGACGGCCTGGATAGCAAATAGGAAAGCCCGCTCGTCGACTTCCTCCATGAGAATCGGGACATTTTCGCATGGTGCCCCAAAGACATGCCAGGTGTCCCGAGGGAGCTCGCCGAGCACTCTCTTCATGTTCGACCGGACGCGAAGCCGGTCAAACAATCTTTATGCCGCTTCGCAGAAGAAAAAAGAAGAACCATCGGTAAGGAGATCACACAACTGCTCGCAGCCAGCTTCATCATGGAGGTCTTCCACCCAGAATGGCTCGACAAGCCGGTGCTGGTGCTGAAGAAGAACAAGACATGGCGCATGTGTGTTGACTACACCAGCCTCAACAAGGCATGCCCCAAGGATCCTTTCGCTCTACCGCGGATTGATCAAGTCATCGACTCCACCGCCGGGTGTGATTTGTTGTCTTTTCTAGACGCTTACTCGGGATATCACCAGATCAAGCTCAATTTAACCAATCAAATAAAGACATCATTCCTAACCCTGTATGGAGCTTACTGCTACACCACCATGCCCTTCGGCTTGAAAAACGCAGGATCAACCTACCAGTGCTGCATGCAGAAATGCCTGCAAACGCAGATTGGTAA
Source organism: Avena sativa (assembly GCA_916181665.1). NCBI lineage: Eukaryota > Viridiplantae > Streptophyta > Magnoliopsida > Poales > Poaceae > Avena > Avena sativa. The sequence continues at coordinate 132,055,699 of OV702298.1, forward strand.
AACATGCATGCCTACGTCGATGACGTCTTCATCAAGACCAAGGAGCAGCACACGCTGCTCGAGGACCTGAAGGAAAGATTCGACAACCTCCGCTATTTCCAGATCAAGCTGAACCCGGAGAAGTGCGTATTCGGCGCCCCAGCCGGCAAGCTCCTCGATTTTCTCGTCTCCGAGCGAGGAATCGAGGCAAACCCGGAGAAGATCGGAGCCATCGAGCGTATGGAGCTTCCGCAAAGCTTGCACGACATACAAAAGTTCACCGGGTGCCTGGCCTCCCTCAGCTGGTTTGTCAGTCGGCAGGGTGAGAAAGTCCTCGCCCTGTACCAACTCATGAAGAAGACGGACAAGTTTGTTGTTGGAATTATGCCCTAGAGGCAATAATAAAGATGTTATTATTATAATTCTTGTTCATGATAAAGTTTATATTCCATGCTAGAATTGTATTAAGCAGAAACTTTAATACTTGTGTGGTTTGTGAACAACACCCTGTCCCTAGTACGCCTCTATGGACTAGCTCATTGATTGATGATGGTTAAGGTTTCCTAACCATAGACATGAGTTGTCGATTAATAATGAGATCATATCATTGGGAGAATGATATGATGGACAGACCCAAACTAAGCGGAGCAATTAGATCGTGTCATCGTGTTCATCTTTGCGAAGCTTTTCTTATGTCAAATATTGTATTCCTTAGACCATGAGATAATGCAACTCCCTGGTATCAGATGAAAGCTTTGAGGTCATCAAACGTCATCCTATGAGAGGGTGATCATAAAGGTGTCTCTCAGGTGATCGGAAAGTACCTGTTGGGTTGTATGTATCGAGATGGGATTTGTCCCTCCCAAGTCGGAGAGATATACTTCGGGCCCACTCGATAATCGATATCAACACCGCTTGCAAGCATGTGGTTAAGGAGTTAATCACAAAGTGATATCGGATTACGGAACGAGTAAAGTACTTGCTATGAACGAGATTGAACTAGGTATGACGGTATCGACGATCAAATCTCGAGCAAGTAAAATATTGCGAGACGAAGGGAATATATATATGGGATTGATTGAATCCTGGCATCGTGGTTCATCCGATATTATCATCGATGAATGTGTGGGAGTCAATATGGGTTTCCATACCCCGCTGTTGATTATTGATAGAAGATCATGTCTGCATATTCTCGAACCCGAAGGGTCACACACTTAACGTGTATCGACGCTAGGACAGATTGGATAATTGGTTTATGAGTTTTTGTTCGGAGTCTCGGATGGGATCTGGGACATCACGAGAGGTTCCGGAATGGTCCGGAGAATAAGATTCATATAAGGCAATGCAGTTTTTGGAGTTCGGAATTGTTTCGGGTTAATCGGTATTGTACGGGAAGCTTCTAGAACCTTCCGGAGGGGGACCAACGTGGCCCCACCTGCCGGGAGGGTGCATGGGCCTATGAGGGAGTGCCCTGGCTGCATTGGGCCAGGGGAAAAAGGCCCCATAGGGCCCAGTCGGCCAAGCCTAGGGCAAAACCCTAGGGGAGCTTCTAGAAGGGGGGGGGAAACTTGCCCCCCACTCCTCCCTCCTTGGCCGCCGGCCTAGGGCTTGGGGGAGGGGCAAGGGCCAGACGCCCACCCCTCTATATAAAGAGGGCTGGGGGCGCACCCCTCCCACACCTCCTCCTCAACCCTAGCCGCCCTGCTGCCCCTCCTCTCTCTCTCCCTCCCGACTGCGTGAAGGCGAAGCCCTGCTGCAGAAACTCTCCACCGCTTGCACCGCGCCGTCGTGTTGTAGATCCAATCCATATCTCCACCCCACTTGCTGGACCGAGGAAGGAGTAGACGTCGAGGTGCCGCACGTGTGCATCTCTCGGAGGCATCGCCACTTACGGTGTTAGATCGGATCGGATCACGAGGAGGAGAAGCAAGTACGACTACATCACCCACGTTCCGTCGAACGTTCCACTGTGCGAATCTTCAAGGGTATGAAGATATCATCTATTCCCCCTCGTTGTTTGCATCTTCTAGATTAGATCTTGGCTTTCCCGTTCGCATCCGTAGAAATTTTTTGATTTACTATGCTGCGAAACCCTTCAGTGGTATCAGAGCTAGATCTATGCGTAGATGTGTTTCACGAGTAGAACGCAACATGGTTGTTGCGGGCGTTGATGTTTTCTGTTGCAAGCCTCTTGTTTGTGTACTTCTTATGACGCGGGATAGTGAGATCGAAGTGGTCCAGGCCAACCTTACGCGACCTCGTTCACGAGACCGGCTCCGCACTTGACGTGTGGCTTGTTCCACACAAGCGGCTGGTGGATGCCAGTTTCTCTCACTATAGTTGTCATGGGATTTACACCGGAGTTTGGCAACCATAATATCACCGTTGTGGCTTTCCGTAGGTAAGAATCATTCTTAGCTTGCTACTCCCATAAGCCACGTAAAACATGCAACAACAAAATAGAGGCGTCTAACTTGTTTTTGCAGGGAGTGTTTTCTGTGATATGGTATGGCCCAAGATGTGATGTGTATGTTGTATGCAATGATCATGTTTTGTAATGTTTCACGACTTGCATTTCGATGAGTACACAACCGGCAGGAGCCATATGGTTGTCTTTATAATTGTGTATGACCTGTGTATCAACTTCTTATACGCCATGTAATAGCTTTACTTTATCGCTAAGTAGTTAGCAATAGTTGTAGTTGCTATTCGTGGTGGAGGAAATCATGGTGGAGTGATGGAGATCATGCCGGCATGCACAAGATGGAGATCATTGCGCGAAGATTGGCTATACCATGTCACATAAAGTTATATGCATGTGATGTTTATCCTTTTATGTATCTTATTATGCTTAGATCGCGACGGTAGCATTATAAGATGATTCCTCACTTAAATATCAAGATAAAACTGTGTTCTCCCCATGTATGCACCGTTGCGAAAGTTCGTCATGTCCAAGCATCACGTGATGATCGGGTGCTATAAACTCTACATTCACATACAACGGGTGCAAGCCAGTTTTGCACACGCGGAAATACTTGGGTTTGACTTGACGAGCCTACCATGTACAGACATGGCCTCGGAACACATGAACCGAAAGGTTAAGCATGAGTCATATGAATGATATGATCGACACTTCGTTGTCCACCATTGAAACCACATCTCTTCTCGTGAAGATCGGATTAGGTGTGGTGAATTTGGATCATGTTCACTAAACAACTTGAGGGATGTTGAATTTAGTGGGAGTTCATCTAGTAATTTGATTAAGTTGAACTAGTTATCATGAACATAGTCTAATTTGTACTTGCAAGTATTGTAGATCAAATGGCTAAGTCCAACTTCAACTTCAACGTTTTTGCTAAGAAAGAAAATCTTAGAAACAATGGGTCTAACTTCACCAACTGTTTCCGCAATCTGAGAATCATTCTCACTGGCGGACAAAAGGACTATGTCCTTGAGGATGTGCCAGGTGACGCGCCTGCTGTAGATGCGCCGGCTGATGAGAAAGTTGTTTATCAGTCACGCAAAGATGATTATGGTGTGATTAAGAGCACCATGTTGTTTGCTATGGAATCGGACCTTCAAAATCGTTTTGAAGATTATCTCGGGCCCTTTGAGATTCTTGAGGAGCTGAAAACTATGTTTCAGACTCAGGCCTGTTCTGAGAGATATGAGATCTCTGAGAAAATATTTAACTGCAAGATGGAGGAAGGGAGTTCCGTTAGTGAGCACGCCATAAAGATGTCGGGCTACACTCAACGCCTTGAGCAACTGGACTGCAAGATTCCAGAGGAGCTCAAGATTGACAGGGTTCTGCAATCACTCCCTCCCAGCTACAAAAGTTTTGTAGTGACTCATAATCAGATTGGTTCCACTGATACGATCACCGAGCTCCTCGCTAAGCTGAAAGCTGCGGAGGTGGACATCAAAAAGGATAATCATGTGTTGATGGTCAACAAGCCCCCCAGCTTTAAGAAAGGTAAGGGTGCAAAGAAGCCCTTCAAGAAAGGTGGCGGCAAGCGCGTTGCCCCTGCTGAGAAGAAGCTCAAGTCTGGACCTAAGCCGGACACTGAGTGCTTCTATTGCAAGGACAAGGGTCACTAGAAGCGCAACTGTCTGAAGTACTTAGCGGACAAGAAGGATGAAACCATCAAAGGTATATTTGATATACATGTTATTGATGTTTTCCTTACTAGCCCTTGTTGTAGTGCCTGGGTATTTGATATTGGTTCAGTTGCTAATATTTGTAACTCGAAACAGGAGCTACGGAATAGACGGCGGCTTGCGAGGGATGAGGTGACGATGCGCGTTGGCAACGGATCAAGAGTTGATGTGATGGCCGTCGGCACGCTCTCCTTAGTTTTACCTTTGGGATTAGTTTTAAACCTCAATAAGTGTTATTATGTGCCTACGTTGAGCATGAACATCATATCTGGATCGTTTTTATTGCAAGACGGTTATTCATTTAAATCTAAGAATAATGGTTGTTCTATTTATATGAGTAATATCTTTTATGGTCATGCACTTGCTGTGAATGGTTTATTTCTTCTGAATCTCGAAAGGGATGAAACACACATCCATAACATTGAGGCTAAGAGATGCAAGGTAGATAGTGATAATACTACTTATTTGTGGCACTGCCGTCTAGGTCATATTGGTGTAAAGCGCATGAAGAAACTCCATTCTGATGGACTTTTGGAGTCTCTTGATTTTGAATCATTTGACACATGCGAACCATGCCTCATGGGCAAGATGATCAAAACCCCATTCTCCGGAATGATGGTGCGAGCAACGGACTTGTTGGAAATCATACATACCGATGTATGCGTACCGATGAGTGTTTCGACGCGCGGTGGATATCACTATTTTCTCACTTTTACCGATGACTTAAGTAGATATGGGTATATCTATTTGATGAAACATAAATATGAAACATTTGAAAAGTTCAAGGAATTTCAGAATGAAGTGGAGAACCATCGTAACAGAAAAATTAAGTTTCTACGATCCGATCGTGGAGGGGAATATTTGAGTTATGATTTTCTCACGCATCTTAAAGCAAGCGGAATCGTTTCGCAACTCACGCCACCCGGAACACCACAGCGCAATGGTGTGTCTGAACGCCGGAATCAAACTCTATTAGATATGGTCCGATCAATGATGTCTCTTACTGATTTGCCGTTATCATTTTGGGGTTATGCATTAGAAACCGCTGCATTTACTTTAAATAGGGCACCATCTAAATCCGTTGAGACGACACCGTATGAACTGTGGTTTGGTGCTAAACCTAAGTTGTCATTTCTTAAAGTTTGGGGATGCGAAGGTTACGTCAAGAAGTTGAGACCGGACAATCTCGAACCCAAAGCGGAGAAATGCGTCTTCATAGGATACCCTAAGGAAACTATTGGGTATACCTTCTATCACAGAACCGAAGGCAAAGTGTTTGTCGCAAAGAACGGATCCTTTCTTGAGAAGGAGTTTCTCTCGAAAGAAGTGAGTGGGAGGAAAGTAGAGCTAGACGAGGTTGTTGAACCTTATCTTGAGTTGGAGAGTAGCGCAACACCTGAAATTGTTCCAGTTCCGCCTGCACCAACAATAGAGGGAGCTAATGACAAGGATCATGAAGCTTCGGACGATGCTGCTACTGAACATCGCAGGTCAACAAGGTCGCGTGCCCCTCCTGAGTGGTACGGCAACCCTGTCTTAACTGTCTTGTTAGTAGATGAAAGTGAACCTGTGAACTATGAGGAAGCAATGATGAGCCCAGACTCTGAGAAATGACTAGAGGCCATGAAATCCGAATTGGGATCCATGAGCGAAAACCAAGTGTGGACTTTGGTGGACCCTCCTAGCGACCGAAAGGTCGTTGAGTGCAAATGGATTTTCAAGAAGAAAACGGACGCGGATGGTAATGTTACCGTCTATAAAGCATGACTTGTCGCGAAAGGTTTTCGACAAGTTCAAGGTGTTGACTACGATGAGACTTTCTCTCCCGTAGCAATGTTTAAGTCCATTCGGATTTTATTAGCAATTGCTGCGTTTCATGATTATGAAATATGGCAGATGGATGTCAAGACTACGTTCCTCAATGGCAACATTGATGAAGAGTTGTATATGATGCAACCTGAAGGTTTTGTCGATCCTAAGGATGCAGATAAAGTATGCAAACTTCAGCATTCCATTTATGGACTGAAGCAAGCATCTCGGAGTTGGAACCTTCATTTTGATCAAGTGATCAAGAGCTTTGGATTTGTTCCAAATTGCTACGAAGCTTGTATCTACAAGAAAGTGAGTGGGAGCTCAGTGACATTTCTGGTACTATATGTGGATGGCATATTGATTATTGGAAATGACATTAACATGCTTAACGATGTGAAGAGTTATTTGAACAAATGTTTTTCAATGAAAGACCTAGGGGAAGCTGTTTATATATTGGGCATCAAAATCTATAGATATAGACAAAGATGCCTGATAGCTTCAAGCCAGAGTACATACCAAGACAAAGTTCTGAAAAGGTTCAGAATGGATAAGGCAAAGAAAGGTTCAGTGCCTATGTTGTCAGGTAAGATATTGAGCAAGGCTCAGTGTCCAGCTACGGTAAATGATAGAGAAACTATGAGCAAAGTGTCTTATGCCTCGGCCATAGGTTCTATCATGTATGCCATGCTGTGTACTAGACCGGATGTGTCCAATGCTCTTAGTTTGACGAGCAGATACCAAAGTGATCCAGGAGTGGAACACTGGATAGCCGTGAAGAACATCCTAAAGTAACTAAATAGGACTAAAGAAATGTTCTTAGTCTATGGAGGTGATGAACATCTTGTCGTAAAGGGTTACGTAGACGCTAGTTTTGACACCGACAAGGATGATTCTAAATCTTAGACAGGATACATTTATATTTTGAATGGAGGAGCTGTGAGCTGGAGAAGCTGCAAGAAAAGCGTGATCACGGGATCTACAGTAGAAGCAGAATACATGGCTGCTGCAGAAGCGTCAAGTGAAGGAGTTTGGATCAGGAACTTCTTCACTGAGCTTGGCGTGGTTCCATGTGCCTTGGACCCACTGGAGATATTGTGTGACAACACTGGCGCCATAGCACTGGCTAAGGAACCAAGATATCATCCAAAGACCAAGCATATCAACCGCAAGTTTCATATAATCCGAGATTATATAGCAGATGGAGATCTGAAGATTAGCAAAGTACATACATATCTGAATGTCGCAGATCCATTTCCTAAACCTCTTCCACGTGCAAAACATGATCAGCACCTTAGTGCCATGGGTGTTAGATTGTTGCCAGATGTAAACTAGATTATTGACTCTAGTGCAACTGGGAGACTGTTGGAATTATTCCCTAGAGGCAATAATAAAGATGTTATTATTATAATTCTTGTTCATGATAAAGTTTATATTCCATGATAGAATTGTATTAGGAGGAAACTTTAATACTTGTGTGGTTTGTGAACAACACCCTGTCCCTAGTACGCCTCTATGGACTAGCTCATTGATTGATGATGGTTAAGGTTTCCTAACCATAGACATGAGTTGTCGATTAATAATGAGATCATATCATTGGGAGAATGATATGATGGACAGACCCAAACTAAGCGGAGCAATTAGATCGTGTCATCGTGTTCATCTTTGCGAAGCTTTTCTTATGTCAAATATTGTATTCCTTAGACCATGAGATAATGCAACTCCCTGGTATCGGATGAAAGCTTTGAGGTCATCAAACATCATCCTATGAGTGGGTGATCATAAAGGTGTCTCTCAGGTGATTGGAAAGTACCTGTTGGGTTGTATGTATCGAGATGGGATTTGTCCCTCCCAAGTCGGAGAGATATACTTCGGGCCCACTCGGTAATCGATATCAACACCGCTTGCAAGCATGTGGTTAAGGAGTTAATCACAAAGTGATATCAGATTACGGAACGAGTAAAGTACTTGCTGTGAACGAGATTGAACTAGGTATGACGGTACCGACGATCAAATCTCGGGCAAGTAAAATATCGCGAGACGAAGGGAATATATATGTGATTGATTGAATCCTGGTATCGTGGTTCATCCGATATGATCATCGATGAATGTGTGGGAGTCAATATGGGTTTCCAGACCCCGCTGTTGATTATTGATAGAAGATCATGTCTGCATATTCTCGAACCCGAAGGGTCACACACTTAACGTGTCTCGACGCTAGGACAGATTGGATAATTGGTTTATGAGTTTTTGTTCGGAGTCTCGGATGGGATCCGGGACATCACGAGAGGTTCCGAAATGGTCCGGAGAATAAGATTCATATAAGGCAATGCAGTTTTTGGAGTTCAGAATTGTTTCGGGTTAATCGGTATTGTACCAGAAGCTTCTAGAACCTTCCGGAGGGGGACCAACGTGGCCACACCTGCCGGGAGGGGGCATGGGCCTATGAGGGAGTGCCCTGGCCGCATTGGGCCAGGGGCACAAGGCCCCATAGGGCCCAGCCGGCCAAGCCTAGGGCAAAACCCTAGGGGAGCTTCTAGAAGGGGGGGGAACTTGCCCCCCACTCCTCCCTCCTTGGCCGCCAGCCTAGGGCTTGGGGGAGGGTCAAGGGCCAGCCTCCCACCCCTCTATATAAAGAGGGCTGGGGGCGCACCCCTCCCACACCTCCTCCTCAACCCTAGCCGCCCTGCTGCCCCTCCTCTCTCTCTCTCCCTCCCGACTGCGTGTAGGCGAAGCCCTGCTGCAGAAACTCTCCACCGCTTGCACCGCGCCGTCGTGTTGTAGATCCAATCCATCTCTCCACCCCACTTGTTGGACCGAGGAAGGAGGAGACATCGAGGTGCCGCACATGTGCATCTCTCGGAGGCATCGCCACTTGCGGTGTTAGATCGGATCGGATCGCGAGGAGGAGAAGCGAGTACGACTACATCACCCACCTTCCGTCGAACATTCCGCTATGCGAACCTTCAAGGGTATGAAGATCTCATCTATTCCCCCTCGTTGTTTGCATCTTCTAGATTAGATCTTGGCTTTCCCGTTCGCATCCGTAGAATTTTTTTGATTTACTATGCTGCGAAACCCTTCATTTGTCTGGACAGCTCAGGCGAACGAGGCTTTCCAAGACCTCAAGTGCATGCTCACCTCACCGCCTATTTTGGTGGCGCCAGCAGTAAAGGGGCCTATGCTGATGTACATTGCTACCACAAACAGAGTGGTTGGCGTGGTATTGGTAGTGGAAAGGCCAGAAGAGGGGAAGGCTCAGCCGGTCTAGCGCCCGGTTGTAGAGGGAGTGTCCCAACCTTTAAGTATTATGAGGTTGAATCCCCTGTGTTTACAATGCTAGTCCACTATGTAGGGTTCAAGAACCCTTACACAAATCAAGTTAACCTGAAGATGCCAATGCATGGGATTTTCACTATGTAGTTGACTAAGCCAGAGCCCATTTAGCATGTGGCTGTACACGGAAGCCACTGTACGAGAAACATGTTCAATCTCTAAGTCCCTGGGTGGTTTCCTTCTAGTGTACATACAAAAAGAGATGGCCATATAAACATGGTTCCTTTTGTTGCAACCTTGTCCAAAACTTGAATATCCTTGTCCACCCAGGTGGTTCATTGAGTACTTGTTTTATTATATAAAACATAAGTCTTTTCAATATTTCAGATAATCATAACATGTATCCCATCCCAATATATAGCTGGGCTAAGCATACTACAACTACATTGTTTTCACTAAGGAAAATATAAGGTATCCTATTAGGATTTAGCATAGCATAAGTATAGAAATTCTTTTCATGCATGTTTCAAAATCCACTAAGTATAATGAAAATAGTAGGACTTTTAGATGATAGAGTCACTTGCCTTTTTGGTAGGGAATGGTGGTTCACTTCTTGATCTTGCTAGTTTCACACTTTTCTAACTTCACTACAAATCAATCAAGTAAACACAATATCAACTAGCATTCCAACCAATATTCAAACAATCAAACACACACAAAATAATAGAAACTAAGTCATGCATGCAAGCATGCAAAAGATAGTTTTATTTGCAAAGGTGGTTTCCACTAGGCTATAAACATTGTAAGGTTCAAAGTGGTCATTTTCCAAAGTGGGAAAGTCATTTGCAAAAGGGTTTTGTCTATAAACCATTTTTAAATCCATTCATTATTTTATGTGGTGAAAATGTTTTTATCAAAGCAAAAACTTTATGTTGTTCACCAAATAAGTTGTTGTTTCCCAAAACTTGGTGTTTAGGGTCAGTAGGTTTGATCCAAATCATTTTCCCAAAGTTTTTACTCCAAAGTCATTTCCATAACAAAATCAATGTTTTTATTTGGCTAGAAATGGGCTAAATTAATTAATCCATCCTAAACTTCACCAAATCCATTTTCAAAACCATGGGTTGGTTTCTAGGGTCAGTAGGTTCACCACAAACCAATTTGCAAAGATTTCAACCTCAAAAACATTTTGGAACAATTTTCTAATCTAAACAAGCATACAAATTTTTCTGCAAAAACAACCATTTTACTAGAGGCTTTTTACTAAAAAAAATTGCATGGTTGGCTAGGGCTTGTTCCACTGATTCCATTGATATAAAGTTTGCAAATTTTGGACGTGTGGATCAAAAGTTACAAAGGTTTCAAAATTGAATCTCTAACAGATTCAAATCTGTTTTAAAACGAAGCCTGGGCCACGCGTCACTTTCTTATTGGGCGGTACCGCTTCGTGCGGATTAGCCTCTGTGGATCGTTGTATCTAATTTAAAATGCACGGCTCTGATCAGACATTAACGGTTCGCTAAACGACCTATCCTATCCACTGGATCTTCATCCAACGGACGAAACTGCTTGGTCAAAGTCTGGCGGCGCTGCGCGGCGGCGACTGGCGGCACACGCTCTGTCCGAGGTGGTCTGGCCGTTCTAGGAGGCGAGAGAAGAGGAGGAGAGGCTCACCTTGATCGCAGTGTCGCTATGATGCTCAAGGTGCTCGTCTTTGGGCAGGGGGCGCACTGGAACGATAGGAATCGCTCACCAGAGTTGCTGCGGGCGGTGGTGCTCTCGGGTTGTCGTCGCTGGCGACGTTTAGGACCGCGCTAAGACAAAATAGAGGCACGGTTAGATGCGGGCGAGTGTGTAGACGATAGGAGCATCCACGGGGAGGGTCGGGGCGGTCGGTGCTTACCAGGGGAGTTCGCCGGAGCCAAGGCAGACAGCGGCGTCGTGTTAAGGTTGTCCTTGCCGACGCTCTGGGACAAGCGCGGGCGAACGAGTGGCACGAGGAGATGCGCCAGAAGGTTGGGAGCAAGGCTGTGTGCAGCGGGAGGCGAGGGGCGGCTGTGGTTCGCCGGATTTGGCCGGAATCGTCGTCGGAGACAGAGATGCTTGAGCTCAAAATTCACCCAGCCTGGGGGCAGAGAGGGAGAGGCAAGCGAGGGGAAAGAGAGAAGGGGGCGTGGCGTTTATGTGTGTGTGCTTACTGGAGTGGATTGATCACTCCATCAATCGGAATTAAACCTCGAATCAAGGCGCAGAAAACGGTCGCGAGGAGCTGGCCGCGGGTGGAAACAAAGAACATGCGTGTGGGGTCTGTCTGTCAGCGAGGTGGAGGAAGTGGGAGTGGGGCCTGCTTGTCAGTCGCTCTGCGGGTACGTGCTCAGGTGAAAACCGCTTCGTGCACGGGAAAAAGGAGCTGGGCTGGAGTTGGGCTTCCTGGGCCAGGTGGGTTGGGTCAGGTTTGTTTTCATTTTTTTTTCTTTCTGAATGTTTTTCCTTTTTCTATTTCTATTTTCTGTTTTGAAATTCAAACAACCAATCAAGTATTCAAATCAACTCAAACTTTCACCAAACTTTGCATTGGGTTTTGGTTCTGTTTAACAACAATTTTCCAAGTCCCAAAATACAAAAATAATATTTTTATTTTAGGGTCCATTATTAATTAAATAAATAGACCTTGTTTATTAAATCAAAAAAGGTTTTGATTTATTTAAAATCTCCATTTGAAAATAATTTCAAAACCAAATCAGTAGGTTTTATTTGGAAATAAAGAATACTTGGAAAACTTGTTTAAAATAAATAAATAAGTTTTGATGTTTAATTAAAATAGTAAAACCTTTATTTTTAATAAACTTGGATATTAAATCTTTATCATTTTATTTAAATAAACCTTTACTATTTTTTATCAAATAGAAATATTTTATTTTAAAGGCTTGGCCAAGTTTTAATTTGGCTATTAAAATAATCCTTATTTAAATTTCTTCCTTTTCATTTGAAAACCAAAACTTTTTATTAAAAGATTCAAAATAGTAATTCCAAATATTTAAATTTTTCTTTATTAAAGGTTTTGTCTTTTCAAATCCCTTTAGGATTTGTTTGATCAAAATAGGTTTGAAAGTTTCTAATTGAATTCAAAAAGTTTCTTCTCACCCTGAAAATCAACAAAGTTTTATTTTATTCAATATTTTTCACATAACAAGATTTGGAAAATCTTGGGATGTGACACCGGTATACTATCTAAGCGAAGTACTGTCACTCTCCAAACAGAACTAACCTCACTACCAGAAGTTGGTGTATGGCGTGTACATGGCCGCCAAGAAACTCAAGCACTACTTCCAAGAGAACTCCATCTGGGTGGTGGCATTGGCCCCGCTTGCAGAGATTATCGGCAACAAGGACGCCACCGGACGCGTGGCAAAATGGGCCATAGAGATCGCCGCACACAACGTCCAGTACGAGCCAAGGACAACAATCAAATCCCAGGCACTAGCCGATTTCATCGTCGATTGGGCGGAGTCAGAGTACATGCCACTAGTACCTGATTCAACATACTGGGAGCTACATTTCGACGGCTCCAAGATGCAAGGAGTACTTGGAGCCAGAATCATGATAACTTCACCAAAGAGTGACCAACTGGAGTATGTCCTCCAGATCCACTTCAAGGCGTCCAACAACGTCGCCTAATATGAAGCGCTCATCCACGGGCTCAAGATGGCCAAGTAGATAGGCATCCAGATGATACTATGCTTTGGGGATTCAGACCTGGTGGTGCACAGGTATCCGGTGAGTGGGACACAAGGGACGCGAACATGGCTCTCTACTGTTTCTTTGTTCAGCAGCTGTGCGCATGTTTCGAAGGATGCGAGTTCCACCACGTACCCAGGGCCAACAACGAAGCCGCTGATGCCTTGGCCAGGGTTGGCTCAAAAAGATAGGCCATACCGCCTAGAGTCTCCCTCGAGCACCTACTCTAGCCCTCCATCACCCCATCACCAGAATCCGACTCCATCATGCTCAACGCTGACCCAAGAACAGTCGGTGTCGCGCCGCACCCGAGGACTGCCTCGCCGCACCCGGGGACTATCGCGCCGTAGCCGGGATCATTACGCCGCACCCGGGGACTGCCACGCCTCACTCGAGGACTGCCTTGTCGCACCCGGGGACTGCCCCGCGGTAGCCTGCAGTCGACACCAGCAGGCTCCCACCCGACAATCCTCCCGACGTTCTAGAGCCTGCCATCCGCTAGGAGATCAAGCTCATCATGCAGACGGTGTACACCATTTGGGAAACTCCCGACTGGGCGAAGCCGTTCATGAACTTCTTGGCCAAGGACGAGCTCCCGGCGGAGGAAGTGGTAGCACGACAAGTGCGGAGAAGAGCAAGCGCATACACCATCATCAACAATGAGTTGTACAAGCGCAGCGTCGGGGGCATCTATCAGCGATGCGTAAGCCAAGAGGAGGGAACCAGGCTCCTAGTGGACATACACCAGGGCGAATGCGGCCACCAGCTTCATCAAGGGCAATAGCAGCCAAGGCTTTCCGCCACGGTTTCTATTGGCCCACAGCACTGAAGGACGCTGAGGAGTTGGTCAAAACATGCAATGGTTGTCAGTGATTCATCCATCTGAAGCACACACTGTCTACAACACTCAAGACGATACCAATCACCTGGCCATTCGCAGTCTAGGGGCTGGACATGGTTGGGCCGTTCAAAACAGCTCGATCCGGTATGACGCACCTTCTTGTAGCCGTAGACAAGTTTACCAAGTGGATCGAGGCAAAGACCATCAAGAAGCTGGATGGGGCGATAGTGATCAAGTTCTTCACGGACATCATCATCCAGTTCGGCTACCCGCACAACATCATTACGGACAATGGCACTAATTTCGCAAAGGGGGTTTTTGCCCGTTTCTGCGGAGAGAAGGGCATCCGTCTAGACCTGGCATCAGTCGCGCACCCACAGTCCAACCGACAGTGCGAGCGTGCTAACGGCCTGGTTCTAGCCGGAATCAAGCCAAGACTGATCGAACCACTCATCAGGTCACCCGGGTGCTGGATAGAGGAATTGCCAGCCGTGCTCTGGAGCCTATGCACCAGCCCCAACCGCTCAACCGGCTTCACACCGTTCTTCCTTGTCTATGGGGCAGAGGAAATTCTCCCCACGGACATCCAGTTCCATGCACCCCGCAAACAACTCTACACGGAGCAGGAACCCAAGGAATCACGAGAATACAGCATGGAACTGCTCGAGGAAGCGCGAGAGTTGGCTCTGTCTAGAGCAATCTATCAGCAGGACCTGCACTGCTACCACACCAGCCGGATCCGGCCTACTTCTTTTCGCGAAGGAGATCTGGTGCTACGCCTGGTCCAGAGCACAAAAGGAATGTACAAGCTATCCCCACCATGGGAAGTCCCATTCATCGTCAGCAGGGCGCTGCACAACAATTCATATTATCTGATCGACGCTCAGTAGTCGGCAAAGAACAAGGCAAATCGCTCGAACGAGGAGATGGAACGACCATGGAATGCGAGCCTACTCCGGCCGTTTTACACTTAAACAAGAAGTGTATGTATCTTCCCTTTCATGTAATAAGTGAACAAGCTTGGAAGCCTCAGCATAGTACCGAGGACTTTGTCCCAATTTTGCGCACCACATTCGTCTCCACACCGGCTGGCCCGGACACCCATGATTTCTGCAGGCAGCATAGTATTGCATGAGGTGCCTAGAGCAAACTCTTCGGTTCCGGCTTTAGACCGCAAGCTGGATGTCGACCCGGCAAGAGCAAAAACCCAAAGTACACACTGCAAGAAAATGCCAACGCATAAAACAAGGACGCCTGGGCGAACCGGTCGCGCCCACACGAGCTAAGCTAACAACAACGAACCAAAGAATCGCAAGGCACGCCAGCTCAGCCGCCCCTTTGATTCTGGCTGCAGGCCGCAACCCGGCTGGCAGCCGGCAAGGGCAACACTTGAAAGGCCAATGCTCGCTAAGAAAAGGGGAGCTGCCAACGGCCTAGCTCGAAGGGGCACGTCTCCTTGCTGTTTGGTTTAGTCCTAACTATGAATGAGCATATGTATAATGAAACTAATCCAAAGCAACACTGTGTCTCACGCGACACGAGCCACAACTTGACAGGAAATACGATGGCAAAGAGCTTCGACCCGGCTGGCTACCTCAGCCGGCCCGAACCTCGGGGACTACATCCAGTGGGTGCACTCCTGCGCACCCATCAACATAAGTCAAGGTGGCAAAGATCTTCGACCCGGCTGGCTACCCCAGCCGGCCCAAACCTCGGGGACTACACCCAATGGGCGCACTCCCGCAAACCCATCAACCTAAGGCAAGGTGGCAAAGAGCTTTGACCCGGCTGGCTACCCCAGCCGGCCCGAACCTCGGGGACTACACCCAGTGGGCGCGCTCCCGCGCACCCATCAACCTAAGGCAAGGTGGCAAAGAGTTTCGACCCGGCTGGCTACCCCAGCCGGCCCGAACCTCGGGGACTACACCCAGTGGGCACGCTCCCGCGCACTCATCAACCCAAGTCAAGGCGGCCAAGAGCCCCGACCCGGCCAGCTCCCCAGCCGGCTCAAGTTCCAAACACTACAACCAATGAAAGCGTAAAGGCAAAAATGCCAATAACAGACAAGCAAGGCATATTGAGCTCAAGACAGAAGGGGGCACCAAGACATTCAGCAGAACACGAAGGTTCCGCGCACAATTCAAAGCCTGACGACAAAACTTAACCAAAGTACATCACCAACAAAAGGCAAGTTTCACAAATACACCTGGCATTCCGGGGATCAAGGTTCTGGAGCCGGAGCAGCGGAGGGAGCATCAGCAGCAGGAGCAGGAGGCGGACCGGCACGAAGAGCGCCAGCGTCGGCTGCAGGAGCTTGGCTGGTCGAGGCAACGTCGGTGGGATTCCAAGGCACCAGGACCTAGTGAAACGGTAGCGGCTCGGCGGGGTCGCGAAAGTCATGCTCTAGGTCCACGTAGGTGCCAATCTTCATCCCTTAGGACTAGATCGCTAGAATGCTGTCACGGAGACCCTCGTAGCTCGTCCCAAGACGGAAACCACGAGGGAGAACACTGAGATCATCACCCGGGTACCACGACTTCACCAGGGCCAGAGCCGTCTCCACATCGCCTCGGGCCGCCCATTCCTTGTGGATCTCCAGCACGTTGATGCCGCAAGACAAGGCAACAACTAAGCTGGCGATGTCATGCAGATCACCTGCCTCCGGCCAGATGTAGTGGAAGAGGTCGTTGGCAACGGCACGAAGACCATTGCTCTCTTCCGCCAGCACCTTAACCAGATCCAAGGCGGTCAGGTCACGGCCAGCATCCTCCATAGGTAGCTTCTCCAAAGCCATCTCGGTCGACTCAGGGTAATGAGCTGCAACCAAAGGCAGGAGTGAGCAGCAAGACTAGATTCAACTAACCATGATACAACAGAGGAATGAAGCAGAAGAACTTACTAACAACCATCTCCGAGATGCTCTGGAGGTGCTGAGTTAGCTCCCCCTCCCGGGAGCGGAGAATCTTGATCGTCTTCTCCTGTTGGGCGGAGATCGTTTCCAAATACTTCAACGCCTCGCCCAGATGTCAGCTGCCTTCTTGCCCCTCTCCACGCTAACCTCAAGCTTATGCTTGGCCGCGGCCAGTTGGTCGAACTGCGCCTGTTGTGCCTTGTTCGATTCCTCCAGCCGGGCAACCTCAGCTTTGAGGCACTCCACCTCCTTCTCCTTGTCCAGGATCATGGCTGTAGGAGGATACCAGATGGTCAACAAAAAGCGGAAAAAGGGAGCCAATCGCCAAGACAGTTTGGAAGAAGCAATATTATGGCCTAGATCCTGGGTGTTCTTCACCGACTCTGAAAACGCTCTCTGCAGCGAGAAAATGAGTAAGAGACAGAGCAGACAACCGACTAAAAAAGCAAAGCACGGAAAAATATAATGGGGAGACATTCGCCTCCATCAAAACAGAAAAAAAATTGGCCTCGCCAAGGCCCCTCTCCATTCCTTCAACCAGGTGGCAAACCTGGTCGAGTGCGACGGGCGCCGTGCCCGAGAGCTGGGCGAGGATCGCACCCGGCGTCGGCACAACCGGAGCTGGCCTCGAGCCGGTAACAATGACCTCGTCATCATCAGTAGCCACACCCAAAGACACGGCCACCACCAACTTCCTCCCAGCCGGCACGGAAGCGCCCGGCTGGCCGCCGCCTGCGTAGCTCCAGCCTCCTTCGTCACCTCCATGATGACGGGCCTGGCGGAACTGCCTGGAGCATCGCTCCAGGCCGGTTTCACGCCATCCCCAGGACAAAGGAGGGGGTCTCCGGGTCCTGGGCAGCCGCAAACAGCTGCCCCAACCGCGAGGACGCGGGCGCCTGGTGCAGCAGCCCTGTGGTTAGGGAACCCTGAGGAGCCCTGGGTGGAGACAGCGTGACATGCGCAGCCGGCACGGCTGGCATAGCCAGCGCGGGTGCAGCTGGCGCGGGCGCAGCCGGCGACCTTACCACCTCCTCAACTGCCAGAGGAGGGGGAGGAGCAACGACAGCGACACCACCATCGCCAAGCGACATCGCCTCGCTGCATGGAACAAAAATAATAGAAAGCACCAACAGAACCACAGAACAACAAGGGAGATGCAAGGAGGACGCTAACCCGATGACGGATGGCGGAGAGATGGCTTGGCGCCCCCGACACGTCCTCTTTTGTTCAAATGGAGCAGGCGCAGCAGCAGGCGCCACCCTCTTCCCCCGGGCTTTTGACGCGGCTTTCTCTCGGCCGCCCTCCTCATCGGTGGCATGGAATTCAACAAAAGCAAAGTATTAAGCCATATCGCCATGGGCCAGGACGAAGGAAAGAGCCGCAACCGGCAACTTACCATGAGGATCCGAGGGGCCGTCGTCCGTCCGGACGGGAAACCCTTCGGGATCCGTCTGGGGGTACTTCTTCGACTTCCTGTCCGCCAAGAAGGACGGGAGCGAGAAGTCACCCATACCATCTTCGGCAAGCTGCACCGTGAACAACTACTCAAAAAGGGGAGCATAAGGCACCCAAGGAAAGCTAACAATGACAAAGAAAAAACGCAAAGAACCAGAAAAAACTCACCCGAGGCGGCAGGCGGCCGCGATGGTACGGCGGGCAGGCGTACGCCCAGGTTGCCTCCACGCGAAACTTGGAGATCATGGAGATCCAGTTCCGCAGGTCCTGGTAGGGCACTTCCTTCTGCGACGTCCTTGTCGGATCATCGACGGTCGACATATGGCACATCTTGTGCGAACGCTTCTGCAGCGGAAGCATGTGACGCACCATCCAGGATAGCGTGATGTCCCGGGTGGTGAACCGCTCCGTCTCCACCATCGCCTCCACCCGGGCGAGGTCCACCGCGGCGCCCATACCCTTCGTCGTCCAGCCCTTCTGCGTCGAGGGCGCGTTGACGAAGGGCGGCAGGCAGATCCAGTCCACATCCGTGGCGTTGCTCACATAAAAATATGAGCGCTGTCATAGCTTGACGGTGTCGGGAAGCTCAAACTGCAGAATCGGCAAAGAGGGCCGCGGATAAATGGCGCAGCAACCCGTCTGTGTCAGCGGACCATCCTTGGCGGTGTTCTGGGCCTTGAAGTGGAAGAACTTGAGGAAGTTCGCCACCTCGCGCCACACCCCAAGGTATGATTCGCAGCAGGCCGCATGATGCGACAGCTGCGCGATGGCATTCACGCCCAGGTGGTGAAGTTGGAGGTCGAAGAATACGAAGAGCTGGAGGAGGAAGGGGCTGATGGGAAGGCCGAAGCCACGGGCGAAGTGTGCAAGGAAGACGACGTGCTCCCTGAACGACGGCCCGGCACCCGCTCCCCCTCTGGCACAAGCCGGTGCTTCACAAGCATCGACGAGGGCAGAAATCTACCCCACTGATACTTGTAGACGAGGTCGTCAGTCACGAACGACCCACACCAACCCCCGCGCTGCTCTGGCAACATATCTGCAGGAGGGGCGGCCATGGTGAATGGTGCGTGGTGGCTCCGGCGGCGGCAAGGAAAAGGGGTGCAAGGAACAAGGTGCACTGGAGACGAGGAGAAGATGAGCCGGAGGACAAAGAAGTGTGAGCATCATTCCCCCCTCCAGGGCTCTATTTATCCCCGCAGGGCGGTACTGTCACCCCCTTAGCTCCCACGCGACGCGTGGCATCGAGGCGCCCCGGCCACACGACGTTACGGTTTCGGATCCTTTACGCCATCATAACCACCACAGAAGATCCACGGGCGTTACCGGGAGACGAGGCGTACGCGCTCGCCTCGAGAAACCGCTGCGACAAGTTGCGTGCACAGTTGCCAAAAACTGACGCAGCGACGCGGAAGTCCAACTGACGCGACGTGCACCAGGGAAGCAGTCGTGGATGACGACATCACCAACATCATCAAGCTAACGTTTCGTCTCCAACTACTCCAGTCGGTCCCTGCCTTCGCTGTCTACACCCAGTGGGCGGCCATCGATTCCGCATCCGGTTAAAATCCAGCCGGAAAGCAAAAGCAAAAGCTGCAGTCGGATGCGGTCGAACAACTACGTCGAGACGAAAAAGGAGCACGCAAGACCTTACCCACCGGCCAAGTCCATACACACTCGGGGACTAGTGTCGGGGGGATAACCCCCGGGTGGGGAAAGCCAGTCACAAGTAGGCCAGCTCCAGAAGGAACAGGCCGCCTGGCCCTCAAGAAGGATAACTCCAGCTGATTGGCGAATACCGCCCGGCTGGGCTTATAACTTTCCCGGCTGGCCCGTCTAGCCGGCATCTAGAAGAATCGCACGGGTGGCGGCTTCCACCCGGCGCACCTCGGATTCGATTGAGAGCACGGAAGGACTGACGCTTTTTGCAGGGTACTCCTCTGTCCCTCCTTCATCATCGGGCAGGCTGGCGTGCCGTCACGACCAGCGCTACCCGACATAGATAAAGCAAAGTGGTTGGCTGACTGGCGAAAGCTGTCCGGGTGACCGTTAAAGCAAGGGTGACGCCCCAAAGGAAGCCCGAGTGACCGCTAAAGAAGAAGGTGATGCTAAAAGAAGGGAGGACTGGGTCCTGGCCCATCGGCTGGGCCCTGCAGCCGGCCCTGCCCTGTAAACCCATATCCAAATAGTAAACCCTAGAGCCCGATTGGTAATCTGCCCCCCAGACTAGTATATTAGGGAGGGCAGAGCTGGGATTCTAGGTAGGCAACAATAGAAGGATAGAAGTGCTAGCCACTAGCTCTCAACTTCCTCTGGCTATTGATAGTAGCTAAGGAAACAGCTCCAGGAGCATCTGTACTAGGCATTCACCCCCTCATATAGTTCATCTTGCAGGAGTAGGGGTGTTACCTCGCCAAGAGGGCCCGAACCTGGGTACGTCGCTTTGTTTGCAGTTTACCGTGCCCAACCCGTTGTGTGAGCCACCGATTGCATCCGAGTGTCCCTTCTTTGCCATCCCCAATGGCACTTCCGTGTTCCACACCACGACACTTGTGCTTTCATGTATAGATCTTGTGAGCTCCATTCATGATCAAGATCTAACCTATTTGTAATCATGCATGTTGTGTTTGTGGGATCCGATGGATATTGAGATTATTATGTTGGTTTGATTAATGGTTTTGTCTTGATGATTCTATAATGTCTGTGTTGTTTGTGATCTTGCATGCTCTTCGTTGTTAGTAGTTATCTTGGCTAAGTAGTTGCTAGTGACTCCAAGTGGGGGTATTTATGCTTGATAGTGGGTTCATGCCTCTAGTTTCCAAGGGAAGTGACAATAATCTCTTTGGTTGTAGATGTGTTGTTGCTACTAGGGAGAAAACAACGGTCTCTTATTCATGGAACATGTGGACTGTTTACCTTACACACTTTGCTTAAAGCAGTTGTCTGTTCCTTGCAACTTAATACTGGAGGGGGTTCGGATGATAACCTGAAGGTGGACTTCTAGTCATAGTTGCAGTTGGATGGCGGTCTATGTATCTTGTTGTATTGCCCAATCGAATCTCATAGGATCTTTCTGACTAGTAATTGCATTGTTATGCCTTGCTTAGTTCCTTTCAATTGCCCTGCTGTAATTTGTTTACCCTTCAAGCCATGTTTTTTATCTAAGGAGAGCACCTCTAGTGAACTATGGAACCCGGTCCAATCTTTATCATTGATACATCTTCCACTATTACTTGTTTACTTGCTGCAAACCATTACCTTCCACACCATACGTTTAATCCTTTGTTACAACAAACCGGTGAGCTTGACAACCTCACTGATTCGTTGGGGCAAAGTCTTGAGTTTGTGTTGTGCAGGTCTCCGTGTTGCTTGCAACACCTGTGTGACGTTTCCTTCCTCCTACTAGTTCAATAACCTCGGTTTCTTATTGAGGGAAAACTTGTTACTGTGCTGCTTCACACCTTGCTCTTGGGGTTCCCAACGAAGCGCTTCTACATCAACTTAGTGCTGCATCACATTCCACATACTTTTAAAGTAGAGAAACCAACATGTCGCTCACCTAGCAATGGTTGAAACTCACCTAGATCGATGCCCACAGCATTGGCAAGCATGCTGATGACGCCTCGACATGTGATTGCTCCTTGGCTTTGGAAGGATTGGTATTCCAAGTAGCGCACAATAATTGCGTCCAAGTGGAGTGACAAGTTGTTGTTGTTGTTGAAAGCTGATTTTGCAAGTACCAAAATGTCCTCCTCATTGAGTCTTGTGAACTCATTTCGTGCCTGCAAGGTGTTAGCAATAACATAGAACAAATAACGAAGTGCAGGATGTTGAATATTTTTTCCCTTGCTGACTCTAGAAGTGAATCTCATTCTGTTATAATAGATTTACGGGGAAGGTTCTATGCCAGTATAGGATGCGCGTAAAGCATTAGGATCATTGTTGGGTTAACCAAAAAAACACCATTCATCAAGTGATAACGAATAATTGTTTATAAGTCAGAAAGAAATCATATCCACTACATGCCATGTTTTAATGGTGGTTTTCAAAGAACTTAAAAATTCAATGGTTAACCGGCGGTAAGTAGGCGCATCATGAAATACAAAGTTTTGAAGGCCAACTCTATTGCAAAGTAAATTAATGTCATTAGAAATACCGAGTTGATTCAATATAATGGGGAAAGACCATTTGGTTGCCTTCACTTCTCGGTTCTTGATCCTATCGAAACAATCACGATGGGACTCATTCCTGAATCGTATCCCCGTGCTTTCCTGTGCTACAGCCCGAGAAGAACTAGCAGCAACACGAGCACGAGTTTGGCTCCTTGTGTTCGTCATCTAAAATATTAATAAAATACAAAAATGAAACTTTTTGATCCAATAGTAATAAGCATAACATATTCCTCATCATAGCACACTAAAGAATCTCCTCAAAATAATAATCTAGGCAAGAGAAGCATGGCAATTAGTTCATAGTAAGTCTCACCCTAGATTGATAATGACAATAGATCAGAGATGAATTTGCAAAAAATAATTAGAGGATTAGAGGATAAACATACCTGTAGATCACCCGTGTGCGAGGAAATCGAATGAAATTGAGTAGAGATGAAGATCTCTTGAGGTTTTGAGAGAGTTTGGAGGTAGAAGAGAGAAAAGGATTGAAGTTTTGGTGTTGGGGTTACCATACCGTGGAGATTTTGTGGTCAAACCAAACTATACGGCCAAACTATACGGCCAGAGCATTTTCTTCCTTCCGTATAGTTGGTCTGACGTAATTTTTTGGGGGTTTCTAGGGTTTCTTACCCGGCAGCACAACTATACGGCCGGGATTTCATCCCTGTTGTATAGTTGGTTGTCAAGCTTACTGTACCTTTGAAAACAAAATTGAAAAAGGCCTCGATATCTATACGGCTGATGACCCACAAGTATAGGGGGTGTATCGTAGTACTTCTAATAAATAGGAGTGTCGATCCCAACGAGGAGCAGAAGGTGTTGAACAGTGGTATGGAGCAGGAACTCTCTGCAAATACTTAGCAAATGGATTTTTAGTGGTTTTCCGGTAAGGCAACAAAACGAAGTGCAAGTAATAAAGAACAAACGCAGCAAGTGGCTCAATCCTTTATTAGCAAAGTACAAGCCGGTGGAAATACTTATAAATACCAAACATTCTTGAGGACACATGGGAATTGTGTCAAGTGCTTTCGCTTCAAATAGCTGAGTACTCTTCTTTGGTGTTGTAAGTGTTGTGTGGGTGAACCTGTGCTAATGTATCGACCATACTTGGACTAATACATACTTGTGATTAAACCCCCTGCAAACATCCGTAACTACCGAAAAGTAATTAATATATAAATCTAACCACAACCTTAAACTCTGAGATCCTACGCTCCCTTATGCAATGGTGTCCTAACGGGGGTTCAGGTTTTTGTCACTCCGGCAACCCCACAATTAGTAGACAAATACAAAATGCATTCCCCTAGGCCCATAAATGGTGAAGTATCATGTAGTCGATGTTCACATGACACCACTAGAAGAATAGCACCACAACTTAAATACTAAACCATTGAATAATACCTCAACACATATCCACTAATAAAAACATGACTTCCCCCATGTCCTCAAGAACTAAACGAACTACTCACAAGACATCATATGGATCAAGATCAAAGATGATATGATAATGGATAACAATCTAAACATAAACAATATTCCAATGGTTCCACTCACAAGCATCAACTACAATAGTAATTAACATCGGGAAAGTTTCCCCTAAGAACTAAAGCAATATCCAACACAATTGTTTTAGCGAGACAGAGTGGTGATGATGGTGCTAGTGGAGATGATGGTGTGGATGATGATGATGATCCCTATGAAGCCTAGCTTGATGATGGTGTTGATGGCGACGATCTCCCCTCTACGGGAAGGAATTCCCTTGGCAGAAATATGTTTGCCGGAGAGATCTTTCTCTCTCGGTGTTTTCCACCCCTAGAGGTGGCGGAAATCTATCTGTGGTCACTCCCTGAGGCTTAGGTTTCCGTAGGGAAGATATAGGCGAAGGGGCGGAGTCGGGAGCCGAGCAGGTGGGCCACACCTGTCGTAGGCGCGGGGTCAGGTGGGTCCGCGCCTAGGGGGTGTGGGCCCCCTACGGCCCTTCTTCGTCCCTCCTTATGGCTTCCTCAATCTTCTGGAAAAATAATATTTTCCCATATTTTTCTGGTATTTTTCCGATCTTCGCGAAATTGCATCAAAACACCCTCTTTTCCATCAGAATCCAAACTCCGACAGTCCATCCTCCTAGAATCATCCAACATGCATAAATAGTGGAAAAGACATAAGCAATACCTCATAATAATAGAGGTAGATTATGATATAGAAAGGTGATGCAAATTGGGCGTATCAACTCCCCCAATCTTAGACCTTTGCTTGTCCCCAAGCGAAAACTGAGCTCACTAAACATGTCCACGGGTTTATGGAGTGAAGTGTCGAGAAAAGAATACGAACAAGAAGAATCACACTTACCATTACACAACTCATAGAAGAAAGCAACTCACCATTATATAACTTAGCTTGCAACCAAGTACAGCAGTCACAATAGAGATGCATAAAGATAAATCATAATTGTAATTGGCAAACTTGTTCTTGGTCAGAGAACACCTGGCAAACAGTTTCACAAAAAGCTTTTTGTAGTAGTTTTATAATAGGAGCACTCTTGGCTCAAAAAGGTTTTTCACAAGTGAAGGCTTTCAAAGTAATACTCAATAGGTAAGAGGCTTGTGCAAACAAGGAAGATAGAGAACATGATTGAATAAATCACCATATGAATGCTTGAAACACAACAACTCAAATGCTTGCTGGAGATAGAGAGGAAGTAGGTTTACTGACTCAAACTGGTAAATAGGAGAAAGGTCCCTTTATAGAGGGTAGCAGGGATTACAAGTCATAAAGAGCTTCCAAAATATTATGGTACTTACTAGCTTTGAGCCCTCATTGCCCCTATCATAGGCATCTTGAGATGATTAAGGTTAAAGTGCACAAAGATGGAGTATATGCTTGACGAAATATAAGTTGGAAATCTCATGTCCCTTGAATATGAGGGCCACTCCTCATGCTACTAAACTTTGGTCACCGGTAAGTTCTTGTCATTGTAAGTACATGCGTATCATAGAGAACCACCAATGGGGTACCCCTTGCACATGGTACAGGAGCTTTCCCATAACCAAAATGACAAGGCAAGCAGACAATGAGCATCTCAGTGATCTTTTTATTTACTATGTGCATAGCTTTTTATTAAGGATGCTTCATAGATAGCTCACTATGGTGATGCTGCAAGTTTCCACCATGATTAAGCATGGCTTAGGCTAGCGGCCCAGGCGTTTCTCTAACACAAAATACAAACTCCATGGACTTACAAGTTCCCTCTTTATTTCACACTGTTGACATCCATAGACAAAAGAGCACGATATCAACTGTGTACAGAGTACAGGTGCAATGTTGAAAACGTTCCCCGTGACAGCACGGTTCTGCTAATTCCAACGTATAGATCCAAGCATATACAACTTTGATGGCACAATGGTTCAAGTCTATTAGGGGCAAAAAAAATAAGGTGTGCCATCAAGTTCGTGAGAGCTTTACTAAGTAGTTTTCACATAACAAAATACTTTTTAATTCGAAAGGTAGATGAAGCTTGAGAATTTGCTTGGAATAGCAAAAGCTACTAGGTAGATATGGTGGACACAAATGGCAAAGGTTTTGGTTCAAGGGGATTGGAAACATGAGAAGTATGCCTTCTCAAAACAGGTTTTTGGCTAGCAAGGCTGGGTAGCAAGCAAGAGAGTTGAAAGAAACAAGCAAACATACAAGTAATAAAGCCAAACATGCAATCTTCCTTGTAGACAGAAAAGATCTTAAATAAATAATACTAAGATTATGAGCCAACAAGAAAGAAAACAAATGATACAAAATACCAGTAAGTTTTTTCTCTTTTTCTTTCAAATCTCAAAAAGTATTGCTAATGACCAGAACTCGGTTTGCCAAAACCAATTTAGATCCACTTGATGATCCTACAGTGATGTCAATACTGATCAAGAAGATCCATCATATAATAGAGATTGCAAACTAAAATAAGAAGTGCAAAAAGTAAAAGATGAAACTTCTCATTAATATTCCAATAAAGGCACTCACACCAAGGGATACATAGATAACCAACTAAAGGAGAGATACTTCCACATGCAAACCAAACTATAAGATAACCTCTCTACCAAAGATATGAATCCACTAAATAGGTAAAAGATAAAAGATAATGGTGGTGATACTGCGGAACTCCCCCAAGCTTGGAACAAGCTAAGGGGATGCCAAACCTGATGACGAATTACTCCTTCGGTGGTGGTGGTGTTATCTTGTTTAGGGTAAGGAGATCCTCCAGCATCTTATGAAGCCTGTTATTCTCTTCTTGAAGTATATCCACCTTCATCCTCAAAGCACGGTACTTATCACAAAACTTGTTAGTGGTTCGAAGGGATTCTACTGCCTCAGGACAGTATCTAAAGTTTGGACCGAAAGCTATGATTCCCTGCATGTTACGAGAAAAAGCATCCCCAGTGTTAATTTCTCCTACCAAAGTAGGTTTTCTTGTCCTTGCCCCTGTGGAGGTTTGTTCTTCCAATTTTATCTCCTCCATGGGCTTCTTGCCTTTGTCGTTGGCGGAGACCATGGTGCTCTAAACTTGAGAAGATTTCCTAACAGAAATAGATCGAAATGAAAACACGACGAGAACACGATGCATGAACCTTGGGGGATCCGGGGGTTATATATTATGAAGTTTCAATGCATAAGAAAGGTTCTGACATGGAAACGAGGTGGATATAGAGTTCGAGGGTGGCACATGTAACATCCCAGCATTAGAGCTCAGAAATAAGCTGAACCCAGATGTGTGCATTGCATTCATGCATAGAAAATCCAAATAATTTTCGCGTTTTTAAACAAAACTTGTCAAAGTGATTAGAGCTTCTCTCAATTTGATGGAATTGAAGTAGATCATCAAGTTGACTGCGATAAGATTCAATATGACCTTTTCTAAGACCTTATTTGGGTAAACATGATTTGATCTAAGGGTAGATCAAATATAATAACAATTAAATCATAATGATTGCTTAAATGACTAATATCTGATCCTTAAGGGATCATATCATACTATTCATCACAACAACCCATGAATATCAAGTTAAGAATTTAATAATTTACCCTTGACTTATTTATTTCTTATCCAATTATACCATGAATAACATGGTAATACCTAACTTAAACTCTATAATGAGATTGGGAAGGGAAGAAACTAAGTCTAGATCATTCACCATATATCTTTCTTTCCATATCAATCCTTATCATCTCTATTGAGTTATATTCCAATATCTGTTGTTCATTAATATTGAGAAATCAACTATTGATTCACTAACTCTTAATCTATCAACTCTTGACCATAACCTAGCTTACACTTAAGTGCCTATAAAGAAACAACTAAGAAGAGGTAAATAGTAATGTTGGTTTTAGATATCATCTATAGGATGGGAGTGATTGAAGAAGAATAAATCAATGTGATAATTGATGGAGTTCAACTCACTCCTAAAATGATAGAAGAGTTATTGGGATATATAATTATATGGTAGGAAAGAATATTACAAGGATGAATCCTGAAGATAGTTACCAGTAGTAATTCTATTGGATCAAGTGGGCATAGTCCATGAATAACAGCCTTAATCCAATTAGAGATACTAAGAAGATAATTTCAATACAATTGAAGGTTGTATTGATGAAGCCTTGATTAGCCAATTGGAAACCTAAGCTATAAATGATTAAAGGATTATAATGATCATGTCTTGCTCACCAGGATTGTCTGTTTATAGCTAGTATAAGTGGCATTGGTGGGTAGAACATGATTGAAACCCTAGTATAGGTAAGTTATCCTAGAGTAGTCATTACAGGTCACATTCCTATAATGTGAAGTTGGAGTATGAGTTATTAGAGTAAAGTAAATGTAAGATAGTATGATTAAATTAAAGCTAGTATAGCATGGAGTTTTGGAAGTAGTGTTATTCCTCTTAAAGGATAGTAAGCTTTAGAGAAAGGTAGTTTGATGTATACATCTATTGAAATAATCTTAGTGGTGGATGATTATGGAAGAATAGGAATGGAGTTAGAAATAGCTACTTGTTGGATTGAAGGTTATCAGCAGAAGAGTAGTTGATATAACCAAGTCTAGATAGGTGAAGATCAGGAAATGCTCTAGTATCAAACTCATTGGATTCATCAATGAGTTTAGAAGAATAAAAGGTGGATAAGAATATTCTTGTGAAGTAAAGCTCATCATGTTAACACATGATGATGGACATGGAGAAGTAGTATATCTAGGAAAGGAATTCCTTAATCAGAAGTCCAGAATTATGAATTATGGAAGATAGGAATTCTGAGTAAACACTAAATCCTAAATCTATGATCAAGCTTAACATTCATCTCATTTGTTGGATAAATCATTCTATCTTCACAATGTTTTATAGGAATATTTCCCCATAACAAATCACTTAAGCACATCTCTATCATTTCCAAATATCATAACCATTTGTGCTTAGGAGTTATCTTTATCAATTATTTTCCATGAGCCATTCCAGAAAATAACTTTCTATTTTAAAAGGTGATATCATTAAAGATCACAAACAGAAGACAATATGCTTAGCTATTAAATCTTTTCTCACATCAACAAGGGAATATAAGTAAATTAAGAATCATAAACTCTAGGGTGCACTTACAATTCAAACCCTAACTTCTATGTTTATCATAATAGAATATATACATTGCCAATTTCTAAATTAATAGGAGTTATATTAACCATATTAATTTCCTTTGTATATCATGCATCAAATAATGGTATAGAATCATTATATAAAAATTTCCATTCAAACTATGAGCTAACTAGAGTTAAGTTTTATAAACAAATAAAGAAATATCATATAATAAAGACATGGTTTAGTATAGAAAGAAAATTAATACTAAAGGCTTCTACAAAATATTAAAAGGGACTCATATAAAGAAAATAAAGAAATATAAAATGATTATCATTAAGATTTACAAAATAAATCTCAATCAATATAAATTGCTGCTGCAAATATTCAACAAGTAAACTTTGTTGGAAAAGTTCAAATTATAGATTAAATACAAATCTGAAAATTAAACCAGAAAATAGAAAAAGGTAAAGAAAATAAAAGAAAAACATTTCCTGGTTGTGGCCCAACTTCCCTCTTCCTATCTATTGCCCACGTGAAGCCCACAAAGGCCCAACAGCCAGCCCAGTTCGTCCTCTTCTGTGACTGACGGGTGGGACCAAAGAAGGATCGTGGGTTGAGAGGAAAGAAGTGCCAGGGGGTTTTCTGCAAAACCGTCGTTGTCTTCCTCTAGCTGGAAGCAGCTCGGTGGCGATGCCGAGGCCATCCGCCCCCGTCAGTGCGTCAAGATGCACGCCGCCGTCGCCAGGAGAGGATAAGGAGGCCACGACGACGTCCCTGTTTGTCCTCATCCCCATTTCCCCCTCTGAAATCCTCTCTCTCTCGGGTTCTTCTTCTGAACCGAGAACCCTAGCTTGGAGGTGAGCCGGTGCCGGCGATTCCGTGCTCGCCTCGGCCAGATAAGACCACGGTGGAGACCGCCGTGCTCCTCTCGTTCTTTTGCCCCAACTCGCAATAGTAGAGGAGGCGCGACTCAACCCAATTGCACCCTTGGTTCCCGGCGCTGTTCGTCGACCTCACCGTCGTCTCCGACCTCGCCTCGCCCTATCGACAACACCATCGTGTTCCTGGTGAGTCACTGAGTCTCCTCGTGCGTGTAAATGCTTTGTTTGCTTCCTAAATCCACGCCGCCATGATCACCCGCAAGCACCGCCGCATGAGCTCGTCGACGGTCTTTCTCCGGCGACTAAATTAGGGCGGCGCCACCACCAATAGGTCCCTCGGGATACCCTCTTTCCAACGAGCCTAACCGCAGTCCCGCGCATGCACCAAAGCACCTGATCCATCATCGATCTGAGAGGATCAAGCTCGAATGACGTCATGCCAACGTCACCCTCGGCCTAGTCAGACAGTTTGACCCAGTCTTTGTCTCGCGTGGCAGATGAAATGGTCTAGGGCCCATCTGTCATTGTCTGGGGGTAGAAATCAGGCCGGTAACAAATGCATTTATTAACTTGAGATATGATGTGGCCACTGGCCAAGTAGTTGCTAGTGACTCCAAGAGGGGGTATTTATGCTCGATAGTGGGTTTATGCCTCTAGTTTCCAAGGGAAGTGACAATAATCTCTTCGGTTGTAGATGTGCCGTTGCTACTAGGGAGAAAACAACAGTCTCTTGTTCATGGAACATGTGGACTATTTACCTTACACACTTTGCTTAAAGCAGTTATCTGTTGCTTGCAACTTAATACTGGAGGGGGTTCAGATGATAACCTGAAGGTGGACTTCTAGTCATAGATGCAGTTGGATCGCGGTCTGTGTATCTTGTTGTATTGCCCAATCGAATCTCATAGGATCTTTCTGACTAGTAATTGCATTGTTATGCCTTGCTCAGTTCCTGTCAATTTCCCTACTGTAATTTGTTTACCCTTCATGCCATGTTGTTTATCTAAGGAGAGCACCTCTAGTAAACTATGGACCCCGGTCCAATCTTTACCATTGATACATCTTCCACTGTTACTTGTTTACTTGCTGCAAACCATTACCTTCCACACCATACGTTTAATCCTTTGTTACAGCAAATCGCTGAGCTTGACAACCTCACTGATTCGTTGGGGCAAAGTCTTGAGTTTGTATTGTGCAGGTCTCCGCGTTGCTTGCAACGCCTGTGTGACGTTTTCTTCCTCCTACTGGTTCGATAACCTCGGTTTCTTACTGAGGGAAAACTTGTTGTTGTGCTGCTTCACACCTTTCTCTTGGGGTTCCCAACGAAGCGCTCCTACATCAACCCAGTGATGCATCAGTGGCCATTGTTCCTATTTGTCCGGTCAGCCTGGTATGTAACAAGAGTTGGTTATCGATCTTATGTCATTATCTTTGCACTCGAATTTTAGAGTATAGACAAAGACGTAACCATGAGGAAAGGTGCTATCTTTGTGTTTGCTATCACTATTGTATGTTTAATTCTTGTTTCTTGATCCCACTCAAATTTTAGATTATACGTAATGATAATTAAACTAAAGTTTGTCCATCTACTTACTTGCAAATGATACATGAATTTTCGGATGGTGACAAGTATAAAAAATGGTGGTTTGGAGGTACCTGAGTACTAGAATACCAGAGGGTCAAACATACCTCTCTCATATATCATAGAATAATCACAAGGAATTAAGTGTCTCTCTTCTCAAATGCATTCTTTGAGTCTTGGGAATACTATGAAAGATCTGTTCACAAACACCTATCATGGAGACAAAGATGTAACCATGAAACTTATTTGTATAGCTAACAATCCGATATATGTCAAAATGCATGTATCAAATGTACAATCAAATATAAATAAAAACTATTGTTGTATTTTGATGAAGTTTGGCATGGGTTGAACTAGGGATAAATGTACTACTAGTAGGTGTAGTACCAACACACATTCACGCAGTCATTTGCGACATTTGGAAACGATTGAGTTAAACTCACTGTGTGCGGATATAGGAAAACTAACACATCCCAACATTTTTAACCATCTCCGGTCTAATTTGAGCGCACACGCCAGAGAAATTTAAAACATTTACAAAGGTATCACTTTTCGGAGACATCTTCTTCAGCGTTGTGTGTGTAAGTTTAGTCCTTCACACACGGTTAAATAAACCATGTATGTTGTAGTTTAGCGCATCGCCACCCATGCATAGTGATGGGTTGATAAATCATGTGATGGGCCATTTCATTTGAACCGTGTATGAATGTATCTTTTGTACTAGTGCCTCCAACATATTTTTATATAACTAGTACGCATGTACCTTTCATTCCACATAAAAAATGACATGTGAAATGATCTTCATCAAGTTCGGACACTTCATGCATTTTTTTACATCAACTTTCCCTCAAGTGATTCTATTTTTGTCTATATTTGGACAGATCCACTTTTGGGATGGTGCTCGACAAAAAACATGTGGAAATCCATCTTTGTGGAAGATACTGCAAGGCATGCCACTAATCTTGACCTATAACTATATTTTGTACTTAGTTGTTAAACCAAGTGACCATTTTGAAACCTTAACAAGAACTTTAGACCCTCTTAGATCAACACTGGTACTCACCAATGGCGTGTTTGCTAGTCCGGATCCCTGTTTCTCGCAAGATCCACGAAAAAATAAGGGTGTTTGCTTGCACATGCGAAAAGGAATCTTTGCACCACACGAATTTTAAAGTGGTCATCAGCCTGGCATGGAGGAACGCCGAAATCAGGTGTTTCCACGAATCCAACTTCTCCTCGTGCTCGCTGGAAAAAAAGTTGCACCCGTCCGTGCAAGGGAAGAATGGCGAGAGCTCGCATGCGTAAAGGAAATTCTCGTGGGCGAAATTGGGTCATCTATTGGGTCACGCAGAGATAAAACAAAACTTTTTTCTCTAACGTGGTGATCCCAAGATCTAGCTGAGGTAGAAGGCTACGAGGATTACCACTAGACGCGCGGTTGCGGATTACTGATGAAGCGCGTCAGTTGATGTAGTGCAGTCCTCATGATCTGATCCGATCACGATCGTCCTGGTGCTGATCGTACAACACCTCTGCTGGTATCCACACGTACAAGGGGGAGCACGGCGGCGAACTGCTAGATTCAATACGACGGCTGAACTGCTGTGGAGTTAGGGTTTCCAACGCATGGAATGACTTAACGGATCAACCCCTGGGTTTCTGCGCCCCACTATATATAGGGAATGAACGTGGGCTCCACTCACTCGTGGCCTATTCACTAAAGCCCATATAATACTAGTCACTGTGAGTCCGACTCACTGACTCGGTCCAAATCCGGCTCGGGTCCAACCCAACTAGATTTCCGGTACAGATCCAATCCGAAATTGCCCCTGCTCTTAAGTGTGTGACCCCGCAGGCTCATGGCTACTTGGACACGATTGGAGTCCGACTCTCAATCGATCAATCGGTAGCGGCTCTTAGCAGAACGTGCCGACTCCCAAGTACCAAAGAGTCATAACGACTTGCCTTTCCAATGCGACTTGCGTCCGAGTCCCTTTTGCCTCACGATATACCTTGTCAGGCTATAGGCGAATAATTGTCATCCCTTAAATAGTCCGACTCTCTTCTCGATCCAACATAAGTAATTCATCCGACTAACTCTTAGTCGATCGCCTCGGTTAACACTTAACCGAGTCATGCATGGCCATGCTTTCTGAATCATATCATCCGAGAGGGCCCAGAGAATATCTCTCCAACTTGAGGGGCAAAATCCCATCTTAGTTATTCACCCCAGTAGCCTGATTCTCAGTCGACCCGAACTCTGCCTTTATAACTGCCTAGTTATGGATCATCATTTGATAGAACCTAAGTCGGTGATCCTCAACTTGGACTGTGCAACAACCTCAGGTCTAAGGATTACATTGATTGAGATATACAAATGACAACTTGTTCGTTGTACCTCTAGGTCAATCCGACTCGCTAAACTCTTTAGCCGAATCTGTGTAAGTCAGAATAGCATCTCTATGACCATGACAAGTGGAACCAAGTCATCAGGCGACTTTCACATTGGTCCAGGTTGTGTGTCCAGCACAACCTCAATGACCAAGGATATTTAGTACATACAACATGAATGTATAGTTTCACAAGTGAATCACATATTCAATATTACACATTAGATGTTAATACAAGGACAACTTAATATCTTTATGAATACAATGGGAAATATCATCATACATGATTGTCTCTAGGGCATATTCCCAACAGTCTCCCACGTGCACTAGAGTCAATCTTCCGACATCACATGTCTAGGCATCTAATGCCCATAGCTCTTAGGTGCGCCTCATGCTTCGGCTGTGGTAATGGCTTTATCAACGAATCCGCAAAATTTGCATCTGTGTGTACCTTGCATAACTTGATATCACCCTGATCCACGAACTGGCGAATCAGGTGGTACCGCATGAGTATGTGCTTGTTCTTCTGGTGTTGTCTAGGTTCCTTGGCTTGTGCGATAGCACCATTGTTGTCACAATACACGTCTAACGGATTGGACGAGCCCTAAACCATACCAAGATCCATGAGGAAATTCCTCATCCAAACAGCTTCCTTTGCTGCCTCTGAGGCGGCAATATACTAAACCTCTATTGTAGATGCAGACACAGTCTCTTGCTTGGAACTCTTCCAGCTCACAGCCCCTCGGTTTATTACAAACACATACCCGGATTGTGAACGAGAATCATCAGAGTTAGTAAGATAACTCGCATCCGTGTAACCCTTTACACTAAGTTCATCTTCACCTCCATAAACCAAAAACATATCCTTAGTCCTTCTCAAGTACTTTAGGATATTTTTAGCCGTTGTCTAGTGAATTTCTCCAGGATCAGCCTGGTATCTTCTCATAACACTTAGAGCATATGAAACATCCAACCTAGTACAAATCATGGCATACATGATGGATCTGACTTCAGAAGCATACAAATCACACTCATCCGGCTTCGCTCATCAGTCGTCGAAGGACACCGAGTCTTGCTAAGGTTTACACCATGGGACATTGGTAAGAACCCTTTCTTAGACGATTCCATGTTGAACTTCTTCAACACTTTGTGTACTCTGACTCAATCTAATGAGCATCCTTGATCTATATCTATAGATATAGATTTCGAGAATATATGTTGCCTCACCCAAGAATTTTATTGAGAAACTCCTTTCCAATGATTCCTTAGTTTCTTGCAACATCTAGACATTATTTCCAATCAATAATATGTCATCCACATATAAGATTAGAAAGTTTACTTTGCTCCCACTAAACTTCTTGTATAAACAAGGATCATGATCACTCTTGATGAAGCCAAACGATTTGACTACCTCATCAAAGCGAATATTCCAACTCCAAGATGCTTGCTTCGACCCATAAATGGATTTCTGAAGTTTGCACACCTTGTCAATGTTAGATAGATCAACAAAACCCTCGGACTGTATCATATACAAGTCCTCGGTCAAATTTATGTTAAGGAAAGCCATTTTGACATCCATCTACCATATCTCATAGTCGAAATAGGCTGCTATAGCTAACATGATCCGACCTGATTTAAGCATCGCTACGGGCGAGAAAGTCTCGTCGTAATCAACTCCTTGAACTTGTCAGAACACCTTTGCGACAACACGTGCTTTATAGACGGAAACATTTCCATCCATACCAGTTTTCTTCTTAAAGACCCATTTACACTCGACGAGTCTTTCACCGTCTGCCAGATCAACCAAGTTCCAAACTTGATTTTCATCCATGGACTTTAACTAGGATCTCATGGCTCCAAGCCATGACTCGGAATCAGATCCCACCATTGATTCTGAATAATTAGCCGGCTCATCATTGTCTAACAGTAATACATCATGAACACTTTGTAATCTTGCCGATATTCGTAGTATAGGTGCTACTTCCGGCTCAGCTACCACGAGCGGCTCAACCTCCAAGGTTTTTTCCGACTCACTACTAGCCGGTTCCTCTCCAATTTCTTTGAGCTGCACCATACTCCCACTGACTCCCCGACTGAGAAACTCTTTCTCAAGGAAGACACCGTTCCGAGCGACAAACACTTTGCCCTCTTCTCGGTTGTAGAAGTAGTAACCCAAGGTTTCCCTTGGATACCCCATGAAAATACACTTATCCGACTTGGCCGTAAGCTTGTCCGACTGAAGTCGCTTGACAAATGCTTCACAACCCCAAATTTTAAGAAAAGACAAGAACGGCTTTTTGCCTATCCACATCTCATGTGGTGTCTTCTCTACCGACTTTGATAGTACCCTGTTTAGTGTGAACATTGTTGTTTCTAGACAATAACCCCAAAATGATAAAGGCAGATCTATCTGACTCATCATTGATCGTACCATGTCCAACAAGGTCCGATTCCGCCTTTCCGAGACACTGTTCCTCTGCTGTGTTCCCAACAGAGTAAGTTGTGCAACTATTCCGCAACCTTTCAGATGGTCATCAAACTCATGGCTCATATACTCGCCTCCTCGGTCTGACCGAAAAAACTTTATTTTCTTGCCGAGTTGATTCTGTACTTCATTCTGGAATTCTTTGAATTTTTCATCAAGTAGATATATCCATACTGACTCAAATCATCAGTGAAGGTAATGAAGTACTCATAACCACCCCTGGTTGTCGTGCTCATTGGTCCACATACATCACTATGTACTAGTCCCAACAAGTCGTATGCCCTTTCGCAACTCTTTGCAAAAGGTGTCTTGGTCATTTTGCCGAGTAGCCAAGATTCACATGTCTCGAACGACTCCAAGTCGAACGAAGTTAGGAGTCCATCATCATGGATCTTCTTCATGTGTTCCAACTTATATGACCAAGCCGACAGTGCCAAAAGTAAGTCATATTCAGATCATTTGGTTTCAACCTTTTAACATTTATGTTATAAACCGACTCACCATCAAGATTCAAAATAAATAACCTGTCATGGACGGGTGCAAAGCCGTGAAACATATCATTCAAATATAAAGAACAACCATTATTCTTGATATTCGACTCATAGCCTTGCCTCATCAAACATGAAGCAGAAATAATATTTCGACTGAGCACTGGAACATAATAAAAATTATTCAATTCCATAATGAATCCGGAAGGCAAATGAAGTTGCATCATGCCGACTTCCAACACAGTGACTCTCGCTTTGTTGCCGACTCGAATATCAACCTCGCCTCTTTCTATGCTCCTAGTTCTTACCAGTCCCTGCAACGAGTTGCAGATGTGAATAACTGATCCGGTATTATATACCCAAGAACTATTAGGTGCATCAGCAAGATAAATGTTTATAACATTGCAAACAAGTGTACCTGAGTCGGAAGTCATACCTCCACTCTTGGCTTTATTATCCAAATACTTGTTGCAGTTCCTCTTCCAATGGCCATCTTCCTTGCAGTAGAAGCAAGTGGATCCGGCTGAAGGAGATGGCTTAGTCCCTGAGGAAGCACTTGGGACCGGGTCCTGCGCCTTGCCTCCCAACTTAGCCTTCTTCTTAGTCTAAGAACTCTTCTTGAACTTAGCCTTATTATGCACCATCAACACTTGACTAGCGCCCTTCTTGAGATCCGCCTCTGCCTGCTTGAGCATCCCATGCAATTCAGTGAGCTTCTTATCCTTACCATGCATGTGGTAGTTCGAAATGAACTGACCATACGCACTAGGAAGAGAGTTCAAAATTATATCCGTAGCGAACTCTTCGCTAATGGGGTAGCCAAGCCTCTCTAGAGACTGCACATAACCAACCATTTTGATCACATGTGGACTCAGTGCATCACCATCCTTAAGCTTGCAACTCAGCAAAGCCTGAGAGACTTGATACCTCTTAGTCTTCGCCTGAGCCTGGAACATACTTTTGAGGCTTTCGATCATATCGTAGGACTCAACATTTTCGAACTACTTTTGCAAGTCCGGTTCCATGTGAGAAAGCATAAGACAAATAATATCCGTGGACTCATCCTTAGCCCGATAGTAGAAATTGGTGGCAACGACAGTCGCATTCTCAATCGGCTCATCTGGAAGTGGGTTGTCTAGGACATGGTCCTTCTTTTCTTGTTTGAGAACAATTCTCATATTTTGATATCAGTTGGTAAAATTATTGTCGTTCAGTTTATCTTTCTCAAGAATGGTTCTCAAAGCAAACTGGATATCTGAGGGTGACTGTTACTTGGTGCCATGATCTACAACAGAAAATATGCAAAACACTTAAGACATGTATTCATAAAATAGAAAGCATATTAAACACTTTAATATTTTATGCTCCCACTAGAACCAACACCACTCCGATGGTTGCTTAGTGATTCAGGATCCTAAATAAGCAAGTCGACTAGTGAGCTTTAGCATCACCGCTAGCCGCCAAGTGATCTAGGTAGACAACTCCTTGTCAATCATATTGCATATGACTCTTGTTGGTCGGGTGGCATCACATGCCCCGACTCCCGTCTGACTTTTCCTCGAGTCCCACAACCGTTATGATAGACCCGTCTTGCTTACCGAGTGTTTCCACAGTAAGAGTCCAACTCGAACCCGCCTAGTTGAAAAGAATTGGCAGTACCTCAATTTTATGAGCCCACTACCAATAATGTCTAACTTGTGATGGTGCAAACACTGGCGGGAAAACCGACTAGACCTTGTTTGAGGGATTAGATTTTACCGACTATCTAATAGAGATAAAACAGAGACATAACAATAACACAAAATAAATCAATTATAATGTGAAATGGTATGGCTCTCTTCATGGAGATCTCCATCTCCACAAATCCTGTAATACGACTCGTGCCAACTTTTGTCACTTGTCATCTTACTCCATGTCGTCGATGTTGGGGATATGCTATATGGGTATCCTCATAGCATGTATCCTATCCGGATAACCCGGGTGGCCCATAGTTGGTAGCATGGCCTATGGCCTGCTGGGCGGCCCAGTTAGATGGATCCAGAAGGGAGGCCCATGCCGGATAAAGGAAGGCTACGGTTGGAGTCACCGACGTACCCGGAGCCTTGGAGTGCAAGATACACAAGATTAGTAATAGACGGTGTAGGACTCTGTGACCTGTCCCGCTAGGACTTTTCCCTGTAACCCTAGGACCTGGCGACTATATAAGTCGGGCCTATGGGAGCCTTTAGGGCACAACTTCAGACAACCTAGTATCGATTCATACAACCTCGCACAGCGAACCTATCTCTGTAACTCGGCGTATTGCCCTTATAGTGATTTATAGCAGGAGTAGGATTCCACCACCGTTGTGGGATCTGCACCTAGGTAAGCTGTGTTACCTCGTACCCGTCAACCATCTGCCTTCCCCCACGTCTCTAAACACGCACTGTGAGGACCCCTCCATGGCGTACTCGTCGGCAATACCACGACAGTTGGCGCCCACCGTGGGGCAAGAGGCGCTTCAGGCTCTTCAGCGGGCGAGGACCAAGATCTTCGCGGGAATCGGCGAAACCGTAGCCATCGGTCGTGTTCTCTTCTCCGGCAACGTTCCGATCGTCCCTCCTGACGAGTTCTGGATCCCGGCGAAGACGAACCCTATGCGGTGTTCGATCGTCCCTATCGGAGACATCCACCTCTTCATTGGCGAAACCGACTCGGGCACTATTTCCCTAGAAGTCGAAGGAGCATCAAGGCCCGCACGGACCGCCTACGGGCAGGATACGTTCGCGGAAGGA
The DNA here is from genome assembly GCA_916181665.1 of Avena sativa. Classification (NCBI taxonomy): domain Eukaryota; kingdom Viridiplantae; phylum Streptophyta; class Magnoliopsida; order Poales; family Poaceae; genus Avena; species Avena sativa. The sequence continues at coordinate 132,095,243 of OV702298.1, forward strand.
TCGATGTCGGATCTCTCTTCGGAGTTTTCCGGCAAAGATCAGAAAAATTCAAGGCCCACCCAAACCGCCCCTGTGCAGGATATAAAGGTGGAAGATCACTGCAAATTCGCTGGCTTCACCCGTGCGTCTGGACAGCAGAGATCGAAGTTCGTCGGAGTGGTTACCATCTTCGATCTGGCGTGCTGCATTTAGAGAGAAGGCGAAAACCCCATGATTACCTATCCAGGTGGCCCTGTATACGAGCCGATCTGGCCCACTACCCCGATGATAACGCTTTGTATCACTTCGTGGAAGGACTGGACCGTGGCATGCTTCTCCGACATTCTTTAAGACGGTAGCAGGCAACAGGACGCCTTACCCTAGAACAGATGGTGAGCACCGTCAACAACTACGCGGAGGCTGACGCAGAAACCCAGAAAGCGCTTGCGCTCATCGACGGAGAACCTCCGATTCAGCTATCGCCACCACCGCCTCCAGCCGCCATCGTCGCAGCTGCGCCGCCACCTCCAGTCATCGTCGCTGCTGTTGCACCTCCACCGCCCATCATCGAGGAAGTCCTGGCACCCTCCGACTCTGTCATTGACGCGTTTTATGCTGACTTCAGTGCAGATTCAGAGGAGATAGATTTTAGTCCAGGAGAGCTAGACTCCGCTATGTAGGAGATGTAGGAGGAGTACACGCGCGACGAGCAAGCCAACAACGCCGTCACGTCTCGAGGGGTGTTCGTCACCATTGGGACGGCAATGGATGAAGATCAACCCGGACGAGCTCCGCCTACGGCGCTGGAAAAGGGGAAGGGGCCACTTATTGCTGCTGCTGATGATCGCGCAAAGGTCATGCCTCCTCCGCCTAACCCAGTGCAGCAGCCACAGGAACTCAGCACCGACCCGAGCAACAACAACACCGCAAACTTGCCGCCTCCAGCATCTATGTCTGCAGCAGCCCAAGTTACTCCAGCTGATAGAGTAATGTACGGCAATCTCCTCGTCCAGCCACTAACTGTTGCTCATATCCGGAACGTGACCCAGCTTGACGAGAAGCGCCAGCAGCTGCTGGAGGAAGCGCAGGCCATCACGGAGCAAGGATCTAAGCTAGATCAAGATCTGGTCAACGCGCAGAAATCCATAGAGAAAGCTAGAGCAATGGAGGCCGAGTACAAGACTTTGCTGCAGAAGCAGAAGGCCAAGAAAGCTCCAGCTCGCGTCATCAACGATCCTGGTGTACGGCGTAACCTAGGATGGGCTCCCTCGAAGTCGGCACAAGCCAAGCCATACATTGACAGTGAAGGCAAGCAGGTGATGCCCACCCCACTCCTTAACCTCGCCATCGCCAAGACCCTTCTGGAGCAGGATAGATCGCCTGAGGCAGTGGAACAGGTCTATGACCTAGTGGACAAGGCGGTGAAGTAGAAGGAAAAGGCCACCTCTCAGATGCTTGAGTCTGACCCAGTGCTCTGCCAGTCTAACCAGTACAAGCGTCGAGGGATAGATCTCCTCTTGATGTCGGGTCCCAGAAGGGTTCATCAGAATGAAGACGGAGGGATGCACACAACATGAAGGATGCCATCCTCATATCCTCCAACCACGGAGAAAAGGCCCGACCTCGTCGCCCGTCGCCACCGCCTCGATCCCCCCGACATCGTGAGGATTACAAGCCTCACCATCGTACGGATATGCCCCCACCAAAGCAGTGCGGCATCGTCATCCGCGACAACACGGAGCAGACCCGTCATGACAAAGAGCGCAACCAAGGACACAGGAGCAGGTCACACCATGACCCTCCGCATCCGACAAGCAACCGTGACAGACGTGAGGCATCGCAGGAGGGTAACAGCAAGAAGGCTAACCCACCGCCACATCCGCCTCCGTCACCACCAAGCATTCACCATGGTGGAGGAGGCCCGCATCGTTCACGCAGCCCATCCCCTATTGACAACAAGAAGAAGAACCCGGAGCCATACGATACACGTTCGCGGATCGATAAGATCCACGAGGCCCGGGAAGGACCATACTTGGTACCACGTTGCTTTGGACCTGCAATACAGTCCGCAATTTACCCCAAAGGTTTCCGGATTGACAAGACCATCAAGCCCTATGAAGGCACCGCCAAGCCAGCCACATGGTTGTAGGACTACGACAACGCGGTGGAGATTGCCGGAGGAAACCCCAACGTTGTCGTCAAGTACCTCCCATTAATGTTGGCAGGAACGGCCCGTCAATGGATCGACGACTTGCCGGAGAAATCTATCTACAACTGGTTGGACATGCAAGAAGCGTTCACCAAGAACTTTGAGGGTACATACAAGCGTCCCTGCACTATGGGCGATCTATAGCGGTGCGTGCAAGAGAAAGACGAGACATCTCGCGCCTACCTCTCCCGCTGGCTGGACATGAAGAATTCCTGCGCAGGAGTGCACGCTCAGACCGCCATGGCCGCCTTGATCGATGGGTTGGAAAGGGGCATGTTGCTCCGACATAAGCTGAAGCACTTGCAGGAAAATCACCAGCTTGACTTGAACCAGATGATTCAGTTGGCTAGTGAGTTCGCAGCTGCTGACGACGATGCTCGCGGCTCCTTGCTGGCAACAGTTGTTCCAACTCAAGCTCGGAGGACCAGCAGTACAAAGCGGAAAACCGCTCCAGAAGAAAAGCAATCTAGCGACATGGTCGCTATGACTTTTGCAGGACGAGGTGATGGCGGACAACGTGGTCGAGGAAGAGGAGCTGGTCGTGGGCAGCAACGAGGAAGTGAAACTACCTCGGTGCCGCTCCGCATTCCCCAAACCTACGAGGAGTACCGCGATATGCCGTGCCTCGTACACCTCGACATCAACGGCAAGGCCACCCATACCAATCGACACTACAAGTTCGTCAACAACCTCAAGGAAGACCCGGAGTCCGGCTACAAGCAAAGTCGAAAGAACATACCGCGAGGCAAGGGCAAGGGGAAGAAGAAGGAGGAGGAGTCCAAGGATTCAAGTGACATGGACGAGGACGTTGGCCCCAAGAACGCCGCCAAGAGCGACGACAAGGGCAAGAACCCCTTCGCAAAGAAGGCTCCAGTCTACCACACTTTCCTTGGCACCCCCACCGTCCGACAACAGAAGACCTCTCTGAGGATCCTGATGGCTACTCTCCCCCAGTTCCCCAGTACCTACGCTGGTCGGAGGTTCCAATCACTTGGGACAGGACGGACCACCCAGACCTTATACCTACGGAGAACCGGTACGCCATGGTCATCAACCCCTTGATTGACGGCGTGGAGTTCACCAAGTGTATGGTGGATAGTGGAAGCAGCATCAACATCATGTACCTGGATACACTGCAGAAGATGAACTTGATAGAGGCAAACCTAAGGCGGACCAACACCATCTTCCACGGCGTAGTTCCTGGTCAGGAGGCTCGGTCCCTTGGGTGCATTACACTTCAGGTTGCCTTTGGCGATGTTAACAATTACCGCCAAGAGCGCATGACCTTTGAGGTGGTCCCCTTCAAGAGCGTGTACCACGTCATATTCGGCCGCGACATATTCCACACGTTCATGGCCAAGCCATGCTTCGTCTACAACAAGCTCAAGATACCCGGACCGAACGGTGTCATCACCGTATCCGGAAACTTTACCAAGGCAAGGGACTGCGAGATCAATGAAGGAGCCATTGCAGAAGCTGTCCTCTACAGCGAAGAATTCAAAGAGATCCAGAGCAAGGTCGATGACTCAGAGATAGCCGCGTCGAAGAAGCAGATCTCCGACTCCGCTCCCGCGTTCAAGGCCACCATCGAGACCAAGACGGTGGAACTTGTGGTAGGCGATGCCTCCAAGGTCACCGCCATTGGGACGAACCTAGATCCCAAATAGGAAAGCGCGCTCGTCGAGTTCCTCCATGAGAATAGGGACATATTTGCCTGGCAACCTGCCGACATGAAAGGTGTACCTAGGGAACTTGCCGAGCACAACCTAAAGATTGATCCAAAATCCAAACCAGTGAAACAACCTCTACGACGCTTTGGAGATGAGAACAGACGCGCCATTGGCAAATAGATAGCTAGGTTACTTAAGGCTAGATTTATCCGAGAAGTCCTTCACACCCAATGGGTGGCCAATCCTATACTTGTCCCCAAAAAGGGAACCAATGAATTAAGAATGTGTGTTTATTACACCGGATTGAACAAAGCATGTCCCAAAGATCCGTTTGCTTTGCCTCACATTGACCAAGTCATTGACTCGACGGCTGGCTCGGAACTTTTGTGTTTTCTCGATGCATACTCAGGATACCACCAGATCAAGATGAGGAAGTCGGACCAATTGGCCACTTCTTTCACTACTCCATACGACATGTTTTGCTATGTCACGATGCCCTTTGGCCTGAAAAACGTAGGTGCTACATACCAGCGGACAATGCAACATTGCCTTCACGACCAAATTGGTCAGAACGTTCACGCCTATGTGGACGATATTGTGGTGATGTCTAAAAAGTCAAACGACTTAATCTCCGACTTAAAAGAAACCTTTAATAATCTCCGGAAATACAACATGATGCTTAACCCTAAGAAGTGCGTCTTCGGGGTACCAGCCGGCAAATTGTTGGGTTTCATCGTTTCCCATCGCAGAATCGAGGTCAACCTGGAGAAAATCAAGGCCATCTTAAACATAAACCGTCCGACATGCCTAAAGGACATTCAACGACTAACAGGTTGCATTGCAGCAGTTAGTCGGTTCGTCAGTCGACTTGGAGAGAAGGCTCTGCCGCTGTACAAGTTGCTATAGAAGGCAGACAAATTCACATGGATGGACGACGCAGATGCAGCATTGAAGCAGCTCAAGGATATTCTTTCCTCAGCGCCTATCCTTGCAGCACCCGAGCCTGGTGAGCCCCTGTTAATCTACATGACGGCAACCAATCGGGTTATCAGCATCGTCGTCGTATTAGAGTGGAGGGAACCAGGCTATGAGCACAGAGTTCAACGACCAGTTTACTATGTGAGCGAGGTCTTGACGGAGTCCAAGCAGCGTTACCCGCACTACCAGAAATATCTTATGGACTATTCCTTGCTTCTCGGAAGCTGATGCATTACTTTCAGGAGCACCCAATCACAGTGGTGAGCAAGACTCCACTGTCAGACATAATCAACAACAGCGACGCTACAGGAAGGGTCGCGAAGTGGGGCATTGAACTTGCCACCTTCAAGATCACTTACAAGAGACGCGATGCTATCAAGTCACAAGCCTTGGCGGATTTTGTTGCAGATTGGACGGAGATGCCAGTTTCTACTCTATTGCCGGAACCAGAGTACTGGGTGATGCACTTTGACGGATCAAAGCTGCTCAACGGCTCGGGGGCTGGTGTATTGCTACAGTCACCAACAGGACACAAGCTACACTACGTTCTGCAGATCCACTTCGAGGCTACGAACAACATGGCGGAGTATGAAGCACTCATTCACGGACTACGTGTAGCCAAGGATATTGGCATCAAGTGCATAGTTTGCTGTGGAGATTCCAACTTGGTTGCCCAGCAGGTGGCTGGCACTTGGAATGCGCGGAACCCTATGATGGCGGCATATCGAGACGAAGTGGACGAGATAGCCAAGAGCTTCTTTGGCTACGAAGTCAAGTATGTGCCTAGGGAGCAAAATGAGGCGGCTGATCTGCTGTCTAAGCTTGGGTCAGCATGCAAGCAAATTCCGCCAGGAGTTTTCCTAGAGCACCTGCGCACACCGTCTGTGAAGGGAGCCGACATCGACAACCCGGATAGAGCTGACTCTTTCGTCAACATGGTGACCAAGGTCCCTCCGGCTTGGACAAAACTGTTCATGGAATATCTCGAACATGGAACTTTGCTCGACGACGAAGTCGAAAGACGGAAAATAGTACGATGAGCAAAGGATTATACCATAATCAATGGGCAACTCTACAAAAGGAGCACTACTGGTGTATACCTAAAGTGTGTTTCCTAGCTAGAAGGTATGGAAAACCTACGCGAAATCCATCTCGGAGATTGCGGGCATCATGCCGCTCCTCGATCGTTGGTCGCGAAAGCCTTCCGGCAAGGATTCTACTGGCTGACCGCGAAGGCGGACGCCGACAAGATGGTTGAGACATGCATGGGATGCCAGTATACCACATGTTCCTGCTAAAGAATTGCGAACAATACCAATAACTTGGTCGTTTGCAGTCTGGGGGCTAGACATGGTGGGACCATTACAGACAGCACCTTGTGGGTTTACGCATCTGCTCGTAGCAGTTGATAAATTCACTAAATGGATAGAAGCTAAACCCATTAGAAAGCTTGACGGGGCAACTGCCCTCAGGTTTGTCTGGGATCTAGTGGTGAGATTTGGTCTCCCACATAGCATTATCACCGACAACGACAGTAACTTGTCACTCGAAGAAGTGGAGGCTTATTGTTGGGAGAAAGGCATCCGACTTGACCTTGCATCTGTAGCACACCCGCAGTCCAATGGTCAGGTTGAGTGACCTAATGGATTAATTCTGCAGGGAATCAAGCCACATCTTGAGGCACCGCTACATAGAGCAGCTGGAGCCTGGGCGGAGGAATTACCATCTGTGCTGTGGAGTTTACAAACTACACCCAACAGATCCACCGGCTACACCCCTTACTTCATGGTATATGGAGCAGAAGCCATCCTACCTTCCGACATCCTCCATGATGCACCAAGAGTTGCCGCCTATGACGAAGATGACGCTGAAGAATCCATACGCCTAGATGTGGAATTTCTCGAGGAGGAGCGCGTTTTGGCATGCCAAAGATCCGCCATCTACCAGCAGAAGCTACATAGCTACTATAGTCGCCGAGTTTGGCATCGCTCGTTTAAAGAGGGGGATTTGGTGCTCCGACTTAAGCAGAAGAAGTCACACAAATTATCCCCACCATGGGAAGGACCGTTCATCATAAGCAAGGCGCTACTCAATGGGTCTTACTACCTTGTTGACAATCGTGAACTAAAAGATAGACCCAACAAGGATCATAAGCATAAGCGATGTGACCCGGATGATGACTACCCAGATCTTGATCGGTCATGGAACATAGCACAGCTACGTCCTTTTTACACTTAGCATTTTCTATCTAATTGTGTACCTCTTATATGATCAATGAAATAAATCTCTTTGGTTCACTCATATTTCTGAGTCTTTTACCTCCTTTAGTGTTCATTTTTGGATCATGTAAAACCTTTTATGCACAAGCTTTGTGATTGCACTTGTGAAAATTCCGCCTACGGGCGTTAGCTTAAGTTTTCTGGTCTACACGTTCTTTGTTGTTTTTATGTGGATTCTGGAGTAGTGACTTTTGGCACTTATTGTCGGAGATTTTGTGCTTAGGTTATTGACGGTGCCATTGGGCATCATCACCTGAGTGCATGGTTCCGACAACGAGTCTTCGGACTCACAACAAGTCAAGCATAAGAACCAAAGTAATGGATAAGCCAGCACTTGCTTAAAAATATATACATGTTGGAAACTAGTTCTTGAGCAGCAGGAAATAACAACCATTGTTTTCCGCCTTAAGTTACATAAAACAAGTTTTTTCCGCATATGCACCAAAGGTGAAACAAATATTACAAAGTTGTTATTCATTCCTTTGGCGTAGGTGACTTGGAAGCAGCATCATCACCAGCCCGAGAACCACCCTCGAAGTCGGCGCTGTGGTGGGACTCAGAAGAATCTTGGTTGCCGCTGTCGATGGTGTTCATTGACACAAAGATGTTGACGTCTACCAACTCGGCAACTCTGGTGTCATAACCCGCGAGTGACGACAAGATGGATTCATGGTTAATCTCTTTGCCATCGTCGTCTACGTCGGGAATGCCAGAGGTCACCGTGTCGATGTCGGCATCTTCATAGTGTGCCTTCACCATTGACAGCACCATCCTTGTGCCAGCCCGTGCACATGAAGCTTTCCAGCTTGTGATACGCTCGGGGGCTCGGCGCAGAATCTCCGAGTACTTCACCATGGAGTCCGATGCCTTGATGTTTATCTGGAGAGGCTTGGCGATCTCCTTGGCTTGCGTGATGGCGGTGTTAATAAAGTTTCCGGCAAGAACCATGCATTCCTTGGCTGGAGGAGGCAATCGGGTTAAACCCATAGGACCTGCAAATTCCGACAAGGAGCGCATGAGTTCAACAATTCAAAGTACCTCGACTACAGAAATCCAAGACGGAGAAAAACTTACTGAAGATGCTGGCCTCAGCTTGTCAGAGGGTGTCCGCCAAGGATTCTTTTCCTTGTTGGAGGAGCTTATACGCCTCGCTATGGCGTTGATTTTGCTCATCGGTAGCTTGCTTCTGATCTTTTAAGATCGCAATCTCCTCCTTCAAGCGATTGATTTCCTCGGTGGCGGAGTCCTGCAGGACCTTCATCGACTCCTCATGCATTTTCAGCATGTCCTTCCTCTCCTATTTAAGAATTTTGTTCTCGCTATCCAGCTCTTGGATGTGCTTGGATTGCTCGACAATTTTCTTGGCCTTGGCGATGGTTTCTGCAATTCGGAGAAAGCAAAATACACAGTGAGTACTCGGAGAATATGGACACAATACCAAGGCGGAATGCAAAAAAGAAAACAGACGCTTGCTCTTGTTGATCTGTTCCTTCAAGAAGGCATTTTTACCCTTTTCAGCTTCCAGGTATGCGCATCTTCTGGTACTTGTCATTGGCCATGCCCCTCCGAGCACTCTCGTTCTATGGAAAAAAGGTCAAAGTTAAAACGTTGTTTGGTCTGCTTGGAGCATCTAGCCGGAAATTTTCCACCTAGACGCTCGGGGGCTACAGCGAGAGTTTTTAACTTAGTAATATTCTTAGCTTTTCTCTAAGCATCTAGTCGGAACTAATTCAGTTCTCGATTAGAGGCTTGGGGGCTACAGTATAAAGTTTTATCACTCGGATATATGCTTAGCTTTTCTTTAAGCATCTAGTCAGAACTAATTCAGTTACAACTAGAGGCTTGGGGGCTACAGTATGGAAATTTATAAACACTGCGTATGCTACTCTTAAAGCATCTAGTCGGAACATTTCATTCCAACTACATGCTTGGGGGCTACAGTGAGAGGTTTTCTAACTTAGTCACTCTTAGAGCATATAGATGCAAAAACCTATGGTTTTCCATCTACATCCTCGGGGGCTACAGTGGGATACTCATATGAAATGCAAAAGGCAAATAAAACTTACAGGTGCGATGATCTTGAGGTTTGTAGCACTCTCAGCCAGCAGCTTGGCAAAGGATTCGTTGTTTCCTTGCAAGATTTCTGCTTGCCGGCGGAGCTCCTCTAGACCGCACGTCGGAGATGTCGGTGCCGCACCAGGGACCAAAGCAGTGCTACCCGGTGTAAGTACCGGATAGACTATCTTTGGATAGGCTATGGTTTTCTTGGGTGCGGGGGCGCCGCCAATGACATAGGTACCTGCTTCCACCACCGCCTTACCGCCACCGATGGCATCCTTAGCCGGAGCTTCAGCCATTTGGTGGGCGGCACTCTCCTGTGTCGCCTGCTCATCGACGACAACAACCTCGATAGAGGCACCTGAGTCCACTTCCATGGCGGAAGGGCCAGAGGCCTCCTTAGCTTGTGAGCTTGTCGGGACGGACGAAGGCTTGACGGAGGGAGTGGTAGGGGCGATGGCGGGAGATGCGTCGCGATGCAGCATGTCCTTGATGGTTCTAGAAGCCCCCAGTTTGGAGGTCTTCTTGAGGTTGGTCGTGGCTTTCTTCCTGAAACGTGCAAAATGCATAAGTACAGGAGCAAGACAGATAAATAGACAATGTCAGAGGAAGAGAAGCTTACACAAGTGGGGGTGCTTTGGCAAAGGGCATCCCAGTAACTTTTCTCTTTTCCGCCTCCAAGGTGGCGGTAGTCTTCTTGGAGGCTCCACCCTCCGTATTCTTCTTCTTGCCTCCGTCGGCAGCGTCAGAGGTGGAGCTCTTCCGCTTTCGCGCCAACGGAGCATCATCGTTGGACACAACCATGACTTCCTTCATCTTTGGATCGTAGATTTGGGAAGCCAGGTTGTCCTCCTCTAGATCGCTAAGCTGTTAAGTGAGAAGTCACCGTGTTAGATGAGATGACATTTGCAAGACGGAAGAACTGGAGTATATGTCATACACGGAAAATAAATACCTACATTTGGGCACTTGCTGTCTACGAACATGTCGTAGGTGATGGTGAAGCCACGCTTCTTGTCCTTCACCTTGACGATGTCCTTAAGGAGGAGCTTGACGGAGTCGCTCGAGAAGTTGTCCATGTAGATGCGGAAGCTATCCCTTCTATCGCTGGTATACTCGTGCATGAGCTTCGTGTGGTGCTGCAGAGGTTATATTTGCCTGATGAACCAGCACATGGCTAGGTCCAAGCCGGTCAAACCCGTCTCTACGAACCATTCTATCCGCCTTATGGCGCGGGAAGCATCAAGGTCGGAGGAAAGGGAGGCTTGGGATCTCCATGACGAGGCTTCAGCGGCGGATCCGTCAACGAAGTCCGGGTACGTTACTTGTCGGCCAGCCAGAGGAATGTCTAGGCCATAGAAGTACGCTTGTTGCCAATTTTTGCAGGACTCGTGGCCAACGATGTCGGGGAACCGCCGGGCATGTCGAATCTTGAAGCTTATGGTGCCACAGTGTTGGAGATATGCCCTAGAGGCAATAATAAATGTAGTTATTATTATATCTTTGTGTTTATGATAAATGTTTACATTCATGCTATAATAGTATTATCAAGGAAACATTAATACTTGTGTGATTTGTAAACTCAAATTGAAGTCCCTAGTGAAGCCTCTTCATAATACTAGCTTGTTGGTTAATAAATGATTATCGTTTCCCTATCATGAACATTGAGATGTTATTAACAACAAGATCATATCGTTAGGAGAATGATATGATGGACATACTCCTATAGATAAGCGTAGCATAAAGATCAAGTCATTTTAATAAGTTCAATTGCTATATGCTTTCTGATACATAGTAACCTAATTCCTTCGACCATGAGATCATGCTTATCACCATCACCGGAAGGATGCTTTGATGACATCAAACACCACACCGTAACTAGGTGGCTATAAAGATGGCATTGAGTATTCGGAAAGTATTGGTTGAGACACATGGATCAAGAGTGGGATTTGTCCATCCATATGACGGATAGATATACTCTGGGCCCTCTCGGTGGAATTTCATCCAATTAGCTTGCAAGCATGTGACTGGCTCACAAGGGATCACATATCACGGGAACGAGAAAAGAGTACTTATCAGTAACAAGGTTGAACTAGGTATGCAGAGATACCGACGATCAAAACCTCGGATAAGTAAACTATCGTGAGACAAAGGGAAATTGGTATCGTATGTAAGTGGTTCATTCGATCGCAAAGTAATCGTAGAAATATGTGGGAGCCATATGAATTTCCAGATTCCTCTATTGGTTATTGTTCGAAGAAGTGTCTCGATCATGTCCGCATAATTCATGAACCGTAGGGAGACACACTTAAGGATTCGACGTTGTTGAGTAGTTATGGAATGATGAGTAAGAGACCGAGTGTTGTTCGGAGTCTCGGATGGGATCCGGGATATCACGAGGAGATCCGGAATGGTCCGGAGAATAAGATTCATATAAGGAAAGTCCTATTTCGGGGTTGGAGAACGGTTCTGGTGTTTTTATCGGGAATGTTCTAGAAGGTTCCGGAATGTCCGGCACTCCGGAGGGAAAGGGTACATGAATGTGTCATAACAAGTTGGAATGGTTGCATCATGTACTAGGTGTCCTCGCTGAGCAAAATAAAGGGATAAATCAAATCCTAGTTTGAAAAGTCAAACGCCAATTTGAAAAGTCAAACGACTATTTTGCTTGGTGGAGGGAGAGTAGGAAACCTACTTGGGGAGGAAGTCCCTCTCCCTCCACCGCCGGCCAAGGAGGCCGAGTTGGGGAGGGACTCCCCTCCCCTTGGCCGCGCCCTCTCACCTATATAAGGAGGGGCAGGGGTGCCCCTCCAAGACCTACACCTTGCCCTCTCAAAACCCTAGCCCTAAGCCGCCGACGCCACCACCTCCTGCTGCTGCCGCCGCCGCCTAGGGCAAACCCTAGCTGCCAACTTGGGCTTCCCCAAGCCCGAGCCGTCGGCCTATCCCTCTCTCCTTGGTGCGCCTAAACCCTAGATCACCGAGGCCTCTCTCATAGTCCACCATACTTGCTCCGGCTTAAGGCGAAGCCCTGCGAGATCTCCCCTCTACTTCCGGTACCACGACGTCATGCTGCCGGAATCGCGAGGAGAGTGCTACAACCTCCGCTACCTGCTGGAACAAGGGAGAGGAAGGTCTTCGTCGAGTACCGAACGTGTGACCGACTGCGGAAACGCTGCCGGAACGTAGCGCCGGAAGGATCGTCTACACGATCTTGAGATCGGGAAGAGTACGACTACATCACCCACGAGAATCCGCTCTCGTTAAACACTTTGGAATCTTCGAGGGTGAGTTATTCTATCGACTCGTTGCTACAATCTAGTAGATAGATCTTGGCTTGTTTGTTTGTATGCGGTAGAAATTTTTTGTTTTCCATGCTACGAACCCCTGCAGTGGTATCAGAGCCGTGTCTATATGTAGATCTGTTGCACGAGTAGAACACAATGGTCATTGTGGGCGGTGGTGCTTTTATTATCAATTGCTTCTTGTGTACTTTGAATCTTGCGGTATTATGGGATGAAGCGTCCCGGGCTAACCTTACATGACATCGTTCATGAGACTTGCTCCACGCTCAACATGCAACTTGTATTGCATAAGTGGCTTTGCGGGTGTCTGTCTCTCCCATTATAGTATAGATCCAATTTACAACGGGCACTTGATAGTTCAAACATCAACGTTGTGGTTCTTATTCGTAAGTTAGATCGACACTTATTGAAAGCCCTAAACCACGTAAAACATGCAAAGAAATTAGAGGCGTCTAACTTTGTTTTGCAGGGGTGTGTTGTGATGTGATATGGCCATGATTGTGATTATATTTGATGTATGCAATGTTCCTTATTGTAAGTTGGCAACCGGCAGGAGCCATATGGTTGTTTCTTTAAATTCTGTTAAGACCCGCGTGTCTATTCAAAGTAGTTGTAATAGTTGAAGCTGGTGGACGACAACCATGGAGCAGCGTCATTGACCTTGATGCAATGCCGGTGATGATGGAGATCATGTTCGTGCTTGAAGATGGAGATCGGAAGCACAAAGAAGAAAGGCCATATCATATCACATATTATGAATTGCATGTGATGTTAATCCTTTATGCATCTTGTATTGCTTAGTTTACGACGGTAGCATTATAAGATGATCCCTCATGCACATAAATTTCAAGTTCTAAAGTGTTCATCCTTAGTAAGCACTGTTGCTAAAGCTTGTTGTTTCGAAGCACCACGTGATGATCGGGTGTGTTAGATTCTGCAAGTGTATACAACGTGAGCAAGCCAGATTTGCTCATGCGGAAGCTAAGGTTTGATCTTGACGAGCCTAGCATGTACAGACATGGTCTTGGAACACGGATCACCGAAAGGTAAAGCATGAATCATATAGTAGATATGATGAACATGTCGATTGCTTGCCATTGAAGCTACATCAACTCTCGTGATGATCGGTTTTTGATGTGGTGGATTTGGTTCGTGTGATCACTAAAACAATGTGAGGGATATTGTTTTGAGTGGGAGTTCACCTAGATTAATTTAACTATTAATTAGAACTCAATTTGTCATAAACTTAGTCTAAACTATTGCAAATATGTTGTAGATCAATGGCGGCCCCTACCATCAATTTTAATGCGTTCCTAGAGAAAGAAAAGTTGAAAAACAATGGAAGAAACTTCGCGGATTGGTTCCGCAATTTGAGGATTGTCCTCAATGCTGGTAATTTGACCTATGTGCTGGATGCACCGCTGGGTGACCCGCCTGCAGCTGATGCTATCGATGAAGTAAAGAACGTTTACCTCGCTCGGAAGAATCAGTACTCCACAGTTCAGTGTGCTATCTTGTATGGTTTGGAGTCGGAGCTTCAGAAAAGGTTTGAGAATTCAGACCCACATGATATTGTCCGTGAACTCAAATTGATTTTTGAGACTCATGCGGCAGTTGAGAGCTATGAGGCTTCTGAAAACTTCTTTAACTGCAAGATGGAAGAGGGCAGCTCCATCAGTGAGCATGTCCTTAAGATGTCTGGGCACGCAAACAAACTTCAAAGCTTGGGTATAGTGATTCCTAATGCTTTGGGGATTTACCGTGTCCTCCAATCACTACCACCAAGTTACAAGAACTTTGTGATGAACTACAATATGCAAAGCATGAATAAGCAGTTGCCAGAACTCTTCTCCATGTTAAAATCTGCAGAAGTGGAGATCAAGAAAGAGCACCAAGTGTTGATGGTCAATAAGACCACCAAATTCAAGAAAGGCAAGTCTAAGCAAAAGGGACACTTCAAGAAGGGTGGTAAGAAAGTTGTTGCACCGACGAAGAAGACCAAGGCTGGACCTAAGCCTGATACAGAGTGCTTTTACTGCAAGGGAGAAGGTCACTGGAAGCGAAATTGCCCAAAGTACTTGGCGGATTTGAATAACGGCAACATCAAGAAGAAAGGTATATCCGATATACATGTTATTGATGTGTATCTCACTAGTACTCGTAGTAGTGCCTGGGTATTTGATACTGGTTCGGTTGCTCATATTTGTAACTCGAAACAGGTGCTACAGAATAAACGGAAGCTAGCGAAGAACGAGGTGACGATGCGCGTGGGAAATGGATCAAAGGTTGATGTGATCGCGGTCGGCACGCTACATCTTCATCTACCATCGGGATTAGTTTTATACTTAAATAATTGTTATTTGGTGCCTGTGTTAAGCATGAACATTATATCGGGATCTTGTTTATTGCGAGACGGTTACTTGTTTAAGTCCGAGAATAATGGTTGTTCGATTTATATGAGTAATATGTTTTATGCACATGCACCTTTGATAGATGGTCTATTCTTATTGAATCTCGATAGTGGAAATACACATATTAATAACATTGAGGCTAAACGTTTGAAATTGAGCAATAACTCGACCTATATGTGGCACTATCGTCTTGGTCACATTGGAGTGAAGCGTATGAAGAAACTCCATTCCGATGGACTTCTTGAATCACTTGATTTCGAATCACTTGAAAGATGCGAAGCATGTCTGATGGGTAAAATGACTAAGACTCCATTTTCTGGTATGATGGAGCGAGCTATGGATTTATTGGAAATCATACATACCGATGTGTGTGGTCCAATGAGTGTAGCATCGCGCGGTGGTTATCGTTATGGTCTTACCTTCACGGATGACTTGAGTAGATATGGGTATATCTATTTCATGAAACATAAGTCCGAAACTTTCGAGAAGTTTAAGGAATTTCAAAGTGAGGTTGAGAATCAACGTAACAACAAGATTAAATTTCTGCATTCTGATCATGGAGGTGAATATCTAAGTTACAAGTTTGGCGAGCATTTGAAGAAATGCGGAATACTTTCACAATTGACACCGCCGGGAACACCACGGCGTAATGGTGTGTCCGAACGTCGTAATCGAACTATCTTAAATATGGTTCGTCCTATGATGTCACTTACAGATTTACCGCTATCATTTTGGGGTTATGCATTAGAAACAGCCGCATTCACTTTAAATAGGGCACCATCTAAATCCGTTGAAACGACACCGTATGAATTATGGTTTGGGAAGAAACCTAAATTGTCGTTCCTTAAAGTTTGGGGTTGCGAAGCCTATGTAAAGAAGTTACAGCCGGACAAGCTTGAACCCAAAGCGGAAAAATGCGTCTTCATAGGATACCCAAAGGAAACTATTGGGTATACCTTCTATCATAGATCCGAATGCAAAATCTTCGTTGCCAAGAATGGATCCTTTCTAGAGAAAGAATTTCTCTCAAAAGAAGTGACTGGAAAGGAAAGTAGAACTCGACGAGGTTATCGAACCTTCTCTCGAACTTGCGAGTAGCGCAACACCGGAAGAAGTTCCTGTGGTGCCTGCACCAATAAGAGAGGAAGCTAATGATGATGATCATGAAACTTCGGTTGTAGTTGCTACAGAGCCTCGTAGGTCAACAAGAACTCGTACCACTCCTGATTGGTATGATCCCGTTATGAGTGTCATGTTGGTGGACAACACCGATGACCCTGTGACATATGAGGAAGCGATGATGAGCCCAGATTCCAATAAATGGCAAGAAGCCATGAAATCCGAGATTGGATCCATGTACGAAAACCAAGTATGGTCTTTGGTGGACTTATCGGATGGCCGGAAGGCTGTCGAGAACAAATGGATTTTCAAGAGTACTGTCTATAAAGCTCGACTTGTCGCAAAAGGGTTTCGACAAATTCAAGGAGTTGACTACGATGAGACTTTCTCACCTGTAGCGAAGCTAAAGTCTGTGAGGATTATGTTAGCAATCGCTGCATATTATGATTATGAGATATGGCAGATGGATGTCAAAACGGCGTTCCTCAATGGAGACATTGATGAAGAGTTGTATATGATGCAACCCAAAGGTTTTTTTGATCCTAAAGATGCTAACAAGGTATGCAAACTTCAAAGGTCCATTTATGGATTGAAGCAAGCATCCCGAAGTTGGAATCAACATTTTGATAAGGTGATCAAAAGTTTTGGTTTTATACAAACTTATGGAGAAGCTTGTATTTACAAGAAAGTGAGTGGTAGCTCTGTAGCATTCTTAATACTATATGTAGATGACATATTGTTGATTGGGAATGATGTAGACCTTCTTAATAGTGTCAAGGAATATTTGAATAATAGTTTTTCAATGAAAGATCTTGGCAAAGCAGCTTACATATTGGGCATAAAGATTTATAGAGATAGATCGAGACGTCTAATATCATTGTCACAAAGTACTATTTTGGACAAAGTTCTAAAGAGGTTTGGAATGGAAGATAGCAAGAAAGGGTTCTTGCCCATGTTGCCCTATACGACGTTGAGTAAAACTCAAAGTCCAACAACGGCGGAAGATAGAGAAAGGATGAGTAAAACTCCCTATGCCTCAGCCATAGGATCTCTAATGTATGCCATGCTATGTACTAGACCCGACATTGCATATGCTGTTAGTTTGACTAGCAGGTATCAAAGTGATCCAAGAGTGGATCATTGGACAGCGGTCAAAAACATCCTTAAGTACTTGAGAAGAACTAAGGATATGGTTCTTTCTTATGGAGGTGATGAACAACTCGTTGTTCATGGTTACACCGATGCTAGTTGGAACACCGATCCGGATGATTCTAAATCACAATCTGGATACGTATTTATTTTGAATGGTGCAACAGTTAGCTGGAAGAGTGCAAAGCAAAGCGTTGTGGCGAGATCTTCAACTGAATCGGAATACATGGCTGCTTCGGAGGCTTCACAAGAAGCGATATGGATTAAAGAGTTCATTACAGAGCTCGGTGTGGTTCCAAGTGCGTTGGACCCAATGTCTATCTACTGTGATAACATGGGCGCGATAGCCAATGCGCAAGAACCAAGGTCACACAAGAAGCTGAAGCATATCAAGCTATGTTTTCATGCTATTCGAGAACATGTCCAAGATGGTGACATAAAGATTTGCAAAGTACACACAGATCTGAATGTGGCGGATCCGTTGACTAAACCTCTCCCGAGGGCAAAACATGACCAACACCAAACTGCCATGGGTGTTCGGTATATTACCATGTAATCTAGATTAGTTGACTCTAGTGCAAGTGGGGGACTGTTGGAGATATGCCCTAGAGGCAATAATAAATGTAGTTATTATTATATCTTTGTGTTTATGATAAATGTTTACATTCATGCTATAATAGTATTATCAAGGAAACATTAATACTTGTGTGATTTGTAAACTCAAATTGAAGTCCCTAGTGAAGCCTCTTCATAATACTAGCTTCTTGGTTAATAAATGATTGTGGTTTCCCTATCATGAACATTGAGATGTTATTAACAACAAGATCATATCGTTAGGAGAATGATATGATGGACATACTCCTATAGATAAGCGTAGCATAAAGATCAAGTCATTTTAATAAGTTCAATTGCTATATGCTTTCTGATACATAGTAACCTAATTCTGTTGACATGAGATCATGCTTATCACCATCACCAGAAGGATGCTTTTATGACATCAAACACCACACCGTAACTGGGTGGCTATAAAGATGGCATTGAGTATTCAGAAAGTATTGGTTGAGACACATGGATCAAGAGTGGGATTTTTCCATCCATATGACTGATAGATATACTCTGGGCCCTCTCGGTGGAATGTCATCCAATTAGCTTGCAAGCATGTGACTGGCTCACAAGGGATCACATATCACGAGAACGAGAAAAGAGTACTTATCAGTAACAAGGTTGAACTAGGTATGCAGAGATACCGACAATCAAAACCTCGGATTAGTAAACTATCATGAGACAAAGGGAAATTGGTATCGTATGTAAGTGGTTCATTAGATCGCAAAGTAATCGTAGAAATATGAGGGATCCATATGAATTTCCAGATTCCTCTATTGGTTATTGTTCGAAGAAGTGTCTCGATCATGTCCGCATAATTCACGAACCGTAGGGAGACACACTTAAGGATTCGACGTTGTTGAGTAGTTATGGAATGATGAGTAAGAGACCGAATGTTGTTTGGAGTCATGGATGGGATCCGGGATATCACGAGGAGATCCAGAATGGTCCAGAAAATAAGATTCATATAAGGAAAGTCATGTTTCGGGGTTGGAGAATGGTTCCGGTGTTTTTATCGGGAATGTTCTAGAAGGTTCCGGAATGTCCGGCACTGCAGAGGGGAAGGGTACATGAATGTGTCATAACAAGTTGGAATGGTTGCATCATGTACTAGGTGTCATCATTGAGCAAAATAAAAGGATAAATCAAATCCTAGTTTGAAAAGTCAAACGCCAATTTGAAAAGTCAAACGGCTATTTTGCTTGGTGGAGGGAGAGTAGGAAACCTACTTGGGGAGGAAGTCCCTCTCCCTCCACCGCCGACCAAGGAGGCCGAGTTGGGGAGGGACTCCCCTCCCCTTGGCCGCGCCCTCCCACCTATATAAGGAGGGGCAGGGCTGCCCCTCCAAGACCGACACCTTGCCCTCTCAAAACCCTAGCCCTAAGCCGCCAGCGCAACCACCTCCTGCTGCTGCCACCGCCTAGGGCAAACCCAAGCCGCCGACTTGGGCTTCCCCAAGCCCTAGCCGTCGGCCTAGCCCTCTCTCCTTGGTGCGTCTAAACCCTAGATCACCGAGGCCTCTCTCATAGTCCACCATACTCGCTCCGGCTTAAGGCGAAGCCCTGCGAGATCTCCCCTCTACTTCCGGTACCACGCCGTCGTGCTGCCGGAGTCGCGAGGAGAGTGCTACAACCTCCGCTGCCTACTGGAACAAGGGAGAGGAGGGTCTTCGTCGAGTACCGAACGTGTGACCGACTGCGGAAGCGCTGCCGGAACGCAGCGCCGGAAGGATCGTCTACACGATCTTGAGATCGGGAAGAGTACGACTACATCACCCACGAGAATCCGCTCTCATTAAACACTTTGGAATCTTCGAGGGTGAGTTATTCTATCGACTCGTTGCTACAATCTAGTAGATAGATCTTGGCTTGTTTGTTTGTATGCGTTAGAATTTTTTTTTTCCATGCTACGAACCCCTGCACACAGTTCCTAAGTTCTTCCTTACTAGCTCCGGCTTCATGTTTGACGGTGAAGAAGTACACGAAGAGGTCTAGCCTAGCTTTATCCCTAAGTATCCCTCGCAGAGCGCCGCATAGTTGCTAAGCACTGAGATACTATTGGGAGAAAGATTCTGGGGCTGGACTCTATAGTGATTCAAGACGGAGAGGAAGAAGTTGGAGATGGGAAGGGAGACGCCGCGTACCAGTTGGGCTTTGAGGTACACCTTTTTCTCCGGCTTGGGGAGAAGGTGTCACCTCGCCGGCCGCCGCCCGCCAGGCGAGCCCCTCCGTCGCAGGGAGGTAGCCTTCAACGATCAACTCTTGGATATCACGGTCAATGATGTCTGAGCCGCACCAGTCGCCCTTATACGAGTCCATTTCCTCCTCCAACGGCTCCAGCGCCGCTAGATTATGGTCGCCGCCGGTGGATTCGACCACCACCGAGACGGGGATAACCAAACCCTCTGGGGGCATGATGATGGAGCTCGCCAGCTTCGCCGCGGCTTCGCTCGGCGCCGCCATGGAAGGGGAAGTGCTGCTGCTGGCCATGGGGTGAGTACGGAGGTCACTGGTGCGGATTAGGGCTAGGGTTTTTCGAGAGTTTTCGCGGAGAGCTCGAGGAGGCACGCGCTGGAGGAAGAAGACGATGCGAGGAGAATGAGGTAAAAAATGGAAATTCCACCACGGTTACTATTTATCATCTCCAGCGTCAAGATTCGTGCAGCTTGATCGGACGGTTGCCGCGTAGACGACGTGTTCGCGAACGTGCGCGGAAATTTCGCCACGTCTCCAACCATCGCCGCCAACGGTTCGTATCGCTCGCGCGGGAAAATTGGACATGATTGCGTTCTCTGCATGTGTGAGTTATGAGGCGTTGCTGACCTAAGCCTACATCGTACTAGATGACATGGGTAGATGTCTGACATCACATTGGAAGATTCCGGCATGGACGGATCCAGTCCGACTACGGAAGAGTACGATGGAAGATTCAGCATTTCTCCGACTTACATATTGAAGACGGAGAAAGCCTTGCAGGGTTCTTTGGGAGGACTACAAGATATTGCTTGACGATTTGCCGACATCCATCTAGATGGAGCATTCCACACGAAGAGGCAAGACGGCGCAAGATCTCGGAGTTCTCCAGGGGCTGCTTTTGGGGATATGCTATATGGGTATCCTCATAGCATGTCTCCTATCCGGATAACCCGGGTGGCCCACAGTTGGTAGAATGGCCTATGGCCTACTGGGCGGCCCAGTTAGATGGATCCAGAAGGGAGGCCCATGCCGGATAAAGGAAGGTTACGGTTGGAGTCACCGACGTACCCGGACCCTTGGAGTGCAAGATACACAAAACTAGTAATAGACGGTGTAGGACTTTGTGACCTGTCCGGCTAGGACTTTTCCATGTAACCCTAGGACCTGGCGACTATATAAGTCGGGCCTATGGGAGCCTTTAGGGCACAACTTCAGACAACCTAGTATCGATTCATACAACCTCGCACAGCGAACCTATCTCTGTAACTCGGCGTATTAACCTTATAGTGATTTATAGCAGGAGTAGGATTCCGCCACCGTTGTGGGATCTGAACTTGGGTAAGATGTGTTACCTCGTACCCATCAACCATCCGCCTTCCCCCACGTCTCTAAACACGCACTGTGAGGACCCCTCCATGGCGTACACGTCGGCAATACCACGACAGTCGACATGTACATTGACTTGCATGCCATTCGGGTTCACTAAACAGCTACACTAGCTTAGTAAAGTAAATTACATAGAAAATCTGACACGCTGCTCGTTATATAATAAAATTACAGCACCTAGGCTCCAGCAGGCTGACAAAATAGTGATTCGCAGATCACGTATGGATTACACACATCACATGCACATAAGCCATACCATTCACAACTTCCTTCAAAAACAACTTATGCATTGATACGACATCTACCGGTGTTGTGAAACTCGCAAAGACATCTAAGGCACTACGACAGGGTGAAGCCGGCGGTTTACCCCGATTGCGAAAACCGACCGGTAGGGGTATCTCGTTCAAACTCCTTTGACCTTCGATCACTGTATCTGGATTTACGTGTCATAGTCTACCCCGATGGCAGAAACCGACCGGTAGGGATATGTCGTTCTACGACCTCAGCAGTATGATCACGGAAATCAGATCTACTATTCTCCGAGTATAAAACCGATCTATCTCATAGATCGACCACCAAAACAGCACATAGATCCAGTCTACAGCCAACGACATATCACATATGCGAGATCTCGAGCCTAAAACCAGAAGCTATCGCTCTGATACCACTGTTGGGCCACGCAGAGATAAAACAAAAACAATTTCCTCTAACATGGTGATCCCAAGATCTAGCTGAGGTAGAAGGCCACGAGGATTACCACTAGACGCGCGGTTGCGGATTACTGATGAAGCACGTCAGTTGATGCAGTGTAGTCCTCATGATCTGATCTGATCACGATCGTCCTGGTGCTGATCGTATAACACCTCTGCTGGTATCCACACGTACAAGGGGGAGCACCAACGGCAAACTCCTAGGTTCGATATGACGGCTGGATTACTGTGGAGCTAGGGTTTCCAACGCATGGAATGACCTAACCGATCAACCCTCCTGGGTTTCTGCCCCCACTATATATAGGGAATGACCATGGGCTCCACTCACTCGTGGCCCATTCACTAAAGCCCATATAATACTAGTCACCATGAGTCCAACTCACAGACTCAGTACAAATCCGACTTGGTCCAACCCAACCAGATTTCCGGTACAGATCCAATTCGAACTTGCTCCTGCTCTTAAGTGTGTGACCCCGCAGGCTCATGGCTACTTGGACACGATTGGAGTCCGACTCTCAATTGATCAATCGGTAGCGGATCCTAGCAGAACGTGCCAACTCCCAAGTACCAAAGAGTCATGACAACTTTCCTTTCCAATGCGACTTGCGTCCGAGTCTCTTTTGACTCACGATATACCTTGTCAGACTATAGGCGAATAACTATCATCCCTTAAATAGTCCGACTCTCTTCTCGATCCGAGATAAGTGATTCATCCGAATAACTCTTAGACGATCGCCTCAGTTAACACTTAACTGAGTCATTCATGGCCATGCTTTCCAAATCATATCATTCGAGAGGGCCTAGAGAATATATCTCCAACTAGAAGGGCAAAATCCCATCTTTGTTATTCACATCACGCAGCTTGATTCTCAGTCGGCCCAAACTCTGTCTTTATAACTGCCCAGTTAAGGATTAGCGTTTGACGGAACCTAAGTCGATGATCCTCAACTTGGACTATGCAACAACCTCAGGTCTAAGGATTACATTGATTGAGATATACAAATGACAATTTGTTCGTTGTACCTCAATATGGGTCAATCTGACTCGCTAAACTCTTTAGCCAAATCTGTGTAAGTCAGAATAGCATCTCCATGCCCATGACAATTTAAACCAAGTCATCGACCAACTTTCACATTGGTCTAAGTTGTGTGTCCAGCACAACCTCAATGACCAAGGACATTTAGTACAAACAACATGAATGTATAGTTCCACAACTGAATCACATATTCAATGATACACATCAGATGTTAATACAAGGACAACTTAATATCTTTATGAATACAATGGAAAATATCATCATACATGATTGCCTCTAGGGCATATTCCCAACATCACCGCCTCCCGATTAGCTTCTCCTATTTACACCGCTCTTCCTCGCCTCCAAATTTCACGCCACCATTTCTCCCCTTTTTGATCTCTCCCTCCAAATCCTCTTCTTCACCGATGAGTAGGTAAACGGCGCCTCCTACTTCGGTGGATCGAGTTCATCTCCAGAAAGTCTTCTTCCTCGGCTATCTCTGACATGTCTTCCTCATCGTCCGATGTTGAGATCACTGTAAGAGACACCTAACCCTAACTCTCTAAGTTTAGATCTATTCACATGTGGTCGCTCCTGGTTGATCTGTTCGCATGTGGTCACTCCTAGTTGATTTGTTCGCATTTTGTATTATTCATGATGTACTGTGAGGATTTTCATGTGTTATTGCTAGGTTCGATTACTGATCTTCTCTGCTTGTGTACTCCATGTATAAGCGTGATGGTTCGTATTAGGGTTTAGTGCTAAAAATATAGTTCTTGTACTGAACCCAATGTGTATCTCTATTGCCATAGGAGAAGGCCGCATCCCCTGATTTTTCGGAAACCTCAGTGATTCCCCTGCGTTATATGCCGATTCCTGATAAGGTGTGCAGAAAGAAGGAGCCCATGTCATGGCTAACTTCTATGTCCACCTTTGTCCTGAATATGGTTTGCCAGTTGATCCGGAAAGGGGGTTCAATTCATGGGGTCAGAGAGGCGGATATGTGATCGATTGCAGATGATCTCTTCAAGTTTTATGGACGGATAGTCACCCCGGCCCAGGTGTACAGCCACATGAGGCACTAGAGAACTAGGTGGGTTCATGTGCTCAAGATCAAAAGGCTTGAGAACGTGCACTAGGTTGAGGAGACATTTGATATCATGATGTATGACGAGCATTACTGTGCGCACATCAAGGTTCGATATATTTTCACCTGCATCAGTATATTAATGAGTAGTTGTAAAGGTCAAATATAAACTGTACATTTTGAACTAACTGTGTTCTCATGTAGGCTTAGCTGAAGGACACCGAGTTGATCAATAATCTCATTGGAAACTATGCTCAGATGAAGATGATCTATGGTGGTCGTATTCTCACTGCGCCCATCTCTTCGACTGCAATACACTGTGCTCTAAGCCACCTGATGGAGCACAGTGCATAGGCGACGAGATATCTTGCTATGATCCCTCGTGGCCTTACCGAGCAAGCACTACCTCCGAGCAAGAGACTGTGGTGTTCAACAAGGTGGTGGTAGGCGGTGTTGATGATGATGAATGGTGTATATTTTGCAGTAGCTAGGCCGATGAACTTTGGTTGTGGTAAACCTTGAACTTTGATCTATATATTTTGGGAGGTGGTATTTAGTTAAAACCTCTCTGTTTGTGATGACTTGTACTGTATCACGAACGATTTTTCGTGAACTCGTGCTGCAGCCCTCACGTCCTGCCTGATTATATGTCGATTCAGTCTTAATCTAATTGTTCTCTGAATTGTAATTGTCTGAACTTTGTGGTCTGCCATGTTGTTGTCATGGGTAAGCTCACCACACTAGCCAGGAGGTAAGGCTATCAGGAAGAATACAACTAGCCAAACAAGTACCAATTTACCGAAAACCAAGAAACATGCAAGCAAAAAATGGGGGCAGAGCTTTCCAACCATAGAGAAACGAGAATGCACTGAACCAAACGAAATGCCATTTAGACACGAGAGGTTGCATTGCCACACGAACTTTCGTGGAGGCATAATCTTCAGGTGCGCCATAAGTGCACGAGCAAGCAAACACGCCCTAAATTATTGTCGTGCATGTATATTTTGGAAGCTTGACCGTGTTTCTCTTATAAAAACTCCTTACGGAAAGATCTCTCTAAATGTTGTACGCCCTCCGTCTCAAAATATATGTCTTAGATTTGTTAAATTTTAAATAAATCTACACACTATTTAGTATATAAGTTCATCCTCCAATTTTAACAAATCTAAAACATCTATTTTGGAACAGATGAGGGAGTATAAATAGTCCGCCTTTAAAACTAGCACAAGGCCAACTGCTACATGACTGGATTCCTCAACGTTTCCTTTCCTTCTTGATTGGCCATCAACATCTGTAGCCCATCATTAGCACATCCAATTAACTTGCATTGCGTTTCCAGCCTGGCTGTGGGCCTTTCATGTTAGTTCTAGAGCAATGGCGTGTCAAAAAGATTCGCTAAATTGGTGTAACATTAGCCTAAGTTATTAAATTGTGTTATGAAATTTTACTCCAAAAAGAAACCTACCACCATGTAAATAACAATTTTTTAGATTAGATACATGAATCGTTAAACTCTTTAAATAGGTCAAGGTAGAACATTAGCAAATTCACTGAGAATGCACTCACTGCACTCATTCATTTAGGGTTTCAGATCAACTTATAGATTAAGTACTTCCCCCGTCTAGAAATAAATAACTTGGGTTTGTTAGATTTGCATGTACCTACACATGTTTTAGTGTATAGATACATTTAAATCTAGATAAAACTAAGTTGATTATTTCTAGATGGAGAGAGTACATATTTTGAAACTTAGTTTTCAATCTTCGTATTTTTTTGTTATTTCTTTGCATATCACAATCATTCATATTTATGTTTTAAACTTCATATGTACATTCCCTACCTAAATCCATTATTTAAGTGCATGATTTCTTTCGGAATTATTAAAACTTTTAAATACAATTTTTTTGCGTTGTAAAAAACTTGACTTTTTCTTGGTTTTTCTTGCAGGCCCTCCTGGGCTCTCTCCATTGGCTGCCCAGTTGGGTTCAGCCGTAGCCCGGTTCCGTAAATTCCTCCTAGCAAATCTACTCGGTACAACAGCCCAATTCTCGTGCAAGAATCACAACCGCAGATGGCTCGTCCGGCAACCCTCCCCATGTCTCGAACATCTCGGTCCTTTTCAGTTTCTTTTCGGCTCCCGATTACAACATGGCAACAATATTATTGCCGTGATGCTTCCTTCCATTTAAGTCCCCGCCACGTTGGTTCATTTGATCATTTCTCGCCTCCTCTCCCGCCCCGGCTTACTTGCCTCCCTCTCGATCACAAGTTCTTCAGAACCTCCTCGCCACGACGTCTCGCAACACCTCACGCCCACGCGCAGATCGAGCAAGATCCAACGTAGGATCGATCCATGGAGATCGCCACGCCGCCGCCGCCGCCGCCGCCGCCGCAGGAATTCCGCTTCGACAGCGCACTCCTCGACGACGCCTACCACGCGGACTCCTCGCCCAGCAGGAACCCCTTCGCCTTCGCCCCCGCCGACGACGCCAACCCGTTCCTGGCCACCGCGCTGACGGCGCCCCCCTCGCCCAACCCGTTCGGGCTCCTCCCACCCGACGACGCGGCTGGTGGCGACCCCTTCGACCTCTTCCAGCACTTCGCCAGCGCCCCCGCCAGCCCGGCGCGCGTCGCCGCCATATACGCGCAGTTCTCCGGCGTCCACGACGACGGCGCCGATCGCGACGACGACAAGCAGGACGACAGCTTCCAGCCCCGCGCGTCCTACTCCACGCGCACCGTCGCCTCCGCCGTGCCGTTCGACTGGGAGGAGAGGCCGGGAAAGCCGAAGCACGGGTACGCCTCCATCGGCGCGACGGTCGCCGGCGGGGACGGCGAAGCCGCGGACTTCGACTTCGGCGTCCTCCTCGACCGGGGCGCGCAGAAGGCGCCGGCGCTGACTACGTCCGACCAGCTCTTCGACGAAGGCAAGATCCGGCCCCTGAAGCCGCCACCGCGCCTGCTCGACAGCGGCAGCGTCGGGTCGTCGCCGCGGTCGGCGAGGTCGGCGAGGTCCGCGATGTGGTCTCCACGTCTACGTGGCATAGGCGGGCCCGGACCCGATTTCGATCCGTTCGCCGCAGCCATGGCGAACGCGTCTAAGGCGCCGGCGCTATCCCCTCTCGGCGCGGGCGCGGACGCGGCCATCGACGCCGGAACAGACACCGTGCCCATGAGCCCCGAGCCCGTCGCGTCGCCGCGCTCCGTCCCTCCGACCGCGAGCAACAGCGGCGGGAGGAAGAAATGGCGGCTCAGCGACCTGCTCCTGTTCCGGAGGCTGTCGGCCAAAGGCCGCGCCAGCGGCAACATCAGCAGGGAACCGGTGTTCAAGTACTCGCCGGTGCAGCACCTCGGCATGCCGGTCGAGAAGACAGCCGCGGAGCCCGTGGGTGTCGGTGGCGACGCGTCGGCGATCGGGAACAAGCAGAAGCAGCAGCAGAGAAAGTACGTTGACGCGGCGCCGGGCGCAGGGGACGGCAGCAGCGGGATGGCGGCCGCGAGGCAGAAGCATAGCCTGATGGGGTGCGTGCGGCTGAACCCCGGGCTGCACCGGCTAGCCAAGGGCCTCAACGTGTCCTCGACGTCGCACTTCGGCCGCCACGCCGGCGCCGCCAGGTCGGCGGCCATGCACGGGTAGATTACAACGCGTGCAACTGTTACTGCCCTGGCGTGAACATTTTTTTTATCTTTCTCCAGCATTTTGTTACCTTTGTCTACATTATTTTCCTTCGAATACTGTACGACGCGATTCAGAAGAGATTTTGTAATAACAACTGTTTTTAGTTACTGTGTTTCTTCTTTTAAGTACGTACGAATGTTCCGTTGATTGGCACTACTACGAGTTGGTAGTGCTAGTCATGTCGTGCTCGTTTGCTGTTAAGGTAGCGCTAGATTCGCAGGATTGGTTTGACTAAACTGAAGTCGGTGATGGCTGCCCCGTCGGCGAGTCAATAACAACGTGAGGATGATGCCTCGCTGCAACTCCAAGGCAACGCAAGGCAAGCCATGCCATGCACGAACAGATATCCCCCTGAGGGCCCTGACATACGCGCCGGACATTTCCCCCACGCGCGTGCGCGACGGCCACGTGCGGTGCATCTTCTGCAGAAGGAACAATCAGGGTGCATGAGGCGATTCGCGCACGACGCCGTTGGTGTCGGACAGGGCGTGTCCGGACGCTGCGGCGCCGCACCGCGGACGACAGGTCGTTGCCGCCCGATCTCGCGGCCAGGTGTTTTTGGGCTATGCTACACAGTGCGCGGGCACCATTTGGCGCTCCGCGGTGCTCCCCCGTTCGGACATGTTTTTTGTTAGAAAAAGAAAGTTTGGCTCCCCCCATACGTTTACTAAAAAGGAAACAGCTCACATGTGATCCTCTGGGTTTTGTCATGACGCCCGAATACCGAATAGAAGAGTCAGCCATCAGGTTTCTCCATTGCCAATTCTATCCAGTATAGAAAATTAATCTTGTAGAAGACTACAACCCAACCAAGCGCCATGGATCTATGTGGAAGTTTGGACCCTCCAGAAAACAACATCCCACTTGACCCAGATCCACCTGACCCCGATCCACCAGAAAACTACTTCTCTGTTCATGGAACACTGTAAAAACTCCCGGAGAAACACATAGAAAATTCACATTGGCCTGAATCAGAAAGTGAGCTCAGGTAAAAAGTTAGCCCCTCTCTCTTCCTGTCCCCATGTCATGTCCCGTATTTCTTACTTCCTTCAGATTTTGATATGTGTATTCAGAGAACATAGAACACAAAGAAATAACCTGATGAAAGAAGCATTTAATTAAATAAAAAACATAATGCATCAAGCCCGGCTAAAAAAAAGTTACTGGCCACCAAAACCACCCTCCCACTAGAAACACTATTCTTTATAATCATAAGCTGGAACGACCGGGTTGGAAAAAAATATGCAGCAATCCAATCTATTTGCATGCACTTTTGAGCAACATAGAAAAAAATTACATTGACCTTTTTTTGTGAAATCCTTATAGTTAGTGCTAGTTTTACACTCATGGGAAGTAACTACCATGATGATTCAGGTAAAGAAGATCAGTTGGATGCAGTCATCGCTGAATTTTTTAATTTGCACGAAAACAGAAGATCGCTATCTATCCTAACTGATTATGAGTTTGACCACTGTAACTTGAGGATTTGTCCAAACATTTGTTTCATGCATCAGAAACAAATGAGCAAAGAAAACATCAGTGTGTAGATGTATCATATTGTGATATGGAAGCTTATCTTCTGAAAATTACATCAAGTGAGAAACTTTGCATATGAAAGTTACAGTAGAAATGAAGCTTAAGTCAAGCGATTAAAATAACTTCATCTTCTGAAAATTACATCTAATGATAAATTTTGCATTATGGAAGTTACATCCCCATCTTGGAAGACTTATATATTAGATGTAGTACTGTGCACAAGTTGCAGTCCAGTCATCTAGACTCAAAAGTCACATTTTGTTTGAAGTAGTACTGTGCAAAGATACATCCATGTTTGATATGAGAAAGAAGCTTGATGTATAAATTCAGACAAAAGAAGAAAGGATGTAATTTTAACCGATGCATATTAATAAAATTTGATTTCAGGGGATCTAAACACCCATGAGCCCCCTATTGTACATGAGTAAGCAACTAGTCCCATCAAGTTCAATTTCAGGGGATATACACAAAAAAGTTAGTAAAACATACAAGCTAGATTCAAAAAGTTACAGGTTAGATTCAAAAAGTTACTGGCCCATATTAACAAAATTTTGTTATTACTACTTACATGCTAGATTCAAAAAGTTACAGGATGGATATTAAACTTATAGGCTAGATTCAGAAAGTTAAAGGCTAGCGATATAACAAAGTTACAGGCCATTTATAAAAAGCTATAGACCTCATGCTTAAAAGTAACATCATGTGTAAAATATTACAGTCCATACACCAAAAGTTACGTGCTAGGATGAATTAGTGGCCTGTTCATCTAAAATGCATCAAAATAGTGCTAATTTGGACATGATAGTTACATCCTAATCTGGATTAGTGCTATTTTGAACATGATAACTGCATTCTGTCACACATACACAGTAGCATAAGCATCACCAACATCACCATCCCCATAAGTCAAAAAATTCAGAGAACAAAAATGGAGAGGAAACTCTCATGCATGTAACAAAGTTCAATTCCAGGGGACCTACATGACTAAAAAAAACTAAAAAACTTATGTACATGTAAATAGGGATTCAAGTGTTTCATAATTAAGCAAACTAGTACTAAGAAAATTTTATTTCAGAAGATCTACACGCCTGTAATCCCCCTATTGTACATGAGTAAGCAACTACTCCCACCAAGTTCAATTTCAGGGGATCTACACCATGTCCCTGCTGTACTAAGCAAAAGCTAGTGGACAAAGAAATTTCACTTGGATTTCAGAGAATCTACATATCCATGACCCATGTTGTACACGTGGGCAGCTAGGGATGCACATGAACACTACAACCCAACTAAACAGGGCACGGCCAGGGAGCTCCGATACGATAATGTCGGCGCAACTACGGTAAATGATAGGAGATGGAGAACAAGGTACTCACGCGGGGCGTACACAAGAATCTGGTACGGACAATGCTCTCCGACTTCCTCTTCTCTCAGCCCAGCCCAATCGACCAGATCACCCCTTTGGTGACGACGATGGAGCCTTGATTTGTGGACATAGATGCATCCTTAACATACTAGGTATCTCCACACAGTAAATTGCATCATACATAGTGTTGTTTCTGGTTTTTTGGATCCCATTTATGTAACTATTTGAGCCAAAACTACATGGTTTACTACTGCCTATTCTAAAAAGAGAAACGATCTCATGCAACAATATCATCACCGTGACTTTTACAATAGCACCACCGTGAATACTAGACCAGCACCACTGTCACTACTAGACCAACAACACCGTGACTAATTTAGGGGCAAAAAATCAATTTCGGTGAGCAAAACAGCAGCCTCCGAAGCAGCAACAACAACAGTCAAAAGAGATTGAAGTGCTTACCAGCTTAAAATAATCAATGGAAGTGTGCCGTGTTTTGAACCCAGCACCACACCTCTGATGCTCTCTTGCCGGCATCACCCAGCACGGCCACCACCGGACTCAGGCACGTCGATTCACGAGGCCATGCCACCGCATCTCCTGACCGACTCCTCTCACCAACTCTTCCCTTGTACGTGTCGATTTGCAGGGCGATGACACCAAAGGACCCAACTCACCACGACCACCCCTCCTCGGATGCGTCGACCTGATCGCCCGTGCCGTCGACGCACCTCCACCACTGCTTCAACCAAGCAGGCAAACCGCCCCCAGATTCCCGTCGGACCACACACCGCCGATGAGGCAGATCAAACAGGAGATCGGTGAGGGGGGATTGAGGAGAGAGGAACGGTCGGAGAGGAGCTCGCGTCTGAACAGTCGAAGGAAAGGGAGGATAGGGACGACAACATCTATCGTTTTTCTTGGAGGCTTGTGATGCTTTGTCCGGGCCGTTCAATTCGGATCGGACGCTTGCCAGAGGTGAGCACCATGAAAGATAAAACCGAGCCCATGCAATAATTAGATTTCGCGTTTTTCAACGGCCTGGGGTCCAACCATCGCTCTCTTGCCGACCAGCATGGTGCTTGCTTTGCTCCAACAAATAATCCGGCCTTATGTTGCCAATAACATATGTAGCCGATTTTTGCAAGCAGTTAGGACAAGTGGACAAGTCTTATGTGCTCAGCACAATAATAAGTAAATCAACACATAGAGACACCAATCCTTTTTCGTGAAAAACCTCAGAACTTGAGAGAAAAAATCACAGGCCTAACCCATCCATTTTTTTCGCTTACAATTTGTTATTTTCTAAAGAGTACTAGAGGATCTCATACATCAATATGTCACAGATCCTGGATGCCGACAACAAGATTTGGAACACAAGAGCTAGATATTGGAACAATCTACTAAATATGGTGGAACCAAAACTTGAAGGAGACAAGGTAGTGGATCCGTGTAGAGCCTGGTGCTTGATTTAGTTTCTTGCTTCAACTTCTTCTTCCTCCCTTATCTCTTGGTTTCCTTCTCCAATGGAGGCTAACTTGAGATTTTGTTACCATCTAGCGGTGGCTGGATCTCTCTCTCTTTCCTCGTATGTGCAATGTTCAAAATTATCCTTAGTCATAACCATAATGTAGTGAGATCTTACACCTATTTGGGCCACCTAAACTTTATATGTCTATCTCCTCACAACCCACATGATAAGGATACCCAACACCTTTGTAACCTGGTTACCGACAATACATGTTGATGTGAATCACAAGCTAAAAAAGTTGAATAAATCTTTTTTTGAATCAGGAGCTCTGTTGATAAATCAACGACATTAAAATCCTTAGCAAGGACACTATATAGGAAGGATTGAGTGAAATTAATCCATATACACCTCCTCCTTTGTGAACTATCTCTATGAACACAAATATGGGTTGCCTCATTGGTCGCCTGTTTACATTGATTAGCTCAAACTATACAAAAGGCCGCTAGTTATCTCCCTTCTCGGCAAATATTGGTGATAACGGACTTGTTGTTTTATGCTTTCTTCCAGAAGTTCACTACTTCCATAGCATATGTCTCAAGGACAACTTGTTAGAGACACATTATTGAGTGCTAACTGAATACCAACACATACAACTTCTATCTCTAGAATCAAGGAACTTGCTGCATGCTCAACCATAGAGCCTTGGATTTGAGAACTTCACCATTGTGGTCTCTCACTACTACCCCGACCAAGCGATCGTGTCGTTTAACATTGAATCTAGCATCAACGTTGATCTTGACAAAACCTTGACCATGGGGATTCCAGTGTACATGAGCCATGATAATCTTTGGTTTGTCTTTCTTCCCAGCTTGGTGCATGTCTATATATTTTTTCTGTTTCCCAACGAAATGATTACATGACCGACCTTCCTTCTCCATCGTCCCATATGACATTTTGCTCTGTCCAAGCAAAACAAACGTGACATAAGATGACACTCTGTTTGCTCCTCAATTAGCAGGTTTCATTCGATAAGGTCAGTAGGCCAGGAAATGGGATGTAACATTGGCACTTCAACAATTGTAAGATCTTGGTCAGATGCACTCAAAGAAGGCATGATAGGTAGTTTCTTTCGATGCACCACAGGTTTTGTCGAATCCTATCTATTCCATATGTTGGATTTTCATATTTTGTCAACATGGAACAAAATTGTTGATAGCTCTCCGCCAGAAGACCTCACCTTCATAGAGACGGGTAATATCTATAGCTTCTTCCAACAAAATGAAGATCTCACTTCCGAGGATGATGGATTATCATATTGTCGCTGGTGTGCAGCTAGCAGCTTGTATGTGTTCTTTTGATGCTTGAGTGAAGACCGCATAGTCGCCGGCAAAAAGTAAATGAGAGATTAGAGGAACATGAATAGAAACGAAAACCACATGATAAATACTAGGCCCGCTAAATTTAAGTAGGCTACTTAGACCTTCTGCACATAATAGGAATACATAAGAGAGATGGGATACCCTTGTTTAATACCCCATGTAGTTTAAAAAATCTAGAAACTACCAAATCACCCGCACCTAGAAAGTAACTGATTGCACACACTAAAAGGAATATGCCCGAGAGCCAATAATAAAGTGGTTATTATCTTATTCCATGTTTATTATAATTTTTTGTTTTTCATGCTATAATTGTATTATTAGGAAACATTAATACATGTGTGATTTATAAACAGAAAAGTTCCTAGTAATGCCTTTCTTCATACTAGCTTGTTCATTAACTGATGACCAAGGTTTCCTGATCATGAATATTGGATGTCATATAATTGGAGAATGATATGATGAATAGTCACCCGCAGTAGATGTAGCAATGCGATCATGTCTTCAAGTTTATATTGCTATCACATTCGTAGTAACTCAATGTCCTTAGACCATGAGATCACGTCAAACACTTTCATTGGAAGAGTACTTTGATTCCATCAAACATCACACCGTAACAGGGTGAGTATAAAGGTATCGTCGAGTACTTAGAAAGTGTTAGTTGATACTCATGGATCAAGAGTGGAAATTTTCCATTCAGATGACGGATAGATATACTCTGGGCCCTCTCCGTGATATCATATTGACATAGCTTGCAAGCAAGTGATTTGATCACTAGAATGTTATATCACGGGAACGAGAAAAAGAGTACTTATCGGGAACAAGATTAAACAAGGTATAGTTGATACCAAGTGATCAGATCTCGGAAAAGTAAAATATCATGAGAAAAAAGGAATTTGATTCCAACGAAAGAGGTTCGGACGATCATCAGATCTTCGTGTAACTAGTGGGAGTCATTATAGATCTCCAGGTCCTGCTAGCGATTATTGATTAGAGAGAGTCTCGATCATGTCTACATAGTTCTCGAACCCGTAAGGATACACACTTAAGGTTAGTCTAGGCATTTGAGCGGATAGGGAACACGGGGAAGTCAATGGACATCGAAAACAATTGTTCTGTCGCAGAAAATTATTCTACGGATATGCCAAAATAGTTTCGGGGTATCGAAACAAAGCAATGGATTAAAATGTTAATATGTTCATTAAATTGATTTGAATTAAAACAAGGGAATTAAAGTGCTTCAATGGAAATACCTTTGGTTTTTTTAGTGGAGATTGAATTTTGTGTGAGTGGAGTGTCCACCCACATGAATGAGAGGAGGGGAGGGGGCACCTCTTTGGCCGCCAGACATGGGAGGGGTTGCCCCCCTCTACCCTATAAAAGGAGGAGGAGGCCTCCCTCTCTCACACACTCTCACTTACCTCTCTCATATGCCCTTTGGTTGGCATCTTCTCTCCCTTGCTTGCCTTGCCCATTGACAATAGAAAAGGTGCTTGGCGAAGCCCTGCTTGAGATCTTTCCCTCCACCACCTCTACCATGACGTAACGTTGTTGGAGTTCCCGGGGGTCCGCTACTTCCACTGCCTAGTTGGAGCGAGGGTTCGGGAGTCGTTGGCACACCGTATGTGTGACCGAATACGGAGGCGCTGCCCATTTGTGGCGCTGATCATCTGCATGTCACTTTTACATATGATGTTTGTTTGCATCTTATTTATGCTTATGCCTAGCTTAGAACTTGGCGGTAGCATTATAGTATGATCCCTCCTTCTGAATATCAAGATAATAATATGTTCTTCCTTAGTATGCACTGTTAAGAAAGTTCGTCATTTCGAAGCACCACGTGATGATCGGGTGTGATAAAATCTACATTCGCATACAACGGGTGTAAGACAATTTTACACACCCGAGTACTAAGGTTCTTATTTGGCGAGTGAAAGGATACATATGTCTCCTAGAGGAGGGTTAATAGGAGATTAAAACTTTTCCTAGAGTGGCTCAACAAAGGCGGAATAAAACTAGGGTTTACTTTGTCAAGCACAACCTAGAACAACTAAGGTTCACCTATGTGCACCAAAAACTTATGCTAAACAATACAAGCAATAATGTGATAGCAAGATATAGATTACTTCAAGCCCGAAGGCTATCACAATGTAAAGTGCATAAATAAAGAGCTCGGGTATAGAGATAACCGAGGCACACGGGGACGACGATATTTTACCGAGTTCCTCCCAACATGGAGTACGTCTCGTTTGGAGAGGGGGTGGTATCTAACCACCTACGCCACAAAAGGCCTCCCTTATTCTCCGGTGAATCTCAACCCAACGGGATCGATCCATGCTTCCACTATCGGTGCACTTGTCGGTGGCAATCGGAATCTCTCACAAGGTTGGGGCACTTCTCCACAACTTAATTGGAGGCTCCCAACAAACGCCACAAAGGCCACAAGGTTGGGGCACTTCTCCACAACTTAATTGGAGGCTCCCAAAAAACGCCACCAAGGCCTCAACCTGCAACACAACAAACCGTCTAGGGTTCCAAGAACCCAAGAGTAAAAAGCTTCTTAACTTTCACTCACCAAGTCCTCCGAGGAGAACTCAAACCAATGCACCGAATGCAAATGGCAAGAACACCACAAAGGTGCTCGAATCCCTCACACTCAAGTTCCAACAAAGCTACTAAAGCTATTGGGGGAACAAGAGAGGAGGAATCAAAGAGGAACACAAAATCCCCCAAAATCTAGATCCCAAGGATACACTCACAAAGAGATGTTTTGGTTTGGTCAAAATGTGGATCTAGATCTCCTATCTCTTCCACTCAAATATGGGCAAGAATCATTGGAGGGATTGAGAGATAGCAAGCTTTGGAAGGTCAACAATGGAGGGGAAAACTTGCAAGAATAGTTGGGGAACCATTGGGGAAGAAGGCCCCTTAAATAGGTCCCCCCAAAATCCAACCGTTGAAGCCCAAAAACGCGAATCCCAGTACTACCGGACATTCCCGGTACTACCGGACATTCCCTGGGGATCCCAGGACGCCAAACGCACCTTATTCAGTACCAACCGGTACTAAGGGGCGGTACTATCGGACCCTGGTCCGGTACTACCGGTCATCCCTGAACAAAAACGGCCATAACTTTTGCATCCGGACTCCGATTTTGATGATCTTGGGATCGTTTCGAAGAGGAAAACAAGCTCTACAAGATCATGCAAAGAAACATAATAGTCCAGCAAGGGAGGATAGATCCAAATGACTAAAGGTTTAACCTCTCTCAAAAAGACGAACCGATAAAACCTCCAACATAAAAAACGTAATAGAAAATGCATATGAAATCCGTTTTTGATGAACTAGAGCTTGTCATCGAGATTAACACAAGCTCTAAATCCTCACATGAGTAAGAACCAAATAATGTAAGGTTTTACCTATTTCTAAAATACAAACGGTAAAACCTCCAAGATCAAAATGCAATAAGATATAAAAGGGAAGTCCAATTTTGATGAATAAGAGCTTGCTATGAACATTACCACAAGCTCTATATCCTCACATGGACAAGACCAAATAACAACCAAATACGATGATGCAAGTATGCAAAGGTTTGAGCTCTCTCCAAACGATGTGACCGAGTTACTCATTCGAGAGCCCCTCGTGATAGCACGACTATCTATCCTAAACCTGGTCTCCCACTAACAACATGAGACCGGCAAAAGGGAAAACCTATCAAGATTATACCTGCCTTGAGCATTCCACTTGAGCTCGATGTAGACGAACTTGACCTTCTCAAGATGGAATCCCTTTCCTAATTTCTCATCATCGATCCATGATCACCGAGGATGGCAAGCATCAAACATGAGATCTTCTATAGATGGCGCATTTTGAGCTTGCACAACACATCTTCTTCTCATTTCATCTATCTTGAAGCCAACACATGCTCTAAGCAATGCCAATGGACAATTCCTACAAGTACAACTTAATACACACATTAGTCCATAAAGATTGTCATTAATTACCAAAACGACACATGGGGGCCCACATGTTCTTTCAATCTCCCCCATTTTGGTAATTGATGACAATCCATTTAAGAGGGTTTATATAAGGAATATTAATGAATAAAATGGTAATACCAATATCAAATACTACATAAGTATGTGATATTGGTACCACCACAATATATAGAGCAAACTCCCCCACAGTACTATGCATCTGTGATGAACTTGAATTTCATTGCATATATTGCCAATCATTATCATTGGTGGAGTTTCCTTTATATACCACATGCAAAGCAACAACAAAGATGCAAGAGCATGGAAGGAAACTAGTTAAGAACAAACTCAAAGCATAAACCATTTCCCTTAAACCCTCTAAAACTTCTCCCCCATTGGCATCGATTGCCAAAATGGGTGACAAGTTCTAGAAGGCCAATATAGTTGTAAAGGTCCCAACCTTTAATAAGGTAGAGATCCCTGTGTTTACAATGCTAGTCCCTGGATCAATAGCTAGCATCCACAGTTAAGATGTAATATCAAGAAACAAAGGTCATAATACAATTTTATAACCAGGAATAAAGTAATTTATTACATCTTACATAGCTCATTTGGCTTTCTCATTACAATGCAACAGAATATAACAATAGCATGGGGTCCTTTATCTTCAAAGTGCCACAGGCAGCCATGTTGGTTGTAGACTTGTAATCCTAATCAACACACTTACATCAAACAAACCTGCAACATAATAAGTTGCAGCCACAAGGGTCAATACATTTGAATTGTATTGACAAGTTTCACTACTATGTAGAAATAAGAGGATCCTAAAATTACATGCATATTTGGCTAAGTAGGGTTTTAGGCTCATTTGCAGAAAGCAGTATAATTTATCCTATCTTTTCAAAATAGTTCTGATCTTTTGAAAAATCTTTCTGAGCTCCTTGGTAAACCCCAAGTGCTTCAAGTCTCTTGTTGTCACTTTCAAGTTTTACTTTTAGAAATTGGAATGTCGAGATTTCCCATAGCTTCAGGCCTTAGTTGCTCAGTATTGTCCATAACCGGGGACACGTCTAAGTACTTAGATTTTTATCTTCTGCAGAAGTTGTACACTTTACCCACATGACACAATCTCATCTTGTTGCCACCAGTGGCCACTGGATAAGTACTCACCAAGATGGAGTACTGGCAGATTGAGAATGTGACGAAGTCTTTCCATAGGGTCCTCCCAATACACAATGCTAGCTTGTCTTCAGGCACCAATGTAGGGTTCCAAGTTCCCTCATTCCAGTAACCTGAAGAGGCCAATGCATGGGTCTTCCACTATGTAGTTGACTAAGCCAGTGCCCATTTAGCATGTGGCTGTACACGGAAGCCACTGTACGAGAAACATGTTCAATCTCTAAGTCCCTGGGTGGTTTTCTTTTAGTGCACATACAAAAAGAGACTGCCATATAAACATGGTTACTTTTGTGGCCACCTTGTCCAAAACTTGAGTATCCTTGTCCACCCAGGTGGTTCATTGAGTACTTGTTTTATTATATAAAACATAAGTATTTTCAATACTTCTCATAATCTCAACATGTATCCTTTCTCAAAATACATAGCAGGGCTAAGCATATTACAACTACATTGTTTTCACTAAGGAATGTATAAGGGTATCCTATTAGGATTTAGCATAGCAAAATATAGTAGTCCTTATCATGCATGTTTCAAAATCCACTAAGTGTAATGAAAATAGTAGGACATGGATGATAGTGTCACTTGCCTTTTTGGTATAGGATGTTGGTTCACTTCTTGATCTTGCTAATATCACACTCTTCTAACTTCACTACAAATAAATCAAGCAAACATAGATTCAACTGGCATTCCAACCAATATTCAAACAATCTATCACACATAAAATAATAGAAGCAAAGTCATGCATGCAAGCATGCAAAAGTTAGTTTTATTTGCAAAGGTGGTTTCTACTAGGCTCTAAACATTGTAAGGTTCTAAGTGGTCGTTTTATAAAGCGGCAAAACCATTTGCAAAAGGGTTTTATCTATAAACCATTTTTAAATCAAATCATTATTTCATGTGGTGAAAATGCTTTTGGTGAAGCAATAATTTTTATATTGTTCACCAAATAAGTTGTTAATTCACAAAACTTGGTGTTTAGGGTCAGTAGGTTTGAATCAAAACATTTTCCAAAGGTTTTTCTCAAAAATCATTTCCATATCAAAATCAATATTTTTATTTGATTAGAAATGAGCTAATTCAATTATTCAATCCTAATCTTCACAAAATACATTTTTAAATCCATAAGTTGGTTCCTAAGGTCAGTAGGTTCACAACAAACCATTTTGCAAAGATTTCAACCCCAAAATCATTTTGGAATAAATTTTATATCCTAAACAAGCATACACAAGTTTCTGCAAATTCAACCAATTTATCAGAAGCTTTTTACTAAACAAAGTGCATGTTTGGCTAGGGCTTGTTTTTCTGAATCCATTGATATAAAATTTGCAAATTTTGGACGTGTGGATCAAAAGTTATGAGGTTTACAAATTTGCATATCAATCTGATTCAAAAATCTGTTTTAAATCAAACTAGTGCCACGCGGCGTGATATTACTGGCTGATACCGCTTCGGGTGGATTGAGCTCTCTGGACCACTGGATCTCATTTAAATCATACGACTCAGATGCGCTCATACCCCTTCGTCTAAATCTATTCCTAGCCGCAGGATTTACATCTAACGGTCACAGACGTTGGGTCTAAGTTTGGCGGTGCTGCGCGGCGGCGAGCGGCGGAGCACGCTCTTGCGGTGGCGTCGCGGTGATTCCAGGAAGCAAAGAAGACAGGGAAGTGGCTCACCGTGTTCGCGTGACCGAGGTGAAGCTCGAGGTGGTGCTGGTCTGGCGAGGGGCGCGCTGGAGCGGAGGGGATTGCTCGCCGGAGACGATGGCGGCGTCAGGCGGTTCTGGAGGTCGTCGAGGATGGGGCTGCAGGTCGCGCCGAGGCAAGGCAGGGGCACAGTTAGACGCGGGTTGCGATTCTGATGATGTGAGCATCAATAGGAGGTGCCGGGGTGGTCGAGACTTACCAGGGGGTCGTCGGAAAAAGAAACAGACGCGGCGGCGCGTTTGTGCTTGTCCTTGTCGACGCTCTGGGGCGAGCGTGGTTGAACGGAAAGCACAGGGAGAAGCGCCAGAGGCTGGGGATCACTCTCGCGTGAAGCAGAACTTGCGGGGGTGAGGGTGCTGGCCGGAATTCGCTGGAGAAGCTCGCCGGAGCAGTGGGGGTGTGGGGGCGAATTGGGGCAGCCTAGAGGCAGAGAGGAGGGGCTGTCTGGGGGAAATGAGAGAGGGGAGGGAGGCGTTTATGCACGCGTG
Source organism: Avena sativa (assembly GCA_916181665.1). Taxonomy (NCBI): domain Eukaryota; kingdom Viridiplantae; phylum Streptophyta; class Magnoliopsida; order Poales; family Poaceae; genus Avena; species Avena sativa. The sequence continues at coordinate 132,136,174 of OV702298.1, forward strand.
GTCGCCGGGGGAGTTAAAGCCGCTATCAACGCGAATCAACGCCGGAGTTATTCAATTGCAACGGCAGGGAGGAATTGCCGCGGGTTGAAGACGACGACACGCTGGCGTGGGGCCTGCCTGTCAGTGAGGGAGAGAGAGGGAAAGAGGGGGCCACTCGTCTGTGACTGCGCGGGTGCGAGAATGAGTGGAAAACGATTCGCGCGTGGGGGTTTAGTTGGGCTGGACTAGTGGGCTGCTGGGCCAGATGAATTGGGCTGAGCTCGATTCATTTTTTTTGTACTGAAAGCTTTTCTTTTTCTAATTTGATTTTCTGTTTTGAAATTCAATCAAACAATTCAAACTTTCAAATCAATCAAACTTCCACCACACTTTGTATTGAGTTTAGTTCTGTTTAACAACAATATTCCAAGTCCCAAAATAAAAATAATATTTTTATTCTTTTAGGATCTATTTAATAATTAAATAAAATAGTCCTTAGTTTATTAGTTCAAATAGGATTTGATTATTTTAAAATTCTATTTGAAATCTAAACAATAACCAAACATTTCAGTAGGTTTTATTTAATAATGTAAAATACTTGGAAAACTTGTTCAAAATAAAATAACAAGTTTTAGTGTTTATTTGAAATGGGAAAAACCTTTACTTTAATAAAATTGGTTTATTAATAAACTCTCATTATTTTATTTAAATAAACCTTTACTCTTTTAATCAAAACAAAACATTCTATTTCAAAAGCTTGGCCAAGTTTTAATTTGGCTCTATAAAATAATCCTTATTTATATTTCTACCTTTTCATTTGAAAACCAAATCTTTTATTAAAAGATCCAAAAAATAGTAATTTCACATATTCAATATTTTCTTTATTAATTGTTTATCTTTTCAAATCCCTTTAGGATTTGTTTGATCAAATAGGTTTGAAGGTTTCCAATTGGAATCAAAAAGTTTCTTCTCACCCTGAAAATCAACAAAGTTTTATTTTATTTATTTATTTTTCACATAACAAGATTTGGAAAATCTTGGGATGTGACAATAGTGATAAATCCTCCAAAGGTGTGCATTCGCACATATCCAATGATGAATACTTGGGAGTAAGTAGAACTATATCGAGGACCCAAAGATTTCCAAACGAAATAAAAAGAAGAGGCATCAACAAATGATGCAAGCAATTACAAGGTTTGACAAACCAAATGAAAACAACAAATGAGTTCAAATGGAAATAACAAGATATTATGAAATGAGCAAGAGAGTGCTTTAAATAACAAATAGAGAAGCTCCTCGAGATTTGTGCATAATTCAAAATAAATGCATTAGAATACATATTGCACAAATATGGAATCCTCGCTCCCCCATAAGCATTTAAAACACAATAAATGAAAGATAAAATAAATGCGTAAATAAAATAGAGAAGCTCTCCAAGATTTGTGCACACTTTAGAATCGTTGTATTTCAATACAAAAATGCACAAATATGGAATCCTCACTCCTCCATAAACATTTAAGGCACAATAAATGAGAAAGAACACAAATGAGCATTATTAAATGAATTAGATGAGATCCCCAAAGATAATGCACCAATTATGATAATTGCATTTGGGAAAAAGGTGCATAATCATGGAATCCTCACTCATCCAAGTTCATTTAACAATATAAGGCATGAGAGAATAAATATGAGTGCCCAAAGATGCAAACAAGAGGAACAAGCACTCATAGGCAGTTAAATTTGGAAGCTACCGAAGAATCAAAAGGAATAGAAAGGTGGTCTCCAAGGATTAAAAATCAACTAAAATTATCTTCTCATATGTGTATATGTATCTAAGTGGAAAACATCACAAAGACATATGCCAACAAAGAAATATGCACACATAAAGAAGATATACAAGAAGGCATCTGAAAAGTATAATGAAGTCATAACATATATCAATTAGATTTTTGTTTCAAGGCATGGCCAAGGGCTCAAATATAGCTTATTGTACATTAATGAACTTCAAACACCAACACACTACATATATTACAACTATCACCAAGGGAAAAGGAGAAAGTTGGCATATATGAAGAAAGGAAACAAGTATCACGAGAAAGAATATACTAGCAAAATCTCACTATTGCACATGAGAGAAGTTGAGGAAGGATAGGCAATAAAATTGCTAGATTGACATATTTAGGATTAGAGGATCATATGAATGATTTTGTATAGTCCCAATTATATGCATTCATCTCAACTTATACACCTATACAAAAGAGAGTTCTCTTAATACCATGGCTAGAGATACAAAAAAATATAATAACAAAAATTCATGCCAAGATGCAACCTACAAAAGGTTGGAAGCAAGATAAATATGCATGAGCAAGAGATACTTGTTAACGATATATAATTGGTAGGATGTAGAGGATATGAATTCATTGATCATCCTATAGCTTGCCTCCAATTTTCATTAATGCACCACTTCTTCAAGATTTGAGAGACATGCATCCAATATATCTCCAATGTACCTAAAACACATTTAAGTACAAAATGGTCCCCAAACTTATTGGGTCCAAAGTAGTTAGTGCAACTACAATACATAGGAGATACTCCACATAAATATGTGCATATTGATATGAAATTGAATTTCATGCACAACTTAGCCGATGGGATTTGGTGGAGTTCCCCCTATATATTGGATCAAAGAAAGCAAGCATGCCATAATATAGATATGTAGTAAATATGCATGCACAAGGCTTTCAAGAACCAAAAATGAGATACAATTTGAATAAAAACACCAAGTAAACCGAGATGGCACACACAAGAGTGTGACAAGACAAGCGGTGTCCAAATTGTATCAAAGAACCAGTTCAACACATGAAAGATCATAAGTTCAAAAAATGAACTAGGAAAAAGCCAAAGAGAAAAAGATAGATAAAAATACAAATGCTCAAGGATTTATCTCATTCTAAAATGGTCAAAATGTGAAACAAGGAATGAGACAAAACCAACTCCCAAAAAGAGTAAGGTTCCAACTGTTGGAGATATGCCCTAGAGGCAATAATAAATATAGTTATTATTATATCTTTGTGTTTATGATAAATGTTTACATTCATGCTATAATAGTATTAACAAGGAAACATTAATACTTGTGTGATTTGTAAACTAAAATAGAGTCCCTAGTAAAGCCTCTTTATAATACTAGCTTGTTGGTTAATAAATGATTGTGGTTTCCCTATCATGAACATTGAGATGTTATTAACAACAAGATCATATCGTTAGGAGAATGATATGGTGGACATACTCCTATAGATAAGCGTAGCATAAAGATCAAGTCATTTTAATAGTTCAATTGCTATATGCTTTCTGATACATAGTAACCTAATTCCTTCGACCATGAGATCATGCATATCACCTTCACCGGAAGGATGCTTTGATGACATCAAACACCACACCGTAACTGGGTGGCTATAAAGGTGGCATTGAGTGTTAGGAAAGTATTGGTTGAGACACATGGATCAAGAGTGGGATTTGTCCATCCATATGACGGATAGATATACTCTGGGCCCTCTCGGTGGAATGTCATCCAATTAGCTTGCAAGCATGTGACTGGCTCACAAGGGATCACATATCACGGGAACGAGAAAAGAGTACTTATCAGTAACGAGGTTGAACTAGGTATGCATAGATACCGACGATCATAACCTCGGATAAGTAAACTATCGTGAGACAAAGGGAAATTGGTATCGTATGTAAGTGGTTCATTCGATCGCAAAGTAATCGTAGAAATATGTGGGAGCCATATGAATTTCTAGATTCCTCTATTGGTTATTATTCGGAGAAGTGTCTCGATTATGTCCGCATAATTCACGAACCGTAGGGAGACACACTTAAGGATTCGGCGTTGTTTGAGTAGTTATGGAATGATGAGTAAGAGAACGAATGTTGTTCGGAGTCTCGAATGGGATCCGGGATATCACGAGGAGATCTGGAATGGTCCGGAGAATAAGATTCATATAAGTAAAGTCCTGTTTCGGGGTTGGAGAATGGTTCCGGTGTTTTCGTCGGGAATGTTCCAGAAGGTTCCGGAATGTCCGGCACTCCGGAGGGGAAGGGTACATGAATGTTTCATAACAAGTTGGAATGATTGCATCATGTACTAGGTGTCATCGCTGAACAAAATGAAGGGTTAAATCAAATCCTAGTTTGAAAAGTCAAACGCCAATTTTAAAAGTCAAACGGCTATTTTGTGAGGTGGAGGGAGAGTAGGAAACCTACTTGGGGAGGAGTTCCCTCCCTCCACCGCCGGCCCACTTGGAGACCGAGTTGGGGAGGGACTCCCCTCCCCTTGGCGCGCCCTCTCCACCTATATAAGGAGGGGCAGGGTTGCCTCTCCAAGCACACACCACCACGCCCCGCAAACCCTAATCCTAGCCGCCGGCGCCGCCACCTCCTGCTGCCGCCACCGCCTAGGCAAACCCTAGCTGCCGTCCTTGCTCCTCCTTGGTGCGTCTAAACCCTAGATCACCGACGCTCTCTCTCATAGTCCACCATACTTAGAAATTGGGATGATGAGATTCTTGATAGCTTCCATGTCTTGATGCTCAAATTGTCCTTTACCAGGGACATGGCTAAGTACTTAGATTTTACACTCTGCAGAGGTGGTGCACTTTCCCCACAAGACTTGGTTTCACCAAGACAAGATCTTTTAGAAGCCTTCCCTTAGACCAGAATGGACGCGTTCCAACCTATCATTCCCCTACCACCAACTGTCCATTTGGCTAAGTTCTTGCAACCTATATGATCCAGGCAGAGCCCATAATGCCATGTGGCTGCACTTGAAGCTTCTCAACATTTGACATCTCAAATCTCTTTGTTCCTGGGTGGCCATCCACAAGTGAGATACACAAGGTAAACCATAGAAATGGGCCTTGTGAACCACTCAACACAAACCATCCCTTCCATTCCACCCAGGTGATTCATTCACTTAGTTGTTTTATTAAACAAAACTCAAGTCCTCAGACTTAGAAATTTTTCCATAGCATGAATATATATTCCACCCTTGTTTTCTACTAGCTAAGCTAAGCATGATAGTAGTAGTAATCTTAACTTAGGAAAGTTTTACTAAGGTTTCATATACTAGGATTTCCCATAGCATAGTTTATACTTAGCAAAAATTCCATGCAAGTCTTGCTTAGAAATATCACTAATGCATAGTGAAAATAATGGGACAAAGTATGAAGCATCACTTGCCTTTTTGGTAGAGGGTATAAGTTCACTTCTTTGATCTTTGCAATGTTCACACACTTCAAGTCACTACAATTCATTCAAGCAAACAATATTTCAAACTACCATTCAAGCAATTCAACACATAAAATAATAATAACAAAACAATGCATACAAGCATGCTAAGGATTGTTTAATTTAGAGAAGTGGTTTCTAATGGTTATTAAACATTTGAAAACACCTAATGGCCATTTTATAAAGTGGCAAAATCATTTGCAACAGATTTCACTCCATAAACCATTTTTAGACTAAGTCATTATTTTATGTGGTGTAGAAATGCTTTTATTAAGGCAAAATTCTATAGGTTTCACAAAATATGTTTTCAAACCATATAACCTTGTGTTTAGGGTCAGAGTGTTTATTCCAAAACATTTCTCAAAGGTTTCCTTCCAAAATCATTTTTATTAATCAAACCATATTTTTATCTGACTAGAAATGGTTTAAATCAAAGATTCATTCTTTTGTTTCACCAAATATATTTTTGAAACCACAATTTGTTTCCTATGGTCAGTAGGTTCAAAACACACCATTTGCAAAAGATTTTATCCTCAAAATCATTTCAAAACAATTTTTATATCCTAAACATGCGTACACAAGTTTCTGCAAAAACAAACATTTTAACAGAAGCTTTTTACTAAACAAAGTGCATGGTTGGCTAGGGTTTGTTTTTCTGAATCCATTGATATAAAGTTTGCAAAATTTGGACGTGTAGATTTGAAGTTATGGAATTTACAAAATCACATATCTAATAGATTCAAATCTATTTTTAAAACCAGAGTCTGGCCACGCGTCTTATTTCTGTTGGTCGAAAACGTTTCGCGCGGATCAAGCGATGGCAGCCATTAGATTTAAGTCATATCGCACGGTACAGAGACGCTACTTACCCCTTCGCTCTCTTTCTATCCTAGCCGCTGGATCCTAATCGCACGGCGCACAACACACTTGCCAGAGACGGGCGGCGCTGGCGGCGGCAGGTGGCGGCGGCGTGTCTGGCTACGGCGGAGTCGATGCTACATGAAGCGAGGAAGGAAGGGGAGATGCTCACGTGTTTGTGGAGTGATGCTGAAGCTCAACTTGCTTGCAGTTTGTCAAGGGGCGCACGGGATCAGTCGGGATTCCTCGCCGGAGTCAGTGACGGCGTCGGGCGGCTCTGGAGGTCGTCGAGGGCGACGCTGCGGTTCACCCCGAGGAAAAACAGGGACATGATTAGATGCGGGAGAGTGTGGCGAGTGTAGGAGTATCATCAGGAAGGAGAGGGGAGAACGGAGTTCACCTGGGAAGCTCGACAGAGCAATGGCAGACGGTGGTGGTGGTCAGTGGTTGTCTTTGCCGAGGTTCAGGGGCGCGCGTGAGCGAGCTAATGCCTCTGGGAGGTTCGCCAGGATGTGGGGATCAAGTGAGGGTGGTCGAGGAGGCGAGGGGCGGTGAGGGGCTGCCAGAATCGTCGTCGGATCGTCGTCGGACAGAGGATGGTGCGGAGAAGAATTGGGCGGCCTGGGGGCACGCTAAGGTGGGGCGACAGAGGGGAAACGCAGGCGGTTAAGAGGGCGTCGTCAGGGGAAGGATTCATTGCGCCAGTAATGCGAATTAAGCCGGGTGTTAATCGCCTGCAACGGCCGGCGAGGTGAGGGGCGTAGTCCGCGGGTGGGGAAGAAGGTGACGTGGGCGTGGGGTCGTGGCGTCAGTGAGTGAGAGAGAGGGGAGGTGGGGGTCCATCTGTCAGTGCCTCTGCGGGTGAGTTTTTGAGTGTGAAGCGTTTTTCTGCGGGAGAGGAGCAGTGGGCTAGGTTGGGCCAGGCTAGTTGGGCTGGGTCCTTTTCTTATTTTTTTCTGTTATGTTTGTTTTTCTTTTTCTCTTTTGATTTTTCTGTTTTGATTTTGAATAAGCAATTCAAACCCTCATTTGATTTCAAACCTTTGTCAAAGTTTGTGTAAGTTTAAGTACTGATTAAATAAACATTTTGATGTTAATTTTTGGAATTTATTTTATTCTTTTTGGGTCTTTTTAATTAATAAAAAGGGCCCTTGTTTTAAATCAAATGGGTTTTAATAATATTTCTAAACACCATTTAAAATATTTTTAAACCTTCCAAAAATTTTCAGTAGGTTTTGTTTACTTAAAAGGGTGTCAAATAATTCATCTTGAATTATTTGGAAAAGCTTTTAATAAGATTTATTAATCATTTAAAATTGGTTTTGGGAATTTGGTTTAAGCCATTTGATTTTATTTTGGAAATTCTTTATCCTTTTATTTTATTTGGATTTGGGTTAAATTCATTCCAATTGTTTAAGGATTTGGCCAAGGTTTGGTTTGGTCTTTAAATATTCTTTAATTAATATTTATTTCTTTAACTTATAAAATACTTATCTTTTTATTTAGAGATCCAAACTTGGTGATTCCAATTTATAAAATCTTGTTTAATATTTGTTTATCCTTTTAAATATATTTAGGATTATTTTCTCACCATTTGGTATGGATTTTAGATAAGTGCTTTATTAGCTTTGGGAATTCAATTTCTTATCTTATTAAATTCCTAAGATTTTTATTCATGGTTCCAATTTAATGAAACCAAATTCTATGGTTTTATAATATTTCTGTTTGTCTTTCTTGATCCTTTGTGAATGTTTGTTGATCAATTTTTATATGGATCAAATCCATGGATTTGGAGATAACTTGGAAATGATTTTATTCCATTTGGGTTTAGGGTTTGGATTTATTTTCCAAGTGTTTAAATTTCCAGATACATTCATTGAGGAATGCATTTCTCTTGATTTGGATTTTGTTGGATTCAAACTTTTATCAAAGTTTGTTCAAGATGGGGTTTTAAGTTTCCATTTAGAAACAAAAGTTTATTTTCACCCTGATTTTCAACAAAAAATTATTTTGTTTATTTTATTTTTCACATTATAAGATTTGGAAAATCTTGGGATGTGACAGGCTACCACCCTTAAAATAAATCTCGTCCCGAGATTTGGGGAGGCTAGGGTTACAAGTTGGCTCAAAGCATCTAGGGTACTACCACCCTTAAAAATTTTCCAACTAAGTTACATATTGGCCTTCTTGGGATCCTGTTGAAATCTCTCTGGACAAACATCTGCATAGTGTCCTTTGTTTCCACACTTGAAACATGTGACAAGGCTGAGATCCTTCATAGGCTTGTTTATCTTGTGCTTCATCTTTTCTGGACAGTTGCTTGCATAGTGTCCTTGGTTACCACAATTATAGCATGTGATAAGATTGAGTTCAACACGTATCTTCTATGGACAAGTTGCCACATAATGTCCTAGCTCTTTGCAGTTGTTGCACCACACTTGGCTAATCTCCTTATACTTTTGTTTCTCTGGAAATTCACTGGCATAGTGTCCCATTTCTTTGCAATGACCACATTGCACATGGCTTTTGTCCTTCTTTTTCTTGGGTTTCTCCAAAGCTAAGAGTGCTTCTAATTCATGTTCTTCATATGTTATCTCATAGGTAGGAATGTCTACTGGTCTCCTTGACCTTCTATGACTCCTTGGATAATTCATATGTCTCCTCTTTGGTCCTTTAAATTGAATCATATTGCATGGAGGTACAAGCTGAGATTTTCCTTTGTCTTCATCCTTCTTGGTAGACTTGGCTCTCTCATGGTAGTCTGCAATCAGTTGTTGCACTCCACCTTGTTTCCTTTGTTCAACTATGGAATAGATGGGGCATTGGATAGGGACATGATTGTTTCCTTCACATAGGTAACAAGTAGCTTGGGATGTGGGGCATTGGTCAATTGGATGTTTCTCTTCAAAATTGGGGCATTGATCTCCATGCTCCTTGGAAGTGTGATCCTTGTCTCCACAAATATTGCAAGCTTGGATTCCTTCTAGAATAACATCTTTGTCATCCTTGTTTTCATTAGCTCCTTGGGAAGAGTTTTCTCCCATGTTGATCATTTGAGTGGCCATCCCTTGCAACAATTGGGATTGAAGTTTCAAAATCCTTTGTATGGCTGGGTCTAATCCATTGTTGTTGGCTAAAAGCTGAGTTGTCACTTGGCTCAACTGGGTTTGGTTTGTTAGTAGTTGTTCTCTCATGTGCATCTCTTGGTTGTTGTTGTCACCATCCTTGATGTTGGAGTTTCTTAGAGAAGTCATCTGTTTGGGTTGGATTGGGATTAGAATAGGCAAAAGATTTCTAAGGAAATAATTCTAATCACACACATCACAATTCACACAAGCAATGTGCAAGCAATCACAAACAACACTCCTTTCAAACAACCAGGTTCAAGCATATTTTTAGGCAACCAAAATATTTTTGTTACACCACATAAGTTGGTGGGTTTGACTTAAACTAAATATGGTGGTCCATCTATATGGTTCACTTGAGATCTTTCCATCCTTCTTAGTTGATTCTTCATGAACAAGATCTTTGTATCCTTAGAGAGTTTCTTGCATCTTGGTCTCAAACTTCAAGGTGATGATGGTTCCTTCTAAGTTGTGTTTCCTTAGTCTTCAAGTCTTGAGCAACATTTCTTGTCCCACTTGTAGTCCTTAGTGATATCCAAGATTGAAGTCCTTGGTGTAAATGATGAAGATGTTGAAGTCATTAGAGTTGAAGATGTTGAAGTCATTAGAGTTGAAGGAGTCCTTTGCACATGGTGAAGTCTTTGGCCATGGGGTAGGTTTGTCCATCAAGTTTGAAATAGAAGAGATGTAGAATCAAAACCAAAATGGTTGAGGAAAGAGTTTACAAGATTGTTTGTAAATAAGTTTTGGAACAAATACAACTCCTATTTTTCTAAGGGGTTTTGTCCAATCCTAGGTTTACAAATCCTACAGGCAACACAATGCTCTGATACCATCTGTAAGGTTCCCAACCTTTAATAAGGTAGAGATCCCTGTGTTTACAATGCTAGTCCCTGGATCAATAGCTAGCATCCACAGTTAAGATGTAATATCAAGAAACAATGGTCATTATACAACTTTATAACCAGAAATAACATAATTTATTACATCTTACATAGCTCATTTGGCTATTACATTACATTGCAGCAGAATATCTATAAGCATGGGGTCCTTCATCTTCAAAGTGCCACAGGCAGACATGTTGGTTGTAGACTTGTAATCCTATTCAATAACTTCACTAATATCAAACAAACCTGCAACATAACAAGTTACAGCCACAAGGGTCAATACATTTGAATTGTATTGGCAAGTGATACTATGGTAGTATAGTGGTAACTATCATCTATATGCATTTGGCTAAGTGGAGCTTAGGCTTGCTTTGCTCAAAATAGATTTTCCTTATCATTTGAAAACACTAAGTTTTTGCTTTGACAAAATATTCCCAAGGCATCTCCCAATAGAAATTGGTGATCCTTTCAACCCTTGTTCACCCACAAGTTTTTAACTTAGAAATTGGGATGATGAGATTCTTGATAGCTTCCATGTCTTGATGCTCAAATTGTCCTTTACCAGGGACATGGCTAAGTACTTAGATTTTACACTCTGTAGAGGTGGTGCACTTTCCCCACAAGACTTGGTTTCACCAAGACAAGATCTTTCAGAAGCCTTCCCTTAGACCAGAATGGACGCGTTCCAACCTATCATTCCCCTACCACCAACTGTCCATTTGGCTAAGTTCTTGCAACCTATATGATCCAGGCAGAGCCCATAATGCCATGTGGCTGCACTTGAAGCTTCTCAACATTTGACATCTCAAATCTCTTTGTTCCTAGGTGGCCATCCACAAGTGAGATACACAAGTTAAACCATAGAAATGGGCCTTGTGAACCACTCAACACAAACCATCCCTTCCATTCCACCCAGGTGATTCATTCACTTAGTTGTTTTATTAAACAAAACTCAAGTCCTCAGACTTAGAAATTTTTTCATAGCATGAATATATATTCCACCCTTGTTTTATACTAGCTAAGCTAAGCATGATAGTAGTAGGAATCTTAACTTAGGAAAGTTTTACTAAGGTTTCATCTACTAGGATTTCCCATAGCATAGTTTATACTTAGCAAAAATTCCATGCAAGTCTTGCTTAGAAATATCACTAATGCATATTGAAAATAATGGGACAAAGTATGAAGCATCACTTGCATTTTTGGTAGAGGGTATAAGTTCACTTCTTTGATATTTGCAATGTTCACACACTTCAAGTCACTACAATTCAATCAAGCAAACAATATTTCAAACAACCATTCAAGCAATTCAACACATAAAATAATAATAACAAAACAATGCATACAAGCATGCTAAGGATTGTTTAATTTAGAGAAGTGGTTTCTAATGGTTCTTAAACATTTGAAAACACCTAATGGTCATTTTATAAAGTGGCAAAATCATTTGCAAAAGATTTCACTCCATAAACCATTTTTAGACTAAGTCATTATTTTATGTGGTGTAGAAATGCTTTTATTAAGGCAAAATTCTATAGGTTTCACAAAATATGTTTTCAAACCATATAACCTTGTGTTTAGGGTCAGAGTGTTTATTCCAAAACATTTCTCAAAGGTTTCCTTCCAAAATCATTTTTATTAATCAAACCATATTTTTATTTGACTAGAAATGGTTTAAATCAAAGATTCATTCTTTTGTTTCACCAAATATATTTTTGAAACCACAATTTGTTTCCTATGGTCAGTAGGTTCAAAACACACCATTTGCAAAAGATTTTATCCTCAAAATCATTTCAAAACAATTTTTATATCCTAAACATGCATACACAAGTTTCTGCAAAAACAAACATTTTAGCAGAAGATTTTTACTAAACAAAGTGCATGGTTGGCTAGGGTTTGTTTTTCTGAATCCATTGATATAAAGTTTGCAAAATTTGGACGTGTAGATTTAAAGTTATGGAATTTACAAACCATCGATGAAGTAAAGAACGTTTACCTTGCTCGAAAGAATCAGTACTCCACAGTTCAGTGTGCTATCTTGTATGGTTTGGAGTCGGAGCTTCGGAAAAGGTTTGAGAATTCAGACCCACATGATATTGTCCGTGAACTCAAATTGATTTTTGAGACTCACGCGGCAGTTGAGAGCTATGAGGCTTCTGAAAACTTCTTTAACTGCAAGATGGAAGAGGGCAGCTCCGTCAGTGAGCATGTGCTTAAGATGTCTGGGCACGCAAACAAACTTCAAAGCTTGGGTATAGTGATTCCTAATGCTTTGGGGATTTACCGTGTCCTCCAATCACTACCACCAAGTAACAAGAACTTTGTGATGAACTACAATATGCAAAGCATGAACAAGCAGTTGCCAGAACTCTTCTCCATGTTAAAATCTGCAGAAAGAGCACCAAGTGTTGATGGTCAATAAGACCACCAAATTAAAGAAAGGAAAGTCTAAGCAAAAGGGACACTTCAAGAAGGGTGGTAAGAAAGTTGCTGCACCGACGAAGAAGACCAAGGCTGGACCTAAGCCTGATACAGAGTGCTTTTACTGCAAGGGAGAAGGTCACTAGAAGCGGAATTGCCCAAAGTACTTGGCGGATTTGAAGAACGGCAACATCAAGAAGAAAGGTATATCCGATATACATGTTATTGATGTGTATCTCACTAGTACTCGTAGTAGTGCCTGGGTATTTGATACTGGTTCGGTTGCTCATATCTGTAACTCGAAACAGGTGCTGCAGAATAAACGGAAGCTAGCGAAGAACAAGGTGACGATGTGCGTGGGAAACGGATCAAAGGTTGATGTGATCGCGGTCGGCACGCTACCTCTTCATATACCATCGAGATTAGTTTTATACTTAAATAATTGTTATTTGGTGCCTGCGTTAAGCATGAACAGTATATCGGGATCTTGTTTATGGCGAGACGGTTACTTGTTTAAGTCCGAGAATAATGGTTGTTCGATTTATATGAGTAATATGTTTTATGCACATGCACCTTTGATAGATGGTCTATTCTTATTGAATCTCGATAGTGGAAATACACATATTAATAACATTGAGGCTAAACGTTTGAAATCGAGCGATAACTCGACCTATATGTGGCACTGTCGTCTTGGTCACATTGGAGTGAAGCGTATGAAGAAACTCCATTCCGATGGACTTCGTGAATCACTTGATTTCGAAACACTTGAAAGATGCAAAGCATGTCTGATGGGAAAAATGACTAAGACTCCATTTTCTGGTATGATGGAGCGAGCTACGGACTTATTGGAAATCATACATACCGATGTGTGTGGTCCTATGAGTGTAGCATCGCGTGGTGGTTATCGTTATGTTCTTTCCTTCACGGATGATTTGAGTAGATATGGGTATATCTATTTCATGAAACATAAGTCCGAAACTTTCGAGAAGTTTAAGGAATTTCAAAGTGAGGTTGAGAATCAATGTAACAAGAAGATTAAATTTCTACGTTCTGATCGTGGAGGTGAATATCTAAGTTACGAGTTTGGCGAGCATTTGAAGAAATGCGGAATACTTTCACAATTGACACCGCCGGGAACACCACAGCGTAATGGTGTATCCGAACATCGTAATCGAACTCTCTTAGATATGGTTCGTTCTATGATGTCACTTACAGATTTACCGCTATCATTTTGGGGTTATGCATTAGAAACAGCCGCATTCACTTTAAATAGGGCACCATCTAAATCCGTTGAAACGACACCGTATGAATTATGGTTTGGGAAGAAAACGAAATTGTCGTTCCTTAAAGTTTGGGGTTGCGAAGCCTATGTAAAGAAGTTACAGCCGGACAAGCTTGAACCCAAAGCGGAAAAATGCGTCTTCATAGGATACCCGAAGGAAACTATTGGGTATACCTTCTATCATAGATCCGAAGGAAAAATATTCGTTGCCAAGAATGGATCCTTTCTAGAGAAGGAATTTCTCTCGAAAGAAGTGACTGGAAGGAAAGTAGAACTCGACGAGGTTGTTGAACCTTCTCTCGAACTTGCGAGTAGCGCAACACCGGAAGTAGTTCTTGTGGGGCCTACACCAATAAGAGAGGAAGATAATGATGATGATCATGAAACTTGTACCACTCCTGATTGGTATGATCCTGTTATGAGTGTCATGTTGGTGGACAACACCGATGACCCTGCGACATATGAGGAAGTGATGATGAGCCCAGATTCCAATAAATGGCAAGAAGCCATGAAATCCGAGATTGGATCCATGTACGAAAACCAAGTATGGACTTTGGTGGACTTACCGGATGGCCGGAAGGCTATCGAGAACAAATGGATTTTCAAGAAGAAAACAGATGCTGATGGTAATGTTACTGTCTATAAAGCTCGACTTGTCGCAAAAGGTTTCGACAAATTCAAGGAGTTGACTACGATGAGACTTTCTCACCTGTAGCGAAGCTAAAGTCTGTGAGGATTATGTTAGCAATCACTGCATATTATGATTATGAGATATGGCAGATGGATGTCAAAACAGCATTCCTCAATGGAGACATTGATGAAGAGTTGTATATGATGCAACCCAAAGGGTTTGTCGATCCTAAATATGCTAACAAGGTATGCAAACTTCAACGGTCCATCTATGGATTGAAGCAAGCATCCCGAAGTTGGAATCAATGTTTTGATAAGGTAATCAAAAGTTTTGGTTTTATACAAACTTATGGAGAAGCTTGAATTTAGAAGAAAGTGAGTGGGAGCTCTGTAGCATTCTTAATACTATATGTAGATGACATATTGTTGATTGGGAATGATGTAGACCTTCTTAATAGTGTCAAGGAATATTTGAATAATAGTTTTTCAATGAAGGATCTCGGCGAAGCAGCTTACATATTAGGCATAAAGATTTATAGAGATAGATCGAGACACCTAATATCATTGTCACAAAGTACATATTTGGACAAAGTTCTAAAGAGGTTTGGAATGGAAGATAGCAAGAAAGGGTTCTTGCCCATGTTGCCCAATACGACCTTGGGTAAAACTCAAAGTCCGACAACGGCAGAAGATAGAGAAAGGATGAGTAAAACTCCCTTTGCCTCAGCCATAGGATCTCTAATGTATGCCATGCTATGTACTAGACCCGACATTGCATATGCTTTTAGTTTAACTAGCAGATATCAAAGTGATCCAGGAGTGGATCATAGGACAGCGGTCAAAAACATCCTTAAGTACTTGAGAAGAACTAAGGATATGGTTCTTTCTTATGGAGGTGATGAACAACTCGTTGTTAATGGTTACACCGATGCTAGTTGGAACACCAATCCGGATGATTCTAAATCCCAATCTGGATACGTATTTACTTTGAATGGTGCAGCAGTTAGCTCGAGGAGTGCAAAGCAAAGCGTTGTGGCGAGATCTTCAACTGAATCGGAATACATGGCTGCTTTGGAGGCTTCACAAGAAGCGATATGGATGAAGGAGTTCATTACAGAGCTCGGTGTGGTTCCTAGTGCGCTGGACCCAATGTCTATCTACTGTGATAACATGGGCGCCATAGCCAATGCGCAAGAACCAAGGTCACACAAGAAGCTGAAGCACATCAAGCTGCGTTTTCACGCTATTCGAGAACATGTCCAAGATGGGGACATAAAGATTTGCAAAGTACACACAAATCTGAATGTGGCGGATCCGTTGAATAAACCTCTCCCGAGGGCAAAGCATGACCAACACCAAACTGCCATGGGTGTTCAGTATATTACCATGTAATCTAGATTAGATGACTCTAGTGCAAGTGGGAGACTGTTGGAGATATGCCCTAGAGGCAATAATAAATATAGTTATTATTATATCTTTGTGTTTATGATAAATGTTTACATTCATGCTATAATAGTATTAACAATGAAACATTAATACTTGTGTGATTTGTAAACTAAAATAGAGTCCCTAGTAAAGCCTCTTTATAATACTAGCTTGTTGGTTAATAAATGATTGTGGTTTCCCTATCATGAACATAGAGATGTTATTAACAACAAGATCATATCGTTAGGAGAATGATATGGTGGACATACTCCTATAGATAAGCGTAGCATAAAGATCAAGTCATTTTAATAGTTAAATTGCTATATGCTTTCAGATACATAGTAACCTAATTCCTTCGACCATGAGATCATGCATATCACCTTCACCGGAAGGATGCTTTGATGACATCAAACACCACACCGTAACTGGGTGGCTATAAAGGTGGCATTGAGTGTTCGGAAAGTATTGGTTGAGACACATGGATCAAGAGTGGGATTTGTCCATCCATATGACAGATAGATATACTCTGGGCCCTCTCGGTGGAATGTCATCCAATTAGCTTGCAAGCATGTGACTGGATCACAAGGGATCACATATCACGGGAACGAGAAAAGAGTACTTATCAGTAACGAGGTTGAACTAGGTATGTAGAGATACCGACGATCATAACCTCGGATAAGTAAACTATCGTGAGACAAAGGAAAATTGGTATCGTATGTAAGTGGTTCATTCGATCGCAAAGTAATCGTAGAAATATGTGGGAGCCATATAAATTTCCAGATTCCTCTATTGGTTATTGTTCGGAGAAGTGTCTCGATCATGTCCGCATAATTCACGAACCGTAGGGAGACACACTTAAGGATTCAACATTGTTTGAGTAGTTATGGAATGATGAGTAAGAGACTGAATGTTGTTCGGAGTCTCGGATGGGATCCAGGATATCACGAGCAGATCCGGAATGGTCCGGAGAATAAGATTCATATAAGGAAAGTCCTGTTTCGGGGTTGGAGAATGGTTCCGGTGTTTTCGTCGGGAATGTTCTAGAAGGTTCCGGAATGTCCGGCACTCCGGAGGGGAAGGGTACATGAATGTGTCATAACAAGTTGGAATGATTGCATCATGTACTAGGTGTCATCGCTGAACAAAATGAAGGGTTAAATCAAATCCTAGTTTGAAAAGTCAAACGCCAATTTGAAAAGTCAAACGGCAATTTTGTGAGGTGGAGGGAGAGTAGGAAACCTACTTGGGGAGGAGTTCCCTCCCTCCACCGCCGGCCCACTTGGAGACCGAGTTGGGGAGGGACTCCCCTCCCCTTGGCGCGCCCCCTCCACCTATATAAGGAGGGGCAGGGCTGCCCCTCCAAGCACACAACACCACGCCCCGCAAACCCTAATCCTAGCCGCCGGCGCCGCCACCTCCTGCTGCCACCGCCGCCTAGGGCAAGCCGCCGCCGCCTAGGCAAACCCTAGCCACCGGCCTTGCTCCTCCTTGGTGCGTCTAAACCCTAGATCACCGAGGCTCTCTCATAGTCCACCATACTCGCTCCGGCTTAAGGCGGAGCCCTGCCAGATCTCCCCTCTACTTCCGGTACCACGCCGTTGTGCTGCCGGAATCGCGAGGAGAGTGCTACAACCTCCGCTGCCTGCTGGAACAAGGGAGAGGAAGGTCTTCGTCGAGTACCGAACGTGTGACCGACTATGGAAGCGCTGCCTGAACGCAGCGCCGGAAGGATCGTCTACGCGATCTTGAGATGGGCAAGAGTACGACTACATCACCCACGAGAATCCGCTCTTGTTAAACACTTTGGAATCTTCGAGGGTGAGTTATTCCATCGACTCGTTGCTATAATCTAGTAGATAGATCTTGGCTTGTTTGTTTGTATGCGGTAGAAATTTTTTGTTTTCCATGCTACGAAACCCTACACCAACAAGTAAACCAAACTCTCCAAACTTTTCATGATGGCACAAAATACCAAAACGAAAAGATCAAACTTCCAAGCACATAAAACCCTATATGGATCAAACAAGGAAGCATAAAAGGATTGTTCTAGATAATATAGGAGAGCTCACCCATAAGTAGTACATTATATAGAGTTTTCATTTGAATGCAAAATGCACACAAATGGGATCATCACTACTACCTACATTAAATAAAACACAAGAGGGTTACCAATAAAATAAGAAGATCCAAAAGTAGCAAGGAATACATGGGATCACACAAAACATTTACTTGGCCAAAGATATGACAAGATTAAGCAAAGGCCAAAATGAATATGATCAATAAATTCTACCATAAATTTAGTACTCATTGTCCAAGGACAAGAAATATTGGGAATAATTTTCCCAAGGTAGCTTGCATGGATATCCAAGATCATAGTCGCAACAAGAAGCATATAACTAAATATAAGAATTAAGCATGATACTTCGAACAAGATTCTTGGTAGCTTCCAATAGTAACACAATCACTTGTGATTAGAGTAACTTGAAGAAAATGGTTTCCATGCGGATATATATATATATCTAAATATGAGGAAACACATACAAGAAGCACTCTCACATACAAGATCCAAAATATGAGCAATAAAGGCATTCAAGCAAATTGGAACTTGTATGAGCAAATGTGTCACATAGGAGCTAGATAATTATCAATATCAATTTTAAGTGACACAACCTCGAATGTTCACATTTTCTAGGATTGTAATAAGCACTAAGCATATGACTCCCCCATAATGTGATACTACCATAAAACCAACACGAGGCAAAATGATATAAATAGAGATAATTAATGGACATTATAAAACTTAAATTTATCATGAGAATTATACCACATAGAGACTAGACAATAATCCAATATAAATACTAGGTGGTATTCCTCATGTACACACAATTTTAGGATTTTGGAATGCCCAAGCATAACACTCCCCCAAAATGGGATAATCCATTAATCTCTCACAAGAGCCAAATAAGATATCAAATATAATCAATTAAGGCTCCAATACAAGAAACACACATACATGGTGTGCCATCTAATCATATACAAATATACTTGAAACCTCAAGATAATTAAGTGGAAAGCACAACATGTACAAAAGCATGGAAGATACAAAACCAACACATGCACAAGGGGGCGAGTAACTTTCAATGTAAAGAGTTTAGCAAATGTTACCACAAGGAGGGACATTGTATATATAATATAAGCATGATAATCCAAAAGGCTTGGCTTGACAATAATAGTTGATGAAGATTCCTTAATTCTTCATAATGTAGACAAGACTCCAATGCCCTCCAACAATACCTATTGATCAAGTTTTGGCTTGTTGGTCCCCAACCAAGTTGGGTCCTAAGAGGTTAGTCACAATAGGCTTGGCAACCCAAATGGTTCTTTTCTTGAACCCACATTGAGCACCAACAAATTTGGCAAACACATTTCCAACCTCATACTTACAAAGAGAATAAGCATCATCAATAATGATAGGGTTGGATGAGGAGATACCAATAGTGCATGAGGAAGAAATGTGCCCCTTCTCACAGCATATGTAGCAAGTTCTACTCTTGCCATCTTTATTTTTGGATGAAGCTACAACTTAAGGAAGAGCTTGAGTCTTCTTTGGAGGAGGCCCATCTCTAACAAGATGTAGAGCTTGATGCTGCTTCCCTTGTTGCTTCTTTCCAAGGAACTTCTTCTTTAATGGGAAATATTTGACATGATGCCCTTCTTCCTTGCACTTGAAGCAAACAATTTTGGCTGGATTCTTGACTTGATCTTGGCCATTCTTCTTGTTGTCCTTGTGCTTCAACTTGATAGTGGACTTGTTCTTGACATTAGAGTTGAATCCAAGCCCACTCTTGTCATTGGTGGATTTTTGCACACTCAAGATTTTGTTGAGTGCAACCTTCCCTCGATGACCCTTTTTCAAGTCATTCTTCAAAGAACTGACTTGAGCCTTGAGCTTTTTGATTTCCTCTACATGGTTAGTTTCAACAAAAACACTAGAGGAAGTAAATGCTACATTGTTAGAGCAACAAGGCATGTAATGTGATTCATTGCAAGATGTGAAAATGTCATGAGTGGATGAATTACAAGGACTAGCACATGGCAATATAACATTTGGAGTAGATATAGTGCTAATGTCCATATGAGGCCCACTAGATGTTACCTTTGACACGATGGCCTCATGAGCTAAATTTAGCCTACCATGGGAGACTACAAGATCCTCATGCGAGCTTGAGAGCTTAACATGACTTTCTTCTAATTTCCCATAGTTGCTAGTTAGCAAAGCAAGTTGAGCCTTTAGCTCAACATTCTCCATCAAAATAGATGCTTCACAAGAAATAGAGTTAGTAGCACAAGCATCATTATTATTAGCAAGAGGTGAGGGAAACTTGTCAAGCTCTTTTGAATATTAAGCTTTAAGTTGCTCATGCGACTCGGTGAGTTTGATGAGCTCCCTCTTAACGACGCAAGATCCATTTTTGAGGTGCTGAAAATCCTCAAGGAGTTTAGCATAAGCAACTTGAGTCTCATCATTTTTACTTTTGAGATCACTTGCCACCTCAAGATCTCTATCATGAGATTCTTTTACTCTAGATAGCTCTAAAGCAAAGGTCTCCTCAATAGATTCCTTAGTGGTTTGTTCCTCTTCAAGAGCTTTATTTAGGTTTGCAATTATATTAGCATACTCACGCTCAAGACTACACATTTTTTCAATGTTGTTATCATGCACCTCAATTTGTGTTTATAACTTATCAATATGTTCTTTGCTCTTAATAGCAAAGTCCAAGATTTCAACAAAGATAGAGCAAGCAATATCCTTTTTAACAAGGGCACGATAAACAATCTCACCCTTTTCATATAAATCATCAATATCAAGCTCTTCTTCCACATTATCTGTTGGGCCACGCAGAGATAAAACAAAACTTTTCCTCTAACATGGTGATCCCAAGATCTAGCCGAGGTAGAAGTCCACGAGGTTTACCACTAGACGCGCAGTTGCGGATTACCGATGAAGCGCGTCAGTTGATGCAGTGCAGTCCTCACGATCCGATCGTCCTAGTGCTGATTGCACAACACCTCTGCTGGGATCCACACGTACAAGGAGGAGCGCCGGCGGTGAACTGCTAGGTTCGTAACGACGGCTGGAATGCTGTGGAGCTAGGGTTTCCAACACATGGAATGACCTAACCGAACAACGATTAACCTTTCTGGGTTACGATGCTCCACTATATATAGGGAGTGAACGTGGGCTCTGCTCACGCGACCCATTCACTAAAGCCCATATAACACTAGTCACCGTGAGTCCAACTCACTAACTTAGTCCTAATCAGGTTTAGGTCCAACCCAACCAGATTACATGTTCATATCCAATCCGAACTTGCTCCCGCTCTTAAGTGTGTGACCCCGCAGGCTCATGGCTACATGGACACGATTGGAGTCCGACTCTCAATCGATCAGTCGGTAGCGGCTCCTAGCAGAACGTGCAGACTCCCAAGTACCAAAGAGTCATGACAACTTGCCTTTCCAATGCGACTTACGACCGAGTCCCTTTTGCCTCACGATATACCTTGTCAGACTATAGGCGAATAATTGTCATCCCTTAAATAGTTCGACTCTCTTCCGATCCGAGATAAGTGATTCACCCGACTAACTCTTAGTCGATCGCATCGGATAACACTTAACCGAGTCGTGCATGGCCATGCTTTCCGAATCATATCTCACGAGAGGGCCCAGAGAATATCTCTCCAAGTGGAGGGGCAAAATCCCATCTTGGTTATTCACATCACACAGCTTGATTCTCAGTCGACCCGAACTCTGCCTTTATAACTGCCTAGTTACGGATCAGCGTTTGACAGAACCTAAGTCTGTGATCCTCAACTCGGACTATGCAATAACCTCAGGTCTAAGGATTACATTGATTGAGATATACAAATGACAACTTGTTCGTTGTACCTCAATATGGGTCAACCCGACTCGCTAAACTCTTTAGCCGAATCTGTGTAAGTTGGAACAGCATCTCCATGCCCATGACAAGTGGAACCGAGTCATCAAGCCAACTTTCACATTGGTCTAAGTTGTGTGTCCAGCTCAACCTCAATGACCAAGGATATTTAGTACAAACAACATGAATGCATAGTTCCACAACCGAATCACATATTCAATGATACACATCAGATGTTTATACAAGGACTACTTAATATCTTTATGAATACAACAGGAAATCTCATCATACATGATTGCCTCTAGGGCATATTCCCAACAGTCTCCCACTTGCACTAGAGTCAATCTTCTGACATCACATGTCTAAGCATCTAATGCCCATGTCTCTCAGGTGCGCCTCATGCTTCGACTGTGGTAACGGCTTTGTCAATGGATCCGCAATATTTGCATTCGTGTGTACCTTGCATAACTTGATATCACCCTGATCCACGAACTAGCGAATCAGGTGGTACCGCATGAGTATGTGCTTATTCTTATGGTGCTATCTATGTTCCTTGGCTTGTGCAATAGCACCATTGTTGTCACAATACACGTCCAACGGATTGGACGAGCCCTAGACCACACCAAGATCCATGAGGAAATTCCTCATCCAAACAGCTTCCTTTGCTGCCTCCGAGGCGGCAATATACTCAGCCTCTGTTGTAGACGCATACATAGTCTCTTGCTTGGAACTCTTCCAGCTCACAGGACCTCCGTTTATAATAAACATGTATTCGGATTGCGAGCGAGAATCATCAGAGTCGGTAAGATAACTCGCATCCGTGTAACCCTTTACACTGAGTTCATCTTCACCACCATAAACCAAGAACATATCCTTAGTCCTTCTCAAGTACTTTAGGATATTTTTAGCCGCTGTCCAGTGGATCTCTCCAGGATCAGCCTGGTATATGCTCACAACACTTAGAGCATAGGAAACATCCGGCCTAGTACAAATCATGGCGTACATGATGGATCTGACTGCAGAAACATATGGAATCGCACTCATCCGACTTCGCTCATCAGTTGTCGAAGGACACTGAGTCTTGCTAAGTTTTACACCATGGGACATCGGTAAGAACCCCTTCTTAGACGATTCCATGTTGAACTTCTTCAACACTTTATCCAAATAAGTACTCTGACTCAATCCAATGAGCCTCCTTGATCTATCTCTATAGATCTAGATTCCGAGGATGTATGTTGCCTCACCCAAGTCTTTCATTGAGAAACTCCTTTCCAATGACCCCTTGGTTTCTTGCAACATCTGGACATCATTTCCAATCAGTAATATGTCATCCACATATAAGATAAGAAAATTTACTTTGTTCCCACTAAACTTCTTGTACAAACAAGAATCATGATCACTCTTGATGAAGCCAAACGATTTGACTACCTCATCAAAGCAAATATTCCAACTCCGAGATGCTTGCTTCAACCCATAAATGGATTTCTGAAGTTTACATACTTTGTCAGCATTAGCCGGATCGATAAAACCCTCGGGCTGTATCATATACACGTCCTCGGTTAAATTTCCGTTAAGGAAAGCCGTTTTGACATCCATCTGCCATATCTCATAGTCGAAATAGGCCGCTATAGCTAACATGATCCAAACTGATTTAAGCATCGCTACAGGCGAGAAAGTCTCGTCGTAATCAACTCCTTGAATTTGTTGGAACCCCTTCGCGACAAGGCGTGCTTTATAGACGGAAACATTTCCATCCATATCAGTTTTCTTCTTAAAGACCCATTTGCACTCGACGGGTCTTGCACCGTCTGGCAGATCAACCAAGTTCTAAACTTGATTTTCATCCATGGACTTTAACTCGGATCTCATGGCTCCAAGCCATGACTCGGAATCAGATCCCACCATCGCTTCCGAATAATTTGCCGGCTCATCACTGTCTAACAGTAACACATCACGAACACTTCGTAATCTTGCCGATCTTCGTAGTACAGGTGCTGCTGCCGGCTCAGCTGCCACGACCGGCTCAACCTCCAAGGTTTTTGCCGACTCGCTACTAGCCGGTTCCTCTCGAATTTCTTCGAGCTGCACCGTGCTCCCACTTACTCCCTGACCGAGAAACTCTTTCTCAAGGAAGACACCGTTCCGAGCGACAAACACTTTGCCCTCTTCTCGGTTGTAGAAGTAGTAACCCAAGGTTTCCCTCGGATACCCCACGAAAATACACTTATCCGACTTGGCTGTAAGCTTGTCCGACTGAAGTCGCTTGACAAATGCTTCACAACCCCAAATCTTAAGAAAAGACAAACTCGGCCTTTTGCCTGTCCACATCTCATGCGGTGTCTTCTCTACCGATTTTGATGGTACTCTGTTTCGTGTGAACGCCGCTGTTTCTAGACAATAACTCCAAAATGATAAAGGCAGATCTGTCCGACTCATCATTGATCGTACCATGTCCAACAAGGTTCAATTCCGCCTTTCCGAAACACCATTCCTTTGTGGCATTCATGGCGGAGTAAGTTGAGGAACTATTCCACAACTTTTCAGATGGTCATCAAACTCATGGCTCATGTACTCGCCTCCTCGGTTTGACCGAAGAAACATTTTTTTCTTGCCGAGTTGATTCTGTGCTTCATTCTGGAATTCTTTGAACTTTTGAAAGGCTTCCGACTTATGTTTCATCAAGTAGATATATCCATACCTACTCAAATCATCAGTGAAGGTAATGAAGTACTCATAACCACCCCTGGATGTCGTGCTCATTGGTCCATATACATCACTATGTACTAGTCCCAACAAGTCGGACACCCTTTCACAACTCTTTGCAAAAGGTGTCTTGGTCATTTTGCCGAGTAGGCAAGATTCGCATGTCTCGAATGACTCCAAGTCGAACGAAGTTAGGAGTCCATCATCATGGAGCTTCTTCATGCATTTCCAACTTATATGACCAAGCCGACAGTGCCAAAAGTAAGTCATATTCAGATCATTTGGTTTCAACCTTTTAACATTTATGTTATAAACCGACTCACCATCAAGATTCAAAATAAATAACCCGTCCTGGACGGGTGCAAAGCCGTGAAACATATCATTCAAATACAAAGAACAACTATTATTCTTGATATTCGACTCATAGCCTTGCCTCATCAAACATGAAGCAGAAATAATGTTTCGACTGAGCACTGGAACATAATAACAATTATTCAGTTCCATAATGAATCCGGAAGGTAAATGAAGTTGCATCGTGCCGACTTCCAATGCAACAACTCTTGCTTTGTTGCCGACTCGAATATCAACCTCGCCTCTTGCTACGCTCCTAGTTCTTACCAGTCCCTGCAACGAGTTGCAGATGTGAATAACTGATCCAGTATCATATACCCAAGAACTATTAGGTGCATCAACAAGATATATGTCTATAACATTGCAAACAAGTGTACCTGAGTCAGAAGTCATACCTCCACTCTTGGCTTTGTCGGCCAAGTACTTGCTGCAGTTCCTCTTCCAGTGGCCATCCGCCTTGCCGTAGAAGCAAGTGGATCCGGCAGAAGGAGATGGCCTAGTCCCTGAGGAAGCGCTTGGGACCGGGTCCGGAGCCTGCTTTCCTCCTGACTTAGCCTTCTTCTTAGTCCAAGTACTCTTCTTGAACTTAGCCTTATTCTGCACCATCAACACTTGAATGGCGCCCTTCTTGAGATCCGCCTCTGCCTGCTTGAGCATCCCATGCAATTCAGTGAGCTTCTTATCCATACCATGCATGTGGTAGTTCGAAATGAACTGCCCATATGCACTAGGAAGAGAGTTCAGAATTATATCCGTAGCGAACTCTTCGCTTATGGGGTAGCCAAGCCTCTCCAGAGACTGCACGTAACCAACCATCTTGATCACATGCGGACTCAGTGGATCACCATCCTTAAGCCTATAACTCAGCAAAGCCTGAGAGACTTGATACCTCTCAGTCTTCGCCTGAGCCCGAAACATACTTTTGAGGCTTTCGATCATATCGTAGGCCTCAACATGCTCGAACAGCTTTTGCAAGTCCGGTTCCATGTGAGCAAGCATAAGACAGCTAATATCTGTGGACTCATCCTTAGCCCGACGGTAGGCATTGGTGGATGTGACAGTCGCATTCTCATTCGGCTCATCTGGAAGTGGGTTGTCTAGGACATGGTCCTTCTTTTATTGTTTGAGAACAATTCTCAGATTTCGATACCAGTTGGTAAAATTAGTGTCGTTCAGTTTATCTTTCTCAAGAATGGTTCTCAACGCAAAACCGGATATCTGAGAGTGACTGCTACTTGGTGCCATGATCTACAACAGAAAATATGCAAAACACTTAAGACATGTATTCATAAAAGAGCAAGCATATTAAACATTTGAATATTTTATGCTCCCACTAGAACCAACACCCCTCCGATGGTTACTTAGTGATTCAGGATCCTAAATAAGCAAGTCGGCTAGTGAGCTTTAGCATCACCGCTAGACGCCAAGTGATCTAGGTAGACAACTCCTTGTCAATCGTATTGCATATGACTCTTGTTGGACGGGTGGCATCACATGCCCCGGCTCCCATCCGACCTTTCCCCGAGCCCCACAACCGTTGTGATAGACCCATCTAGCTTACCGAGTGTTTCCGCAGTAAGAGTCTGACTCGAACCCACCTAGTCGGAAAGAATTGGTAGCACCTAAATTTTATGAGCCCACTACCAAAAATGTCCGACTTGTGATGGTGCAAACACTGGCGGGAAAACCGACTAGACCTTCTTTGAGGGATTGGATTCTACCGACTATCTAATAGAGGTAAAACAGAGACATAACAATAACACAAAAATAAAGAAATTATAATGTGAAATGGTATGGCTTCCTTCATGGCGATCTCCATCTCCACAAAGCCTGTAATCCGACTCGTGCCAACTCTTGTCACTTACCGTCTTACTCCATGTCGCTGACATGTACATCGCCTTGCATGCCTTCCAGGTTCTCCAAACAGCTACACTAGCTTAGTAAAGTAAACTACAAGGAGAATCCGACACGCATGTCGTTATACAATAAAATGACAGCACCTAGGCTCCAGCCGGCTGACAAAAACCGTGATTCGCAGATCACGTATGGATTACACACATACATCACATGCACATGAACCATACCATTCACAACTTCCTGCAAAAACAAGTTATGCATAGATACAATATCTATAGGCGCTGTGAAACTCGCAAGGACATCTAAGGCTCTACGACAGGGCGAAGCCGGCGGTCCGAACATGGATTCCGACCATCGTTCCGATTCGATCAAACTCTTTGATCTTCGATCACCGCTTCTAGATTTACGTGTCACAGTCTACCCCGATGGCGGAAGCCGACTGGTAGGGGTATGTCGTAACACGACCTCAGCAGTATGACCATGGAAATCAGATCTACCATTCCCCGAGTACAGTTGATCCAATCAACCTCGTACAAAACCGATCTATCTCATAGATCGACTACCAAAACAGCACATAGATCTCATCTACAACCAACCGCATATCACATATGCAAGATCTCGAGCCTAAAACCAGAAGCTATCGCTCTGATACCACTGTTGGGCCACGCAGAGATAAAACAAAACTTTTCCTCTAACATGGTGATCCCAAGATCTAGCCGAGGTAGAAGGCCACGAGGTTTACCACTAGACGCGCAGTTGCGGATTACTGATGAAGCGTGTCAGTTGATGTAGTGCAGTCCTCACGATCCGATCGTCCTAGTGCTGATCGCACAACACCTCTGCTGGTATCCACACGTACAAGGAGGAGCGCCGGCGGTGAACTGCTAGGTTCATAACGACGACTGGACTGCTGTGGAGCTAGGGTTTCCAACACATGGAATGACCTAACCGAACAACGATTAACCTTTCTGGGTTACGGTGCTCCACTATATATAGGGAGTGAACGTGGGCTCTGCTCACGCGACCCATTCACTAAAGCCCATATAACACTAGTCACCGTGAGTCCAAATCACTAACTTAGTCCTAATCAGGTTTAGGTCCAACCCAACTAGATTACATGTTTAGATCCAATCCGAACTTGTTGCCGCTCTTAAGTGTGTGACCCCGCAGCTTGGACGCGATTGGAGTCCAACTCTCAATCGATCAGTCGGTAGAGGCTCCTAGCAGAACGTGCTGACTCCCAAGTACCAAAGAGTCATGACGACTTGCCTTTCCAATGCGACTTACGACCGAGTCCCTTTTGCCTCACGATATACCTTGTCAGACTATAGGCAAATAATTGTCATCCCTTAAATAGTCCGACTCTCTTCTCGATCCGAGATAAGTGATTCACCCGACTAACTCTTAGTCGATCGCCTCAGCTAACACTTAACCGAGTCGTGCATGGCCATGCTTTCCGAATCATATCTCACAAGAGGGCCCAGAGAATATCTCTCCAAGTGGAGGGGCAAAATCCCATCTTAGTTATTCACATCACGCAGCTTGATTCTCAGTCGACCCGAACTCTGCCTTTATAATTGCCTAATTACGGATCAGCGTTTGACAGAACCTAAGTCTGTGATCCTCAACTCGTACTATGTAATAACCTCAGGTCTAAGGATTACATTGATTGAGATATACAAATGACAACTTGTTCGTTGTACCTCAATATGGGTCAATCTGACTCGCTAAACTCTTTAGCCGAATCTGTGTAAGTTGGAACAACATCTCCATGCCCATGACAAGTGGAACCGAGTCATCAAGCCAACTTTCAAATTGGTCTAAGTTGTGTGTCCAGCACAACCTCAATGACCAAGGATATTTAGTACAAACAACATGAATGCATAGTTCCACAACCGAATCACATATTCAATGATACACATCAGATGTTTATACAAGGACTACTTAATATCTTTATGAATACAACGGGAAATCTCATCATACATGATTGCCTCTAGGGCATATTCCCAACATTATCCACATCCTCCTCATCAGAAGAGGTAATGGGTTCCAAAGTAGGAGTTACCTTAGAATCCCTAGCCATAAGGCATAGGTGGGTACCGGAAGAAGGTGAAGATGAGATTGCATTTGTGGCTTCATTCAAAACCATGTCTTGGCCCATAGAATCTTCTGTTTACTCTAAATGGTTAGCAACACAAGCACTAGAGGAAATGGAAGCTTTTTTTATCATGGCAACAAGACAACACAAGCATACCATCATGAGATTTATTCAAGTCATTTCTACATGATATGCAAGGAATATTAACACAAGAATGTAAGAAGTGTGTAGTGCTAGAAGTGTTAAGTCCAAAGATAGATCATTGCAACTAGATAGAGATGAGGGATTATAAGTAGTAAGCACACTATCCAAATTGCAATTTCTATCACCACTCACCATATCATTACCTTGTGAAAAGTCACATGTTGGTGAAGTGGTAGAGTATGAGAACTCATCTCAACCGGAAGTGGAAGCAACACAATCATTCTCAATAATGTTGGACACAACATATTTATCTTGAATTTTTGTCCATAACTCATGAGCGCTCCAAAAAGGAGTGATTGAAGATTTAACTACATAGCTCAAAGCATTAACAAGCACATTAGAAGCTTGAGCATCGAGATATAAGTTTTTCTCATCCTCACAAGATAGATTTTTGAAATCCATAGGAGGAGAAAAACCTATATCTACAATATTCTCCAAATTTGGGTCCATGTCCCGAAAATGAATAAGCATACGAGTTTTCCATATATCATAATTTGTGCCATTGAATATGAACATGTCATTGTGCACTAATCCTCTAGACAACATCTTTACTCTCAAGGCGGTGAAGCCTAAAATGAGAGACCGGGCTCTGATACCAATTGAAAGGGTACGGATGTCGCCTAGAGGGGGGGGGGGTGAATAGGCGATTAAAACTTTCCCTAGAGTGGCTCAACAAAGGCGGAATAAAACTAGGATTTACTTTGTCAAGCACAACCTAGAACAACTAGGGTTCACCTATGTGCACCAACAACTTATGATAAACAATACAAGCAACAATGTGATAGCAAGATATAGATTACTTCAAGCACAAAGGCTATCACAATGTAAAGTGCATAAGTAAAGAGCTCGGGTATAGAGATAACCGAGGCACATGGGGACAACGATATTTTACCGAGTTCCTCCCAACATGGAGTACGTCTCGTTTGGAGAGGGAGTGGTATCTAACCACCTATGCCACAAAAGGCCTCCCTTATTCTCCGGTGAATCTCACCCCAACGGCATCGATCCACTCTTCCACTATCGGTGCACTTGTCGGTGGCAACCGGAACCTCTCACAAGGTTGGGGCACTTCTCCACAACTTAATTGGAGGCTCCCAACAAACCCCACAAAGGCCACAAGGTTGGGGCACTTCTCCACAACTTAATTGGAGGCTCCCAACAAACGCCACCAAGTCATCAACCTGCAACACAACAAACCGTATAGGGTTCCAAGAACCCAAGAGTAAAAAGCTTCTCAACTTTCACTCACCAAATCCTCCGGGGAGAACTCAAACCGATGCACCGAATGCAAATGGCAAGAACACCACAAAGGTGCTTGAATCCCTCACTCTCAAGTTCCAACAAAGCTACTAAAGCTATTGGGGGAACAAGAGAGGAGGAATCAAAGAGGAACACAAAATCCCCCAAAATCTAGATCCCAAGGATACACTCACAAAGAGATGTTTTGGTTTGGTCAAAATGTGGATCTAGATCTCCTCTCTCTTCCACTAAAATATGGGCAAGAATCATTGGAGGGATTGAGAGATAGCAAGCTTTGGAAGGTCAACAATGGAGGGGAAAACTTGCAAGAATAGTTGGGGAACCATTGGGGAAGAAGGTGTAGGGGTTCGTAGCATGGAAAACAAAATTTTTCTATCGCATACAAACAAACAAGCCAAGATCTATCTACTAGATTGTAGCAACGAGTCGATGGAATAACTCACCCTCGAAGATTCCAAAGTGTTTAACGAGAGCAGATTCTCGTGGGTGATGTAGTCGTACTCTTTCCGATCTCAAGATCGCGTAGACGATCCTTCCGGCGCCACGTTCCAGCAGCGCCCCCGCAGTCGGTCACACGTTCGGTACTCGACGAAGACCTTCCTCTCCCTTGTTCCAGCAGGCAGCGGAGGTTGTAGCACTCTCCTCGCGATTCCGGCAGCACAACGGCGTGGTACCGGAGGTAGAGGGGAGATCCCGCAGGGCTTCGCCTTAAGCCGGTGCGAGTATGGTGGAGCTTATGAGAGAGGCTATTAGTGGTCTAGTAATTAGACACACCAATTAGAGGGCTCTAAACCAATTAGAAGGCTCTAAACCGAAACAGCTCTAAACCGGGGTCTAGGTCTAGTTTCTAGTTTAGAGGATAGGAACTTGTGTGTACTAGGAGGGGAGCCCTGCCCCTCCTTATATAGGTGGGAGGGCTGGCTGCGCCATGGGGAGGAGAGTCCCTCCCCAAGTCGGCTTGGTGGGGCGCCGGCCAAGGGAGGAGTCCTCCCCCAATTCGGCCTCCACCAATCCTCCTCTTTTCCCACTTCCCAAAATTGGCAGTTTGACTTTCAAATTAGCCGTTTGACTTTTCCAATTTAGGAATTAAATAAACCCTTTATTTTGGACAGCGAGAACACCTAGTACATGATGCAATCATTCCAACTTGCAATGACACATTCATGTACCCCTTCCCCCCCGGAGTGCCGGACATTCCGGGACCTTCTAGAATGTTCCCGATGAAAACACCGGAACCATTCCCCAACTCCGAAATGGGACTTTCCTTATATGAATCTTATTCTCCGGACCATTCCGGATCACCTCGTGATATCCCGGATCCCATCCGAGACTCCGAACAACATTCGGTCTCTTTCTCATAATACCATAACTACTCAAACAACGTCGAATCCTTAAGTGTGTCTCCCTACGGTTCGTGAATTATGCAGACATGATCGAGACACTTCTCCGAACAATAACCAATAGAGGAATCTGGAAATTCATATGGCTCCCACATATTTCTACGATTACTTTGCGATCGAATGAACCACTTACATACGATACCAATTTCCCTTTGTCTCACGATATGTTACTTATCCGAGGTCATGATCGTCGGTATCTCTGCATACCTAGTTCAACCTCGTTACTGATAAGTACTCTTTTCTCGTTCCCGTGATATGTGATCCCTTGTGACCAAGTCACATGCTTGCAAGCTAATTGGATGACATTTCACCGAGAGGGCCCAGAGAATATCTATCCGTCATGTGGATGGACAAATCCCACTCTTGATCCATGTGTTTCAACCAATACTTTCCGAACACCCAATGCCACTTTTATAGCCACCCTGTTACGGTGTGGTGTTTGATGACATCAAAGCATCCATCCAGTAAAGGCAATATGCATGATCTCATGGTCGAAGGAATTAGGTTACTATGTATCAGAAAGCATATAGCAATTGAACTATTGAAATGACTTGATCTTTATGCTACGCTTGTCTATAGGAGTATGTCCACCATATCATTCTCCTAACGATATGATCTTGTTGTTGATAACATCTCAATGTTCATGACAAAGAAACCACATCATCAATCAACCAACAAGCTAGTGAAGTATAGAGGCCATACTAGGGACTTCAAATTAAGTTTACAAATCACACAAGTATTAATGGTTTCCTTGTTAATACTATTATAGCATGAATGTAAACATTTATCATAAACACAAAGATATATAATAATAACTACATTTATTATTACCTCTAGGGCATATCTCCAACAGTCTCCCACTTGCACTAGAGTCATCTAATCTAGATTACATGGTAATATACCGAACACCCATGGCAGTTTGGTGTTGGTCATGTTTTGCCCTCGGGAGAGGTTTAGTCAACGGATCCGCCACATTCAGATCTGTGTGTACTTTGCAAATCTTTATATCCCCATCCTGGATATGTTCTCGAATAGCGTGGAAACGCAGCTTGATATGCTTCAGCTTCTTGTGTGACCTTGGTTCTTGCGCATTGGCTATGGCGCCCATGTTATCACAGTAGATAGACATTGGGTCCAGCGCACTTGGAACCACACCCAGCTCTGTAATGAACTCTTTCATCCATATCGCTTCTTGTGAAGCCTCCGAAGCAGCCATGTATTCCGATTCAGTTGAAGATCTCGCCACAACGCTTTGCTTTGCACTCCTCCAGCTAACTGCTGCACCATTCAAAATAAATACGTATCCAGATTGTGATTTAGAATCATCCGGATCGGTGTTCCAACTAGCATCGGTGTAACCATTAACAACGAGCTGTTCATCACCTCCATAAGAAAGAACCATATCCTTAGTTCTTCTCAAGTACTTAAGGATGTTTTTGACCGCTGTCCAATGATCCACTCCTGGATCACTTTGATATCTGCTAGTTAGACTAACAGCATATGCGATGTCGGGTCTAGTACATAGCATGGCATACATTAGAGATCCTATGGCTGAGGCATAGGGAGTCTTACTCATCTTTTCTCTATCTTCTGCCGATGTCGGACTTTGAGTTTTACTCAAGGTCGTATTGGGCAACATGGGCAAGAACCCTTTCTTGCTATCTTCCATTCCAAACCTCTTTAGAACTTTGTCCAAATATGTACTTTGTGACAATGATATTTGGCGTTTCGATCTATCTCTATAAATCTTTATGCCTAATATGTAAGCTGCTTCGCCAAGATCCTTCATTGAAAAACTATTATTCAAATATTCCTTGACACTATTAAGAAGGTCTACATCATTCCCAATCAACAATATGTCATCCACATACAGTATTAAGAATGCTACAGAACTCCCACTCACTTTCTTGTAAATACAAGCTTCTCCATAAGTTTGTATAAAACCAAAACTTTTGATTACCTTATCAAAACGTTGATTCCAACTTCGGGATGCTTGCTTCAATCCATAGATGGACCGTTGAAGCTTGCATACCTTGTTAGCATCTTTAGGATCGACAAAACCTTTGGGTTGTATCATATACAACTCTTCATCAATGTCTCCATTGAGGAATGCTGTTTTGACATCCATCTGCCATATCTCATAATCATAATATGCAGCGATTGCTAACATAATCCTCACAGACTTTAGCTTCGCTACCGGTGAGAAAGTCTCATCGTAGTCAACTCCTTGAATTTGTCGAAACCCTTTTGCGACAAGTCGAGCTTTATAGACAGTAACATTACCATCAGCATCTGTTTTCTTCTTGAAAATCCATTTGTTCTCGACAGCCTTCCGGCCATCCGGTAAGTCCACCAAAGTCCATACTTGGTTTTCGTACATGGATCCAATCTCGGATTTCATGGCTTCTTGCCATTTATTGGAATCTGGGCTCATCATCGCTTCCTCATATGTCTCGGGGTTATCGGTGTTGTCCACCAACATGACATTCATAACGGAATCATACCAATCTGGAGTGGTACGAGTTCTCGTTGACCTCCGAGGCTCTGTAGTAACTTCAACCGAAGTTTCATGATCACCATCATTAGCTTCCTCTCTTATTGGTGCAGGCACCACAGGAACTTCTTCCGGTGCTGCGCTACTCGCAATTTCGAGAGAAGGTTCGACAACCTCGTCGAGTTCTACTTTCCTTCCAGTCACTTCTTTCGAGAGAAATTCCTTCTCTAGAAAGGATCCATTCTTAGCAACGAAGATTTTGCCTTCGGATCTATGATAGAAGGTATACCCAACAGTTTCCTTCGGGTATCCTATGAAGACGCATTTTTCCGCTTTGGGTTCAAGCTTGTCCGGCTGTAACTTCTTTACATAGGCTTCGCATCCCCAAACTTTAAGGAACGACAATTTAGGTTTCTTCCCAAACCATAATTCATACGGTGTCGTTTCAACGGATTTAGACGGTGCCCTATTTAAAGTGAATGCGGCTGTTTCTAATGCATAACCCCAAAATGATAGTGGCAAATCTGTAAGTGACATCATAGAACGAACCATATCTAAGAGAGTTCGATTACGACGTTCAGACACACCATTACGCTGTGGTGTTCCCGGCGGTGTCAACTGCGAAAGTATTCCACATTTCTTCAAATGCTCGCCAAACTCGTAACTTAGATATTCACCTCCACGATCAGATCGTAGAAATTTAATCTTCTTGTTACGTTGATTCTCTACCTCACTTTGAAACTCCTTAAACTTCTCGAAAGTTTCGGACTTATGTTTCATAAAATAGATATACCCATATCTACTCAAGTCATCCGTGAAGGTAAGAACATAACGATAACCACTGCGCGATGCTACACTCATTGGACCACACACATCGGTATGTATGATTTCCAATAAGTCTGTAGCTCGCTCCATCATACCAGAAAATGGAGTCTTAGTCATTTTACCCATCAGACATGCTTCGCATCTTTCAAGTGATTCAAAATCAAGTGATTCAAGAAGTCCATCGGAATGGAGTTTCTTCATACGCTTCACTCCAATGTGACCAAGACGACAGTGCCACATATAGGTCAAATTATCGCTTGATTTCAAACGTTTAGCCTCAATGTTATTAATATGTGTATTTCTACTATCGAGATTCAATATGAATAGACCATCTATCAAAGGTGCATGTGCATAAAACATATTACTCATATAAATCGAACAACCATTATTCTCGGATTTAAACAAGTAACCGTCTCGCAATAAACAAGATCCCGATATAATGTTCATGCTCAACGCAGGCACCAAATAACAATTATTTAAGTATAAAACTAATCCCGATGGTAGATGAAGAGGTAGTGTGCCGACCGCGATCACATCAACCTTTGATCCGTTTCCCACGCGCATCGTCACCTCGTTCTTCACTAGCTTCCGTTTATTCTGCAGCTCCTGTTTCGAGTTACAAATATGAGCAACCGAACCAGTATCAAATACCCAGGCACTACTACGAGTACTAGTGAGATACACATCAATAACATGTATATCAGATATACCTTTCTTCTTGATGTTGCCGTTCTTCAAATCCGCCAAGTACCTTGGGCAATTCCGCTTCCAGTGACCTTCTCCCTTGCAGTAAAAGCACTCAGTATCAGGCTTGGGTCCAGCCTTGGTCCTCTTCGTCGGCGTGGTAACTTTCTTACCACCCTTCTTGAAGTGTCCCTTCTGCTTAGACTTGCCTTTCTTGAATTTGGTGGTCTTATTGACCATCAACACTTGGTGCTCTTTCTTGATCTCCACTTCTGCAGATTTTAACATAGCAAATAGTTCTGGCAACTCTTTGTTCATGTTCTGCATGTTGTAGTTCATCACAAAGTTCTTGTAACTTGGTGGTAGTGATTGGAGGATGCGGTAAACTCCCAAAGTATTAGGAATCACTATACCCAAACTTTGAAGTTTATTTGCGTGCCCAGACATCTTAAGCACATGCTCACTGACGGAGCTACCCTCTTCCATCTTGCAGTTAAAGAACTTTTCAGAAGCTTCATAACTTTCAATTGCCGCATGAGTCTCAAAGATTAATTTGAGATCCTCGACAATATCATATGGATCTGACTCTTCAAACCTTTTCTGAAGCTCCGATTCTAAACCATACAAGATAGCACACTGAACTATGGAGTACTGATTCTTCCGAGCGAGGTAAACATTCTTTACTTCATCGGTAGCATCAGCTGCAGGTGGGTCACCTAGCGGTGCATCCAGCACATAGGTCAAATTACCAGCTGTGAGGACAATCCTCAAATTGCGGAACCAATCCGCGAAGTTGCTTCCATTGTTTTTCAACTTTTCTTTCTCTAGGAACGCATTAAAATTGATGGTAGGGGCTGCCATTGATCTACAACATATTTGCAATAGTTTAGACTAAGTTTATGACAAATTGAGTTCAAATTAATTAATGAAATTAAACTAGGTGAACTCCCACTCAAAACAACATCCCTCACATTGTTTTAGTGATCACACGAACCAAATCCACTACATCAACACCGATCATCACGAGAGCTGATATAGTTTTAATGGCGAACAATCATCATGTTCATCATATCTACTATATGATTCATGCTTTGCCTTTCGGCGATCCGTGTTCCTGAGGCCATGTCTGTACATGCTAGGCTCGTCAAGATCAAACCTTAGCTTCCGCATAAGCAAATCTGGCTTGCTTACGTTGTAGTCACCCGCGGAATCAAAGACACCCGATCATCACGTGGTGCTTCGAAGCAGCAAGCTTTGGCAACGGTGCATACTAAGGGTGAACACTTTTAGAACTTGAAATTTATGTGCATGAGGGATCATCTTATAATGCTACCGTCGTCTACTAAGCAATACAAGATGCATAAAGGATTAACATCACATGCAATTCATAATATGTGATATGATATGGCCTTTCTTCTTTGTGCTTCCGATCTCCATCTTCAAGCACGAACATGATCTCCATCATCACCGGCATAGCATCAAGGTCAATGACGCTTCTTCATGGTTGTCGTCCGCCAACTTCAACTATTACAACTATTTTGAATAGACACGCAGGCCTTAACAGAAATTAAAGACAACCATATGGCTCCTGCCGGTTGCCAACTTACAATAAGGATCATTGCATACATCAAATATAATCACAATCATGGCCATATCACATCACTGCACACCCCTGCAAAACAAAGTTAGACGCTTCTACTTTCTTTGCATATTTTACGTGGTTTGGGGCTTTCCATAAGTGTCGTTCTAACTTACGAACAAGAACCACAACATTGATACTAGCATTGTTGATCACCCGTTGTAAATTGGATCTTTACTATGCTAGGAGAAACAGGCACCCGCAAAGCCACTTATGCAAAACGAGTTGCATGTCAAGCGTGGAGCAAGTCTCATGAACGATGTCATGTAAGGTTAGCCCGGGCCGCTTCATCCCAACATACCGCAAGATGCAAAGTACACAAAAAGCAATCTACAATAAAAGCATCAACGCCCACAATGACCATTGTGTTCTACTCGTGCAACAGATCTACATATAGACACGGCTCTGATACCACTGTAGGGGTTCGTAGCATGGAAAACAAAATTTTTCTATCGCATACAAACAAACAAGCCAAGATCTATCTACTAGATTGTAGCAACGAGTCGATGGAATAACTCACCCTCGAAGATTCCAAAGTGTTTAACGAGAGCAGATTCTCGTGGGTGATGTAGTCGTACTCTTTCCGATCTCAAGATCGCGTAGACGATCCTTCCGGCGCCACGTTCCAGCAGCGCCCCCGCAGTCGGTCACACGTTCGGTACTCGACGAAGACCTTCCTCTCCCTTGTTCCAGCAGGCAGCGGAGGTTGTAGCACTCTCCTCGCGATTCCGGCAGCACAACGGCGTGGTACCGGAGGTAGAGGGGAGATCCCGCAGGGCTTCGCCTTAAGCCGGTGCGAGTATGGTGGAGCTTATGAGAGAGGCTATTAGTGGTCTAGTAATTAGACACACCAATTAGAGGGCTCTAAACCAATTAGAAGGCTCTAAACCGAAACAGCTCTAAACCGGGGTCTAGGTCTAGTTTCTAGTTTAGAGGATAGGAACTTGTGTGTACTAGGAGGGAAGCCCTGCCCCTCCTTATATAGGTGGGAGGGCTGGCTGCGCCATGGGGAGGAGAGTCCCTCCCCAAGTCGGCTTGGTGGGGCGCCGGCCAAGGGAGGAGTCCTCCCCCAATTCGGCCTCCACCAATCCTCCTCTTTTCCCACTTCCCAAAATTGGCAGTTTGACTTTCAAATTAGCCGTTTGACTTTTCCAATTTAGGAATTAAATAAACCCTTTATTTTGGACAGCGAGAACACCTAGTACATGATGCAATCATTCCAACTTGCAATGACACATTCATGTACCCCTTCCCCCCCGGAGTGCCGGACATTCCGGGACCTTCTAGAATGTTCCCGATGAAAACACCGGAACCATTCCCCAACTCCGAAATGGGACTTTCCTTATATGAATCTTATTCTCCGGACCATTCCGGATCACCTCGTGATATCCCGGATCCCATCCGAGACTCCGAACAACATTCGGTCTCTTTCTCATAATACCATAACTACTCAAACAACGTCGAATCCTTAAGTGTGTCTCCCTACGGTTCGTGAATTATGCGGACATGATCGAGACACTTCTCCGAACAATAACCAATAGAGGAATCTGGAAATTCATATGGCTCCCACATATTTCTACGATTACTTTGCGATCGAATGAACCACTTACATACGATACCAATTTCCCTTTGTCTCACGATATGTTACTTATCCGAGGTCATGATCGTCGGTATCTCTGCATACCTAGTTCAACCTCGTTACTGATAAGTACTCTTTTCTCGTTCCCGTGATATGTGATCCCTTGTGACCAAGTCACATGCTTGCAAGCTAATTGGATGACATTTCACCGAGAGGGCCCAGAGAATATCTATCCGTCATGTGGATGGACAAATCCCACTCTTGATCCATGTGTTTCAACCAATACTTTCCGAACACCCAATGCCACTTTTATAGCCACCCTGTTACGGTGTGGTGTTTGATGACATCAAAGCATCCATCCAGTAAAGGCAATATGCATGATCTCATGGTCGAAGGAATTAGGTTACTATGTATCAGAAAGCATATAGCAATTGAACTATTGAAATGACTTGATCTTTATGCTACGCTTGTCTATAGGAGTATGTCCACCATATCATTCTCCTAACGATATGATCTTGTTGTTGATAACATCTCAATGTTCATGACAAAGAAACCACATCATCAATCAACCAACAAGCTAGTGAAGTATAGAGGCCATACTAGGGACTTCAAATTAAGTTTACAAATCACACAAGTATTAATGGTTTCCTTGTTAATACTATTATAGCATGAATGTAAACATTTATCATAAACACAAAGATATATAATAATAACTACATTTATTATTACCTCTAGGGCATATCTCCAACAGAAGGCCCCTTAAATAGGTCCCCCCAAAATCCAACCGTTGAAGCCCAAAAATGCGAATCCCGGTACTACCGGACTTTTTCCCGGTACTACCGGACATTCTCGGTACTACCGGACATTCCCTGGGGATCCCAGGACGCCAAGCGCACCTTATTCAGTACCAACCGGTACTAAGGGGCGGTACTACCGGGCCTCCGGTACTACCGGACCCTGGTCCGGTACTACCGGTCACCCCTGAACGAAAACGGCCATAACTTTTGCATCTGGACTCCAATTTTGATGATCTTGGGCTCGTTTTGAAGAGGAAAACAAGCTCTACAAGATCATGGAAATAAACATCATAGTCCAGCAAGGGAGGAACCGATAAAACCTCCAACATAAAAAATGTAATAGAAAATGCATATGAAATCCGTTTTCGATGAACTAGAGCTTGTCATGGAGATTAACACAAGCTCTAAATCCTCACATGAGTAAGAACCAAATAATATAAGGTTTTACCTATCTCTAAAATACAAACCGGTAAAATATCCAAGATCAAAATGCAATAAGATATAAAAGAGAAATCCGATTTTGATGAACAAGAGCTTGTTATGAACATTACCACAAGCTCTATATCCTCACATGGACAAGACCAAATAACAACCAAATACGATGATGCAAGTATGCAAAGGTTTGAGCTCTCTCCGAACGATGTGACCGAGTTACTCATTCGAGAGCCCCTCTTGATAGCACGACTATCTATCCTAAACCCGGTCTCCCACTAACAACATGAGATCGGCAAAAGGGAAAACCTATCAAGATTATACCTTTGCCTTGAGCATTCCACTTGAGCTCGATGTAGATGAACTTGACCTTCTCAAGATGGAACGCCTTTCTTGATTTCTCATCATCGATCCATGATCACCGAGGATGGCAAGAATCAAACATGAGATCTTCTATAGATGATGCATTTTGAGCTTGCACAACACATCTTGTTCTCATTTCATATATCTTGAAGCCAACACATGCTCCAAGAAATGCCAATGGACAATTCCTACAAGTACAAATTAATACAAACATTAGTCCATAAAGATTGTCATTAATTACCAAAACCACACATGGGGCCCACATGTTCTTTCAGCAAGCCTAGCATGTATATACATGGCCTCAGAACATGAACCGAAAGGTAAAGGACGAGTCATATGGACTATATATTGCCCATACAATGCTCTCCATTAGAGCTGCACCAGCACTCGTGATGATCGGTCGTGGCGTAGTGAATTTGGCATGTAATCACTAAAAATGACTATAGGGATGTCATTTTTGAGTGAGAGTTCACATAGTAATATGATTAACATTAAACTCAATTTATCATAAACTGAATCGAATTGAATTTGCACGGTTCATTGTAGTCACTGGCATTCGTTTTCTACCTTGTGTTTAGATATGGTTGAGATAATATAACTATAGGATTCTGGAATTTTTACTTCATGAACTGGTATCATATTGTTTTATGAGTGTCAATCTAAAATTTAAAGTACTATTGAAAACTTTTAGAAAATCCTCACTTACTCAGTGAAATTCAATAAGTAGGATTGAATCAAGAGTAACAGTTCCAACGTTAGTATCCAAGTATCATGCTTGCCTCCATTATCTTTGATAATCGGAAGTTGTTTTAGTATCAAGGTTATCTAGGAGCTGAAAGAATTGTTTCAGAAACCATCATGCATGAAAGATATTGTGATCTGAAACAATGTTTGGTTGCAATATGATAGAAT
The DNA here is from genome assembly GCA_916181665.1 of Avena sativa. NCBI lineage: Eukaryota > Viridiplantae > Streptophyta > Magnoliopsida > Poales > Poaceae > Avena > Avena sativa. Next base: position 132,177,591 of record OV702298.1, read on the forward strand.
ATAATTTTATTAAGATACATTTTCTCGTATTGTATGAGAATTTGTGAAGGTTAGAGACGCTAGGCGTCCTGATCTCCCAAAAGGTTTTGGGAACTAACATTGCATTCGCAGTTCACCTTTATAAGCTATAGTAGCTTGATCATTAAAGTTGTCATGATAAATATGGATAGAAGATGTAGGTAAAATATTTAATACATTAAAAGGATTACTAAAAGGAATGAAATTTGAAAGAATGCCAAACATTTTATGATGGTGCTCAACTTCGAAGTGCAAGTCCAAAGGTATTAGTATTTGACTATACACGGTTTGGATCATGTGTCATATGTATGACACCACTATTGATGTTGATATATTCTTTTAAAAAGGAAAGGCAATGCTGAAATAGAATCTGGTAAATATTTGGAAGAAAGGAAAAGACTGGAAAAGTCCAGCTTAGGTATATAAATGATATACAATTATGGGTGTATTCTTTTCTTGTTAAACAATGTGGTTCTTGGGTATTGGATACCAAATTTATTGGTATGAAGTGTCATATAGAACAACATAATTCATGAACTGCAATAGCCTAAGTAACTAGCAAAATAATATGTGATGATGTTCATCAAAAACAAATAAAGTGTTATTGTGTTTCTCGTTGATATCAACTTGCCTTCAACAATATTATTAATAATTGTTAGTTTGTTCCGATATTATGATAATAATGGTTATTCAAATAATTACCGTATTCCATAGAAGATGGATGAACTTTTACAAATCTAGTTGGATAAATCACGTCCATGAACACTGATGCTAAAAAGTCGCTAGACGAATGATTGAAATATCAATTTTGAGTGACATCGCCCTTTAAATTATATTGGAAAGAAAAAATATCCTACATAATTTTCTAAATCCAATGATATATTATTTGCATTTTTTGGCCAAGTAATTAAATTACTATGAATTTTACAAAATTATAGTATTTTCTGACTATTTAAAAATCGATTTGCGAATAAGCTGACCAACTCTACTAAGTGGCAGCTCCTGATTGGTTCCCGTGGTCTCGGCGCTGATGCATCATGCTGACTACGCACACGTGCCATGCGGCAGTCCTTGATTCGTCGGTACCGGTTGGAGATATAGGATTAAATCGATCTAATCTAGACCGCTAACTCTCGATCGAACGGATGGGGGCGGTGGCAGCTTACCAGAGGCGGCGACGGTGTTGATGATGATGGTGGCGACGCAGAAGGTGAAGGTACCGGTGGTTCTGGGGGTTACCGGTGATGTAGGGGTATGCCACGGGATGCGGAAGTTTAGGGCGTGTTCGAAGGTGTCCGTCTTTGCTCGCTTTCGGGTATGGCGTCTACGAGCAGCTGCCCTTCTCGGGCTCCGATGTGATTCCGACGAGCAATCTGGGGCCCCCGAGGCTCTGTGGATGGGGAAACTTGGTCAGGGGAGTTCGGAATAGTATGGGCATCGCAATAAGACGAGGAGGATGGACAGGGGTTATGGAACCTTCACTTCCGAGCTTCCCCGTAGCTCGTCAATGGAGGTGGTTGTGGCGGGATCAGATCGAGCTCCCTCGAGGGCTAGGGTTCCCGAAATCTCAAAAGAAATGGCGGGTTCAGATGCAAGAGAATATAAGGGGTCTGAAATGTGAAGAAGGGGTCAAGATTGCGAGAAAATTGGGGGGTTCGATTAGGAATCGGTGAAGTTCATCCTCCATACGATTCAAACCAGAGGAGGGAGACGACGGTGGCCCCCACGTGTCAGTGGGAGAGAGGCGGCTTACAGACGGGCCCACGCCCAAAAATATGTGGGAACTCCGACTCTGGGCGGGCTGGCTCGGTTGGCAGTTGGGCTGCTTCTAGGCCCGGAGCGGCTAGCGGATCCACTGATGTTTGCAGCGTGACGCGCATGAGAAGGCGGAGTGAGTTGGGCCGGCCTAGTTAGGGGGGTCCGGTTAGGTTAGTCTTGTTTATTTTCCTTTTTATTTTTCTATTTTCTTTATATGTTTCATAACTTTTCCATTAGCTCCAACGAGCTCAAACAAATTTCTAAATTCTTGTAAAATTAATTAGATCATCATAGGATCCTTTTTGGCATTAATACTATATTGAAGATAAGTGGGTTTATAAATCCTTGTTTGTACTCTTGTAGGAGTATTTTGGTGATTCAAAATAGGGTTTTGAAAATGGGGTTTAAACTTACTAATTTTCTTAAATGCAATGATGTAAGTATCATGAATGCAAGGTAAGAACAATGCTTTGGATTTGTTCAAACTTTACAACGAATGTGATAGTCATGTTAATCCATTCATTTAGTGATGCTTAGTAAAATTTCAAACAAATCCCTCAGAGGTTTATTTTTATTCAATAGTTTCAACAAGATCAAACAATTCAATCAACTTATTTAATTTTTTTATCATTCCAAAATTTAGGAATTTTTTGATATGTTACATTAAAGGAAGTTCCAACAACAAAAAATCATCCATGAAGACTTCCATAATACTTTCAACATAATCCGCAAATATAGCAGTCATACATCTTTGGAAACTAGCAGGGGCATTATAGATTGAAAGGCACACGGCGATAAGCATAAAGACCATAAGGACAGATAAAAGTAGTCTTAATTTGATCATCAGAATGAACAACAATTTGAGAAAAACCAGAATATCCGTCTAAGTAACAAAAAATAGAATGCATAGCTAGCCTCTCTAAAGTTTGATCTATAAACGGTAGTGGATAGTGATCTTTCCTGGTTTGTTTATTAAGTTCTCTATAGTCAATGCACATGTTGCGTCCAACAACATTCCTTGTAGGTACCATCACATTATGTTCATTTTCAGCAACAGTAAATCCACCTTTCTTAGGAACACATTGAACAGGACTTACCCGTTCACTTTCTTCTATATGAAAGATGATTCCTACATGTAACAAACATATTATTTCTTTTCTTACCTCCTCTTTCATGTGAGGTTTAAGTCATCGTTGAAATGCTGTGACCGGTTGATCTCCTTCCTCCATGGATATCCTATGGGTGGCTATTGAAGGACCAATCCCCTTAAGTCACTCGTCGAATACCGAAGAGCATTTCTATGGATCTAAAGAACCTTCATTAAATTCTCCTCCTCTTTTTCTGCAAGGTTAGAACTTATAATAACAGGAAATCTATTTGTCTCATCAAGAAACCTATATTTTAATTCTTTTGGTAAAGTTTTGAGGATAGGAGGGCGAGGAGCCTCATATCCCTTTCTTATGGGTTCTTCATATTCCTGATTAGTCTCGGCATCCACATCGGGTGTGGTGTCAAGATAATCATGCATTTCAGTTTTTTCTATATCATGGAGGATATTATTGTTATTGACTAAGCTTCTTTCTAAATTATCATCAGGAGTCTCAATAACTACTGAGGCTAAATTGACAATATTACCTTCTTCCTCACATTCGTACTCATCATCATCTAGTTTTTTAATTGCAGTATTATGGTCAAATTTGGAGAAATGAAAATCCATTTTCTCTTCACCAAACTTGAGAGACATAGTATGTCTCTTGCAATCTATGTGTTTCTCCTATGGTATTTAGAAAAGTTCTTCCAAAAATGATGGGACAATAAACATTGGTAGGCATATAAATAAGCAAAAAATCAATGGGGTATTTGTATGGTCCAATGCAAATTGGAACATCCCTAATTATTCCCATGGGGATTCTAAGTGTTTTATCCGCAAGCATTATAGTCATGTCGGTATCCTCTAATTCCGCTGGTGCTAGTTCATTTTGAATTTTTAAATAAAATTTAAAAGTAATCACGTTAACAGTTGTCCCTGTGTCATAGAGGTCATAAAGGAAGTTCCTCGGAAGGTACAAGGGAGAATAGGCTTACCAACTACTTTAGCTTTTACCTTACCTTCGATGAATTTCGAAGCTTCAGTATCTAGCTCAATCACATTGCAGTGAGTGAACATGGTTAGAATATCTTCCTTCGTTGATTCCCCTATCTCCTTTATATTTACCTCTTCATTTTTCCTTACTTGTGCCTCTTCTTCTAGCTTCTTTAGGAATAGCTCTTCTTCTTCTTCTCGTTTATCCTATAACTGTTGAGCCATCATATGTTTCCTTGCCGTCCTTGGAAAAGGAAGGGGTTAAACATATGGGGATACCTCCCGCAATGGTTCAATAGGAGCTGTAGTTATTGGATCATCTTCTATATATGGCACGGGTGACGGAGTGTAATGGAGCCAGTCCTTCTTGGGAGCCTCAATATGTTCTGTAAAAGACTAAAGGATTTGCAAAACAATATCATCATCAAGTTGAAGTTCATCAGTAGTTTCTTTCACTTTACCGGATTCTTTATAAGCATTGAGACAATAATATTCAATTTTTATACCTCTTTCGCCGCCTAAATCAAATCCCCATGTTTCTCTATTATGGAGGATTCTTTCTAAAATTTTCCAAGATTTAACTATAGTTAACTCCATAAAGGAGCCTACAGAATTGGTGTCAAACTCATGTTTAATTTCTTGATTAAGTCCCCCATAAAATATGTGTAAAATGTACCATTTAGGATTCAGGTAAATCATGATGAGAACATTTATGAAGTAGAGTCTTATACCTTTTGAAGGCCCTTACCAAGCCTTCACCTGGTCGGTTCTTGAAGTTTGTAATTGCCCTTCTTACTTCAATAGTATGTACCTTGGGAAAGAATCGAATCACAAATTATCCTTTAAGTTTCTCCCAAGTATCAATTTTCTCTATAGGGCAAATTCTATACCAAGCTAAAGCAGTGTTGGTTAGAGATTGGCTAAAAAGTTTAAGTTTCAATTCATCATCAGAATAGCCTCTCAGTTTAAGAGTCCAACATAGCTCGGTAAAATGTATTAAATGAGTGTAGGGATTCTCATCTAGATCATCTCCTGCAAAAGTATTTTCTTTAATGATAGCGATAAAGCGAGGATTAACATCATATTCTGGTTCACTCCTACTCGAGAATTCTTTGACAAGTCCTCTATTTAACTTCCCAAGGTATTTAGTTGCATCGAGCTGATTCATTAGTCCGAGTGCAGTCATGGTGCTTACCTGAAACTAGTAAAAAGCTTTAGTAAAACAATTAGTCAAATAAGCAACTAAGAACAAACACCAAAAGCACTTAGCTCCCCGGCAACGGCGCTAGAAAATAGCTTGATGACTGCAAGTACACAGATCAATTGCAGATAGTTTTAAAGTAAAAATATCGAACCCATAGAGAGCTATTGGTAAAGGTCTTAATGCCCCTTGTCACTATCTACCAAAGGATACTAGTAAGTTGTCTTTGATCTCACGTAAAGAGTGTTTGAAAGGTTCTTGGCTGTGTGCAAAAAAGTAACTAAAACAATTAAAATAAAGTAAGTAACAAGATCATGTGAAAGCTTGGTTGAACTCAATAGGGCTAAAATATTCTCAGGGATGTAGGATACACCTCTAGCATGACATTGTTATGATTAATAATATAAGATAATGTCATTAAATGTGTGAAGAGATATCCATAATAAGATGTTGTAACACCCCAGTTCTGAAAAGACCGTGGCCTCTATGTGACATGCCAATACCTGGATCGGTTCATTGGCCCACAATAGAGTAAGATGAATAACATAGCAAAATATCCGTGTATCATGAATAACAAAGATCCAGAGTACCATTATTACAATAAAAGCTTAGCTCAAAGCTAGCTCAAATTATTCAGGTAGCAACATAACTAAAGTAAATCCTCCATTCTTCAAATTTCCCACAAGTGAACAAGTGCCGAGTGGAGTACCATGGCCTATATCGATTACTCAGAATCGGAATAACCTGCAACATGAAACGTAGCAGCCCCGAAGGGTCAATACATGGAATGTATGGCAAGTAGAGCTAGTAATGGAGACAATAGTACTAACATCTACATTCATATTTGGCAAGTGGAGCTGTGTCTGGCTTGCATTTGCAAATACATTTGTCCTACTTTCATAAACAGTTTTTGATTTTCTTTGAAAAGATCCCAATTAAGTTAACCCAACCATATTAAAACAATTATGAAATTGGAATGAGCGAGAAACATGTCATGGAATCAATATCAAGCAACTCAGCTGTCCATAACCGGGGACACGGCTAATCGATTAGATTATACACCCTACAGAGGTTAGTACACTTTACCCATGTGACTTGGCCAGCCCAGCTCGTACCATCACTCTCATTTTGAGTGATGATAGGGAGAAGTCCAAGTTGAGACTGTTCGGGAAGTAGCACCTCAATCCCGACGCGCACCGGTCCAACCTACCAAAATTCTACATCTCTGGATACGCGGGTTCGAGTTACCACAACCTACTAAGTCCAACCAACCGCCCATTCCATTATTGGCACATGGTTGTACACGTAAGCTACACAATAAAGAAGCCAATCAATTTCTCTCGATACCTGGGTGCCTTTCCGCAATGAAACCACCAAAAATTATCAATACCATCACACCCAGGAGATTCATTGATTAAGTTGTTTTAATTTTCACAAACCAATACGTTTAGAAACAGGTATCAATGATGTAACCCAGCCCTCGTTCAACATAGCATGGCTAAGTACATCTACCAACGGTGGTTCATCTACAAGGAAGGCCCTACCATATAATAGGACATAGCATAGCGATAGTATCATCCTACACATGCATCTACAAAATACACGACAATGCATTGAAAATAGTAGGACGATATCATGAACAAAGTAGCATCTACTTGCCTTGGTTGTAGCGCTCGGAAGAACAATCCACACACGAGCAAGCGTTGCACTCGTCACAATCTACACGATACAATTGCATTCATAAACAAACAATCCACAAGCATATGCAACAAATATGATGCATGAAGGTATGCAAGGCAAGTGAATTGGTGCTACAGCTGCACCACATAATCCTATTCAATAATACTACTGATTGCATGCATGGAAAATAGTTTTAGCGCTAGGAAAACTAATACGCAAAAAGTAATGCTCAAAACTAGAGCTAGAACTCAAATAATTCACTACCGGTAGTATACTGTTTGTAAAATCTTGGGAAAATTCTACCGCATAGGCATTGCTGATTAGAAACAGTACCAACTGGAATTACTCAAAAAGGAATTATAAAACTCCCGGAGTAATTAAAACACTGCAGAAAGCCACTAGACAGTTTCTGCAGAATTTTTTACCGTAAGCCTATCTTTTTAATTCACGATGAGATTCCCCTCGTTCCACTGAATCCAGAGACATACCATACGCGATTTTTGGAGCTACGGATATTTTTCTACGAATTTATTACTCCGAAAAGGCCACTAACTAGTTTGATTAAACTGTACTAAACCTTGCTGCAAAAGCCTGAACCAAAGGTACAGCGAGATTCTACACGACTCACTGAATCTACACATATTTTATTTGAAATTTTTTGCCAAGCGGTTTAATTTCTATGCAATTTACAAGTTTCTACCGAAATCTGTCAACTAAAAGGATTGACGAAATTGACCAGTCAATTGTGTCTGTTGACTGGTCAAAGCGTCTGCTGACTGGGCGCTGACTGGGCATCTGACTAGTCAACTCCTGTTTCTGACCGGTCAACGAACGATCTAAGCCGCTGATCTGAGATCTGACAATGGCTGCAGTCTTACCAGAAACAAACGGCGAAACGGGCTCCGGACGGTGCGGCGAGTTCCGGACGGCGGCGGCGATCGGTTCCGGCGTCGGGGCCTTTCCTGCACGGAGGAAGACGGTCAACGAGCGGCTCAAGATCGTCAACACGGTGCGCATACATGCGGGCGTGCGTGCGTGCATGCGTGTGCGTGTGTGCGCGCGAAGGCGCGCAGCGTAGCGGCATGGCGCGGTGCAGCGGCGCGGCACGCAGCAGCTAGCGGGCGGCGCAAGCAGCAGCTGGCGCGCGGCAGCGCAGCGGCAGCGCGCGCGCAAGCGCGGCAGCAGGCGGCGGCGATGGCGGCGGTTGGCCGCGAGCGGGGCGGCAGCGAGCGCTGCAGCAGGCGGTGCGGCGTGCAGCGGCCGAGGCGGGGTCGCGCGGGGGCGGCTCGGTGGCGGGGCGACGCGGCGGCGCACGGCGGCGGTTGGCCGTGGACGCGCGGCTGCGGGGAGGCGGTGGCGCGGCGGCGAGAGAGGGATAAGAGAGGAGGAGGCGGCCTCACCTGGGCGGCGGGGTGAAGGGCGGCGACGGCGGCGGCGCGGCGCGCGGAACGAGGAGGGGCGATGGCGGCGGGGGCGATCGAGGGCAGGGGGTCGGGTGCGGATCCCGAGGCCGGGTGGGGTCCTTTTGTGGCCCTTCGCGCGGAATCCTAAACTGAAATGGCGCAGAGTTAGACGCGGATTCGGAAATCGGTCCGGAATTTCGGACGGTTTTCCGACGATTCACTAAAACGGCCGCAACTTCTCCGTACGAGCTCCGATTCGAGCGATTCTTGTGCCTACGGTTTCGTACAGTCGAGGGGAACAATCTAGGCCCAAGGTTTGAGCGAAACCACAAATCTACAAGGGTGGTCAACGCTAGTCCTACTAAAGCTTCCCGCAGGAACCTCGTAACAAAATAGAATAGGGTTTTGCAAATGGCGTTTCGCCGAACCTTTTCACTCGACGGTTTTGCATGGAAAAGCATTGATGCAATGATATGAATGATATGCAAGACCAAATCTAAAAATTGGGATGTGATAGATGTTCACTACAAGGCTCGTAGGAAGCCGTTTTGCTGAACCAAGAGCGAGGTCGCCTATAAATAACCACTGCGATGTCTAAGAGCAGTCACCCATATAGAACACCGCAATTAATGGTTTCCCCGTGGATATTGTAATTAGCTTAGGGAGTCCCTCTTAATTCCTCCTTTGACCGCGTAGTTCACGAGCTGACGCCAATCTGTCATGGGGCCATTCCAGGTACGATACCAAAGCATGTCCAAAGGATTTCTCCCTACCTTTAGTCCCAAGGGAAAATGGTATGTGGTCGACTTCACATACCATATAAATAGAGATATCAAACACAAATCATAAATCAATCATAGACCGACAAGTCATATGGACACAAGAATAGATCATCTTTATTAGAAATTCATAATAGTAATAGGGTTTCTCCATCTCCCCAAGAACAAAGGAACTACTCACACATGGAAGCAATCAACAACATCATCATAATCAAATGGATGGATAAAAATACTAAAATAGATCTAATGCAAACACAATTGAATCTGGAATTACAACAAGATCTAATGGATGAAAGATGGGGGTAATGATGGTGATGTAGATGCAGCGGTTGATGATGAAGGGGATGATGTGTTGTCCTCCAATGATCCGTTAATCATTATGGATTTTACCCCAGCCAAGTTACTCCTTCGGATCCCTTTTAGATGTGGTTTTTCGTGGTTTCGGCTGGCTGTGAATGTGGGATCCCCCTGTCGTCTTTGCCAGGAGAAGTATTTGACGAGGAGAACCCGATGGCACATGGTACGGGCGGGCTCTTCCCGTACCATCGGTCGTTATCGACACTGATTTCTTCCCCTCGTTTGGTATTCTCGCCGGTGCGAAGGTAAATCCATAAAATGACTTTTATCACTTAAAAATATCATATTAGTATAACATGACAGCTCTAATTGGTATGTTCATATAAGACTTAATGATTCGGGATCCTGTTGAAATAAAGACAAAAAGGTACACACAAACATAGTGAAATACAAACATCCCTACTCTATTTGTGAAAAAACAAAAGGTAAATATGCTTCAATTTTGGACTCATCACCGACGCCAGATAACTAGTTGCCAAAGCCATGCGCCACGGTTTCAACTGGCTCACCGCCCATGCTGACACAACTGACATCGTCCAGCGTTGCGTCGGATGCCAAAAATATGCCAACCAAACGCATCTCCCTGGATTGGAACTTAAAACCATCCCCATCACATGGCCATTTGCCGTATGGGGAATCGACATTGTGGGTCGGTTCAAAACTGCGATGTCTGAGTTCACAGACCTCCTGGTCGCCGTTGACAAGTTCACAAAGTGGGTCGAGGAAAAACCCATCAAGAAATGCGACAGGAAAACTGCCACCAAGTTTCTCTGCAAGCTCATCTACCAGTACGGGTACCCGCACAACATCATCACCGACAATGCTACTAGCTTCGCCAAAGGAGCCATGGAAGAATTCTTTCAGGAGCACAGGATCTGACTCGACCTCACCTTAGCCGCACACCCCGAATCAAACGGCCAGGCAGAATGCACAAATTAAAGTGTGCTACACGGACTAAAACCGCGACTACAAGTACCACTCGAGCGCACACCAGGATGTTGGGTCGAGGAACTCCCATCCGTCCTCTGGGTTATTCGCACCTCCGGCAATCGTGCTACAGGCTTTACCCCTTCTTCATGGTGTACGGAGCGGAGGCATACATAACAACCAACCTTGAGAACGACTCGCCACGAGTCATTCACTATGCGGAAGAGTAGAACAAAGTATCCCGTCAAAAAGAGATCAACCTACTTGACGAGGCCCGTGATCTCGCTCGATCCCGCACCGCCGTCTACCAGAAAGGCCTACATCACTATCACAGTTGACGGATCAGGACGCGAACCTTTCAAGAAGGCGACCGCATCTTGCGAGTTGTCCAAGACAAGAAGGGCTTGCACAATCTATCCCCACATGGGAGGGACCATTCTCCATAGGGCGAGTACTAGGCAACGACGCCTATTATTTAATTGACATACATGATGACGACAAGTTAAACGTCTAGCGACCGTGGAACGCCAACCTTCTGCGAAATTTCTACACTTAGCGCCCCCACTTTGTACTCACCCGTGCTATCAATGAATAAAATGGTCAACACCACAATTTGCGTATTCTCGCCTTTCCTTGTGCCAATCACACTTGTATCACAATTGAAATTCCTTACCAGTCGTCCACCCTTGGAGGAGCGACTCGGCAGATCCAAGTAGTGCAGACCGAAGGCACAGAGATAATTCAGGTGCCGGACTGTCCATGAAAAACGCCAAGCTGAGAGCCACCATCGAGGTCGCCTAGCTTGACTGTCTTTTCGAGCCACGACGTGTAGGGTTTGCAGCATAGAAAACAAAAAAAATTCCTATGATAGGAACAACTACGTACCAAGATCTATCTACTAGATACAGGCAACAAGTGGATATACATCCATAGAGAACATACCCTTGAATACCGACAAAGCTTAACGAGGTTGTACTCGTGGATGATGTAGACGAACGCTTGCCAATCTCAAGATCGAGAGGAATTCCTAGCGTCGCATATTAGCGGCGCATCCATGCTCGCACACACGTCCGATCCACCGAGCAACATCCGCCTCCTCGCTCCAGCGATGCAGCGGAAGCAACAACTCTTTCTTGCCAAAAATCCGCCGGGAACATGTATCTCGCTAGTCCGAGACGATGGGGGATAAACTAGAGGGGGAGAGATCCTTCACGAGGAGGTGTGAGTGAGAGAGAGGGAGAGGGGGGCTTTATATAGGAGGGAGGGGGCACTCCAAGGGGGTGGCCAGCGCATGGGGGCTGCCCCTCCCCTCCTCTATTCATGTGGGTGGATCTCCCACTCACAAAATAGCCCCTTCATTTCTCCACTCAAAATCCCACTCAAAATTCCCATTAAATTTCCACCAAATTTAATGCAATCTCTCTTTAAATACTCCTTTTATTTATTCAGAATTTTGTAAATTATCTTAATGGACAAAAATTCACATATAACCCCTTGCTAGTATTTCATTTCATATGCAGAAACACTTTCAGCAATTTCACCTGAAATAAATTCCTACGCTTTGTTAATCTTTTCAGCATGAAACTATTTGTTCCAAATGGTGTCAGTGTCTCTTAAGTGTGTCACCCTACAGTTCGCGAATAATGCGGACATGATCGAGACCCTTCTCGGATCAATAATCAGAAGTGGGACTTGGAGATCCATACTGACTCCCACATATTCAATGATAACTTTCTTGTGATCATGAGAACCTTTTACGCTAGAATCTTAATTCCTTTGTCTCGCGATATATTACATGTCCAAGATTCGATCATCAGTATCTTTGATGGAGCTGCGTCAACGTGGAGCGCTTCGTCGGGAAACCCCAAGAGCAACGTATGATGCAGCACAGCAGCAAGTCTTCCCTCAGTAAGAAACCAAGGTTATCGAACAAGTAGGAGGAAGGAAACGTCTCAAAGGTGTTGCAAGCAACGTGGAAACCTGCACAACACAAACTCAAGACTTTGCCCCAACTAATAGTGAGGTTGTCAATCTCACCGGTTGCTGTAACAAAGGATTAACTGTATGGTGTGGAAGGTGATGATGGTTTGCAGCAAGTAAACAGTAATAGTGGAAGATGTATCAATGGTAAAGATTGGATCTGGGTCCATAGTTCACTAGAGGTGTTCTCCTTAGATAAACAAACATGGCATCCTGGGTAAACAAATTATAGCAGGGCAATTGACAGGACTGAGCAAGGCATAACAATGCAATACTAGACATAAAGATCCTATGAGATTCGATTGGGCAATACAACAAGATACATAGACCGCCATCCAACTGCATCTATGACTAGAAGTCCACCTTTGGGTTATCATCCGAACCCCCTCCAGTATTAAGTTGCAAGCAACAGACAACTGCTTTAAGCAAAGTGTGTAAGGTAAACAATCCACTTGTTCCATGAACAAGAGACCGTTGTTTTCTCCCTAGTGGCAACAACACATCTACAACCTTAGATATTTCTGTCAATTCCCTTGATTAAATAGAGCCATGAACCCACTATCGAGCATAAATACCCCGTCTTTAAGTCACTAGCAACTACTTGGCCAAGATAGCTACTAACAACGGAGAGCATGCACGATCACAAACAACACAGACACGATAGAATCAATAAGACAAAAACATTAATCAATATGACATAGTAATCTCAATATCCATCAGATCCCCGCAAACACAACATGCATGATTACAAATAGATGAGATCTTGATCATGAACGGAGCTCACAAGATCTAGACATGAAAGCACAAGGATGAGATACAACCATCTAGCTACTACATGGACCCGTAGTCCAAGGTGGAACTACTCACGCTTCATACCAGAGGCTGGCATGATGAATAATAAGTCCCCTGGGATGATTTCCCCTCCGACAGGGTGCCAGGAAGATCTTTAGATCCCCCTCAATCTAAGGACGATGGTGGCGGCGAATACAGACGGTTTCGTGGAATATTGATCGGGTACTTAGGGTTTAGGTATCGGGGGATTCTTATAGGTGAAGAGGCAAGGCTGGAAGGCGGCCAGGGGGCCCACACCCTGCCCAGGCGCGGCCTAGGGTGGGCCCGTGCCTGGGGGTGCGGCCGCCCTGTGGCCCCCCTCCGTATCTCCTCTGGACTCCATGTTCTCCTCGGTGAAATATTAACTTTGGCTTTTGTCCCGTCCAATTCCAAGAATATTTCCTTACTAGCTTTTATGGAACCAAAAACAGCATAAAACAGGCAACTGGCACTGTGGCAACTTGTTAATAGGTTAGTACCAGAAAACATATGAAAAGCACCTCGAAGTGTGGACAAAGCAAAGCAAAGTAGATACTAAACAAGCATGGAACATCAAAAATTATAGATACGTTTCCGATGTATCAAGCATCCCCAAGCTTAACTCCTGCTCATCCTCGAGTAGGTAAGTGATAAAATAATAATTTTTGAGGTGACATGCACCATCAAAACCAAGATCAAACCATTTTCAAACATTGAAAGCTAGGATCAAAGAACTCTAAACATGTGCATGAAACATGGAGTTCTAACAATAAGACAAAGTAACTATGCATGCAACATGAAATGATATAAACAAAGATCAAGAATAACATGCATTGAAAAACGTTTGTTTGTTTCACATACATAAAACATGGCATAGTGGCATTCATCTTGTCCCTCATGGAGTAGCAAATAGATGCATAGGACACCTTCAAAGTTCATAAGAGTGACTAGATACAAATATCACAAGAATAAGCAATATCAACAATATGCATCAATCAATAAGTTTTGGGACACTGCACATAGAACTAAGAATGGCAACTATGCTCTCTTAACTGGTGCCTAAAGGTAGAAGGTGGAGACTCAATATAAGTAGTGGAAGAAAGGCCCCTCATAAAGGGAAGCAGGGATTTCAGGTTTCAAAAAGAGCTTCCAAAAATTATGGTACTTGTTAGCTTTCATCCCTCATTGCCCCTATCATAAGCATCTTGAAGTGATTAAGGTTAAAGTGAACAAACTATGGAGTATATGATTGACAAAGTAAAAGTTGGCAATCTCATGTCCCTTGAATACGAGGGCCGCACCTCATGCTACTCAACTTTAGTCACCTGTAAGTTCTTGTCATAGTAAGTACATGTGTATCATAGAGAACCGCCAACAGGGTACCCATTTCACATGGTACAGGAGCTATCCCATAACCAAAATGTCAAGGCAAGCAGACAATAAGCATCGCAGTGATCTTTTTATTTGCTATTTTCATTGGTTTTTATTGAGGATGCTTCATAGATTGCTCATTATGGTGATGCTGCAAGTTTCCACCATGATTAGGCATGGCTTAGGCTAGCGGCCCAGACGTTTCTCTAACACAAAATACATAACTCCATGGACTTACAAGCTCCATTTTTATTTCACCCCGGCGACATCCATAGACAAAAGAGCATAATATCAACTGTGTACAAAGTACAAGTGCAATGTTGAAAAAACGTTACCCATGAAAACATGGTTTTGATAATTCCAATGTATAAGTGCAAGAATATACAACATAGATGACACAATGGTTCAAGTTTATTAGGGGCAAGGAAAAAAGTGTGCCATTAAGTTCGTGAGAGCTTTAATCACTAAGTTTTCACATAACAAAACATTTTTTAATTGGAAGATAGCTGAAAACAAGAATATACTTGGAATGGTGTAGCACACCATGCATAGGAATTTATAGTGGACACTTTGAAATAACTTGGTTTCTTGGGAGTTGGAAGCATGAGTAGAGCTTAGTCATACAAGTGGAGGCTAGCAAAGGACTGGGAGCAACCAACTAAGAGAGCAATAATGGCCATAACCATGCAGAGCGACAAAATATTACTAATCAAAGCATAGAGTGGTACTAAAAGTCAAGGAATAAATGATCATAGAGGCTATGGTGATTTGTTCATAGTCATAACATGGTGTGAGCATGTGCCAAGTCAACCCAAACAAAGCATCAAAGCAGAACACCACAATACTATGCTTTTGTATGCTAAAACAACGCATGATTCCTTCAAGGCACACTAAGCAATCCCAATTGTTTGGAACAAGTCATGCTACAACAATAATCACTAAGCATTAGGTCAAAAAAACACCTAGCATGACATGCTAAATTCTAAGTCACAGTCAATTCAAGCTCCTCTTGCACTTTCAAGTAAGAACTTTCTACTCCTTTCCAACACCAATCAACTTATTTGAAACAACACAGCGAGAACGGGAGTCCAAACTACTTTATTCAAGCAAACTAAACAAACTAAGAAAAGAAAACAAAAACTAAGACGCTCCAAGAACAACACAATAGTGCATGAAACAATAAAAACGAAGTGTCTAGAAAGATCTGAGCTTTTTATTGATGAAGAAGGGGATGCCTTGGGCATCCCCAAGCTTTGACGCTTGTACCTCTTGGATATTTCTTGGGGTGATACCAGGGTGGCATCCCCAAGCTTGAGCTTTTTTCCATTCTTCATCTCATTACATCATTCTCTCTCTACACCTGAAATTTTTCCTTCATACAAAACTTCACATAATCTTCATTAGCAACATTAGTGTATTCAAAAGATAATAGACCCATGGGTTTAGCTTTAGAACAACAAAACTTTAACTAAAACACAATCTACTGTAGCAACTCCTTCAAAAAGCTCAATTTCTCAAAAAGAACCCAAAAAGGAATCAATAAGAAACAAATGCAAATAATGACAGAAATATGTCAAAACAGACCAGCATTTAGAAACCTATTTTTTCATAGACAATCTGTTGTTCAAATCAAAAAGTGTTGAACTAACTAAAGTTATATAACATACTGGGGGATTTATTTGTAAATTTTCAGCTCAATCCGACTTATAGAGACTCTTCACGAATTTTATGCTGGAGGACATAAATCTGTTTCGGGACAGCAACTTCCCAAATCTTACTTCCCTCTCATTAGAGGTCATTCTTGGCACAAAAAGCAAACAAAAATGACAAGGAGAGGTCATTCCTAAAGTAATAACTTTCAAGACTCAAGGAAACTCTTGGGTTATCTCCCAACAAGTACTTTTCTTTAACGCCTTTAAGTTAGGCACAAGAATAAAAAATCAAGTATTTTCAAATGAAGAAGCATTAACATCAAACCTTGATTTCCAAGGAGGAGCAAAAAGCAACTTCTCTCTCCTCATAGGGAAGTGTTCAATACCTTTCTTGAATGGAAATTGATATTTAATCATGTCTTCTTGTCACATCCCAAATTTTTCCAAATTTTGAAATGTGAAAAATAAATAAACAAAATAAATAATTGTTGAAATTTAGGGTGAAAAGAAACTTTTTGCTTCTAAATGGAAACATCAAAACCCTTCTTGAACAAATTTGAATGAAAAGGGAATCCAACAAAATTTCAATTAAGTGAATTGCATTCATCAATGAATGTATCTTGAAATTTAAACACTTGGAAAAGTTAAACCAAAACCCTAAAACCCTAATGGAAAGAAATCATTTCCAAGATCTCTCTAAATACAATGGATTTGATCCATATAAAAATTTAGCAACAAACATTTATAAATGATGAATAAAAACATTATAAAACCATAGAAATTGGTTTGATTTAATTTGGAGCCATGGATAAAAACTTATGAATGTAATAAGATAAAGAAAATAAATTCCAAAGCTAATAAAGCTCCTATCTAAAATCCATACCAAATTGTGAGCAAATTAATCCTAAAAGGATTTAAATAGATAAACAAATATTAAATAAGATTCTACAAATTGGAATCACAAATATTGGATCTTTAAATAAAAATATATAGATTTTATAAGATAAAGAAATAAATAAATAAATAAGGAATATTAAAATACAAATTAAATCTAGACCAAATCCATAAACAAATGAAAGTTTATTGAATAATAAAAAGGAGTAAAAGATTATTTAAATAAAATCATAAGGATTGAACAATATCCAATTTTATTTAAATAAAGACAAATTGCCTAAACTAAATAATAAATCCCAAGGAAATTATTTAGAAGACAATTTAAATCTTGAGTTAAATCCATAAGAAAATGGAATAAAGATAATCCAAATAAAATAAAGGGATAAATAATAGTCAAAGGCCTCTTTTAAATAGATATTATATGGTTTGGAACCATATTCAAAATTATTTAAATAAAGACAAAGGCCTCTTTTAAATAGATATTAAATCATATTAAAATATATGAAATAATTCAAAGTGAATTATTTAAACCTACTAAAAGGGTTTGATGAAAATTTGAATTTAAATGAAGGCTTGAATAAATGGTTTGAATAAAAACAATTGTCTATTTTAAATAAATAATAACCATAAGAGAATACAAATAAATATTCCAGAATGGACTTTAGAGTATATTAATAAACAGTAATAAGACCAACTGAAAGTTTAGAAAAAGATTTGAAAAGAAATCTAAATTCAAATGAGGTTTGAATTCAAAACAGAAAAATCAGAAAAGAAAAAGGAAAAAGATTTAGAAAGAAAAAAATAAGAAAAGGACCAACCCAAACTAACCTACCTAGCTGGGAGGCCCAACTATCCCAAAAGGAGCCCACCCGGCTGTCCCCGCAGAAAACTTTTCACACCGTGCAGTATACCCACTCATCCACTGACTTGGCGACCTCACGTGTAACCGTTCGCCTCACTAACACTCGGGCCCCACACTGCCCCGTCGTTGTCTCCACCATGCGACCCGTTCCCCTCTTTCCTCCAGCCGTTCTCTGCGTTGATTTCACGATGTTAATTCGCGATTATGGCTGATCAATTCTCGCTAGTAACCACTCCCTCTTAAACGCCCATGTCCCCTCTTCATCTCCTGCGTGGACTCCAGCGACCTTTCCCTGGTAAACTTGACCTCCCCTTTCCCTCTGGATGACGTTCGCGTACTCACCTTCACCTTACACATCTAACGCGACCATTTGCTGGCTTCCTTCTGCTTTGTAGCCTCGCCTCCGACCAAGCTTGTACGTGCCCGACGCTAGCGGGAACTCCGGCGAGCAATCACTAGTGATTCTGTGCGCCCCTTTGTCGAAGGCGACCACCTCGAGCTTCCCCACGCCACGACGAACCTGGTGAGCATCTCCTTCCTCTCCCTCGCTTCCTGTAGTCGCTACAACGCCGTAGCCAGAGCGCCACCGCTGCTCGCCATCACGCCAGCGCTGCCCCTCTATGGTTAACGTGCTGTGAGACGTTGGATTTAGATCCAAGCGATGCGATAGACTCACTTAACGAAGGGGTACGAAACGATCTGCACCGTGAGATTTCAATTAGATCCAACAATCCATACTGCGCGATCCAACCGAACCGGTACCGTCTAATAGGAACGTGACACGTAGCCCAGCCTATGTTTTAAAAACAGAAACATTTTTATTAGATATTTAGATTTGAAAAATTCATAACTTTAGATCCACACGTCCAAAATTTACAAATTTTATATTAATAGAATCAAAAAAATGCAAACTTTGCAACCATGCCCTTAGTTTGGTATTTTGCTTCTTAAAAATTAGGTGTTTTTACAAAAACATGTTTAGGCTTATTTTGTGTATAAAATTTATTCCAAAAATGATTTTAGGGTAAAATCTTTTGTAAATGGTTTGTTGCGAACCTACTGACCATAAAAACCAACCTTTGGATTTAAAAGTATATTTTGTGACACTAAGGAATTAATCCTTGAATAAAAGCATTTCTAGTAAAACAAAAATTGTTGATAATGTTTTAAAAATAATTTTTGAGTAAAACCTTTTGCAAATGGGTTGATTTAAACTCTATGACCCTAAACACTAACTTTTGGATTTAAAAATATATTTTATGAACCCTAGAAAATTATTACTTTGTTTAAAGCCATTTCTAGTAAAATAAAATGTTGCTTGGTTTTAAAAATGATTTTGGGTGAAACCTTTTGTAAATAGATTTGTTTCAAAACACTTTGACCATAAACAATAATATTTGTGTTTAAAAAACATTTTGGATAAACACTAGAAATTATTACTTTGATTCAAATCATTATCTAGCAAAACAAAAATGATTTAAATGGCCATTTCCACTAACTTGATTTTAAATGGTTTTGCCACATTTATAAATGACCAAAAGGTGTTTTAAAATGTATATAGTCTATTAGAAACCACCTTTCCAAATAAAACAATCTTTTGCATGCTTGCATGCATTGTTTTGTTTTCTTTATTATGTGATGAATTGTTGAATGCTAGTTTGAATATGTGCTTGCTTGATTGAATGGTAGTGAACTTTGAAGAGTGTGATCATTGCAATATCAAGGAGGGAACCTATATTCGCTACTGAAATGGATCGTATGGGCACATAGAGGGGGGGTGAATAGGTGCTAACCGATTTTTAATACTTTTTCAATTTTAGGCTTGACACAAAGTAAATTCTCTAGATATGCAACTACGAGAATTTCCCTATATGCAACCCTAAATACTAATCACGTAAAGAGAGGAGCGAAGGAACCATAGTGGAGCATGCGGAGACACAGGGATTTGTTTTACCGCAGTTCCTTCCTTGTTAAGGGAAGTACATCTGCGTTGGAGGGGTGGGCGGTTCTAAGACCACCACGCCACAATAGGCCTCACCCTATTCTCTGATGGATCTCGCCACGAGAGGCCTGATCCACCTTCTCCACTATTGGACCCCTTCGAGGCGGGAACCGGTGCCTTTTACAATAATATCGGGGCACACACCCACAACCGAATTGGGGGCTCCCGAGATGACAACAAGCTGCCACAAGAACAAGGTTTATCAATATAAACAAAAACAAGGATATAGGTATTTGTAAGAAATACTAGATCGGTGGTTCTCCAAATGAATGGAGAGGAGATGAAGCGCTTGATTGTAGTTGATGATGATCGAGTCCTCCTCCTTTGATTCCCCAATGCACGGAGCCTTTGAGTGGATCTAGGTGGTGTTCTCTTGGATGAAGGTTACAAGTCAGGTCTTTTCTTTTTCGAATCAATCAAGAGTTCTGGACAGAGAGGGAAGACATGCTTAAATACCCCTGCCTAGAACAAGCCGTTGGAGACATTTGGGGGCGGATTATCCGCCCTGGGGAGAAAATCCGCCCCCCAGGACGTAAACTCCGGGGAAAACTCCATCCCCCATACAGAGAGCGATGCAGCCTTGACTTGGAGAAAAATCCTGAGGGGAGGCGGACTATCCGCCCTTGGGAGAAAGTCCGCCCAAGGACCGGAAAGTCCGAGGGAAACTCCCCCCATACAGAGAGCGACGCAGGCTTGGCTTGAATGAAATCCTCGAGTGGGCGGACTATCCGGCATGGCCGGAAAATCCGGCCACAAACTCCGCCCCCTCTCTGGGGCTCGCGCACTCATGGGAAGAGGGAGGGGCGGATTATCCGCCCCCCAAAGGCAGATACTTTTCCCTTTTTCTTAGAGAGAGCTGCCACACTTCAACACACGTTAAATAATCCTTGATATTGTTATCTAACACACAAAACACTAGGGATTAAGAAATGTTCTTTCAATCTCCCCCTTTTTGGTGCTAGATGACAATACTAGGATTTGCAATGAAACTGGCTAACGCCACCTTAAAAATGAAAGACGCTCCCCCTAGATGTGTGCATATTTAAAATTTGCATTTGAATACAAATACACACACTAGAGAGAGCACACCTTTCATAGCACAGATAATTGAAACAAGGTGGGTTGGGAAACAAGGTCATACCACCGGGATGTGATTATAGCCAAAGAAAATAATTAGCTTGATAGCCTCCAAGCACATCCCAACAGTATTGATGCATACATTAGATAATCCCATGATTCCATATGCCATCAAATATGCTCCATAGATAAATCCCGAATTCCATGAGATCCACAATAGATAAATCCAAACTTCCATGAATACCAAACATAGTGGAGCACGACATAGTCTTACATAATCCAAGCACAAATAAAAAATAAGTTCACTCTAAAGAGAGCACAAGCAAGCAAATAAAAACAACGAAAAGACAATTGCTTGTGCCCGACCCTTGCAAATCCACGAGACCTAATAGAACTACTTCTCCCCCTTTGGCATCGAAACGCCAAAAAGGAAGAAGAGCGATGCTAACGTCCCAGAAGATCACGAAACTGAGATGGTACTACACACCCAAATTTGCAAGAATCAAATCAAACAAAAGCCAGAATTGAGTGTGTTTTCCATAAGAACAAAATATGAGCAAGAAAATCCAAAGAGAACCATTAGAAACCAACTCTTCACCAGGAAGAGGGCGGTGGCCGAAGCCACCATGTTGGAGCGCATGGCATGACACCGCGAAGATGTATCTTGAGTTCAAAACCAATGCTCATCGATGACCCACATATCACAAAATGATAATAAGGGAAATGATTTTACTTGCTTTCGGCATTATGGGGGGAGGGTTGGCCTAATCAATTAAGACCACACTCCCCCTATGTCTATGCCTGCATCTAAACCAAATACATGAATAAGAGTAAGTGAGTGTGCAAGGATAGTCAGGCCAAGCTCCTTGAATCTATGATATTTAGCTCATTCCTCAAATAACAAAATCTTGCTTCGTCAAGGGGCTTCGTGAAAATATCAGCAAGTTGGTTCTTCATGCTCACAAAGGATAGGGAAATATCACCACGAGCAACATGATCCCGAATGAAGTGGTTGCGAATCTCTATATGTTTAATTCTTGTATGTTGCACGGGGTTGTAGGCAATCTTGATAGCACTTTCGTTGTCACATAATAGAGGCACTTTGTCACAATTGACACCATATTCCTTTAAAGTTTGCCTCATCCATAACAATTGTGTACAAGCACTTGCAGCAGCAACATATTCAGCTTCTGCTGTTGAGAGTGAAATACAATTCTGTTTCTTTGAAGACCAACACACTAGAGACCTTCCCAAGAATTGACACGCACCAGAGGTTGATTTCCTATCATCTTTGTCACCAGCCCAATCTGAATCAGTGTAACCACATAGAGAGAAACTTGAGCCCTTGGGATACCATAACCCAAAATTTGGGGAATGAACCAAATATCTGAACATTCGTTTGACCGCCACTAAGTGGATTTCTTTAGGAGCGGCTTGGTACCTTGCACACACTCCTACACTTAACACGATATCGGGCCTAGATGCGCAAAGGTAAAGGAGAGAGCCGATCATGGATCAGTATACCTTTTGGTCCACGTCTTTACCCTTGGGATTGAGCTCAAGATGACACTTTGTTTGCATTAGAGTAGCCACAACATTGAGATCCGTCATCTTGAATCTTTTGAGCATGTCTTGGATGTACTTAACTTGATTAATAAAGGTTCCCTCTCTAAGTTGTTTGATCTCAAATCCAAGAAAGAACCTCAGCTCACCCATCATGGACATCTCAAACCTGTCAGTCATAAGCTTTGAAAATTCATCGTTAAAAGCTTGGTTAGTAGAGCCAAAAATAATGTCATCTACATAAAGTTGGCATACAAAAAGCTCCCCATTAACCTTCTTAGTAAAAAGAGTGGGATCGATTTACCCAACTTTGAATCCACGGTCTAGCAAAAGATCTTTAAGGTGCTCATACCACGCACGTGGGGCTTGTTTAAGGCCATAGAGCGCCTTATCGAGTTTGTAGACATGGTTCGGAAATTTGGGGTCCTTAAAACCCGGGGGCTGCTTGACGTATACTAACTCATGTAGAGGACCATTGAGAAACGCACTCTTAACATCCATTTGCTGTAATTTAAAGTTATGATGGGCTGCATAGGCAAGAAGGATACGGATGGACTCAAGACGAGCCACATGAGCATAAGTCTCGCCAAAGTCAATTCCTTCCACTTGAGAGAATCCTTGAGCCACGAGCCTTGCTTTATTCCTCACAACAATGCCATTTTCATCTTGTTTGTTCTTGAAGATCCACTTGGTGCCGATAACATTGCGGCAATCCTTTGGTTTCTCTACGAGCTTCCAAACTTTGTTGCGTTCGAAGTTATTTAATTCTTCATGCATTGCAACAACCCAATCGGGGTCTTCAAGAGCATCAAAGACCTTCTTCGGTTCAACCATGGAAATGTGAGCTTGATGATCACAGAAGCTTGCAAGTTCTCTTCTAGTAGATACCCTTCATCGTATATCACCAACAACCTTGTCAAGAGTGTGACCCCTTAGTTCAAGGTTCCGATCAGCACGATCCTTGCGACGAGCCTCAATGTCCTTATTGTTTCTAGGAGTAGATTCAGTATTTGTATCCTTGTCTTGACCACTGCCTTTCCCTTGATCTTGGTCTAAGATAACACCAGGAGGTTGCTGTAGAGCTTGTTCTTCAGGGGCGGATAATCCGCCCCTTGGAGGGCCGGACTATCCGTCCTGGGAGATGAAACACCAGAGACTTCTTCCTGAGCATGCCTGACAACACTGGGAGAACCAGAGCCGGATAATCCGCCCTCGGGGGCCAGAGAATCCGGCCTGGGAGTTTCTTGGCTGTTGTTTTCTCCTTCGGATCCCCTTGAACGAGTTGGAGTGCCAGGGGAAAATTGTCCGCCCCTTGGAGGGGGCGGATAGTCCGGCCTGGGACAACCAACTTGTCCTGGAGACAGATGATCTTCAGCAGGTTGCGGTGTTGGTGCAGAGTTTTCTCCAATAGTAGGAGCTTGTTGATCTTGTGTAGATGAGGGCTCCACTTGAGTGGAGCATTGTCCTTCCCGATCCGCCACAAGGGGTTCCTCAATGGGGCGGAAAAATCCCACGCCCATTCTTCTTATGGCATCTTGGGGTATTTCAACATTTGCATCACAAACATCAACTTTCCCTACAAAGGAGCTGTTATTTTCATCGAACTCCACACTACAAGATTCTACAACAATCCCAGTGAGCTTGTTGTAGACTCTATAAGTGTGGGATTCGGCACCGTAACCAACAAAAATACCTTCTAAAGCCTTGGACTCAAATTTTGACAAACGAACACCTTTAATAAGAAAGAAACACTTACACTCGAATACCCTAAAGTATGAGATGTTGGGCTTGTTACCGGTAAGTATTTCATATGGAGTCTTGTCTAAAATCTTTCAGAGGTAGAGCCGGTTCGATGGGTGACAAGCAGTGGATATGGATTCAGCCCAAAAATTATAAGGGGACTTGAATTCAGCCAACATTGATCTTGCCATATCCATCAAAGTCCGGTTCTTCCTCTCGGCTACACCATTTTGTTGAGGGGTGTACGCAGCGGAATATTGATGTCTAATCCCCTCTTCGCTTAGAAACTCATTCAAGGTGTAGTTTTTGAATTCAGAGCCATTGTCACTCCTTATTGCCAAGATAGGAACATTGTGTTGACATTGAACTTCATTGGCAAAGTCAATGACAGTTTGTTGAGTCTCACTCTTTAGTTTGAAGAAATAGACCCATTTATATCTTGAGTAATCATCAACAATGACCAAGAAATATTTCTTCCCACCAAGACTTGCATGCGAAGGAGGACCAAATAAATCCACATGAAGTAATTCCAAGATTCTCTTTGAAGACACAATAGTCTTCCTCTTGTGGGGAGAGTCGTGCATTTTGCCTTCAACACAAGCCCTGCAAACACGATCTTTGGCAAAGGAGACATTGTCTTTTAGTCCAAGGATGTGGCCACCCTTGTGAAGACTTTGCAAAGTTCTCATGTTGACATGGCCTAAACGGCGATGCCATAGCCAGCCCACATCGGCCTTTCCGAATAGACACATCGGACCCGAAGTGGTTTTCCCCGAGAAGTCCACCACATACAGGTCATTTTCGATGTATCCAACAAAAGCAACCTTTAGAGACTTGCTCCACAAGAGTACCACCAAATCATCATCGATAAAAACAGCAAAACCCATCTTTCCAAGGGCACGAACAGAGAGAAGGTTGTAACTGAGGGTCTCAACAAGCATGACGTCCACAAGAGAGATATCATGGGCAACCACAACCTTGCCAAGACCCAATACCTGAGATTTAGACTTATCACCATAGGAGACTGTGATATTATCATGATTTGGACGCATCTCCGTGATTATCTCCTTGCTTCCGGTCATATGACTAGTGCATCCACTATCCAGCACCCATTTCGACCCACTAGAAGCATAGCCCTGCAAGAAAATTACTTCTTGGTTTTAGGTACCCATTTTTCAATGGGTCCTTTCATGTTAGTAACAAGGGTCTTTGGGACCCAAATAGACCAAGAAATATATTCATCAAAGGGACCGACATAATAAGCATAAACATCGCCATAATCATCACAAAAGAGTTCATAATTTGGATTGTGAGACCCTGCAAAACCAATATTGTTAGTCTTGTCTTTTGTGACATTCTTCTCAACAGTGCTTGTCTTTGATTGTACATTTTTGGTTTTTTTCTTCTTGTTTTTCTTTTTCTTGGACTTGGTGACATATCCAAGTCCCTCTTTACCATGATTTGACCTTTTCTTGCCAAGAACTTCATCAAGCACACCCTTATCCTTGGGAGTGATGTTCTTGACCACTTCTTTTTCCACACTAGCATTTTCCTTGTGACTATATGTTGAGTTGGATGAGCTAGGAACATCATATTTGACCAATCGACTTTGAAGCTGATCATGTGACTCATTGAGAATGGAGAAATCGTTTTTCAATGCCTTGTGAGCATTGTCAAGTTTCTCCAATTCCTCGTAGAGTCTATCATGAGCAGCCCCAAAGTCAATCTTTTCCTTCTTTAACTTCTTTGCTTTGGTGACTGCATTGTCACGTTCCTTAACAAGTTTAGCCACAATTTCTTCATGTGACTCTTCAATGGACTCAAGCCTCTCTTCAAGAGAGACCCGAGCTTCTTCTTCTTCCTCAAGGGCATTTTTTAAGGATGCAATTTCCATTGCATCCTCCCTTTCAATTCTGCCCTTTTCTTCGAGAAGAGCTTCGTTTTGGGCAAGATGATCCATAAGAGCTTCAAAACAAACTTTGTGCTCACCTTGCAAGTTAGTGTAGAAGTAATCCAAAGCAATAATCTCTTCTTTAACTTTAAGACTAGTAGGATCATCTATGTCAATCATAGCCTTAGAAGTCGTTACCTCGGAGCTTCTTGCCATGAGACAAGTAGCATTCTTGTTGATGATATTTTCATTCGGAGAGTCGAAGAGAGATGTTGAAGGAGACGTAGTGGCTATAGCAGCCACCTCTTGAGAGCTATCGTCTTCGTCCTCATCTTCACTTCCCGATGAATATTCTTCTTGCGCTACTAGAACAATCTTTGGTTGCTTCTTGAAGGGAGCATTCTTCTTTACAAAATGTTTCTTGCGTGGAGCCTTTGACTTGTCCTTGAAAATAAGTATTCCTCCATTATCTTCCCTACTTTGATATGGACACTCAACTACAAAGTGCAGCCGATCACCATAGTTGAAACATGTTCTTAGCTTGGGACCATTTTCTTTTCTTCCATAGGCTCCACTCTTGCGTTCTAGTTCAGCTTTGGCCTTGGCTGGATCTTTCCAAAAGTTTCTAGCATAAAGAGCCAAGTATTGTCCGTGGATCCTTTTTATATCCTCGGGACAGTCCAGACCTTCTATGGCATATTCATCATGATCAATCACACTAGTCTTCAAGGCCACGTTGACCCCCTTTTGCATCCCCATAGCTCGAGCACGAGCATCTTCGGCATTCTTGGCAGCCACTTTGAAAGCGGCCATTTCTTGCATTACATCATTGGATGTCATGAGGTGATAGTTATGCCTACCTTGGAGACTCTTCAAATCTGTGGGCTCAAATGGCATAAGAGCACTGACATACTTGCGCTTGATCCATGCATCATCAACATGAGTGGCACCATGATTTCTGAAATTTGTGGCTATTGCCTTAAGCCTCCTATACATGTCTTCATGGTCTTCCCCATCCAACATATAGAATCCTTCAGCTTCGTTGCTCAATGCATCATATCTATTCCTTTTCATACTTTAATTTCCGATAAAGAGCTCGGTGAGAGCATCCCAAGCTTCCTTAGCTGTACTAAGATGCTGAATGTGTGGCATATCTTTGTCACCCACACCAAGCTGTATCATGTGTAAAGTTGTAGTGTTGAGTTGGCTATCGACAACTTCTCTTCTTCTAAGATTGTTGGGGTTTCCAACATGAAGACCATTTTCGATGATCTTCCACAACTCTATAGAGGAACTGCACACATGAGATTTCATCAAAAATTGCCATTGAATAAAAGTAGATGCTGAAAGTTTGGGTGGATCACCCCTAGTATGTATATGTGGGTGAGGGATAGGTGGATCAGGGGAATACACATGAGAAACCTCATTGTATCCATCCTTACCGCTATCATTTTTCGAGGAGGAGCTCTTGCTAGTGTCATCACCAACCACTTCGTTATCTTTGGAAATAGTTTTACCCGTTTCCTTGGATTGTGGAGTGGTATCCTCAGAGTTAGATGGAGGTGATGCTACGGATGTGGAGAGATGCATTATCAATTGACGCATCCCTTCCATCTTAGCCTCCATTGAACTCACCAAGGTTTTTTCTAACGTCTTGAGATCGTTCATGGTGACTACCTCCGGAGCATCACTCCCATCTACCTTGGAACCCATACTTCTCTTAGGCGGTTAAGCCCGAAATAAGAGCCGGGGCTCTGATACCAATTGAAATGGATCGTATGGGCACCTAGAGGGGGGGTGAATAGGTGCTAACCAATTTTTAATACTTTTTCAATTTTAGGCTTGACACAAAGTAAATTCTCTAGATATGCAACTACGACAATTTCCCTATATGCAACCCTAACTACTAAGCACGTAAAGAGAGGAGCGAAGGAACCGTAGTGGAGCACGCGGAGACACAGGGATTTGTTTTACCATAGTTCCTTCCTTGTTAAGGGAAGTACATCTACGATGGAGGGGTGGGCGGTTCTAAGACCACCACGCCACAATAGGCCTCACCCTATTCTCCGATGGATCTCGCCACGAGAGGCCTGATCCACCTTCTCCACTATTGGATCCCTTCGAGGCGGGAACCGGTGCCTTTTACAACACTATCAGGGCACAAACCCACAACCGAATTGGGGGCTCCCGAGATGACAACAAGCTGCCACAATAACAAGGTTTATCAATAGAAACAAAAACAAGGATCTAGGTATTTGCAAGAAATACTAGATCGGTGGTTCTCCAAATGAATGGAGAGGAGATGAAGCGCTTGATTGTAGTTGATGATGATCGAGTCCTCCTCCTTTTATTCCCCGATGGACGGAGCCTTTGAGTGGATCTAGGTGGAGTTCTCTTGGATGAAGGTTGCAGGTCAGGTCTTTTCTTTTTCGAATCAATCAAGCGTTCTGGACAGAGGGGGAAGACAGGCTTAAATACCCCCTGCCTAGAACAAGACGTTGGAGACATTTGGGGGCGGATTATCCGCCCCCCTTTGGGGCGGACTATCTGCCCTGGGGAGAAAATCCGCCCCCAGGACGGAAACTCCGGGGAAAACTCCGCCCCCCAAACAGAGAGCGACGCAGCCTTGACTTGGAGAAAAATCCTGAGGGGGGCGGACTATCCTCCCTTGGGAGAAAGTCCGCCCAAGGACTGGAAAGTCTGAGGGAAACTCCGCCCCCCATACAGAGAGCGATGTAGGCTTGGCTTGAAGGAAATCCTCAAGGGGGTGGGGGACTGTCTGCCCCCAAGTGGCGGACTATCCGGCCACAAACTCCGCCCCCTCTCTGGGGCTCGCGCACTCATGGGAAGAGGGAGGGGCGGATTATCCGCCCCCCAAAGGAAGATACTTTTCCCTTTTTCTTAGAGAGAGCTGCAACACTTCAACACACGTTAAATAGTCCTTGATATTGTTAACTAACACACAAAACACTAGGGATTAAGAAATGTTCTTTCAGCTACCAAAAAGGTAAGTGGTGCTTCATACTTTTGTCCTATTATTTTCAATATGAATTAGTGATATTTTGAGTAGGACTTGAATGGAATTTTTCTAACTATAAGGTATGCCATGGGAAATCCTATATGATGTCTTAGTAGAATTATTCTAAGTTAGGAAACTTTCCATGTTACCAAGCTTAGCTTAGCTACTAGAAAACAATGGTGGATTATTCATGTTATGATATTATACAAAGTCTATGACTTGTGTTTTGTTTAAAAAAACAACTATGTGAATGAATCACCTGGGTGGAATTGGCAAGAATGGTTTGTGTTGTGTGGTTACACATGGCCCCATATTTATGTCCTACCCTAGTGTATCTCACTTGTGGAAAGCCACCGTGGAACAAAGGGATTTGAGATACTTAGTGTTTAGAAGCTTCTAGTGCAACCACATGGCATATGGGCTCTACCTTGATCATATAGGTTGCAATAACTTAGCCATTTGGACAGTTGGTGGTAGGGTGATAGGTTGGAACGCGTCCATTTGTTCTAAGGGAAGGCTTCTGAAAGGTCTCGTCTCGATGCATGTCGAGTCTTGTGGGTAATGTGCACCACCTCTCGATAAGGAAAAATATAAGTACTTAGCCGTGTCCCCGGCAATGGACAATTGAGCATCAAGACACTAAAGCTATCGAGGATCTCCTCATCCCAATTTCTAAGTTAAAAACTTGTGTTTGAACAAGGGTTTAAGGTTAACCAATTTTTATTGGTTGTTCCTTGGGTGATTTTGACAAACAAAAAAACTTAGTGTTTTCAAATGATAAGGAAAATCTATTTTGAGCAAAGCAAGCCTAAGCTCCACTTATCCAAATGCATATAGATGATAGATACCACTACTCTACCATAGTATCACTTGCCAATACAATTCAAATGTATTGACCCTTGTGGTTGTAACTTATTATGTTGAAGGTTTGTTTGATGTTAGTGAAGTGTGTTGAATAGGATTACAAGTCTACAACCAACATGATTGCCTGTGGCACTTTGATAATTAAGGACTCTATGCTATATAGATATTTCTGCTGCATTGTAATGAGATAGCCAAATAAGATATGTAAGATGTAATGAATTATTTTATTCCTGGTTATAAAGTTGTATTATGACCTTTGTTTCTTGATATTACATCTTAAACTATGGATGCTAGCTATTGATCTAGGGACTAGCATTGTAAACACATGTACCTCTACCTTATCAGGTTGGGACCTCTATAGATGGTATCAGAGCACTGTGTTGCCTGTATGATTGTAATCCTAGGATTGGACAAAACCCCTTAGAAAGATAGGAGTTGTATTTGTTCAAAACTTATTTACAAACAATCTTGTAAACTCTTTCCTCAACCTTTTTGGTTTTGATTCTACATCTCTCCCTTTTCAAATTGATGGACAAAAACTTCAACTTGAGCAAAGACTTCAACATCACCAATGACTTCAACTACAATATCATCAAGGACTTCAACTTGGACATCACTAAGGACTACAAGTGAGACAAGAATGTAACTCAAGACTTGAAGACTAAGGAAACACAACCTAGAAAGAACCATCATCACCTTTGAAGCTTTGTGACCAAGATGCAAGAATTTTTCCAAGGATACCATCATCTTGTTCATGAAGAAACAACTAGGAGGAATGTAATGATCTCAAGTGAACCATATAGTTGACCACCATACTAGTGTTTAGCTTAGATCATATATTGATCACACCAACTTATGTGGTGTAGCAAAAATATTTTGTTGCCTAAAAATATGCTTAAACCTTGTTGTTTGAGTGGAATGTTTGATTCTAATTGCTTGCACATTGCTTTGTGTGAACTGGTTTGTGTGAGTAGAATTCTTCCTATAGAAATATTTTGCCTATTATAATCCCAATCCAACCGAAACAGATGACTTCTCCAAGAGACTCCAACATCAAGGATGGTGACAACAACAACCAAGAGATGCACATGAGAGAATAACTTGTAATAACCTAAGCCCAATTGAATAAATTGACACCTAAGTTTTTAGCCAACAACAATGAGTTAGACCCAACCATGCAAAAGTTCTTGGAAACCCAATCCCAATTGTTGCAAAGGATGACAAATAAAATAATCAACATGAGAAACAACCTTTCCCAAAGTGATTGTGATAACATTGATATCAAGGATGATATTATAGAAGGAACACAAGCTTGCAATATTTGTGGAGACATGGAACACACTTACAAAGAGCATGTGAATCAATGCCCTAATTGTGAAGAGAAACATCCAACTAAATAATGCCCCACATCTCAAGTTACTTGTTTCCTATGTGAAGGAAATGATCATGTCCCTATCCAATGCCCTATCTATCCTATAGTTCAACAAATGAAACAAGATGGAACACATAAAATGTTTGGAAAACTCCATGAGACAACAATTTCTACCAAGAAGGATGAAGACAAAGGAAAATCTCAGATTGCACCTCCATACATTGTGACTCCCTATGATGGACAAAAGAGGAAACATGGATGTTACCCTAGGAATCGTTCAAGGAACCGAGGAAGCTTTCCCACCTTTGTGGTGAAATATGAAGAACATGAACTAGAAGAACTCCTAGCTTTCGAGAAACCCAAGAAGAAGAAGAAGAGCCAAGAAAACAAACAAGAGATAGTGATACCCAATAAGAAGAAGGACAATAGCCAGGTGCAATGTTACAATTGCAAAGAGATGGGACACTATGCTAATGAATGTCCAGAAAAGAAGAGGTACAAGACAAGAAAGCCTGTGAAGGATGTCAGCCTTATCACATGTTTCAAGTGTGGAAACAAAGGACACTATGCATATGTCTGTCCAGAGAAGTTTCATCAAGACCCCAAGTAAGCCAAGATGTAATCTAGTTGAAAACCTTTTTAAGGGTGGTAGTACCCTAGTTGCCTTGAAGCCAACTTGTAACCTCTATCCTTCCCAAATCTCGGGACGATATTTCTTTTAAGGGTGGTAGCCTGTCACATCCCAAAATTTTCCAAATTTTGAAATGTGAAAAATAAATAAACAAAATAAATAATTGTTGAAATTTAGGGTGAAAAGAAACTTTTTGCTTCTAAATGGAAACATCAAAACCCTTATTGAACAAATTTGAATGAAAAGGGAATCCAACAAAATTTCAATCAAGTGAATTGCATTCATCAATGAATGTATCTTGAAATTTAAACACTTGGAAAAGTTAAACCAAAATCCTAAAACCCTAATGGAAGAAAATCATTTCCAAGATCTCTCTAAAGACTATGGATTTGATCCATATAAAAATTTAGCAAAAAACATTTATAAATGATCAAAATGATAAATAAAAACAATATAAAACCATAGAAATTGGTTTCATTTAATTTGGAGCCATGGATAAAAACTTATGAATGTAATAAGATAAAGAAAATAAATTCCAAAGATAATAAAGCTCCTATCTAAAATCCATACCAAATTGTGATCAAATTAATCCTAAAAGGATTTAAAGAGATAAACAAATATTAAATAAGATTCTACAAATTGGAATCACAAAGATTGGATCTTTAAATAAAAAGATATGGATTTTATAAGATAAAGAAATAAATAAATAAATAAATAAGGAATATTAAAAGCCAAATTAAATCTAGACCAAATCCATAAACAAATGAAAGTTTATTGAATAATAAAAAGGAGTAAAAGATTATTTAGATAAAATCATAAGGATTGAACAATATCCAATTTTATTTAAATAAAGACAAATTGCCTAAACTAAATAATAAATCCCAAGGAAATTAGTTAGAAGACAATTTAAATCTTGAGTTAAAGCCATAAGGAAATGGAATAAAGATAATCCAAATAAAATAAAGGGATAAATAATAGTCAAATAAAATTATATGGATGACGAGGTTTCGACTCGCCAATGCCCATTGTTATGGACTTTGGTTTTGGAGAAGATGGGGATGCTGGAGATCGCGGAACAGTTAGCAAACAAGCAACACGGGACATGAGGTTTACCCAGGTTC
Organism: Avena sativa; assembly: GCA_916181665.1. Lineage (NCBI taxonomy): Eukaryota > Viridiplantae > Streptophyta > Magnoliopsida > Poales > Poaceae > Avena > Avena sativa. Next base: position 132,210,646 of record OV702298.1, read on the forward strand.
AGGCCCCCGGAGGGAAAACCCTACTCCTGCTTGTCTGCTCTTGATTACGGCGGAACCGGTGGTTACAGGGATGCGCAGATGCGATCTGGCGTGGAGGTGTGTATGCGAAAGTATGAGAGAGAGAGATCTAGGTCGTGCCCTCCTAGCCTTTATATAGACTCAGGCAGGTCCCGGGCGTAGACCTAGTCGGTTACAGGTTCTAGGGTTTTACCCCTTTGAATTTCCTATCTACTCTAGTCTTGCTATCCAAGGATCCGAAAGCGTCATGGGCCTTGGCCACCCAAAAATCTTCATGGGCCGGCGTATAGTTGCCATGGGCCTTCCTTGGGCTGGACCAGGTATGCTGAGATCATGTACCCGTAGGGTATAACCATGTCAGTAGCCCCCGAGTGTTCAGTCGAACCGTAGATTCGGCTGAGGACTCTTCAATCTTTTGGGTGCAACTATGTATTTCAATAGTTCATGTGTAGGGATTGTTGATGCGTGTGCCTGACTCACCCGACGGATCAGGGTAAGTTAACTGTCTTAGGACGAAACAACACGATCTTCTTCAGGTTCGAGTCCCTCAACTCGAATCTGGAACATATGCTGGCATAATTCGACTCAGGCCGCGGAGGACTTACAGGAGTGGAATTCCAGTGAATTTAATTGATGTACCCAACGCGTCTGTCGGGATTTTTCATCGCACCTGTTAGCACGGGTTTTTACTACCAGAGCGCAGTCGTGTGCATTGCCAGGCCATCAGATGGTATCTGTAGGTCTTATCTTTGTGTCGCAGACACAACATTCGAATGTTTATCACCGCGGAGGTGTTTCGGGTGGTCAAGGAGAACGTTGCTCACTTTTAGTTGGGGCAGAGTTGCCGAAAAGTTTTTGCATGCTGATCCGAAGGATCACAGTCGAAGAATTCATAGGGTGCACGGCCAGCGCTCCCTATGGGAGTAGCCCCCGAGTGTCTGTTCGAGTCGTAGACTCGAGCGGAGACTTTAATTCAGAGTTGTTCAGTTGTAAGTCCGTAGGACACAAAAAATTTCGGATGCTTAAATCCATCCTCCCTATGGGAGTAGCCCCCGAGTCCGTAGTGGAGTCAAAGACTCGACGGAGGACTCGAAGTAATAGTCCACTTCTATTCATCTTTCGGGTGCGCGGCTAGCGCTCCTGATAGGAGTAGCCCCCGAGTAATTGGTCGAATCGTAGATTCGAGTGAGTACTCTTAAGTTTGAAGCCGAAGAAATTGCAGCTGTTGCTAGTATAGCTTTTGATGACATCAGTGCTGACGATCGATGACCTCAAGCGTCTGCTGTGCCAGAGATGACTTGACTAGACGAATGTGGGTCCCACTTTCTGAACTTGAATTGACCGGTCACGCGCGGCGTGGAGATAATTACAGCGTCGCCTCGATTTCCGCGCGTAGTGGATGACGTGTTAGCGATGGTTCGTTGCGATGCTGACACGTGTATGGCCAGATCCTGCCGTTGGCGTTAGGTCTTCTCGATGGACGGTTGCCGTGCATCGTCTTCGCCGTTATAATCCTTGGGGAAAACTTCAGTTTGTTTTCACCGCATCTATTCTTGCTTTCACTGCTTCCTTGTGTTCTGAGAGCTCTTGCTGCGCGCTGGAATATTCCTTCACATTTCCTTCTTCCATCCTGCGCTCTCGCCGCCGGCGCCACCATACCGCGATGGGGAAGCCGAAGAAGTCATCATCTATAGTTGGTACTAGCGCCGCTGGAGGGAAGAAAAGTGCCACCGCTGCCCGTGTCACCGATGGTGGCTGGCGGTGATCGGAGACGTGGGAGAGTGATCTCCGCAAGCTTCGCGAGCGTGGTCTAATCCCGCAGGATAGGGAGGCCGTCAAACTCCCAGGCAATGAGGTAATCCCCCGTCCCCCGCTGGGTATCAGGTTATGTTCCTTGCCTTTGTCATTCGCGGATTTTCCTTCCCAGTCCACGACTTCTTTCGTGGACTGCTTTTCCTGTACGGTGTCCAATTGCACCATCTTTCCCCCAATTCTCTTCTTCACATTGCTTGTTTTATCACTTTCTACGAGTGCTGGCTCGGTATTGAGCCGCACTTTGGCCTATTCCGGAAACTTTATTCCGTGAAGAGGCAATCCGGTTCGGATGGTGTTTATCCCATTGGGGGTTGCATCATCTCCCTCAAGCCTAATCTGCTTTTCTTTTCTTTTTCCATGTCCGAATCTGTCCAGTACTGGCGGAGGCGATGGTTTTATATCCGCGACTCCGTAGTGCCTGGGCAGGATTTTGGTCTTGTTCCTTTCGACCCCTCCCAAAAGATCGAACTGAAAAGGTCTTGGAAAAACAAGATCTTGGATGGCGAGGTGGCGGAGATAGAGGCTCTCTATCGTCGGGTGGAGGATCTCCAGTTGATTCCAGACAGGGAAGTGAACGGTGTGGATATCATCCGCACTTTTCTCGAGCGTCGGGTGCAGCCACTCCAGGCTAGGGCGCACCCGATGTTCCTTTATGCTGGCCGGCGTGATCCGACGAGGGTTTCGACTGAGAAAATCTCCTAGGGAGATCTCGACAGGGCCCTTCGTTAGCTGCTGAAGTTCAAGGCTGGAGAGGATATCCCGGGGAAGTCGCTTACTCCTCCATTTTCTTCTTCGCTTCCTGTTCCACAGGTGTAGATCCGTGCGCGTAGCGCTATTTTTCGACTGCATTGTATTTGTGTTTGTTTGCTAACAAATTGTTGTTCTCTTGTGCAGAGCTTCAAAGTGCCGGCTATGTCGCCTCCATTACCCGAAGTATACCCGGATGCTCCAGATAATGATGTGGTGGACTCCATGTCCGAGCTGCCATCGGCGCGGTCTCCGGCTGAAGATGCCAACGAGTCGAGCGAGGACCACACTCGCAAACGATCGCGGAGCTCCAGCGAGTCTTCGGATGCTTCGACTCCTCCGACTCCGAGGAACCCTCTGTGTCTTGAGCGTCATAGTGACGGGCATGGAGGCTCTTCCTCTCCTATTCCTACTCTTCCCGTGCGGGCTGTAGCGCCGCACCTGCCAGCGAAAAGGAAGAAGGAAGAAAAGAAAGAAGAGAAGAAGGAAGAGAAGAAAGAGGAGAAGAGAGTCTGAAGGACCCCTCCTGTCTTCAACCTGAGCTCGCTGGACTCGTAAGTTTCCTCTGTACTTATTTTTTTTGCTATTAACTTTGTACTTGTGCTAATTTGTCCTTGTGCAGGCACTCTTCCAACGACTCCTCCAGTGATGGTGCTCGGGAGATGATGGGGGAGTCGAAAGTTGTGTCTCCTCCTCCTCAGATGGTGGCTACCTCTGAGGGTGCTGCGCCGGTCCCTTATCCATAGGAGGTTTAGGTGGTTGCACCTCAGAAGGCTGCGAACAGGCCTTTAGAGTCGCCATCGGATCATGTAAGTAGCTCTGTCTCCTGCCATGGGGGGAGCCCCGAGCATTTGTAAAAGAGTTTTCATGTCTTGTTCTTTCTTCGAGTCTCAGGGGGATCCCCCGAGCGTTTTCGTGTGTATATTTTGCTTCTGTTCTTTTCTGTTGGGCGTAGCCCCCGAGTCCTTTTCCTGACTAGTAGGTCTTCTTCCTGCAGCCTTTTGTGCAGGATGCCAAGCGACTGGTGCAGGAGAACCTGGTGCTGGAGGCCAGCCTCAAACAGTTGCAAGGTACTGTTATGCCTTTGATGTTTGCTTCTTCGTGTACTCGTGTCCTGTTATCTGATGCTTGTATTTTCTGAATGCAGAGGAGCATAACACCTCCCTTCGTGAGATTGATGCTCTCAAAAAGAGCCTCGGTCAAGAGGAGAAGAAGGCCGAGGTCGCTGTTGGTGCGAAGGAGCGCCTCGAGCTGGAGCTGGCTACTGCGGCCGAGGCTAAGGAGCGCCTGCAGCAGGAGGCCACGGACCGCGAGGAGCAGCTTGCCACTGCTGTGACTGCGCGTGAAAGAGAGGTGGCTGGCAAGCTCATGGCGGCTGCCAAGGCTGTTTCAGGTAAGTATCTTCACTTGCATCTTTTTTGGTTTTCTTGTCTTTCTTCTTTGATGCTTTGTTCATTCCTTCTCTTTTTTGTCCCAGATGCCGCGGGCATAGAGTTTGACCGCGGTGCTCTGGAGCACGGGAGTGCTCTAGATGATGCTAATGCAGCGGTCGAAGATCGCTGTAGCACCGTTGTCAGCTCACTCGCCAAGGCCAAGGAGGTCCTTGGCCGCTTCTACAAGGAGCTTGTCCCCAAGGGCGCGGCCCTTGATGATGTTGACGCCATGGCGGAGGCATTGTCAGCCGAAGCGCCTGCGGCGTACAAGCGCAAGCAGAAGGGCATCGGCGCATCTATCAGGCTGGCGATGGCTTTGGCGGCTGGAGCGGAGCTGGACCTTCCCCAGATCACCTCCCGAATGCCGACAACTGCGGATGGATCCGAGGTAGCCTTCGCTACCTATTCTGCTCGCTGTAAGCGATATGGGCCAAAGCTGATTGATCTGCTGGCCGAGTACGCGCTACAGCAGCAGGGGAAGCCAAGGCGAGGCAATCCGGCTCCGAGGCTACTCAGGGTGCCGCATCTTAGGTGTTGTAGCTGTAGGATAGCTGTAGTCTTCTTTTGTTGTAACTATGTTGATGAACAAATCCCTGTGCCACGTAGTGGACTTTTATGCACTTAATGAATTAGTTGAGTTGTGTTCTCCTCCGTCTGAGTGTTCATGTCTTTTGCCTTTCTGCTGCTCTAGGGTCCTTCGGGTGCTGATCCCGTTGACACATCGCCTGCCGCGCGGCTGCGGCCATCCTTGGATGATTCGTTGCAGCTTGCTTTTCTTTGAGACCGTGTTCGTAGTCTCGAGAAGGAGTTGCTTGGGGTGCGTGGCCATGCCGACGTTTGGAAGTCCAAGGCGGATCACGGTTTGGCTAGAGAGGAGTACTTGATGGCGGAATTGCTTCGACTGTCTGAGCAGCTTCAGTGTAAGTTTTTTCGAGCTGCTGCTCATTTCTTCAGATGCGCCTGTTGTCCTTGCATCTTACTTTTGTGCGAGTATCGCAGGTGCTAACCTTGCTCCAAGGGAGGAGAAAGAGCGTGTTGCTGTTCGGGTCAATTGTTTCACTCAACAGGACATGGAAGCCGGCGGGTTCTTCTGGATGGATTGCGACCGTGCCATGGCTCTGGCAACGGTGCAGGATCGCGTTCACCAAGTGTCACGGGTGCTTCGTCAAGTGCAGACTTCACTCTCTTCGGTTCTGCATGTGATGTTTCCCCTGGATGCCGCACCAACAACCCTGTCTGGTCTTCTGTCTAAATTTCGGAGCATGACTCGTGTCCAGGAATTGGTGAGGCAGCAGCTCATCGCAGGGGTGAAGGCTGCGCTGTCCCTTGTTAGGCTGCACCGTCCTGATGTAGATCTGTCTGTTGTAGCGGCTGGGCCACCTCTTCGGCTGGATGTTGGCGAGTGGGATATGCGTCCACATTATGCGGCTGTAAGGCAGTATGCCGAACAGGTCGTAGATTTGTTTGACCAGCGTGCTCAAGTTATTCTTCAGAATAGGTAGTACCTATAAAAGAGATAGATGTAAAATTTGTATATTTTGACTGGGCATGTTGTGCCCTTTGTTATAAAGGTTTGGTTGTTGTTTGAGCACGCGGTGCTTTGTTTGAGTAAGTGTCCTTTTCGTTAGCCTGACGTTGTCAGCTACTCAGGTGTACACGTGTTATCCTCAGTCGATGAAATCGTGAGGTGGGGGGAGCCCCCGAGTGCGTTTGTAGCATGAAGTAAAGTTGCGAATAGCGAACGAAATTTTGGGGCGAGACACTTAGCTTTATTTATATCGTAATGGAGGAAGTACATTGTTTGGCTGAGTAGCCTTGGCTGAAAAGCCTTATTGAAAGTAAAGGGGTAGGTAGCTAGGGGTAGAATCGTCGCAAGTGTGCGATGTTCCATGGGTTGGAGTATGTGACTCCAGACTCCACGTGCTTGAGGCGATAGGCGCCACCTGGGATGACTTTGGTGATGATGTAGGTTCCTTCCCATGGTGACTCGAATTTCTTCGGTCGCTCTTGCTTGAGTCGCAAGACGAGGTCTCCTTCGACGAAGGACCTTGGGCGCAGCCAGCGGCTTTGGTAGTTGCGGAGACTCTGCTGGTACACCGCTGATCGAGCTGCTGCTACGTCTCTTGCCTCGTTGAGTGTGTCAATGGCGTCTTCGAGTGCAGTCGTGGATTCGGCTTCGCTGTAAGCGACGACCCGGGGGGCTTGGTGGCATACTTCGGCTAGTAGCACGGCTTTGGCTCCATGCACCATGAAGAACGGCGTGTAGCCGGTGGAGCTGTTTGGCGTGGTGCGCAAACTCCATAGGACGGATGGTAGCTCTTCCGTCCAGGCTCCGGCCTTTCGCTCGAGTGGGCTCATGAGGCGCTTCTTGATGCCAGCGCCGATTAGGCCGTTGGCCTTTTCTACCTGCCCATTTGTTTGCGGGTGAGCCACTGAGGCGTATGTGATGTTGATCCCGAGGCCTTCGCAGAAGTCTTGGAATTCTTTGGAGATGAAGTTCGATCCATTGTCGGTGATGATGCTATGCGGTATGCCGAACCTATAGACAATGGATTCAAATAACTTGACGGCGGTTTTACCCTTTTGGTTGGTGACCGGCATGGCTTCGACCCACTTGGTGAATTTGTCGACTGCGACCAGGAGGTAGACGTGCCCCCCTTTCGAGGACTTTGGCAGTTTGCCGATCATGTCGAGGCCCCATTGAGAAAAGGGCCAGGCTATAGGTATGGGTCTGAGCTCTGACCCGGGTGCGTGTGGTTTGTCGGCGAACCTTTGGCACCCCTTGCATCTTCGGACGATGTCCTTTGCATCGCTCATGGCCGTTGGCCAGTAGAATCCAGCTCGTAGAGCTTTGGCGACAAGGGAGCGGGCTGCCTGCGTGATGGCCGCAGATGCCCTCGTGGATGTCTTGGAGGATGGTTTTCCCGTCACTGATGGTGACGCACCTTTGTAGTACACCCGTAATACTGCACTTGTACAGCTCGCCATTGATGATGGTGAAAGCTTTTGACCGACGAGATATGCGCCGGGCGTCCATCGGGCTGTCAGGCAGTTCTCCGTTTATCAAGAACTGGAGGTACGGTCGCGTCCAGGTTTCCTCGACTGCCATGACCTGCATCAGGTTGACCATAGCGACCTCTGTGTCCAGGTTTTCGGGTCCTTCATGTCCTTCGGGTAGCATAGCCCCCGAGTGTTCTGCTTCTTCGGGTGATCCCTTGGGGAACTTCCGCTTGATGGATGGCACGCAGATCTGTTCGAGGAACACACCTGGTGGCACCTTTGCATAGGTGGAGCCGATGTTGGCGAGTCTATCGGCCTCCTCGTTGCTTTCTCTTCCAACGTGCCGAAGCTCGCAGCCGTCGAATTCTCCTTCGAGTGTGTTGTAGAGTGCGCGGTATGCGATCATGTTTTCGGCGTGTGCGTCGCACTCGTTCATCGTTTGTTGGACGACGAGGTTGGAGTCACTGTAGATGACCAGGCGCGTTGCGCCGCGGATATTTGCCATCCTCATGCCGTGGATGAGGGCTTCGTATTCGGCCTCGTTGTTGGAAGCTCGGAATTTCATCCGAAGGACGTACTTCATCTTGTCGCCTTGCGGGGAGGTTAGTATGACCCCGGATCCTGCTCCGGCTTCACGCTTGGAGCCGTCGAAGTGCATCGTCCATGACTGCGACATGTCTGGGGTGTCTGACAGCTGCAGCTCCATCCAGTGTACAAGGAAGTCTAGGAGGACTTGAGACTTGATTGCGAGTCGCTTCTCGTAGACGATGTCTAGGAGTGACAGCTCGATGCCCCATAGGGCCACGCGTCCTGTGGCCCCTGGGTTATTCAGGATGCTGTTCAGCGGTGCTTCGTTGACGACCATCACCTGATGCTCCTGGAAGTAATGGCTCAACCGACGAGCCGTCATGAACACGCCGTAGGCGAGTTTTTGGTAGTGAGGATACCTTTGTTTTGTTGGCGTCAATACCTCGCTGAGGTAGTAGATTGGGCGTTGGACTCCATGGGTCTTGCCTTCTTCGGGTCGTTCGACCACTAGCATGGTGCTGACCACCTGGTGTGTGGCTGCTATGTACAGCAGCAGAGGCTCGCGCTCCTTTGGCGTGACCAAAACGGGCGAGGTGGAGAGTAGTCGTTTGAGACTTTCGAACGCATCGTCTGCTTCGGGCGTCCATTTGAATTTATCTGCCTTGCGTAGCAGCTAGTAGAATGGCAGGGCCTTCTCGCCCATGCGGCTGATGAATCTGCTCAATGCCGCTATTCGTCCTGCGAGCTGCTAGACGCCCTTGAGATTCTTCGGCTTCTCCATTGCCATGATGGCCTGGATTTTCTTCGGGTTTGCCTTGATCCCTCGCTGGGAGATGAAGTAGCCAAGGAGTTGTCCTGATGGGACGCCGAAGGTGCACTTTTCGGGATTGAGCTTGATCCTGTAGCGGTCGAGATTACCAAACGTCTCGCGGAGATCGTCGATGAGCGTTTTCGCCTCCCGGGTTTTGACGACTATGTCGTCGACATAGACTTGGACGTTGCGACCGATCTGGTCCTTTAGGCATGCCTGCATGCATCGCTGGTACGTGGCACCTGCGTTCTTTAGCCCAAAGGGCATTGTGTTGTAGCAGAACACTCCGAACGGTGTGATAAACGCCGTTTTCTCTTGATCTTCGACGTTGAGTCGAATCTGGTTGTAGCCTGAGTAGGCGTCGAGGAAGGAGAGTTTCTCGCATCCTGTAGTCGAATCGATGATCTGGTCGATCCGAGGAAGAGGGAAGTGGTCCTTTGGGCAGTGCTTGTTCAGCGACGTGAAGTCCACGCACATCCGCAGGATATCCATGTCCTTCTTGGGAACCATCACTGTATTTGCGAGCCATTCGCTTTCTTTGATCTCCCTGATGAAGTCTGCAGCGAGTAGCCTGTTTATTTCCTTCCCGATGGCTTTGTCCCGTGGCTCAGACAGTCTCCGGATGGACTGCTTGACGGGCTTGGTGTTTGGAAAGTCGTTGAGTGCATGCTCGGCGAATTCCCTGGGAACTCCTGGCATGTCCGCAGGACACCAGGCGAAGATTTCCCAGCGCTCACGGAGGAATTCGACGAGCGCCCTTCCTATGCGGGGCTGAGGTCGTTGGCAATCAACGCCGTCTTGGAGGCATCCGTCGGATGGACCTGCACCTTCTTTATGTTGACGGTGGAGTCGAAGGACATGTCAGGTGCGTTTTGTCGTGCGACTGGGGGTGCCCCATTGTCCGTCACCTCGCGGAGCCTTACGAGCTCCTCCTGCATGCCGAATGATTGGGAGATTCTGTTGAAGTCCCTGTCGCATTGGTCCGATCGGGTGAAGCTCCCATGGACTGTGATGACGCCCTTTGGTCCTGGCATCTTGAGTAGCAGGTATGCGTAATGTGGGACAACCAAGAACATTGCGAACGCTACACGCCCGAGGATGGCGTGGTATTGTGATGGCCAGTCCACCACTTCGAATTCGAGCCGCTCGAGTTGGAAGTTGTCCGGCTTGTCGAAGATGACGTCGAGCCATATTTTGCCTAGAGGGAACATGCCCTTCCCTGGTACGATGCCGTGGAACGTTGTGTCTGACTGTTCCAGGCTGCACTGCGGGATCCGCATTGCTGCTAGGGTACTTGCGAACATCAGGTTGATGCCGCTGCCGCCGTCCATGAAGACGCGGCTCATCTCGAAACCTGTGATCTGCGCCTCCAGCACCAGGGCAGCATGACCTGGGCGAGGGATCTGGCAAGGGTGATCCGAATGGCTGAACGTGATGCAGGACTCCGATCCGCTGAGGTACTCAGGGATGGCGGGTGGAGTTGCCACGTCCAGGTTGATCTGACGGGTGATTTTCTTCTGCACCCTATTCGTGGGGCACCCCTTCTAGATCATCAGTGCTCCTTTCGACGGGGGATACCCGTTCCCATCGTTATTCTATGCTGGTGCGACTGGTTGGTTCAGGCCTCCTACAGGTGGCGGTGGAGGAGCTCCATGCGCTATCTCACCTGGCGCGGGTGCGTTTCCGAATCCAGGAAGTGGAGCTTGTTGCCTCATCTGAACCATGCTTTCGCTGAGCTTCTGGAACTCGCGATAGTCCTTGAGCATGTGGCTTCCCTTCTTCTTGCCATCTTGCTTGTCGATGTAGAAGTGGATGGTGCATGGACCCGAAAGTTTTTCGTATGCTGAGGGTCCGTTGTCACGATCGTGGCGCTGCCACGACTGTGCTGGGCGCCCTCCATCGCAGAAGTTTCCTCCGCTGTTGCGGTTGGCGTTGTTGCGGCGATCGGCGTAGCCGGCCACGATCATGTCGGGTCCATCGCGATCGTCGTAGACGCGGGATCTCCGTTTGCTACGGCGCTCTCGTCGTCGGCTGTAGTCGTCCTCTTCCTTCGAGTGTGCCCAGTGGACGGAATGTTCGCCGTTAGCCCACCTGTTGGCGATGTCCATGAAGTGGTCGAGTGTCTTGGGCTTAACGCGCCCAAGTTCCTCCTTGAAGTCCTGGCGCTTGACGCCATCTTTGAAGGCGTCGATGGCCCTCTCTTCGGAGATGTGCGCTGTGGAGTTCTTGGTGTTGGACCAGCGTAGTATGTATGAGCGAATGGATTCGCCCGTTCGTTGAGTGCAGGCCCGCAACTCCTCGATTGAGGCGGGCCTCTTGCTGGTGCCTTTGAAGTTTCGGATGAAGCTGTAAGCTAGCTCCTCCCAACTTCAGATGGACCCTGAAGATAGGCTGCTAAGCCGAATCCGGGCTGCGCCTGTCAGCTGCAGCTGAAGGCATTGCATGGCGGTCTCTTTGTTTCCACCGTGCAGATTGACGAATGACAAGTGGTCGCTGAGCCACGCCTTTAGGTCTTGTGTGCCGTCGAACTTCGGAGTATCCGAAGGAAGTTTGAAATTTCGTGGCATCTTTGTTCGTCGAACAGATCTGCTGAAGCGTCGGGCCCCGCAGAGTTCTCCTTCGTCTTCGTTCATCTTGGATTCAGACGAGCAAGTGCGCTTGGCTCGCGCTTTGTCGATTTTGCGCTGTGTGAGTGCGTCTCTGGCGTCGTAGTCACGGTTGTGATGGTGCGAACTATTCTTCCTTCGAGGAAGGTCATGGTCTTCTTCGGATGAAGGGGTGAGGCTGCGGTTGAACCTGACCGGAGCTTTCTTCTTCGGCTCTGTAGGAGCTTCCTGGTGGAGCGCAGCTCCGACGAGTCTGAGTCCGGTAAGTGCGGACTTGTGCATGGCTCTTTTCGGGTCCCCCTCCGGAGGTGGGTGGGCCGCGAGGTACGCAGTGGCTTCCATGATCACAGCCTGCGGAGATTTCGGGATGACGTTGCCGTCGGCGTCCATCTCCATGAAGGATGTGTGGAGGGTTCGGGTCACCTCACGGCGCTCCTTAGGATCCATGTTCTCCATCCGAGAGCGGTGTTTGTTTCCTTGGTTGCCATTCGTGCTGGAGCCGATGCCCATGGCGGAGAGCGCAACTCGTCGCGCGCTAGACTCTGAGGATGATTGCTTGCGTTTGTCAAGCACCTCTTGCATCTTGACCTGCTTCTTATGCTCCTCGATCAGGAGCATATGGTAGGCCATCAGCAGATCCCGTGAGGAGTCTGCAGGCAGGACTATGCTGCCCACCACGGCGGCGCGTGCCTGGGCCCATCCTTCTTTGCTAAGGCGGATGACATGGCCGTTGTTGTCCCCTTCGGGTGGGGGGGACTGGCTTCTTCTGTTACCGCTGTTTCTGTCCTGCGGGTTAGGGTTCGGGTTGGGCGGCAGGTTGGGCGGTTGCTGATCCACGTCACTCTGGATGACTACGGCGCATTGGTAGCAATCGTAGATTGGTCCGCTGCTACCGCAGCTTTCAGATACGGAACCGTAGGTCCCTTCATCCGATGGCGGATCACACAGATCAGAGTTGCAACTGCTGCTGTCGTAGGACTCAGCTGTTGATGATGATGTGCGTAGCACAGGATGTGGGGCCCATGAAGCGGGCCTGATTGATGGTAGGGGCACCCGCTCAGGGAGGCGGAGGGTGCCAGTCTGCCCCACTTGGAAGCAGAAGCTCCCGAATAGGATCTCGAGTCCGTCGCCTATGGGCTCGAAGTCCTTCATGGTGGCCGGTGAGTGGGCGGTGAAGTCGAAAGCGCCGAAGAGGAGGTGACTCTCCGTCGCCGCAGAGTTGTAGATCGTTCAGGTTGGGACCGTCACGATCGCACAATCAGCGTCCCCAGTTCCCACAGACGGCGCCAATTGATGAGGTTTCGACTCATCAATGCCCATTGTTATGGACTTGGGTTTTGGAGAAGATGGGGATGCTGGAGATCGTGGAACGGTTAGCAAACAAGCAACACGGGACACGAGGTTTACCCAGGTTCAGGCCCCCGGAGGGAAAACCCTACTCCTGCTTGTCTGCTCTTGATTACGTCGGAACCGGTGGTTACAGGGGTGCGCAGATGCGATCTGGCGTGGAGGTGTGTATGCGAAAGTATGAGAGAGAGAGATCTAGGTCGTGCCCTCCTAGCCTTTATATAGACTCAGGCAGGTCCTGGGCATAGACCTAGTCGGTTACAGGTTCTAGGGTTTTACCCCTTTGAATTTCCTATCTACTCTAGTCTTGCTCTCCAAGGATCCGAAAGCGTCATGGGCCTTGGCCACCCGAAAATCTTCATGGGCCGGCATATAGTTGCCATGGGCCTTCCTTGGGCTGGACCAGGTATGCTGAGATCATGTACCCGTAGGGTATAACCATGTCAATGGACTTTAACCAAATTCAATTCTATTTGAATGAAGACAAAATTTCTATTATAAATGATTAATCAAATCATGAGAAAAATAATAATTGAAATTGCCCAAGTAAATTAAAAGTTATCTAATTAACTTAAAAAGATTAAATGATTTATTAAATAGAATTATATGGTATGCAACGATATTCAAACTCATTTAAATAAAGACAAAGGCCTCTTTTAAATAGATATTAAATCATATTAAAATATATGAAATAATTCAAAGTGAATTATTTAAACCTACTAAAAGGGTTTGATGAAAATTTGAATTTAAATGAAGGCTTGAATAAATGGTTTGAATAAATTTTTTTGTCTATTTTAAATAAATAATAACCATAAGAGAATACAAAGAAATATTCCAGAATGGACTTTAGAGTATATTAATAAACAGTAATAAGACCAACTGAAAGTTTAGAAAAAGATTTGAAAAGGAATCTGAATTCAAATGAGGTTTGAATTCAAAACAGAAAAATCAGAAAACATAAAGGAAAAAGATTGAGAAAGAAAAAATAAGAAAAGGACCAGCCCAAACTAACCTACCCAGCTGGCAGGCCCAACTATCCCAACAGGAGCCCACCCGGCTCTCCTCGCAGAAAACATTTCACACCGCGCAGTATACCCACTCACCCACTAACTTGGCGACCCCACGCATAACTTTCACCTCACTAACAACCGGGCCCCACACTGCCCCGTCATCGTCTTCACCCTGCGACCCGTTCCCCTCTTTCCTCCGGTCGTTCTCTACGTTGATTTCGTGACGTTAATTCGCGATTATGGCCGATCAATTCTTGCCAGTAACCACTCCCTCTTAAACTCCCACGTTCCCTCTTCATTTCCCCTCAGACTCCATACCCTGAACGCCACCAGGCTGCTGCAATTGCAAGCTCGAACCCCCTCTGCTCCGACGAGTTTATCGGCGAATTCTGGCGAACCACTACCTACCCTTGCCTACCACGAGAATAGCCCCATCGTCTTGCGCATCCGCAAGTAGCTCCCACTTGGCCGCGCATGCCCAGAGGCTCGACAACGACAACGCTTTCTCGCCACCGTCTCCTGCGTCGACTCCGGCGACCTTTCCCAGGTAAACCTGACCTCCCCTTTCCCTCTGGATGACGCTCGCGTACTCACCTTCACCTTACGCATCTAACGCGACCCTTTGCTGGCTTCCTTCTGCTTTGTAGCCTCACCTCCGACCAAGCTTGTACGTGCCCGACGCTAGCGGGAACTCCGACGAGCAATCGCCAGTGATTCCGTGCGCCCCTTTATCGAAGGCGAACACCTCGAGCTTCCCCACGCCACGATGAACCTGGTGATCATCTCCTTCCTCTCCCTCCCTTCCTGTAGTCGCTACAACACCGTAGCCAGAGCGCCACCGCCGCTCATCCTCGCGCCAGAGCCGGCCCTCTATGGTTAACGTGTTGTGAGCCATTGGATTTAGATTCAAGCGATGCGATAGACTCACTTAACGAAGGGGTGCGAAATGATCTGCACTGTGAGATTTCAATTAGATCCAACGATCCACACTTGGCGATCCAACCAAACCGGTACCGTCCAATAGGAACGTGACACGTAGCCCAGCATGTGTTTTAAAAACAGAAACATTTCTATTAGATGTTTAGATTTGGAAAATTCATAACTTTAGATCCACACATCCAAAATTTACAAATTTTATATCAATAGAATCACAAAAATGCAAACTTTGCAACCATGCCCTTAGTTTGGTATTTTGCTTCGGTAAAATTAGGTGTTTTTGTAGAAACATGTTTAGGCTTATTTTGTGTATAAAATTTATTCTAAAAATGATTTTAGGGTAAAATCTTTTGTAAATGGTTTGTTTTGAGCCTACTAACCATAAAAACCAACCTTTGGATTTACAAATATATTTTGTGACACTAAGGAAATAATCCTTGAATAAAAGCATTTCTAGTAAAACAAAAATTGTTGATAATGTTTTAAAAATAATTTTTGAGTAAAACCTTTTGCAAATGGGTTGATTTAAACTCTCTGACCCTAAACACTAACTTTTGGATTTAAAAATATATTTTATGAAACCTAAAAAATTATTACTTTGTTTAAAGGAATTTCTAGTAAAATAAAATGTTGCTTGGATTTAAAAATGATATTGGGTGAAACCTTTTATAAATGGATTTGTTTTAAAACACTTTGACCATAAAAAATAATATTTGTGTTAAAAAAACATTTTGGCTAAACACTTGAAATTATTACTTTGATTCAAATCATTTTCTAGCAAAACAAAAATGATTTAAATGGCCATTTCCACTAACTTGATTTTAAATGGTTTTGCCACCTTTATAAATGACCAATAGGTGTTTTAAAATGTATATAGCCTATTAGAAACCACCTTTCCATATAAAACAATCTTTTGCATGCTTGCATGCATTGTTTTGTTTTCTTTATTATGTGATGAATTATTGAATGCTAGTTTGAATATGTGCTTGCTTGATTGAATTGTAGTGAACTTTGAAGAGTGTGATCATTGCAATATCAAGGAGTGAACCTATATTCGCTACCAAAAAGGCAAGTGGTGATTCATACTTTTGTCCTATTATTTTCACTATGCATTAGTGATATTTTGAGTAGGACTTGCATGGAATTTTTCTAAGTATAAGCTATGCCATGGGAAATCCTATATGATGTCTTAGTAGAATTATTCTAAGTTAGAAAACTTTTCATGTTACCAAGCTTAGCTTAGCTACTAGAAAACAAGGGTGGATTATTCATGTTATGATATTATACAAAGTCTATGACTTGTGTTTTGTTTAATAAAACAACTATGTGAATGAATCACCTGGGTAGAATTGGTAAGAATGGTTTGTGTTGAGTGGTTACACATGGCCCCATATTTATGGCCTACCCTAGTGTATCTCACTTGTGGAAAGACACCCAGGAACAAAGGGATTTGAGATACTTCGTGTTTAGAAGCTTCTAGTGCAACCACATGGCATATAGGCTCTGCCTTGATCATATAGGTTGCAATAACTTATCCATTTGGACAGTTGGTGGTAGGGTGATAGGTTGGAACACGTCCATTTGGTCTGAGGGAAGGCTTCTGAAAGGTCTCGTCTCGATGCATGTCGAGTCTTGTGGGGAACGTGCACCACCTCTCGAGAAGGAAAAATCTAAGTACTTAGCCGTGTCCCCGGCAATGGACAATTGAGCATCAAGACACTACAGCTATCAAGGATCTCCTCATCCCAATTTCTAAGTTAAAAACTTGTGGTTGAACAAGGGTTTAAGGTTAACCAATTTTTATTGGTTGTTCCCTGGGTGATTTTGACAAACAAAAACTTAGTGTTTTAAAATGATAAGGAAAATCGATTTTGAGCAAAGCAAGCCTAAGCTCCACTTAGCCAAATGCATATAGATGATAGATACCACTACTCTACCGTAGTATCACTTGCCAATACAATTCAAATGTATTGACCCTTGTGGTTGTAACTTATTATGTTGCAGGTTTGTTTGATGTTTGTGAAGTGTGTTGAATAGGATTACAAGTCTACAACCAACATGATTGCCTGTGGCACTTTCAAGATGAAGGACTCCATGCTATATAGATATTTTTGCTACATTGTAATGAGATAGCCAAATGAGATATGTAAGATGTAATGAATTATTTTATTCCTGGTTATAAACATGTATTATGACCTTTGTTTCTTGATATTACATCTTAAATTATGGATGCTAGCTATTGATCCAGGGACTAGCATTGTAAACACAGGGACCTCTACCTTATCAGGTTGGGACCTCTACACTTCTTTCATATCAATGATGGCACCAACAGTTCTAAGAAAAGGTCTTCCCAAAATAATAGGACAAGAAGCATTGTATTCAACATCCAAAACATAGAAATCAACAGGGACATAAGCATTGTTAACCATAATGAGAACATCATTAACACTCCCCATGAGTTTCTTCTTAGCATTATCATTAAGTGGGACATCCGAATAATAATCTTCCAAAGGTGGCAAATCAAGCATTTCATAAATATTCCTAGGAATAATAGAGACACTAGAACCAAGATCACATGAAGCTTTGAGATCAAATTCATTCACTTGTATATTAATACTGGGTTCCCAACTATCTTCTACTTTCCTAGGAATAGAAGCTTTGTGTTTTAACTTCTCTTCCTTAATCTTAACAAGAGCATATGTAATGTGTTTGGTGAAAGCAACATGCATATCACTAGCATTAGGACTTCTAGCAAGTTTTTGCAGGAACAAAATCACTTCAGAAATATGACAACCATCAAGATCAAAATCAAACTGTCAACACCCGGTTTTTTAATCCCAGATGCCTGTTATGCCATACATCGCAATCCCAGGATTACCATTTTTGCGAGACATAACAGAATTGGATACCATAGTACATCATCCATTACAAGCCGTACATAAGTTCTTACACAAATAGGGATCTCATGATCCAGTTCTTAATACAACTTCAAGCAGCGGAATACGTAATAATAACGGTAGCGTAGGCGAAGCTCCATCTTCGGGGTCACAGGCAATGCTGACGATGGGAGATGATCCTAGTTGTCGTAACCTTCCTGGGGTCCATCCTCCAGGTACTCCTCTTCATAGTCTGGCCACGGGAATAGCCAGGGACAAAGCCATGAGTACTCTTTAAGTACTCGCAAACTAATACTAACAAGTGAAAGGGGTTTTTGATAATAGGACACTAGGCTCTAGGGTTGTTTTGCAAAAGCCAGATTTATCTCTACTAAGTCTGGAAACAACGCATGCTAGTTAAGGTTTTAGAACACCTAAGTGGGAACTTGTATCTCATGCCACAACCCTGTTGTGGTCAAGTCGAAGTCTCAATTCATTTCACAAGTCATTTTGGAAAAGTCTGACGGGGGAACAGTATGGCCACTCCAACTGTCCATAACCGCGGACGTGGCTATTCGAATAGTTTGACACTCTGCAGAGATTGTACACTTTCACCACAACATTCGATACATCCGTCAGGAACAAATCCTGAATTCACCATACTCAGTATGCGGATAATCAATCCTAACCTTTCAATTACATGCCCTAGTATAAGCACCTCTCCTGTGAGTTTGGCCTCCCAACCATGACCATTTGTCATCTTGGGTACTGCACAGGTGGACAATCTTCACAAGGTAGCCTCAGCTCAGACCTTGGCCGTGAGGGAACTAATACTAAGGTATATAAGTTTCCAGTCAAGCCCTACCCAATCTTCGGGTATTGTGGTTGTACGGTAAAATTGGAATGGTATCGCATCCAGACAACCATCAGTTTTATAAAGGGCTAAGGCTCATGCCTCAAAAATTTCATCACCAAAATCATCAGGTTTCGGAAACACATGTCAAAACATCTCAGTAGAATGATCCATCATTCTAAGGTTTTCATAACCATTTTCACCAAGTATTCCCATCTAATGTTGATCAAGTTTTATGCTTAGCACTAGCATCTACAAGAGGGGGTAAGCACTAATGAGGGGTGGTAAACTAGTGGGGTTTAACTAAGTTTAATCTCATGCCTTAGGATGACATCAAGATTATCTAGCTTAGGCCAAATTTTATGCTCTTTATGCAACCTTCAATTATCCTTCTAGTATCTACCATTTATTCCAGTAACTCTAAGTAAGAGCTTTGATAAAGAAATAAAGTAATAAGCTTGCAAGTAAAACAAGGATTGGGTATCATCAAATGTATCTAACCAAGCATGCTTAGTGCATTGCATATGTTATTTAACTCTCATAATTACAAGTGTTAGCTTGCACATTCAACTAGTAGTATTAGGCTTGCTAAAGTAGAGTATCTTGCAAGTGTTATCTTGCCTTGTGCATAGCAGTGGTTGAAGTTCTCCTCGGCTTCTTCTTCGTAGAATCCTCCTTCCTCCTCGTATCCTTGGTCAGTACTAGCGTCTATAAATAAATACAATGTACACAATCACCAAACAATATTTAACTACTTGCAATCATCACACAAAAAGGTACTATAGATGATCTAACATCATCACTAACTTTACAAAATTAATTCTTGGTTTAAATCCTTTTATTTTTAGAAAAGTAATTTCTACTCATTGAAAAACTACTTAAGATTTAATATTCTCCAAACCAAACATGGGATCATGTTGACACATGTCATCACCACATATTTTAGTCCATGGGAATGTGATTTAAAGTGGTGTCACAATTTAATAAGGTTTTACCCTTTTATTTTAATTAAATAAAGTGACTAGAAATGCCTATGTAGCATTCTTTTATTACTTGAACATTATTTATTTAAGTAAACCTATATATTTTTATATATTCTGAAAGGTATGGTTAAATGTTATTTTTGAGAGTTGGAATCAACTCAAAACTATTATGGTTTTAATTTGAAAAATGTTTGAATGCAGAAAAGCTTCTGCCTTGTTATTTTTACCAAGGATGATCTACAGATCCAAATGACTTGAATCCAACGGGCTTGGATTCAGCATTCCCAGACCTTTCTAAAAAATTGGTTTCATTCAATTTGGTTTACTGAATCGACCTGGGTTGATTTTTGAAATTGGGTACAGAAGTGTGTTTGAAATAAAATGAAAAAGGTTAAATTCAAATAACTGGGCTGCGCGGGAAGCGATACTGGGCCGGCCTGCTAAGCACAACGCTTACACGGGCTGGTTAAGTCGCTGTCCCCACGCGCCAGTGAGACGAGGGGGGTGCGAAGCGGTATGGGGCGATGTGGTGTGTTCGATCTGGTTCTAATCCAACGGCTGAGGGTCATTGTTGACGTTGGGCAACGCCGGCGAAACAGAAACCTAGCACGGACAGTGGGGGTCGTTGGGGTCTCACCGGGGTTCAGGCGAGGGTCGGCGAGGTGGGCGAACGACGAAGTCGACGACGACGAATCTCCTAGTGCCGGTAGCTTCTCCCGGGGCAGCTCCTATCGCTGGCCCCCTTCTTCTCCAGCAGCGGCAGACTCCGGTGAAATTCCGGTAAAGTGCTGCTCGCCTTGCTTCGGGAACGGGGTGGCACGATCAGTGAGGAGAGGGGAGTGAGATGGTGTGCTCAATTCAGCTGGGGGTGGCCTCTATTTATAGTGGCGAGAGGGGACTGACGAGGCGCAAGGTGAGCTCGTCTTGGTCGACGGTACAGACGGCTATCGGCGTGGGCGATGGTAGGGGGCGGTGCGGTGCTCCCTGGCGATGCTCAACGACACGGTGGCGAGACGTGGGGCGGTGCGGTTTGGTCGGAACGCAACAGTGCTCTATGCGTGCCCGACGGAAGATTTAATGGCGCACAGCGCGCGTGGTCCACGCGGCGGCGAACGAGCGTGTCTGCAGGGTTGTTGGGACGGTGGTGATCACGTATGCACACGGCGAGGGCGGTGCGTGCTCTGTGGGTGTCGGTCGAGTGTGGTGCTCTGGGCGTGCTCTCGACATGGTTGCTGGCGAGCTTGGCACGGTTCGTGCGTGTGGTCCAGTGGCTGGCAGGGTTCGAGCGCTGGACAGGGAGTGGCGGTGGGGTGTTGGCTGCCTCCTAGACATGTTGTTTAGGCTTGCTGCTTGCTCTGGCTAGCTAGCCATTGTCGGCTGGCAAGGGGATGCTCGGGTTCGCATGGCATGGGGCAAAGGGTAGGGGCTAGGGTTTGTCCAAGCACTGGTTGGCACTGGGGGAGACAAGGGTGATCAATGGTGAACATTGCTTAGCCAAATTACTGCTCCAAACAGTGAAGTTAGGCCAGTTTGATTTGTTTCTGCCAAGTGTTTGATGAAATGGCTGCAAGAATTCAAGTTTCGAATTTTGAAAAGATTTTTGGTGGGTGTGCTAGGTTGGTGCTGGTGGGTCTGCAGATGCTTGGGTTTTGAAAGTTGAGCTTGTTTGAGTGATTTTTGAAAAAGTGAGATCTTCCCATATGATAAAGATTCAATTTTGAACTGTCCTTTAAACTATACATTTGAATGTTTCTGGATGATCACAAAGTGGGCCTTGATACCTTGTTATGAGTACAATCAAGGGGTGCAAAGATCCAGAAAAGTTTTTGTTAGGTTCTGAAAGTTTGAGACAGCCAAAGTAGGCATGGGAGTTAAATTGGTCAAAATGACCATTCACTCATTTATCTTTGTTTTGATTTATTTGTCTTTGAGAAAAGTTTGGGAATTGTTTAGATGATGTTTATTTCACCTAAGCATCCATTTACAAGCAAATGAACACACAAACAAGTTGGTTCAAAACGATTCAAAATAAAATGCATACTCACATGCATGCTTTCATATTTTTATTTAGCAAAGTTTTTGTTAACCCTAATTTTGATGATTAGAGTTTGATGATCCAAGTTTAGTATTTTTGGGATGTTACAAACCTTCCCCCTTAAACAAAATCTCGTCCCGAAATTTGAAAAAGGACGAAAAATATTACCTAGGATTTGAAGAGATCGGGAAACTCCGTCCTGATGTGATCTTCGCGCTCCCAGGTAGCTTCCTCTTTTGTGTGGTTGCTCCACTAAATTTTGAGAAACTTGATGCCTTGGGTTCGGGTAGTTCTGAAAGCTTCTTCCAAAATACGGATGGGTACTTCGGGATAGGTCAGGTCATCGTTGATCTCTATGGTCCGGTGATCGATATTTTTGAACACTTCGGTCTTCTCAGGGACTTCGAGACACTTGCAAAGTAATGAGATATGGAACACATTGTGCACAACTGACATCTCTTAGGGTAGTTCCAATTGATACGACACTTCTCCTCGATGGTTCAGAATATTGAAGGGTTCGATATATCTGGGGGCTAACTTTCCCTTGAGTTGGAAACACTGCATTCCCTTCAATGGCGACACTTTCAGATATACAAAATCTCCTATGTTGAAGGCGAGGTCTCGATGTCTCTTGTCAGCGTAACTCTTCTGTCTGTACTGGGCTGTCTTGAGGTGCTCACGAATCTTGTGAACCTTCTCTTCTGCTTCTCGTAGGATGTCGGGTCCGAAAATCTGACTCTCTCCTACTTCCGACCAGTTCAAAGGGGTGCGACACTTCCTTCCGTACATGAATTCAAATGGGGCCATTTGCAAACTGGCTTGATAACTGTTATTGTATGAGAATTCTGCAAACGGCAGACAGTCTTCCCACTTGGATCCATATTCTAGCACACATGCTCTCAGCATATCTTCGAGTATTTGGTTTACTCGCTCTGTTTGTCCATCGGTCTGAGAGTGATACGCGGTGCTGAAATCTAGGCAGGTTCCTAAACCTTCTTCCAGAATCTCGAGGTAAACTGAGTTCCTCGATCCGATACGATGTTCTTGGGGACTGCATGCAAACTAACTATTCTAGCGATGTACAACTCCGCTAGCTTCGAACTCTGATATGTGGTCTTGACGGGGAAGAAATGGGCGACTTTGGACAATCGGTCCACTATGACCCCGATAGAGTCATTTCTCCTACTAGAAGTAGGCAGTCCGGTGATAAAGTCCATTCCAAAGGAATCCCATTTCCATTCCAGAATCTGCAATGGTTGCAACAATCCAGCGGGTCTTTGATGTCCTGCCTTGACTCATTGACATATATCACACTTGGCGATATAGCTTCCGATTTCTCTCTTCATCTTATGCCACCAAAATTGCTCTTTTAAATCTTGATACATCTTAGTTCCTTCGGGATGGATAGAATAAAGAGTATCATGAGCCTCCTTCAGAATCACTTCTTTCAACTCAGAATCTGCTGGTACACAAAGGCATCCTTTGTACCATAGAACTCCTTCTTCGTCTTTGGTGAATCCAGGTACTTTGCCTGTACCGATATGACGCTTGATTTCGTTAATACTAGCATTTCCCTTCTGTGCCTCTTTAATCTGACTGATCAAAGTGGGCTGAAGTTCTATGCTAGCCACAAATCCTTCACTCACTAATTCCATTCGAAAGTCTTCCATCTCTTTGTGCAAACTTGGTTGCTCCTTCAAAATCATGGAGTTCAAGCGGCACGGAAATCTGCTAAGGGCATCGGCTACCACATTGGCTTTACCAGGGTGATAGTGAATGTCCAGATCGTAATCCTTGATTAGCTCAATCCACCTTCTCTGTCTCATATTCAGCTCCTTCTGAGTGAATATATACTTCAGACTCTTGTGATCCGAATAAATCTCACAACGGTTTCCCATCAGGTAATGCCTCCATGTCTTCAGGGCTAGAACTACGGCTGCGAGTTCGAGGTCATGGGTTGGGTAATTTTGCTCATGTTGCTTCAGTTGTCGAGATAGATAAGATATAACTTTGCCTTCTTGCATTAGCACACATCCGAGACCGATCTTGGATGCATCACAATACACATCGAAGGGCTTCGTGATATCCGGCATGATCAAGATTGGGGATGAAATCAATCTCCTCTTGAGTTCTTGAAAACTCGCTTCACATTTGTCGGTCCATTCAAACTTCTTATCCTTCTTCAGTAATTGGGTCATGGGTCTGGCGATACTCGAGAATCCTTCTACAAACTTGCGGTAGTATCCCGCCAATCCGAGAAATGCACGAACTTGGGTTTGAGTGGTTGGGGCTTGCCAATCCTCGACATCTTTTATCTTTGCCGGGTCAACGGCAATTCCTCCGGCTGATACAATGTGACCCAAGAATCCTACCTCCTGTAACCAGAATTCACATTTGCTAAACTTTACATACAGCTGATGCTCCCTAAGGGTTCCAAGAATGGTCCTTAGGTGTAGCTCATGTTCTTCTTCTGATTTGGAATAAATCAGAATGTCATCAATGAAAACAATGACAAACTTATCCAGGAAGTCCATAAAAATCTTATTCATGACATTCATGAAATAAGCGGGGGCATTGGTTAATCCAAAAGACATGACTGTATACTCATACAATCCATATCTGGTGGTAAAGGCAGTCTTTGGGATATCCTCTGCACGAATCTTGAGTTGATGATAGCCTGTTCTAAGATCAATCTTAGAAAACACTTTGGCACCGGTCAACTGATCAAACAGATCTTCTATCTTGGGCAAGGGGTATTTGTTCTTGATGGTAACATCATTCAACTTCCGATAATCCGTACACAAACGGTTACCTCCATCCTTCTTGTCCACGAACAAAACAGGTGACCTCCATGGTGACGCACTTAGTTGAATCAATCCAATTTATAACATGGAATCCAGTTGCTTCTTCAGTTTTGCTAGCTCAGACGGGTTCATACTATATGGTCTCTGGGCTATGGGTTCGGTTCCGGGGATTAGTTCGATGATAAACTCGATATCCCGATCTAGGGGCATACCGGGCAAAACATTTGGAAATACATCGGGGTATTCATAGACTATCCGGACTTGGTTAATGGTAGGTTGGGCTATACTCTTGTTGCACTTGAATTGACGAGGTAAGGTTTCAGATATATGCTCGAATGATATTCCGGCGGTACTGGTCATGGTTATGGCTTTCTTGGCACAGTCAATCAATCCTTTATGTTTGGACATCCAATCCATTCCTAGTACTACTTCCAAACCTTTAGTTCTGAGTACTATCAGATTAGCATAAAAATCTATGCCATGGATTCGGATAGGGACGGCTTTGCAAATTTGCCTAGCCTTGGTGGTTTTATCGGGAATTTGAACAATCATAACATGCTTCAGTTTGGTTGGTTGAATTTTACTAGTGCATGCAAATTCTTTGGTGACAAAATGAGTGCGATGCACCAGAATCAAACAACACTCGTGCAAGTACTGAATTAACAGAAAACATACCCAGCACGACGTCTGGCGCTTCCTGAGCTTCTTCAGCATGCATGAGAAAAAGACGGCCATTGCGGTTGAGCGAATTCCCTGGGGCAAACCTTCTTCCTGGCTAAACACGACGTTGTTGCTGAGCTGGGACATTGGCATTGGGTGCTGCGGCATTCTTCTTGTTGGGGCACTCGTTGGAGTAGTGACCCTTATTTCCACAGTCATAACAAGTCACTTGCGACTTGTCCTTTGCTGCTACAGGCACAACATTGCTTCCAGTCCTTGGGGCAGTGTTGGCGTTGGCGATAGCATTGTTGTTGTTGAACTTGGGTGGGGCATGGTTGAAATTGCTAGCGTTGCCGGGGTTGTTGTGATTTCCTCCGGGCCTAGAGTTTCCACGGTTGGGATAGGTCGGACGGTTCATCGGGGGTCTGTTGGTTCTTGGGGCAAATCCTGAAGATGGGTTAGGGCGATACTTTGGGGTTTGATGGGTTCCTGGCTGATGCATCATGCGACGCTTGCGGTTCTCATTGGCTTGGTTGATATTTCCTTCCATATGGATAGCAGAGTCGACAAGGGCTTCAATATCAACAAAGGGGATATTGACTAACACTATCTGCATCTCATCGTGCAGACCATTCAGGAATCTTTCTTTCTTCTTGGCTTCGATGTCGATCTCATCCGGGGCATACCTAGCTAATGACAAGAATTTGTCACGGTATTCCACTACGGTCATCCTTCCTTGCTTCAGTTCTCTGAACTCGTCTCTCATCCTCTTGATCAAACCCGGTGGCACATGGGTTCTGCTAAACTTGACCTTGAATTCCTCCCAGTTCATCATCTGGCCTCCGGTCATTGCGCGAACACTGTTCCACCATGCCCTGGCATCTCCGGCTAGATAGTGGGTGGCGAACAGAACTTTCTCGTTGGCTTCCACTCCGGCGACTTCGAGGTTATTTTCCATGGTTTGCAGCCAATCATCGGTGTCTAGGGGTTCTTCTGACTTAGTGAAAACAGGTGGGTTGGTATTCTGGAAATTCTTGAGCTTAGATCCATGGTTGTCCTGATTTCCGTGGTCTTGGTTGTTGTGAGCTAACTGGGCTATCTTCTGCAGGGTGGCTAGGTTGGCTTGACGTTCCGCTCTTTCAGTTTCGCAGTCAGAAGTCAACATTTGCAGAATCTGCAACATCGGGTCCGGGGATGAACCACTTCCTCCGCGTGGCATCTAAAGATTGAGATAGATCATGAGAAAAGAGGGGAATTTCTAAGGTTCTGGGATTTTGAAAAGTTTTTAAAGTTTGACTCAGATTTTTCTAGCAACTCTCTTTTCATTCATTCATTCATTCATAGCACACGATACAACACACACCATAACAAAGAAAAACAGATGGTTTTAAGAACCATTCTGGAAACTACGATACAGTGGGACCGAATACTACTCACTACGCTAGTGCTCAAGTGGTACTACTCCTTGGAATATGTGGCTTCATCATCCTCATCGGTGAAGAAGTCCATAGCCTGATCCTCCAGAAAATCATCATCATCGCTAAGATAGGAGTAGGGGTCTCCACGAAGATCCTCTCCTGCATTCTCCCTTTCTTCCAACTGCATGTCTCTCTCGTGGATGGTCTCCTCCAAAGATGAGATACGATGGCGAAGACGGGCAATGATGCGCTCCTTCTTGTCGAGCTGACAGCGGCGAGACTTGCGATCCTTTGCTAGCATGGCGATGGTTTGATCCTTCGTCTTGATGATGGCAGACTTGTGGTTGGAGTAGTCACGGCAGTTATCCAACTCCTGCTGACGATTGTACATCATGAAGCTAAGGTGGTCCAATTGGGTCTTCAGCTCGTGGTGGTATGGGGCTTCCAGTGGTTGTCCATTTGCATCACGCCTTGGGCAAAACTCAAAGCGGGTTCCCTTGATCTGATTGATGCTCTGCCCATACAGACAGGAAAGAGCTTCCTGCATGGCCCTGGCAAGTCCGTCGAGCCAATTGTTCTCTCTTAAGGTAAACTGAATTCCCTCAGCAGTGGGAGGTTCAATCTTTCCTCGGAGACTTGCAACAATTAGCCACTGTAGATCTTCTCCTCCTTGATCGTTGAGCTGAGCTCCGAAGAACTCGGGCTGCGGACGCTCCAGAAGTTCCGAAAGCTGGTCCAAATCCCTCTCAAAAATAAGGTCTCCGCCATTCCCCAACCGATAAAACTTGCTATACTTCACGTCCATCTATAAGAATATAGGATGAGTAAGTTAGTAGAGTGATTAAGTGTGTCAATATTTTATGTATTTTGCAAGAGTTTTTGAGGAACATGAATTTTCATGAAAGAATCAAAGGGATAAGAATGAGAATAAGTTTTTGTATATATTTGTTTTCTTTGGTTTTGAAACTAAGTTTTTGATTCAACGTCCATTCTAACTAGGGTCTCCTATGGTCAGGATGGCTCTGATACCAACTTGTCAACACCCGGTTTTTAATCCCAGATGCCTGTTATGCCATACATCGCAATCCCAGGATTACCATTTTTGTGAGACATAACAGAATTGGATACCATAGTACATCATCCATTACAAGCCGTACATAAGTTCTTACACAAATAGGGATCTCATGATCCAGTTCTTAATACAACTTCAAGCAGCGGAATACGTAATAATAACGGTAGCGTAGGCGAAGCTCCATCTTCGGGATCATAGGCAATGCTGATGATGGGAGATGATCCTAGTTGTCGTAACCTTCCTGGGGTCCATCCTCCAGGTACTCCTCTTCATAGTCTGGCCACGGGAATAGCCAGGGACAAAGCCATGAGTACTCTTTAAGTACTCGCAAACTAATACTAACAAGTGAAAGGGGTTTTTGATAATAGGACACTACGCTCTAGGGTTGTTTTGCAAAAGCCAGATTTATCTCTACTAAGTCTGGAAACAACGCATGCTAGTTAAGGTTTTATAACACCTAAGTGGGAACTTGTATATCATGCCACAACCCTGTTGTGGTCAAGTCGAAGTCTCAATTCATTTCACAAGTCATTTTGGAAAAGTCTGATGGGGGAACAGTATGGCCACTCCAACTGTCCATAACCGCGGACGCGGCTATTCGAATAATTTGACACTTTGCAGAGATTGTACACTTTCACCACAACATTCAATACATCTGTCAGGAACAAATCCTGAATTCACCATACTCAGTATGCGGATAATCAATCCTAACCTTTCAATTACATGCCCTAGTATAAGCACCTCTCCTGTGAGTTTGGCCTCCCAACCATGACCATTTGTCATCTTGGGTACTGCATAGGTGGACAATCTTCACAAGGTAGCCTCAGCTCAGACCTTGGCCGTGAGGGAACTAATACTAAGGTATATAAGTTTCCAGTCAAGCCCTGCCCAATCTTCGGGTATTGTGGTTGTACGGTAAAATTGGAATGGTATCGCATCCAGACAACCATCAGTTTTATAAAGGGCTAAGGCTCAAGCCTCAACATTTTCATCACCGAAATCATCGGGTTTCGGAAACACATGTCAAAACATCTCAGTAGAATGGTCCATCAATCTAAGGTTTTCATAACCATTTTCACCAAGTATTCCCATCTAATGTTGATCAAGTTTTATGCTTAGCACTAGCATCTACAAGAGGGGGTAAGCACTAATGAGGGGTGGTAAACTACTGGGGTTTAACTAAGTTTAATCTCATGCCTTAGGATGACATCAAGATTATCTAGCTTAGGCCAAATTTTATGCTCTTTATGCAACCTTCAATTATCCTTCTAGTATCTACCATTTATTCCAGTAACTCTCAGTAGGAGCTTTGATAAAGAAATAAAGTAATAAGCTTGCAAGTAAAACTAGGATTGGGTATCATCAAATGTATCTAACCAAGCATGCTTAGTGCATTGCATATGTTATTTAACTCTCATAATTGCAAGTGTTAGCTTGCACATTCAACTAGTAGTATTAGGCTTGCTAAAGTAGAGTATCTTGCAAGTGTTAGCTCGCCTTGTGCAGAGCAGTGGTTGAAGTTCTCCTCGGCTTCTTCTTCGTATAATCCTCCTTCCTCCTCGTATCCTTGGTCGGTACTAGCGTCTATAAATAAATACGATGTACACAATCACCAAACAATACTTAACTACTTGCAATCATCACACAAAAAGGTCCTATAGATGATCCAGCATCATCACTAACTTTACAAGATTAAAGCTTGGTTTAAATCCTTTTATTTTTAGAAAATTAATTTCTACTCATTGAAAAACTACTTAAGATTTAATATTCTCCAAACCAAACATGGGATCATGTTGACACATGTCATCACCACATATTTTAGTCCATGGGAATGTGATTTAAAGTGGTGTCACAATTTAATAAGTTTTTACCCTTTTATTTTAATTAAATAAAGTGACTAGAAATGCCTATGTAGCATTCTTTTATTACTTGAACATTATTTCTATAAGTAAACCTATATATTTTTATATATTCTGAAAGGTATGGTTAAATGTGATTTTTGAGAGTTGGAATCAACTCAAAAACTATTATGGTTTTAATTTGAAAAATGTTTGAATGCAGAAAAGCTTCTGCCTTGTTATTTTTACCAAGGATGATCTAAAGATTCAAATGACTTGAGTACAACGGGCTTGGATTCAGCATTCCCAGTCCTTTCTAACAAAATTGGTTTCATTCAATTTGGTTCACTGAATCGACCTGGGTTGATTTTTAAAACTGGGTACAGAAGTATGTTTGAAATAAAATGAAAAAGGTTAAATTCAAATAACTGGGCTGCGCGGGAAGCGATACTGGGCCGGCCTGCTAAGCACAATGCTTACGCGGGCTGGTTAAGTCACTGTCCCCACGCGTCAGTGAGACGAGGGGGGTGCGACGCGGTATGGGGCGATGTGGTGCGTTCGATCTGGTTCTAATCCAACGGCTGAGGATCATCGTCGACGTTGAGCAACGCCGGCGAGACAGAAACCTAGCGCGGCCAGTGGGGGTCGTTGGGGGCTCACCGGGGTTCAGGCGAGGGTCGGCGAGGCGGGGGAACGACGAAGTCGACGACAGCGAACCTCCTGGTACCAGCAGCTTCTCCCGGGGCGGCTCCAATCGCTGGCCCCCTTCTTCTCCAATAGCGGCAGACTCCGGTGAAATTCCGGCGAAGTGCTCTCGCCTTGCTTCAGGATCGGGGTGGCACGATCAGTGAGGAGAGGGGAGTGAGATGGTCTGCTCAATTCGGCTAGGAGTGGCCTCTATTTATAGTGGCGAGAGGGGACCGATGGGGCGCAAGGTGAGCTCGTCGTGGTCGACGGTACAGACGACTATCGGCGTGGGCAACGGTAGGGGGCGGTGCGGTGCTCCCTGGCGATGCTCAACGACATGGTGGCGAGACGTGGGGCGGTGCGGTTTGGTCGGAACGCGACGGCGCTCTACGCGTTCCCGACGGAAGATTTAATGGCGCACAACGCGCGTGGTCCGTGCGGCGGCGAACGAGCGTGTCTGCGGGGTTGCTGGGACGGTGGTGATCACGTATGCACGTGGCGAGGGTGGCGCGCGGTCTGTGGGCGCTGGTCGAGTGTGGCGCTCTGGGCGTGCTCTCGGCATGGTTGCTGGCGAGCTTGGCATGGTTTGTGCTTGTGGTCCAGTGGCTGACAGGGTTCGAGCGCTGGACAGGGAGTGGCGGTGGGGTGTTTGCTGCCTCCTAGACATGTTGTTTAGGCTTGGTGCTTGCTCTGGCTAGCTAGCCATTGTCGGCCAGTTTGATTTGTTTCTGCCAAGTGTTTGATGAAATGGCCGCAAGAATTCAAGTTATGAATTTTGAAAAGATTTTTGGTGGGTGTGCTAGGTTGGTGCTGGTGGGTCTGCAGATGCTTGGGTTTTGAAAGTTGAGCTTGTTTGAATGGTTTTTGAAAAAGTGGGATCTTCCCATATGATAAAGATTCAATTTTGAACTGTCCTTTAAACTATGCATTTGAATGTTTCTGGATGATCACAAAGTGGGCCTTGATACCTTGTTATGAGTACAATCAAGGGGTGCAAATATCCAGAAAAGTTTCTGTTAGGTTCTGAAAGTTTGAGACAGCCAAAGTAGGCATGGGAATTAAATTGGTCAAAATGACCATTGACTCATTTATCTTTGTTTTGATTTATTTGTCTTTGAGAAAAGTTTGGGAATTGTTTAGATGATGTTTATTTCACCTAAGCATCCATTTACAAGCAAAGGAACACACAAACAAGTTGGTTCAAAAGGATTCAAAATAAAATGCATACTCACATGCATGCTTTCATATTTTTATTTAGCAAAGTTTTTGTTAACCCTAATTTTGATGATTAGAGTTTGATGATCCAAATTTAGTATTTTTGGGATGTTACACAAACTTAGCATCACTAGTAGTAGACTCATTGGGCTTAGGCATTGTTGGAGGAGGAATAGGGACTTGTTGTGGTTTAGTGGTATCCATATTAGTGGTAATGGTGCACACACTATTTTTTCTATCAATTTCAGCTTCCCTTTCCCACTTAGCATGAAGTTGGGCTAACAGTCTAACATTTTCATCAATAGTAACTTGTATGGCATGAGTAGCAGCAAAGGTACTTTCCATGGATTCAGGTTTAGTAGCCATTTTATTAATCAAAGAGGACTGTGCTTCAGACAAAGAGGAAATATTTTTCTCAACATTTAAAAGCTTTTCCTCCACAGTCTTGTTGAAAGTGGTTTGTTTACTAATAAAGTCTTTAAGCATGACTTCAAGTTCAGAGGGGGCACTTCTAGCATTTTTGTAGGAGTTTCCATAGGTATTTCCATTATTAGGAGGAAAAGGCCTATAATTGTTGTTACTACCAAAATTATTCCTATATGCATTTTTGTTGAAATTGTTGTTTCTAATGAATTTTACATCAACTTGCTCTTCTTGAGCAACCAAAGAGACTAAGGGAACATTATTTGGATCTAAAGGAGCTTTCCCATTAACAATCATAGCCATAATAACATCTATCTTATCACTCAAAGAAGAGGTTTCTTCAACAGAATTTACCTTCTTACCATGTGGAGCTCTCTCAGTGTGCCATTCAGAATAATTAACCATCATATTATAAAGGAGTTTTGTTGCAGCACCCAATGTGATGGTCATAAAGGTACCTCCAGCAGCTGAATCCAATAGGTTTCTTGAAGAGAAGTTCAAACTTGCATAAAAAGTCTGGATAATCATCCAAGCAGTAAGTCCATGAGTGGGACAATTCTTAACCAAAGATTTCATTCTTTCCCAAGCCTGAGCAACATGTTCATTATCCAGTGGTTTAAATTTCATAATATCACTTCTCATAGATATAATCTTAGCAGTAGGGTAGTACTTTCCAATAAAAGCATCTTTGCACTTAATCCAAGAATCAATACTATTTCTAGGCAAGGATAGCAACCATTCTTTCACTTTTCCTCTCAAGGAGAAAGGAAACAACTTGAGATTAATAATATCTCCATCTACATCCTTATACTTTTGCATCTCACAAAGTTCAACAAAGTTATTGAGATGGCAGCAGCATCATCAGAACTAGCACCAGAAAATTGCTCTCTCATCACAAGATTCAACAAAGCAAGCTTAATTTCATAAAAGGTAGAATCAGGAGCAGGTGGAGCAATAGGAGTGCTAAGGAAATCATTGTTGTTTGTGCTAGTGAAGTCACACAACTTGGTGTTCTCAGCAGAGTCATTTTGGCAAAAGTGGAGCAATCCAAAAATAGCAGCAGCAGCTAGAGCAGGAACTAATTTTTTGTGTTTTTGATAAGAGAAAGCAACTGAAACTAAACTATTTTTTTGGAGTTTTTGATTAGCCAAACAAAACCAAGAAAAAGAAACTAATAAAACCAAAAACAAAGTAAAGAGAAAGGTTGAGGAGGACTCCCCTTGTGAAGACGTCCTTAGCCTCCCTGGCAACAGCGCCAGAAAATCTTGATGGCGCTGCGTCAACGTGGAGCGCTTCGTCGGGAAACCCCAAGAGCAGGGTATGATGCAACACATCAACAAGTCTTCCCTCAGTAAGAAACCAAGGTTATCGAACCAGTAGGCGGAAGGAAACGTCTCAAAGGTGTTGCAAGCAACATGGAAACCTGCACAACACAAACTTAAGACTTTGCCCCAACTAACAGTGAGGTTGTCAATCTCACCAGTTGCTATAACAAAGGATTAACTGTATGGTGTGGAAGGTGATGATGGTTTGCAGCAAGTAAACAGTAACAGTAATAGTGGAAGATGTATCAATGGTAAAGATTGGACCCCGGGGTCCATAGTTCACTAGAGGTGTTCTCCTTAGATAAACAAACATGGCATGCTGGGTAAACAAATTACAGAAGGGAATTGACAGGACTGAGCAAGGCATAACAATGCAATACTAGACATAAAGATCCTATGAGATTCGATTGGGCAATACAAGGAGATACATAGACCGCCATCCAACTGCATCTATGACTAGAAGTCCACCTTTGGATTATCATCCGAACCCCCTCCGGAGTATGTTGCAAGCAACAGACAACTGCTTTAAGCAAAGTGTGTAAGGTAAACAATCCATTTGTTCCATGAACAAGAGACCGTTGTTTTCTCCCTAGTGGCAACAACACATCTATAACCTTAGATAGAGGCATGAACCCACTATCGAGCATAAATACCCCCTCTTGGAGTCAGTAGCAACTACTTGCCAAGATAGCTACTGACAACGGAGAGCATGCAAGATCACAAACAACATAGACATGATAGAATCAATAAGACAAAACCATTAATCAACCTGACATAGTAATCTCAATATCCATCGGATCCCCGCAAACACAACATGCATGATTACAAATAGATGAGATCTTGATCATGAACAGAGCTCGCAAGATCTATACATGAAAGCACAAGGAGGAGATACAACCATCGAGCTACTACATGGACCCGTAGTCCAAGGTGGAACTACTCACGCTTCATACCGGAGGCTGGCATGATGAAGAAGAAGGCCTCCAGGATGATCTCCCCTCTGACAGGGTGCCGGGAAGAGCTTAAGATCCCCCCGATCTAGGGACGATGGTGGCGGCGGCTACAGACGGCTTCGTGGAATATTGATCGGGTACTTAGGGTTTAGTCATCGGAGGCTGGGAGGCGGCCAGGGGGCCCACACCCTGCCTAGGCACGGCCTAGGGTGGGCCCGCGCCTGGGGGGTGCGGCCGGCCTGTGGCCCCCCTCCGTCTCTCCTCTGGACTCCGTGTTCTCCTCATTGAAATATTGACTTTGGCTTTTGTCCCGTCCAATTCAAAGAATATTTCCT
This sequence comes from Avena sativa, assembly GCA_916181665.1. Taxonomy (NCBI): domain Eukaryota; kingdom Viridiplantae; phylum Streptophyta; class Magnoliopsida; order Poales; family Poaceae; genus Avena; species Avena sativa. The sequence continues at coordinate 132,244,374 of OV702298.1, forward strand.
TACTAGCTTTTCTAGAACCAAAAACATCAGAAATCAGGCAAGTGGCACTGTGGCAACTTGTTAATAGGTTAGTACCAGAAAACATATGAAAAGCACCTCGAAGTGTGGACAAAGCAAAGCAAAGTAGATACTAAACAAGCATGGACCATCAAAAATTATAGATACATTTCCGACGTATCAATCTTCATACCTAGTTTGATCTCGTTACTGACATGTACTCTTTTTTCATTCCCATGATATAACATTCTAGTGATCAAATCACTTGCTTGCAAGCTAACCAATATGATATCACCGAGAGGGCCCAGAGTATATCTATCCGTCATCGGGATGAACAAATTCCACTCTTGATCCATGGGCCTCAACATAACACTTTAATAGCACTGAACCCATCTTTATAATCACCCTGTTATGGTGTGGCGTTTGATGTTATCAAGATACTCTTCTAGTGTTAGTGATTTACATGATCTCATGGTCTAAGGATTAGGACTACTTCGTATGATATTATAGCAATATAAACTCAATCACTTTGATCGTAATGCTATACTTCGGATGAATGTTCATGACACCATTCCAATAATGTTGTGACCTCATTATTAACAACATCCAACATCCATGATCAGGAAACCTTGATCATCTTGTTAATCAACGAGCTAGTTTATAAGAGAGGCATAACTAGGAACTTTCTATTTGTTTATTAAACACACATGTATTAATGTTTCCGTATTAATACAATTATAGCATGAAAAATAAACATCTATCATATACTTGGAATATACATAATAACCACTTTATTATTGCCTCTCAGGGCATATTCCCTTCAGTCTCCCACTTGTACTAGAGACAATAATCTAGTTACATAGTGATAAATTTAACACCCATGGTGTTCTGGTGTTGATCATGTTTATCTCTAGGGAGAGTTTTAGTCAATGGATCTGCTACATTGAGATCTGTGTGTACTTTACAAATCTTTATATCTCCATCCTTGACATGCTCGCGGATGGAGTGAAACCGGCGCTTAATATGCTTGTAATTCTTGTGAGACCTTGGTTCTTTGGCATTGGCTATGGATCCATTGTTGTCACAATAGATCACCATTGGGTCCAATGCGCTTGCAACCACACCTAGTTCGGTTATGAATTCCTTCATCCAAACTACTTCCTGAGCCGCTTCCAAAGCAGCAACATATTCGGCCTCCGTTGTTGATCCTGCTACCACGGGTTGTTTGGAACTCCTCCAACTAACCGCTCCACCATTCATGAGAAATACGTATATGGATTGAGACTTAGAGTCATCTGGATCGGTGTCGAAGCTAGCGTCGACATAACACTTAGCGATGAGCTCTTCTTCACCTCCATACACGAGAAACATATCCTTAGTTCTTCTCAAGTACTTAAGGATATTCTTGACCGCTATACAGTGTTCCAATCCTGGATCAGATTGGTATCTACTAGTTAAACTAACATGTGCCACATCCGGTCTTGTACATAGCATGGCGTACATTATAGAGCCTATGGATGAAGCATAGGGTACTTTGTCCATTATCTCTCTTTCTTCCGCCGTAGCCAGACTTTGAGTCTTACTCAATGTCTTGCCTTGCAACATAGGTAAGAACCCTTTCTTACTTCTGTCCATTTTAAATTTCTTTAAAATCTTATCAAGGTATGTACTTTGTGATAGCCCTATTAGGCGTCTAGATCTATCCCTATAGATCTTTATGCCTAATATGTATGACGCTTCACTAGGGTCCTTCATTGAAAATTTGCTGTTTAGATAACTTTTAGCACTGTTTAAAAGATCTATATCATTTCTGATCAATAATATGTCATCCACATATAATATCAGAAATGCCACATTGCTCCCACTCACTTTCTTGTAACTGCAAGCCTCTCCATAAGTTTGAATAAATCCAAACTCTTTGATCACCTCATCAAAGCGGAGATTCCAACTCCGGTATGCTTGCTTCAGTCCATAGATGGATCGCTGAAGCTTGCATACCTTGTCAGCGTACTTAGGATCGACAAAACCCTTTGGTTGTGCCATATACAACTATTCTTCAATGTTGCCATTGAGGAATGCAGTTTTGACATCCATCTGCCATATCTCATAGTCGAAATATGCAGCAATTGCCAACACAATCCTAACTGACTTTATGGGAGAGAATGTCTCATCGTAGTTAACTCCTTGAATTTGTCGAAACCCTTTTGTGACAAGTCGAGCTTTATAGACGGTTATATTACCATCAGGATCAGTTTTCCTTTTGAAAATCCATTTATTCTCCACGGCCTTTCGGTCGTGAGGTGACTCCACCAAGGTCCAAACCCGGTTTTCGTACATGGATTCCATCTCAGATTTCATGGCTTATAACCATTTGTTGCAATCCGGGCTCATCACCGCTTCTTCATACGTCACAGGGTCATCAATTTCATAGAAATTGAAATTCATAATAGGATTTCCGTACAGCTCGGGAGTTGCACGCGTCCTACTAGACCTGCGAGGTTTGGTAGTATTCTCTTTCGGAGTTTCATGATCATTATCATTAGTTCCCTCTTTATTTGGTGAAGTCAACTCCGGAACGGCTTCCGGCGTTGCGCTACTCTCCATATTATGAAGAGAAGGTTCTACAACCTCTTCAATTTCTACCTTCCGACTACACACACCTTTCGCGAGAAAATATTTCTCTAGAAAGGATCCATTCTTGGCAACGAAAACCTTGCCCTCGGATCTGTGATAGAAGGAATACCCAATAGTTACCTTAGGGTATCCTATGAAGACGAATTTTTCCGCTTTGGGTTCGAGTTTATCCGGTTGAAGTTTCTTCAAATAAACATCGCATCCCCAAACTTTAATAAATGACAGCTTAGATTTGTTTCCAAACCATAATTCATACGGTGTATTTCCAACGGATTTAGATGGTGCCCGATTTAAAGTGAATGCAGCAGTTTGTAGTGCATAACCCCAAAATGACAGTGGCAAGTCCGTCAGAGACATCATAGATCAAATCATATCTAGTAGAGTACGATTACGATGTTCCGATACACCATTTCGCTATGGTGTTCCGGCAAGTGTGAGTTGTGAAACTATTCCACACTCTTACACTGGTAACTTAGATACTCACCTCCACGGCCAGACCGTAGAAATTTGATATTTCTATTATGATGATTTTCCACTTCATTCTGAAATTCCTTGAGTTTCTCAAAGGTTTCAGACTTGTATTTCATTAAGTAGATATAACCGTATCTACTCAAATCATCCGTGAAAGTAACAAAATAATGATATCCACCTCGCACCGACACACTCGTTGGACCACACACATCAGAGTGTATGATTTCCAATAAATCTGTCGCCCGTTCCATTGAACCGGAAAACGGCGTTCTAGTCATCTTGCCCATAAGGCATGGCTCACATGTATCAAATGATTCGAAATCAAGTGATTCCAAAAGTCCATATGAATGGGGCTTCTTCACGTGTTTAACGCAAATATGACCTAGACGGCAGTGCCACATATATGCGGATATATCATCATTAAGTTTAATCCTTTTAGCATCAACATTATGAATATGTGTAACACTATTATCGAGATCCAACAGAAATAAACCATTCATCATCGGTGCATGACCATAAAAGATACCATTCATATAAATCGAACAACCATTATTTTCGGATTTAAATGAATAACCACTGCACATCAAACATGATCCAGATACAATGTTCATGCTGAGTGCTAGCACCATATAACAATTATTCAAGTTTATAACTAATCTTGATGGTAAGTGGAGAGGTAGCATTCCAACGGCGATCACATCAACGCTTGATCCGTTGCCGACACGCATCTTGACCTCACCCCTTGCTAGCGGTCGCTTGTTCCGCAACCCCTAATTCGAGTTACAAATATTAGCAACCGATCCAGTATCAAATACCCAGGTGCTACTGCGAGTACTAGTCAAGTACACATCAATAACATGTATATCATATATACCTTTATTTGTCGTGCCGGACTTCTTGTCTGCCAAATACTAGGGGAAATTGCGCTTCCAGTGGCCAGTCCCCTTGCAATAATAGCACTCGGTATCAGACTTAGGGCCAAGTCGGGATTCCTTCTCAGGTATGGCAACCGGTTTGCCGCCCTTCTTTCCCTTATGTTTACCCTTCCTGTCTTTCTTGAAACCGATGGTCTTATTGATCATCAACACTTGATGTTCCTTCTTGATTTCCACCTCTGCAGTCTTAAGCATTGACAGAAGCTCGGGGAGAGACTTCTTCATGCCCTGCATGTTATAGTTCATCACGAAGCTCTTGTAGCTAGGTGACAGAGATTGGAGAACACGATGTATGCCTAGTCAATGGGGATAGATATTCCCAAGGACTCAAGCTTATCAGCGTACCCCAACATCTTGAGTATGTGCTCACTAACGGAGCTGTTCTCTTCCATCATGCAGCTAAAGAAATTTTCGAAAGCACTATAACTCTCTATAGTAGCATGGGTGTCAAAAATAATTTTCAACTCTCCCATTGTATCAAAGGCATTGCCGTTTTCGAAATGCTTTCAAAGTTATGGCTCTAGCCCATACAATATGCTGCAATGAACTAAGTTGTGGTCCTCCTGATGAGTCAAATAGACGTTCTTTTCTTCATCAGGGGCATCATCAAGTGGTGGGGGGCCTAGCGGCGGTTCTATCACATATTGCTTTTGTGCAGCAGAGAGGAGAATCCTCAAATTCATGGCCCAGTCGATAAAGTTGCTACCGTTCGTTGCAAGTTTCTCTTTCTCCATGAACACATTGAAATTAAAAGTAGGTGGTGCCATCTACAACAAAATTTGTAAAGTTTAGACTAATTTTATGATAGATCGAGTTCAAATAATCCAAATTAAGAATAAACTCCCACTCAAAAATGACATCCCTCATGCCTTTTTGGTGATTACATGAACCAAATCCACTACACCAAGTCCGATCATCACATGAGTCGGTGTAGCTTCGAAGGCGAGCATCCATATGGGCATCATATCTTCATATGAATCATGCTTAACCTTTCGGTCTGTATTCCGAGGCCATGTCTGCACATGCTAGGCTCGCCAAGTAAGAACCTTAGTATTCGCGTGTATAAACTGTCTTACACCCGAAATATGATCGTGGATCCAAGGACTCCCGATCATCACATGATGTCTTGGAGCGGTGAAACATAATCGGTGCATACTTAAGGGAGAACACATTTTTATCTTGATATCTAAATGAGGGATCATCTTATTATGCTAATAAATGGCCAAACAAGCAATATAAGATGCAACAAACGTCATATGTGAAAAAATGAAATGATATGGTTCTTGCACTTGATCTTCATCATGTGCATCATGGTATGATCTTCATCATTCCTTTATGTGTAAGGACAAGGTCTATGGAACTTACATGTTATGTGTGTTGTAAGAGTATCGACTTATACTTTTACTTACAACATCACCATATCATGACACTAGCCCAACAACAATCTAAACTAGACGCTTCTAATTTATCCATTGCAAGTTTTACGTGGCTTAGGGCTTTCGAAGATAGAATAGTTCTTACCTACGAACATGACCAAAACGAGGATAACCAAATTATTGACAACTCGTTGCAAATTAGATATTGACTATAGTAGGAGAGACAGACACCCGCTAGCCACTTATACAAAACTAGTTGCATGTCAAGCGTGGAACAGGTCTCATGTGCGAGGATATGTAAAGTTTGTTCGGGCCGCTTCATCCCACTATGCCACCAATATACAAAGTACAACTAAGAAGCAATAACATGATCATCATCGCCCACATACTCATATGTGTACTACCCGTGCAAAGCATCTACGCATAGATGCGGCTCTGATACCACTGTAGGGTTCGCATCATAGAAAACAAAAAATTTCCTACGATGGGAACAACTATGTACCAAGATCTATCTACTAGATACAAGCAACGCGCGGATATACATCCGTAGAGAACATACCCTTGAAGACCGACAAAGCTTAATGAGGTTGTACTCGTGGATGATGTAGACGAATGCTTGCCGATATCAAGATCGAGAGGAAGTCCTAGCGCCACAAATCAGCGGCACATCCGTGCTCGCACACACGTCCAAGCCACCAAGCAACCTACGACTCCTCGCTCAGCGATACAGCAGAAGCAACAACTCTTTATTGCCAAAAATCCACCGGGAACAATGTATCTTGCTAGTCCAAGACCATGGGGGATAATCTAGAGGGGGAGAGAGATCCTTCACGAGGAGGTGTGAGTGAGAGAGAGGGAGAGGGGGGCTTTATATAGGAGGGAGGGGGCACCCCAAGGGGGTGGACGGCGCATGGGGGCTGCCCCCTCCCCTCCTCCATTCATGTGGGTGGAGCTCCCACTCACAAAATAGCCCCTTCATTTCTCCACTCAAAATACCACTCAAAATTCCCATTAAATTTCCACCTCCGTAAATAAAACTCCTTTATTTATTCAGAATTTTTTCAATTACCTTAATGGACAAAAATTCACATATAACCTCTTTCTAGTATTTCATTTCACATGCGGAAACACTTTTAGCAATTTCACTCGAAACGATTCCGGTGTTTAGCGAAATAAATTCCTGCGCTTTGTTAATCTTTTCAGCATGAAACTATTTGTTCCAAATGGTGTCGGTGTCTCTTAAGTGTGTCACCCTATGGTTCGCGAATAATGCGGACATGATCGAGACCCTTCTCGGATCAATAATTAGAAGCGGGACCTAGAGATCCATATTGACTCCCACACATTCAATGATGACTTTCTTGTGATCATGAGAACTTTTTACGCTAGAATCTTAATACCTTTATCTCGCGATATATTACATGTCTGAGATTCGATCATCGGTATCTTCATACCTAGTTTGATCTCGTTACTGACATGTACTCTTTTCTTGTTTCCGTGATATAACATTCTAGTGATCAAATCACTTGCTTGTAAGATAACCAATGTGATATCATTGAGAGGGCCTAGAGTATATCTATCCATCATCGGGATGAACAAATTCCACTCTTAATCCATGGGCCTCAACATAACACTTTAGTATCACTAAACCCATATTTATAATCACCCTGTTACGGTGTGACGTTTGATGTTATCAAGATACTCTTCCAGTGTTAGTGATTGACATGATCTCATGGTCTAAGGATTAGGACTACTTCGTATGATGTTACAACAATATAAACTAAATGACTTTGATCGTAATGCTATACTTTGGATGAATGTTCATCACACCATTCCAATAATGTTGTGACCTTGTTATTAACAACATCCAATGTCCATGATCAGGAAACCTTGATCATCTTGTTAATCAACGATCTAGTTTATAAGAGAGAGGCATAACTAGGAACTTTCTGTTTGTTTATTGAACACACATGTATTAACGTTTTCGTATTAATACAATTATAGCATGCAAAATAAACATCTATCATATACTTGGAATATACATAATAACCACTTTATTATTGCCTCTAAGGGCATATTCCCTTCACGACGATAGGACGTGCTTCTCACAGCACCACATACCCCTCATCCTCGGCCACGGCGCCTCGAACAGTTAAAGTACCACGCTCGGGGACTCATCTTACACGAGCCCTGCGTGTCCAGGGAAAACACCAAGTATGAGGACCCGACTTGGACTCGCAACACGATTGGCTCCCCGAGCCAGGAGGTGGGACATGCTACACAAATACAGCGCAACTTGTCCTTCCCTACCTTTGGAGCCACACCTCGAACGGTTAAGTACCATGCTCGGGGACTCGTCATACACGAGATCCGCGTGTCTCGAGAAAACACCAAGTACAGGACGCCAGTTGGGGTCGCCCAGTGACTGGCTCCACAAGCCATGGGAAGTAGACCTAGGACAAACCAGAATGGCCAGAATATTCTAACAACTCAGACATTACTCTTTATTCAATAAGCGCTCGGGGACTAGCTAACCCCGAGGCACGCAAACGCACCAATCCAAATAACCACACACAATAAACAGTTGAACGCAACTATCAAACTGCAAAGCAATTTCTTTTATGATTATCTTACATATTTTTACTCACACTCATCCACTTGGCTCTAATACTCTATTATAGAGACTACACTTATGCAGCAGGTCCCAAATAAGACGCTCCACCCGAACCCTTGAATCAAACGAAAGGCTTTCACGGGTTGGCTGGGTAAGTCATCAGCAACTTTGCAACCACCAATTTGATTGCCCGCACTGACGGAAGATCGCGATGCGCCGGGTTGGGGTCACCAGGAGCCACCTGTGTCTCCTGGTATAGCAGGAGGTCGCCAATCGCCAGGACACGCTCCGCGTAAGGGGCATCTTTCGCATTCAGCACCAAGACTTCTGCTACCTCCACCTTACCGGTGGATGAGGGATACCCACTGGTGACGTCGTCAAGATCGAAGTCCTCAGGGAAGTGGGCGAGCCCAAGCCCCAAAGTCATAGTCGCTCCTCGACAAAACACCAAGCGCATCATCCACTCAACAACTGCGGGAGATTATTCGAGGTACTTCCACACCTCCGTAAATCTCCCAGACACCACCTTCGTGGGGGTAATGCCCTGCATGACAGCACGCACACATAGCACATAAGCGGTGGCCGCATTCAGCATGGCATCCTGATGGCTGTAAGTGCACAGATCGTTTGTAACTAGTTTTGAAGTTAAAATATCGATCCCACAGGGAGCCCAAAGGTAAGTGTTTATGGGTGAAGTCTCTATCACACTCAAAGTTGTCACAGGTCTTCGAGTGAATTGACTACAAGTGTTGAAATAAGAATAAAATTGGATTAAACTAAATGTATTTAAATAAAACTAAACTTCAGAAATAAAAAGCATAAAAGTAAAGAATGATTGATTGATTGTTGTTTTCTGTAGATGGCAAAGTAGGCGCGGGGAGATACAGTTCATGGTGATAGTGAATGTGCTAGGTGTATGAGTGATAAGTGTAACAATTATAATCTTATAAATATATGTGTAGACGAGCAACCCATAATTGTCCGAAACTCCTCTTGGTGGATTTATCCCAACTTCAGTAATCCTACTAGTCTGTTACTAAAACCATGGTCAGTCACTAGACGATCAAGATCCTTCAGGTTTCTTAGCAATTAAGATCCTTGGATCGGATTAATGCAATAGGCTCAGTGGTTGCTCGTTATCCTCGAGTCAAACTAGTTTCCCATTGATATCCCCGTGTCACTCGAGGGTCGCCGGTCTGCTAGCAAACAAGATTCTATCTATGTAGAACAAAGCATCATGTTGCCTGGGCCCTTAATTGGACAACAAGCATTAAGAATCCCACATATATTCAAGCACACATAATATAGTAATTAAAATCAACCACAAACTTAATGGAATTATATAGGCATATCACATCTCACCAATCCCTACATCTCCCACGCCCAAGGCAACTTACTCACACATGAGAGAAGAAAGCATCATCGATGTAATTAAATAAAGGGAGTTCTTCTTGATATTACTGTGGGGATCCACAATAAGAATAGCGAATAAATCCAATAAAATTCAAGATAGGAAGAAACAATATCAAACCCTAATATTGCAAGGTGGAGATCTCTCTCTCTCAAGTTCAAGTAATGGCTATGGGGGTGTGGTGGCTAGGAGGTCGAAGATCTTGGAGAAAGATGAAGAACGTCTTCTCCTTCTTCTCCGGATCTCTTCTTTCTCCCTTCTGGATGGAATCGTGGCTGATGTGTTCTGTTGTCGTCCCCAAACTCTTTACGAAATTTGTTCCTTTTGACAAGACAAATGTGGTGGCAACTATTGAACTGTACGGCCGGAGAAAATATTCCCACCGTATAGTTGCTCATTAAAGCTCTTGTATGCCTCCCTTGATTGCTTCCAAAAAGAGACTTGCTTGTTTTCGTCTGAATATTATTTTTGCTGTTAAAACCCTCTATTGATGTTCAGAACTTGAAACACACATTAAAAACCAAGTTTTCTTCACTACTGAAGTATTAGCGTTAGGTAAAGCTAGAAAACTATCAAATCCAGACAAAAATCATCAATAAAATCCATCAAAAATGTGTCAAATCTCACAGCTATCAACTCCCCCAAGCTTAGATGTTGCTCGCCCTCGAGTGACAAGAAAATAAGGAAGAATAGCGGAGATTCGAAATTGAAATAAAAGAACTTACAAGCTCGAATTGGTGTCAAATTATTTTCTTCACAATTCCTGCAATCTTAAACATGATCATACAAGTATTTACAAGATTGCACTGAGTTCACTTCCTAACCACGTATATCTTGCTAGCAAATAAATCATATGCCCGAGCAAGTGTCAAAAGTTTAGGTAGGAAAGTGAAACAAATTCTTTTGGTTTCTCTCTTTATTGAGAGATGAAAACTTTTTCCCCTTGTTTCTTTAATCAATTAAGAGTACTCAAGTTGGCACCAAAATCATTCAATTTAAGAACAGCTCATCTATTCCCACGTCAAAATTTCAAGACTCTCAAAGCACCTTTTTCCTTTCCTTGTTTTTCAAAAACTTCAGCTCTTTCATAGAGAAATCATGCCACTGTTTTTAACATGTTAATTGGAACTGTGTTGCGCACTCGTGACCATACCAGTTGATAACTGTTGAGAAATAGTGGGCCAGATGATTACTACAACTTCACTTGGAACGTGAAACCACGAGGAGACTAAAATTTTACCCGTCATAGCATTGCTGCTACAGACGCTTACATAACTCAATAGCCGAAATCAAGTGGTTTCCCACATTTAGATCGTTCATTGGCCAGCGGAGTTAATAGTTCCCATGGAGTACGACAGTGTTGTAATGACACACGTAAAGCAATTTCTTACTTTAATTATTAGAAAAGGCAGTGTCATAATCTCTACTACTTCAAAGCATCCATTTTATCAAACAATTTCTTTCAAGAGTGTTATCAAGTCTATTTACATTAAGCTCAATGGGGTTGAGTAGTTTCTAAAATCAAATCCTTTGGGATAAGCATGGACTCAAGTCATCTTTTGGGTGATTTTTCTTGTTGTAAAAATGTTGGAAATATTTTAACCAAGTTCATTTCTCATTCAAAGCTAAAAAGGAGACACCAGCAAAGGAATAGAATTTATAGGATAACAAGCTAAGTGGGGAGTGACTCCAGTGCAAGGAAGTAAATAATTGTAGGGTCAATTTAAAGTTGCAGAAGAGGTGATGAAAGGAATGTGATACCTCCTCTTGCTTGCTTCATTCTCGTACTTGAGTTGAACCCGCTATGTTTCCCTATTGCCAAGTCACCTGAAATTGAGCAATCTCCGAGAGAAACAAAGAAATTTTTTTGGAATAGAAGTTACAACTAATTTTTTGTGTTTTTGACTTAGAAATGCAAAACTGAAGTAAACATGCCATTTTTGAAAAAGAAAATAAATCAAAAGAAGAAATAAAAATATGAATGCAAAGTTTTGAGGTTTTCAAACCTCCCCCAAGCTTAGGTTGTTGCCATGCTTAGTTGTTGTCGTCATTTGGTGGTGGATACAGATACTGCTGGTAGTAGTCAGGGAAGTGGGTCATGAAGTGACTAAATTTGTGAGTTAAGGCTCTCACATACTCAGTCACTCCATGCAGAGTTTGGTCGATCTCCCCAACGCGCTGGTTGAGCTGCAGAAAATCTTGATAGGGGACATTGTTGAACCCCTGCTGCTATTGCTGCTGGTTGGGCCATGGGTCCCAGGGTCCCTCCTGTTGCTGCTGCTGCTGTCCTTACCAAGCAGGGTTGTACTTCTGCTCCTTATCCTGCTCATCCTGCTGCTCTCCTTCTTCATCTTCTTCTTGGTTAGGATGGAGTTCAGCCATGATTGCCACAACTTGATCCTTAGTGAGGATCCAGTTGTTCTTCTCCGGAATCGAGAAGGCTTGTGGACAAGGCAACGACACTTGCTCCTGCAGTTTGACATGCTAAAATTTGACTTCAACATCTCTTCATTGTTTATAGAATTTTGGCATGATAATAAAATGCTAGACTCCATGCGTCAAAACATGTTGAGAAAGTAAAAATTTGGCATGATAAGAAAATAAAAAAAAGGAATTCAAAGTAGGAGATCAAGTATTATTGTTCAACTCCCGTTTCAAGTTTTCTGCAGGAAAGTTAGCTTCAAAGTGGCAGGGTCCATTAATTGTGAAGGAGGTGTACCGCTACGGGCCATTCGTATCCATGGAAACTTTAACGGTAAACCTCATGTCATTAATGGAAAACGTCATTATATTGCAGGCTAGAAATTTGCTGGAAGGATTGAAGTAATGAATCTCCAAAGTCTGGAGGTCGTAATCACAAACATTTACCCCTGGCAGATACAAAAAATCACCAAAATTCGAGAAAAGGTTCGTAACAATCTCAAAATATCTTCATATTTTAGGAAAGTCACTATTTTGAAAAATAAATGCGTGTCGCGAAAGAATTGGAGGAAACAGGGTACCGAGGAGGGAAATGGACCAGGTGGTGCGCCCATCCCCTGGGCGCGCCACCCGAGGTCTTTTCCTCTCCTGGAGTCTGTTTTGCCTCTATTTCTTCCTCAATCCTTCGTCTTACCCTAAAAATCGTCAATACATACTCCTCTTCGTCGATCTAATCTCGCATCGAGTCTTTTTGAGCGAACCTTGTTTTGCTGTTGGAGATATGCCCTAGAGGCAATGATAAATGTAGTTATTATTATATCTTTGTGTTTATGATAAATGTTTACATTCATGCTATAACAGTATTGACCAGAAACATTAATACTTGTGTGATTTGTAAACTAAATTAGAGTCTCTGGTAAAGCCTCTTTATAATACTAGCTTGTTGATTAATAGATGATCATAGTTTTTGATCATGAACATTTGAGATGTTGTTAATAACAAGGTCATATCATTAGGAGAATGGTATGATGGACATACTCCTATAGATAAGCGTAGCATAAAGATCAAGTCATTTTAATAGTTCAATTTCTATAGGCTTTCTGATACATAGTAACCTAATTCCTTCGACCATGAGATCATGCTAATCACCATCACCGGAAGGATACTTTGATGACATCAAACACCACACCATAACTGGGTGGCTATAAAGGTGGCATTGAGTGTTCAGAAAGTATGGGTTGAGGCACATGGATCAAGAGTGGGATTTGTCCATCCATATGATGGATAGATATACTCTGGTCCCTCTTGGTGGAATGTCATCCAATTGGCTTGCAAGCATGTGACTGGCTCACAAGGGATCACATACCATGGGAACGAGAAAAGAGTACTTATCAGTAACGAGGTTGAACTAGGTATGCCGAGATACCAACGATCAAAACCTTGGATAATTAAACTATCGTGAGACAAAGGGAAATTGGTATCATATGTAAGTGGTTCATTCGATCACAAAGTAATCATAGAAATATGTGGGAGCCATATGAATTTCCAGATTCCTCTATTGGTTATTGATCGGAGAAGTGTCTCGGTCATGTCCGCATAATTCACGAACCATAGGGAGACACACTTAAGGATTCGATGTTGTTGAGTAGTTATGGAATGATGAGTAAGAGACCGGATGTTGTTCGGAGTCTCTGATGGGATCCGGGATATCACGAGGAGATCCGGAATGGTCAGGAGGATAAGATTCATATAAGGAAAGTCCTATTTCGGAGTTGGGGTATGATTCCGGTGTTTTCACCAGGAATGTTCTAGAAGGGTCCGGAAGGTCCGGCACTCCGGAGGGGAAGGGTACATGAATGTGTCATGACAATATGGAATGGTTGCATCATATACTAGGTCACTTGGCTGGGCAAAATAAAGGGAGAAATCAAATCCTAGTTTGAAAGTCAAACGCCAATTTGAAAAAGTCAAACGGCAAGTTTGCTTGGTGGAGGGAGAGTAGGAAACCTACTTGGGGAGGAAGTCTCCTCCCTCCACCCGCCGGACAAGGAGGCCGACTTGGGGGAGGAATCCCTCCTCCCAAGCCACGCCCTCCCACCTATATAAGGAGGGGCAGGGCTGCCCCTCCCCTAGACACCCAACACACCCAAAAACCCTAGCCCTCTTCTCCAAGTCGCCGGCGCCACCACCTCCTTGTGCTGCCGCCTAGGGCACCTCCAACTCGGCGAGTTGGGGTGTTTCCCAAACCCTAGCCGCCGGCTACACCCTCCCCTTGGTGCCCTCTAAACCCTAGATCACCAAGGCCTCTCTCATACTCCACCATACTAGCTCCAGCTTAAGGCGAAGCCCTGCGAGATCTCCCCTCTACTTCTGGTACCACGCCGTCGTGCTGCTGGAATCGTGAGGAGAGTGCTACAACCTCCGATGCCTGCTGGAACAAGGGAGAGGAAGGTCTTCATCGAGTACCGAACATGTGACCGACTGCGGAAGCGCTGCCGGAACGCAGCACCGGAAGGATCGTCTACACGATCTTGAGATCGGCAAGAGTACGACTACATCACCCACGAGAATCTGCTCTCGTTAACCGCTTTGGAATCTTCGAGGGTGAGTTCCTCTATCGACTCGTTGCTACAATATAGTAGATAGATCTTGGCTTGTTTATTTGCATGTGGTAGAAATTTTTTGTTTTCCATGCTACGAACCCCTACAGTGGTATCGGAGCCGTGTCTATATGTAGATCTATTGCACGAGTAGAACACAATGGTAATTGTGGGCGGTGGTTCTTTTATTATCAATTGCTTTTTGTGTACTTTGCATCTTGCGGTATGATGGGATGAAGTGGCCCGGGCTAACCTTACATGACATCGTTCATGAGACTTGATCCACGCTAAACATGCAACTTGTATTGCATAAGTGGCTTTAGGGTGCCTGTCTCTCCCATCATAGTATAGATCCAATTTACAACGGGCACTTGATAGTTCAAGCATCAGCGTTGTGGTTCTTGTTCGTAAGTTAGAGTGACACTTATTGAAAGCCCCAAACCACGTAAAATATACAAAGAAAATTAGAGGCGTCTAACTTTGTTTTGCAGGGGTGTGCTGTGATGTGATATGGCCATGATTGTGATTATATTTGATGTATGCAATGTTCCTTATTGTAAGTTGGCAACCGGAAGGACCCATATGGTTGTTTTTAAATTCCGTTAAGACCCGCGTGTCTATTCAAAGTAGTTGTAATAGTTGAAGCTGGTGGACGACAACCATGAAACTGTGCCATTGACCTTGACGCTATACCGGTGATGATGGAGATCATGTTCATGCTTGAAGATGGAGATCGGAAGCACAAGAAGAAAGGCCATATCATATCACATATTATGAATTGCTTGTGACGTTAATCCTTTATGAATCTTGTATTGCTTAGTTAACGACGGTAGCATTATAAGATGATCCCTCAAGCACAAAAATTTCAAGTTCCAAAGTGTTCATCCTTAGTAAGCACTGTTGCTAAAGCTCGTTGTTTCGAAGCACCACATGATGATCGGGTGTGTTAGATTCTGCGGGTGTATACAATGTGAGCAAGCCAGATTTTCTCATGCGGATGCTAAGGTTTGATCTTGACGAGCCTAGCATGTACAGACATGGTCACGGAACACGGATCACCGAAAGGTAAAGCATGAGTCATATAGTAGATATGATGAACATGTTGATCGTTCACCATTGTAGCTACATCAACTCTCGTGATGATCGGTTTTGATGTGGTGGATTTGGTTCATGTGATCACTAAAACAATGTGAGGGATATTGTTTTGAGTGGGAGTTCACCTAGATTAATTTAACTATTAATTAGAACTCAATTTGTCATAAACTTAGTCTAAACTATTGCAAATATGTTGTAGATCAATGGCGGCCCCTACCATCAATTTTAATGCATTCCTAGAGAAAGAAAAGTTGAAAAACAATGGAAGCAACTTCGTGGATTGGTTCCGCAATTTGAGGATTGTCCTCAATGCTGGTAGTTTGACCTATGTGCTGGATGCACCGCTGGGTGAACCACCTGCAGCTACTGCTACCGATGAAGTAAAGAATGTTTACCTCACTCGGAAGAATCAGTACTCCACAGTTCAGTGTGCTATCTTGTATGGTTTGGAATCGGAGCTTCAGAAAAGGTTTGAGAACCAAGACCCACATGATATTGTCCGTGAACTCAAAATGATATTTGAGGCTCACGCGGCAGTTGAGAGTTATGAGGCTTCTAAAAAGTTCTTTAACTGCAAGATGGAAGAGGGCGGCTCAGTTAGTGAGCATGTGCTTAAGATGTCTGGGCACGCAAACAAACTCCAAAGTTTGGGTATAGTGATTCCTAATGCTTTGGGGATTTACCGCGTCCTCCAATCGCTACCACCAAGTTACAAGAACTTTGTGATGAACTACAATATGCAAAACATGAACAAGACGTTGCCAGAACTCTTCTCCATGTTGAAATCTGCAGAAGTGGAGATCAAGAAAGAGCATCAAGTCTTGTTGGTCAATAAGACCACCAAATTCAAGAAAGGAAAGTCTAAGCAAAAGGGAAACTTCAAGAAGGGTGGTAAGAAAGTTGATGCACCGACGAAGAAGACCAAGGCTGGGCCTAAGCCTGATATTGAGTGCTTTTACTGCAGGAAGCGGAATTGCCCAAAGTACTTGGCGGATTTGAATAACGGCAACATAAAGGAGAAAGGTATATCCGATATACATGTTATTGATGTGTATCTCACTAGTACTCGTAGTAGTGCCTGGGTATTTGATACTGGTTCGGTTGCTCATATTTGTAACTCGAAACAGGTGCTGTAGAATAAACGGAAGCTAGCGAAGAACGAGGTGACGATGTGCGTTGGAAATGGATCAAAGGTTGATGTGATCGTGGTCGGCACGCTACCTCTTCATCTACCATCGAGATTAGTTTTATACTTAAATAATTGTTATTTTGTGCCTGCGTTGAGCATGAACATTATATCTGGATCATGTTTGTTGCGAGACGGTTACTTGTTTAAGTCCGAGAATAATGGTTGTTCTATTTATATGAGTAATATGTTTTATGCACATGCACCTTTGACAGATGGTCTATTCTTATTGAATCTCGATCATGGAAATACACATATTAATAACATTGAAGCTAAACGTTTGAAATTGAGCGATAACTCGATCTATATGTGGCACTATCGTCTTGGTCATATTGGAGTGAAGCGTATGAAGAAACTCAATTCTGATGGACTTCTTGAATCACTTGATTTCGAATCACTTGAAAGATGCGAAGCATGTCTGATGGGTAAAATGACTAAGACTCCATTTTCTGGGATGATGGAGCGAGCTACGGACTTATTGGAAATCATACATACCGATGTGTGTGGCCCAAGGAGTGTAGCATCGCGCGGTGGTTATCGTTATGTTCTTACCTTCACGAATGACTTGAGTAGATATGGGTATATCTATTTCATGAAACATAAGTCCAACACTTTCGAGAAGTTTAAGGAATTTCAAAGTGAGGTAGAGAATCAACGTAACAAGAAGATTAAATTTCTACGTTCTGATCGTGGAGGTGAATATCTAAGTTACGAGTTTGGCGAGCATTTAAAGAAATGCGGAATACTTTCACAATTGATACCGCCGGGAACACCACAGCGTAATGGTGTGTTCGAACGTCGTAATCGAACTCTCTTAGATATGGTTCGTTCTATGATGTCACTTACAGATTTACCGCTATCGTTTTGGGGTTATGCATTAGAAACAGCCGCATTCACTTTAAATAGGGCACCATCTAAATCCGTTGAAACAACACCGTATGAATTATGGTTTGGGAAGAAACCTAAATTGTCGTTCTTTAAGTTTGGGGTTGCGAAGCTTATGTAAATAAGTTACAGCCGGACAAGCTTGAACCCAAAGCGGAAAAATGCGTCTTCATAGGATACCCGAAGGAAACTATTGGGTATACCTTCTATCATAGATCCGAATGCAAAATCTTCGTTGCTAAGAATGGATCCTTTCTAGAGAAAGAATTTCTCTCGAAAGAAGTGACTGGAAGGAAAGTAGAACTCGACGAGGTTGTTGAACCTTCTTCGAACTTGTGAGTAGCGCAACACCGGAAGTAGTTCCTGTGGCGCCTACACCAATAAGAGAGGAAGCTAATGATGATGATCATGAAACTTCGGTTGAAGTTGCTACAGAACCTCGCAGGTCAACGAGAACTTGTACCACTCCTGATTGGTATGATCCCGTTATGAGTGTCATGTTGGTGGACAACACCGATGACCCTGCGACATATGAGGAAGCGATGATGAGCCCAGATTCCAATAAATGGCAAGATGCCATGAAATCCGAGATTGGATCCATGTACGAAAACCAAGTATGGACTTTGGTGGACTTACCGGATGGCCGGAAGGCTGTCGAGAACAAATGGATTTTCAAGAAGAAAACAGATGCTGATGGTAATGTTACTGTCTATAAAGCTCGACTTGTCGCAAAAGGATTTCGACAAATTCAAGGAGTTGACTACGATGAGACTTTCTCACCAGTAGCGAAGCTAAAGTCTGTGAGGATTATGTTAGCAATCGCTGCATATTATGATTATGAGATATGGCAGATGGATGTCAAAACGGCGTTCCTCAATGGAGACATTGATGAAGAGTTGTATATGATGCAACCCAAAGGTTTTGTCGATCCTAAAGATGCTAACAAGGTGTGCAAACTTCAACGGTCCATATATGGATTGAAGCAAGCATCCCGAAGTTGGAATCAACGTTTTGATAAGGTAATCAAAAGCTTTGGTTTTAAATAAACTTATGGAGAAGCTTGTATTTACAAGAAAGTGAGTGGGAGCTCTGTAGCATTCTTAATACTATATGT
Source organism: Avena sativa (assembly GCA_916181665.1). Taxonomy (NCBI): domain Eukaryota; kingdom Viridiplantae; phylum Streptophyta; class Magnoliopsida; order Poales; family Poaceae; genus Avena; species Avena sativa. The sequence goes on from OV702298.1 coordinate 132,263,113, forward strand.
AGATGACATATTGTTAATTGGGAATGATGTAGACCTTCTTAATAGTGTCAAAGAATATTTGAATAATAGTTTTTCAATGAAAGATCTTGGCGAAGCAGCTTACATATTAGGCATAAAGATTTATAGAGATAGATCGAGACGCCTAATATCATTGTCACAAAGTACATATTTGGACAAAGTTCTAAAGAGGTTTGGAATGGAAGATAGCAAGAAAGGGTTCTTGCCCATGTTGCCCAATACGACCTTGAGTAAAACTCAAAGTCCGACAACGGCAGAAGATAGAGAAAGGATGAGTAAAACTCCCTATGCCTCAGCCATAGGATCTCTAATGTATGCCATGCTATGTACTAGACCCGACATTGCATATGCTTTTAGTTTAACTAGTAGATATCAAATTGATCCAGGAGTGGATCATTGGACAGCGGTCAAAAACATCCTTAAGTACTTGAGAAGAACTAAGGATATGGTTCTTTCTTATGGAGGTGATGAACAGCTCGTTGTTAATGGTTACACCGATGCTAGTTGGAACATCGATCCGGATGATTCTAAATCCCAATCTGGATACGTATTTACTTTGAATGGTGCAGCAGTTAGCTCGAGGAGTGCAAAGCAAAGCGTTGTGGCGAGATCTTCAACTGAATCGGAATACATGGCTGCTTTGGAGGCTTCACAAGAAGCGATATGGATGAAGGAGTTCATTACAGAGCTCGGTGTGGTTCCTAGTGCGCTGGACCCAATGTCTATCTACTGTGATAACATGGGCGCCATAGCCAATGCGCAAGAACCAAGGTCACACAAGAAGCTGAAGCACATCAAGCTGCGTTTTCACGCTATTCGAGAACATGTCCAAGATGGGGACATAAAGATTTGCAAAGTACACACAGATCTGAATGTGGCGGATCCGTTGAATAAACCTCTCCCGAGGGCAAAGCATGACCAACACCAAACTGCCATGGGTGTTCGGTATATTACCATGTAATCTAGATTAGATGACTCTAGTGCAAGTGGGAGACTGTTGGAGATATGCCCTAGAGGCAATAATAAATATAGTTATTATTATATCTTTGTGTTTATGATAAATGTTTACATTCATGCTATAATAGTATTAACAAGGAAACATTAATACTTGTGTGATTTGTAAACTAAATTAGAGTCCATGGTAAAGCCTCTTTATAATACTAGCTTGTTGATTAATAGATGATCATAGTTTCTTGATCATGAACATATGAGATGTTGTTAATAACAAGGTCATATCATTAGGAGAATGGTATGATGGACATACTCCTATAGATAAGCGTAGCATAAAGATCAAGTCATTTTAATAGTTCAATTGCTGTAGGCTTTCTGATACATAGTAACCTAATTCCTTCGACCATGAGATCATGCTAATCACCATCACTGGAAGGATACTTTGATGACATCAAACACCACACCGTAACTGGGTGGCTATAAAGGTGGCATTGAGTGTTCAGAAAGTATGGGTTGAGGCACATGGATCAAGAGTGGGATTTTTCCATCCATATGACGGATAGATATACTCTGGGCCCTCTCGGTGGAATGTCATCCAATTGTCTTGCAAGCATGTGACTGGCTCACAAGGGATCACATACCACGGGAACGAGAAAAGAGTACTTATCAGTAACGAGGTTGAACTAGGTATGCAGAGATACCGACGATCAAAACCTCGGATAAGTAAACTATCGTGAGACAAAGGGAAATTGGTATCGTATGTAAGTGGTTCATTCAATCGTAAAGTAATCGTAGAAATATGTGGGAGCCATATGAATTTCCAGATTCCTCTATTGATTATTGATCGGAGAAGTGTCTCGGTCATGTCCGCATAATTCACGAACCGTAGGGAGACACACTTAAGGATTCGATGTTGTTGAGTAGTTATGGAATGATGAGTAAGAGACCGAATGTTGTTCGGAGTCTCGGATGGGATCCGGGATATCACGAGGAGATCCGGAATGGTCCGGAGAATAAGATTCATATAAGGAAAGTCCTATTTCGGAGTTGGGGAATGATTCCGGTGTTTTCACCAGGAATGTTCTAGAAGGGTCCGGAAGGTCCGGCACTCCGGAGGGGAAGGGTACATGAATGTGCCATGACAATATGGAATGGTTGCATCATGTACTAGGTCACTTGGCTGGGAAAAATAAAGGGAGAAATCAAATCCTAGTTTGAAAGTCAAACGCCAATTTGAAAAAGTCAAATGGCAAGTTTGCTTGGTGGAGGGAGAGTAGGAAACCTACTTGGGGAGGAAGTCTCCTCCCTCCACCCGCCGTCCAAGGAGACCGACTTGGGGGAGGACTCCCTCCTCCCAAGCCATGCCCTCCCACCTATATAAGGAGGGGAAGGGCCGCCCTTCTCCTAGACACCCAACACACCCAAAAACCCTAGCCCACTCCTCCAAGTCGCCGGCGCCACCACCTCCTTGTGTCGCCGCCTAGGGCACCTCCAACTCGGCGAGTTGGGGTGTTTCCCAAACCCTAGCCACCGGCTACTCCCTCCCCTTGGTGCCCTCTAAACCCTAGATCACCAAGGCCTCTCTCATACTCCACCATACTCGCTCCGTCTTAAGGCGAAGCCCTGCGAGATCTCCCCTCTACTTCCGGTACCACGCCGTCGTGCTGCCGGAATCGCGAGGAGAGTGCTACAACCTCCGCTACCTGCTGGAACAAGGGAGAGGAAGGTCTTCATCGAGTACCGAATGTGTGACCGACTGCGGAAGCGCTGCCGGAACGCAGGCCGGAAGGATCGTCTACACGATCTTGAGATCGGCAAGAGAACGACTACATCACCCACGAGAATCTGCTCTCGTTAACCGCTTTGGAATCTTCAAGGGTGAGTTCCTCTATCGACTCGTTGCTACAATCTAGTAGATAGATATTGGCTTGTTTGTTTGCATGCGGTAGAAATTTTTGTTTTCCATGCTACGAACCCCTACATTTGCCCCTTTTTCCAGATCCCTCTCTACACCAACACCTTCACCATGTCTTCCGAAGACTCCTTCCAGTGTTCCTCCATGGATGATGATGGTGATGATGATGAGCTTGAGGGCCTTAGACCCAAGCTGACATGGAAGAGGAACCAGAAGAGGAAGGACTACTCCAATGATGAAGAGTATGTGCATGTGGATGATGGAGATGATGAATATTATGAGAAGGATGAAGAGGACAAGGAGAATGACCACAAGCTCATCACCAGCGTTGAGTAAAAAGGGAGGCTCCGCTAGGATCCCATACCCATTGCTGTGGTAAGGGTGGTGCCTCCTCTGAAGAAGACTAGGCAAACTTCTCGCATGAGCACCGGTGAAAAACTCCAAGGCATTGCCTCGCTTCGAAAAATCCCGTTGCTAATCTTAATCGCAGGGAATTCATGCATGACCCAACAAAATATCTCCCAAGAAGAGAGGCGGTGGATCGACACCCGAGTGGGAGCCCAGCAAGGAGGAAGTTGGAGAAAGTCTTTGGAAGGATTTCACAAAATCTTCGAACAATTTCAACAAGCTTATGATCTCATGATGAGCATGCTCATGGACCTTCAGCTTCACCACATTCATGAGGAGCAAGAGAAGGAGAAGAAGTAAAGACATACCACAACAACTCAAGCTTGGGGGAGTTACACCATACTTTATGCTTTTAGTTATCATATTTGCATCTAGTTCATACTCATTAGGAGGTTTTTGCTTGCATCCATTACATATCGATTTTCCTAGAGTTTGAAGAGGTCTTAGAGCATTATCCTATATCCTTGCTTGAGTGGTTTTGAATGAAATATAAAGTATGGTGTCATCCATGATTCTCTTGTTTGGGATTTATGGGTAACACTCATGCAGATGTGTGCACCATATGTAGAAGTTTCACTATCTTTAACTAAATTAACTTGAGCATGTTGGACAAGCATCGAATTACTCAATAAGCTGAACTTGCAAATAAGGAAATATCCTTGCAAGGGAAGTAACACTTATTAAAAATGGAACATTGTGAATTTGTGGTGAGATAGGAAGTCTTATAAAATAAATAGTTGGAAAGAGGAGGATGACAAGGGGAAATGAGACAGTCTTATTCTAATTAGTAATAAACGAGTAAACTGAATGGTTGTCATGGGTATTTTAATACATATGCTCTATGGAAAAGTGTTTGAAAGGTAGGCACCCGAGAATTCGGCTAGCCATGGAAAGTGAAAGGCAAAGGTTGTTTAGAGCATATGACATGATTGAAAGACCCATGAATAAGGTTTATACTTGTTACTAAGAGATCAAGACCGTTAACTCATGGCAGCTAAAAAGTGGTGAAAGTTCTTTACAAAAGTCAAAATAGTCATGTCTATCTGGTTGTTTGAACAATTCTATTTTACACTTTTGTTTTATGAGAAACTTATCTTTATTGCAAAAGAATATCCAAAAGGTAAATTAAAAGATGGTAAAAAGCCATGCAAAGCTATTATAAATAGCGAAGTTTGTGATAAATTTGGGACTTGTTCAATTGTCCAACATGTAATGGTTAGTTTTTGTTCAAAAGTAAGGGGTATATGATACTGTCTATCTGTGTAGCCCACGGGTGCATGGTTGTTAGTTCATGTTTATTTTGTACAAGTGAATATGCATAAGTTGATGATGTCATACTCGTATTTTCTTGTCAACCATAAGCTCATTAATGCATGATCATGATCTATTCACTTATTTTCTCGAGGACGAGCAAAGGTTTAATCTTGGGGAGTACGTGCATTTTGCATCATCATTTTTAGGACTTATATGTTCTTTTTATAATCATATTTTATCATGATCTATCATTATTTATTCATATTTAGTTGATTTATGGGACTTTCGTACAAAGTCCCTTTCATTGATATTTAATTTCTAGGAGACAGAAAACCTCCTTTTCATGTTTTTGTTGTTTCAAGACATTTTGGATGTCAATATATCGAAGGAAAAATACCTGATGAGTTTTTCACCCAGAGAAGGATTGTGTGCCAAAGAACGAAACGAGGGGAGCCACAAGGCCCAAAAGAGGGCAGGTGGCGCGCCAACCCCTGGGCGCGCCGCCCATGCTCTTTAGGGCCCATGGGCATCACCTCGAATCCTCCTTTTTACAGACGCCTTGGTATCGCCAGAAAACCTACGCCATATTTTTCCTATGATTTACAGAGGCGTCGGCGGAGGCGGAAGTCCTCTCCTACTGCGGGAGAGGGCAGATCCTACTGCACCGGAGCCTCCAGTGAGGGGGAAATCGATGCCATCGTCATCACCTCTCCTCCTAGGAATAGGGTAGTCCTCTCCATCAACATCTCCACCAGCACCATCATCACCACGATCACCATCTCCAAGATCCATCTTGTTCCCCTCATAGTATGTGATTGATGTAACCTCGGATATTGTTTTAAGGGCTATTTGCATGTTTGTGATTGGCATCTTGTCTTTATTTGATGGAGAAATTATATTTTTAGATTGTGATGTATTCCATATGCTACTGATCCATATCATGTTTTCCACTTGTGAGTAGATCCCCATGTTCCTGAGGGCATGGGATGAATTGGCTATGATTTCCATATAATATGCAATGAGTATGTGGTCCATTTTTTATATTTTATATTGTTCTATGATGGTTTTATGCGAACTTCGTATATTTCGTCACCTATATGGGCTCATAGGAGAATACTTTGATACAACGATAGGGGTTGGAAGGGACGGAATTGACAGAAACCATTTTCCAATACTTTGAGTTGCATTGGAGGGATTATATGTCGGGGACCAATGAACTTATTGCTATGGTGGGACATTTATGTCTTAATGATTCTTAGATGTTCATGTGAATGGCTCTAGGACACATCATAAGTTGTGTGTTTTTATCATCTTTATGGTTGCACCTAATTTAGGCTCCGCTCTAAGGGAATGAAACTTGACAACATATTCACCATATTGTGTAGAAATCTTTATGCTAAGTACATCCATATAGCCCTCGGAAATGCTTGTCACATATAAGCTCACACACACTTGAGCTTATCCTATTGCTGCATAGAGGATTGGGCTTTCTCTCATTGAGATCATTTACTTACTGCCATTTACTTACAACACTTTATATTCTTGCAAACTACAAACCCCAAAACACCAAACCTACTGCATTTACTATTATTTAATTTGTCAAACTTGCTAACCAATACCCTCAGATCCTCGTGGATTTGACAACCTTTCTTTATTTAAAAGTACTACAACTGATCTCCTACACTTGGGAGCCATCAGGGAACACGGTGGAAGTCAATGGACATCGAAGAAAATTTTTCTGTCGCAGAAAATTGTTCTGTCGAATCTGCCAAAATATTTTTGGGGTATCGAAAAAATCAATTTTAATGTGTTCATTAAATTAAGTGTTTATTAAATGAAGTATTCATTAAATGGAGTTGAAATAAAACAAGGGAATTAGAGTTCTTTAATGGACAGACCTTTGGTTTTTTGAGTGGATAATAAATTGAGAAAGTGGAGATCGAATTTTATGTGAGTGGAGTGTCCACCCACATGAATGAGAGGAGGGGAGGGGGAACCTCTTTGTCTGTCGGACATGAGAGGTGTTGCCCCCCTATCCCCTATAAAAGGAGTAGGAATCCTCCCTTTCTCACACACTCTCACTTACCTCTATCATATGCCTTTTGGTTGGCATCTTTTCCCTTTTATTGTCTTGCCAATTGCCACTAGAAAAGGTGCTTGGTGAAGCCCTGCTCGAGATCTTCCCCTCCACCACCTCTACCATGGCGTAGCATTGTTGGAGTTCCCATGGATCCGCTACTTCCGTTGCCCGGCTGGAGCGATGGTTCAGGAGTCTTTGGCACGTCGTACATGTGAACGATTACGGAGGCACTGCATGTTTATCGCGCTGATCGTCTGCACGTCCTCAAAGACGGTCGTGTACATCTACATCAGCCACGTTTGTTTGCAGGAATGTTATCCCGCTTACGGTCTACAAGGGTGAGTCCATCTATAATCGTTACAAAGTATCGCCTAGATTCGATCTTGACAGTTGTGACCATAGGAAATTTTTTGTTTTTTATGCAATGGACCCCATCAGTAGTATTAGAGCTATGTATATGCGTATATGCTTTATACGGTTAGAACACATGGAGATGTGGGCGTTGATGATCATGTTATTGCAACTATTTTGTACTTCGGATATTGGTCACATAGTGGGATAAAGCGGTCCGGACAAACTTTACATGTCCTCGCACATGAGACATGTTCCACGCTTGACATACAACTAGTTTTGCATAAGTGGCGAGCGGGTGTCTGTCTCTTCCAGTATAGTTAATATCTGATTTACAACAGTTTGCTTAATAACTTGGTTATCACCGTTGTGGTTGAAGTTCGCAGGTAGAACGATTCTTTTCTAGAAAGCCCACAGCCGTGTAAAATATACAAAAGATAAATTAGAGGCGTCTAGATTTATTTTTGTTGGGATTGTGTCATGATATGGTAAATATTATAATTTTATTATGGTAAGATACTCTCGGGAACTATAACAAATAAGTGGGAGCGTCATAGACTTTGGTGTGACACAAATGGAATGATAGAGATCATACCATGATGCACAAGATAGTGATCAAGTGAAAGAACCATATCATGTCACTTATACATATGAAGTTTTTATGTATGTTATTTATGCTTATGCCTAGCTTAGAACTTGAAAGTAGCATTATAGGATGATCCTTCCTTATGAATATCAAGATAATAATATGTTCATCCTTAGTATGCACCATTAAGAAAGTTCGTCATTTCGATGCACCACGTGATGATCGGGTGCGATAGAATCTATGTCGCATACAACGGGTATAAGACAGTTTTACACACGTGAGTACAAAGGTTCTTACTTGACGAGCCTAGCATGTACAGACATTGCCTCGAAACATGAACCTAAAGGTAAAGCACGAGTCATATGGATGATATGATACCCATACGATGCTTGCCATTGGATTTGCGCCAGCACTCGTGATGATCGGTCATGGCATAGTGAATTTGGTTCGTGTAATCACTAAAAATGATTATATGGATGTCGTTTTTTAGTGGGAGTTCACATAGTAATATGATTAAAGTTGTACTTAATTCATCATAAACTGAATCGAAGTGAATTTGCACAATTCGTTCTAGTCACTGGAATTCGTTTACTACCTTGTGTTTAGCTATGATTGAGATAATATAACTATAGGATTCTGGAATTTTTACTTTACGAACTGGTATCGTATTGTTTTATGCACTGTTCAAAAAATAGGCCAAATCAGTGATTAATAGGCCGATTAATCGCTACTAGGGACCTGACCGTGTCGGTTACCACTAATCATTTGTGTTAATCATTTTGCCCGATTAAGAGCTCTAACACTCCGATTAGTAGGTATGTTCCCGATTAACTACTACACTTGGTCAAAAAATTGAAAAATATCAACACATATCGCCCATCCATCCGCTAGCCCGCCCCAATGAAGTAGGTTTTTCGAAGCTCCCACTCGATCCCTGCCTCCAGGAGCTTGATTTCTGCCATCACCACCAGGATCTCATCTAGGAGCTTGAGGCTGTCTTTACTAGGGTAGGTGGTTGAGGTGCAAGAGGAGTCATATGTGTTTCTGGTGCTAATTTTTGTAGGTTGCACCAATTAATAGCCGACCGATTAAATCAGTTAATCGTCCGAATTTCTATTAGTCGCTACTACCAAGACAACCGAGCAGTTAACGATTATCGATTTCCTTACCATTGGTTTTATGAGTGTTAATCTAAAGTTTAAAGTACTATTGCAAACTTTCAGCAAATCCTCACATACTCCGTGAAATTCAATAAGTATTATTGAATCAAGAGTAATAGTTCCAACATTAGTATCCAAGTATCATGATTGCCTCCATGATCTTTGATATTCGAAAATCGTTTCAGTATCAAGGTTATCTAGGAGCTAAAAGAATTGTTTTAAAAACCATCATGCGTGAAAGATATTGTGATATCCAAAACAGTGTTTGGTTACAATATGATAGAATATAATTTTAGTAAGATACATGATCTCATATTGTATGAGAATTTGTGAAGGTTGGAGACGCTAGGCGTCCTGATATCCCAAAAGATTTTGGGAACTAACATTGTATTCAACTTTATAAGCTATAGTAGCTTGATCATGAAAGTTTTCATGATAAGGATGGATAGAATATGTAGGTAAAATGTTTACTGCATTAAAAGGATTACTAAAAGGAATGAAATTTGAAAGAATGCCAAACATTTGATGATGGTGCTCAATTTCAAAGTGCAAGTCCAAAGGTATTAGCATTTTACTATACACACTTTGGACCAAGTGTCATATGTATGGCACCACTATTGATATTGATAGATTCTTTTAAAAAGGAAAGGTAATGCTGAAAGAGAATCTGGTAAATATTTGGCAGAAAGGAAAAAGACTGGAAAAGTCCAGCTTAGGTATATAGATGATATACACATTATGGGTGTATTCTTTGCTTGTTAAACAATGTGGTTCTTGGGTATTGGATACCAATTTTTTTGGTATGAACTGTCATACAGAACAACATAATTCATGAACTGCAGTGACCTAAATAACTATCAAAAGAATATGTGACGATGTTCATCAAAAACAAATAAAGTGTTATTGTGTTTATCATTGATATCAACTTGACTTCAAGATTTGTATTAATAGTTGTTATTTTGTTCTGGTATTATGATAATAATGGTTATTCAAATAATTACCATATTCCATAGAAGATGGATGAACTTTTACAAATCTAGTTGGATAAATCACGTCTATAAACACTGATGCTAAAAAGTCACAAGACGAATGATTGGAATATCACTTTTGAGTGACATCACCATTTAAATTATATTGGAAAGAAAAAAAGAAGAAACCAAGAAGAAAACTCCATGTTAATGGATTTTTTAGAGTCTTTTGATTTTGATCAATTGACGCTTGTGAAATTTTCCTAGAGATAATTAAAACCTCGTTCATGAGCGAAAGAAGTACGAACGACTAACCGATTGGACATAGTGCATGTTGATGTATATTTTCCATTATGTGTAGTCGTGAGCGATGGATTTAATCTTTATATGCTTTCTCCGAAATTTGTGTAAATAGATGTTGTGCCAAAATTCTCTAAATATATAGTGGATACTCTTGCTGGTATTATTAGAGATAAAGCACTAGCATGTTGGGAGCTGAGGGCATAGGATGATATTGATCAAACCCGTGAGTGAAAGGTTGTCGAACCCACGAGGAGCTGAGGGTATTGGTTAGCAAGTTCGACAAACAAAATAATAGTAAATGTAGTAGGTTTGGTGTTTTGGGGTTTGTAGTTTGCAAGAATATAAAGTGTTGTATGTAAATGGCAATAAGTAAATACTATGAATGAGAGAAAGACAAATCCTCTATGTAGCAAGAAGACAAGATCAAGTGTGTGTGAACTTATATGTGACAAGCATTCCCGAGGGCTGCATGGATTTACTTAGCATAAAGATATCTACACAATATGGTGAATATGTTGTCAAGTTTCATTCCCATAGAGAGGAGCCTAAATTAGGTGTATCCATTAATATGAGCAAAACACACCACTTATGATGTGTACTAGAGCCATTCACATGAACATCTAAGAATCATTGATACATAAATGTCCCACCAAAGAAATAAGTTCATTGGCCCCCGACATATAATACGTCCAATGCAACTCAAAGTATTGGAAAACGGTTTCTATCAATTCCGTCCCTTCCAACCCCTATTGTATCAAAGTATTCTCCTATGAGCCCATATAGGTGAAGTACTATGCAGTCGATGTTTGCATAAAACCATCATAGAACAATAAAAAGATAAAAACTAGACCACATACTCATTGCATATTATATGGAAATCATAGCCTGTAACATCCCAAGAATTGGAAGCTGGACCTGCAAAAAAAAACCTTTTGCATGTTATTCATGAGCATTGCATCTTATGCACCTTTGCAAATCTTTCAAAAATTCATAACTTGACAAACCTAAACCTAAGTTCTATATTAGTTTAGTAAATGTTCGTATAAGGGACATTAAGGGATTTTATGAATCCAATTTTTGAATTAATAAGAAATGAGTAAAAAATTATTCTAAGTTGATATGTTGAATTTTATAAAAATTGAGAAACAATCTTCACTCCATTTGGAGTTATAAAACAAAAGATATGAAAGATATACTAAAAACAGAAAAAAAAATAAAAAAGTAAAGAAAAACAATTAAACTAACCTAACCCTGGCCCGGCCACTTACCCCGCAGCCCAACCCACCTAGCTACATACTGTGCACTTCCCCGTCGAGCGCAGCGCTCAACCAGCCGTAGAGGCCCAAGGCCGGCCCATCACCACAGCATCAACCACCCAGCCCTCTCTCCTCTCAATCTATCACCGACAGGTGGGGCCGCCCTGTCTTCTTCCACCTCACGGCAGGAGACCACGATGAACACGATGTCGTCCCTGTTTCAAATCCCGATCGGATCCGGTCAATTTCTTGCCCCTTATCCACGTCTTACTTCTCCATAAATACCCGACCCCGCCGCCACTTTTCCCCTTCGGATTTTTCCTCGAACCCTAGCCTCTGATTATTTTTGAAGCTTCCAATCCCACCGCCGGAGTTCCGCTGTAGCACCCTTAGGAAGGCTGAGATGCCATCAATATCGAGCTCCCCTCTCTCGTTTTATCCACCTTTGAGACCTCCACTAAAGACTGCATCGCCCCATCCAGTTTTTACCCTCTACAGCATACCAAGGCGTCGGGAATTGCTCGCCAGAATTCTCCACCGGCGGAAACTCTCCAACTGAACACCACCAGTGCCACGGGAAGAAGGGGAAGTCGCCAAGAAGACGAGGAGAACAGCCTTGACCCGCCGTGTTACGTAGGCCTAGCATCCACGCTGTAGGACGTCCAGAACGCCTGCAAGCATCACCACCTGCCCCGTCCGCTGCCGGCCGTCGACGTCACCACGGTGAGCTTAGAAACTTTGGTCCCTGACCGTTTGATTTGCAACGCACGGTGTAGATTAGAAGTAGATGCAAAGGAGTACCATTTGGTGGCATCGTGCCGCATGGCATAGCGCTTAGTCAGTGTCCGTGTCAGCGCTACGTCATCTAGCTCGGCCAATTAGGAGCCACCATGTGTCGTTAGCTCACCTGCTTTAATAAAAATCAATTTATAAATTGCAGAAAATAGATAGATCTTAGAAAATTCATATTAAAAGATCTACTTGACCAAAAATTGCAACTAATATATCCACGGATTCATAAAATTACGAAGAAAAATAATATGGGTTTAGATCTAAACTTTGCATTACATATTTACCGTAATAAATTAAATAGTTTTAATAATATTTTAGAGTATTAAATCCATAGTAAATTATTTATAGATCAGGAAAATATGAATAACATGTCCCTGGATTCAAAATCTCGTGTAGATTAAAGAACTGATTTTAGATCTAATATTTTACAAAGAAAATTATTTAAGTGATTTAAACCCTATTAAATACTAAATAAATCATAATAAAAGATCTATAACTTCGATTAGGGTGAATCCAATTTCTACTGGTTTGTATTAATTCCATCTATGCATTGAACTTCACATCCAAATTTAATTCAACAATAAGAATATGATTTACGATAGATGTTCCAAAAACCCCATTAATGGCAATCAACTAATAAAACAAATACTCTATTGCATTAAAACACTTCTGCATGCATGCATTTGTGCATTTAATTATGATTGTGTGATTTCTTATGTTGGATGAAATTGTTTTATCGATAGATTGCGAGGAGTGCATCGTCTGTGATTGCAACGAGTGTTTGAACGACTTCAACAACTATTAAGGCAAATTACACCTTTGTTCGTATCCTTGTCCTAGTTTTACTACTATGCATGTTTTGATCCTAAAAATAGTAGTATGCAAGTGTAGGATGTTTTTAGTAGAAGAGAAATATTTTACAAGTGCTATGTTGTTTTGTAGTATATCATGAATAGATCTATACTTAGGAATATTTCCACTCCTAATAGGTTCTCCTGAATTTTCTAAGTATTATGCTTGTGCTATGCTATATATGCAAATACCGATGGGGATTTGAAAGACAGAAATTTTCTAAGTATAAGAGCTCTGTGTATGAGCAGAAGTTTTTCTCCTCAAATCTACTTCAAAATAAAACTATGTTTTTCTTTGGGCGAAGTGGTATGTCTGGATCGACTAGTAGGGAGAGTAACCTAGATTGGCTCGACTTGTGCCCTCCACCACCCACGATCAAAGAAGTGTGCCATGATTCAGAATTCAGAAGCTTCCAGTGCAACCACAATACATATGGGATCTTTCTTGGCCTAGTACTTAGTGGGAAACCTCACCCGAGTACCACAGTTTTGGCTCCCGTTGAACCGGGTAGAGGGGATTCTTAGGGAAAGCTTCGCCATGGTCTTGTTTGTAAAAGGACTTGATCGTGGATTGTGGGTAAAGTGTACAAACTCTCGAGAGTATCAACATGATCGATCAGCCGTGTTCACAGAAAAGAACAACTTTGAGCGTCTGAAGGATGGACCCTCTGAAGGATTTCGTCTCCCTTCTATAAAACAAAAACTTTATGGTCGTGGAATCGTCCATACATGGGATATTGAATTGCATGGTGTACTCCATGTGTTAGGTTGAAAGATGGTAGCTTGGTGGAATCCGTTGCGATCCACTTGACCATATATTATTTATCAAATTTTTACAAAGTAGGATAAAAGGTTTTCTCTCTTCTTCTTGACTTAAGAAAATTTGGTTTTATGCAAATAAACCTCAAGAATTTTGCAGCCTATGCATGTAGAGATAGCCAAGTCTTTTTATTCATGGTGTAATTTGCCAATACATTCAAAGTATTGACCAACTCGTTTGGCTGCACGTTTCATGTGCAGAATTTGGAGAACGTTGAAAGGTGCGCTAGGATCGCGGGTCTTCACTCAACTAGCCTGTGGCATTGATGGGACTCCAAGTTGTATACATTTTGCTTCTATTGTAATAATGTAAACTCTGGATTATTCGATTAATGTTATAAAGACTTGTGTTTTACATGATATTTCATCGACTATGAGTGCTAGCTAATGATCCAGGGACTAGCATGTTAATCACAGGGACTTAGGATCTTTATCGATCCAAGGTCACTACAGATGGTATCAGAGCACATGTTGACTGTAGATCGTGACCCTAGACATGGAAAACCTTAGGATAAATATATTCTAAAGTTATTTCAGAAAACTCACATACTTATCGTCATCTATCTTTGGAGTTTTAAAAATTCTTAAGTCTTTCCTTTCCAACATTAGAGATGACCATTGTGCACTTCAAGAGGAAAACTTTTCTCAAGACTACATTTCAAAAGAAGAACTTCTCAAGTCAAGAGTTGAAGACCTCTACTGAAGCTACGAAAATTGAAGACTACAAGGATATAAAAGACTTTGAAGACATTGAAGTCCATGAAGATTAAAGAGACCACTAGGAACCAAACCGGAATAGACTATGCTACGAGTTAAATGTGGTGATCTATGAGATGTCATTTTGCAATGCTTTCATTGGCAGCAACAAATAAAACTTATTTACAAAACTTTTGTTGTGTGCGGTAGCTACTCTTCCTTCCCTATCTTAAGCCCAATAAGTGGAGATACACCGAAGGAATTCAATGGAGACGGAAGTTACAAATTCTATGAGTGGACCAAGAGAAAAGCACCGCGCATGGTGGAGATTGCAACACAAGCTTAAAGAAGGACATCGCCTAGTTTAAGAATTAGGAAACACTCCCATACCAATTCTTACGCTATACCATGCGATATTTTGTGTGTACTTGGTGTGAATTTGATAATTGTTTGGTGTTTATTTTCCATGTTTCCAACTGTGATGCATGCATAAGGGTAGTTTTTTCTCTAAGCCTTTCTATATGTCTTATCCTTGTCCAAATTCTCAGATGCCACCAAGACGTGCGAACAATGATCTTCCTCTGAAGATTGCACAACTGTTGGCCTCTTAGAATCAGCTGATCCAACTCCTCACCCATAATATGCAAAACAACAACAACAACAACAATTTGCCGCCTCCGCCGCCTCAGCAGGATCGTTTGACTCGGTTTTTGAGGTTGAACCCTCCTACCTCTACTAGCAGCTCTGAACCAATTGTTGTGGATGACTGGCTCCGCACAATAAACAAGAAGCTAGATACCATCCAAGCTTCTGGAGATGACAGGGTGCGTTATGCCGCGCACCAACTTGAAGGACCTGTTGCTAAATGGTGGGACAACTACCAAGTCACCCACCCGGATATTGATGCTATTACATGGAACCAGTTTGAGACAGCTTTCCGCACTCACCATGTGGTTGCTGGTGTCATGACTCTGAAAAGGCGCGAGTTTCGCGACTTACACCAGATGCATCATCCCGTCACCGAGTATGGGGAGATTTTCAACAAGATGGCCCAGGATGCACCCGATGATGTTTCCAATGATGCCAAGAGGCAGGAGGAGTTATTAAGGGGACTTATGTCACAATCCAAGATTTTCCAAATCTTGTAATGTGAAAAATAAATGAATAAAATAAAACTTTGATGATTTTCAGAGTGAGAAGAAACTTTTTGAATCCAATTGGAAACCTTCAAACCAATTTGGATCAAATAAATCCTAAAGGGATTTAAAAAGATAAACATTTAATAAAGGAAAATAAAATATTTTAGAATTACTATTTTGGATCTTTTAAATAAAAAGATTTAGTTTTCAAAAGAAAAGGAAGGATTATAAATAAAGATTATTTTATAAAGCCAAATTAAAACTTGGCCAAGCCTTTGAAATAAAAATATTTTTATTTGAGAAAAATAGTAAAAGTTTTTGTAAATAAAGTATTAAGGATTTAATATCCAGGTTTTATTAATAAAGGTTTTACTATTTCCAAAACATCAAAACTTATTTATTTATTTAAAATAAGTTTTCCAAGTATTTTATATTCCCAAATAAAACCTACTGATTTGGTTTTAAAAATAATTAGATTTCAAAAGGAGTATTTAAATAAAACAAATCCTATTTGATTTAATAACAATGGTCTATTTATTTAATTAATAATGGACCCTAAAATAAAATTATTATTTTTGGATTTTGGTTTATGTTACTGAACAGAACCAAATTCAAAGTTACAAAGTTTGGTGAATGTTGAATTGTTTTTAATGCTTGAGTGTTGTTTGAATTTCAAAACAGAAATAGATTTAGAAAAAAGAAAAAGGTTTCAGAATAGGAAAAAATGGTTTTGGACTCAGCCCAACCAGCCAAGTCCAGGAAGCCCAACAAACCAGCCCACTCCCCTCTCCCGGAAGAAAACGTTTCGCATCTGGCAACTGACCCACGGAGACACTGACTGGTGGCCCCAATCCCCTCTCTCTCTCCCTCACTGCCAGGAAGGCCCCACAACGCTGTCATCGTTTCCACCCGCCGCGACTTCTTCTCCCCAAACCTCGTCGCCGTTTCTGCCGTTTGAATGCGCGCTTGATTCCTCCTTAACCATGCATTGATTCAGCCCGTGACTGCGTGCACTTAAGCGCCTCTCCTCCCTCTGTCATTCCCCTCAAACACCGCAGCACAAGAGCCCCCAGGCCGACGGAATTTCGAGCTGCAACGCTACTGCTCCGACCATCGTCTCTCCTCGATTCCGGCCGAGCCTCTCCACCCCGTGCCTCCCCGAGCACACGAACAGACTCCCCACTCCCAGACGATTCTCCCTGTGCCCTTCGTTCGACCGCGGGCGCCCCAGAACGACGCCAACCACTTCGACTGAGCGCCGCCGCGTCTGTCTTCCACTCCGGCGAAGTCCCCAGGTAGAATCCGACCGCCCCTCTTCTTCTCCTTCACGCAGGCAGCTTCGCATTGATCTTGCGCGTCTAACTGTGTCTTCATTTTCCCTCGGGGCGAACCCCAGCACCGTCTCCGACCACGTCTAGAGCCGCCTGACGTCTTTCCCCACTCCGGCGAGGAATTGCTGCAGTCCCCGAGCGCCCCTTGACCCAAGAAGACCATGTTGAGCTTCCCCAGCCTTCTGCGATCTCGGTGAGCACCTTCCCATTCTCCCTCGCTTCCTGTTTCGCCAGCGCCGCCACCATCTGACCGTCGCCGCCGTCTGCCGCCGCGCAGCGCCGCCAGTTCTTGGTTGAGTGCTGCAGACCGTAGGATCTAGATCGGACGAATAAGATAGATCACTTAAGCACTGAAAGGGTACGCGTCCTATGCCGCACGATCTGTTTAGATCCAACGCACCACAGAGCCCGATCCGACCGAAGCAGTACCAGCCAGTAACGTTGCGACGCGTGGCCAGACTTTGGTTAGAACTGAATTTGAAATCTGATTAGAATGTGATTTTCAAACCTTTGTAACTTTTGATCCACACGTCCAAAAATTACAAACTTTATATCGTTGGAATCAGTGGAACAAGCCCTAGCCAACCATGGAATGTATTTAGTAAATAGTATCTGTTAGATGGTTGGATTTTACAGAAATATTTGTATGCTTGTTTAGATTAGAAAAATGATTCAAAAATGTTTTTGAGGTTGAAACCTTGGCAAATTAGTTTGTGATGAATTTACTGACCCTAGGAACCAACCCATGGAGTTAAAAATGGATTTGGTAAAGTTTAGGATGGATTGATTGGTTTAGCCCATTTCTAGCCAAATAAAAATAATGATTTTGTTATGAAAATGGTTTTGAAGTAAAAACTTTGGGAAAATGCTTTGGATCAAACCTACTGACCCTAAACACCAAGTTTTGAGAAACAACAACTTATTTGGTGGACAACTTAAAGTTGTTGCTTTGATAAAAATATCTTCCACCACATAAAATAATGTTTGGATTTAAAAATTGTTTATAGATAAAACCCTTTTTGCAAAAGACTTTGCCACTTTGGAAAATGACCACCTTAAACCTTACAAAGTTTAGAAGCCTAGTGGAAACCATATTTGCAAATAAAACTATCCCTTGCATGCTTGCATGCATGACTTAGATCCCATTGTTTTATGTGTGTGAATTGTTTGAGTGATTATTGGTTTGGAATGCTCGTTGATATTATGTTTGCTTGATTGATTGTAGTGAAGTTAGAAAGTGTGAGACTAGCAAGATCAAGAAGTGAACCACCATTCCCTAACAAAAAGGCAAGTGACGCTATCATCTAAAAGTCCTACTATTTTCATTATACTTAGTGGATTTTGAAACATGCATGAAAATAACTTTATACTTATGCTATGCTAAATCCTAATAGGATACCCTATACATTCCTTAGTGAAAACAATGTAGTTGCTACATGCTTAGCCATGCTATATTTTGAAAAGAGATACATGTTGAGATTTTATGAAGTTGAGAAAAGGACTTGTGATTTTATATAATAAAACAAGGACTCAATGAACCACCTGGGTGGACAAGGATACTTTGAGTTTTGGAGAAGGTGGCAACAAAAGGAACCATGTCTATGGCAATCTCTTTGTGTTGTGCTCCAAAGGAAACCACCCAGGAAACTTAGAGATTGAACATGTTTCTCCAATTGTGGCTTTCGTGTGCAACCACATGCTATTTATGGCTCTGGCTTAGTCAACTACATTGGGAAGACCCATGCATTGTCTTCAGTTTACTGGACATGGGGACCTGGAATCCTACATGGGTGCTGAAGACAAGCTAGCAATGGTGTATGGGAGGACCCTCTGGAAAGACTTCGTCACATTCTCAATCTGCCGGTACTCCATCTTGGTGAGCACTAATCCAGTGGCCACTGGTGGCAACAAGATGGGATTGTGACATGTGGGTAAAGTGTACTACTTCTGCAGAAGATAATAAAATCTAAGTACTTAGCCGTGTCCCCGGTTATGGACAATACTGAGCAACTAAAGTTTGAAGCTATGGGAAATCTCGACATTCTAATTTCTAAAAGAAAACTTTTAAAAACTTGATGCACTTGGGGGTACCAAGGAGCTCAAGAGATTTTGATAAAACTTGATGCACTTGGGGTTACCAAGGAGCTCAAGAGACTTTGATAAAACTTGATGCACTTGGTGTTACCAAGGAGCTCAAGGGATTTTTGACAAGGACTAGAACACTTGGGAATTTACCAAGGAGTTCAAGGGATTTTGAAAAGAAAGAGATTTGACAAAGGACCAAAACCATTTTGAAAAGATAGGATAAATTTTGCTTTCTGCAAATGAGCCTTAAACCCTACTTAGCCAAAAATGCATGTAATGATAGGATCCACTTATATTCTACATAGTAGTGAAACTTGCCAATACAAATCAAATGTATTGACCCTTGTGGCTGTAACTTGTGATGTTGCAGGTTTGATTGCTTTTAGTGAAGATTGATTGATTAGGATTATAAAGTCTACAACCAACATGTATGCCTATGGCACTTTGAAGATGAAGGACCCCATGCTTATAGTTATTCCGCTGCAATGTAATGTAATAGCCAAATGAGCTATGTAAAGATGTAATAAAATTATGTTATTCCTGGTTATAAAGTTATATTATGACCTTTGTTTCTTGATATTACATCTAAACTGTGGATGCTAGCTATTGATCCAGGGACTAGCATTGTAAACACAGGGGACACCACCTTATGTTAATAAAGGTTGGGACACTCCCTCTACAACTTAATGATGAGATATCCATCCATCTTGTGACTCATAAGTTTGATAACTATCAAGAACTCTTGGATAGGTCAATTGTGGTTGAAGCTAAAAAGAAGAGCATCGATGATCGCAAGAGGAAGTCTACATCCCACAAGCACAACCATGTTTCATACCAAAAGCAACATACTTCCTCCCCACCGCCCCACACTCACAATGGTCAAAATCATAATGTCCATAAGCACCACAATGGCAATGAGGGAAATGGCAACAATGGTAATCACCAGAAGGATCTAAGTCAGGTGATGTGCCATAGGTGTGGGGAAAATGGGCATTATGCTACTGATTGTCCTCAGAAGCGGAAGAATAGAAATGGCAATGGTAATGGCCATGCCAATGAAAATGGAAGTGGAAATGGTAATGGAAATGTCATTGGGAATGGTAATGGAAATGGCAATAAACCAAATCCTTCCGGCAAGGCCATGGTGAATCATTTCTTCGTGGACAAAGTTTACGACTCATCGCCCCATGGTAAACAATGATAAGGACACAAATTTATAAGTGGGGATAAGTCTAGAGGATCCATCAAAGATATTCTTTGAAGGGTGGTAGCACCCTAGTGTAACCCAAACCTATTTCCTTCTAGCCTTCTCGAATCTCGACGATGAGATTCCTTTTAAGGATGGTAGTCTGTAACATCCCAAGAATTTTAAGCTGGACCTGCAAAAAAACTTTTGCATGTTATTCATGAGCATTGCATCTTATGCACCTTTGCAAATCTTTCAAAAATTCATAACTTGACAAACCTAAACCTAAGTTCTATATTAGTTTAGTAAATGTTCCTATAAGGAACATTAAGGGATTTTATTAATCCAATTTTTGAATTAAGAAGAAATGACTACAAAAATGATTCTAAGTTGATATGTTGAATTTTATAAAAATTGAGAAACAATCTTCACTCCATTTGGAGTTATAAAACAAAACATATGAAAGATATACTAAAAACAGAAAAAGAAAAACAAAGCAAAGAAAAACAATTAAACTAACCTAACCCTGGCCCGACCACTGACCCCGCAGCCCAACCCACCTAGCTACATACCGCGCACTTCCCTGCCGCGCGCAACGCTCAACCAGTGGTAGAGGCCCAAGGCCAGCCCATCACCACAGCATCAACCACCCGGCCCTCTCTCCTCTCTCTCTGTCACCGATAGGTGGGGCCGCCCCGTCTTCTTCCACCTCGCGGCAGGAGACCGCGATGAACACGATGTCGTCCCCGTTTCAAATCCCAATCGGTTCTGGTCAATTTCTTTCCCCTTATCCACGCCTTCCTTCTCCATAAATACCCGACCCGCCGCCACTTTTTACCCTTTGGATTTTTCCTCGAAACCCTAGCCTCTGATTATTTTCGAAGCTTCCAATCCCGCCGCCGGAGTTCGCTGCAGCACCATCAAGAAGGTTGATATGCCATCAATACCAAGCTCCAATCTCGTTTTCTCCACATTTGAGACCTCCACTAACGACTTCATCGCCCCATCTATTTTTTACCCTCTGCAGCACACCAAGGCGTCAAAAATTGCTCACCGGAATTCTCCACCGGCCGAAACTCTCCAACTTATCACCACCAGCGCCACGGGAAGAAGGGGAAGTCGCCAAGAAGACGAGGAGAACATCCTTGACCCGCCGTGTTCCGTAGACCTAGCATCCATGCCGTAGGACGTCCAGAACTCCTGCAAGCATCACCATCTGCCCCATCCACCGCCGGCCGTCGACGTCACCATGATGAGCTTAGAAACTTTGGTCCCTAGCTGTTTGATCTACAACGCACGGTGTAGATTAGAAGTAGAGGCAAAGGGGTACCATCCAGTGGCATCGCGCCACGTGGCATAGCACTTAGCCAGCATCCGCGTCAACGCCGCGTCATCTAGCTCGGCCAATTAGGAGCCGCCACGTGCCGTTAGCTCACCTGCTTTAATAAAAATCAATTTAGAAATTGCAGAAAAAAGATAGATCTTAGAAAATTCATATTAAAAGATCTATTTGGCGAAAAATTGCAAATAATATATACACGGATTCATAAAATTGCGAAGAACAATAATATGGGTTTAGATCTAAACTTTATATTATATATTTACTATAATAAATTAAATAGTTTTAATGATCGTTTAGAGTATTAAATCCATAGTAAATTATTTATAGATCAGAAAAATATGAATAATATGTCCCTGGATTCATAATCTCGTGTACATTAAAGAACTGATTTTAGATATAATATTTTACAAATAAAATTATTTAAGTGATTTAAACCCTATTAAATACTAAATAAATCATAAGAAAAGATCTACAACTTCGATTAGGGTGAATCCAATTTCTACTGGTTTGTATTAATTCCATCTATGCGTTGAACTTCAGATACAAATTGAATTCAACAATAAGAACATGATTTACAATTGATCTGCTAAAAACCCCATTAATGGCAATCAATTAAAAAAACAAATACTCTATTGCATTAAAACACTTCTGCATGCATGCATTTGTGCATTTATTTATGATTGTATGATTGCTTATGTTGGATGCAATTGTTTGATCGATAGATAGCGAGGAGTGCATCGTATGTGATTGCAATGAGTGTTTGAACAACTTCAACAACTATTAAGGAAAGTTACACCTTTGTTCATCTCCTTGACCTAGTTTTACTACTATGCATGTTTTGATCCTCAAAATAGTAGTATGCATGTGTAGGATGTTTTTAGTAGAAGAGAAATATTTTACAAGTGCTATGTTTTTTTGTAGTATGCCATGAGTAGCTCTATACTTAGGAATATTTCTACTCCTAATAGGTTCTCCTAAATTTTCTAAGTATTATGCTTGTACTATGCTATATATGCAAATACCGATGGGGATTTGAAAGACAGAAATTTTCCAAGTATATGAGCTCTGTGTATAAGCGGAAGTTTTTCTCCTCAAATCTACTTCAAAATAAAACTATGTTTTTCTCTGGGCGAAGTGGTATGTCTGGATCGACTAGTAGGGAGAGTAACCTGGATTGGCTCTGCCTGTGCCCTCCACCACCCAGGATCAAAGAAGTCTGCCATGATTCAGAATTCAGAAGCTTCCAGTGCAACCACAATATATATGGGATCTTTCTTGGCCTAGTACTTAGTGGGAAACCTCACCCGAGTACCACAGTTTTGGCTCCCGTGGAACCGGGTAGAGGGGATTCTTAGGGAAAGCTTCTCCATGGTCTTGTTTGTAAAAGGACTTGATCATGGATTGTGGGTAAAGTGTACAAACTTTCGAGAGTACCAACATGATCGATCAGCCGTGTTCACGGAAAAGAACAACTTTGAGCGTCTGAAGGATGGACCCTCTGAAGGATTTCGTCTCCCTTTTATAAAACAAAAACTTTATGGTCGTGGAATCGTCCATACATGGGATATTGAATTGCATGGTGTACTCCATGTGTTAGGTTGAAAGATGGTAGCCTGGTTGAATCTGTTGCGATCCACTTGACTATATATTATTTATCAAATATTTACAAAGTAGGATAAAATGTTTTCTCTCTTCTTCTTGACTTAAGAAAAAATGGGTTTATGCAAAAAAACTCAAGCCTTTTGTCAGCCTATGCATGTAGAGATAGCCAAGTATTTTTATTCATGGTGTAATTTGCCAAAACATTCAAATTTTTGACCAACTCATTTGGATGCACGTTTCATGTACAGAATTTGGAGATCGTTGAAAGGTGTGCTAGGATCGCGGGTCTTCACTCAACTACCATGTGGCATTGATGGGACTCCAAGTTGTATACATTTTTGTCAACACCTGGATTTTTCAATCCTAGATGCCTGTTATGCCATACATCGCAATCCCAGGATTACCATTTTTGCGAGACATAACAGAATTGGATACCATAGTACATCATCCGTTACAACGATACATAAGTTCTTACACAAATAGGGATCTCATGATCCAGTTCTTAATACAATTTCAAGCAGCGGAATACGTAGTAATAACGGTAGCGTAGGCGAAGCTCCATCTTCAGGGTCACAGGCAATGCTGACGATGGGAGATGATCCTAGTTGTCGTAACATTCCTGGGGTCCATCTTCCAGGTACTCCTCTTCATAGTCTGGCCATGGGTGTCAATATAAGCTTGCATCAGTGTCAATATAAGCTTGCATAGTTACTAGCTTGCATCAGTGTCAATATAAGCTTGCATAGTTACTAGCTTGCATCAGTGTCAATATAAGCTTGCATAGTTACTAGCTTGCATCAGTGCAATATAAGCTTGCATAGTTACTAGCTTGCTAAAGTAGAGTGTCTTGCAAGTTTTAGCTTGCCTTGTGCAGAGCAGTGGTTGAAGTTCTCCTCGGCTTCCTCTTCGTAGTATCCTCCTTCCTCCTCGTATCCTTGGTCGGTACTAGCGTCTATGAATAAATACGAGGTACACAATCACCAAACAATACTTAACTACTTATAATCATCACACACAAGGGTCCTATAGATGATCTAGCATCATCTCTAACATTACAAGGTTAAGGCTTGGTTTAAATCTTTTTATTTTTAGAAAAGTAATTTCTACTCATTGAAAAACTACTTAAGATTTAATATTCTCCAAACTAAACATGGGATCATGTTGACACATGTCATCACCACATATTGTAGTCCATGGGAATGTGGTTTAAAGTGGTGTCACAATTTAATAAGGTTTTACCCTTTTATTTTAATTAATTAAAGTGGCTAGAAATGCTTATGTAGCATTCTTTTATTACTTGAACAATATTTCTGCAACCTATATGTTTTTATATATTCTGAAAGGTATGGTTAAATGTGATTTTTGAGAGTTGGAATCAACTCAAAAGCTATTATGGTTTAAATTTGAAAAATGTTTGAATGCAGAAAAGCTTCTGCCTTGTTATTTTTACTAGGGGTGATCTAGAGATCCAAATGACTTGAATCCAACGGGCTTGGATTCAGCATTCATAGACCTTTCCAACAAAATTGGTTTCATTCAAATTGGTGCACTGAATCGATCTGGGTTGATTTTTGAAGTTGAGTACAGAAGTGTGTTTGAATTGAAATAGAAAAAGATTTAATTTGAATAACTGGGCTGCGCGGGAAATTCTAACGGGCCGGCCTGCTAAGCACAGTGCTCCCGCGGGCTGCTTAAGTGGGTGTCCCCACTCGTCAGTGACACGGGGCTGGGCGAAGCGGTATGGGGCAACGTGGGTCGTTCGATCTAGTTCTAATCTAACGGCTGGGAGTCATCGTCGACGTGAGATAACTCCGGCGAGAACAAAACCTAGCGCGGCCAGTGAGGGTCGCTGGGGGCTCACCGGGGTACTGGCGAGGGTCGGCGAGGCGGGCGAACGACGAAGTCGACGACATCGAACTCAGGGGTGGTCACGGCAGCTCCTGGGGCGGCTCCAATCGCTGGCTCCTTTCTTCTCTGGCAGCGGCAGGCTCCAGTGAAATTCTGGCGAGGTGGTGCTCGCCTTGCTCTGAGAATGGTGTGGCACGATCAGGTAGGAGAGGGGAGTGAGATGGTGTGAAGAATTCGTGCGGGGGTGGCCTCTATTTATAGTCGAGCGAGGGGACCGTCGGGGCGCATGGTGAGCTCGTCGGGGGCGACGTTACAGGCGGCTAATGGCATGGGCAAGGGTAGGGGACGGTGCTGTGTCTCCTGGAGATGCTCAACGACATGGTCGCGAGGCATGGGGCCGTGTGGTTTGGTCTGGAACGGCCGGTGCTCTGCGTGGCAGAGGCGGCGTCTTCGACGGCGGGCGGTGGCTGTGCGGCACGGGGCAGCAAATGGGGATGTCTGGCGGTCTCCTGGATTGATGGCGATCATGTATGCACGCGGCAAGGGCGGCGCGCGGTCTGTGGATGCTGGTCGAGGGTGGCGCTCTGGCGCACGCTCGGCATGGTCTGGGCGCGGCTTGTGCGCGTGGTCCAGGGCTTGTCAACGCTTGCGGCTGGGACAGTGGATGGCGGTGGACGGTGGGCTGCCTCCTAGACAAGGTTGGAACGGCTAGTTCTTCCTCTAGCTCTCTGGCCACAATGGGGTGACATTGGGGTGCTCGGCTGTTCACCATTGATGCCAATGGCAAGCTCACAGGGGTGCTAGTGTTGGGCTAATCTTTTTAGATGATCTACTGCGTTGTGTGTGAGCTAACTAGGGAACAAGTTAGGCAAGAATCACTGCACACTATAGTGTTTGATGTTTTGTTTGATTTGTGTCTGCAACCTGTTTGATGAAATGGCCGCATGAAATCAAGTTTTGAATTTTGAAATGATTTTTGGTGGGTTTGCTAGATTGGTGCTGGTGAGTCTGCAGATGCTTGGGTTTTGAAAGTTGAGCTTGTTTGGGTGGGTTTTGAAAAAGTGAGATCTTCCCATATGAAGAAGATTCAATTTTGAATTGTCATTTAAACTATGCATTTGAAAGTTTCTGGATGATCACAAAGTGGGCCTTGATACTATGTTATGATTACATTCAAGGGGTGCAAAGATCCAGAAAAGTTTCTGTTAGGTTCTGAAAGTTTGAGACAGCCAAAATAGGCATCGGAGTTAAATTGGCCAAAATGACCATTCACTTAATATATTTGTTTTGATTTACTTGTCTTTAAGGAAAGTGTGGGAAATGTTTTAGATGATGTTCATTTCACCTAAGAAACATTTTACAAGCAATGGATCACACAAACAAGGTGGTTTTTAAAGAAATTCAAAATCCATGCATACACATATACATGCATTCATGAGTTTATTTAGAAAAGTTTTTGTTAACCCTAATCTTGATGATTAGTGTTTGATGATCTAAGTTTGGTATTTTTGGGATGTTACATTTTTTCTTCTATTGTAATAATGTAAACTCTGGATTATTTGATTCATGTAATAAAGA
The DNA here is from genome assembly GCA_916181665.1 of Avena sativa. NCBI lineage: Eukaryota > Viridiplantae > Streptophyta > Magnoliopsida > Poales > Poaceae > Avena > Avena sativa. Next base: position 132,289,632 of record OV702298.1, read on the forward strand.
CTTGTGTTTTACATGATATTTCATCGACTGTGAGTGCTAGCTAATGATCCAGGGACTAGCATGTTAATCATAGGGACTTAGGATCTTTATCGATCCAAGGTCGCTACATAGCCAATTCATCCTCTGCCCTCAGAAACATGGGGATACTCCCACTTATACTAAAGATATAGTGGATACTCTTGTTGGTATTCTTTAGCATCCGTGAGTGAAAGGTTGTCGAGCCCACGTGGAGCTGAGGGTATTAGTTAGCAAGTTCGACAAAGAAAATAATAGTAAATGCAGTAGTTTTGGTGTTTTTGGATTTGTAGTTTGGAAGAATATAAAGTGTTGTAAGTAAATGGCAATAAGTAAATGCTCTGAATGAGAGAAAGCCCAATCCTCTATGCATCAAGAGGACAAGATCAAGTGTGTGTGAACTTATATGTGACAAGCATTCCCGAGGGCTACATGGATTTACTTAGGATAAAGATTTCTACACAGTATGGTGAATATGTTGTCAAGTTTCATTCCCTTAGAGCGGTGCCTAAATTAGGTGCAGCCATAAATATGAGCAAAACACACCACTTATGATGTGTACTAGAGCCATTCACATGAACATCTAATAATCATTAAGACATAAATGTCCCACCATAGCAATAAGTTCATTGGTTCCCGACATATAATCCCTCCAATGCAACTCAAAGTATTGGAAAACGGTTTCTGTCAATTCCGTCCCTTCCAACCCCTATCATTGTATCAAAGTATTCTCCTATGAGCGCATATAGGTAAAGTAATATGCGGTCGATTATCGCATAAAACCATCATACAAAAATATAAAAGATAAAAACTAGACCATATATTATATGGAAATCATAGCAAATTCATCCTGTGCCCTCAGGAACATGGGGATCTACTCACTAGTGGCAAACATGATAAGGACCGGTAGGACATGGACTACAACACAATCTGAAAATATAATCTCTCCACTAAATAAATACAAGATGACAATCACAAACATGTAAATAAACCTTAAAAAATATTCGGGGTTCAATCAATCACAAACTATGAGCGGAACGAGATGGATCTTGGAGATGGTGATGGTGGTGATGATGGTGCTGGTGGAGATGTTGATGAAGAGGCCTCCCCCTACACCTAGGAGCAGAGGTGATGACGATGGCTTCGATTTCCCCCTCACCGGAGGCTCCGGTATAGTAGGATCTGCCATCTCCTGGAGTAGGAGAGTACTTTCGCCTCTGCCTCTATAAGTTGTGGGGAAAATATGGCATAGGTTTTCTAGCGATATAGAGGCGTATAGCAAAAGGAGGAGCCGAGGCGATGCTCGTGGGCCAAAAAGAGGATGGGAGGGCATGCCACCTGCCCTCTTTTGGGACTCGTGGCTCCCCTCGCTTCATTCTTTGTCTCATAGTCCTTCTCTAGGTGAAAAACTCATCAGGTATTTTTCCTTAGATTTATTGATGTCCAGAAGGTCCTGAAATAGCAAAAACATGAAAAGGAGTTTTCTGCCTCCTAGAAATTAAATACTAATGAAAGGGACTTTGTAGGAAATTCCCATAAATAAACTAAATATGCATAAATAATGATAGATCATGATAAATATGATTCTAAACAGAACATATAAGTCCTAAAAATGATGATGCAAAATGCACATATCATTCCCTATCCGCTCAAATTTGTCGACTAACCTTAAGTGTGTCTCCCTATGGGTTGGAGAACTATGTATACATGATCGAGACTATCTCCGATCAATAATCATTAGCGAGAGCTGGTGATCCATAATGAATCCCACTAGTTCCATGAATATCTGATGATCGTCCGAACCTCTTTCACTGTAATCAAATTCCTTTAATCTCGCGATATTTTACTTGTCCGAGATCCGATCACTTGGTATCAACCATACCTTGTTTAATGTCGTTCCTAACAAGTACTATATTTCTCGTTCTCGTGATATAACATTCTAGCAATCAAATCACTTGCTTTCAAGCTATGTCAATGTGATATCACCGAGAGGGCCCTGGGTATATCTCTCCGTCATCCGGATGGACAAATCTCACTCTTGATCCAGGAGCCTCAACTAACACTTTCCAAGTACCTAACGACACCTTTATAATCACCCTGTTACGGTGTGATCTTTGATGGAGTGGAAGTACTCTTCCGGTGAAACTGATTAACGTGATCTCATGGTCTAAGGACATGAGTTACTACGAATGTGATAGCAATATAAACTTGATGACCTGATCGTATTGCTACATCTACTGCGGGTGATTATTCATCATATCATTCTCCAATGATATGACCCTGTTATTAACAACATCCAATGTTCATGATCAGGAAACCTTGATCATCAGTTAATCAACAAGCTAGTATGAAGAGAGGCACTACTAGGAACCTTTTCTGTTTATAAATCATACATGTATTAATGTTTCCTCTTAATACAATTATAGCATGAAAAATAAACATTTATCATGAACATGGAATAAGATAATAACCACTTTATTATTGCCTCTCGGGCATATTCCTTTCAGTCTCCCACTTGCACTAGAGTCAATAATCTACTTTGAAAAACCTTGCGCATTCAACACCTATGGCACTTTGGTGTTGCATATACGCGTTTGATATTGGAAAACATAATCCCCATATCTTCCACTTTCAAGTATGTGTGTATTTGCATGTATTTGCATCTCTGTGCATCACTCATTATCTAATGAGATTGCATTGTATAAGTTTTGTGAGACCTTAGTTCCTTGGGGTTTAAAACATGTTGATATAATTGTCATACAATATATCTTCATAGTACTAGCCCATCGAACTACACCAAGTTCCTTTGCTGCTACCATAGCAGTCTTATACTTAGCCTTTCGTTGCAGTATTCATCACAATGTCCATAACTTTGGAACTCATCCAAATCCATCATGGAACTTTCTTCCATTATATTGTGTCATCTTAACTTATAGCCTAAATTGAGATAAATTTAGATTGTATCTTATGACGAAACTAGTATCAATGTAACACTTTACAATGAACTATTTGTATAGTGCCAATGTAACACCTTATAATGAACTATATGTATAATGTCAATGTAACACCTTATAATGAACTATCTTCCACTTCTATATACAAAATATATTCTTAGCTCTTCCAAAGATCATAACAATATCCTTACTATTGTCCAGTGATCATCTTATGAGTCATCTTGTATAAGCTCATAACATTTAGAGCATAGGACATATCTAGGTATGTACATATCACAGAATGATTGATTAAGATATTCATGTGATTTCACTCACCAAGTGTCAAAACACTTGAATCTCATTTATCAAGATATCATGTGATTTTACTCACCAAGTTTCAAAACACTTGAATCTTGATTCAACCTTATCCATGAGGCAAGAACCTTTCTTGTTGTTTTCATATTGAAATCATTCAATATTTCATCTATGTACATTTGGCATAACCATATTAGCATCTCAATCTATCCAAATAGACATTGATGCCTAATATTCTAGTTTTTCCTAAGTCTTTCATCCAAATTTATTTTCAATGAAATTCTTAACTTGTGTCAAATAAAAGATACATCTTTTCTAATCAACAATGTGTCTTATACACAATGTATTAGAAATACGTCTCAGCGCTCCCACTTAATTTCTTGCAAATGCAAGCATCTTCATCGTTTCTTATGAAATTAAACATTTTAACAATTTCATCACAGTGAAGATTCCAACTCCGCTATGCCTATTTCAACTATTAAAGTTTGCATGCCTTTTAGCATCCTTTGATTTAACAAAACCCTTCGGACAGTGTCACATACACGTCCTAGGCAACCATTCTATTATAAGAATGTTGTTTTGTTTGTTCAACTAGCATATAAAACAATTGACATATGTAGTGGTTGCTATACTAATCCGTCCAGACTAAATATCGCTACGAAAGATCGAATCTTGTCGTATTCAACTCTTTGAACATTTTCGCAAACTCTTTATCGATATGTTGGCTATTTCATAGATGTGAAACGTCCATGTATGTTTGTTTATAGATCCAAATACAACGGATAGGCTTCATGTCTTCCAGAGGGTCTTATAAGTTTAGTAACTTGGTTTCTCGTGTATGAAAATATCACGGATTTCATGGCTTCAAGCCATTTGACGGAGTTAGGTCCCATCATCGCTTATTTGCATGTAGTTGGTTCATCATTGTCAAACAAAAATGACTAATCTCAAATGTTACTATTTGATTGTTTATCTGACCTATTTGGTTCAATAGGAACTTAGATCTTCGTGACCACAACCTTTGAGGCACGTGAGCCATGAGAATTGTGGCCACCTACTGGACACTTTCCAGCGCCGTGCAACTCAGCACATATAGCTAAGGTTCAACCTTATCAAAGTTCTATTGTCCTCCCACTTAACTTTTCGCCAAAAATTCCTTCTCAGGAAACTTGATGTTCTAAGTGACAAACACTTTTGTCTTTAGTGCTATGGAGGAATACCCAACGGTTATTTGAAATAACCTACAAAGACATGCTCATCTAACTTTGGTTGTAAACTTTTTAATTATGCCTAGCATACGAAATGTCGTGGGAATGGCCACGGCAGTCACTACCAGGGATAGGGATTGAGTCAATGTAGGGAAAGAGCGAGTCGCCATCCGCGGATCGAGATTGGGAGCAAGACACATGGTTTACCCAGGTTCGCCCCCGTAGGGTAAAGACCTACTTCCTTCTTGCTTGTATTAATGGCGAATGAGTTACAATATGGGTGAACTCTGTGTATGGGCGGCGAGTCTCAAGGATGGCATAGCTAATAGCTCGTGAATACTATGGGAACCCTAGGGAGGCTTATATAGGGATGCCTCCCTAGGGTTTTACAGGATCTCAACCGAATCAGTAAGGGTTTTGGGAGTTTGACCTAATCCGACTGGGCTTAGCTACGGTCTTGGGACTCCGCGTCCAGTCGCCGGTCTTTATTGAAGCCTTCTTTCCAGTCACCGTCGATGTTGGCCTGCTCGACATTGTCTTGGGCCAGTCGCTTCCTACCTTCGCGGATACCCCTTTTGGCATATCCCCATTAGTAGTCCCCGAGTGCATCAGGGGTTCGGCACAGGAGTCAGCTTGGCAGTTAGAGTAGGCGAGTCCAGGTGGACGCCAGTCAAAATGGTGACGAACTCGTCCAAAGAAGGGAGAAGCCTTTATTCTTTAGTCGCAGCTTTAGCGAGCCATTCAAGTCTTCCCGCTTAGTCGATTGGAGTAAGCGAGTGGTCAATTTGACTGAAGTTTGGGATGTTTTAGTGTGGTTAAACTAGCCGTTAGTTATCTTTAAGGGTAACTTTGGCAAGATTACCGCGAGGCAACGACTAACTCCACTGCCGGTGGGCGACGTCTTCATATAAAGCATGAGACCTAGAGGCAATCAAACTTCATCCTCTCTCTTGTCCTCTCAGCCTACGCCTACCCCCGACTCAAATTTCCATTTCTCGTGATCTTGCATCCATGGCGCCTGTATGGGCCAAATCCAAGTGCAATGCTGCACTACTATAGCTCTTTGAGCATGCAGGTATCTTGATCAAAGGGTGCTGGCACGTTCCATCCACGAACGATAGCGAGCCGCGTACCCGCCCTAGAGAACTTATCTCCTTCATTAGCAATCTAGAACACGGCTTAGGATTCCCTACATCCATTTTCTTCATGCGATTTCTTCACTTCTACCGAATCAAACTCTCCGATCTGGGGCCGCACAACATCGACCAGTTGGCAGTTTTTATTGCCTTCTATGAATGCAACCTCGGGTGTCGCCCATACTTCCCTATATGGCTCGAGCTCTTTCATGGCGGGGCCAGTCGTGAAGGTAAAGGGGGCCCTCTGCTTGCGGCGGGCGGCCTCACCTTTCAGGTGAAGTCTGGCACCAAATTCTTCAAGCTGATGCAGCCGAAGAAAGCGGCGAGCGAATGGAAGAGGTTTTGGTTCTACGCCAAGTAAGTTACCCCAGCCGGATAAGTGGCAATCCCCGATTACTCCTCAGAGCTGAGCGTCCCGCGTTGTCTGTCGGTGAAGAAACTGCCCCAGGCACAAAGGGAAACCGTGGCAAGTATATTAACTCGGATGACCGAGCCGGAAGAATCAGGTTTGAAGAAGATCAACCTATTTAACTTTTGGCTCAAGAGGTGACTGGTTCTTCTAGAGAACCGAGCCCACTGGATGTACGATTATACCGGTCCATCCGTTTCTACTCGAACAAGCCAAGATTAGTGGGACATGGAGGATTACTCCGCGACTCTAAAGAAGATCACGGACGCGCCCTTCACCGACCTCCACGAAGGGCTTACTCCATTTAGGCCAAATAAAATACTAGCCCCCAAGGTAATCTTCTACCTCTTGGCCTTGCTTTAATTCTGATTCGCTATAGCAGAGCCTAGAAATTACTTTTGCCTTGGCAGACATTTTAGTCACCAGAAAATTGGCTGCCTCCAATTGATGAAGAGATGCCGGAAGAACTCCTTGATGATGGAGGAGATGAACCCTCCGAAGAGGAAGGAGAAGCCGAAGAAGCTGAAGAGGAACCTGAGCCATCATCGGCAAGTCAAAATACACGTGGCCAACTCCGTCGTGAAGTGGAGGCTAGTTAGAGTTTGGAGAAGTCCGGAGACGATCTAGACGTTATCGGAGATGAAAGTTCAAAGCGGGTCCCAACTCCGACCAAGGTCCATCCTCAGCCTAGTCCCGCGGAAGCGTCGCAGCCGCTCGTATTGGAGCCTGTTGGGCCAGCCCATGTTGGCACCGGGCTACGGGTCATCCTAGTCGCAAGGTGATTTTCTCCTTCTCCATGTAATTGTTTTGACTTACGCATGGTTGAAATACATTTATTCAATATTATACTGGTGCTTCTCTTTAGGGGCGGCGTAAATAAGGCCAAACGGGTGACCATGACAAAGGTACCCATGAATCGCAAGGACACCAAGGACGAGGACGTCATGGAGCAGGAGGAAATGGGGCTCGACGACCTTGTCCCTGGCACGAAGAAGTGGAAGTAGAGCAAATTTGTCACGGAAGTTGCAGAAGTCGCCGAGGCAGCCCGAACCGCCAGTCCCTCTAAGGGAAAAGTTTAGCTAGAGGAGGAAGACGACCCGATGAAGGAGGAACTGGCTGAAGGTGATGCAGTTGTAGAAGAATAAATGAAGGAGTTCGTTGCCAAGTCTTCGGCAAATCCGGCAACGTAGTCGCTAATAGTAGACGAGGTGATTGATGGGAACACCGATGTGATGGCACAATGAGATGGCGGCGTGCCATTGCCTATGGTGTTGATGGGGTCAACCGACCTGCATCGGCTAATAGGCGAAGCCCTCTAGGTATGTCCAGTCCCCGAGAGTTTAGTCATGAAATTTTAACGACTAGAGTCTTATACTTCAGTCTCCAGTCCCCGAGGATCTAGGATCTAGGGTGTAGAGACTAGAGACTTTGTTAATGTTTTGTCGTTGTTGTAGCGCGAGTCGATTGACCGGCTAGCGGATCTAGACCACATGGAACGATATTTAAATCTCTCGTTAGGCGGTGCGGCAACTCCAGAATGCTGATGGTGAGTTTGTTGTCATTGGTACCAGGTTAATGTGCTTATGATTTTGATGGTTGAGCGTCTCCTGCAGCTGGCCCTGCCTCGGTGATTTCTAAGGCCCGGTTTTTTTCATGCGGCCGAACTGGTGTCCACGAGGTCTTCAGCGACTGCGGCAAAGGAGAAGCTCAAGGAGCTGGCAACCGAGCTGCAGGCAACCAAGGTCGCTCTGGCTCGATTGGAAGAGGAGGCGAAGAGCGTTGCTTCCATGGCGGAAGCCGACCATAAGTCCTCTGCGTTGGAGATTGCCTATTTAAGGGCCCAACATTCTTCGTTGGAGAGTGTTGTTGTTGCTGATTGCCACAAGCTCCTAGGTGAGCTCATTTTTCTTGTTTTAGAACACGGACTGCGGGTCGTGAGTCCAGGGGCATCTGTTAATCTTACACCACTTTTTTGCCATTGCAGGTATCATTGGGTTCCATGGCCCAGCGGTTCAAGACCTTGGTGCCTAGGAGTGTGATGCGCTCAGATCACTGTAGAGCTTCGTTGGGAGACCCCAAGAGGAAGGTATGATGAGCATAGCAGCAAGTCTTCCCTCAGAAAGAAACCAAGGTTATCAAACCAGTAGGAGGAAGGAAATGACCCAAAGGTGTTGCTAGCAACTTGCAAACCTGCACAACACAAACTCAAGACTTTGCCCTAATGAACAGTGAGGTTGTCAATCTCACCGGTTTGCTGAAAACAAAGGATTAACTATATTGTGTGGAAGGTAATGGTGGTTTGCAGAAAGTAAACAGTAACAGTGGAAGATGTATCAATGGTAAAGATTGGACCGGGGGTCCATAGTTCACTAGAGGTGTTCTCCTTAAGATAAACAAACATGGCATGCTGGGTAAACAAATTACAGCGGGGCAATTGACAGGACAGAGCAAGGCATAACAATGTAATAATAGACATTCATGATCCTAAGAGATTTGATTGGGCAATACAACAAGATACATAGACCACTATCCAACTTCATCTATGACTAGTAATCCACCTTCAGGTTATCATCCGAACCCCCTCCAGTATTAAGTTGCAAGCAAGGGATAACTGCTTTAAGTAAAGTGTGTAAGGTAAACAATCCACTTGTTCCATGAACAAGAGACCGTTTTTTCTCCCTAGTAGCAACAGCACATCTACAACCATAGAGATTTCTTTCACTTCCCCAGATTAAACAGAGACATGAACCCACTATCGAGCATAAATACTCCCTCTTGGAGTCACTAGCATCTACTTGGCCATGATAGCTACTAGAAATGGAGAGCATGCAAGATCACAAACAACACAGACATGATAGAATCAATAAGATAGAAGCATTAATCAATCTGACATAGTAATCTCAATATCCATCGGATCCCCGCAAACACAACATGCATGATTACAAATAGATGATCTTGATCATGAATGGAGCTCACAAGATCTAAACATGGTAGGACAAAGAAGGAGAAACAACCATATAGCTACTACATGGACCCGTAGTCCAAGGTGGAACTACTCATGCTTCATACCGGAGGCTGGCATGATGATGAAGAAGGCCTCCAAGATGATCTCCCGTCTGGCAGGGTGCCGGGAAGAGCTTCAGATCCCCCGATCTAGGGACAATGGTGGCGGCGTCTACGGACTGTTTCGTGGAAGATTGATCGGGTATTTAGGGTTTTGGTATAGGGGGCTTCTTATAGGCGAAGAGGCGAGGTAGGGGGCATCGAGGGTGGCCGCACCCCCCCAGGCGCGGACTAGGCAAGGACGCGCGGCCAGGGGGTGTGGCCCCGTGGTGGATCCCCTTCGTCTCGTATTCTGGCTCCGTGTTCCCCATGGTAAAATATTGACTTTGCCTTTTGTCCCATCCAATTCCAATAATATTGATTTTCTGCCTTTTTTGGAACCAAAAGCAGAAGAAAACAGCGATTGGCACTGTGGCATCTTGTTAATAGGTTAGTCCCAGAAAACATATAAAAATACCTCAAAGTGTAGACAAAGAAAATCAAAGTAGATACTAAACAAGCATGGAACATCAAAAATTATAGATACGTTTACGACGTATCAAGCATCCCCAAGCTTAAATCCTACTCGTCCTCGAGTAGGTAAGTGATAAAAAGAATAATTTTTGAGGTGACATGCACAATCAAAATCAAGATCAAACCATTTGCAAGCATTGAAAGCTGGTATCAATGAACTCTAAACATGAGCATGGAAGAAGAAGTTCTAACAATAAGACAAAGTAACTATGCATGCAACATGAAAGGTTACAAACAAAGATCATGAATAATAATGCATTGAAAGACGTTTGTTTGTTTCACATATAGAAAACATAGCATAGTGGCATTCAGCTTGTCCCTCATGGATTAGCAAATAAATGCATAGGACACCTTCAAAGTTCATAAGAGTGACTAGATACAAATAGTCCATGAGCAAGCAATATCAACAATATGAATGTAACATCCCAGTATTTAGGAAATAATGAAGGGTAGATTTTGGAATAGGTATTGTTGCATGCATTCATTTGTGAAAATGCGGGTAAAATTTTTGCCAAATAAAAACCTTGAGTGATCAATGTTTCTTTCTTACTTTGAGAGTAGGTTTAGTCTTAAAGGAGGATTGCTATAAACTTTGACATGATCTTAAAGGAATGGTGTGTGCCTTAAAAATGAATTTGAATTTTAAATTTGAATATTTGAATAATAATTAAAATGATTTGGATATAAGATTTGAATTTTAAATTAATTAAGAGAAAAGTTTTATAACTTAAATCTTATTCAAAAGCAATATGGTATATGAACTTCATTTCTTATTCATAAACAAATTATAGTGAATACCTTACTGAAGTTATTCCAAACTTTACAATTCACACAAGGGAAAAGAATAAAATATTCTTTATCAATAAATATATAATCTTCTTTACAAATAAACCAAATAAATATTACAAGAATTATAAAAGGAAAATTACAAAAGATTAAGAAAAGTACATTTGTATATCTACTAACTATCCTATATCTAAAACTACACTAAATCTTCATCTTTATCTTTGTACCTGCAAGCAAAGATTAAATAGGAAACAAATAAGATTAGTGTTAGAATGTTTCTCTCAGATATGTCAGTGAGGTGCACTTGACAATCACATCATTGAGAAATGATAAAGGGGCAAGTTTCACCGATATGAAAGATTTCATCTTTCATAAATTCAAAGCCAGAATGCAAATGACAGCCAAAAGGGACCAATTCACCAGCCAGGGTAAAAGTAGTTTGGTAATGGTAAGTTCAAAAATTCTGAACCTATCCACATGTGCATAGCAGGCACACAAGTTGCACACACACAGCATGCAAAAGGGTGTGCTGTCGACCTCACAACCACAACTAGATATCACAAAACCACAGCACAACCGTGGAGGGGCACACTAGTGCATCATTCCACTACACAACACACCAGCACAGCCAGGGTGAACAGTAGTTAAACCAAGAACAACAACCAAACCAACCACCCAGATCAACCCAAACATCACCAGGATGGTGACATAAGGAGGGGAATAGATCTGGTGGATAGCAAGGTCAAGCCCAGGAGCTAGGAGGAGCAGGCAAGCTCAGGAGCCAGCAAAAGCAGATCAAGATCAAGATCATCATCAATATAATACACCAACATCAAATCTTGTGGTGAGTCTCATAAAACCATCACATGCTTTCATCAGAATATCTAAACAAAAGCATGTGTTGCTTTATGTAATGATCTCTCAATAAGCACCCAAGAGGGGTGAATCTACCCTAGAGATTTCAAGTATAAGGATAAGAAATCAAGCTCCACCACAAGCACCAAACCCTCAGACCAACATCACTGGGTTTAGTGTTATTTTTGCAACTTAGATCATTTTCATTAGATCTTACCAGATTAGGGCACATCTCTCAAAGAGAGAGTAGCACCTCTAAATCTATAAGATTCAAACAAACTATTGCCCAACTAACTAGGAATCACATCCTAGAGCCTCAGACCAACATCATAGGTAGGAAAGATAATAAAAGCTTCCATATCATCTTATCAGTTTTAATCACAAGAATAATCAAGCTAAGCCCAGAAATAAGACTCAATCACTTGTGTGCCAAATCATATTGGTATCACAAAGACAGGTTGTATATGAACTAAAACCAATCCTTGTTCAGAATCCACACATAAAAGGGACAACCAAATATATATCATTTTCCTGAAGCTAAGTGCCAGGAATCAACATTAAAATGAATCTATACATCCACAGAAAATCAATACATATAATGATTTAATTCAGTGTATCATCTCAAACAAACCCATATTATAATTGCAGTAAGCAACCACTGAGAGAAAACTACTGTCAGTATAAGTAATCTGATAGTAGAGTAAACTCTCAGACCAACAACATAATCCAATCAAGGATTTTATTGAAACAACTAGCATGGATCATGGTGGATTACCACTAGGACAAATCTGACAGGCAACTAGCATCATCAAAACTACTATCAATCCTTAACCACAGCAGGCAATCATTTCCCATGATCAACACTAGATCTAAAGCATCATAGATATAATCAGCAGGGGGTTATGAACTCTAATCCAGAGATGAACCCAATCAGCACATAATCACTCAACATGAGAAGCCACTAGCTACACACCAAAAATAATCCAGGCAGTAGCATGGACAAACACCATAGGGACCACTTACCCGAGGTCCTCGCTGATGAATCGAAGAGGAAGTAGAGGGGCCGACGAACCGTGGTGGCATAGGGAGCACCCAGAGGGGCGCTGCAACCTGCACCTGCCACGGCGGCGGTCGCAGCAGCGCACGAGACCAGCACACCACCGCAGGCGGGATCGCGGCGGCGGCGACAATAACTTTTCTGAACCCTAGGGTTCGGGAATGGGGTGGAACTGACCACGGGGAAGCCCTAGAGTCAAATCCAAGTGGATAGGACGAAAGAGCGTCGTTGACAACCCCAACCCGCACCACGGCGGTGGCCAGAACGGACGACTATGGCAAGAATCTACAGTGGTGGCATCGCCGGCCACGGGGGCGAGTCAGGGGAGGAGGAGATAAGGTCGAGGGAGATAGAGGAGGCATAGTGGGCTGGGTGGGCCAAAACCCTTCGGGGTAGTTATTTGACCCTGCCCTATTGGGCCACCTTGGCCCAATAAGCCCAAGGGGCCAGCCCAAGCTATTCAATAAATCTTTTGATCGATTAGAAAAGACCAAAATGCCCCTGACCTAAATAAAATTGTAGAAAATAAAATAAAAGTCAAAAAATTAGAAATAAAATATTTTTGGATTCACAATAATCCACTCTGTCCAAATAAAATAAGATATCAAATTTTGGACATTCAAATTTTAATAAGAATTTTGTAATTTAAATATTCCTTATGGAATTTTACAAAATTATTGAAAGATGATAAAAATAAATAAAAATCACTTTCATTATTTATTAATATTATAGTATTTTGAAAAATACTAACTAAATATTTAGTAATAAAATTAATGTATAATTAATAATTCCTAAAAGAATTATTAAATCAATAAAAGTCAAATAAAGGGAAATAAAATAAAATAACTCAATATATGTTATAAATATTAAAAAGAAATATTTATAAATCCTTTATTACTCAAAAAGGAAATTTTTGTGGTAAATGCATATAAATTTAAAAAAATGCATTACATTACTTGCATAATCATTTTGCTTCTTTAAATATTGTCCTTACCGGGCAATAATGATGTTTTTGTAGAACTAGAAGCTCAAGGTCCAGTGCAAGCATCGGACTTCACTACCTTATCATCACGAGGCAAGTTCATCAATTGCTCATGTCCTTTGAAGAGTCTTTATCAAAGTATTACAAATTGTGTGTTATCATATATGCTATAAAAGAAAGAAATTACTATTTTCATAAATAAATAAATCATAGATATCATCCTAAGTGGTGATATAATGGAGCAATAAAACTTAGGGTTCTATTTGCAACAATGATGAATAAGTAGGGACTTAACAACCCCTGACATCAGTGATTCTAGCGCCGTATATTACGCATTAGCCATGATATTTGGAATGGGACAGAGAAGTCAGCTGTATCTTCTTCCTCTCGCATGAAGCCGGATGTGCAGGTCATGGCTATTATCCTCGTAGCGTGCATAATAATTGGTAATTCATAGAGGATATGCAGCATATGGGTGGGTACCCTCAACGTCCCATGATAGTTCTGACATCTAACGGTTTGTACAAACCATTGCCGTAATTCATTATGTGGGCATGGTGTACACCAAGGAGGCATGCGGGGTCGCGAAGGGGGCAGTGATTAGCTTGGACCAACTACTAGGCCCCACATCATGGAATTGTGGACGGGAAAGTACGCCTAGTTGTGCAACAAGGAGTTGATCTCTCATGGGTAAAGTAACGCACCTTTGCAGAGTGTAAGAACTGTAACTTGTTACTCCCTGTTCCGGGAAGGAGCTACGAATGCGGCAGGAAAGGAACTCCATGAAAGTTCTGGTCAACCTGTGAAGGCTGATTGTCATAGTTTTTTTCGGAATAAAATCAACCTTTGAAGAAAGATTTACAAAAAACTGCATAGTGCCAAGGATTTATAATCCGAGGTGGTAGTTAGAACATCAAACTTCCCACCTTGCATATAATGAACTTGTTGGGTAACGCTGTTACTCATTCTTTCCTTTGATCCCTTGCTTAGACTCTGAGGATTTCGAAGACTTGCCAATGTATGCAGCCGAACGCCAAGAAGACGTGTTCTACGAGGAACCTGATCTATCTGGAGGAGTTAAAGGCGTGGACTACGAGATCCGCTACGGTGTCGATGAGAACGAGTCCACTTAAGTGTCTAGTTAGTAGTAACTAACGGAGCCGAGCAGCATGAACTCTATAGAATAAGTTGTTGATCCCCACTCCTAGTCGGAGTTGTTACTCTTAAATTTCCGCTGAACACTTTATATTTTGGTTTGTAAGTTGGATCTTTTGGAAGTCTTGAACTTCCGGTATTGTAATAATAATAATAATTTGTGTACTTTTGTAATATGGACCTGCAATGTTTCTGTTGTACCACTCTGAGGGATGTGATATTTCCGGAACGGTGTTCTGTGAATGTCATGTCAACGACTATAGTGTACTACACATGCAGTGGTATGCTGGGTCACCGCAGTTGGTATCAGAGCAAATTGCTTTGACCTTAGGTTGGAAACCTAGTAAAGGGTATTACCTGTAGGAAAGCTAGCAACGATAAAGAATTCTCTAAAAGTAATATAATGGGTATTCAAATGAGAATATTCCGTTATATATTTAGTGCGATAATTCTTTGTTATGATGCAATATGCCATTGGATACTAATCAAAATTATTTTTCTGATATACAAAGATATGGCACCAAAGTTTCCAAAACAGACTTTGGTAAGGAAAGTGGAGACTCTTGATGATTATCAAGGATCGTTTACAGACCAACTTCGTCAACTTTTAAAGCTCTTTAATTGTCCAACTAGAATTCCAGTGAACACTATCACTTACCTAGATGGCCGGATGTTATCCAAGTATCGTGTGAGTATCCAACTTCCAGAGAAGCTTGGATTATATCACGATCTACCCATAGGAGAAGGTAGGAGTCATTTAGCAGCCTATCATGTTGCTGTTGTAGAGGCAATAGCAAATATCCGGGAGCAGAAAACCAAGGAGCTAGAAGGTAGCACATTCTCTGTGATACCTCATGATTCTATAGCCCCGGAGCTTATACCGGATCATCTTACTTTGGTTAAGAAGCATCCTAAGTTAGCTTCCAAGTTTATGGATAGATACCGAACTCTCGTTGCATCTTTTATAAGACTCATCAAGTGATTGTTGAAGACAAAAATGATATGTTAGAGGATCTAACTGATCCGGAATGGAGGAAGCAGTTAGCATTCCAGTTGGATAAAGAAGCAGGTAGTAGTACAACACCTATCTTTAAGGATATACCGATAGATCTGGAATCTTTTATACCATATCCATACTCACCAAGACTTGAACCTACACATGATCCTACTATAGATATGTGGTATGCAGTACCACAGGGCTCAGAGGATGGTTCTGACTTAGAACTCCCTATTGAGAATTCAGATGGTTGGGGGATGGGATCATATAATGGATCTCATGAACACCAGATATCCATAGATGGTTCTAACAGAAATGTGGGACAATCCAGTGGGATGGGTGAAAGGATGAATCCTAATAACAGAAGTAGAAATACCATGTCAATAGATGATCAGGATGAGGAAGAAGATCCTGAGGAGAGAGTGTTTGAATCATCAACATCTTCTCAAAGCCCAGGGAATATACATTATCCAGTATTCAATTATCTTGTCCACGAGAGCACCTGGGGAGCAGCAGGATTTGCGTATCCTGTTGACAACTCTAGAGAATGTAGATCAGGTGATGCAGGCTGGAGATAATGTTGAATATGTTTCTGAAGACTTTTCAGCTGAGCTGGAGGGAGTCGATGCGCTCAGATTGAGTAATGACTCAAGTCCTGACACTTCAGATATAGAGTATGTTCCTTCTGGAAGGCCATATGTTCCACAAACTGTGCGACGAACAACACGTCATCACGGTTGGACATCAGGCATGTACGATGAGCGTAGTTACTATTAGAAAGACACAAGTAGTCAACAGTATCAAGCACTGTTTATTGTACTCTAAGGAATAAGGTAGTTAGATGGTTACGGTAGTTTGTGACTATACCTATATGGTATATGTTGTAAGAACCTTGTATCACTATGATAATATGTATAATATGTGAAATGCATATTTGGATTTTCCTTGGATCTTCATTGTGTGACTAGTTTTGTGTGTAAAGTCGAGCTCAGAACACATGTGCATGATGTAATTATGAGTATTCGTTTTATGTTGCAGGACTAGGGGGTCATGGATACAGGTGTAGAAATGGAAACTGAGCAGCAGCGGATGGAGCGTGAGGCCAAGGAAAAGGCCGATGCTGATACAACAAATCAAGGAGCATTACCACCACTAATGAGGTCGTTAATGGAGCAGAACTTTATGCAATGCATGCAAATGATGCAAGAGAACCAGAACAAGTTCATGGAGGAGTTGCTAGGGCGAGCAAATCAGAGGGCACCTAAAGGAGGAGGAGTGAGTTTATTTGATTTCCAGAATGCAAGACCGTTACCTTTTGCATCAGATCCTGAACCAATGGATGCAGAAGACTGGCTAGCAGATATAGAAAGGAAGCTAAAAACTGTGGGTTGCAATGATGAGGAAAAATTGAGGCATGCAACTCATCTGCTGACCGGACCTACAGCATCATGGTGGGAAAATCAGTTAGCCATGCAACAACCAGGAAGGGAGTTTACCTGGGAGGAGTTCAAGCAGAGATTCCATGAATATCATGTTCCGGAAAGTGTCATGGAGTTGAAGTGGAGAGAGTTTGAGGAGCTTCAACAAGGATATACTAGTGTCATGAAGTACATTCGGGAGTTTAGCCAACTATCTCGTTATGCTGAGGAGGATGTTAACACTGAAGAGAAGCAGAAGAAGCGTTTCCTGCGTGGATTAAATTTGTTTGTGAGGATGCATCTAAGGTTAGCCAATAAGCAAACTTATCAGCAGTTGTTAGATGCAGCCATTACTTTTGAAGATGACTATAAGAATGTCCAAGAGGATCGGAGAAAGAGAGCCAAGAAGGAAACTAAGAGAATTCAGGCAAGCAAACCAAAACCTAACCTAGAGTTCAAACCTCGGAATAGAAATTATGGCAACAACAACAATAACAATGGCAGTAGTGGAAATCAATCTAATCCGAGAAGGAATGTTATCTGTAACAACTGTGGAATTCTAGGGCATTTCCAGAGGGAGTGCAAAAAGCTTGTAGTGATCTGTTACGGTTGTGGCCAGAAGGGGCATATCAAGCCAGATTGTCCGAGAAAACCACCGGGAGGATGGCCTACCAAGGGAGAAGGACAAGCTAGTGGAGGAAATGGACAGCCCAATAAAGGGGGAAACAATGGCAAGAACAACAATGGCAAGAGAAACCAACCAACCGGAAAACTGAACTGTGCAACTCTCGAGGAGGTGGATAATTCGGAGCATGCAGTGATAGGTACGCTCAATATCCTTACCAATCCCGGCAAAGTTCTATTTGATACTGGTGCAACTACTTCATTCATTTCTGAAGAATTTTGTGATAAGTTCGGGATTAGAAGGGCAACGTTAGAAAGTCCTATGATCGTAATTACGGCAGGATGGAATGTGTGTTGGAGATATGCCCAAGAGGCAATAATAAAATGGTTATTATCATATCTTCATACTTATGATAAATGTTTACATACCATGCTATAACTGTATTAACCGGAAACATTAATACTTGTGTGATTTGTAAACATAAAAGAGTCCCTAGTAAAGCCTCTTGTTAAACTAGCTTGTTGGTTAATATATGATCATGGTTTCCTGATCATGAACATAGAGATGTTATTAACAACAGGGTCATATCATTAGGAGAATGATGTGATGGACATACTCCTATAGTTAAGCATAGCATAAAGATCAAGTCATTTAATATAGTTCATTTGCTATAAGCTTTCTAATACATAGTAACCTAATTCCTTCGACCATGAGATCATGCTTATCACCATCACCGGAAGGATGCTTTGATGACATCAAACACCACACCGTAACTGGGTGGCTATAAAGGTGGCATTGAGTGTTCGGAAAGTATGGGTTGAGACACATGGATCAAGAGTGGGATTTGTCCATCCATATGACGGATAGATATACTCTGGGCCCTCTCGGTGGAATGTCATCCAACTAGCTTGCAAGCATGTGACTGGCTCACAAGGGATCACATACCACGGGAACGAGAAAAGAGTACTTATCGGTAACGAGGATGAACTAGGTATGCAGAGATACCGATGATCAAAACCTCGGATAAGTAAACTATCATGAGACAAAGGGAAATTGGTATCGTATGTAAGTGGTTCATTTCGATCGCAAAGTAATCGTAGAAATATGTGGGAGCTATATGAATTTCCAGATTCCTCTATTGGTTATTGATCGGAGAAGTGTCTCGATCATGTCCGCATAATTCACGAACCGTAGGGAGACACACTTAAGGATTCGATGTTGTTGAGTAGTTATGGAATGATGAGTAAGAGACCGAATATTGTTCGGAGTCTCGGATGGGATCCAGGATATCACGAGGAGATCCGGAATGGTCCGGAGAATAAGATTCATATAAGGAAAGTCCTGTTTCGGGGTTGGAGAATGGTTCCGGAGTTTTCATCGGGAATGTTCTAGAAGGTTTCGGAATGTCCGGCACTCCGGAGGGGAAGGGTACATGAATGTGTCATATCAAGTTGGAATGATTGCATCATGTACTAGGTGTCATCGCTGAACAAAATAAAGGGTTTAATCAAATCCTAGTTTGAAAAGTCAAACGCCAATTTGAAAAGTCAAACGGCTATTTTGGAAGGTGGAGGGGAAGTAGGAAACCTACTTAAGGAGGAGTTCCTCCCCTCCACCGCCGGCCCACTTGGGATCCGAGTTGGGGAGGGACTCCCCTCCCCTGGCGCGCCTCCCTCCACCTATATAAGGAGGGGCAGGGCTGCCCCTCCAAGTACACAAGACCTCCACCTCTAAACCTAAACCCTAGCCGCCGCCCACCATAGCCGCCGCCTAGGGTTTCTCCCCTAGCCGACGACTTGGGCAGCTCCAAGCCCTAGTCGCTGGTTCTAGACCCTCCTCCTTGGTGCCTCTAAACCCTAGATCACCGAGGGATCTCTCATAGTCCACCATACTCGCTCCGGCTTAAGGCGAAGCCCTGCGAGATCTCCCCTCTACTTTCGGTACCACGCCGTCGTGCTGCCAGAATCGCGAGGAGAGTGCTACAACCTCCGCTGCCTGCTGGAACAAGGGAGAGGAAGGTATTCATCGAGTACCGAACGTGTGACCGACTGCGGAAGCGCTGCCGGAACGCAGCGCCGGAAGGATCGTCTACGCGATCTTGAGATCGGCAAGAGTACGACTACATCACCCACGAGAATCTGCTCTCGTTAACCGCTTTGGAATCTTCGAGGGTGAGTTCCTCTATCGACTCGTTGCTACAATCTAGTAGATAGATCTTGGCTTGTTTGTTTTCATGCAATAGAAATTTTTTGTTTTCCATGCTAGGAACCCCTACAGTGGTATCAGAGCCGTGTCTATATGTAGATCGGTTGCACGAGTAGAACACAATGGTCATTGTGGGCGTTGATGTTTTTGTTGTCGATTGCTTCTTGTGTACTTTGCATCTTGCGGGATGGTGGGATGAAGCGGCCCGGGCTAACCTTACATGACATCGTTCATGAGACTTGCTCCATGCTTGACATGCAACTTGTATTGCATAAGTGGCTTTGCGGGTGCCTGTTTCTCCCAACATAGTTAAGATTCAGTTTACAACGGGTGATTGACAATACTAGTATCAATGTTGTGGTTCATGTTCGTAAGTTAGAGCGACACTTATTGAAAGCCCCAAACCACGTAAAACATGCAAAGAAAATTAGAGGCGTCTAACTTTGTTTTGCAGGGGTGTGCTGTGATGTGATATGGCCATGATTGTGATTATATTTGATGTATGCAATGTTCCTTATTGTAAGTTGGCAACCGGCAGGAGCCATATGGTTGTCTTTAAATTCTGTTAAGACCCGCGTGTCTATTCAAAGTAGTTGTAATAGTTGAAGCTGGTGGACGACAACCATGAAGCAGCATCATTGACCTTGATGCAATGGCGGTGATGATGGAGATCATGTTCCTGCTTGAAGATGGAGATCGGAAGCACAAAGAAGAAAGGCCATATCATATCACATATTATGAATTGCATGTGATGTTAATCCTTTATGCATCTTGTATTGCTTAGTAGACGACGGTAGCATTATAAGATGATCCCTCATGCACATGAATTTCAAGTCATAAAGTGTTCACCCTTAGTTAGCACCGTTGCTAAAGCTTGCTGTTTCGAAGCACCACGTGATGATCGGGTGTGTTAGATTCTGCGAGTGTATACAACGTGAGCAAGCCAGATTTGCTCATGCGGAAGCTAAGGTTTGACCTTGACGAGCCTAGCATGTACAGACATGGTCTCGGAACACGGATCACCGAAAGGTAAAGCATGAGTCATCTAGTAGATATGATGAACATGTTGATTGTTCGCCATTGAAGCTACATCAACTCTCGTGATGATCGGTTTTGATGTGGTGGATTTGGTTCGTGTGATCACTAAAACAATGTGAGGGATATTATTTTGAGTGGGAGTTCAACGGCAATATAATTAAAAGTTGAACGCTATTTATCATAAACTAAAATCAAAGTGAATTTGCATAGTTGTTGTAGTCATTGGCATCCGTTTACCACCTTGCGCTTGTTTTAATTGAGATGATAGAACTATAAATTCTGGTTAGTTACTTTACGAACTGGTATCGTATTGTTTTGAAGTGTTAATCTAAAGTTTAAAAGTCCTATTGCAAACTTTCAGTAAGTTTCGGTTACTCCATGAAGTTTAATAATTGGTATTAAAACAAGAGTGACAATTCCAAGAGTTAGTGTATGAGTATCATGTTTGTCTCCATGATTCTTGATATTCAAAGGATTGTCTTAATATCAAGGTTATCTAGGATCTGAAGGAGTTGTTTCAGAAACCATGATGTGTGGAAGATATTGTGATATCTGAAACGAAGTTTTGGTTACAACATGATAGAGTATAATATGGCAAAAGTCATGTTCTCATATTTGATGAGAATTTGCAAAAGGTTGGAGACACTAGTTGTCCTAATCCTCCAAAAGGTTTTGGAGAGCAACATTATACTCGTGATTCATCTTTATAAGCTAAAAGTAGCTTGATCATGAATAATTCCATGATAAGGGTGAATATTTGATGTAGGTAAAATATTTACCACACCAAGAGATTACTAAAGAATGGAATTTGAAAGCACACCAAACATTTGATGATGGTGATCTACTTCAAAGTGCAAGTCCAAAGACATTTTTATTTAATTATACACGCTTTGGACTATGTGTCATATGTATGACTCCACTATTGATGTTGATAGATTCTTTCAAACAGAAAAGGAAATACTGAAAGAGAATTTCATAAATATATGGCAGAAAAGAAAAGACTAGAATTGTTCAGTTTAAGTATATAGATGATATACATGTTATGGCTATATTATTTGCTTATTAAACAATGTGGTTCTTAAGTATTTGATACTGAATTTGTTGGTGTGAATCGTCATACAAAATAACACAATTCATGAATTACAATGGCCTAAGTAACTAGCAAAAGAATATGTGATGATGTTCATCGAGAACAAATAAAGGGTTATTGTGTTGCTCGTTAAGCATCAAAGCATGCCTTCAAGATTTGTTTTATCAGGTATTATAAGAACAAAAGGGTTGTTCAAATGATTGCCGTAATCCATAAAAGATGGATGATTCACAAATCTCATTGGAGAAATCACATCCATAAAACTAGTGCTAAAAATGTCGAAAGACAAATTGATTGAAAGATCACTTGGGAAGTGACATCGCCGTTTAAATTATATTGGAAAGAAAACATGAAGAAACTCCATGTGGATGGAATTTTGGAGTCCTTTTGATTTTTGATCAAATGACGCTTGTGAAACTTTCCTAGAGATAATTAAAACTTCGTTCATAGGCCAAATGGGAACGAATGACTAACTTATTGGAACTTGTACATATTGTTGTATGAAGTCCATTATGTGTAGTCAAGAGCGATGGATTTCAACTTCATATGTTTTCTCCGAAATTTTGAGTGAATATATGAATATTTACTTAATAAGGATGAAGTATGAAACATTTGAAAAGTTCAAAGACTTTCAAGATGAAGTACAAAATCATTGTAACAAGAATATAAATAGTTTATGATAAAGATCACCTAAGATTTAAGGAATCATTCCGTGGATTTGCATTTCCCGAAACACCATAAGAATATGGAGCGTTCGAGATATGTAATTAAACCTTGTTTGACATGGTAAGATCGAAGGTGTAATTCATAAAACTGCCATTATATTTTAAAGATTAAAAGCTTTAGAGACTACCGTTTTTCCACTAAAAAGAGCTCCATCATAATCCGTTGAAATGACACCATATAAAGTTATGGTTTGGGATAAAACCCAAGTTGTCCTTTCTTAAACATTGGTATGCTATGCATAAGAAAGATGTTTGCAACCAAAGTCGGATGAACCTGTCTTTGTATGTTATTTCGAATAACTGTTAAGTAATCCTCCATAATATCAGAGACAAAAGTGTTTGTCACTTAGAACGTCAAGTTTCTTTAAGAAGGAATTTTTCGTGAAAAGATAAGTGGGAGGACAATAGAACTTTGATAAGGTTAAAAGAACCTTAGCTATATGTGCAAAGTTGCGCAGAGCCGAAAAGTGTTCCGGAGGCAGCAACAATGCTCATGGCTCACGTGCCTCAAAGGTTGTGGTTACGGAGTTCAAAGTTTCTATTGAACCAAGTAGGTCGAGTAAACAATCAAATACCAAGATTTGAGGGTTGAATCATTATTTAAGAATAATGAACGGACTGCATGCAAAGAAGCAATGATGGGCCCTGACTCTGTAAAATGGCTTGAAGCCATAAAATCCATGATAGTTCCATACACGAGAAATCAAGTTTTGAACTTGAAGGACCCTCGAGAAAGGTGTAAGACCTTACAGTTGTGTTTGGATCTATAAAGAAATAGACATGGATGTTTCACATCTATGAAATAGTCGACATGTTGGGAAAGAGTTCACAACAATGTTCAAAGGTTGACTATGACAAGATTTGATCTTTCATAGCGATATTTAGTCTAGACGGATTAATATAGTAACCACTACATATAATTTTGTTATGTGATAGTTGAATAAACAAAACAAGTTCTTCTAATAGAATTGTTACCTAGGACATGTGAATAACGCGGTCCATAGGGTTTTGTTAATTCAAAGGATGCTAAAAGCATATGCAAACTTCAATGGTTGAAGTAAGCATCGCGGAGTTGGAATCTTCACTGTGATGAAACTGTTAAAAGAGTTTAATTTCACCGGAGACGATGAAGATGCTTGCACTTGCAAGAAATTAAGTGGGAGCACTAAGACATATTTATAATACATTATGTAGAAGACATATTGTTGATTGGAAGTGATGTATCTTTTATTAACACAGGATAAGAATTTCATCTCGATGAAAGACTTAGGCAAAACCCAAATGTTTGGCATCAATAGACGCCAATATGGTTGTGCCAGAAGTACATAG
This sequence comes from Avena sativa, assembly GCA_916181665.1. Lineage (NCBI taxonomy): Eukaryota > Viridiplantae > Streptophyta > Magnoliopsida > Poales > Poaceae > Avena > Avena sativa. The sequence continues at coordinate 132,313,486 of OV702298.1, forward strand.
ATGAGACATTGAATGAGTTCAATATAGAAACTACAAGAAAGGTTCTTGTCGCACAGAAAGGATTGAATGAGTTCAATATCAATGATGTATTCAAGTGTATTGACACTTGGTAAGTGAAACAAAGATTCAAGTATAGATTGATACTTGATGTATGAAATCACAAAGAGTATTTATATCAATCATACTGTGATATGTACAAATCCAGATATGTCCTATGCTCTAAATGTTATGAGCATATACCAGAATGATTCATAAGATGATCATTGGACAATAGTAAGGATATTCTTATGATCTTTTGGAAGAACTAAGAGTATATTATTTGTAGAAGTGACAAATAGATGGTTAGTTCATTGTAAAAGTACTACATTGATACTAGTTTTGTCACAAAGTACAAATTAAGGTTATCTCAATCTAAACTAAGGGTGGCACAATATAATGGAAAGTAAGTTCCATAATGGATTTGGATGAGTTCCAAAGTTAAGACATTGTGACAGATACTACAACAAAAGGCTAAGTATATGACTGCTACTATAGCAGCTAAAGAGGGCATTTGTGTCTAGTAGTTTGTTATCAAACTGGGTGTAGTTCATAGCGGGATAATACTATGAAGATATATTGTATGACAATATTATCAACATGTTTTAACCCCAAAGAACTAAAGGTCTCACCAAAGGACCAAATTTATACAAAGCCATCTCATTAGAGAATGAGTGATGCGTAGAGACACAAAGACATGCAATTACACACGGACCTGAAAGTGTCGGATCCGGAGATCAGTTGACCACTAGCAATCGTGTAAATACAAAACTGGAAAGCCATAGGTGTTGAATACACAAAGGTTTGAAACTAGATTATTGACTCTAGTGCAAGTGGGAGACTGTTGGAGATATGCCCAAGAGGCAATAATAAAATGGTTATTATCATATCTTCATACTTATGATAAATGTTTACATACCATGCTATAATTGTATTAACCGGAAACATTAATACTTGTGTGATTTGTAAACATAAAAGAGTCCCTAGTAAAGCCTCTTGTTAAACTAGCTTGTTGGTTAATATATGATCATGGTTTCCTGATCATGAACATAGAGATGTTATTAACAACAGGGTCATATCATTAGGAGAATGATGTGATGGACATACTCCTATAGTTAAGCATAGCATAAATATCAAGTCATTTAATATAGTTCATTTGCTATAAGCTTTCTAATACATAGTAACATAATTCCTTCGACCATGAGATCATGCTTATCACCATCACCAAAAGGATGCTTTGCTGACATCAAACACCACACCGTAACTGGATGGCTATAAAGGTGGCATTGAGTGTTCGGAAAGTATGGGTTGAGACACATGGATCAAGAGTGGGATTTGTCCATCCATATGACGGATAGATATACTCTGGGCCCTCTCGGTAGAATGTCATCCAATTAGCTTGCAAGCATGTGACTGGCTCACAAGGGATCACATACCACGGGAACGAGAAAAGAGTACTTAACGGTAACGAGGATGAACTAGGTATGCAGAGATACCGACGATCAAAACCTCGGATAAGTAAACTATCGTGAGACAAAGGGAAATTGGTATTGTATGTAAGTGGTTCATTTCGATCGCAAAGTAATCGTAGAAATATGTGGGAGCCATATGAATTTCCAGATTCCTCTATTGGTTAATGATCGGAGAAGTGTCTAGATCATGTTCGCATAATTCACGAACCGTAGGGAGACACACTTAAGGATTCAATGTTGTTGAGTAGTTATGGAATGATGAGTAAGAGACCGAATGTTGTTCGGAGTCTCAGATGGGATCCAGGATATCACGAGGAGATCCGGAATTATCACATCCCAAAATTCTCCTAATTTTGGAATGTGAAATAAATAAATAAGTTTGATTGATTGTTTGATTATGTTCAAAATTCTCAAAGATAAGAAACTTTTTGAATAGAAAATCCTCTCGACCTTGAATTCCAAATCTTATACTCTTTTGTTAAGACCTAAGTAGCCATATAGGCAAAAGGGCATGGATTGATTATGGATTGTGGAATTTGTGTGCAAGATTTCAAAATGAAACTCATGAAGCATTCATAAGCATTTCATCCATGCAAAGTTCTCACAAACTGAGTCCAAATCCTGGTATCTAAATCCTATAGTTGATTCGCCCAAATATTCCTAAGGGTAACTAAATTGACTTTTTAAAACCCACTATTGCTAAGACAGCTATTATTGCTAAATTATAGCTTAAAAGGATCCAATTAATATTAAAAAAAATTATAAACAAAATTGAGCTCATTTGGAGCTAGTATGAAAAAGTTGTGGAACAAATACAAACACATAAATATATAAATAAAATGAAATATACCAGGATTTATAAATCCACTACTTCCAAACTAGTAAAAAGATTACAAATTTGATCCTATAATGATCTATTCGATTTTAGAAAAATTTAAAACAAGAATCATGTCATTTGGAGTTCGTATGCAAAAAAATATGAGGGAAAAAAACGGGCCGGCCCACCCGGTCCGGCCGGACCGAGCCAGCCGGGCAGGCCACTCGTACGGGATCGATCGGTTTGCTCCAAAAAGCGTGCAAAATCTGTTTTGTTAAACCTATCTCTACTCAAACTGCTATAACTTTATATCTACATATCCGAATCGACTTCCGTTTGTTTCTACTTGTTCTCTACTCCAAGGCCTATCTCTAAACCATCCTAAACCTCCATATAAACTCGTGGAGCCACGGCTGTACGAGTTTCTATTCTCGAAATCCCGAATCTACATATGCCCGAATCTTATTTCGCTTTTTAACCCATCTAGACTTCGTCGTTTGCCTTCGGTCAAAAACGAAAGTTGTAGGAATCGTTGAAATATTTCAATCCTGACAAACCTCACCTCTTTTCATCCACCACAGCCGGAGAATTTCATATCGCAATATTTCAGATCTTACGGTGTAAATCCAAGATCTACTCGCGCTCGTTTCTTCAAATCCAAATTCCTTTGGTGAGAAGGTAGGAATAATGATTCCCCACAACTTTCATGTTCTGAGTTTTTCAATTTGACCTACGGATTTGTCTCTCTAACACAGATCTATTTCTTGTCTATTTTGAGCCAAAATCGGGTCAATCTCTTCTTCTAGCCACCGGATCCTATCCAGACGGTCGAGATCCAATCAAACCGGTGCGTGCCATGTCGTCATCCCGGTCATCTTCATCATCAACACCACATCAACATAAGGTCAACATCTAGTCCCAGTCAGCATGCAAAGTCAACCTGTCCAGTCAGCGGAATATTCCCTGGAATATTTCGTTCGAATTTAAAATTGCATATTATAGATCTAAGTTGTAAAATTCATTAGAAATTCATACCACGTCTAAAAATTGCGTATAATATATCAAATCGAAGATAATTTCACGTAGAATCATCTTATCAGAATAGATCCAACTTGTACCATACCTGGTTACTGCAGTAATTTGATTAGTTTTAATGGTCTTTCAGGTTAATAAATTCATCAGAAATTATCTGTAACTCCGAAAAATATGAATAATATATCAAATTGAAGCTACTGTAATGTACTTTAAGAATATCTGGTTGGATCTAGCCTTTGCAGATTATTTAACCCGTAGCAATTTAATTAGTTTTAATGGCTTTATAAATCATTAAATTCATAGTAAATTAATTGCTTGTCACAAAAATATAAATAATATACCAATAGAAAGCTGGTTCCATGTAGATCATCAATCTTCAAATGGTTCAGTAAAGTACTATAAGGTTTCGCAGCAATTAAATAAATGGTTTAATGGCTTATTTAGAGTAATAAATTCATAAGAAAATAAATACTATTCAGAAAATTACAAATAATATGTCCCTGAAATCACAATTCCGTGGAGATTACAGATATAATTTTAGTTTGATTTTTAGGCAACAGAAACTGTATGAATCATTTAAAACCCATTAAACACTATTTAAATCGTATAAAAAAGATCTATAACTCCGATTAGGGTGAATCCAACGCCCACTGGTTCGTATTAACGTCCTCTATCCAGTAAACCCAAGAAACAAATTTAATTCTACAGTTAGAACACGCGTTACAATAGAACTATCAAAACCCTTATATTGGCAAGTAATCATTAATAACAAGTACCCTATTGCATTAAATGAACTCATACATGCATCATATGATATATTAATGTTCATAAAACTAATTATAACCATTGTGTCATGTTAAATCATCATGCATGTTTTCGATCATCCTTGTTGTGTTTGCTATGTTTGCAATTGTTTTGATTGGAACTACTTTGTCCTCGTATTAGATTGTTCGGAGAGTGCGATTGCTGCGGAGAAATACAATCAACACCCATATTATCAACATAAGGCAAGTTACACCACTTGTTCATAATTTTGTCCCAGTTTTGATTCTATGCATGTGATCTTCAAAATTCTGTAGTATGCATGTGTAGGATGTTCTAGTAGATTTTCCCCTTAGTATTATTTTGCAAGTGCGATGATTTTGTAGTATGCCATGAGTAACTCTATACTTAGGATTTCCCATCCTAATAGGTTACCCCTGTTTTTGCTAAGTATTGCTTGCTATGCTATATATACAAAGTACCGTTGGGGGGTTCGAAAGACAATGAATTTTTCTAAGTATAAAGTCTCTCTTGAGCAAACTTTTCTTCTCAAATCCACTTCAAAATAAAACTAAGTTTTCTTCTAGACGGAATGGTTGTCGGGTCAACGAGTGAGATTTTGGTGGAGGACGGCCGCCCAGGAATCAAAGAAGTCTGCCATGTTTCAGAATTCAGAAGCTTCCAGTGCACCACAATACATTATGGGCTCTGTCTTGGCCTAGTACTTAGTGGGAAACCTCACCTGGGTACCAACATTTGGAGGTTCTTGGAACGGTTGGATCCGGAAGGTAGAGGGGCTACTAAGGGAAAGCCTCGCCATGGTCTTGTTTGTAAAAGTACTTGATCGTGGATTATGGGTAAAGTGCACAAACTCTCGAGAGTATTGCAATCTGATCGATCAGCCATGTTCACGGTAACAGAACAACAATGAGCGTCTGAAGGATGGAGCCTCTGAAGGATCCTCCTCTCTCTTTTCTAAAACAAAGTTTTGAAACCCCATGGCGTGCGTAATATCGCTAATGGGTGGGAATTTGGGAACTTGGTGTGTAATATCCAAGTGACGCTTGGTGCGTAATATCCAAGTGTTTGGTTGTTTGGACACTTGGTGCGTAATATCCTCGTGTGCCACTCGACCTTATTTTATCTAAGCAAATGTTTACAAAGTAGGACAGTCCTCTCTTCTTCTCTCTACTTAAGAAAACTAGCTTTGAGCAAATGAACTCTACAGCCTATACCAGCCTTGCATGTAGAGATAGTCTTTTCTCTCCTTGGTGTAATTTGCCAATACATTCAAAGTATTGACCCAACTTGTTGGCTGCACGTTTCATGTGCAGAATTTCGGAGATCGTTGAAAGGTGCGCTAGGATCGTGGGTCTTCACTCAACCTGCCTGTGGCATTGATGGGACTCCAAGTTGTATTTATATCGCTTCTGTTGTAATAATGTAAACTCTGGATTACTCGATTCATGTAATAAAGACTTGTGTTTTACATGATATTTCATCGACTGTGAGTGCTAGCTATTGATCCAGGGACTAGCATGTTATTCACAGGGACTTAGGATCTTACTTGATCCGAGGCCACTACAGATGGTATCAGAGCATAAGTTGACTGTAGATCATGACCCTAGACATGGAAAAACCTTAGGACAAATATTTTCTAAGTTATTTCAGAAAACTCTCATACTTCTCATCATCTACCTTGGGGTTTTAAAATTTCTTAAGTCTCTTCTTTTCAACATTAGAAAATGACCACTACACACTTCAAGAAGAAACTTTTCCCAAGGTTACCTTTTCAAAGAAGATCATCTCAATGTTTCGATTAAGTTGGTACTTGAAGACCTCCATGAAAGATGTTCCAAGACTGAAGCTACGAGATTAAAGACTTCAAAGGCCTTAAGTCAATGTTATTAACTAAAGAACTCGAAAGATTGAAGATTATGAAGAACATGAAGACTATCAAGAGCACGAATACTTTTGGAGACTCGAAGCCTCGAAGATTCCAAGTGACCTATTAGGAACCAAACCCGAATAAGATTTCGCTAAATATAGATACGACAAATTGTTTGCTATCTTGTATGGTTTATTACCATATCTAATGAAAACCTATTTTCTAAACAAGATTTCTTGTGTGGGTTATTCTTCTTCTTTCCATACTCCATTCGTTCCTACTCTAAACCTTGGTCAACTCGACGGATGGACCATATCAATAAGGAGGACAAGGAACTCAACTCCACCAAGCGTAAGAGCCACGTCGATGCAAAGAAGTGGATGCTCCAGATTGAAGAAAGAATGAAGGATGCCAACATTGAAGTCAACAGAATGCTTCATTATGCCACCCAATTCCTAAAGGACGACGCTCCAACTTGGTGGGAGATGCAACACACCATTGATGATCATCAAGGGGTGATATCTTAGGAAGAATTTAAAGTGGTTCTACTTCAATCTCGTCTCGTATACCAAAAATCCAAGAAGTTGAAGTCCCGAAACATTTAGCTTGCACGATCTATGGAGAAATAGGGCATATCACCAAGGAGCATCATGATCAGCGCCCCTACTGTGAAGGAAGGCACCCATCAGAAGAATGTCCCACCTCTCAAGTTACATTCTTCCTGTGCGAAGGGACCAATCACAACCCCGCTCAATGCACCTCTACCCGATGGTACATCAACTGAATCAACAAGTCAGAGACGGAATGCGCCAAGACCTCATGAAGCTTCGCGAGGACACGACAAATACAAGGGATGGATTCAAGACTCTAGACACCGCACCCAAAGTCATCACTTCGCAATACTCGACATATGAAAGGAATGCCCATTTTCCCCAAACTGGCTCAAGGAAACGATCAAGGCTTCCAAATGTTGAGGTAGAGCATGAAGAACCACAAGACGGGATGTCCTTGCCAAAAAGGAGGAAGGATCTAAGCAAAAGTCCTATGCTTCCAGTGTCACAATCCTGGGCATTATGCTGATAATTGTCCAAAACATGTGAATGTAGCTGGAAAGGATAAAAACGACGATGGTAATAGCAATAGAAGACCTCTATTAGGAGAACTATCATATTTTATACTTATTAGATGTTCTTATAATTCTTGTCTATCTTTTCTATAACCTCTTCTTGTTCTAATTTGTGGTTGTCCATTCTTATGATACCTATATGAGAGTTAGCTAAGTAAAAGAACAAATAGTATGACATAAATAAACATCTCATTAAGTTTGGTTAGGTCTGGACCACCATATTTTATCTCTTTAGGAGATCATCGCTATCGTGTTAGCATATTGTTTTTACCAACTTATGTGGTATGACAATATAGGTTACTTGCTTGTTTGTACTGAACCATATCGTGTGATGCCTTGTTTAGGATCTGCTGTTTTGAAACTCTAAAGTTGCTGGAGTTTTCGTGTGGTTTTTCAAATTATTTTAATGATGTGAATTGATTGAAATTTGTGGGATTACTGCTGCAGTTTTCTGCCTGACCTGTTGTGCCGCGCGATTTTTCATATTTTATTGATAACTCAGATAAATCTCAAACAAATAGGATCTGGAGCGTAATTACCTGTAGTATATGCACAAAAATTGGCTAAAATTCCTGATGAGTTTAGTTCTGTCAGAAAAAATCGTGAATCTTGTTGTACCGTTTTGACAGATTTTGTTTGTTGCTTATATGTTGCTATGTTGTACTCTAGTATTGTTCCCAATGCTTTCAAACTATTTTGTGGTTATATACTGCTATATTTAGACCCCTGTAATGTTATTATACAAGTGTTTGATTGTGTGTTGATCGCTTATGATTGTTTGCTTGTTTGTGGCATTGAATGCTTCATATATTTATGGGTAGGATTATTTTCTTAGTCGTTTCTTTCCTATAGAATCTATCCTTCCCTATCTTGAACCCTGGGAGATATAATGATGTGTTAAGTGGAAGGTTTGACCACACAATGCATTTAGGAAAGAGAATGCTTCACCTAATGGAAAAAGGATGTGGAAGTATGAAGTGTTGCACATGATGTTATGTAGTAGATTACCCAACCTGAAAGTTGAAATATCGATAGCTTAGTTTTAGTAGTAACTTTGTTGATTGAATACATGGTAGTATACATAGAGCATTAGTTCGTGCCCATGGAAACATTCTTCAAGGAAAATAAGAATGCCCGAGTGATAGAAAAACGTGATTCACCTATCCTCATACAGGGTAATGATTTGGGTGCAGGATGGATTGATCACCATTCCTACTACTCTTATTATTCGCTCTTGTACCGTTGGCTTTGCGAATCTTGAGTGTCTTTCAGCCTTAGCAGAGAGCCGGCGTTGAGCCTAAACCTTAGATTGGTAGATTGTTCCACCTCTACAAAAGCATTCATTGCTAAGCGTAGGAATATACGGTAAGGATGAATCCCAACCGTGAATTATGGGAACCGTGAAGTAAACGTTCCCTATTTGCCCACCATGAGAGTTTTGCTAGTTTAAGGAGTGCTATCTCGGAAACTATCAATCATGATGTTTAGAATGTGCTAGAGACATTGTGCCAATAAAAGTCTAAAGGAGAACCAATCTGAGCTAAGTGAATCCTCGAGAAGTGACCTAGTCAATTTTCTTTTAAGGGTGGTAGCATCCTAATGGATCCCGAACCTTTCTTTCTTTCTAGCCTTCCCAAATCTCGGGACGAGATTTCTTTTAAGGGTGGTAGTCTGTCACATCCCAAAATTCTCCTAATTTTGGAATGTGAAATAAATAAATAAGTTTGATTGATTGTTTGATTATGTTCAAAATTCTCAAAGATAAGAAACTTTTTGAATAGAAAATCCTCTCGACCTTGAATTCAAAATCTTATACTCTTTTGTTAAGACCTAAGTAGCCATATAGGCAAAAGGGCATGGATTGATTATGGATTGTGGAATTGGTGTGCAAGATTTCAAAATGAAACTCATGAAGCATTCATAAGCATTTCATCCATGCAAAGTTCTCACAAACTGAATCCAAATCCTGGTATCTAAATCCTATAGTTGATTCGCCCAAATATTCCTAAGGGTAACTAAATTGACTTTTTAAAACCCACTATTGCTAAGACAGCGATTATTGCTAAATTATAGCTTAAAAGGATCCAATTAATATTACAAAATTTTAGAAACAAAATTGAGCTCATTTGGAGCTAGTATGAAAAAGTTATGGAACAAACAAACACATAAATATATAAATAAAATGAAATATACAAGGATTTATAAATCCACTACTTCCAAACTAGTAAAAAGATTACAAATTTGATCCTATAATGATCTATTCGATTTTAGAAAAAATTAGAAACAAGAATCATGTCATTTGGAGTTCGTATGCAAAAAATATGAGGGAAAAAAACGGGCCGGCCCACCCGGTCCGACCGGACCGAGCCAGCCGGGCAGGCCACTCGTACGGGATCGATCGGTTTGCTCCAAAAAGCGTACAAAATCTGTTTTGTTAAACCTATCTCTACTCAAACTGCTATAACTTTTTATCTATAACTCCGAATCGACTTCCGTTTGTTTCTACTTGTTCTCTACTCCAAGGCCTATCTCTAAACCATCCTAAACCTCCATATAAACTCGTGGAGTCACGGCTGTACGAGTTTATATTCTCGAAATCCCGAATCTACATATGCCCGAATCTTATTTCGCTTTTTAACCCATCTAGACTTCGTCGTTTGCCTTCGGTCAAAAAACGAAAGTTGTAGGAATCGTCGAAATCTTTCAATCCCGACAAACCTCACCTCTTTTCATCCACCCCAGCCGGAGAATTTCGTATCGCAATATTTCAGATCTTACGGTGTAAATCCAAGATCTACTCGTGCTCGTTTCTTCAAATCCAAATTCCTTTGGTGAGAAGGTAGGAATAATGATTCCCCACAACTTTCATGTTCTGAGTTTTTCAATTTGACCTACGGATTTGTCTCTCTAACACAGATCTATTTCTTGTCTATTTTGAGCCAAAATCGGGTCAATCTCTTCTTCTAGCCACCGGATCCTATCCAGACGGTCGAGATCCAATCAAACCGGTGCGTGCCATGTCGTCATCCCGGTCATCTTCATCATCAACACCACATCAACGTAAGGTCAACATCTAGTCCCAGTCAGCATGCAAAGTCAACCTGTCCAGTCAGCGGAATATTCCCTGGAATATTCCGTTCGAATTTAAAATTGCATATTATAGATCTAAGTTGTAAAATTCATTAGAAATTCATACCACGTCCAAAAATTGCGTATAATATATCAAATAGAAGATAATTTCACGTAGAATCATCTTATCAGAATAGATCCAACTTTTACCGTACCTGGTTACTGCAGTAATTTAATTAGTTTTAATGGTCTTTCAGGTTCATAAATTCATAAGAAATTATATGTAACTCCGAAAAATATGAATAATATATCAAATTGAAGCTACTGTAATGTACTTTAAGAATATCTGGTTGGATATAGCCTTTGCAGATTATTTAACCCGTAGCAATTTAATTAGTTTTAATGGCTTTATAAATCATTAAATTCATAGTAAATTAATTGCTTGTCACAAAAATATAAATAATATACCATAGAAAGCTGGTTCCATGTAGATCATCAATCTGCAAATGGTTCAGTAAAATACTATAAGGTTTCTCAGCAATTAAATAAATGGTTTAATGGCTTATTTGGAGTAATAAATTCATAAGAAAATAAATACTATTCAGAAAATTACAAATAATATGTCCCTGAAATCACAATTCCGTGGAGATTACAGATATAATTTTAGTTTGATTTTTAGGCAACAGAAACTGTATGAATCATTTAAAACCCATTAAACACTATTTAAATCATATAAAAAGATCTATAACTCTGATTAGGGTGAATCCAACGCCTACTGGTTCGTATTAACGTCCTCTATCCAGTAAACCCAAGAAACAAATTTAATTCTATAGTTAGAACAAGTGTTACAACAGAACTATCAAAACCCTTATATTGGCAAGTAATCATTAAAAACAAGTACCCTATTGCATTAAATGAACTCATACATGCATCATATGATATAATAATGTCCATCAAACTAATTATAACCATTGTGTCATGTTAAATCATCATGCATGTTTTCGATCATCCTTGTTGTGTTTGCTATGTTTGCAATTGTTTTGATTGGAACTACCTTGTCCTCGTATTAGATTGTTCGTAGAGTGCGATTGCTACGGAGAAATACAATCAACACCCATATTATCAACATAAGGCAAGTTACACCACTTGTTCATAATTTTGTCCCAGTTTTGATTCTATGCATGTGATCTTCAAAATTCTGTAGTATGCATGTGTAGGATGTTCTAGTAGATTTTCCCCTTAGTATTATTTTGCAAGTGCGATGATTTTGTAGTATGCCATGAGTAACTCTATACTTAGGATTTCCCATCCTAATAGGTTACCCCTGTTTTTGCTAAGTATTGCTTGCTATGCTATATATACAAAGTACCGTTGGGGGGTTCGAAAGACCATGAATTTTTCTAAGTATAAAGGCTCTCTTGAGCAAACTTTTCTTCTCAAATCCACTTCAAAATAAAACTAAGTTTTCTTCTGGACGGAATGGTTGTCGGGTCAACGAGTGAGATTTTGGTGGAGGACGGCCGCCCAGGAATCAAAGAAGTCTGCCATGTTTCAGAATTCAGAAGCTTCCAGTGCAACCACAATACATTATGGGCTCTGTCTTGGCCTAGTACTTAGTGGGAAACCTCACCTGGGTACCAACATTTGGAGGTTCTTGGCACGGTTGGATCCGGAAGGTAGAGGGGCTACTAAGGGAAAGCCTCGCCATGGTCTTTTTTGTAAAAGGACTTGATCGTGGATTGTGGGGAAAGTGCACAAACTCTCGAGAGTATTGCAATCTGATCGATCAGCCGTGTTCACGGTAACAGAACAACAATGAGCGTCTGAAGGATGGAGCCTCTGAAGGATCTTCCTCTCTCTTTTCTAAAACAAAGTTTTGAAACCCCATGGCGTGCGTAATATCGCTAATGGGAGGGAATTTGGGAACTTGGTGTGTAACATCCAAGTGACGCTTGGTGCGTAATATCCAAGTGTTTGGTTGTTTGGACACTTGGTGCGTAATATCCTCGTGTGCCACTCGACCTTATTTTATCTAAGCAAATGTTTACAAAGTAGGACAGTCCTCTCTTCTTCTCTCTACTTAAGAAAACTAGCTTTGAGCAAATGAACTCTACAAGCTATACCAGCCTTGCATGTAGAGATAGTATGTTCTCTCCTTGGTGTAATTTGCCAAAACATTCAAAGTATTGACCCAACTTGTTGGCTGCACGTTTCATATGCAGAATTTCGGAGATCGTTGAAAGGTGCGCTAGGATCGCGGGTCTTCACTCAACCTGCCTGTGGCATTGATGGGACTCCAAGTTGTATTTATATCGCTTCTGTTGTAATAATGTAAACTCTGGATTACTTGAATCATGTAATAAAGACTTGTGTTTTACATGATATTCGACTGTGAGTGCTAGCTATTGATCCAGGGACTAGCATGTTATTCACAGGGACTTAGGATCTTACTTGATCCGAGGCCACTACAGGAATGGTCCGGAGAATAAGATTCATATAAGGAAAGTCCTGTTTCGGGGTTGGAGAATGGTTCTGGTGTTTTCATCGGGAATGTTCTAGAAGGTTCCGGAATGTCCGGCACTCCGGAGGGGAAGGATACATGAATGTGTCATATCAAGTTGGAATGATTGCATCATGTACTAGGTGTCATCGCTGAAGAAAATAAAGGGTTTAATCAAATCCTAGTTTAAAAAGTCAAACGCCAATTTGAAAAGTCAAACGGCTATTTTGGAAGGTGGAGGGGAAGTAGGAAACCTAATTGAGGAGGAGTTCTGTAACACCGCGGTTCTGAAAAGACCGTGGCTTCTATGTGACATGCCAATCCCTGGATCGGTTCATTGGCCCATAATAGAATAAGACGAATAACATAGGAAATATCCGTGTATCATAAATAACGAAGATCCAGAGTACCATTATTACAATAAAAGCTTAGCTCAAGGCTAGCTCAAATTATTCAGGTAGCAACATCAATAAAGTAAATCCTCCATTCTTCAAATTGCCCACAAGTAAACAAGTGCCGAGTGGAGTACCGTGGCCTATATCGATTACTCAGAATCGGAATAACCTGCAACATGAAACGTAGCAGCCCCGAAGGGTCAATACATGGAATGTATGGCAAGTAGAGCTAGTAATGCAGACAATAGTACTAACATCTACATGCATATTTGGCAAGTGGAGCTGTGTCTGGCTTGCATTTGCAAATACATTTGTCCTACTTTCATAAACAGTTTTTTATTCTCTTTGAAAAGATACCAATTAAGTTAACCCAACAATATTAAAACAATTATGAAATTGGAATGAGCGAGAAACATGTCATGGAATCAATATCAAGCAACTCAGTTGTCCATAACCGGGGACACGGCTAATCGATTAGATTATACACCCTGCAGGGGTTAGTACACTTTACCCATGTGACTTGGCCAGCCCAGCTCGTACCATCACTCTCATTTTGGGTGATGATAGGGAGAAGTCCAAGAAGAGACTGTTCGGGAAGTAGCTCCCCAATCCCGACGCGCACCGGTCCAACCTACCAAAATTCTACATCTCTGGATACGCGGGTTCGAGTTACCACAACCTACTAAGTCCAACCAACCGCCCATTTCATTATTGGCACATGGTTGTACACGTAAGCTACAAAATAAAGAAGCCAATCATTCTCTCTTGATACCTGGGTGCCTTTCCGCAATGAAACCACCAAAAAATTATCAATACCATCACACCCAGGAGATTCATTGATTAAGTTGTTTTAGTTTTCACAAACCAATACTTTTAGAAACAAGTCTCAGTGATGTAACCCAGCCCTCGTTCAACATAGCATGGCTAAGCACATCAACCAACGGTGGTTCATCTACAACGAAGGCCCTACCACATAATAGGACATAGCGTAGCGATAGTATCATCCTACACATGCATCTACAAAATACACGACAATGCATTGAAAATAGTAACACAATATCATGAACAAGGTAGCATCTACTTGCCTTGGTTGTAGCGGTCGGAAGAACAATCCACACACGAGCAAGCGTTGCACTCGTCACAATCTACACGATACAATTGCAATCATAAACAAACAATCCACAAGCATATGCAACAAAGATGATGCATGAAGGTATGCAAGGCAAGTGAATTGGTGCTACAGCTGCACCACATAATCCTATTCAATAATACTATTGATTGCATGCATGGAAAATAGTTTTAGCGCAAGAAAAACTATTATGCAAAATATAATGCTCAAAACTAGAGCTAGAACTCAAATAATTCACTACAGGTAGTATACTATTTGTAAAATCTTGGGAAAATTCTACCGCATAGGCTTTGCTATTTAGGAACAGTACCAACTGGAATTACTCAAAAAGAAATTATAAAACTCCCTGAGTAATTAAAACACTGTGGAAAGCCACTAGACAGTTTCTGCAGAAGTTTTCACTGTAATCCTATCCTTTTAATTCACGATGAGATTTCCCTCGTCCTACTGAATCCAGGGACATATCATACGCAATTTTTGGAGTTACAGATCTTTTTCTATGAATTAATTACTCCAAAAAGGCCATTAACTAATTTGATTAAACTGTACTAAATATTGCTGCAAAAGTGTGAAACTAAGATATAGCAAGATTCTACATGACTTACTGAACCTACACATATTTTATTTGCAATTTTTGGCCCAGCGGTTTAATTTCTACGCAATTTACAAGTTTCTACCGAAATCTGCCAACTAAAACGATTAAAGGAAAATACCCAGTCAACTGTGTCTGTTGACTGGTCCACGTGGCTGCTGACTGGTCTCTGACTGGACGTCTGACTAGTCAACGCCTGGGGCTGACCGGTCAACGGCCGATCTGGACCGCTGATCTGAAATCCAACGGTCCCAAGAGATGGCGGCTGCGGACTCACCGGAGACGAACGGCGGCGAGCTCGGGACGGTGGCGGCGATCGGCTCCGGCGACGGTGGTTCCTGCGCGGAGGGGAAAACGGTCAGCGCGCGGAACGGTGGCGGTCAACGCGGCGGCGGCGGCACGGGCGGCGGCGCGAGGCGGCTGCGCGGGGCGGCGGCGACGCGAACGCGGGCGCGGCGAACTGGCGCGCGCGGGCGCGGGTGGGCGGCTGCGCGCGCGGGGGGCTGCGCGTGCGAGGCGGCGGCGACGCGGCAGCGGGGTCACGCGGTGGCGGCGGCGCGAACGCGGGCGGCGGCGAGCTGGCGCGCACGGGTGCGGGTGGGCGGCTGCGCGCGCGGGGGCTGCGCGTGCGAGGCGGCGGGGTCGCGCGGCGGCGGCGGGTGGCTGCGGCGGCGGGCAGCAGCGGCGCGGCGCGGGAGGCAGCGCGGCTGCACGGCGCGGGCGTAGCGCGCGAGGCAGCGGCGAGCAGGGCGGCGGCGGCGTACCTGGAGGCGGCGGTGGCGCGGAGGCCGAGGCAGGCGGGACGGGTGCGGAGATCGAGGCGCGGCGGTGGAGAGGCGGCACGCGCGGGTGGGGTCCGCCTATATGGGCCCCACGCGGGTCCTAGTCGGATACGGGGCGCGGTTGGACGCGGACACGGCGAAGTCGGCGCCGATTTTTTTGATCTTTTAGTAAAACGGCCGTAACTTTTTCGTACGAGCTCCGAATCGGGCGATTCTTGCTCCTAAGTTTTTGTAAAATCGAGGGGAACAACCTAGGGTCAAGGGTTGAATGAAACCACTAGGCTACAAGGGTGGACAACACAAATCCTACTAAAGCCTCCCGTAGGAGCCTCGTAGTAAAATAGAATAGGGTTTTGAAAATAGCGTTTTGCCGAATCTTTTCATTCGGTGGTTTTGCGTGGAAAAGTATGATGCAATGATATGAATGATATGCAGAACCAAATCTAAAATTTGGGATGTGACAAGACTAATCCCCTTAAGATGAATCTCGTCTCTGAGATTCGGCGCGGTTAGCAAATAGGTGTGGGTAGTCCTCTCGGATGTCATCCTCACGCTCCCAAGTGGCTTCATCTTCGGTGTGGTGGCTCCACTGCACCTTGCAAAACCTGATCGTCTTGGTACGTGTAATCCTCTCCGCTGTCTCCAGAATCTTGACCGACTTCTCCTCATAGGTCAAGTCATTCTCAAGCTGAACCTCTTCTAGTGGTACAGTGTCTCTCAATGGTGTATCCACCATCTCCGGATGGCACTTCTTCAGCTGGGATACGTGGAACACATTGTGAACAGCGGACAGAGCCTCTGGCAACTCCAACTGATAGGCAACTTCTCCTTTGCGTGCTAAGACCCGATACGGTCCAATAAACCGAGGTGCCAGCTTACCCTTAATTCCAAATATCTTGATTCCACGAAGTGGCGACACTCTGAGGTATGCTCTATCACCTATCTCATACACCACTTCCTTGCGCTTGGCGTCAGCGTAGCTCTTCTGCCTTGATTGTGCTACCTTCAGCCTGTCCCTAATCAAGGCGACCTTCTTCTCGCATCCTTGATCAAATCAGGCCCAAACAACTGACGTTCCCCTACTCCATCCCATAGCAATGGTGTTCGGCACCGTTTCCCATACAGCACGTCGAACGGTGACGTCTTGATGCTGGTTTGATAGCTGTTGTTGTAGGAAAACTCCGCATACGGCAAATTCTCATCCCAACTAGAGCCATGAGCCAAGGCGCAAGCTCTCAGCATGTCCTCCAAAATCTGATTCACCCTCTCGGTCTGTCCATCAGTCTGTGGGTGAAACGCTGTGCTAAACTCCAATCTAGTACCAAGTGACTCGTGCAGCTGGCGCCAGAAGTGTGAGGTAAATTGGGTGCCTCTATCAGATACAGTGCTCTTGGGAACTCCATGTAGGCACACAATTCTGTCCATATAAATCTTGGCAAACTTTGCACTCGTATAGGTCGTCTTTACCGGTATAAAGTGGGCTACCTTGGTCAAATGATCGACCACTACCCAAATGGAGTCATATCCTGACCTGGTCCTAGGCAATCCTGTGATAAAATCCATTCCCACTCTATCCCACTTCTAATCCGGCACGGGCAATGGCTGTAGAAATCCTGCTGGCTTCTGGTGTTCCGCCTTTACTCGGCTACATACATCACATAGGGCAATATGCTCTGCGATGTCTCCCTTCATGTTGTTCCACCCGAATCTGTCCTTTAGGTCCATATACATCTTCGTATTGCCCGGATGTATGGAGTACGGCGAGTCATGAGCTTCCTGCAGAATCAACTTCCTTATCTCCGGATCGTTGGGAACGCACAAACGATCTCCATACCACAAGGTTCCTTGCTCATCCTCGCGGAATTCCCTTGCTCGACCTTCCTTCATCTTTTCCTTAACTTCATCTATCTCTTTGTCTCCCACTTGAGCCTTCCTGATTCTGTCCTGTAGCGTTGGTTGGACTTCCATTGTTTCTAAGTATCCTTCAGATACTACCTCCAGTCTAAGGTCCTTGAATTGCTTGCACAAATCCCCGGGCAACTCCTCAATTGTCAATCCATTGGCGTAAACCTTCCGGCTCATAGCATCTGCTACTACATTGGCCTTTCCTGGGTGGTATTGCAGATTCATATCGTAATCCTTGATAAGTTCCAACCATCTCCGTTGCCTCATGTTCAGTTCCTTCTGCGTGAATATGTACTTCAGGCTCTTGTGGTCGGTGTACACATCACAGTGTTTTCCCATTAAGTAATGCGTCCATACCTTGAGCGCATGAACCACTGACGCTAACTCCAAGTCGTGTGTGGGGTAATTCCGCTCATGGTGTTTAAGTTGTCGCGAGGCATATGACACCACTCTCCCATCTTGCATCAGCACACTCCCAAGTCCCTGTCGAGAAGCGTCACAGTACACTTGGAAATCCTTCTGAAGGTCTGGCAAACACAGAACAGGGGCGGTCACTAGTCGACGCTTTAGTTCCTGAAAGCTGGCTTCACACACATCCGTCCATTCAAACTTTCTCTCCTTCTTCAGAAGTTCATTCATCGGCTTAGCAATCTTGGAAAAGTTTTCAATGAACCTCCTGTAATATCCAGCAAGTCCCAGAAAGCTTCGTATCTCCCCTGCATTCTTGGGCGCTTCCCACTCTATCACTGCAGTCACTTTGCTTGGATCAACAGTGACTCCTTCTCCTGACACTACGTGTCCAAGAAACCCAACAGTGTTAAGCCAGAATTCACACTTGCTGAATTTGGCATACAGCTTGTGTTCCCTCAGCTTCTCCATAATCAGTCGCAGATGCTTCTCATGCTCCGCATCATCCTTGGAATATATCAATATTTCATCAATAAACACCACCACGAACTTGTCCAAGTACTCCATAAATACCTTGTTCATCATGGTCATGAAGTATGCCGG
The DNA here is from genome assembly GCA_916181665.1 of Avena sativa. Lineage (NCBI taxonomy): Eukaryota > Viridiplantae > Streptophyta > Magnoliopsida > Poales > Poaceae > Avena > Avena sativa. The sequence continues at coordinate 132,332,005 of OV702298.1, forward strand.
GGCATTCGTTAGTCCAAAAGACATAACTGTATACTCATATAAACCATACCTAGTGGTGAAGGCGGTTTTTGGTACGTCCTCCTCCCGGATCTTCTATCGAAAGTAGCCTGATCGCCGATCAATCTTTCTAAACACCTTCGCTCCTTCCAGTTGATCAAACAAATCATTTATGTTCGGTAGAGGGTACTTGTTCTTGATGGTTACTTCATTCAGCGAGCGATAGTCCACTACTAATCTCTTGCTGCTGTCTTTCTTCTCCACAAACAGAACAGGTGCACCCCATGACGACGAACTAGGCTGAATGAATCCCTTGTCCAACTGCTCTTTCAGCTGCTTCTTCAATTCCTTCAGCTCATCCACATCCATCTTATATGGTCTCTTTGCTATAGGTCCTGTTCCCGGCATCAGGTCGATGAGAAACTCCACTTCCCTGTCAGGTGGCATTCCTGGCAGCTCTTCCAGAAACACGTCAGGGTAATCCCTAATCACTAGCACAGTATCCATGCTAACCCCCTTAAGAGAATTTAACTTACACCTTCCTGGTCGTACAACCGACTTGAATCTAATCCTCTTACCATCCGGGGTTTTGAGTGAAACAGCTCGCTGTGCACAATCTATGTGTCCCTCATGCATAGACATCCAATCCATACCCAGAATAACGTCTAACCCCTGTGATTCCAACACTACCAAATGTGCACTGAAGTTGTGTGTTCCAATCCTCACAGTTAAGTCGCGGCATCCCGCGCTAGCTATCATATCTCCTCCAGGTGAACTCACTCTAATAGACCCTTTCATAGACTCCGTAGGTAGCTTATACTTATCCACAAAAGCCCTTGATATGAATGAATGCGATGCACCAGTATCGAAAAGTATAAGTGCAGAGTGAGTGTTGATTGGAAACTTACCAATCACAAGGTCAGACTCATCTGGAATCTCCTCCACATTCATGTGGTTCACTGTGGCCTTCTCGTTGTTGTTTGGCTTCAATCCTTTCCTCTCCGGACAGTTGTCAGCATAGTGTCCCTTCTGTTTACACTTGAAGCACGTCACCTCACTCAGATCCTTCTTCACAAAGCTGCGATCGCGGTTGCGGTCATGTCCACCGTGCCCTCCAGAGTGGTGAGAGTGTCCTCCCTTGTGGCTGTGGTGGTTGCTCTTGTGGTTGTCATGGCGATGTCCATCGCCTCCGTAGTGGTGGCAGTCATGGTTCCCATGGTCACTCCCTCCATGCTTGGAGTATCCATCATAGGAAGTGCGAGACTTGTGATGTGAACCAGAGTGGTGATTATTGCTCTTTCTCTGGCGTTTTTCCACCTGTTTGTGCTTACCTTCCAAGATCCTGGACTTCTCCATAAGCTCCTGGAAAGTGGTGCAGTAAACCACCAGTAGCTGCACGGAAAGCTCATCACTAAGGCCATCCAGGAATCTCTCCCTCCTTTTTGCATCAGTGTCAACATCCTCAGGTGCATAACGGGACAGGTTGTTGAACTCCTCAATGTACTCAGCCACGGTGCAATTGGTTTGGCGCAAGTTGCGGAACTCCTTCCTCTTCAGGCTCGGAACTCCTGAAGACACGTGGTTGGTCCTTAAACCTTCCTCAAACATTGCCCAAGTCACAGTGTCCAGCGGGTGGGTGATCTGAAAAGTGTCCCACCAAGAAGCGGCTGGTCCCTCCAGTAGGTGAGCGGCAAACCTCACCTTCTCAGCATCCGTGCATCCAACAGTTACCAGATCCTTGTTGACTGAACGCAACCAGTCGAGAGCAACCATTGGTTCCGTTGCAGTAGAGAACTTAGCTGGCCTTAGCCTCAGAAATCTGGTGAGAGCATCTCCCTGAGGCTGATTGTTTCCATTGTTGTTGTTGTTCTGAGCTGCCATGAACTGAGTCATAACTTGGGTCAGCTATGCCTGAGCTACCATGAGCTGCTCCAACTCAGTGGGTTGACGGCGAGGAGGCATCTGCGGTTCAGCACAGGTAAGTTTAGAAAGAATCAACTACGATAATAGGATTCTACCCATGCATATGATCAATCAACAACAAACAATAGCAGACAATCATAAGCAAGCAACACATCAACAAACAACTGATCCAGCAATATCCCAGGGGTTATCCTAGCAGTATATACCTACTGAAATAGTTTTACAAGAGTTGGCAATGGTTAACTAAACAGTCGATCAACTAAGCAACAAAAACAGCAATCTGCCAGAACAGTCCAGCCGTGTTTACGAATTTTTCTACCTGACTTAGACTCGTCAGAAAATTTAGCTGACTTTTGCACATATAGTACAGAGAGTTTCGCATCAGCCCAATTTTTTTCAGATTTTTCCCAGTTACCAGAAAAATATGAAAAATCGTACAGTACTGTTGTATCAGCAGAAAACTGCAGCGAAAATAACACAGATAGTAACCAAACTTGCCATAACTCTTTCATAGAATTTTGCACAAATAATTCCTGGGATATTGGAGTACACAAATAAGCAATTAATCACTCTTAAACTAACAGCAACTAAGTTTCACATCGATCGAGACTAATCCTAACGATTTCACCTAACGAGGACTAATTGGTGGACTTCTATCTATTTCTTGAAGAGGTTGCGGTAGGTCCTTGCACTCATGCGTTGGCGCTTCGGTCCACGGTTCAACCAGGGCGGCGGAGTGTACACTTCTCCTGAATCATCACTTGAGATCTCAAACTCCACCTCTTCTGGATCCTCCTCTTCTTCTTCACTCTCAGCTGCAACTGCAACAGCTTCATCTCCTCCACCATCATCGTCTCCATCATCATCATCCTCGTCCTCATCATCATCATCGTTCCCACTGTCATCATCATCCCCATTGTTGCCATCATCTCCATTGTCATCATCAGAGGGTGGATTCAGCTGTGCTTGGAGAGCGGCAATCTGGGCTGTCATAGCTTCAATAGTTTGATCCCTTTCCTGGACGGTCCCTTGCAACTGTTGTATGTTCTGGGTGTTCTCCTGCATAGTTCCATGAAGATGAGCTATGGTTTCATCTTTGGCTATCAGGGCATTCTCCAGAACTCCCACAGCTTCATGCAGGGTGTCAATCTCCTGTCCTTGGACCACCATACCATTGCTAGCAAAATCTGCAATCTCCTTTATCATCATCACTTTCTCAGCTAGAGCTCCATTCTCCCTTTCCATGTCCTCTATGTGCCTCCGACGGGGCGGCATGTTGTTCCTGTCGCCCGGGGTAACCACAATGTGCCCATCTTCATCACGCCTCCCATAGTCACGGTAGGGTGAATCTGCTGGCGGTAGGTGTCGGACATTATGGCACTGGCGAGACAGGGCTTCATGTATGGCCAAGTTAATTCCAAGTCCCCAGTTGCAGTATGTCTTGGTGTAGATCAGATGCACAGGATTTGGCAAGGCGGCATCTCTGAATATGAAGGTAGTGATCTCCCATGCATCCTCTCCATATCCATAGGTGTACAACCTTCTTCCCTTGAACATGGGCAGTGGCAATCCCAATGACTGCGAGAGCTGTGCTAACTGCCTTGCAAAGGGCCTTGGTGACTCCATGGTTGCATACTCAGTCCTGACTTCTCCCATCTATCAAGTAAAAGAGGAAAGTGTGAGAATAGCATATGGTAAGAATTTACGAGGGTGAAAGGCATAAGATGAAAGACAGAGTTAATATAGGCTTTAATAAATCTATGGCTTCCTAATCCAATCCTAGGTCACGATCCTACAGTCGACACACGGGCTCTGATACCATCTTGTAACACCGCGGTTCTGAAAAGACCGTGGCTTCTATTTGACATGCCAATCCCTGGATCGGTTCATTGGCCCACATTAGAATAAGACGAATAACATAGCAAATATCCGTGTATCATAAATAACGAAGATCCAGAGTACCATTATTACAATAAAAGCTTAGCTCAAGGCTAGCTCAAATTATTCAGGTAGCAACATAAATAAAGTAAATCCTCCATTCTTCAAATTGCCCACAAGTGAACAAGTGCCGAGTGGAGTACCGTGGCCTATATCGATTACTCAGAATCGGAATAACCTGCAACATGAAACGTAGCAGCCCCGAAGGGTCAATACATGGAATGTATGGCAAGTAGAGCTAGTAATGGAGACAATAGTACTAACATCTACATGCATATTTAGCAAGTGGAGCTGTGTCTGGATTGCATTTGCAAAAACATTTGTCCTACTTTCATAAATAATTTTTGATTTTCTTTGAAAAGATCCCAATTAAGTTAACCCAACAATATTAAAACAATTATGAAATTGGAATGAGCGAGAAACATGTCATGGAATCAATATCAAGCAACTCAGTTGTCCATAACCGGGGACACGGCTAATCGATTAGATTATACACCCTGCAGGGGTTAGTACACTTTACCCATGTGACTTGGCCAGCCCAGCTCGTACCATCACTCTCATTTTGGGTGATGATAGGGAGAAGTCCAAGAAGAGACTGTTCGGGAAGTAGCTCCCCAATCCCGACGCGCACCGGTCCAACCTACCAAAATTCTACATCTCTGGATACGCGGGTTCGAGTTACCACAACCTACTAAGTCCAACCAACCGCCCATTTCATTATTGGCACATGGTTGTACACGTAAGCTACAAAATAAAGAAGCCAATCATTCTCTCTTGATACCTGGGTGCCTTTCCGCAATGAAACCACCAAAAATTATCAATACCATCACACCCAGGAGATTCATTGATTAAGTTGTTTTAGTTTTCACAAACCAATACTTTTAGAAACAAGTCTCAGTGATGTAACCCAGCCCTCGTTCAACATAGCATGGCTAAGCACATCTACCAACGGTGGTTCATCTACAAGGAAGGCCCTACCACATAATAGGACATAGCGTAGCGATAGTATCATCCTACACATGCATCTACAAAATACACGACAATGCATTAAAAATAGTAGGACAATATCATGAACAAGGTAGCATCTACTTGCCTTGGTTGTAGCGGTCGGAAGAACAATCCACACACGAGCAAGCGTTGCACTCGTCACAATCTACACGATACAATTGCAATCATAAACAAACAATCCACAAGCATATGCAACAAAGATGATGCATGAAGGTATGCAAGGCAAGTGAATTGGTGCTACAGCTGCACCACATAATCCTATTCAATAATACTACTGATTGCATGCATGGAAAATAGTTTTAGTGCAAGGAAAACTATTATGCAAAATATAATGCTCAAAACTAGAGCTAGAAATCAAATAATTCACTACAGGTAGTATACTGTTTGTAAAATCTTGGGAAAATTCTACCCCATAGGCATTGCTATTTAGGAACAGTACCAATTGGAATTACTCAAAAAGGAATTATAAAACTCCCTGAGTAATTAAAACACTGCAGAAAGCCACTAGACAGTTTCTGCAGAAGTTTTCACTGTAAGCCTATCCTTTTAATTCACGATGAGATTCCCCTCGTCCTACTGAATCCAGGGACATATCATACGCAATTTTTGGAGTTACAGATCTTTTTCTATGAATTAATTACTCCAAAAAGGCATTTACTAATTTGATTAAACTGTACTAAATATCGCTGCAAAAGTGTGAAACTAAGGTATAGCAAGATTCTACATGACTTACTGAACCTACACATATTTTATTTGCAATTTTTGGCCCAGCGGTTTAATTTCTACGCAATTTACAAGTTTCTACCGAAATCTGCCAACTAAAACGATTAAAGGAAAATACCCAGTCAACTGTGTCTGTTGACTGGTCCACGTGGCTGCTGACTGGGCGCTGACTGGGCGTCTGACTAGTCAACGCCTGGGGCTGAACGGTCAACGGCCGATCTGGACCGCTGATCTGAAATCCAACGGTCCCAAGAGATGGCGGCTGCGGACTCACCGGAGACGAACGGCGGCGGCGGGTGGCTGCGGCGGCGGGCAGCAGCGGCGCGGCGCGGCGCGGGAGGCGGCGCGGCTGCACGGCGCGGGCGCAGCGCGCGAGGCGGCGGCGAGCAGCACGGCGGCGGCGGCGTACCTGGAGGCGGCGGCGAGCGGAGGCCGAGGCAGGCGGGGCGGGTGCGGAGATCGAGGCGCGGCGGTGGAGAGGCGGCGCGCGCGGGTGGGGTCCGCCTATATGGGCCCCACGCGGGTCCTAGTCGGATACGGGGCAAGTCCTACTAAAGCCTCCCACAGGAGCCTCGTAGTAAAATAGAATAGGGTTTTGAAAATAGCGTTTTGCCGAATCTTTTCAATCGGTGGTTTTGCGTGGAAAAGTATGATGCTATGATATGAATGATATGCAGAACCAAATCTAAAATTTGGGATGTGACAAGTTCCTCCCCTCCACCGCTGGCCCACTTGGGATCCGAGTTGGGGAGGGACTCCCCTCCCCTGGCGCGCCTCCCTCCACCTATATAAGGAGGGGCAGGGCTGCCCCTCCAAGTACACAAGACCTCCACCTCTAAACCTAAACCCTAGCCGCCGCCCACCATAGCCGCCGCCTAGGGTTTCTCCCCTAGCCGCCGACTTGGGCAGCTCCAAGCCCTAGTCGCCGGTTCTAGACCCTCCTCCGTGGTGCGTCTAAACCCTAGATCACAGAGGGCTCTCTCATAGTCCACCATACTCGCTCCGGCTTAAGGCGAAGCCCTGCGAGATCTCCCCTCTACTTCCGGTACCACGCCGTCGTGCTGCCGGAATCGCGAGGAGAGTGCTACAACCTCCGCTGCCTGCTGGAACAAGGGAGAGGAAGGTCTTCATCGAGTACCGAACGTGTGACCGACTGCGGAAGCGCTGCCGGAACGCAGCGTCGGAAGGATCGTCTACGCGATCTTTAGATCGGCAAGAGTACGACTACATCGCCCACGAGAATCTGCTCTCGTTAACCGCTTTGGAATCTTCGAGGGTGAGTTCCTCTATCGACTCGTTGCTACAATCTAGTAGATAGATCTTGGCTTGTTTGTTTGCATGCGGTAGAAATTTTTTGTTTTCCATGCTACGAACCCCTACAATGTGACTGTATGCCACATAAAACAAGATCAGGTTATATCGATCTGTGGTTGTACATATTTCGCAGACCTTTATGTGATTCCTTTGAAGGGAATTGCAGTAGTACTAGGGATGGATTGGATGATGGAACATGGAGCTCAGATAAATTGTGAGGAGAAGATTGTTTCAATCAAAACTCCAAGTGGAGCAAGGATAGTTTACCAAGCAGATAAATACAGTCATATCATGGTGGATCTGAAGTTGAATTCAATGAAAGAAGTTAAATTAGAAGAGATTCCTGTAGTTAATGAATTCCAAGATGTTTCTCCAACGGAATTACCAGGAATTCCACCAGACCGGGAGATAGAGTTCACAATGGACTTAATACCTGGTACAGCACCAATAGCTCAAGCACCCTATAAAATGGGACCCAAAGAGTTGAAAGAACTCAAGGAGCAAATTGATGAGTTAGCAAGAAAAGGATTTATACAGGAAAGTGTATCTCCATGGGGAACACCAGTAATCTTTGTGGATAAGAGAGATGGTGGAAGACGGATGTGTGGTGATTATAGAAATCTGAACAACGTGACGATCAAGAATAAGTATCCTTTACCAAGAATTCAAGATTTGTTTGATCAAGTGAAAGGAGTTGGAGTATTTTCAAAGATCGATTTAAGATCTAGATACCATCAAATAAAAATCAAGTCGGAAGATGTTCCAAAAACAGCATTTGTCTCAAGATATGGACACCATGAGTATCTGGTGGTACCATTTGGTTTGACTAATGCACCGGCAATATTCATGAATCTGATGAACAAGATCTTCATGCCATATTTGGATAAGTTTTTCATCGTCTTTATTGATGATATTCTGATTTATTCCAAGGATAAGGAAGAGCATGCTGACCATTTGAGAATAGCATTGCAGACTTTAAGAGAACATAAGCTTTATGCTAAGTTCAGTAAGTGTGAGTTCTGGTTAGATGAGGTAGAATTCCTCGGTCATGTGATCAGTAAGGATGGGATTGCTGTGAATCCATCCAAAGTTCAGTCGGTACTAGAGTGGACTGCACCGACCAATGTGAAGCAAATTCAAGGTTTCTTAGGAATGGCTGGTTATTATCAGAGATTCATTGAAGCGTTCTCCAAAATAGCCGGACCAATGACCAAATTATTAAGGAAGAATACACCATTCAAGTGGGATGAGAAGTGTGAAGCAAGTTTTCAAGAGTTGAAGACTAGATTAACCACAGCTCCAATCTTAGCAGTTCCTGAAACAGGGAAGGATTTCACTGTATATTGTGATGCATCTAAAGAAGGTTTGGTTTGTGTATTAATGCAAGATCGAAAAGTGATTGCTTATAGTTCAAGATAATTGAAACCACATGAATTCAACTATCCAACTCATGATTTAGAGTTAGCAGTAGTAGTCTTTGCGCTGAAAGGATGGAGGCATTTTCTTTATGGAGCCAGATGTGAGTTATACACTGGCCATAAAAGTCTCAAGTACTTCTTCACTCAAAAGGAATTGAACATGAGGCAGAAGCGTTGGTTGGAATTAATCAAGGATTATGATTTAACAATCAATTACACCCCAGGGAAAGCAAATGTTGTAGCAGATGCTTTAAGCAGAAAGAGTGCAGATATTCAGCCAACCAATAGAGAGTTACCAAAAGAGTTACAAATGGACTTGAAAAGGTTAGAACTTCAATTCATCAGAACGGAGGTTCTTGGAGGATTAGCAACTATGCAGGTAGTTACAGAGCAGGACAGTGATCTTAAACAAGAAATTTTTAGACATCAAGAAAAAGATCCTTTTATTGCTGAGGAAATTCGGAGGATATCTCAAGGGAAAAAATAAGCTTTTCTCCTTGGAGATTATGGATCTTTATGGTTTCAAGATCGTCTATGTGTTCCAAATGTGACTGAGATCAGAAATGTCATACTCAAAGAAGCACATGATACACCCTATTCTATACATCCAGGGAGTACCAAGATGTATATGGATTTGAAAGAACTATTCTGGTGGAATAACATGAAAAGAGATATTGCTAAATATGTATCTGAATGCCATACTTGTCAAAGGGTGAAAGTTAAACATCAAAGTCCAGCAGGACCATTACAACCCTTAGAAATTCCTGAATGGAAATGGGAGGAAATAGGCATGGATTTTATCACAGGATTACCTATGACACCAAAAAGGAAGGATATGATATGGGTAATTATGAACAAACTCACTAAGAGTGCACATTTTATTCTAGTGAATTAAAAGGATAATGCTGAAAAGTTAGTTGAAGTATATGTCAAAGAGATAGTAAGTAAGCATGGAGTACCCAAAAAGATCGTAACTGATAGGGGATCAGTGTTTACTTCAGCATTTTGGAAGCAATTGCATGAAGCACTTGGTTCAAAATTAGATTTCAGCACGGCATATCATCCTGAAACAGGAGGTCAAACTGAAAGAACAAATCAAATATTAGAAGACATGTTGAGATCCTGTGCACTAGATTTTGGAGGAACATGGGAAGATCACCTACCATTGGCAGAATTTTCTTATAATAATAGCTATCAGAGTAGTTTGAAGGCAGCTCCATATGAGGTTCTGTATGGAAGAAAGTGTAGATCACCAATATGTTGGTATGAACCAGGAAGCAACAAAGAATTTGCACCATATTATATCAAGGAGAGACAAGACATCATTGATAAGATCAGGGATAGATTGAAAATAGCCCAGAGCAGGCAGAAAAGTTATGCGGATCAAAGCCAAAGATCATGGCATCCAGAAGTGGGAGATATGGTCTATTTGAAAGTAAGTCCAATGAAAGGAGTAAAAAGATTCGGAGTTAAAGGGAAATTGAGTCCAAGATATATTGGACCATTCAAGATACTGAGTCAAAACAGAACTATAGCTTATGCTTTAGATTTACCATCAAGATTGGCTCAAGTGCATAATGTTTTCCATGTGTCACAACTTTGCAAATGTTTGAAAGTTCCTGATGATGCAATAACACATCAAGAGATAGAACTACAAGTAGACCTAACTTATATTGAAAAACCCTGCAAGATTCTGGAAGAAAAATGGAAAAGATTGAGGAACATGGCAATCAAATATTGCAAGGTATAATGGGAACATCACCCTGAGAGAGAAGCCACATGGGAGAAGGAAGAGGATTTAAGAAACTCTTATCCAGAACTATTTAGGTACATCTCCACAAACTTCGGGATGAAGTTTAATTTAAGGGGGGAAGTCTGTAACATCCTAGTATTTAGGACCTAACGAAGGGTAGATTTTGGAATAGGTATTGTTTCATGCATTCATTTGTGAAAATGCGGGTAAAATTTTTTCCAAATAAAAACCTTGAGTGATCAATGTTTCTTTCTTACTTTGAGAGTAGGTTTAGTCTTAAAGGAGGATTGCTATAAACTTTGACATGATCTTAAAGGAATGGTGTGTGTCTTAAAAATGAATTTGAATTTTAAATTTGAATGTTTGAATAATAATTAAAATGATTTGGATATAAGATTTGAATTTTTAAATTAATTAAGAGAAAAGTTTTATAACTTAAATCTTATTCAAAAGCAATATGGTATATGAAGTTCATTTCTTATTCATAAACAAATTACAGTGAATACCTTACTGAAGTTATTCCAAACTTTACAATTCACACAAGGGAAAAGAATAAAATATTCTTTATCAATAAATATATAATCTTCTTTACAAATAAACCAAATAAATATTACAAGAATTATAAAAGGAAAATTACAAAGAAAAGTACATTTGTATATCTACTAACTATCCTATATCTAAAACTACACTAAATCTTCATCTTTATCTTTGTACCTGCAAGCAAAGATTAAATAGGAAACAAATAAGATTAGTGTTAGAATGTTTCTCTCAGATATGTCAGTGAGGTGCACTTGACAATCTCATCATTGAGAAATGATAAAGGGGCAATTTCACCAATATGAAAGATTTCATCTTTCATAAATTCAAAGCCAGAATGCAAATGACAGCCAAAAGGGACCAATTCACCAGCCAGGGTAAAAGTAGTTTGGTAATGGTAAGTTCAAAAATTCTGAACCTATCCACATGTGCATAGCAGGCACACAAGCTGCACACACACACAGCATGCAAAAGGGTGTGCTGTCGACCTCACGAGCACAGCTAGATATCACAAAACCACAGCACAGCCTTGGAGGGGCACACTAGTGCATTATTCCACTACACAACACACCAGCACAACCAGGGTGAACAGCAGTTAAACCAAGAACAGCAACCAAACCAACCACCCAGATCAACCCAAACATCACCAGGATGGTGACATAAGGAGGGGAATAAATCTGGTGGATAGCAAGGTCAACCCCAGGAGCTAGGAGGAGCAGGCAAGCTCAAGAGCAAGCTCAGGAGCCAGCAAAAGCAGATCAAGATCAAGACCAAAATCAAGATCAAGATCATCATCAATATACTACACCAACATCAAATCTTGTGGTGAGTCTCATAAAACCATCACATGCTTTCATCAGAATATCTAAACAAAAGCATGTGTTGCTTTATGTAATGATCTCTCAATAAGCACCCAAGAGGGGTGAATCTATCCAAGAGATTTCAAGTATAAGAATAAGAAATCAAGCTCCACCACAAGCACTAAACCCTCAGACCAGCATCACTGGGTTTAGTGTTATTTTTGCAACTTAGATCATTTTCATTTGATCTTACCAGATCAGGGCACATCTCTCAAAGAGAGAGTAGCACCTCTAAACCTATAAGATTTAAAGAAACTATTTCCCAACTAACTAGGAATCACATCCTAGAGCCTCAGACCAACATCATAGGCAGGAAAGATAATAAAAGCTTCCATATCATCTTATCAGTTTTAATCACAAGCATAATCAAGCTAAGCCCAGAAATAAGACTCAATCACTTGTGTGCCAAATCATATTGGTATCACAAAGACAGGTTGTATATGAACTAAAACCAATCCTTGTTCAGAATCCACACATAAAAGGGACAACCAAATATATATCATTTTCCTGAAGCTAAGTGCTAGGAATCAACATTAAAATGAATATATACATCCACAGAAAATCAATACATATAATGATTTAATTCATAGTGTATTATCTCAAACAAACCCATATTATAATTGGAGTAAGCAACCACTGAGAGAAAATTACTGTCAGTATAAGTAATCTGATAGTAGAGTAAACTCTCAGACCAACAACATAATCCATTCAAGGATTTTATTAAAACAACTAGCATGGATCATGGTGGATTACCACTAGGACAAATCTGACAGGCAACTAGTATTATCAAAGCTACTATCAATCCTTAACCACAGCAGGCAATCATTTCCCATGATCAAATATGATCAACACTAGATCTAAAGCATCATAGATATGATCAACAGGGGGGTTATGAACCCTAATCCAGAGATGAACCCAATCAGCACATAATCACTCAACATGAGAAGCCACTAGCTACACACCAAAAAGAATCCAGGTAGTAGCATGGACAAACACCATAGAGACCACTCACTCGAGGTCCTCGCTGATAAATCGAAGAGGAAGCAGAGGGGCCGACAAACCGCGGCGGCACAAGGAGCACCCAGAGGGGTGCTGCAACATGCACCTGCCACAGCAGCGGCCGCAGCAGCGCATGAGACCAGCACACCACCGCACGTGGGATCGCGGCGGCGGCGATAGCAACTTTTCCAAACCCTAGGGTTCGGGAATGTGGTGGAACTGACCACGGGGAAGCCTTGGAGTCAAATCCAAGTGGATAGGACGAAAGAGCATCGTCGACAAACCCAACCCGCACCACGGCGGCGGCCAGAACGGCCGACGACGGCAAGAATCGACGGTGGAGGCATCGCCGGCCACGGGGGCGAGTCAGGGGAGGAGGAGATAAGGTCGAGTGAGAGAGAGGAGGCAGAGTGGGCTGGGTGGGCCAAAACCCTTCGGGGTAGTTATTTGACCCTGCCCTATTGGGCCACCTTGGACCAATAAGCCCAAGGGGCCAGCCCAAGTTATTTAATAAATCTTTTGATCAATTAGAAAACACCAAAATGCCCCTAACCTAAATAAAACTATAGAAAATAAAATAAAAGTCCAAAAATTATAAATAAAATATTTTTGGATTCACAATAATCCACTCTGTCCAAATAAAATAAGATATCAAATTTTGGACATTCAAATTTTTATAAGAATTTTGTAATTTAAATATTCCTTATGGAATTTTACAAAATTATTGAAAGATGATAAAAATAAATAAAAATCACATTCATTATTTATTAATGTTATAGTATTTTTGAAAAATACTAAATAAATATTTAGTAATAAAATTAATGTATAAATAATAATTCCTAAAAGAATTATTAAATCAATAAAAGTCAAATAAAAGGAAATAAAATAAAATAACTCAATATATGTTATAAATATTAAAAAGAAATATTTATAAATCCTTTATTACTCAAAATAGAACTTTTTGGGTAAATGCATATAAATTTTAAAAAATGCATTACATTACTTGCATTATCATTTTGCTTCTTTAAATATTGTCCTTACCGGGCAATAATGATGTTTTTGTAGAACTAGAAGCTCAAGGTCCAATGCAAGCATCAGACTTTACTACCTTATCATCACAAGGAAAGTTCATCACTTGCTCATGTCCTTTGAAGAGTCTTTATCAAATTATTGCAAATTGTGTGTTATCATATATGCTATAAAAGAAAGAAATTATTATTTTCATAAATAAAGAAATCATAGATATCATCCTAAGTGGTGATATAATGGAGCAATAGAACTTAGGGTTCTATTTGCAACAATGATGAATAAGTAGGGACTTAACAACCCCTGACATCAGTGATTCTAGCTCCGTATATTATGCGTTAGCCATGAGATTTGGAATGGGACAGAGAAGTCAGCTGTATATTCTTCCTCTCGCATGAAGCCGGATGTGCAGGTCGTGGTTGTTATCCTTGTAGCGTGCATAATAATTGGTAATTCGTAGAGGATATGCAGCATATGGGTGGGAACCCTCAACGTCCCATGATAGTTCTGGCATCTAACGGTTTGTACAAACCATTGCCGTAATTCATTATTTGGGCATGGTGTACACCAAGGAGGCATGCCGGGTCGCGAAGGGGGCAGTGATTGGCTTGGACCAACAACTGGGCCCCACATCATGGAATTGTGGACGGGAAAGTACGCCCGGTTGTGCAACAAGGAGTTGATCTCTCATGGGTAAAGTAACGCACCTCTGCAGAGTGTAAGAACTGTAACTTGTTACTCCTTGTTCCGGGAAGGAGCTACGAACACGGCAGGAAAGGAACTCCATGAAAGTTTTGGTCAACCAGTGAAGGATGATTGTCATAGTTTTTTTTGGAATAAAATCAATCTTTGAAGAAAGATTTACAAAAAACTGCATAGTGCCAAGGATTTATAATCCGAGGTGGTAGTTAGAACATCAAACTTCCCACCTTGCATATAATGAACTTGTTGGGTAACGCTGTTACTCATTCTTTCCTTTGATCTCTTGCTTAGACTCTGAGGATTCCGAAGACGTGCCAATGTATGCAGCCGAATGCCAAGAAGACGTGTTCTACGAGGAACCTGATCTATCCGGAGGAGTTGAAGGAGTGGACTACGAGATCCGCTACGGTGTCGATGAGAACGAGTCAACTTAAGTGTCTAGTTAGTTGTAACTAACGGAGCCGAGCAGCATGAACTCTATAGAATAAGCTGTTGAGACCCACTCCTAGTCGGAGTTGTTACTCTTAAATTTTCACTTAACACTTTATATTTTGGTTTGTAAGTTGGATGTTTTGGAAGTCTTGAACTTCCGGTATTGTAATAATAATAATGTGTGTACTTTTGTAATATGGACCCGCAATGTTTCGGTTGTACCACCTGAGGGATGTGATATTTCCGGAACGGTGTTCTGTGAATGTCATGTCAACGACTATAGTGTACTACACATGCAGTGGTACGTTGGGTCACTGCAATGAATCAATCAATAAGTTTTGGGACAATGCACATAGAACTAAGAATGGCAACTATGCTCTCTTAATTGGTGCCTAAGGATAGAAGGTGGAGATTCAATATAATGGTGGAGAAAAGGCCCTTCATAAAAAGATTCAATATAATGGTGGGAAGCAGGGATTTCAAGTCTCAAAAGGAGCTTCCAAAAGTTATGGTACTTGTTAGCTTTCAGCTCTCATTGCCCCTATCATAAGCATCTTGAAGTGATTAAGGTTAAATTGAACAAACTATGGAGTATATGCTTGACAAAGTATAAGTTGGCAATCTCATGACCCTTGAGTACGAGGTCCGCTCCTCATGCTACTCAACTTTGGTCACTTGTAAGTTCTTGTCATAGTAAGTGCATGTGTATCATAGAGAACCGCCAACAGGGTACCCATTGCACATGATACAAGAGCTATCCCATAATCAAAATGACAAGGTAAGCAGACAATAAGCATCTCAGCAAACAAAAGAGCATGATATCAAATGTGTACAATTTACAAGTGCAATGTTGAAAGTGTTCCCCACGACAGCATGGTTCTGCTAATTCCAACGTATAAGTGCAAGCATATACAACATAGATGACACAATGATTCAAGTTTATTAGGGGCAATAAAAATAAAGTGTGACATCAAGTTTGTGAGATCTTTAATCACTAAGTTTTCACATAACAAAGAGACTTTTTTAATTGGAAGATAGATGAAACAAGAATATACTTGGAATGGTGTAACACACCATGCATAGGAATTTATAGTAGACACTTTGGAATAACTTGGTTTCTTGGGAGTTTGATGCATGAGTAGAGCTTACTCATACAAGTGGAGGCTAGAAAAAGACTGGGAGCGACCAACTAAGAGAGAAATTATGGCCATAATCATGCAGAGCGACAAAACATTACTAATCAAAGCATAAAGTAGTACCACAAGTCAAAAACTAAATGATCATAGAGGCTAAGGTGACTTGTTCATAGTCATAAAATGGTGTGAGCATGTGCCAAGTCAACCCAAACAAAGCATCAAAGGATATACTATGCTTTTGTATGCTAAAACAATGCATGATTCCTTCAAGGTACATTAAGCAATCCTAATTGTTTGGAACAAGTCATGCTACAGAAATAATCACTAATCATAAGGTCAAAACAACATCTAGCATGACATGATAAAGTCTAAGCCATAGTCAAAGCAAGCTCCTCTTGTAATATTCAAGCAAGAACTTCCTACTCCTTTCCAACACCAATCAACTTATTAGCAACAACACAGCGAGAAAGGGGGTCCAAACTACTTTATTCAAGCAAACTAAGCAAACTAAAAACAAAAACTAGGACGCTCCAAGAATAACACAAGTGTGCATGAAACAATAAAAACAAAGTGTCTAGAAAGACCTGAGATTTTTATTGATGAAGAAAGGGATGCCTTGGGCATCCCCAAGATTTGACGCTTGTATCTCTTGAATATTTATTGGGGTGACACGGGGTGGAATCTCCAAGCTTGAGCTTTTGTCCATTCTTCATCTCATTACATCATTCTTCCTCTACACCTGAAAATTTTCCTTCATACAAAACTTCACACAATCTTCATTAGCAACATTAGTGTATTCAACAGATAATAGACCTTTGGGTTTTAGTTTTAAAACAGCAAAACTTTCACTAAAGAAACAAGCTACAGTAGCAACTACCTCAAAAAGCTCAATTTCCCAAAAAGAACCCAAAAAGGAATCAATAAGAAGCGAATGCAAATAATGGCAGAAATCTGTCAAAATAGACCAGCAGGTAGAAACCGATTTTTTAGATGACATTCTGTTGCTCAAATAAAAATGTGTTGAACATCCGTAAGTTATCTAACAACCTAGGGGATTTAATAATAAAATTATAGCTCAATATGACTTATAGATATTTTACACGAATTTTTAGTAGAGCACAAAAATCTGTTTCGGGACAACAACTCCTCAAATCTTACTTCCCTCTCATTAGAGGTTATTCTTGGCACAAAAAGCAAATAAATAGAATAAGGAGAGGTCATTACTGAAGTAATAACTTCCAAGACTCGAGAAAACTATTGGGTTATCT
This sequence comes from Avena sativa, assembly GCA_916181665.1. Classification (NCBI taxonomy): domain Eukaryota; kingdom Viridiplantae; phylum Streptophyta; class Magnoliopsida; order Poales; family Poaceae; genus Avena; species Avena sativa. Next base: position 132,349,039 of record OV702298.1, read on the forward strand.
CCCAAGAAGTACTTTTCTTTAACGCCTTTAAGTTAGGCACAAGAAGCAAGAATCAAGTATTTTCAAATGAAGAAGCATTAACATCAAACCTGGCTTTCAAAGGAGGAGAAAAAAGCAACTTCTCTCTCCTCATAGGGAAGTGTTCAATACATTTCTTAAATGTAAATTGATATTTAATGGTGCCTTCTTTCATATCAATGATGACACCAACAGTTCTAAGAAAAGATCTTCCCAAAGTAATAGGACAAGAAGCATTGTATTCAACATCCAAAATATAGAAATCAACAGGGACATAAGCATTGTTAACCATAATAAGAACATCATTAACACTCCCCATGAGTTTCTTTTTAGCATTATCATTAAGTGGGACATCCAAATAGCAATCTTCCAATGGTGGCAAGTCAAGCATTTCATAAATCTTTCTAGGCATAATAGAGACACTAGAACCAAGGTCACATGAAGCTTTGAGATCAAAGTCATTCACTTGCATATTAATGATGGATTCCCAACTATCTTCTACTTTCCTAGGAATAGAGGCTTTGTGTTTCAACTTTTCTTCCTTAATTTTAATGAGAGTATCTATAATGTGCTTGGTGAAAGCCAAATTCATGTCACTAGCATCAGGACTTCTAGCAAGCTTTTGTAGGAACATAATCACTTCAGAAATATTGCAACCATCAATATGAAAATCAAATTTAGCATCACTAGTAGTAGACTCATTGGGTTTAGGCATTGTGGTAGGAGGAATAGGGACTTCTTGTGGTTTGGTGGCATCCATATTGGTGGTGGTAATAGTGCACACACTATTGTTTCTAGAAATTTTAGATTCTCTTTCCCACTTAGCATGTAGTTGGGCTAACAGTCTAACATTTTCATCAATAGTAACTTGTATGGCATGAGTAGCAACAAAGGTACTTTCCAAAGTTTTAGGTTTAGCAGCCATTTTATTAATCAAAGAGGACTGTGCTTCAGACAAGGAGGAAATATTTTTCTCAACATTCAAAAGCTTTTCCTCCATAGTTTTGTTGAAAGTGGTTTGTTTACTAATAAAGTCTTTAAGCATGACTTCAAGTTCAGAGGGAGAACTTCTAGTATTGTTGTAGGAGTTTCCATAGGTATTGCCATTATTAGGTGTTGCCAAAATTATTATTCCTAATGAAGTTCAAATCAACTTGCTCTTGTTGAGCAACCAAAGAGGCTAAGGGAACATTATTTGGACCAATATGATCTTTTATATTAACAAGCATAGCCATGATAACATCAATCTTATCAATTAAAGAGGAGGTTTCTTCAATAGAATTTACCTTCTTACCATGTGGAGCTCTCTCAATGTGCCATTTAGAATAGTTGACCATCATATTATCAAGGATCTTTGTTGCAGCACCCAAGGTAATGGTCATAAAGGTACCTCTAGCAGCTGAATCCAATAGGTTTCTTGAGGAGAAGTTTAAACCTACATAAAAATTCTAGATAATCATCCAAGCAGAATAAATCCATGAGTGGGACAATTCTTAACCAAAGATTTCATTCTTTCCCAAGCCTGAGCAACATGTTCATTATCAAGTTGTTTAAATTTCATTATTTCACTTCTCATAGATATGATCTTAACAGGAGGATAGTATTTTCCAATAAAAGCATCTTTGAACTTAATCCAAGAATCAATACTATTTCTAGGCAAGGATAGCAACCATTCTTTAGCTTTTCATCTCAAGGAGAAAGGAAACAACTTGAGCTTAATAATATCTCCATCTACATCCTTATATTTTTGCATCTCACAAAGTTCAACAAAGTTATTAAGGTGGGCAGCAGCATCATCAGAACTAGCACCAGAAAATTGCTCTTTCATCACAAGATTCAACAAAGCGGGCTTAATTTCATAAAAGGTAGCATCAGGAGCAGATGGAACAATAGGTGTACTTAGGAAATCATTGTTGTTTGTGCTAGTGAAGTCACACAACTTGGTGTTATCAGCAGAGTTCATTTTGGCAAAAGTGGAGCAAGCCAACAGCAGCAGCAAGTAGAGTAGGAACTAATTTTTTTGTGTGTTTTTTATAAGAAAAGGCAAACCAAACTAAACTAATTTTTTTGGAGTTTTTGATAAAAAGAGGCAAACAAAACCAGGCAAAAGAAACTAAGAAAAACAAAAACAAAGTAAAGAGCAAGGTTGTGAAGGACTCCCCTTGTGAAGCCGTCCTTAGCCTCCCGGCAACGATGCCAGAAAACAGCTTGATGTGCTCAGATCACTGTAGAGCTTCGTTGGGATACCCCAAGAGGAAGGTATGATGAGCACAGTAGCAAGTCTTCCCTCATAAAGAAACCAAGGTTATCTAACAAGTAGGAGGAAGGAAATGACCCAAAGGTGTTGCTAGCAACTTGGAAACCTGCACAACCCAAACTCAAGACTTTGCCCCAACAAACAGTGAGATTGTCAATCTCACTGGTTTGCTGAAAACAAAGGATTAACTGTATGGTGTGGAAGGTAATGGTGGTTTTCAGAAAGTAAACAGTAACAGCGGAAGATGTATCAATGGTAAAGATTGGACCGGGGTCCATAGTTCACTAGAGGTGTTCTCCTTAAGATAAACAAACATGGCATGCTAGGTAAACAAATTATAGCGGGGAAATTGATAGGATAGAGCAAGGCATAACAATGCAATAATAGACATTCATGATCCTATGAGATTTGATTGGGCAATACAACAAGATACATAGACCGCCATCCAACTGCATCTATGACTAGTAATCCAACTTCAGGTTATCATCCGACCCCCCTCCAGTATTAAGTTGCAAGCAACGGATAACTGCTTTAAGCAATGTGTGTAAGGTAAACAATCCACTTGTTCCATGAACAAGAGACTAGTGTTTTCTCCCTAGTAGAAACAGCATATCTACAACCTTAGAGATTTCTGTCACTTCCCCGGATTAAATAGAGGCACGAACCCACTATCGATTATAAATACTCCCTCTTGGAGGTACTAGCATCTACTTGGCCAAGATAGCTACTAGAAACCGAGAGCATACAAGATCACAAACAACACAGACATGATAGAATCAATAAGATAGAACCATTAGTCAATCTGACATAGTAATCTCAATATCCATCGGATTCCCGCAAACACAACATGCATGATTACAAATAAATGATCTTGATCATGAACGGAGCTCACAAGATCTAAACATGGTAGCAAAAAGAAGGAGAAACAACCATCTAGCTACTACATGGACCCGTAGTCCAAGCTGGGACTACTCACGCTTCATACCGGAGGCTGGCATGATGATGAAGAAGGCCTCTGGGATGATCTCCCCTTCGGTAGGGTGCCGGGAAGAGCTTCAGATCCCCCTGATCTAGGGATGATGGTGGCGGCGGCTACAGACTGTTTCATGGAAGATTGATTGGGTACTTAGGGTTTTGGTATCGGGGGCTTCTTATAGGCGAAGAGGCGAGGCAGGGGGCACCCAGGGTGGCCGCCCCCCCAGGCGCGGACCAGGCCAGGTTGCGCGGCCAGAGGGTGTGGCCCCCTGGTAGCTCCCCTCTGTCTCGTATTCTGGCTCCATGTTCCCCACGGTAAAATATTTACTTTGGCTTTTGTCCCGTCTAATTCCGAGAATATTGATTTTCTGCCTTTTCTGGAACCAAAAACAGAAGAAAATAGGCGACTGGCACTGTGGCATCTTGTTAACAGGTTAGTCCTAGGAAACATATAAAAATACCTCAAAGTGTAGACAAAGCAAAGCAAAGTAGATACTAAACAAGCATGGAACATCAAAAATTATAGATACGTTTACGACGTATCAGAGTGCGTGGCTGTGATAGCTGTGAGATTCGACACATTTTTATGGATTTTATTGATGGTTTTATAGCTTTACCTAACGCTAATACTTCGGTAGCAAAGAAAACTTGGTTTTTAATGTGTGTTTCAGGTTCTGAACATCAATAGAGGGTTTTAACAGCAAAAACACAATATTCAGACGAAAATAAGCAAGTCTCTTTTTGGAAGCAATCAAGAGAGGCATATAGTAGCTTAAATGAGCAACTATACGGCAGGAATCTTTTCTCCGTCCATATAGTTACCGTCGTATAGTTGCCACCGCCTTCGTCTTGTCAAAAGGGGTAACTTTTGTGAATAGTCTGGGGACGAAAACAGAACATAGCAGCCGTTGTTCCATCCAGAAGGGAGAAAAAAGAGATCTGGAGAAGAAGGAGAAGACGTTCTTCATCTCGCTCCAAGATCTTCGACCTCCTAGCCACCACACCCCCATGGCCATTAATTGTACTTGAGAGAGAGAGAGAGAGAGAGATCTCCACCTTGCAAGATTAGGGTTTGAGATTGTTTCTTCCTATCTTGAATTGTGTTGGATTTATTCGCTATTCTTATTGTGGATCCCCATGGTAATATCAAGAAGAGCTCCCTTTATTTAATTATATCGATGATGCTTTCTGCTCTCATGTGTGAGTAAGTTCCCTTCGGCGTGGTAGATGTAAGGGATTGGTGAGATGTGATGTGCCTATATAATTTCCATTAGTTTGTGACTGATTTTAATTATTATATTATGTGTGCTTGACTATCTTTGGGATGCCTAATGCTTGTTGTCCAATTAAGTGCCCAAACGACATGATACTTTGTTCTACATAGTGTCACATCCCAAAATTTTCCAAATTTTGTAATGTGAAAAATAAATAAACAAAATAAATAATTGTTGGAATTTAGGGTGAAAAGAAACTTTTGATTTCCAAATGGAAACTTAAAATCCCATTTGAACAAACTTTGATTAATGTTTGAATCCAACTAAATTCAAATCAAGTGGAATGCTTCCTTCATAAAAACATCTTGAAGATTTAAACACTTGGAAAATAAACCAAAATTCTAAAACCCTAATGGAAGGAAAACATTGCCAAATTATCTCTAAGCCATGAATTTGATCCATACAAAAATTTGTCAAACAAACATTTATAAATGATCAAGAATGACAAATAGAAATATTATAAAACCATAGAAAATTGATTTCAATCAATTTGGAACCATAGATAAAATCTTATGAATTTAATAAGATAAGGAAATTGAATTTCCAAAGCCAATGAGGAACCTATCTAAAAAAACCCATACCAAATGGTGAGAAAATAATCCTAAAGATATTTAAAAGGATAAATAAATATTAAATAAGATTTTACAAATTGGAATCACCAAGTTTGGACCCATAAATAAAAAGATATGGATTTTATAAGATAAAGATAGAAATATTAAATGAGGAATATTTAAAGACCAAATTAAATCTTGGCCTAATCCATAAGCAAATGGAATAAATATAATACAAATCCAAATAAAATAATGGATAAAGAATTTCCAAATTAAATAAAATGGCATTAACCAAATTCTATTTCCATTTGAATAAAGACAAAAATCCCTATTAGAAATATTAAATAAATCATGAGAAAATAGAATTTGGAATTTACCCAAGTGGAATAAAAGTTATTTAATTAACTTCAATAAGATCAAAGAAATCTTCCAAATAAAATTTATGGAAATAAAACTATATTTAATTTCATTGGAATTAAAACAAGTACCCAAATTAAAATGATTAATAAATCATATTAAAAAAATATTCCAATTAATTCAAGGTGAATTATTTGACACCCTAATAAATAAATAAAACCTACTAAAAAGTTTGGAAGGATTTAGAATTCAAATGGATTTTAAAAACATTATTAAATCTTGAATGAATTAATACAAGGGCCTATTTTAAATAATTATTATACCCTAAAAGGAATAAAAGATTTATTCTAAATATGACTTTAGAATGTATTATTAATCAGTATTAAAATCTACTCAGAGTTGGGTTGAAGTTTGGATTCAAATGAATGTTTTAATTGATTAAACAAAATCAAAAAAGATGAATAGAAATAGAAAAGGGAAAAAGAATCTGTACAAAAAAAATAAACAGAGCAGCCCAACCCAGCAGGCCCATCTAGCCCAGCAGTCCACTCCCTCTCCCTGAAACATTTTTCTCACCGCGGACCTGACCCACTCAGTCGCTGACTAACTGGACCCACTCTCCCTATCCCTCTCTTGCTGAACGCCAGGCCCCACTGGTCAGTCATCGTTTCAACCTTCGCGACCAGTTCTTCTTCTCCCTCTCTCCCGTTTCTGCTTGAATTCCGCGGATTAAATTCACCATAACACCGCGAGTAATCACTGCTGCAACTACGCCCTACTAATCACCCCGCTCTCCCCTTCTTTTCCCCTCAAACACCGTGACAAGAGAGCCCCCAGGCCGTCCCCATTATCACTTGCACTGCCGCGGCCTCCGACGAGCTCTCCGAGCAATTCCGGCAGCTCCTCGCCTCCCCTCGTCCCCTCAACCACTCGAGAATGCTCACAGGAACCAGATGCATACCCCAGCAACTCCAGTTCGCCTGCACACGCCCTGGACACTCGCCTTCGTCTTGAACAGAGCACCACCGTCGTCTGCCACCTCTCCAGCGAAGCCCCTGGTAAAATCTGACCGCCCTAACCCCTCTCCTTCACACGCACGTGCTCGCCACGACCCCGCGCATCTAACGGCATCTCCTTTTCTCTCTGGCGTGCATTGTACTTTCGCCATCGTCTTCAACAGGACGAGCCTGACGAGGACATGAACTCCGACGAGCGATTCGAGCCAACTCCGTGCGCCCCTCGACAAACAGCAAGCACCTTGAGCATCACCATGACCCCGCGAACTCGGTGAGCATATCCTTCCTCTTCCTCGCTTCATGTAGCCGCCGCAGCACCGCTAGCAGAGCGCCGCTGCCGCGCGCCACCGTCGTCATGCCGCCAGTTCTTGGCAAAGCGTTAGTAGCCGTCCGATCCAGATCCGAGGCACGCGATAGATTGACTTATCGAAGGGGTAAGATCGATCCTGTGCCGCACGATTCGCTTTAAATCTTGCGGTCCATGTTGCTGATCCGGACGAACCGGTATGACCCAATGGAAATCAGACACGTGGCTCTAAGTGTGAATTAAAACAAAAACATTTAAATTTGATATGTGATTTTGAAAATTGCATAACTTTCAAACCACACGTCCAAATTTTGCAAATTTTATATCAATGGAATCAGCAAGACAAATCCTACCCAACCATGCCTTTTGTTTAGTAAATTGCTTCTGTTAAATTGGTTGTTTTTGCAGAAACTTGTGTAGGCATATTTTGGATATAAAATTTGTTCTAAAATTATTTTTGTGATGAAACCTTTGGAAAATGGTTTGTTTTGAACCTACTAGCCATCTAAACCAACTAGTGGTTTCAAAAACATATTTTGAGAAGCAAAAGAATAAATCTTTGATTTAAAGCATTTCTAGTCAAATAAAAATAATGTTTATTTATTAAAAATACTTTTGGAGGAAAACCTTTGGGAAATGTTTTGATTTAAACTCTCTAACCCCAAACATCAAGTTTTATTATTTAAAAATATATTTGGTGAACCCTATAAAGATTATTGCTTGCTAAAGGCAATTCTAACCACATAAAATGTTGATTTGGTTTAAAAATGATTTATAAGTAAAATCTTTTGCAAATGATTTTACCACTTATATAAAATGACCAATAGGTGTTTAGAATGTTTATAACCTATTAGAAACCATTTTTCCAAATAAAACAATCTTTACCATGCTTGCATGCATTGTCTTGTTTCTATTATTTTATGTGTTGTTTGCTTGAATGGTAGATTGAAATATTGCTTGCTTGATTGAATTGTAGTGACATTTGAAGAGTGTGAATATTGCAAGATCAAGGAGTAAACTTATATTCTGTACCAACAAGGCAAGTGATGCTTCATACTTTTGTCCCATTATTTTCACTATGCATTAGTGGTATTTCTAAAGTAGGACTTGCATGGAATTTTTGCTAAGTGTAAACTATGCCATGGGAAATCCTAGTAGATGAAACCTTAGTAGAAATTTCCTAAGTTAAGATTCCTACTACTATCATGCTTAGATTAGCTAGTAGAAAACAAGGGTGGATTATATTCATGCTATGGAATATTTTCTAAGTCAAGGACTTGTGTTTTGTTTAATAAAACAACTAAGAGAATGAATCACCTGGGTGGAATGGAAGGAATGGTTTGTGTTGAGTGGTTACACAAGGCCCATTTCTATGGTTTACCTTGTGTATCTCACTTGTGGATGGCCACCCAGGAACAAAGAGATTTGAGATGTCAAATGTTGAGAAGCTTCAAGTGCAGCCACTTGGCATTATGGGCTCTGCCTGGATCATATAGGTTGCAATAACTTAGCCAAATGGACAGTTGGTGGTAGGGGATGATAGGTTGGAACGCGTCCATCCTGGTCTAAGGGAAGGCTTCTGAAAGATCTTTTCTTGGTGAAACCAAGTCTTGTGGGGAAAGTGCACCACCTCTGCAGAGTGTAAAATCTAAGTACTTAGCCATGTCCCTGGTAAAGGACAATTTGAGCATCAAGACATGGAAGCTATCAAGAATCTCCTCATCCAAATTTCTAAGTTAAAAACTTGTGGTTGAACAAGGGTTGAAGGATCACCAATTTCTATTGGGAGATGCCTTGGGTGATTTTTGACAAACAAAAACTTAGTGTTTTCAAATGATAAGGAAAATCTATTTTGAGCAAAGCAAGCCTAAGCTCCACTTAGCCAAATGCATACAGATGATAGACTCCACTATACTACCATAGTATCACTTGCCAATACAATTCAAATGTATTGACCCTTGTGGATGTAACTTGTTATGTTGCAGGTTTGTTTGATATTAGTGAAGTATGTTGAAATAGGATTACAAGTCTTCAACCAACATGTTTGCATGTGGCACTTTGAAGATGAAGGACCCCATGCTATTGTTATATTCTGCTGCATTGTAATGAGATAGCCAAATGAGCTATGTAAGAAGTAATAAATTATTTTATTCCTGGTTATAAAGTTGTATTATGACCTTTGTTTCTTGATATTACATCTTAACTGTGGATGCTAGCTATTGATCCAGGGACTAGCATTGTAAACACAGGGATCTCTACCTTATTAAAGGTTGGGAACCTTACACATAGATAAGATCTTGTTTGCTAGCAGACGGGCGACCCTCGAGTGACACGGGGATACCAATGGAAAACTAGTTGAACTCGAGGAGCACGAGAAGCCACTGTGCCTATTGCATTAGTCTGATCCAAGGAGATTAATTGCTAAGCAACCTAAGGGATCTTAATCGTGTAGTGACTGACCATGGTTTTGGTAACAGACTAGTAGAATTACTGAAGTTGGGATGAAATCTACCAAGAGGAGTTCCGGCTAATTATGGGTTGCTCCCCTACACATATATTTATAAGATTATAATTGTTACACTTATCACTCATCCACCTAGAACACTCAAAGTGTTTGTCTCGTGACATTTCAGGTGTTACTATTACAAGATGGTCTCCCTAGGAGATAAAGGGTCTACACGCTCTGGTAGGACCTATCTACCAGATTATATTGAGCACATGCATGTTGAAAGACACTAAGAAATTATTGAAAAACTTTTGAAATCAAATAGAGTTTAAGTTCAAAACCTGAGTGATTTCATGGAAATCATGTCCATTCACAGGAAAACTCCCAAGAAACCTAAGAAAACTCTCAGAGAATACAGTGCTCCAAATTCTGCTTTTCTTAAACAACCAATAGAATTTCCTAATCCTGGAGTTAAAGAATATCGATTTATGGTGAGCTTATTAAAATTTTGTGGGAAAAAGCTTTCAGTGGAAGGAAAGATGAAGACCCAGGAAGACATCTTAGAGAGTTCGACGATGTGATAACATCACTTGGACCAAAAGGTTTGCCAAGAGATTTCTCCTATCTAAAATTATTCTGTTGGTCTCTTAAAGATAAGGCTCTAGATTGGTTATATTCTCTCCCTTGTCATTACATTAAATGTTGGGAAAACTGTATTGTTAAATTCATAAATAGGTTTAATCCTTTTAAAAAGGTAATTGAAATCAGAAAGAATATAGGCAATTTCAGTCAGAACGTGGGAGAATATTACCCACAAGCTTGGGATAGATTTTTCAGAATGATAAATAGTATTCTTAATCATGGCTATTCTGAATCAACTGTTTTCCACTTATTTTACCATGGTCTTAATACACAATGCAGAGAATTACTTGATTTATTAGTAGGAGGATCGATAAATACTTTAACTACTAAAGCTTGTTTGGAATTGATGTCCACTAGGGATAAGAATGATTCTCTTTATAACCCTTATTTTGGTACTAAGCTGGAAAAAGGATACTTCGTATAACTCATGATCTTATGCCTGAAGTACGCAAAACAATGAAATAAAAAGGTATACCTTCTGAACTTGTTAAGGAAAACAAAGTAGATCTATTACATGTTTTTACTGAAGAAGATTAAACTATAAAAGTTTTTCAAGAATTGAAACATCAACAGGCCAAATATCATAATAACCTACATAAGCAATTTCAAAGACATAAGAAGATTTTGGCAGAACTCATGGAAAATTATGATGAGATTGGCCAAGAAATAAAATTATTCCACAAGTATCTAAGTATGATTGAAACCCAATGTGAACAAATAGCATATGGTTATCAAAATTTTCTTCAAGATGATATAAATATTCGTTTTCTACTAATGTTGTTACAAGGAGAGGTGTAGTTGTTACAGGACCATTAGGACCACCAGAGTATGAAGCTGAAAAGGTTCAAAGTGAAAAAGCCTTGATCAAAGCAAGCCAAGAAGATGACACACTAGTGGATCCTCAAGATGAAACTGCTCAGAAACACAAGACCAGACCTTGGAGGAGCAAAATGATGCACATGATGACCGTTATGACTCTAATGCAGAGACTGTTGATCCAAGAGAAGAAAAGAGATAAGCAATGAAGACAAATTTGTTGTAGTAGAAAAGAAGAAAGGCAATAAGCAGCAACAAAAGAAAGTAACTAAAGAGCATGATCCCCCACAAAAGGTAAAAGACAAGAGTAAGAAACTTCTATATCCAGATCACAAAAAGAAAGCGCCGGATCAGGTAACCTATGACTCTTTCAAAAAAGCACTTGGTAATCTTCTTCTAGAAATTCCATTTGCGGATGCAATAAAAGTTCCTACCTATTCTAAATTTCTCCGTGATATTATTAATAGAAATAAAGAAATAACTGAAACTATTGCCATGGTGACTAGTTATCCTGCTAATGGGAAGTTACTCCCTCCGTTTCAGGGCTTAAGGCGTCCTCGTTTTGCGTGTTTTTTCTTTGACCAAGAATTACTCTAAATACGTAAAGAGTTTTGGTATAAAACTAGTATCACTGGAAAGTATTTTTCAATATGAATCCAATGGTACTAATTATGTACAATATAATCAAGATTTTGTTGCTCAATTCTTTTGGTCAAACTTTGCTTTGAAAAGCGTGTGCTCCTTAAGCCCTGAAACGGAGGTAGTATTGTCTAAATTAGGGGATCCCGGAATACCAACTATTTCATGCTCAATTGGCAAAACTGATATTCACAATGCCTTGTGTGATTTAGGTGCAGGAATTAGTGTAATGTCATATTCCCTCTATAAAAGGTTAGGATTAGGGGAGTATTCCCCTACTACTATCACTTTATATATGGCTGACAAATCCACTAAACAACCCATTGGTATGATCGAGGATGTTATACTTAGAATAGATGAGCATGTTATTCCCACTGACTTTATTATTCTTGAAATGCCAGAGGATGAAAAATTATCTATAATACTTGGAAGACCTTTCCTTAGTACTGCAATAGCGTCAGTTGATTGTGCTGAGGGAAAAATAATCTTCAATGTTTATGATGCTGAAATCATCCGGTATTTTCCAAAGAAGCTAGAAGTAGGAGAAAGGTATATTCCACTGGCAAACAAGTTCATGTGGTAAGTGCCTTTGATAAAGGGCATCCCAAGGTAAGAATTCGAGAACAGAGAAGAGGTTGAAGCATTCCACCATTCTTAATAAAATGCTTAATAGGAGTCAACCCATCACATTAATAAAATAAGTTAAAAAATAAGATTTTCATCGCATTCCTACAACGTTTTCACATACATTCTTGCGGAAGCGCGCCCGTGAAGATGCAGCTCTCAAAAAGTAGTAGAAATATCGACTAAATCATCATAGATTTATAGTAGAAAATAAAGTTTGAGTTTTATATGCAAAAAACTAGCTCAATCATTTTGTCCAGATTAAAAAGTGAATCTCTAAAAATTTGGGCGAAAAAGCATGGTCCAGGAGTTGTAACGACCAACTATATGGCGGGAATATTTATTCCAGCCGTATAGTTGCGTCCGTATAGTTATCGACAAAATTCTCAAAAAAGGGTCCTTGGATACAGAAGGTTTAACGACCAACTATACGGCGGGATCATTTTGGTCCGGCCATATAGTTGCGCCCGTATAGTTGTGATATGGCGTGGAGAAACCCTAAATCTTGAAGCCGCCGCAACTATACAGCGGGAGCTACTTATCCTGCCCATATAGCTCCGCCGTATAGTTCGGCGCGACCACTTAATCCGCCCAGGATGGCTAGTGTTTCTCCGCCTCCTTGTTATTTCTCTTATATTCTCTCTCCAAACCTCTCAAAACCCACCTAGAACTCTTGATTCTTCGTGGATTTCGTTCGTTTGAGTGGGGGAATCAACAGATCGGTATGTTTCTCTCCCTATCCATGCTTTATTTTCAGAATTCCATGGTTGAAATCCTCACATTGATTTAGTGGATAAACTCAAGCTTGTTTGATTTTCCCTTTTGATTTCTCACGTTAGGATTAAATTTCTCCACATAGAATCGTTTGTATATCATATAGAAATTATATGCCTAAAATTTTACGGATTTCTATTTTTGTGCCCCTAGTTCGTTAGATGTACTCACTTTTCCCCAGCCGCTTAGTTTTTCCTTACTTTTGTCCAGCTCCTATTATGGAACTCTCACATCGGTCTGAAACTCGCTCTCTATCGGGTCCCGTTAGTGGACCCTCGCCGTTACGTGCTGACAAGTGGGGCCACATTTAGGTGGGTCCCATAGTGGACCCTCGCCGTTACGTGCTAACAAGTAGGACCCATCCCCGTTGCGTGATGACAGGTGGGGCCACGTTCAGTTGGGTCCCGTAGTAGGACCCCCCATGGTGTGGGGCCGGCTTGTTGGGAACGCGTTTTGGAGAATGTGGTGTGGGACCATGTGGGGCGCGTATGGTAGTTACGTGCGCCTTGTTGCCTAAACTGGAAGATTTCTTTTTTGTTATTTTTATAATTGACCTTTTTAAGAGCACTTTTTCCCATTTATGTCGCTAACAGTTGTTATTTTTGCCTCAAAAGGCAGCGAATCTAGAGCAGCTTCTCTCTTCATTCATGGTTCCTTTTGGCCCTCGTATTTTCCCAATCTGGCAGAAAATCTAACTAGCACCATACATATGTAGATGAATAGAGCAGATGTAGATAAAGCAGCTAATAAAGGATTACATAGTACGATACTTAAACCAGATTCGATAATTAGGTTGATCAGCAGTAGCAACTTACAAGTTCAACACAAACAACAAAACAAAAGAGAACAACGGGGGCCTGTACGGGGACGGGGGCCTCCTCGCCCGCGGCTATGGCGGAAGCGGGGACAGGGGTCTGGACGGGGATGGCGACTTCCTTCAATGCCTCGACAGGGGCCAGTACGGGGACGGGGGCCTCCTCGTCGGCCGCCTTAGAGGCGAACGGTGGCCATCGTGCCATTCTTCTCCATCGCCGGTATGGTTGGGGTTTTCTTGAGGGTTTGCAGAAGGTGATGGGATAGTGGAGATGGTTACGTGAGTGAGTGAGTGAGCGAGTGAGTGATGAGTGAGAGTGAGGAGGCCTCTATAAAGGTGAAGGGAGGAGACGTTTTGTTGCACCACCATGCACCGCGTAACCGCGTGCGCTAGTGCACCGTGTACGGCCACATGCGTCCGCTACCTCCCCGTGCACCGCGACATGCGTACTGTGCGTCATGTTTTCCCCCTGGTGTCTAACCTTGGCCACTTAGTTGTGCTCAGTTATACCCTCGAGTGTAGCACTGGAAGTTTGGTTGTACTCAATTTTTCCCTCTAGTACTAACACTGCCGTGTGCAATATACTTACTTTTACCCTCCGGTGGCTGGTCAACAGAGAGTCAGCGAATGGGTTTTACCTAGCTAATTGAGTTATTTTATGCACAACAAATTCAGAAAGATCAAAACATAGTGGTATCTACCTAGGGAGTCTTATTATGTGACCTTCCACCATAAGAAATGTATAAAAATCAAGTTTTAACCTAAATCACCACTTCTCAAATCACCTACTATCTATGAAGGTTCATGGCTTTCTACTCAAGCCTCTCCCCAAAACATCCCTCCCCAAAACATAATTTGTCCGAATGAAGCAATAATTGTCAAACTGATGTATATTTGAATTTCAAATAGTTTGATGTGTGCCAATATGTATTTTATTGTATAAAATAAGCATTTTCCATTTTTTTTAAATCTCTTTTTGTGTTATATTTGAACCCCCTTGCCAGTTTTGCCCTTGGTTTTTAAGTTCTAATCAGTTTTCCCCTCACTCTTAGTGACAAACTCTCACACATGTGCTCATCTTGGCTGCTACGCTCTGATTGGTCGAGACAGATATCACATTGATCGTACCCACCAACCGTTGATCCTCTGATTGATCCTATGTGATCTAGCAGACAGGATAACCCTTGTATCTGTCGGGATCACCCTCTATCCATGCAAATAACGAGTTTGCCACCGATGCTTTAACTCCATAAACAAATGATTTTGAATATAATTTGAAGGGAAAGTGTTCAAAGGTGTATAATTTTTGCATTATATTTCACTCCGTGTCCTAAGTGCAATTTCAAAGAGTTCAAAGGTGTATAATTTTTGCTATATGCAAGTTTATGCATTACATCCCTACATTCTATGAAAATTATAATCTCTCAAGATTTTCTTAGCACATCATTATCACGTATTAGGTGCGATTTCACAGTGTTCAAAGGTAAACACCCTTTTGCTTTACATTAAGAGTTGTATAATTTTTTAATTTGAAAGTGTTCAAGAGTAGTGTCAATTATAAACACTCTTTTACATTAAGAGTTGTATAATTTTTCAATTTGAAAGTGTTCGAGAGTAGTGTCAATTATAAACACTCTTTTACATTAAGAGTTGTATAATTTTTTAAAATTTGAAAGTGTTCAAGAGTTATGTCAATTATAAACACTCTTTTACATTAAGAGTTGTATATTTTTTTAAATTTGAAAGTGTTCAAGAGTAGTGCCAATTATAAACACTCTTTTACATTAAGAGTTGTATATTTTTTTCAATTTCAAACTGTTCAAGAGTTGTGTCAATTATAAACACTCTTTTACATTAAGAGTTGTATGGTTTTTTTAAATTTGAAAGTGTTCAAGAATTGTGTCAATTATCAACACTCTTTTACATTAAGAGTTGTATAATTTTTTTAAATTTGAAAGTGTTCAAGAGTTATGTCTATTATAAACACTCTTTTACATTAAGAGTTGTATTTTTTTAATTTGAAAGTATTCAAGAGTTGTGTCAATTATAAACACCCTTGTCATTAAGAGTTGTATAATTATAGTTTCAGATCGCGCGAGAGTTTCGTAATTATAAACACTCTTGCAAACCAACTGAATCACCACTGCTCCAGGGGAATTTACAATAGATTTTAGGGAGATTTTATCTATCTCTGAGAGTTATGGAGGTTGAAACCACCGCTGGGAAGTAAAATCTAGAGAGATATTGTTCACAACCATGAATTACGCCAGCACTGGATCAATCTTATTCGAAAATCAAGGCAGTTAATTGAGCACCAGCGATTCGCATTCAAATACTATGAATAATCAACCCAAAAAAGGGAAACGATGCTTACCTAGATGGAATCCATGTGTTAGATCCCTGTGATTCCACCCAATCTTCTCCGTGCTCGACTGGGATGGATGGTGCACCAGCCGGCGTTGCATATTGTTCCACGAAAGGGGTAGATCTAACAAGGGCGGGAGTAGAGCCGAAGGTGGAGTGGGCTCCATGGCTAGGGGAGGGGGGCTCTGGGCCAAGGACGACATAAGGTAGGAGGGCATGACGGCGGGGCAGCGGAGCGATGGTGTGGGAGCTGTTCCAGGCTCGGGGGAAGCGAATGCTTTGGGTGAGCGAGAATGGCCGGTCCGGCGTGTCTCCATGCGGCCCCACTCTTCACCACGTATGCAAGACCTGTCCCAACACGGCCCCACCCTTCACCACGTATGCAGGACCCGTCCCAACACGGCCCCACCGGTAAAGCATGTAACGGTCGAGGCCTCGTAACATAACGCTCAATGCCCGACCCGCCCAACACGGTCCCACCAGTCAGCATGTAACGGTCAAGCCTTTGACCTGACGGCATCCCTCCGTCCGAGCGCCCGCGAGGGTTTCTTAACATGGCGAGGGGAAAAGTGAGGAAAATTTAAGCGGCTGTGGAAAAGTGAGTACAACTAACGAACCAAGGGAACGAAAATACAAATCCCAAGATTTTATGTTGAAAATTTTTAGTGCATCAATATGAACAAGATTGGTAGCATTTTTGCAATAGCAAGCACCAATGTGGCGAGGGCTCAGGGCTGATCTCAATAGCAAGTACGACATTGTTTCATCGAGGAAGGTGATGCCCACACGTTGGGCCGATGATGGCTTTCTCATTGCGGCAGGATTTATTGAAAAGTACTGCAACCGATCTCCTGCACTTGGGATCCATCAAGACACTTTTCTAGCGTTGTTGTCGGGGAGTGTTGTTTTGGTGACCCGGCATACCACTACATGATGTAGTATACTATAGTCGTGGACATAACACCAATGAAACACCGTTCACTAGTATTACATCCCTCAGAATGGTACAATAGAAACACAGCGGGTCCAATACATGGCTAAAGGTTACAACTCGACTCTATACGCAAGATCCAGAGAACACTCTAAGTTAAAGAGAGAGAAAGAAACTTCTTGCAATGAAGATTCAGAAATAAACAACTCAAAAACTATTATACTAATAAGACTAACATATGAAATGTTGGTCTGGTATTGCGGCTATGGCAATACTCTACAGAAATAGGTTCTATGGCTAGAGATTATATTCCTATCTAATCAGTAACTTCGTCTTCGCTTAAGTCGATGTATATGTTGACTTTATTGTCTTCAATGAAGAGCTTTAGCTTCTAGTGATGTATCCTGGAGCATAACTTGACGTAGACGCGTCTTAATGGCTTCAGAATATAGCAAGGGTTAAGAAGATATGTTGAGTACGAGAGTACTCTGCAAGTTCACTAAAAAAGGAGTGTTTGATGCATTATATCTACAGCCACAGACCATAGGTCGTAGGCAATGTAGGTTTTCGTAAACATTTCTTCAAAGGTTAATTTTATTCTGAAAAGCTATGTCCGTCAGCCTTCACGGGTTTACTAGAACTTTCAGGGAGTTCCTTTCCCGCAGCGTTCGTAGCTTCTTCCCAGAACGGGGAGTAACAAGTTATAGTTCTTACACTCTGCAAAGGTGTCTTACTTTTCCCATGAGATATCAACTCCTTGTTGCACAACTGGGCAGCTTATTCCCGTCTACAATTCTGTGATGTGGGGCCTAGTAGATGATCCAAGCCAATCACTACCCTCTCCATGACCCCATATGTCTGCACGATCCTTCAGGGTTGGCTCAGCTCTGTTAAGCCCCTTCTGGGCAGGCTAAAACCCTGATGAGTTCCCAAAGACTATGAACTGGTGATGCCCTGGCAAGTGCCATATCAAATGGACTATACCACTAAAAATTACTCATAGATAATCTAGACACCAAAAGTGTGGGGCATAAGGGTGCCCACCCATATGTTGGATCCACACAAGGAATCACAATGTCATGTTAAGGTCGTCTTGCCTCCATACGAGAGGAAAAGGATACAACCAATAGTTCATATTATTATCAAAAGTAGTGTTTTCTGACCTTTTTGAAATGCAGGTGATGACAAAACTTGATTTGCAAAATACTTTACAGAAAATAATCAAAGGACATGAGCAAGTGTGAACTTGCCTCTTGTGATTGTAAGATTATGCACTCACGGTCTTCAAGACAATATAAGATCCAATATCTGAAATCAACATCATTCGTCCGGTAAAGACTAATGTTTAAAGAAGCAAGATGCTATTATGCATAAGTAATGTAATGCAATTTGGTAAATTCGAATCTCGGGGATAACGTTGTTCTAGGGTTTGGATATTGGAAATGGCTTCTTTGGAATGTGTTGCTCTTTTAGATTAAGTTTCACACTTGTGCTTCTTATTAAGGCTTGTGTATGTGCTAAACAACATATAATCATAATATTATAAAATAATGAGATACACAAATGTGGAATGCTACTCAAGATTACTTATACAATAATTGTTTATTTTTAGATTTTACTTTATAAGTAATGTTACTTATGAAGGACTTAAGTGTTAACAATTCTAAGTATACAAGTGAAGTATAAAGTAATGTAATTATTATTAATTGTCATCTGTTGTCTGAAGTGGCAAAAAGAATAACATTTTAAGAAAATTTCTTTACTAAGGTTTAAACAATCCTGATAGATTTTACAATATGATTGATAGAATGTGATTGATGTGGTTTATGCTTGCTTGAATAGTCTGGACTTGAGACGCTTTATGACTTAATTATAATAGACCAAAGTTAACTATAAAACACATAATAAAGTATTTATCATAATATTTAAAATCTTGTAGACTAAATTTAACTTTAAAGACATAGATGGACTTCAAGATGTAATGCTAATGACATTTGTACCTTGTTCACTTCATAATGTTTCCCTAAGGATACTTTAAGAGTGGTAACACTTATATTTGAATAGTGGTTTTCTAACCTTGTAAATGTATAAAAGTATTTATCTCCTTATAAGGGTATGGTTATGGTTTGTGAATAAGTAAACAATATTATTTACTACTTATGGATTCACTATAGTGCTTTGGTATGTTTATAAATTTGTGGTTGAATGATAACTCAAGAAGATTGTATTTAAAATGTGTTGAACCATTTTGATTTCATATTATCAATATTTAAGACTAATACTATTTACTATACTTAATTCGCTAATTTTGTAAATATTAGCAATTTTGATTTACACTTATCTGAATTGTTAACTAAGGAAATAGGTTTAAATTTAAGTTTTTAAAGTTTTTTAAATTTTTATTTACCTCAAAAGTGGAATATTATATTTTAACATGTAGGTATTATTTTTATGATCATTTTGGTATATTACAAGTATTTTTTTGATTTATAAATAATAAGATATGATTTTTTATAAGCTTTATTACTTTATAAATACTTAGATAATAATTAATATTTAATTAAGTGGAATAATAATGCATGATTATAGTTTTAAATTATAGTTCCTATTTTTCTAAGATTTTTGGTATTTTAATTATATTTTTATTATTTACCATTATTAAAATATGAATTATCAAAGCTTTATTATTTATAAAATCTTTATTAAATAATAATTATTTAAATAACTAACATAATAATGTTTGACAATAGTTTTAAGTTGTAGATTTTACTTTTCTAAACATTTTCATATATTTCACATATTTTTCTGAATTATAAAACAAAATTTATTGATTTTATAAGATTGAATCATTTTCGGAAATTGTTAATATATATTTATTGCGTCACTACTAACATCATCTCCTCTTTAAAAAATTTACACCGCACCCTAACCTAGCCCCCAGTCACTGACTGGTGGGCCGTGGCCACGTTGGTGTGCCACACGAGATAAGGACCTGGTCAAACAACGCTGAGGTGGCAGAGTGACACCAGCACGATGTCATGCTGACATTAGCGCAGCCTCCACCACGAGATCATGGTCGTCGGCGGCGATCTGCGGCGTTTCAGCTAGCCGGTTTGGTGCGTTGGAGAGAGGATGCAACGGCGAGTCAAACAATGGTCGTGTCGCTATTTATTGGTCACCGGAAGTGCACCGACGACGAGCTTCTGCAGCGGCCAATGGTGGCGCTCAACGAAACTAGGTCTACAGCGAGATCTAGCAAGCGAAAATAAGGTCTGGAGATGCACAAGCTTACCCTGATGTTTGTATAGTGGTCGATGAAGACAATGGCGCTCCGGTACGGCCTAATTTTCACGAACTCCGACGATCATCGGCGAAAGGGAACGGCAAAATCCCCCTGATTTCGAGCACCCCTTGCTTCACTTCTACCTCTCAAGCGACAAGGACAGCGAGACGCTTCTCCCCGACTACCCCATGGCCTCTGTGTGAAACCCTACTGACGACGGTGGTCAAATCTGGCCGGCTAGGGTTTCGGTCAGAGGAGAAAATGAGGAAGAGAGTAAGTGCGACCGAGCGAGCGAGTGAGAGGATGGGGACGAGCAGACATCACCGTGGCGTTCTTATCTCCTCCTCTAGAAGCGGCGGCACGCATCGCAGCGCGACGGACGATCAACGGTGGAGCTCCGGCCAGCAAGCTGCTTCCAGTAGGCGAGGAAGACGATGATGCGACATTTGAAGATAACCCCCTGGAACTTTTCCTGTCTCGATCCGCAATCCATCTGATGGTCCACTCGTCAGTCAGATAGAAAAGTAAAGGAATGACCACGTTGGGCCGTTGTTGGGCCTTGGTGCACTGCGCGTGAGCAGCAGATAAGGAGAGAGGAATACTGGGCCTTGGCCAAAAACTGTTTTTCTCTTTATATTCTTTTCTATTTCTGTTTTGTTTCTATTTTTCTATTTACACATTTGATTTGAATTTTCTTCATAAAGTTTATTTGCTGAATACTTGCAGCAGCAAATGATATTTATTGAGATTTATTTTGTGAACCTTTATGATATCTATATATTTTCTTTATTTCTTTTCATATAGGTCATTCTTTTATTAATATTTTATAAGGGCCTTTATTATTAAATTTTCTTTTCATAATAAACCATAAATTTGTTATAGAATAATTCCTTATTTATTGATAAAATTTGGTTTTAATTAATTTATGGTTTGGAGATAATTTTAATATAATTATCCTATATCATCATTTGATGCATGATATTCTAAGGAATTAATATGGTTAATATGATTTCCTTAATTCTAGGAAATATCAAGGTATATAATTTATTATAACTAACATAGGAGTTAGTGTTTGAAATTATAAGTATTCATCATGAGTTTTAGGAGATTTAATATATTCATATTCTTTTATAAACATGGATAAACATTAATGGTTAAGTCACATTGTCCTCATGCTTGTGTTCATGAATGGTATCACCATCTAGGATAAAATAGTAGAGTTGTTCTTTAGGCTAACTTATGATAAAGAAATGATTAAGATAGTTCCTAAGCACAGGTGATCATGATAGTTGTAAAGGACAAAGCTATTCTTGAGTGAATTGTTATAGGAAATATTACTATGAGCCATTGTGGAAAAATGATGATTGATCAAATATATGAAATTGATATTAGGTTTGGTTATAGAATTAAGGTTGAGTGTTTACCAAGAATTTCTATCTTCCATAATTCATAATTCTTGACTTCTACTTATAGAATTCCTTTTCTAGATATATTACTTCTGTATACACATCATCATGGTTTAACATGATAAGCTTGACTTCACAAGAACATTATTATCTACTCTTCCACCTTCTAGATCTAGTTATAAATCCAATGATCTTAACACTTAATATTTTCATAATCTTCTCATATCTATACTTGGTTATTAAACTATTCTACTACTAATAATCTCCAATCCAACAAGTAGTTACTTCTAGATTTATTCACACTTCCTTCATCATCCATCACTAACATTACTCCAGTAGCTGTATATATCAGATTCTACTCTCCTCAAAAGCTTACTATCCTTTAAGAGGAATAATACTACTTCAATGGCTCCATTCTACTCTAGCTTCAGCTTAGTCATACTCTCTTATTTCTACTTTACTCCAGTATCTTATATTCCAGCTTCACATCATATCATGGTGACTTATCATGGCTAACCTAGAATAACATATCTATACTAGGGTTCAATCATGTTCTATCCACCAATGTCACTTATACATGATATAAGCCTTCAATCTTGGTGAGTAAAGAATGATCATTATAATCCTTTGACCCTTTATTGTTTAGGTTTCTAGTTGGATAATCAAGGCTTTCATCAATACAACATTATAGTTGAATTTTAATTATCTTCTTTATCTCCATATAATTATATATTCCATATAACTCTTCTTTCATTACAGAAGTGACTTAACTCCATCTATTATCATTTTGATCTCATTCCCTTCCAACACTCCCATCCTATAGATGAAAATTAAATCTAGCATTACCACCTACCTCTTCTTACTTCGTTCACTAAAGGACTTAAGTGAATTCTATGATAAGGACAAGAGTTACTAGGTCAAAATTTGATAGGTTAAGAGTTGGTGAATCAATAGTTGATTACTCAACATTGATGAACAACAGATCTTAGAGTATGGTTCAATAGAGATAATAAGGATTGATATGGAAAGAAAGATATGTGGTGAATGGTCTTAACTTGGTTTCCTTCCTACTCAATCTCACTAAAGAGTTAAGGTTAGGTATGACCATGATACTCATGGTATAAGTATATGAGATTAAGATAGATCAAGATTTAGTTGTTAAATTCCTATTACTTAAGTTATATTTATAACTTGGTATTCATGAGTTGTATAATGAATACTAGGATATGATTACTTAAGGACCAAATATAAATCATTAATGTATTAGGGTTTAACTTTTACTACATTTGATCTACCCTTAGATCAAATCTCCTTTACCCAAAATAATGTTTTAGCAAAGGTCATCTTGAAACTTATCACAGTCAACTTGATGATCTACTCCAATTCCATCAAGTTGAGAGAAGCTTCAATCACTTTGACAAGTTTTGTTTAAAAGCGCGGAAATTATTCGGATTTTTTATGCATGAATGCAATGCACACATCTATGTTCAGCTTATTTCTAAGCTCTAATGCTGGGATGTTACAGACTCTCCCCCTTAAAATAAACTTTGTCCCCGAAGTTCGTATACTCTCGCGTTTCGGAATGAGGAATTGTCTTGCATTGGTTATGACATGTCTCATATCTATGGTAACCTCGATGGGAATAATTGTAGTATCCCATACCCAAATATTTTCCTTAAATTCATATCATTCGGAGTAATCTCCAACTTATTTTCTTTAATACTCCGAAGTTCTTTTTGTCTACCCTCTTTTAAGGTTATGTCCATATTATAAACTCCTAAATTTGGGGTCTCTTCTTTAGTTCCTTATCCTGATTAGGTATCCTAATCCAACTCCTTGTATTAAATCATTGAACTTATGTACTGATCTATGTAAGGTCTAGGAAGTCTCACTACAAAAAGATTTTAATTTTTATTAGTCTATAATTAACATCAAAAGGTTAATCTTTTTATTTTTCCTAACATAGGTTGTACTTGTAGTCCTTCTGAGAATTAGTGTTGGACACCCTTGGTTCATATCCTTTAGAATTTCTTGTTTTATTATACCTGACTTAATTAAATGTGTTGTATCTCCTCTTAAGATCCACTTAAGAGTTGTTTTCATTGGAACGATTTCATTAAAACTAATCTAATCTATCACACTCACGTTCTTACCCGATTAAGATTTTAAATCACATTTTGTTATTAACTTAAATACCTTTTCAAGTACCATTACTCGGAGATTTAGATAGCAATTCTTACATTTACTGTTTACTCTCCCCCTTAGGGTTTACTAAGGTCTCTATACTTCCGACATAGTAACCATTGACTTTATAAGTCGCATATTGGTCTCTGTTCAACTTATAATATACTTATTTATGGTTTTATGAAAGATTTACGGTATACCCACTCATTTGTGGATCTTTGAAGCGATTCTTCCACAATAATTGTTTTACAAATTGTTTGGACATTCTATCTTAGATAGGGTTGATTTCACGACATTTTGAACTCGGTTGCCTTAATGTTATACTTCTTTGTGTCCTTTCTTATTTAGGCCAAGTTTTATGATCTTTATGCAACCTTTAAGCCGATCTGATTAACTATTTTAACCAATACCAGTTGCGGACAAGATACCGATGGTGGATCAAATACCGACTGCGGGTCAAATACCAATTGCGGATCATCCTAGGGTATAGGTATTACCCTACGGTTTATGACCTAATAATGGTATTCTCTCTAACTTATCCGAGCTTGAATACCACCATGTTCTAAAACCTTTTTGGTTGTGTTTATTCATGGTACTTCCATGAATATGGTATAACTGCTTTATTAACTTCTTAGCAACATCACCCATTTCTGGTGAACTTAATTTCACTACTTCTTGTTGCTTTATTCTTCATGTAACCTCCTTCTTGGTATTCGGAACCCGTCACTCCCTTACACGAATTCTCATTCCTATCTAGGTCTATAGCATCAAGTAATAACTGGGTGTTACATCATGCATTTGCACACCAAGTCAAACTTCATGTACAGATCTAGCCAATCAAGAAGATTCAAGAAAATCCAAAATTCGATAAACAACAAAACATATACCATGTATTATACATAGGTTCTTAGAAAATTTACAGATGAACTGACCGTTCCAAAAGTTTGTCTCTCATATACATTAAACAACTATCTTACAAGAATTTCTTGTTATTTTGAGTATATCCTCACTTATTTCAGCAAACCCTTCAAACTACAATAAGCATTACCCTCTATGTATATTATTCAAGCACTCATCCCTTGGGACTTCGTTCCATTCTTACTTTCATCTTCCTCTAGTGCTTCCTGGAGTTCCGTACATGATGACGTGAAGTCCTACGACTGCCTTCTGGAGCGTAAGAGCATCCAGGAGGTGCGTATTCTTGATTAGAAGTACGTAGACTGAGATTAGTCATTGAAAAATGACTAGAGTTGGCGTAGTCTTCTACAGGATATACCTGCGTTTCCGGCAACGCTTCCTCAAGGTAAGCTGGTTCTTTCGCCTTTTCCTGGATCCATTCGTACATATTAGTATATTAACTACCGGAATACTCTTCTAAGTCGATTGGATTGGTATTACCCCCATATGGTCCATAAGGCTCCCTAGGGTTATTGTTGGTTTCTTCTCCGATACCAGTATCACAAAGTATGGGATTACCTATAGTTCCATCTTGAGATTCTACTCTCCATTCATAACGGTTTTGCTCGGTGTTATTTGGAATAGCTCCCGCCCATTCCTTTTGTTCGGCGATATACTTGGTCCATAGATCTTCAGGTGGCCGGGGTTTATTTTGGTAGTAAGCATAGGTTTCTGACTATGGATCATCAAATTCGGTTTCCTCATACACTTCTCCTGAAAAGATGTGTTTGAGATGCTTAGCTTCTTTATCTAACTTCTCCCTACGTGCCATTGCTTTATCAGGATCAGTAAAATCCACAATGACCGTATCCAGTTCCTGAACTAAAACTTGGTGAGTGTTATGGTAAGTGTTTAGAAAAGACCGATAACGATCCATATACTCTACGGCTAGAGTAGGTTCAGTTTGGACTAGAGTAGAGTGATCTAACTCATGCTCCGTGTTTAAGGTTTCATGGGGTATAATGGTGTGAGTACTACCTTCTAGAGCTAGGTATTTCTGTTCTCGGATCATGGTTATGGCTGCTGCTACAACAATCTGATATGCAGATGCCATGCACCTTGCCTCTCCTGATGGCATTTCTCCCTTAAGTCCTAACTTCTTGGGTAGCATGATCATGACACGGTATTTAGCTAATACCTGCCCATCATAGTAACTGTAAATCTTGACCAAAAGTCTTGATTCACAATCCAAACTCCATAGAAGTTGTCGGAGATTATCTGTCCAATCCCCTCCGTAATCATTTAACGTCATGGTCATCAATTGAACATTCCGGGGTGGATATCAAGGTGCCATGTAGAACTGTAGATAAGAAATTATCATTAGTCACATAGAGTTAGAACTCTTGGTAGTGATCAGAATTGCAATCATACTATAGAATTATCGCACTAGAAACATGACAGGACTATTCTCAGTTGAATATCCCTCATATCACTAGAGAACTCTTTATTATTGCAGATTTGTTTCCTACAGGTTCTACCCATTACTAGGTTTCCAACCTAAGGTCAAAGCATATGCTCTGATACCAACTGCGGTGACCCATCATACCGCTGCATGATGTAGTATACTATAGTCGTGGACATAACACCAATGAAACACCGTTCACTAGTATTACATCCCTCAGAGTGGTACAACAGAAACACAGTGGCTCCAATACATGGCTAAAGGTTACAACTTGACTTTGTACACAAGATCCAGAGAACACTCTAAGTTAAAGAGAGAGAAAGAAACTTCTTGCAAAGAAGATTCAGAAATAAAAAACTCAAAAACTATTATACTAATAAGACTAACATCTGAACTGTTGGTCTGGTATTGCTGCTATGGCAATACTCTACAGAAATAGGTTCTATGGCTAGAGATTATATTCCTATCTAATCAGTAACTTCGTCTTTGCTTAAGTCGATGTATATGCTGACTTTCTTGTCTTCAATGAAGAGCTTTAGCTTCTAGTGATGTATCCTGGAGCATAACTTGACGTAGACGTCATCTTAATGGCTTCAGCATCTAGCAAGGGTTAAGAAGATACATTGAGTACGAGCGTACTCAGCAAGTTCATAGGAAAGGAGTGTTTGATGCACTATATCTACAGCCACAGACCATAGGTCGTAGGCAATGTAGGTTTTTGTAAACATTTCTTCAAATGTTGCTTTTATTCTGAAAAGCTATGTCCGACAGCCTTCACGGGTTTACCAGAACTTTCATGGAGTTCCTTTCCCGCAGCATTCGTAGCTCCTTCCCAGAACAGGGAGTAACAAGTTATAGTTCTTACACTCTGCAGAGGTGCGTTACTTTTCCCATGAGAGATCAACTCCTTGTTGCACAACCGGGCAGATTATTCCCGTCCACAATTTCGTGATGTGGGGCCCAGTAGATGATCCAAACCAATCACTGCCCTCTCCGCGACCCCATATGTCTGCACGATCCTTCGGGGTTGGCTCACCTCCGTTAAGCCCTCTTCCGGGCCGGCTAAAACCCTGATGACTTCCCAAAGACTCTATGAACTGGTGATGCCCTGGCAAGTGCCATATCAAATGGACTATACCGCTAAAAACCACTCCTAGATAACCTAGACACCAAAAGTGTGGGGCATAAGGGTTCCCACCCATATGTTGGACCCACACAAGGAATCACAGCGTCACGTTAAGGTCGTCTTGCCTCCATACGAAAGGAAAAGGATACAGCTAACTTCTCCGTCCCATTCCAAATCTCATGGTTAACGCGTAATATACGACGCAAGAATCACTGGCGACATTGGTTGTTAAGTCCTAGATGATATATTCCTGAGTAGTGGTATTCCAACTACCAGGTTTAATATATTAGCTGATCACCATGGATTAGTAACCAATAGTTCATATTATTATCAAAAGTAGTGTTTTCTGACCTTTTTGAAATGCAGGTGATGACAACACTTGATTTGACAAATACTTTACAGAAAATAAGCAGAGGACATGAGCAAGTGTGAACTTGCCTTTTGTGATTGCAAGATTATGCACTCACGGTCTTCAAGACAATATAAGATCCAATGTCTAAAATAAGCATCATTGGTCCGGTAAGGACTAATGTTTAAAGAAGCAAGATGTTATTATGCATAAGTAATGTAATGCAATTTGGTAAATTCGAAACTCGGAGATAACGTTGTTCTAGGGTTTGGATATTGGAAATGGCTTCTTTGGAATGTGTTGCACTTTTAGATTAAGTTTCACACTTGTGCTTCTTATTAAGTCTTGTGTGTGTGTGTGAAACAACATGTAATCCTAATATTATAAAATAATGAGATACACAAATGTGGAATGCTACTCAAGATTGCTTATACAATAATTGTTTATTTTCGGATTTTACTTTATAAGTAATGTTACTTATGAAGGACTTAAGTGTTAACAATTCTAAGTATACAAGTGAAGTATAAAGTAATGTAATTATTATTAATTGTCATCTGTTGTATAAAGTGGCAAAAGGAATAACATTTAAAGAAAAATTTCTTTACTAAGGTTTAAACAATCCTGATATCTTTTAGAATATGATTGATAGAATGTGATTGATGTTGTTTATGCTTGCCTGAATATTCTGGACTTGAGACACTTTATGACTTAATTATAATAGACCAAAGTTAACTATAAAACACATAATAAAGTCTTTATCATAATATTTAAAATCTTGTAGACTAAAGTTAACTTTAGAGACATAGATGGACTTCAAGATGTAATGCTAATGACATTTGTATCTTGTTCAATTCATAATGTTTCCCTAAGGATACTTTAAGAGTGGTAACACTTATATTTGAATAGTGGTTTTCTAACCTTGTAAATGTATAAAAGGATTTATCTCCTTATAAGGGTATGGTTATGGTTTATGCATAAGTAAACAATATTATTTACTACTTATGGATTCACTATAGTGCTTTGGTATGTTTATAAATTTGTGGTTGAATGATAACTCAGGAAGATTGTATTTAAAATGTGTTGAACCATTTTGACTTCATATTATCAATATTTAAGACTAATACTATTTATTAGACTTAATTGGCTAATTTTAGAAATATTAGCAATTTTGATTTACCCTTATATGAATTATTAACTAAGGAAATAGATTTAAATTTAAGTTGTTAAAGTGTTTTAATTTTTTATTTACCTCAAAAGTGTAATATTATATTTTAACATGTAGGTATTATTTTTGTGATCATTTTGGTATATTACATGTATTTTTGTGCTTTATAAATAATAAGGTATGATTTATTATAAGCTTTATTACTTTATAAATATTTAGATAATAATTAATATTTAATTAAGTGGAATAATAATGCATGATTATAGTTTTAAATTATAGTTCCTATTTTTCTAAGATTTTTGGTATTTTAATTATATTTTTATTATTTACCATTATTAAAATATGAATTATCAAAGCTTTATTATTTATAAAATCTTTATTAAATAATAATTATTTAAATAACTAACATAATAATGCTTGACAATAGTATTAAGTTGTAGATTTTATTTTTCTAAACATTTTCATATATTACACATATTTTTCTGAATTATAAAACAAAAGTTATTGATTTTATAAGATTGAATCATTTTCGAAAAATGTTAATATATATTTATTGTGTCACTGCTAACATCATCTCCTCTTTTAAACTTTTTACACTGCACCCTAACCTAGCCCCTAGTCAGTGACTGGTGGGCCGTGGCCATGTTGGTGTGCCACGCGAGATAAGGACCAGGTCAAACGACGCTGAGGTGGCAGAGTGACACCAGCACGATGTCATGCTAACATCAGCGCGGCCTCCACCACCAGATCATGGTCGTCGGCGGCGATCTGCAGCGTTTCATCTAGCGGGGTTTGGTGCGTTGGAGAGAGGATGCAACGGCGAGTCGAACAATGGTCGCACCGCTATTTATTGGGCACCGGAAGTGCACCGGCGACGAGCTTCTGCGGCGGCCAACGGCGGCGCTCAACGAAACTAGGTCTACAGCTAGATCTAGCAAGAGAAAATAAGGTCTGGAGATGCGCAAGCTTACCCTGATGTTTGTATAGTGGTCGATGAAGACGATGGTGCTCCAATACGGCCTAATTTTCACGAACTCCAACGATCACCGACGAAAGGGAACGGCAAAATCCTCCTGATTCCGAGCTCCCCTTGCTTCACTTCTACCTCTCAAGCGACAAGGACGGCGAGATGCTTCTCCCCGACTACCCCATCGCCTTCGGGGAAAACCCTACTGACGACGGTGGTCGAATCTGGCCGGCTAGGGTTTCAGTCAGAGGAGAAAATGAGGAAGAGAGGAAGTGCGAGCGAGCGAGTGAGAGGATGGGGACGAGCAGACATCGTCGTGGCGTTATTATCTCCTCCTCTAGAAGCGGCAGCACGCATCATAGCGCGAAGGGACGATCAACGGCGGAGCTCCGGCCAGCGAGCTGCTTCTAGTAGGCGAGGAAAACGACAATGCAACATTTGCAGATAACCCCCTAGAACTTTTCCTGTCTTGATCCGCAGTCCCTCTGCTGGTCCACTCGTCAGTCAGATAGAAAAGTAAAGGGTTGACCACGTTGGGCCGTTGCTGGGCCTTGGTGCACTGTGCGTGAGCAGCAGATAAGGAGAGAGGAATAGTGGGCCTTGGCCAGAAACTGTTTTTCTCTTTATATTCTTTTCTATTTCTGTTTTGTTTCTATTTTTCTATTTACACATTTGATTTGAATTTTCTTTATAAATTTTATTTGCTGAATACTTGCAGCAGCAAATGATATTTATTGAGATTTATTTTGTGAACCTTTATGATATCTATATATTTTCTTTATTTCTTTTCATATAGGTCATTCTTTTATTAATATTTTATAAGGGCCTTTATTATTAAATTTTCTTTTCATAATAAACCATAAATTTGTTATAGAATAATTCCTTATTTATTTATAAAATTTGGTTTTAATTAATTTATGGTTTGGAGATAATTTTAATATAATTATCCTATATCATTATTTGATGCATGATATTCTAAGGAATTAATATGGTTAATATGATTTCCTTAATTCTAGGAAATACCAAGGTATATAATTTATTTTAACTAACATAGGAGTTAGGGTTTGAAATTATAAGTATTCATCATGAGTTTTAGGAGATTTAATATATTCAGATTCTTTTATAAACATGGATAAACATTAATGGTTAAGTCACATTGTCCTCATGCTTGTGTTAATGAATGGTATCACCATCCAGGATAAAATAGTAGAGTTGTTCTTTAGGCTAACTTATGAGAAAGAAATGATTAAGATAGTTCCTAAGCACAGGTGATCATGACAGTTGTAAAGGACAAATATATTCTTGAGTGAATTGTAGGAAATATTACTATGAGCCATTGTGGAAAAATGATGATTAATCAAATATATGAAATTGATATTAGGTTTGGTTATAGAATTAAGGTTGAGTGTTTACCAAGAATTTCTATCTTCCATAATTCACAATTCTTGACTTCTACTTATAGAATTCCTTTTCTAGATATATTACTTCTGTATACACATCATCATGGTTTAACATGATAAGCTTGACTTCACAAGAACATTATTATCTACTCTTCCACCTTCTAGATCTAGTTATAAATCCAATGATCTCAACACTTAAGATTTTCATAATCTTCTCATATCTATACTTGGTTATTAAACTATTCTACTACTAATAATCTCCAATCCAACAAGTAGTTACTTCTAGATTTATTCACACTTCCTTCATCATCCATCACTAACATTACTCCAGTAGCTATATATATCAGATTCTACTCTCCTCAAAATCTTACTATCCTTTAAGAGGAATAATACTACTTCAATGGCTCCATTCTTCTCTAGCTTCAGCTTAGTCATACTCTCTTATTTCTAATTTACTCCGGTATCTTATATTCCAGCTTCACATCATATCATGGTGACTTATCATGGCTAACCTAGAAAAACATATCTATACTAGGGTTCAATCATGTTCTATCCACCAATGTCACTTATACATGATATAAGCCTTCAATCTTGGTGAGTAAAGAATGATCATTATAATCCTTTGACCCTTTATTGTTTAGGTTTCTAGTTGGATAATCAAGGCTTTCATCAATAAAACATTACAGTTGAATTCTAATTATCTTCTTTATCTCCATATAATTATATATTCCATATAACTCTTATTTCATTACAGAAGTGAGTTAACTCCATCTATTATCATTTTGATCTCATTCCCTTCCAACACTCCCATCCTATAGATGATATTTAAATCTAGCATTACCACCTACCTCTTCTTACTTATTTCACTAAAGGACTTATGTAACATCCCAAAAATCATGATTTATAAAGTTTGCATCTCATTCATGCATTCATAAGCATTTGGATCATTTTTCAAATAGGATTTCAAAACAGAAGCAAGTTGTTGCCTATTATTTTATGTAGGAAAGGCAATGGCTTTATTTTTCACTCCCAATTATGAAAATACTTTGTTTCAACCAAAAAGGTTGAATGTAGTTTTGAATGTTGATTCCAAAGCTTGTTCAAAAATTTTAAAAACAAAAATCTAAATTAAAACCAATTTCAATGCCTAATATAAATAAATAAGTAAGGCATGGTTTTATTTTAAATTCAATGGGCCAATGTATTTTTGAGTGAACAGCAATATTGTATACTCAAATATGTGCATGGTTCACTTTACAAAAATCCAGAAAGGTTTGAATTCAAACTCATTTGAAAAACATTTGAAAAGGATTCCTGAAATATCAATTAGAAAAAGAAAAAGAGAAAAGAATAAAGAAAAGGCCGGCGCCACCAAACTGGCCCAGCACTGGATCCAGCTCAACTACCAGCCCGCCCGGGTCTCCCTCTCCTCTCTGTTTCTCACCCCGCCCGCGCACACCCCCTCGCTGACAACTGGGCCCCGCAGCCACGTCACCTCTTCGTCCCCAAATCACGCCCGCGACCAGCTCCGTCGCGGTCGTTTCTTCCTAACGATCTCGCGCTTGATTATGCATTACTGCGGGCATAATTCCTCCCCCTCGCTCGGCTACTTAAACCCCTCCCCACTCCGCTCCTTTCCCCTCACTCACCAACCACAGAGCGCTGCTAGGCTGTCCACAATCGAGCTCGCGCCGCCGCGGTACCGAGCATCTCCGGCGGCAAATTCCGGTGAGAACTCCCCGCCCTTTGCCTCCTAGTATTGCCAGTATGATCACTGCAACCTTGCGCATCTTTTAACACTGCCGATGTGTGCTAGGACAACCCAGAATGTCGCCAACGTCAACGACTGCGCGTGCCCGACAAAGCCATCAACTCCGACGAGCTCGCACGGTAAATCTAGCCTTCCCCTCCCTCTCTGTATCATGCTCGCACACTCGCCAGGCTCGTACGCATCTAACGCTGCCCCCCATTTCCTCTCATGTGCCCTGTAGAGCCCCTAGCGACGACGACCGAGCACACCCGAGGCCGCCTGCAACTCAGACGAAGAATCCCAGCCGTGTCCGTGCACCCCGACCCCGTCCACCTGCACGTTGAGCACCGTCGTGTTCCCGCGACCTCGGTAAGCACCAACACCATCGCCCTTGCCCTCTGGTCTCGCCGAAACATCACCGGCAGACGCGTCGCCGCCGCTCTGGCCATTTGCGCCGCCGGTTTAGGGTCAAGTCAATTAGATCCACTAGATCTAGATCCAGTGGTCTAGATTAGACGCTAGCCCGAAAGGGTATGGGTAGATCTGAGCTGCTGGATCTTATTTAGATCTGACGATGCACGTGCGTGATCCGCGTGAAGCGGTACCGTCCAATCAGGAAGCGCCGCGTGGCTAGGTTTTAGATTTAAAATCTGGAATTTCATCTATTAGATATTCAAACTTGTAAATTCAATAACTTTTGTTCTGTTTATCCAAAAAATACAAATAATATACTATTGGAATCACAAAAATAAATACTACACATATATGGGCTTAGTTTTGTATTTTGTTTCTGTTAAAATAGAATTTTATGCAGAGACATTTGTAGGCTTATTTTGTGTATAAAAATTAATTGGAAAATGTTTAGAGGCCAAATAAAGTTTATTTGATGAATAAATGTTTAGTTTATTGATCAGTACTGTTTTACTTGAATTGGTTGGTTTGGAAAAATCATCACATGGCATTTGCATGCATTCATATATTTTTGTTTGATTATTTGAAAT
Organism: Avena sativa; assembly: GCA_916181665.1. NCBI lineage: Eukaryota > Viridiplantae > Streptophyta > Magnoliopsida > Poales > Poaceae > Avena > Avena sativa. The sequence continues at coordinate 132,382,834 of OV702298.1, forward strand.
GTGAATTTGGTGTTATCATTTTATGTGTAGATTTTGGTGCTAGTGGTGATTGTGACTGTGAGGATTGTTGTTACTCCCCCAACTATCAAGGCAAGTGGTGCTTCATATTTTTGTCCTAATATTTTGACTATGCATTAGAAATATTTTGTATAGGGCTTGCATGATAATTTTTGCTAAGTGTCTATATGCTATGCTTGGGAAATCCTAATAGTTGTAGAATTGTTAGAATTTTCTCTAAGTTAAGATACTTGATATTACCATGCTTAGCCTAGCTAGTAGCAACCAAGGGTGGATTATATATATGCTATGGAAAATATTGCTAAGTCTTTGACTTATGTTTTTGCTTAATAAAACAACTAAGTGAATGAAACACCTGGGTGGAATGGTTGTTTGGGTTATGTTGAGTGGTTACACAAGGCCCATGTCTATGGTCTACCTTGTGTATCACACTTGTGGAAATCCACCCAGGAACAAAGGGATTTGAGATGCCATATGTTAAGAAGCTTCTAGTGTAACCACATGACATTATGCGCTCTGCCTAGATCATATAGGTTGCAATAACTTAGCCAAATCGACAGTTGGTGGTAGGGGGTGATAGGTTTGGAACACGTCCATTTTGGTCTAAGGGAAGGCTTCTGAAAGGTCCTGTCTGGATGCAAATCAAGTCTTGTGGGGAAAATGCACCACCTCTACAAAAGGAAGAATCTAAGTACTTAGCTGTGTCCCCGGCAATGGACAATTTGAGCATCAAGATATGGAAGCTATCAAGAATCTCCTCATCCCAATTTCTAAGTTAAAAACTTGTGGTTGAACAAGGGTTAAAGGATCACCAATGTCTATTGGTTGATGCCTTGGGTGATTTGACGAATAAAAACTTAGTGTTTTCAAATGATAAGGAAAAACTATTTTGAGCAAAGCAAGCCTAAGCTCCACTTAGCCAAATGCATATAGATGATAGATACCACTATTCTACCAAAGTATCACTTGCCAATACAATTCAAATGTATTGACACTTGTGGTTCTAACTTATTATGTTGCGGGTTTGTTTGATGTTAGTGAAGTGTGTTGATTAGGATTACAAGTCTACAACCAACATGATTGCCTGTGGCACTTTGAAGATGAAGGACTCCATGCTACATAGATATTTTACTGCATTGTAATAAGATAGCCAAATGAGCTATGTAAGATGTAATGAAATATTTTATTCCTAGTTATAAAGTTGTATTATGACCTTTGTTCTTGATATTACATCTTAACTGTGGATGCTAGCTATTGATCTAGGGACAAGCATTGTAAACACAGGGATCTCTACCTTATTAAAGGTTGGGACCTCTACAGATGGTATCAGAGCACTGTGTTGCCTGTAGGATTATGGCCCTAGGATTGGATTAGAAACCACTAAGGAAAAAATTTCAACACTTCGAAAAATTTCCACACTTGTCTTTTTCTTCTCGTAAACTTTTCTAATCTTCTTTCTCATATATATTTGTAGATGAACTCCATCGAAGCCGTGAGGAAGGGGCCACTCATGACCATGACCTTTGAGTGTGAGACTGAATTTCCCAAGGCACTCAAGAACCTTATGGTTACCATGGGGATACATGGTGCAGCTGCGTACAAGGGATTCCCTGTGATGGATGAAGGAGAAGAGTATTGGTGGGTGCAGCTTCACTTGTACAAAAACAAGGAAGACAACCACAAGGAGTCAGGGTTTTGCATGGTCACCAACTCTGAAATGCACACAACATTCTTTGACTTTGCAAGAAATGCAGCTTGGAATGCCATCAAGGAGCTTGGTGATAGACTCAAGTGCAGAATGCTCAACACCCAAAATGACCTTAGAGAAGAAAAGAAGCATACCCAAGAATTAGAAACTACCAACCAACAACTAAGGGGAGACATCATAGATTTAATATGGGAGTCTTGTGAACAATATAGACAGATGGCTACTAAGGATGCCCTGATAGCTATTTTGTCTAGTGAGTGAGAGTTGTAACGTACTTCGTTAGTTGGACCACCACACTTATCGTTTTTACTTCCAAAAATTTGTCTAAGTTATGTTGAACCTTTGATGTTGTAATGGATTTGTGTATGCCATGACTTGTGTGTTTGATGCTAAAAGATGTGCTTGTGATATAATGTCTTGTGAATTTACTCTACTTGTGTTGGTTCTAACTTTTCTCTTTCTTATAAAAATAGATGCCTAATGTTGTTATCAACACAGCTGAGGAGTTCAAGGGAACTCGTTTTGGTACTCGTCTCATTGATCTCACTAGTGTGCTCAACCTTCCACTTCCTAGCATCATGACACTTCCACTCACCAAGTTTGAGAGGAAGGACCTATGGGGCTTCAGAGTCACCCAGCCGGGACGCTAGACAGAGCCAACCACGGAGGCCATCACTATCAAGCTGATGCATGACGACAAGGAGAAAGGCTTAGATGTAGTCATGCAGGAGTTGCTTGGGCGCCTAGTAGGGAGACACTCCACCGAGCTTAGAGGTCTTTACTTTCACCCCTTCGGGAGACACAACGAGGAGGGTGAGGCTATAGAGTACGAGGACGCTGCTAGAGAGACGATGGATCCGATTCGTCTGTACCTTCAGGACCTAGAGGGTCTTATTAGGCACCTCGATACTGATAGGATCAACGTCATGCTTAGCAATGACGAGCTCCAGGTTCAGCTTCGAGAGAAGGACAAGATCTTCGCGGAGCAAGACGAGATTGTCAAGGAAATGGAGGCCAAGTTTGAAAGCTAGGACAAGAAGTTCAAGAGCCAGGAGAAAAGAGTCCAAGACAGGAACAAGAAGATCCGGGAAATGAAGGAAGAGTTAGAGGCCAAGGACTTTGAGCTCGAGCATCAGCAAGGAGTGATCGAGAGTCTTCGCTCACAGAAGAGGGCTCTTAGGTCCAAGATTGAGGCCTTGACTACTAGTGTTGATGAGTACAAGACCGCCATGGAGAATGCAGGTCTTACCCTCGTTGATGTGGAGATTGATGCGGAGGAGTAGTGTAGACTACTCGATTATCTTTCATCTACCGTACTTTGATTATTGAGTCTCAATGACCATCCAACATGTGGATGGCTTGATATGGTGTGTTTGCATTTACAAAACTTGTTGTTTATGTTGTTCAAACTCTATGTTATTTTTTAAGCTTGGTTAATGTGATGTATTGTGCATGTTAAGCATCTATGGGTATCTCATTCTTATCCTTATAAACCACAGATGCCTCCTCGACGTGCCAACACCAACCAAAACAACAACAACAATGTCACTCCTGAGATGCAGCAGTTGATGACAGCACAAGCTCAACTAATGCAGATGATGACAACATTCATGCAGAACCAGAATCAGAATAACAACAACAACAACAGCAGCAGCAGCAGCACCACCACCACCACCACCACCACCAACAACAACAACAACAACAACAACAATATCCAATGGTGGCCAATGACTGGTTACACTCAGTGAACAAGGACTTAGTGACTGTAGGCTGCACAGACGAAGAGAATGTCAGGTTTGCAGCACATCTGCTAGAAGGGCCAGCAGCAACCTGGTGGGACAACTTTCAGATCACCACTCCCATTGAGGATGTGACTTGGGCTATCTTTGAGGATGGATTTCGTACAGCTCACATCTCATCTGGAGTGATGAATTTGAAGAAAAAGGAGTTCCACAACCTGAAACAGCGTCACCGTAGTGTGGCTGAGTATATTGAGGAGTTCAATAATCTGGCGCGTTATGCACCGGATGAAGTTGATACAGATGCCAAGAGGAAGGAGAAATTCCTCAAAGGACTGAATGGTGAGTTGAATCTGCAACTGTCTGTTTCCTATGTCCCAACCTACCAATCACTTTGTGACAAGGCTACCATCTTGGAGAACAAGATGAAACAGGTTGAGAGTACGAAGAGGAAGCATAGCTTTGATAAGCACAGCTCGGGATCGTCTCACAAGCGTTCCCATCATGATGATAGTGGGATTTTTGGATCCCACAAACATGGAAAGTACAACAACCACAACCGTCATCATGACAACAAGCATCACCGCAGTCATGATAATGACAAGTATAGGAACCACAAGAGTGGACACAAGAGCCACCACAGTGGAGGTGGGAGTGGTAGTGGAAGTCAGCCTATCAAGAAAGATCTCAGTCAGGTTGAATGCTTCAAGTGTAATAAGATGGGGCACTATGCTAATGAGTGCCCAGAAAAGAAATTCGAAGGTGCCAACAAGCCCAATCCCTTCCAAAAGGGACGAGTGAACCACATCAATGTGGAAGAAATATATGAGGAACCTGATGATGTGGCTGGTAAGTTCAAACTCAATTATGTTCCAGCACTTGTTCTTTTTGATACTGGCGCATTGCATTCATTCATATCAAGAGCATTTGTTGATAGAAATGGACTTCCAGTTGAAACTATTGGGTGTCATATAAAAGTAAGTTCTCCTAGTGGAGAAATGATAGTGAATTCGGGATGTCATGACCTAGTGATAGAATTTGGGGAATATAAGTTTCCCGTTAATTTGATAATCCTAAATTCCCAAGGATTAGATGTCATTTTGGAAATGGATTGGATGACTAAGTACAAGGGAGTGCTAGACTGTGCTAACCATACTGTCACACTCACAACCCCGGATAATAAAAGGATTAAATTCAAGTCTAACTTTGAATCACAGGGGAGTAAGTTAAATTCTCTTAAGGGGGTTAGCATAGACAGTGTGCTAATTGTGAGAGAATATCCGGATGTATTTCCGGAGGAATTGCCTGGAATGCCACCAGATAGAGATGTGGAGTTTCTTATTGATTTGCTGCCAGGATTTGGACCAATAGCAAAGAGACCTTACAAGATGTCAGTTGATGAGTTGAAAGAACTCAAGAAACAACTTGGAGAACAGTTGCAGAAAGGATTTATTCAACCAAGTTCTTCATCTTGGGGAGCACCAGTTTTGTTTGTTGAAAAGAAAGATAGAAGTCAAAGGTTATGCATAGATTATCGTTCACTCAATGAGGTGACTATTAAGAACAAGTATCCTTTGCCCAGAATCAATGACTTGTTTGATTAGTTAGAAGGAGCCCATGTGTTCTCAAAGATTGATCTCCGATCAGGCTATTTTCAGCTAAAGATAAGGTAACAATACATACCTAAGACTGCTTTCACCACTAGATATGGATTGTATGAGTACACCGTGATGCCATTTGCAGTGCCGGTCCTGAGATTTCGGGGGCCCGGGGCGAAACTAAAATTTTGGACCCCTTGGTATAATTTTTTATGTATATATGAGATAATAATAAATAAATATTTTAAGTACACTTCTAACTATAATATTCATATAAAAATAACAATGTTTGCATGATACCTTAAAATTTTCTCTGAAAATTCCTAGAAGCGAAGTCCGTGACGATGGAATCAATATAAATCTCGTCCACTAACTTCTTCTCGATGCATAGACTTGCCAAACCATTTAACCTCTCCTGGAACCAGATTCAGATGCCATAATCAATTAACCTTGCTCGCTAAAAACAAGAACAACAATTAGAATTAAGAATTAAAAATTAGGGTGAGCTTAATCAGCAGAGGCATGTTAGAGGCATGAGCTGAGCGGGGGTGGGAGCGGACCAGTAGGTTGTAGGCGGTCGACCATCGATGGATGATGGTCGCGTCGTGCCCAGGCGGTGGCGGACTAGCTGTCTGCGGTCGATCGTCGAGAGGAGTCCCGCTGCGTTGAAGTGATCTGATCCACGGACATGGGAAGCAATGTAGGGCCCGATGTGATGGGAGCATTAGACAGACAGTCTCCCCTATTTCTTCTTTCCTCGGCCCCACGAGGGGAGACGGAGCAATCATGAAGGGGAGAGCGATCAAGTGATCAACACAGGGCGACTCGTCAGGTCAGGCCGTCAGGGAAAGCACGCGTGGCAAGGAGGGGCACTCGTAGTGTCTTGCAGGGGAGAACGGAAATGACACGTCGCGCAGGGCCTGAATACCAGGGAAAATGGAAAGGAATCCAAGAACACGACGCGCAGGGCCTGACGCGATGCAACGCACCAGGAATCCTAGGGCGCGATGTCGCGATCGTGTCGAGGCGGGACTCGGCCTCGCAATCGTGTCGACAGGAAAGAAAGGAAGCGTCGAGCAGTTGCCTGTTATATGATGTATAGAAGGCTCATGTCTTTTGGGCCCCCAGTTTTTTTGGGCCCGGGGCGGCTGCCCCGCAGGTCCCCCCTAGGACCGGTCCTGGCCATTTGGTTTGACCAATGCACCATCCTACTTCATGAATATGATGAACAAGGTGTTCATGGAGTTTCTTGACAAGTTCGTTGTCGTTTTCATCAATGACATTTTGATCTATTCCAAGAGCAATGAAGAACATGAAGAACATTTGCGATTGATACTTGAGAAGCTTAGAGAACATAATTTGTATGCCAAATTCAGCAAGTGTGAATTCTGGTTGAATGAAGTCGGATTTCTTGGACACATTGTGTTAGGAGATGGTGTTGTAGTTGATCCCGCAAAAGTGTCAGCTGTAACTGAATGGGAATCTCCTAAGTCAGTGAAGTAAGTTCGTAGTTTCCTTGGCTTGGCAGGATACTATAGAAGATTCATTGAGAATTTCTCAAAGGTAGCTAAGACAATGACGGAGTTACTTAAGAAAGACAAGAAATTTGATTGGACTGAAGGATGTGAACTCAGTTTCCAAGAGTTGAAGAAGAGACTGGTGACAGCACCAGTCTTATGTCTGCCAGATTTGGAGAAGGATTTCTAGGTGTATTGTGATGCATCTCACCAAGGATTAGGTGCAGTTCTGATGCAAGAAGGGAAGGTTGTGGCTTATGCCTCGAGACAACTCAAAACTCATGAAGTGGATTACCCTACTCATGATTTGGAGTTAGCCTCTGTTGTCCATGCACTCAAAACATGGAGACATTATCTTTTGGGAAAGTGATGTGAAGTGTTCACAAATCACAAAAGTTTGAAGTATATCTTCACTCAGAAAGAAATCAACATGAGACAAAGAAGATGGCTAGAACTCATCAAGGACTATGACTTGAGTTTGCAATACCACCCCGGTAAAGCAAATGTTGTAGCGGATGCATTAAGCCGTAAGGTTTATGTGAATGGCCTTACTAAAGGAGAGTTTCTAGATGATCTGTGTGCCCAATTCAAAGATCTCAGATTGGAGATAGTGCTTGAAGGACATCTCATGACATTGGATGATCAACCCACCTTGTTGGACAAAATCAAGGAAGCCCAAAAGATGGACAAGGAAATTGAGGAGATTAAGGAAAAGATTGGCAAGGGAAAAGCCAAAGGATTCCATGAAGACGAACAAGGTACTTTATGGTATGGAAACCGTATATGCATTCCGCGGGATCCGGAGCTACGGAAATTGATTTTACAAGAAGCACATAACTCACCATATTCCATTCACTCGGGTAACACCAAAATGTACATGGATGTGAAGGAAAGATTTTGGTGGAATAATCTCAAGGACATCGCCAAACATATTGCTTTGTGTGATGTATGTAGTAGAGTGAAAGCGGAACATCAGAAACCAGCAGGATTGTTACAGCCACTACCTATTCCTGATTGGAAGTGGGACAAGATTGGTATGGATTTCATCACTGGACTGCCAAGGACTAGGTTAGGATATGATTCTATTTGGGTTGTAGTTGATCGCCTAACTAAAGTGGCTCATTTCATACCCGTGAAGACAACCTATACAAGTGCTAAGTTAGCCAAGATCTATATGAATAGGATTGTGTGTCTGCATGGAGTACCTAAGAGTATTGTGTCTGATAGGGGAACTCAATTCACTTCCCATTTTTGGAGGCAACTGCATGAGTCATTGGGAACGAGATTGGAATTCAGCACTGCATTTCATCCCCAGACTGATGGATAGACAGAAAGGACCAACCAGATTTTAGAGGATATGTTGAGGGCATGTGCCCTAGACTATGGAGCTAGTTGGGATGAAAGTCTGCCTTACGCAGAATTCTCTTACAACAACAGCTATCAAGCTAGTATTGAGATGGCACCGTTTGAATTCCTCTATGGGAGAAAGTGTACTACACCATTGTTATGGAATGGTGTTGGAGAAAGAAACTTGTTCAGACCAGAACTAATCAAGGAAGCTGAAGAGAAAGTCAAGTTGGTAAAGGACAGATTGAAGATAGCACAGTCCCGACAAAAGAGCTACGCAGATCCAAAGCGTAGGGAAGTCACCTATGAGGTGGGTGATAGAGTTTATCTTAGAGTATCACCACTTCATGGAGTGAAGAGGTTTGGAGTCAAAGGAAAATTGGCCCCAAGATATGTTGGACCATTCAAGATTCTGAGCCATAAAGGAGAAGTGGCATATGAGATTGAATTGCCTGAATCATTGTCTGTTGTTCACAATGTATTTCACGTAAGTCAGCTAAAGAAATGCCATCCGGAGATGGAAAAGACTTCTTTGAAAGATATTATACCTTTGGAAGAGGTCCAATTGGAAAGTGATCTCACTTATGAGGAAAAACCTATCAAGATTCTTGAGACTGTAGAAAGAGTTACTCGGACTAAGACTATCAAATTCAGCAAAGTTTAGTGGAACCATCATTCCGAGGAAGAAGCAACATGGGAAAGAGAAGATGATCTTCGAAAAGACCGCCCTCACCTATTTGCTAGCCAATCCGAATCTCGAGGGCGAGATTCACCTTAAGGGGGTTAGATTTTAAAATCCCAAAAATCATGATTTATAAAGTTTGCATATCATTCATGCATTCATAAGCATTTGGATCATTTTTCAAATAGGATTTCAAAACAGAAGCAAGTTGTTGCCTATTATTTTATGTAGGAAAGGCAATGGCTTTATTTTTCACTCTCAATTATGAGAATACTTTGTTTCAACTAGAAAGGTTGAATATAGTTTTGAATGTTGATTCCAAAGCTTGTTCAAAAATTTCAAAAACAAAAATCTAAATTAAAACCAATTTCAATGCCTAATATAAATAAATAAGTAAGGCATGGTTTTATTTTAAATTCAATGGGCCAATGTATTTTTGAGTGAACAACAATATTGTATACTCAAATATGTGCATGGTTCACTTTACAAAAATCCATAAAGGTTTGAATTCAAACTCATTTGAACATTTGAAAAGGATTCCTGAAAAATCAATTAGAAAAAGAAAAACAGAAAAGAATAAAGAAAAGGCCGGCGCCACCAAACTGGCCCAGCACTGGATCCAGCCCAACTACCAGCCCACCCGGGTCTCCCTCTCCTCTCTGTTTCTCACCCCACCCGCGCACACCCCCTCGCTGACAACTGGGCCCCGCAGCCACATCACCTCTTCGTCCCCAAATCACGCCCGCGACCAGCTCCTCCACGGCCGTTTCTTCCCGACGATCTCGCGCTTGATTATGCGTTACTGCGGGCATAATTCCTCCCCCTCGCTCGGCTACTTAAACCCCTTCCCACTCCGCTCCTTTCCCCTCACTCACCAACCACAGAGCACCGCTAGGCTGTCCACAATCGAGCTCGTGCCGCCGCGGTACCGAGCATCTCCGGCGGCAAATTCCGGTGAGAACTCCCCGCCCTTTGCCTCCTAGTATTGCCAGTATGATCAATGCAACCTTGCGCATCTTTTAACACCGCCGGTGTGTGCTAGGACAACCCAGAACATCGCCAACATCAACGACCGCGCGTGCCCGACGAAGCCATCAACTCCGACGAGCTCGCACGGTAAACCTAGCCTTCCCCTCCCTCTCTGGTTCATGCTCGCACACTCGCCAGGCTCGTACACATCTAACATTGCCCCCTATTTCCTCTCTTGTGCCCTGTAGCGTCCCTAGCGACGACGACCGAGCACACCCGAGGCCGCCTGCAACTCCGATGAGGAATCCCCGCCGTATCCGTGCACCCCGACCCCGTCCACCTGCACGTTGAGCACCGCCGTGTTCCCGCGACCTCAGTAAGCACCAACACCATCGCCCTTGCCATCTGGTCTCGCTGGAATGTCACCGGCAGACGCGCCGCCGCCTCTCTAGCCATTTGCGCCGCCGGTTTAGGGTCAAGTCGATTAGATCCAGTGGTCTAGATTAGACGCTAGCCAGAAAGGGTACGGGCAGATCTGAGCCGCTGGATCTCATTTAGATCTGACGGTGCATGTGCATGATCTGCGTGAAGCGGTACCGTCCAATCAGGAAGCGCCGTGTGGCTAGGTTTTAGATTTAAAATCTGGAATTTCATCTATTAGATATTCAAACTTGTAAATTTAATAACTTTTGTTCTATTTATCCAAAAAATACAAATAATATATCATTGGAATCACAAAAATAAATCCTAGACATCTATGGGCTTAGTTTTGTATTTTGTTTCTGTTAAAATACAATTTTATGCAGAGACATTTGTAGGCTTATTTTGTGTATAAAAATTAATTGGAAAATGTTTTAAAGGCCAAATAAAGTTTATTTGATGAATAAATGTTTAGTTTATTGATCAGCACTGTTTTACTTGACTTGGTTGGTTTGGAAAAATCATCAGATGGCATTTGCATGCATTCATATATTTTTGTTTGATTATTTGAAATGTGAATTTGGTGCTATCATTTTATGTGTAGATTTTGGTGCTAGTGGTGATTGTGACTGTGAGGATTGTTGTTACTCCTCCAACTACCAAGGCAAGTGGTGCTTCATATTTTTGTCCTAATATTTTTACTATGCATTAGAAATATTTTGTATAGGGCTTGCATGATAATTTTTGCTAAGTAACTATATGCTATGCTTGGGAAATCCTAGTAGTTGTAGAATTGTTAGAATTTTCTCTAATTTAAGATACTTGATATTTCCATGCTTAGCTTAGCTAGTAGCAACCAAGGGTGGATTATATATATGCTATGGAAAATATTGCTAAGTCTTTGACTTATGTTTTTGCTTAATAAAACAACTAAGTGAATGAAACACCTGGGTGGAATGGTTGTTTGGGTTATGTTGAGTGGTTACACAAGGCCCATTTCTATGGTCTACCTTGTGTATCACACTTGTGGAAATCCACCCAGGAACAAAGGGATTTGAGATGCCATATGTTAAGAAGCTTCTAGTGCAGCCACATGGCATTATGGGCTCTTCCTGGATCATATAGGTTGCAATAACTTAGCCAAATGGACAGTTGGTGGTAGGGGTGATAGGTTTGGAATGCGTCCATTTTGGTCTAAGGGAAGGCTTCTGAAAGGTCCTGTCTTGATGAAAATCAAGTCTTGTGGGGAAAGTGCACCACCTCTACAAAAGGAAGAATCTAAGTACTTAGTTGTGTCCCCGGCAATGGACAATTTGAGCATCAAGATATGGAAGCTATCAAGAATCTCCTCATCCCAATTTCTAAGTTAAAAACTTGTGGTTGAACAAGGGTTAAAGGATCACCAATGTCTATTGGTTGATGCCTTGGGTGATTTGACGAATAAAAACTTAGTGTTTTCAAATGATAAGGAAAAACTATTTTGAGCAAAGCAAGCCTAAGCTCCACTTAGCCAAATGCATATAGATGATAGATACCACTATTCTACCAAAGTATCACTTGCCAATACAATTCAAATGTATTGACACTTGTGGTTCTAACTTATTATGTTGCGGGTTTGTTTGATGTTAGTGAAGTGTGTTGATTAGGATTACAAGTCTACAACCAACATGATTGCCTGTGGCACTTTGAAGATGAAGGACTCCATGCTACATAGATATTCTGCTGCATTGTAATAATATAGCCAAATGAGCTATGTAAGATGTAATGAAATATTTTATTCCTGGTTATAAAGTTGTATTATGACCTTTGTTCTTGGTATTACATCTTAACTGTGGATGCTAGCTGTTGATCCAGGGACTAGCATTGTAAACACAGGGATCTCTACCTTATTAAAGGTTGGGACCTCTACAACTTAAGTGAATGCTATGATAAGGACAAGAGTTACTAGGTCAAAATTTGATAGGTTAAGAGTTGGTGAATCAATATTTGATTACTCAACATTAATGAACAACAGATCTTAGAGTATGGTTCAATAGAGATAATAAGGATTGATATGGAAAGAAAGATATGTGGTGGATGGTCTTGACTTGGTTTCCTTCCTACTCAATCTCACTAAAGAGTTAAGGTTAGGTATGACCATGATACTCATGGTATAAGTAGATGAGATTAAGATAGATCAAGATTTAGTTGTTACATTCCTATTACTTAAGTTATATTTATAACTTGGTATTCATGAGTTGTATAATGAATACTAGGATATGATTACTTAAGGACCAAATATAAATCATTAAGTAATGTATTAGGGTTTAACTTCTACTACATTTGATCTAACCTTAGATCAAATCTCCTTTACCCAAAATAAGGTTTTAGCAAAGGTCATCTTGAAACTTATCGCAGTCAACTTGATGATCTACTCCAATTCCATCAAGTTGAGAGAAGCTTCAATCACTTTGACAAGTTTTGTTTAAAAGCGTGAAAATTATACGAATTTTATATGCATGAATGCAATGCACACATCTGTGTTCAGCTTATTTCTAAGCTCTAATGCTGGGATGTTACAGTTGTGATATTGATAAGTTGTTTGGTAAGGAAACTTGAAATCTATTTTTGTCTTTCTACTGTTGTTTTATCATGGCTTTCTCAAACTATAAGGGATTGGAATTCGCATTATTTGAGTACCTTCATGATAAAGATAAAGATAAGGCTGAGAAACCTACTGAACCAAAATTTGAATATCAAATTCCTATTGGTATTATCGAAAAAGCTAGGAAGGTAACTTTTGCAGGTGATGGAAGCCAAACTGCTATGGGGAATTTATATAAAATTGAAGAACTATGTTCCCTATTTAGAATTGCAGGTATTCATGAGAATGAAGTAAGAAGGAAGCTATTATTTTTATCTTTATCTGGTAAAGCTCGCGAATGGTATAGATCTTTGGATGATAAATATCGTCTTGATTGGGACAATTTGAGGAAGGCTTTCTATCTTAAATATTATACTCCTAAAGAAGCTTATGATGATTGTTGCCATATTTATAACTTTTGGCCTCATAATGGAGAAAGTATTGCTCAAGCTTGGGGGAGATTAAAGGGTCTTCTTAGTAAAAATCCTCGTCATGGTATTCCTGAAAGCATCATCTTAGTAATATTTTATGTGAGATTGCCTTAACATCATAGGGACTTCCTGGATAATTCTTATGGAGGAAGTTTCACTAATAAAACTCAAGAGGGGCAGCGGATTTATTGGAAACTATTTCTCAAAATACTGATTCTTGGGATCTTGACAAAGATAATAAACCAGGTTTGGAATATGAATATTCATGTGTAGAGAATTTCTCTACTTCTATATTGTTTAGGGAACTTAAGAAAAAGTTTGGCGTTGACCGTCATGTTTTAGTAGAAATTGCTAAATCGTTTGCTAACCATCTTAATATCCCAAAGAAATTATTTAATCTATTTGTTGAACCTCTTAAATTTTTTGCATATGTTTCTAAAGTTGTGAAACAGGTTCATCAAGTCTCATCTCCTAAAATAGAATAAATCTTTGAAGCTCCTTCTTATCCAAACAAAGTGAAGGAAAATTTACTCACTACTATTACTAATAAAAGTGCTAGAAGATGTTATGAACCATATGAACAAATTCAAGTCCAACATCAAATTTTGGCCATTAAAGAATTGAATGAAGAAATACCTTGTGATGTTTATTTATGTGAAGATTCTACCAAGGTAATAAAAGGTAACACCACTAGAGTTGGGAAACCTAACATATCATGTGCTATTGGGACTTCATGTTATCGTGGACTTTGTGATATTGGAGCAAGTATAAGTGTGATTCCATATTATCTATACCTTTAAATCAAGCCTGATATTGATCCCTTTATCATGCAAAACCAAAGTGCCATAGGTGTTGAATGCGCAAGGTTTTTCAAACTAGATTATTGACTTTAGTGCAAGTGGGAGACTAAAAGGAATATGCCCGATAGGCAATAATAAAGTGGTTATTATCTTATTTTGTTTTTATGATAAATCTTTATTTTTCATGCTATAATGTATTAAGAGGAAACATTAATACATGTGTGATTTATAAATAGAAAACGATCCTACTAATGCCTCTCTTCATACTAGCTTGTTGATTAACTGATGATCAAGGTTCTCTGATCATGAACATTGGATGTTGTTAATAACAGGGTAATATCATTGGAGAATGATATGATGAACAATCACCCGCGGTAGATGTAGCAATACGATTATGTCATCAACTTTATATTTCTACATATTCGTACTAACTCAATGTCCTTAGACCATGAGATCACGTTAATCACTTTCACCGGAAGAGTACTTTGATTCCATCAAACGTCACACCATAACAGTGTGATTATAAAGGTGTCGTCAAGTACTTGGAAAGTGTTAGTTGAGGCTCGTGTATCAAGAGTAAGATTTGTCCAACCGAATGATAGAGAGATATACTCAGGACCCTCTTGGTGATATCACATTGACATAACTTGCAAGCAAGTTATTTGATCACTAGAATGTTATATCATGAGAACGAGAAAAAGAGTACTTGTCGGTAACGAGATTAAATAAGGTATGGTTGATACCAAGTTATAGGATGTCGGAAAAGTAAAATATCGTGAGACAAAAGAAATTTGATTACAGCGAAAGAGGTTCAGACGATCATCAGATCTTTGTGGAACTAGTGGGAGTCATTATGGATATCCATGTTCCGCTAATGATTATTGATTTGAGAGAGTCTCCATCATGTCTACATAGTTCTCGAACCCGTAGGGAGACACACTTAAGGTTAGTCGACGCATTTGAGCAGATAGGAAACACAGGGAAAGTCAATGGACATTGCAGAAAATTGTTCTGTCACAGAAAATTGTTCTGTCGAATCCGCCGAAATAGTTTCAGGGTATCAAAACAAAGAAAAGGATCAAAAATGTTAATGCATTCATTAATGAAGTGTTCATTAAATGAAGTGTTTATTAAATTGAGTTGCATTAAAACAAGGGAATTAAAGTGCTTTAATGGAAAGACCTTTGGTTTTTTGAGTGGAGAATAAATTGAGAAAGTGGAGATTGAATTTTGTCTGAGTGGATTGTCCACCCACATGAATGAGAGGAGGGGAGGGGGAACCTCTTTGGCCGCCAGCCATGGGAGGGGTTGCCCCTCTCCCGTATAAAAGGAAGAGGAGTCCTCCCTCTCTCACACACTCTCACTTACCTCTCTCATATTCCCTTTGGTTGGCATCTTTTCCCTTTTCTTGCCTTGCCCATTGCAACTAGAAAAGGTGCTTGGAGAAGCCCTGCTCGAGATCTTCCCCTCCACCACCTCTACTATGGCATAGCGCTGTTGGAGTTCCCATGGACCCGCTACTTCCGCTGCCCGACTGGAGCGAGGGTTCAGGAGTCGTCAGCACACTATATGTGTGACCGATTACGGAGGCGCTGCCCGTTTATGGCCCTGATCGTATGCATGTCCTCGAGGATGGTCGTGTACATGTACATCAACCACATTTGTTTGTGGGAATGTTATCCCGCTTACGGTCTACGAGGGTGAGTCCATATGTAATCGTTACAATATATCGTCTAGATTCGATCTTAGCAGTTGCAACCATAGGAATTTTTTTGTTTTCTATGCAACGAACCCCATCACACACTTCATAATTAAGTTGGACCATTGCTCTGACATAAACCCACTCCACTCTATTTTATGCCTTAGCCATTTCAAATTCACCGCATAGGCACTATTTTACCTTTACGCCTCTTCAGATAGTGTATGATTTCGTAGACCATTAATACATTATCCGTAATTCACAGGCCATTAATACATCATCCATAATCAACCTTCCTCTAAGAAAACACCGTTGGTCTGTTTAGTTTTATGGGTATTTCCCCAAAAGAGGAACCCCTTCTGGTTTATTAGGCATATACATGGACAAAATTCAAACCAAGCTAAGTCAATGATGGGGCATCGGAGTCCCCTAGTCATGACATGGTCAACAAGTCAAAGATATATTCACAACATAAAAGATAAAGTCAAAGATGAAGCTATGAAACAAGAAGCCCATTAAGTGAATGTCTAGTTAGACAACCATGGGCCAAGGCCCATCTCATCTCTCACCCACATCCCTTATGGGTTAGTGGATCAAGTTTTACCATCGTACCACTCCCACCTACCACCATGAGCTCTCCTACTACCATGACCATTTCCCTATATAAACCCCAAGGAGGAAGGTGAAAGCTTAGTTTATTCATTCACCTCTCAATCAATACAAGATGGGAGAGGGCTAGAGATCCGGTAAGACTATAATACAAGTTGGGAGAGGTCTAGACATCCACTAGGACTATAGTTTCGGTCCCAAGGGGTCACCGATGACTTGGACCTACATCATGTGGTAGTTTGACTTTGCCCTTGAAAAGTCGCCGATGGCCCGAGATCCATGCTCAACATGCTCGATACTCTCCTAACATATGATTAAGCAGTGCTCCCAAAAGACGGCCCAACCTAATTAAAAAACATCTTTGTGTCAACTCTCACATAATGTACGCGAGCTTCGCTATAAGGCCGACGTACACCCCTACTAACTACTTTACCCACGCTATTTAACCATACCGCTTGAGGCACCTCCTAATCATCTGTTGTCTCATTTCGATAATATTTATAATTCGTAGTTAACATTTCTGGTACAAAAGCACTATGTACCTGTTTCTAAAATTGCCCAACCAAAATTTTGGTGGTTAAGCCTCTTCTCGCTCACAAGTTGTCAATATGGCTGAAAAAATGAACTAGACTTGATAGTAGGACATTAACATGCCTCTCAATTGGCAACTATCCAAACAAGAGTGGTCATAACCAAAATATTGATAGGTTATACTTTAGTCACAATACAAACATACCCTATGTTCTTCAGATATAATCTCCTCCGGTATTGGTCATAATCTAAAACAAATATATCTGGCCATATCCTAGTTTAGCCTGATTTAAGTTAGGCACGATTTTTTTCGAAATTAAAACAAGAACGAGACATTAAATTAAAAAATTGAAATCGCCCCTCTGCCCTATCGTAATCCGCATTGGCGGTCCCAATTCTTTCCCCGCACCTTCAGTTTGGTCCTAGTTCTTTGAAATTGCATGTTTAGGTCCTAAATCTTTTATAAATGATTCACGCGAGGTCCTAAACGGGTTTGACTGGCATTAACTAGTGCCACGTTGACATTGGGGCCCGGGAAACGGACAGTCTGGCACGCCTATTTGCAAATAGCCCCCTGAAGTTGTATTTGTTCCAAAACATGATCCCTGGAAGCATGCATCCAGCTCGACGCCGCGGTAGCCGTTGCGTGGAGGACTTGCCGAACAAGCTCGAGCTTCCCCTGGTCGTCACGGGCCGAGATGACGCTGCACACGGGTATCCGGTCGGGCCGCGCGGCGCCGTCCTTGAACAACCAGAGGAACACCCGGACCACCTCCGTCGGGGAGTCGCCGTCCTGTGCGAGCATGCAGATCATCGCGTTCCAGGAGACGAGGTCCCAGGCCGGCATCTCCTCGAACGCTCTGGTGGCCGTGTCGAGGAGCCCTACCCGGGAGTAGGACATGACCAGCGCATTGCCGACGAACAGGTCGGCGGTGAGCCCAGCCTGTGACACTAGTGCGTGGAGTTGCCGCACGAGGCCCAGGGCGTCCTACCCACGGCCGGCGGCGAGCGAGAGCGCGACGGTGAACGTGACGACGTTGGGCCGCACATCACCAGACCGGAGCATCCGCGACAGGAACACGAGCGCCTCATCCAGGTCCGGGAGCGCAGAGAGGATGGCATTGTAGGAGCTGACATCCCGCGCCCGTGCGGTGTCGAACAGCCTGGCGGCCGACCGGGAAGGAGTCGGTCTTGGTGTAGTGGGCGGCGACGGAGTTGGTCACGAAGGCAAAGGCGTCGAGACCGAAGGTGAAGGCGAGCGTGTGGGGGCGCGGGAGTTGTGCTGCTGTTGTTGCTATTTAGGCGGGGGATTCAGTCGAACAGGTGGTGAGCGGCCACCGAGGAGAGAATGGCCGAGGCACGCGTGTGGCGGGGGATCTACAGCCGCCGCAGCGGCATCGATTGACAGAGAGAGTAGTAGGATTAACAGGAGGGAGCGGTAGGCGTGATGCCTAGGCGAGATTCTATCGAACATCTATTGACGCAACGTCTACCTCGGCGCCGAGCTGGACACATGCTTCCAGGATCGTGTTTTGGAACAAATACAACTCTAGGGAACTATTTGCAAATATTCGTGTTAGACTGTCCGTTTCATGGGCCCCAATACCGACGTGGCACTAGTCAACGCTGGTCAAACCTGGTTAGGACCTTGTGTGAATCAATTATAAAAGATTTAAAATCTAAACATGCAATTTCAAAAGACTAGAATCAAACTAAAAAATGCGGGAAAAGAATTGGACCGCCGGTGCGGTTTACTCTTGCAAAAAGGGTAACGGAAACAGTCGGAACTCGGAAAACCCTCACCAAAGCCTTTTTCCCCCGCTTCCTTCTGATTCACTCGGCACCCTGGGCAACAAGCGGGAGCACAAAATGGCGATCGCGATCTCGCAGGAGGCCTTCGACGACATGGTCCGGGAGAACATGGAGGACCTCGGCATGGACCCCGAAGAGGCCCTCGCCGACGCCGTCGAGGCCCTCACCCTCCAGGGCGCTGATCTCGCCGGTACCCACCCACGACCCCCTCTTGGTCTTCTCCAGATCTTGACGCCTCAGTGGTTAACCGAGCCTCTCGCTGCCTCCTGCAGGGATCATCAAGCGCGTGCCTGGGGAGGCCGCGGCGGAGGAGGTAAACCCGGTGATGCGGGTACTCGACGAGCTGAAGGCATCCGCCAGCGCCAGTGGCAGGTCGGGGGAGGATCTTGACAGGCTGGTCTATTCTCTCGATGAGTTGCGTGAGCTGTGCTCCGGCGAGGGATTGGAGAATGCAGCCGTGGCGGCACGGAATGGCGGTGTAGAGGCGCTCGTCGGCCTGTGCGCGTCGGCTGGGGTCACGCAGGAGAGGCTGCTTGCTTCGGGCTTGAAGGCGCTGAGCTCCCTGATCCGGGGTATGTTGCTGTGGTCCTTGATATCACTTACGAATAACAGATGGGAATGTTCTAATTCTCTCCATATCACGTCTGATATTTGGGAATGAACTCAATCTGCAGATATTGGAAGCACTGAAAAGTTCAGGCAAAGCCAAGGGCCCAGGATTGTCATGGATATTTTGAAAGGGGCCTTGGGAAGTACAGACATATTGGATGGTGGTTTTAGTGTTGTGGCAGCGGCATCTGCTGGCAATGAAGTTGTGAAAGAAGCCTTTATGGACTTGAAGGTTGATGAACTCATTCTGCAGGTTATGAGGGAGAAATCAAATAGTAAAGTGCAAAGCTTGTATGATGCCATACGTGTTCTGTTGACACCCGACGATAACCGAGTGGTGGCCTCTCAAGTATGTTCTATATGCTTGTAGAATTCTGTGAAGACTTGATCTTATTTTACATTAGCAAGTGCATCATTTTGATTTATACCTGTATTACTCAATATGAATTTAACAATCTACCTCTCCATGGCTCGTGTTAGCATGAAATTAGTTTGTTAGAGGAAGATCTCCTTGTCGAGTACTAGGTTGAGTTATATGCATAGAAGGCCTATTTTTTCAGCGTTGAAACCCACCTGGATGTAGAATAGTGGACATTTGGAAGTAGTTAGATTTGATATCCGCAGTGAAATATCAAATATCTGGTGGTGATTGGATACTAAGACAAAACGTTCACAAAAGTAATAGGCAACCTGGTATCACATTGTTTTTTTATTTTGAACATTTTGTTTTATCAGTGTCAGCATTACATGCGTATGTTGCATTCTTGCTTGGAAATCGACACTCTAGTTTGCTTATTTCATCCAATATATGATCTGATTTTTAACATATTTCATTTTGTGATTTAATCATAAAATGTTGTGCCTTGATAATTTGTCAGAAGGAATTAGGGTTTATGGATGGAGTTTGGATCCAACAAGATGTATTGACACACGTGTGATGCAGGTATATGGATATTCACGGAAATTTGCAGAAATTGGTATCGCAGAAGTTCTTGTCAACGCACTCCGTGAGCAAGTTGCTCCATCCAGCTTACCATCGGCTTGTGCTGCTTTGAAGGCAATTGCTGTTAATGTAAGAATAAATTATGCTTATGTACATATCCCAGAAGTAGTGTAATTTAAAAGTTGGTTATGCATCAATTTTTGCCTTTTTGCAGTAATGAAGCTTCATCTTTCCTGGGGTATTTTTTTGTGTCATCATTTTTACCTGTCATTTATCTAGCCACCATAATATGAACTGCAGGTGACTAGCATACAAAAAAACTTGATATTTATAAACTTTCTGCCATGATATGACCCTTGCTTTTATTTTTGGTCATGTTATTTGTCCTGCATATCAAAATTTGCTACCTTGGTTGAATTGTGACTGTAAAGAAATCACAAGCCATTGAATCTAAATGCTTATGAGCCCCTCAGGAAAACATCACCATCTTTAGTCCTTGTGTCACCACAGGAAGAAATATGCCGGTCCATATCTGAAAATGGTGGGATTGATGTGCTTCTTCAATGCATCGATGAGGCTGGTGTACAAAAGAGCAAAGTTATAGCAAAATCTTGCTGCTCTTTGTTGTCCAAGGTACAGCAGTATGGTATAAGACTGCAACATTGTTATACAACATGCATTGCCACTTTTCTATGAGTAGAAAATCCTACTTTGATTAAATCAAACTTATATCACATTCTTTCTGCTTGAAGCTTGCTGGAAGTGATGCAAACAAGGCCAATATCATTCAGCAAGGTGGTTTTGATAAGTTCTTGACATTGGCGTCTAGATTTTCTGAAGACCCATCAGTAATACAGGAGGTAAAACATATAAGTGTGTAATACTGAAGAAGCTGTATACTGTATGAGCTACTTTCATATCCCGCACTGGGCAAACTGAATGTGTAGGTAATGTCTTTGGTGCAAGTCCTTACACTGCGGTCACCAGAACATGCAGCACGTGCGATCAGTCTAGGCTTTGGTACTCTGGCAATACAGGCAATGCAAAAGTTCCCCTCCTCTGCCCCGACTCAGAAGCAAGCATGTCTCATGATCCGTAATCTCGTGGTCAGAAACCCCGAAAACAGGTATTTTTTCAATTCTGTATAAAATTACTAAATGATGGGGCTGTATAGTCAGCATTGTTATGCTGTTGATCATGTTTCTGTGTATTGACACTTGTTTTACCACTGCAGGACCATCTTGCTTAAGGAAGGTGTGGAGAAGCTTATCAGGAAAGCCAAGGCAATACATGGAAGCTGCAAATCTGCTGCCACAGATGCCTTGAGAGATCTCGGATTGGACAACTACAATGCGTAGACCATATAGATAGCCTACCGTGTGTAAAGTTCTCCCAATCTAAGGATCTTTTGAAAAACTATATGTTGCGTTTGGATTAATAGAATTGTACTAGGAGTACTGTGTTTGTCCCTGTTTTTGGTCCCACTTCTGTGGAAATTTTGAATTATGTGGCGGAAAAAGTCTATTTTCAACCCTCAATTCGTAGTAGTTTGGCGTTTTGAACCCTTAGGTCAAAATCCCGGTCGTTCATATCCTAAACTATTCAATCCCGGTCTAAATAAAACCTTGGTGCTGTTTGGTACACCAGGAAAGTAACAATCCCGACTGGGACAGTGGGGCCCAGGTGTAATATGATCGCTCTAATAATTCCTTCCCATATTATTTTACAGAGTTGATAAACCAATAGCCCCGTGCCTAGCTCGCGCGCCGCCGCCGCTACGCTCGCCGCGCATGCTGCCGCAAAAAATCTTCATGCCATGCCAAGCTAGCTATTCAAGAGAAAAATTACCGATCGAGCAGCTCGCCCGCGTGCCTCCGCAGCAGCAGCTCCGCGTGTTGTTCGACCTGGTGGAAGACTTGGCGGCATGCGATGTGCCTGCGCAACTGGTCGCAGCCGCCGATGCCACTGAGGCACACGACGCAGTGGCCTCTGAAGACTCACGACGGCGATGACGCGACAGACTCCAGCTTGTTGAATCGCACAACTGTTAGCCCATCCTCGATGACCATCCCCGGCACGGGCCGGAACTCCGACTGTCGGTGCTGCCGTGCTGCACCAGGACCTGCTGCGCTACGCCATGTCTCCGTGCTCGTGTGCGTGCTCCTGGAGCGCCGGGTGATGGCTGTTGTCCCCGTGATCTAGCAGGTCGCCGAGTCCGACAACGTCAAAGACCAAGACGTAGAGCCCGAACGCCACCGGCGTGCCTTCGCTGCCCGTTCTGGTGGTGGACGCATCAATTGTGGCATGCCTTCGTTGGAGACGGAGCGACGCCGTGGGCAGCAGTACAGATAGTTTTGGGAATTGAACAGATGGTTTTGCATTCGGTCTCAGGGATACAAATAAGAGAAGAAAAATGATACGTATCCTCCGGGGATAACACCTCGCAATCCCCCGGGTCGTTCTCTCGCCACGTTCCCAGCACAGGAGAGACACCGTGTTAAACCTGAGTGGGACCCAACCTTCTTTATCTATTCTCATAGTTGCCTTTTTCCTTTCCTCTCCCTGTTTTCACTCCCGCACCACCCGCACTAGTAGAAATCCTGACGGGCGGCAACACACACTGCTCCGTCTGAACTAGGGGCTCGCACTAGTAGAAATCCCGACGGCGGCCACACGCACTGCTCCGCCTGAACTAGGGGCTCGCACTAGTAGAAACCCTGACGTAGGCCGCAGGCACGGCCGCGACTCCCGCTCAAGGCGTCATCCTTTCGTCCTTGACCCCTACAGCTGCTGCGAGGAGAACGACGACGCTGCCCCCTATGATGGCCGGCTTTGCTCTCTGCGACGGCTTGTCTTGCTACTAGCACCGGCTGGTCTTGCTACTGGCACCGGCTGGCCTTGGTACCGACGGCAACCGGCCTTGCTCCCTGATGTGGCCAGTCTTGCTACCGACGGTTGTCGGGTTTGCTACCTCATGTGGTTGGCGTTGCTACAGACGGCGGCTGGCCTTGCTCCCTGATGTGGTCCGTCTTGCTAACGACGGTTGTCGGGTTTGCTACCTCATGTGGTTGGCCTTGCTATCGACGGCGGCCGGCCTTGCTCCCTGATGTGGCCCGTCTTGCTACTGACGGTTGTCGGGTTTGCTACCTCATGTGGCTAGCCTTGGTACCGACGGCGGCAGGCTTGCTATCGATGGTGGCGGGGCCTTGCTCCCTGTTGTGGCAGGTCTTGCTGCCGACGCCGGCCTTGCTACCAATGGCTGTTAGGTTTGCTCTCTGCGGTGGCCAGCCTTGCTACCTACAGCGCCCAGCGTTGCTCCCTGCGAAGAACGGCTTCACTCCATCCAGCGGCAGACGTTGCTCCCTGAGAAGAGGGCCTTCGCTCCATGCAGAGGCCAGCTTTGCTTCCTGCGACTCATGGCCTTGCTACAGATGCGGCCAGTTTTGTTCCATGCGGCGGGGGGCGTCGTTGTTTGCTGCAAGCTACTGTCATGACGCTGCATCAGCGACGCCGTATCGGGATTCTCCAAAAACATCCATGGCTCACGGAGGAGTAACGCCGATGGTGGGGGAAGACTGAAAAGAGTGGTGATGGCAGCGCCGAGGAGGGATGTTGGATCAGGGGCACCACGACAGGTTTTTCCGGCGACGATGCACCGGGTTCTCCGGCGATGGTCGTGGATCGTAGAGGAACTGACGCCAGTGTGCACGGGGTGGAGGGAGAGAGAGAGAGTGCGATTAGGAGGGATATGCAGCTCCGGGTGCCATGGGCGAGCGTGATGTGCACGGAGCACGATGTGCGGGCAGGAAGCATTGAGGAAACGTTCTCCTTGGTTGACTTTTGATCCAACGGTGGTGCCAATCTAAATCGGATGGCCTGGGAGGCGGGGGATCGGAAGCCCCGATCCCCCGGGGGACGCTCAGCACGATCCATAAGAGAAGTACAGGTCGTGGGCTTTAGGTGCCGCACTAGTGGGAAGTGATCCTATATCTATGGAGCTAACCTGACACTACATAAGAATGGTTACAACAGATACAAAACAGAGTACAAGTTCATTCAACACCCCCCCCCCCCCCCCCCCCGACCCACCACGGCCGCCGAGGGAGTCGCCGGAGCCATGGCCGCCAGGCTGGCCGCCCCCACCACCGCCGAACGGTGGACGCTGATAGCCGTTGAAGCCGGGGATGGGGTTGTTACCCCTGTAGTTAGGGCTCACCCCGGGGACGCGAGGGGCTGCAGGTTGGCCGCCGCCACGGCCACCGGCGTGCGCGACGAGCACGGAGGACGAGGAGGACGGTGTCGTGCGCAAATCGATCTCCGTCAGCTGAATCCGAGAGACAGCGTCGGCGAAGGTGGGAAAGTTTCCTTTGAGGATCTCCGACTAGAGCTTGTACGCGCCTCCGAGCCCGTCGAGGAACTAGAGAGTGAGGTCACGGTCGTCGTCGGGACGACGATGGCCGCCAGATCGTCGGCAATGGCTTGGAGTTTGCTGGCGTAGATCACGACGACCAGGTTGCCGCGAGGAGTGCTGCGGAACTGTTTGCTGAGGAAGAGGTAGCGGTTGGACCCGTTGTCGAGAAAGAAGCGATGGAGCTGGCGCCAGGTGGTGCCGGCGAGGCTGTCGCCGCCCTTGACGAGGCGGTGGAGATCGTCAGTGAGGGTAGCCATGATCTAGAGGGAGATGTGCACGTCAACAGCACGCCAGGTGGCGTCGGGATCACGAGGGGCGGCGCCCTCGGTCACATGATCCATGGCGTTGTACATGGTGAGAAGAAGAGTGAAGATTTGTCGCCATTTTGAAAAGTTTGCGCCGGCTGAGGTGACCTGAAATTTGATGTAATCTGTAATATGAATGCCAAGGAGAGGGTGAGAGAGTTGGGTGGGTGGGAGCTGAGAGGGGAAGACGAGGGCCGGTTGCACGCCGGCGGGCTGTAGGGCAGGGAGGCTGTCGGGGAAGCCGCGAAAATTGAGGGAATCTGCATCTTGGGGTGTGGGAGGCGCATAGGGCATTGGCCGGCGTTGTTGAATAGGTGTTGAGGGATCAAGATCGAGAGGAGGTGGTTGTTGATCTTGAGCGCCGCCGGGCGGTGCCACTGTTGCGGAAGAGGAAGAGGTGGTAGTCGCCATGGCGAGAAGGAAGGGAGGGAAGGAGAAGAGTGGCTCTGATACCAGGATAGTTTTGGGAATTGAACAGATGGTTTTGCATTCAGTCTCAGGGATACAAATAAGAGAAGTACAGGTCGTGGGCTTTAGGTGCCGCACGTAGTGGGAAGTGATTCTATATCTATGGAGCTAACCTGACACTAGATAAGATGATTATAAGGGATACAAAACAGAGTACAAGTTCATTCAACAAGTACGCGTGCGCCAGGGCGACCGGCAGCACGGAGAGTTGCAGGTGGTGCGCACGTAGGAGACCGCTGCCGCCGGGATGTGTGACCAGGTTCAGGCATTGGGACGCGATGTGAGGCAGGCTCGCTGTGTGTGTGTGGGTGCGAACTGCGTTTGCATTCCTCTGGTATTTACATGGGCACGGTGGTGGCTTCAGAGGAGTAAGCAACGGTGCACGCAACGTGCTCTCCACAATGCCAAGAAGAGAGTGAAGCATGTGAGAGAGTTAGGGATCACCCAATTGAAATATATAATTATCTTGGTGTTTTTTTTTAAAAAATTGCCTACGTGGCATTGGTCAATCCAGTTCAGGGTTTAATTTAGACCGGGATTAAATAGTTCAGGGTGATTTTGACTTGAGGGTTCAATCCGCCGAACCCCTATGAATTCAGGGTTGAAATTGGACTTTTTGCTTATGTGGCCACAAGTCTGATTAGAGCTAAATCTGAATGTGCGGCCTGCTGCCTGAACTAGTCCACCAGGAGGGAACTATTTTCTGGCATCTACTCCATCCGGTTCTAAAAAACCTAATGTGCTGCACACGAGTGTAAAACTGAACTTTCTAAGCTTCGAGTACCTAGATTGGATACGAAGTCATCAGATTTTATCCAGAAGTAGATGAAGGTCATGTTGACAAAAGAGTGGAGTAAATCAAAATACACGATGCCCAACTATTGTATAATCTGCATTCTGAATGCTGTGGCACCTCTGGTTGCCTGGCTAGAAAACCTGCAACCTACCTTGACTTGAGCCAATTGTTATAACACTACAATAGGAGTTTGCTACTGATCATTCTTATCTGAATTACACAGTGTCATTGCTCGTAAGGGCATGGGCAAAGTGGTTTTAATAGGTTCTTGGGGCATCCAAATGCATGGCGAAGTGCAAAGATGAGCATACGTCATGGCAGAAGTCATTTCATGTCGCCAACAATGTTCCACTGATTCTCAAACCAAAAAGTGTTCAGTCAAGAGAAATTTTCGATTAGCAGAGATGTCTAAGAGTTCAAGTCAATGAAAGACATTTCTTTCGACGGCATTGTGACCTACTCTACACTTGAACACAAAAGGTTTTGGTGCCCCTGAAGGTGCAAACCGAAGAATTTTAAAGGTGACGAATGTGGTATCAGAAGAGTACTTCATCAATTTTCTCTGAACTTCCTGACGTCTCGAACATCTTGGAAAATGCCTTACGCTCCAGATCGCGTCTGCCAGTAACCTGGGGTAATCGCGGATGACAAGTCAGCAACATCTTGTATAAACATCCATTAGTGCCAAGATTCATGACCGTAATGAACTAACCCTTTTCTTTGCAGCAGCCAGCTCCCGTTTAATTCCTCCTGAGGATCAGAAGTACAAAAACCAACATTCTTAGTTACAATTGGGACTATTTTTTCTAATAGTCATTGAGGGGGCAATAGGATATACAAACCATCATTCGGCTCCAAATCCAATGCATGCTTAAAGCTCTCAACTGCAGCATCAATATTGTTGAGTGCCATGCGTGCCTGCATCACATAACTTGTTAGTGACAACTGATAAGCCAAGTTGGAAGATGACAAGAAGGTGCTTAACAATTAATATTCCCAGCACCAACATGATAAGGACTACAAACAATATTGTACCACTGTTAGCAAGAGTGTAAGTTGTAGAATGTAGTATGCATACACATAAAAGGATGCTCAAGTGGCACGAGTGCACATTTCCATGACCAAGAAATAAATTAAGATGCACTCAACAGATGCAGATGAACCAGTTTAATTTGCACATAAATGCAAGTAATATGAGCATGGAGGTCTGAATTCATGTGGGGGGAGTGGGGGGTAACCTTCGCTAGTCATAGTTTTGTGAAAACATGTTTATAGTGCCATATAATTTCCATGGATAATATTTACACAACACTAACCTGTCCTTGACGGAAAAAAGCTTTGGCGTTGCCCTCTGTTTCACGCAGCGCAAAGTCTGCATCTAATAGAGCACCCTCCACGTCTCCCAACTTCAGTTTGCATGCCTGAAGAAGTTATAAGTGACTTCCATATACTAGGAAGAGACAATAATTTTGCAAGGAAAAAGAATTGTAGATCTAGATGAGGAAACACTGTTGATGTGCTAAAGAAATTTTCTCTAAACGTTGTACTGTAGAGGGGCAGACATTTGTGATCTGTCCATGAACAGGTGGCAGGATGTGAAACTTACAGAACTATTGGTGAGTATAATTGACTTTGTTTTCCTTAGTGCTGAGCTGTTCTCTGCACATTAGTAAGTTGTTAGGATTAGCAAGTAAAATGTACCTCTATCCATAACTACCACATTGAGGAATTAACAGAAGTAAACAGCGATAAGAATCGAAAAAACAGCTACCTTGATCTATCTCTTCTTTCTCCCAGCAAATATCTAAATACCGCATAGCTTTTCTGTACTTTCTGAGTGCAGCCCTGTAATCATGTTTCTGTACAGAGGCAGAAACTTCAGTTGTCAGTTCCAAACAGGAAGTAACTTAGGTACTACTATTTATTACTATATTTGTTCATCTAGGCTTTAGCTATAGACGTGGTCTTTATATTATAAATGCACACAATGACAATGGAAACTTCCTCATGTACACCAAAGAAAACTTGAAAAAAATATTAATTAGTATGAAGTCCATTAAGCATTTCGAACCTTAAAATTCTCATTTCCGAAAGACTTTGCAGAATCCACAGCATTAATCCACCACAAAACGTCTGCAGGCTTTTCATCGAGATCAATTGGCCAATCAGGATACATGTCACCATCTTTGAAGAAATTTACAACTCCGTCATTTGCACCTTCTGGCAGTTCCCCACAATCAACGATAACGATATCAGCAGTTGGAAGGTCAGCTTCTCCAACAGAAACATGCTCCATTGAGCGAACCACCCCCAGTCCTTTTACAGCCCTCCCAAAAACGACATGTTTCCCATCAAGGTGTGGTGTTCGGGTGGTAGTAATGAAAAACTGAGATCCATTTGTGTTGGGACCAGAATTTGCCATTGATAATATCCCTTTCCTCTCATGCTTCAAAACAAAATTCTCATCCTCAAAATTCAATCCATATATTGACTCGCCCCCAGTTCCATCACCAGCAGTTATATCTCCTCCTTGCACCATAAAACCCTTGATGATGCGATGAAAACATGATCCCTGAAGAGTAAAGTTACTCAAAAATATGAGTACTTGGAAGGTTAAGATCACAAAGTTTACAAGACGGAAAGTAAAATGTAATTCAGTCATCCAATTCAAAAGAAAAAATCATTGTCACCATGAAGAATAACCAACTTTAGTCCATATAACAAGGCCCGGCTTGGTCATTAAACATAAATTCATGGTTAGGAGCATGCTGACACTGTGCAATTAACATCAAAATCACAACCATGCTTACCAGAAAATAAAAAATAAATAAGTGGCTGCCCATGAAAGCAGAGCAATCTTTCTTTTTGTCTAAAAAAGAAAATGGACAATAAAGGATAACCAACATGTGTGAGTATTCGTGCTACGAAGTACAGAAATGCCATTATGCACAGTTGGATCTCTGTCGCTCCAATAGTTAAGTGGAACCTTTAAAAAAGCAGTTAAGTGGAGGAGTTATCACTAGTTAACTAATGCCCTACTCTACTTATGTGTTTCTCACATATCATCATCCCGATTCATGGTTGAAGCTGAAGAACCTAAGCTTTTTAAATTCCAAGTCTCATTTAAGCATGTTCAAATATTTACCTTTACAGAATTGTCACCAGAAAAAGTTAATCGACATTGACCATATATGATTATTTTACAACCACCCAGTTTGTCCTTGATTTGAACCATTGAAGCCCAAATAGCAATAACATATTAACATGCGCCGTAAATCTAGGCCCACTTGGTACTGACAGATACTGCTTCAAGGATAGGCTACAACAGGAATAGTTTCAAGAAAAAAGTGTCAGAAACCACTGACTATATTTGCAGTTTCGTGAGCCATAACCTATGTTCAAAATTAGAAACAACAAAAGTTACTTTCTCCGCCTAATGAACTCCATATGACCATATAAACCCCAGCTCAAATATCAGGATTGCTTTTCGTAGTCCATTGCCAACCACATAGCCAGTTGGTCACAGAAAATGCATATTTTTTTTGTAAACTATGGTGCTTCCATTTTTTAGCAAGTAGTACTTCAAGAGACCAGAAACTGAAGCAAGTATTGGTAGGACACCGTGCGAATGTGCGGTGACATGACATCAAAATGTGAGGGCCATAGTGTAGCAGCGCAGTAGTACATGAATGATATTACCAGTAGTACACCAACCAAAGCAAGTTTATATGGTTTTAGAAGCAGCACATTAACTGGAACAATACAAGCACTAGTTCTGCACACTGAAGAAAGCGCTAGTAGTAACAAAGACAGCCAAAGCAACCCAACCGAAGCAAAAGGCTTGCAAGGGGACATCTTTGGATGATAAATAGCCACAGATAGAACCAGAATTCAACCGATAGAACTATCCTACTCGAAATTGCAGAACCTATAACCATAATGATCTGATGCGGACCTACCTATGCGCAAGAACTCAGGTCATCTGACAGTGTCCGAAATCGAATTAATAGAACCGGACGCGCAGCCCAAACTAAACCCAATCGTACCCAACAGAACCGGACCGGTACCAAATAGCAGAGCAGCACAGGGGAACCGAGCAGGGGGAACCTTGTACTGGAGCCGCGCGCCGGTGGAGGCGCTGACGCCCTTCTCGCCGGTGCAGAGCGCGCGGAAGTTCTCCGCCGTGCGGGGCACCACGGAGGCGTAGAGGTCCACCACGATCCGCCCCTCCATCTCGCCGCCGATGCTCACGTCGAGGTAGCACCTCGGGTTCCTCACCACCTCCGCCGCCGCCACCTCCCCCGCTGCGGTAACCTCGCGCTCACCCTCCATCGCCGCGCTAAGCGAGAGGAACCCTAGGTACGGACTTCTCGGTGGTGGCGGCGGCGCTGCGAGCGAAGCAAAGCAAAGGCGGCGGGCGTTGGGAAGCCCAAGGTGAGTGAGGTACTGAGTGAGGTGGGCTGTGCTGCGTTGCGTACGGTGGCGTGGGTGCGGGTGGGGCAGCGTGGAGTGTGGTTGATTCAAATAAGGAGGGAGGGGAACAGGAGAGGAGAGGGAGAAAAGGTGTTCGTTGAAAGTTTTTGCTGTCATGCTCCTGTTGCCTCATTTTCGGGACTGTTTGGTGGGCTCCAACCTCTAAGGTTATCTCTAAACGGATGCTGGTAAATCGGACAACCAAATTGACCGTTTGTCCGTTTAAAGATTGGGAGAACAGTTTCTGGAACACCAGTGCACTCAACGATGCCCCATTATCCAGCGGGGCCATTTTATTCCAATTAGAGACAATTAGCGTTCAATAAATTGAGATAGCAAATTGACAGTAAATTAGAACTACTTGGTACCGGTCCAACGATATTATGTTTTGACATGGTTATATGAAGCACACAACTTGGTACATTATTCGAGATGAAGGCCCATCTTTTCGTAAAAGCGTTCTCATTACGAGCACTCACCGAAATATCTATGATTATGAAAGAACATCCAAATTCGATGCTAAAATGTCTATCCCTTTTGTTCGGCACCCGTAATTGGATCTTGCTAAATTTCCATCCAAGTCTCACATAGCCTCCTGACTTCAAGGTTCGTGTAAGCTCCGGTCCTTTTGCTACTTAGCCTTGAGTTTGTCGTGCAAGCTCCTTGTTGAACAAACGCTCTTCATTAGTAGAGATTCCATCTCGTTGGATCTCTTGTTGGGTCCTTTTTCGGTACCGTGTTGGGTATCATCAAAGGAGGTCAGAGTCGAGGCCGGCATATCGGCAAACAGGTTGCGGGGAGCGGGCACCCTGCCAGCGGGCGCCGTTCAAGGGGTTTTACTGTTGGGAGAAGAGCCCCCTACCGGTGTGACGTTCAGATCAAGGACAGGAATGACCTGCGCCGTCGAGAAGGACTCGCCGATCTCCGGTGAGTAGTCGTCGTGCAAGTTACAGACCTAGGGTGGCGGTGTACCGTGGCCCACCAGGAGGTGGATTGTTCGCTGACGAATGGGAGCTCGCCGCCGCGCCTACAAAGGTGACCGCTTCGTCCAAGGTATGCTCTTTTATCATGAGCGAGGTGGCGGTGAGGGCCTCGGCTTTGGCCTTGGTCTAGATGGCAGCGGCGTGCTCGAGGTATAGGGCCCTTTTTCTGGGCGGCTTGGGCAGCTGCAAGGCGAAGCTTGACCTTGTCCCTCCGGTGATCCCTCTTCCGTGTCTCCTTCTGCTACTCCAATGTGAGCTACTTTTTTGGCTTGAGCAGGACAGCATCCGCCGCTTTGCTGCCTTTGGTCAGAGCTGCTGGTGGCGGAGAAGCAGCCATGGCTGGAGCTGCTTTGGGAGGAACGAACGGGGCCCTGCCAAGGGCTATGATGGAGTGTGTGTCGTCCATGGTGCGCTATGGCTTGGCAACTATGGTGACGGCTAGGGTGGACAGGAGGATAATGTGGCCACTCTCGCTGGCTAGAGGATCCATGGAGGATGCTCAGACACACCGGTTTTTCTTCCCACCGGAAACCCCCCCCCCCCAATTTTGGGGTAGGTATGCGCCAAAACGGACCAGTCCGACGCGCTGGCTCCGTTTACGGGTGGGTATTGGGCCGCGTCCTTGGTCCAGTCGGACAGGATTGCACGCAGGTGGTCCATTTGCGGGGCACCGTTGGAGATGCCCTAAGAGTTGGAGATGCCCTAAGAGCATCTCCACCGGGATACCCAAACCATGTTCGACATATGCACACCGGACAAGCACTCGGCTAGCGGCAAAACTTTCCAAACATACAAAAGTTGTGCCCCCCACCGGTATCCTCCCATCTTACACCCCAAGAACTCATCTCTCACTGTTCGTCGATGTTGTCGTAGGCGCACGTGGCATCAGCCTCCCGGTGAATGACAAGGAAGACCAGAACCTCTAGAACTGCACCTAGCAAGCCTCGTGTCTCGCCTCCTTCTACTAAGCATGGACTCGTACAGACCCAGTACCGCGGCGCAGCCGCCGGTGGCTTGGCTTCATCGATCATCACGCCACGTGGAGGCAACAAAACCTTTTCGATGGTGCCATTGTCTTCCACGGTGCAAACACCTGAGGCCCTGCCTCCAAGAACTAGTAGCAGCTCAACGCTGGCCTCCTTTCACCGCGCCAGCAATAGGAGCGCAAACACACTTGTGAGACAGGGCCAGCACACACACGATGGACTCCTTCTAGGCGTGTGATACCTTCGATCCGGATTACGGATGTAGTATAGCTTGTTTTTCTCTAAAAGGCCTAGGTTTATCAATCATTGGAAAGAATTTGCTTGGTGTAAGATTATGTCAAATAAGACCTTAGAAATTCGTAATATATTTGTTTACCGTACATTTCACTTAAAGTTTTTGTTTGTATAAATAGATAGAAATAGTCTAGGCTAAGGATTCACCCGCAGATGTGCACACATATGGAATACAGAAAATAATAATAATCTAATATATAAATTGTGATCTATACATGATAAAATTTGTGGACGGTACGTCCGATAACTACTATAGTATTTTCCTACCACATCTACAATAGAATTTTGTTCCACTACTACACCATCATCATACGGGATTACATAGTTATTAAGTAAAACAGATTAAAACCTTAAAATCTATAGAATCATTAATAAAAGTGCGCGCTTGCTAGAAGTACGCCATGTGTCGCTCCTGCTACTTGTACGTGGAGCTCCCTCCAATGCGCGACACATGGCGACCTAGAGTGTATCGTTGGCTGGTTTTCACTTCTTTTCATAGATTTGAATACGAAGTATAATTCTTTTCAAACAAAGAGTCTAAATCAATTTCCGTTTTTATGGTTATTTTAGTTGTGTCAAAATATTTAAAACTACCTTTCATATTAATATATTTCGGAGAACTTTTTGTTTGCACTGCCTTGTGCCATAATTTAGACTACTTTATGTTTTGTAGTGCACGGGGCCTTGACCTTTGTACATGTAGTCCACTGCCCGCACGCTACATAGGTAGCATGTGCACGGCGTAGTGCACATGCATTCACTTCCGGTGCACTACCTTTATGTTCTGTGTTGCACTGTCTTTGATCACAGTGCACGAGCGGTGCACTAGTACGTGTACTGTCCGTGTACTGCGGCCTTTATGTCCAATATTGCACTGTATTCAGTTATTGTACATGGACAGTGGACTGGCGGTGCACTATGCTGCCTTTATGTTATGTACTGTACTGCATTCAGTCCTAGTGTCAGTGCACTTTTTTCCTTTTTAGTATACTTTCTTTTTTCATATATTTTTTATTTTGTATATAGGATGAATGAAAAAAAGAGCAAGTAGCTAGCCTGAAACTCTTGCCCGCGATCTGCATGCGCGCACCGATCCCGTGAGTTGTCTCTACATGGACTTCTTCTAGCGGCACTACACGCTACGCCCTGCGGCCTCTAGCGTGCATGGAAGAGGTCACGCTCACTCTAGTCGTCTCAGATCTATGACATTGCCGTTACTTCAAAATAGATCTTTAAATAACTATAATACTCTCCTTGTTGTCACTAGGTTTCACGCATAAAAGCCAATTATCATTCACCTCACCTCAATACATGTATCAATCCCTAGGGTCTTAGGTACCTAACAAGTCCTTGGATCGAGGTAAGAGACATGAATACAAAGGATAAATCTAAGATCAAAATCATAACACAACACTCCATGTTAGAGGATGCACATACCGCTCCGAGGCTATGCCTTAGCCCATAGCCCGTGAGGACTACTCACTCATGATTAGATCAACAATTATAAATATTATAAAGAAATTATTAAGACTAACACTAAATAGTCTTACAATGTTGTCAATCGCGATGAGGTAAAGATTATAAGTAGATGACTATGGCTATGGTGGGGAAATGGTGATGGAGAGAGGTATGCTGGCTATGGTGGTAACTCTGTGGTGGATCTATGATGCATGTAAAATGCATACATAAACTTTGTAATTTATTGATACACATTCTGAGGTGACCCAGCATACCACTGCATGTGTAGTATACTATAGTCATTGACATGACATTCATAGAACACCGTTCCGTGATTATCACATCCCTCGGAGTGGTACAACAGAAACATTGCGGGTCCATATTACAAACATACACACTTTATTATTATTACAATACCAGAAGTTCAAGACTTCAAAAGATTCAATTTACAAACCAAATATAAAGTGTTTCAGCGGAAGTTTTAAAGTGACAACTTCAACTCTGAATTGAGCTCAGCAACTTATTATTATATATTGTTCATGTTGCTCGGCTCAATTGGTTACTACTACTAAGGCAACTAGTCTGACTCGTTGCCGCCCACACCATATCTGATCTCGTAGTCCACTCCTTCCACAACGCCCGACAGGTCAGACTCCTCATAGAAGACATCTTCTTGACATTTTGCTGCATACATTGGGGTATCTTCTAGATCCTCAGAGTCTAAGCAGGGGATCAAAGGAAAGCGTGAGTAACAGCGTTACCCAGTAAGTTCATTATATGCAAGGTGGGAAGTTTGATGCTCTATCTACCACCTCGGACTATAAGTCCTTGGCACTATGCAATTTTCGTAAATCTTTCTTCAAAGATTGATTTTATTATTAAAACTATGTCCATCAGCCTTCACAGGTTTACCGGAACTTTCATGGAGTTCCTTTCCTGCCGCGTTCGTAGCTCCTTCCCGGAACAGGGAGTAACAAGTTACAGTTCTTACACTATGTAGAGGTGCGTTACTTTACTCACGAGAGATCAACTCCTTGTTGCACAACCGGGCATACTTTTCCATACACAATTCCATGATGTGGGGCCCAGTAGGTGATCCAAGCCAATCACTGCCCCCTTCGCGACTCCGCATGTCTCCTTGGTGTACACCATGCCTACCCATTGAATTACGGCAATGGTTAGTACAGACCGTTAGATGCCAGAACTATCGTGGGATGTTGAGGGTTCCCACCCATATGCTGCATATCCTCTACAAATTACCAATTAAGGCACGCTACAAGGATAACAGCCATGACCTGCACATCCGACTACATGCGAGAGGAAGAAGAGACAACTGACTTCTCCGCCCCATTCCAAATCTCATGGTTAACGCGTGATATACGGTGACATGGTTATACCCTACGGGTACACGACCTTAGCATACCTGGTCTAGCCCAAGGAAAGCCCACAGCAAATATGCGCCAGCCCATGAAGATTTTCGGGTGGCCAGGGCCCATGACGCCTTCGGATCCTTGGAGAGCAAGACTAGAGTAGATAGAAAATTCAAAGGGGTAAACCCTAAAACCTGTAACCGACTCGATCTGTGCCTGGGACCTGCCTACCTCTATATAAAGTCAAGGAGGGCACGACGAGGAGGCTCTCTTACAATCTCTCGCACACCACCGCATACACACCTCCACGCCAGATTGCATCTGCGCACCTTGTAACCTTTGGTTCCACCATAATCAGAGCAGACAAGCAGGAGTAGGGTTTTCCCTCCGGGGGCCTGAACCTGGGTAAACCTCGTGTCCCCGTGTTTCTTGTTTGCTAACCGTTCCGCGATCTCCAGCATCCCCATCTTCTCCAAAACCCAAGTCCATAACAATGGGCATTGACGAGATTAAACCTCGTCGATTGGCGCCATCTGTGGGAACTGGGGGCGCTGATTGTGCGATCGTGACGGTCCCAACCAAAGCGATCTACAACTCCGCGGCGACGGAGAGTCATCTCCTCTTCGGCGCCTTCGACTTCACCGCCCACTCGCCAACCACCCTGAAGGACTTCGAGCCCGTTGGCGACGGACTCGAGATCTTGTTCGGGAGCTTCTGCTTCTAGGTGGGGCAGATCGGCACTCTCCGCCTCCCAGAGCGGGTGCCCCTGTCATCGACCAGGCCTGCTTCGTGGGCTCCACACCCCATGCTACGCACATCACCATCGACAGATGAGTCCTATGACAGCAGTAGTTGCAACTCAGATCTGTGCGATCCACCATCGGATGAAGGGACCTACGGTTCCGGATCCGAAAGCTGCGGTAGCAGCAACCCGATCTACGAGCGCTATAGTGCGCCGCAGTCATCCAATATCAGGAACACAATCCGCCACCCAACCCGCAGGGTAGAAACAACGAGAACAGAAGAAGCCAGTCCCCCACCCAACGGGGACGACACTGATCGGGTCATCCACCTCAGCGAGGAGGGATGGGCTCAAGCACGCGAAGCCGTAGCAGGCAACAAGATCCTGCCCGTGGGTGCCTCACGGGACCTGCCGATGGCATACCACATGCTCCTAATCGAGGAGCACAAGAAGCACGTGAAGATGCAAGAGGTGCTTGACAAGCGCAAGCAAGCAGCCTCGGAGTCCAGTGCGCGGCGAGCTGCGCTCTCCGCCATGGGAATTGGCTCCAGCTCGCACGGCAACCATGGCAACAAGCACCGTTCTCGGATGGAGAACATGGACCCCAAGGAGCGTCGCGAGGTGACTCAGGCCCTCAACGCGTCCTTCATGGAGATGGACGCCGACGGCAACATCATCCCGAAGACACCGCAAGTCGCAATCATGGCGGCCACTGCGTACCTCGCATCCCATCCACCTCTAGAAGGGGACCCGAAAAGGGCCATGCATAAGTTCGCACTTACCGGACTCAGACTCGTTGGATCTGCGCTCCACGGAGAAGCTCCTGCGGAGCCAAAGAAGAAGGTTGCGGTCAGGTTCAACCGTAGCCCCACGCACTCATCCGAAGATGAAGAGCATGACCTTCCTCGAAGGCACAAGAGCTCGCGCCGTCGTAGCCGCGACTACAACGCTCGAAGCGAGCTAACTCAGCGCAAGATCGATAAGGCATGCGCCAAGCGCGTATGCTCGTCTGAATCCGAGGAGGATGATGACGAAGGATAACTCTACGGAGCCCGATGCTTCAGCAGATCTGTCCGGCGGACACGAATGCCGCAAAACTTCAAGCTTCCTCCGGACACTCTGAAGTTTGACGGCACACAGGACCCCAAGGCGTGGCTCAGCGAAAACTTGTCGTCCGTCAAGTTAAACGGCAGAAATAAGGAAACCGCCATGCAATGCCTTAAGCTGCAGGTGATAGGCGCAGCTCGGATCTGGCTCAGCAGCCTATCCTCAGGATCCATCCGAAGCTGGGAGGAGCTGGCATACAGTTTCGTCTGAAACTTCAAGGGCACCAGCAAGAGGCCTGCCTTGATAGAGGAGCTGCGGGCCTGCACCCAACGAACGGGCGAATCCATTCGCTCGTACATACTGCGCTGGTCCAATATCAAGAACTCCACGGCGCACATCTCTGAGGAGAGAGCTATCGACGCCTTCAAAGACGGCGTCAAACTCTAGGACTTCAAAGAAGAACTTGGGCGCGTCAAGCCCAAGAAACTCGACCACCTCATGGACATCGCCAACAGGTGGGCCGACAGCGAGGACTCCGTCCACCGGGCACACTCGGAGGAGGAAGATGACTACGGACGGCGACGTGAGCGCCGTAGCAAGAGGAGATCGCGCGTCTACGATGATCGCGATGGACCCGACATGGTCGAGGCTGGCTACGCCGACCGCCGCAGTGACGGCAACCGCAACAACGGCGGATACCGTAGGAGCAACTTCCGCGACGGAGGACGTCCAACGCAGTCATGGCAACGCCGTGGCCGTGATGACGTACCCTCAGCATACGACAAATTGTCGGGTCCATGCACCATCCACTTCTACATCGACAAGCAGGATGGCAAGAAGAAGGTAAGCCACATGCTCAAGGACTATCGCGAGTTCCAGAAACTCAACGAGAGCATGGCCCATATGAGGCAGCAAGCCCCGAACCCTGGATACGGGAACGTACCCGCACCAGGTGAGATTGCACATGGAGCTCCTCCACCACCACCTGTAGGACCTTCGAACCATCCAATCGCACCCGCGCAGAACAACGGTGGGCATGGGTACCCCGCGCCGAAAGGATCACTGATGATCCAAAAAGGGCGCCCAACAAACAGGGTGCAGAAGAAAATCACCCGTGAGATCAATCTGGCCGTGACCGCTCCGCCCGCCATCCCTGAGTACCTCAGCGATCGGAGTCCTGCATCACGTTCAGCCGTTCGGATCACCCTTGCCAGGTCCCTCGCCCAGGTCATGCTGCCCTGGTGCTCGAGGCGCAGATAGGCGGGTTCGACATGAGCCACGTCTTCATGGACGGCGGTAGCAGCATCAATCTGATCTTCGTCAGCACATTGGCAGCAATGCGGATCCCGCTGTGCAGCCTAGAACAATCTGATACAACGTTCCACGGCATCATCCCAGGGAAGGGTGTATTCCCCCTAGGAAAGATATGGCTCGACGTCATCTTCGGCAAGCCGGATAA
This sequence comes from Avena sativa, assembly GCA_916181665.1. Taxonomy (NCBI): domain Eukaryota; kingdom Viridiplantae; phylum Streptophyta; class Magnoliopsida; order Poales; family Poaceae; genus Avena; species Avena sativa. The sequence continues at coordinate 132,421,681 of OV702298.1, forward strand.
CTTCCGATGCGAGCGACTCGAGTTTGAAGTGGTGGACTGGCCATCACAATACCATGCCATCCTCGGGCGCGTGGCATCCGCACGATTCCTGGCGGTACCGCACTATGCGTACCTGCTACTCAAGATACCAGGACCCAGGGGCGTCATCACGGTCCACGGGAGCTTCACCCGATCGGACCACTGCGACAGGGACTTCAACAGAATCTCCTAGTCCTTCGGCATGCAGGAGGAGCTCGTAAGGCTCCGCGAGGTGACGGACAACGGTGCACCCCCAGTCGCAAGACAGAATGCACCAGATATGTCCTTCGACTCCACCATCAACACAAAGAAGGTACAGGTCCACCCGACGGATGCCTCCAAGACGGCGCTGATCGCCAACGACCTCAGCTCCGCATAGGAAAGCGCGCTCGTCGAATTCCTCCATGAGCGCTGGAAAATCTTCGCCTGGTGTCCTACGGACATGCCAGGAGTTCCCAAGGAATTCGCCGAGCACGCACTCAATGTCTTTCCAGACGCTAAGCCCGTTCAACAGTCCATCCGATGACTGTCCGAACCACGGGCCGAAGCAATCGGAGTTGAAGTCAACAGACTACTCGACGCAAACTTCATCAGGGAGATCAAGGAGAGCGAATGGCTTGCCAACACCGTGATGGTCCCCAAAAAGGACACGGACATCCTGCAGATGTGCGTGGACTTTACATCGTTGAACAAGCACTGCCCGAAGGATCACTTCCCTCTTCCTCGGATCGATCAGATCATCAATTCGACTGCAGGATGCGAAAAACTGTCCTTCCTTGACGCCTACTCAGGCGACAACCAGATTCGACTGAAGGTCGAAGATCAGGAGAAAACGGCGTTCATCACGCCGTTCGGAGTGTTTTGCTACAACACAATGCCCTTCGGGCTGAAGAACGCAGGGGCCACGTACCAACGGTGCATGTAGGCCTGCCTGAAGGACCAAATCGGCCGCAACATACAAGTCTATGTCGACGACATAGTCATCAAAACAAGGGAGGCCAAGATGCTCATCGACGATCTCCGCAAGACGTTCGATAACCTTGATCGATACAAGATCAAGTTAAACCCAGAAAAATGCACCTTCGGCCTCCCATCTGGTAAGCTGCTAGGCTACTTCATCTCCCAGCGAGGGATCAAGGCGAACCCGAAGAAAATCCGGGCCATAATGGCCATGGAGAAGCCGAAGAACCTCAAGGGCGTCCAGCAACTTGCCGGGTGAATCGCGACATTGAGCAGGTTCATCAGCTGCATGGGCGAAAAAGCTCTGCCGTTCTATCAGCTGCTGCACAAGGCAGACAAATTCGAGTGGACGCCCGAAGCGGACAATGCATTCGAAGATCTAAAGCGGCTGCTCTCTACCTCGCCCGTCCTGGTTACGCTAAAGGAGCGCGAGCCTTTACTGCTGTACATAGCAGCCACACACCAGGTGGTAAGCACCGTACTGGTGGTCGAGCGACCCGAAGAAGGCAAGACCCATGGGGTCCAACGCCCAATCTACTACCTCAGCGAGGTATTGATGTCGACAAAGCAGAGGTACCCTCACTACCAGAAACTCGCCTACGGCGTGTTCATGACGGCTCGTCGGCTGAGCCACTACTTCCTGGAGCACCAGGTGATGGTCGTCAATGAGGCACCACTGAACAACATCCTGAACAACCTGGAGGCCACAGGACGCGTGGCCCTATGGGGCATCAAGCTGTCACCTCTAGACATCGTCTACGAGAAGCGCCATGCGATCAAGTCTCAGGTCCTTCCGGACTTCCTCGTCCAATGGATGGAACTGCAGCTGCCAGACACGCCGGACATGACACAGTCATGGACGATGCACTTTGACGGCTCCAAGCGCGAAGCCGGAGCAGGAGCCGGGGTCATACTGACCTCCCCGCAGGGCGACAAGATGAAGTATGTCCTCCGGATGAAGTTTCGAGCTTCCAACAACAAAGCCAAATATGAAGCCCTCATCCACGGCATGCGGATGGCCAAGATCTGCGGCGCAACGCGCCTCGTCATCTACGGTGACTCCAACCTCGTCGTCCAGCAGACGATGAACGAGTGCGACGTGCACGCCGCCAACATGATCGCGTACCGCGCACTCTACAACGCACTCGAAGGAGACTTCGACGGCTGCGAGCTTCGGCACGTTGGGAGAGAAAACAACGAAGAGACCGACAGACTTGCCAACATCGGCTCCACCTATGCACGGGTGCCACCAGGTGTATTCCTCGAACAGATCTGCGTGCCATCCATCAAAAGGAAGTTCCCCAAGGGATCACCCGAAGAAGCAGAACACTCGGGAGCTGCGCTACCCGAAGGACAGGAAGGACCCAAAAAGATCGATACAGAGGTTGCAGCGGTCAACCTAATGCAGGTCATGGTAGTCGAAGAAACTTGTACACAGCCGTACCTTCGATATCTGATAGACGGGGAGCTGCCTGATAGCCCGATAGATGCCCGGCGCATATCTCGCTGGTCTAAGGCCTTCACCATCATCAACGACGAGCTGTACAAGGGCGGCATTTCGGGTGTACTTCAAAGGTGCGTCACCATCCGTGATGGAAAAACCATCCTCCAAGACATCCACGAGGGCATCTGTGGCCATCATGTGGGCATCCCGCGCCCTTGTCGCCAAAGCTCTACGAGCTGGATTCTACTGGCCAACGGCCATGAACGATGCCAAGGACATCGTCCGAAGATGCAACGGGTGCCAATGGTTCGTAGATAAACCGCACGCACCCGGATCAGAGCTTAGGCCCATACCTTTGGCCTGGCCCTTTGCCTAATGGGGCCTCGACATGATTGGCAAACTACCACGGTCCTCGAAAGGAGGTCACGTCTACCTCCTGGTCGCAGTCGACAAATTCACCAAGTGGATTGAGGCCATGCCCGTCAGTAACCAAAAGGGCAAAACTGCCGTCAAGTTCTTTGAATCCATTGTCTACAGGTTCGGCATGCCGCATAGCATCATCACCGACAACGGGTCGAACTTTATCTCCAAAGAATTCCAGGACTTCTGCGAAGACTTCAAAATCAACATCACATATGCCTCCGTGGCGCACCCGCAAATGAACGGACAGGTCAAAAAGGCCAACGGCCTCATCGGCGCTGGCATCAAGAAGCGCCTAACGAGCCCACTCGAGCGGCTCACCGGAGCCTGGACACAAGAGCTTCCCTCTGTCCTGTGGAGCCTGCGCACAACGCCAAACTGCTCAACTGGCTACACGCCTTTCTTCATGGTGCACAGAGCCGAAGCCGTGCTGCCAGCAGAGGTACGCCACAAGGCCCCACGGGTCGTCGCCTACAGCGAAGCCGAATCAACAGCCGCACTTGAAGACGCTGTCGACACACTCGACGAGGCGCGCGACATAGCAGCAGCTCGGTCGACGGTATACCAACAGAGTCTCCGCAACTACCACAGCCGACGGCTACGCCCAAGGTCCTTCGTCGAAGGAGACCTAGTCTTGTGACTCAAGCAAGAGCGACCGAAGAAATTCGAGTCACCATGGGAAGGACCCTACATTGTCACTGAAGTCATCCCAGGTGGCGCCTACTGCCTCAAGCACGTGGAGTCTAGAGTCGCATACTCCAACCCATGGAACGTCGCACAGCTGCGATGCTTCTACCCCTAGCTACCTCCCTCTTTTATTTTCAATAAGGCTATTCAGCCAAGGCTACTCAGCCGAACAATGTACCTCCTCCTTACGATATGAATAAACCTAAGTGTCTCGCCCCAAAAAGTTTCACCTATTATCTGCATTTTACTCCATATTACAACACACTCGGGGGCTCCCCCTACCTCACGACTTCGTCGACTGAGGATAGCGCGTGTACACCTGAGTAGCTGACCACGTCAGGCTAACGAAAAGGACACATATACAAACAAAGCACCACGTGCTACACAACAATAAACCTTCAGAATATAATAAAGGGCACAACACGCCCAGTCGAATATATATAAATTTTACATCTATCTCTTTTATAGGTCCTACCTATTCTGAAGAATAGCCCACGCACACTGCTCAAACAGATCTACAATTTGTTCGGCATACTGCCTTACAACCGTATAGTGTGGACGCATATCCCACTCGCTGCCATATGGCCGAAGAGGCGACCCATCCGCTACAGCAGACAGATTTACATCGGGACGATGCAACCACACAAGGGAGAGCGCAGCCTTCACCCTCGTGACAAGCTGATACCGAACCAGTTCCCGGACACGATGCACATTTCGAAACTTCGACAGTAGGCCACAGAGAGTCGATGGCGCCTCATCCAGTGGAAACATCACATGCAAAACTGACGCCAACGAAGACTGCACCTGATGAAGCACCCGCGATACCTGGTGGACACGATCCTGCATCGTCGCAAGGACCATGGCACGATCACGGGCCATACAGAAGAACCCGCCGGCCTCCATGTCCTGCTAGGTCAGGCAGTTGATCTGAACGGCAACACGCTCCTTTTCCTCCCTCGGAGCAAGGTTTGCACCTGCAATACTTGCAAAAAGTAAGATAAAAGGCCAACAGGCGTATCCGAAACAATGAGCAGCAGCTCGAAAAGCTCACATTGCAGTTGTTCGGGCAAGCAACGCAACTCCATCATCAAATACTCCTCTCTGGCAGCGGACCGCTCTGCCTTCGATTTACAAACATTGGCATGGCCACGCACCCCAAGCAACTCTTTCTCAAGGCCACAAACGCGGTCTCGAAGAAATACAAGCTGCGACGCACCATCCAGGGATGGCCGCAGCTGTGATGAAGGCGAAGTATCAACGGGATCATCACCCAAAGGACCCTAGAGTAACAGAAGACAAGGATATGAACAAGCAGACGAAGGAGCATGGAACTCGAAAATTCATTATGTGCAGCAAAAAGCCACTACGTGGCACAAGGATCGTTCATATAGATAATTACAACAAAAGAAACGAAAGCTATCCTATAACTACAAGGCCTACGAAGCTGCATCCTCAGTAGCCTCGGAGCCGGACTGCCTCCCCTTGGCCTCTCCCTGCTGCCTCAACGCGTACTCAGCCAGCAAGTCAATCAACTTCGGCCCATAATGCTTACAGCGAGCAGCATAGATGGTGAAGGCTACCTCGGATCCATCAGCAGCCGTTGGCATCCGGGAGGTGACCTGATGAAGATCCAGCTCCGCTCCAGAGGCCAGGGCCATCGCCAGCCCGACGGACGCACCAATGCCTTTCTGCTTGCTCTTGTACACCGCAGGAGCTTCGGCTGACAATGCATCCGCCAAGGCATCAACATCTTCGAGGGTGACGCCCTTGGGGACAAGCTCCTTATAGAAGCGCCCAAGAACCTCCTTGGCCTTAGCAAGCGAGCCGACCACGGTACCACAGCGATCTTCGACCGCCGCAGTGGCATCATCCAGAGCACTTCCGTGCTCCAGGACACCACAGTCAAACTCGATGCCTGCGGCATCTAAAAGAAAAGAAAGGGCAACATAAATAAAAGCACAGCAAGGAAAGACAAGGAGGCCGAAAAAGGGAAGACGAAGCAACTCACCCGAAATAGCCTTGGCAGCCGCCATCAGCTTGTCGGCTGCCTCCTTCTCGCGTGAAGCCGTGGTGGTGGCGAGTTACTCCTCGCGGTCCGTAGCCTCCCGCTGCAGGAGCTCCTTGGCCGTGACCGCGTTGGCTAGCTCCAGCTCGAGGCGCTCCTTCGCACCAACGGCGACCTCGGCCTTCTTCTCCGCTTGCCCAAGGCTCTTTTTGAGAGCATCAAGCTCACGGAGAGAGGTATTGTGGTCCTCTGCAGTCAGAAAAACACCTATCAGATCGAAGAGCAAAGAAATACAAGAAGAAGCAAAAATACCAAGTCGTAAACATACCTTGAAGCTGTTTGAAACTGGCCTCCAATGCCAGGTGCTGCTGCACCAGCTGATTGACACCTTGCACCAAAGGCTGCAAAGGGCACTGCTCGTCAAAAGAACAGCTCGGGGGCTATGCCCAAAGAACGAGCAAAGCATGTTGAACACAGGAAAAACACTCGGGGGCTCCCCCCGAGACAAGAAGCAAAAAAAATGATTAGCAGATCACCCGAAAACGCCCGGGGGCTCCCCCGGCGGCAAGAGCAAAGAAAACTTACGTGATTGGACGACGATTCCGAAGGCCCAACCGAAGTCTTCTGGGGGACGACCACCCGAGCCTCCTGCGGAGAAGGGTTCGGATCAGCGCCCTCAGAGGTGGCCACCGTCTGAGGAAGAGGATGAGAAAACTTCGACTCCCCCACCATCTCTCGAGCGCCATCGCTGGAGGTGCTGTCGGAGGAGTGGCTACAAAAGGAAAAATCAGCTAAGTACAAAGTAAATAGACAAGAACAAGCAAACAAGGAACCGAGGAAACTTACGAGTCGAGCGAGCTCAAGTCGAAGACAGGAGGGGTCTTCCTTCCATTCTTCTCTTCTTTCTTCTCTTCCTTCTTTTCTTCCTTCTTCCGCTTCGCCGGTGGGTGCGGTGCCACAGCCCGCACGGGCAGGCCGGAATAGGAGAGGAAGAGCCCCCGTGATCCCCACTGTGACGCTCGAGGCCTATCGGATTCCTAGGTGTCGGCAGAGTCGAAGCATCCGACGATTCGCTGGAGCTCCGTGTCCGCTTACGAGTGCCATACTCGCTCGACTCGTTGGCCTCCTCGGTCGGCGATCCCGCTGACGGAAGTTCAGACATGGAGTCCACCACCTCATTGTCCGGTGCATTCAGGAACACTTCGGGCATTGGAGGCGACATGCCTGGCACCTTGAATTCCTGCACAAAAACAGCAAAAATTTCAGCACAAAAGGTGCAAAGACAACGCAGTCGAAAATAAGCGCTACGCGCACGTCCCAGATCTACACCTGCGGAACCGGACGAGAAGCGGAGAATGGGGGAGTCAGCGACTTCCCCGGGATATCCTCTCCAGCCTTGAATTTCAGCAGCGGGCGAAGAATCCCATCGAGATCCCCTTGGAGAACTCCTCAGCCGAAACCCTAGTCGGATCACGACGACCCGAATAAAGAAACATCGGGTGCGCCCTAGCCTGGAGCGGCTGCACCCGACGTTTGAGAAAGGTGCGGATGATATCCACACCGTTCACCTCTTTATCCGGAATCAACTGGAGATCCTCCACCCGACGATAGAGTCCCTCTATCTCGGCCACCTCGCCATCCAAGATCTGGTTCTTCCAGGACCTCTTCGGCTCGATTTTTTGGGAGGGGTCGAAAGGAGCAAGACCAAAATCCTGCCTAGGTACCGTGGAGTCGCGGATGTAAAACCATCGCCTCCGCCAGTACTGGACAGATTCGGACATAGAAAAGGAGAAGAAAAGAAGATTGGATTTGAGGGAGATGATGCAACCCCCAATGGGATAAACACCATCAGAGCCAGATTGCCTCTTCACAGAATAGAGTTTCCGGAAGAGGCCAAAGTGCGGCTCGACACCGAGCCAACACTCGCAGAAAGTAAAGAAACAGGCGACATGAAGAAGAGAGTTGGGAGAAAGATGATGCAGTTGGATACCATAAAGAAAAAAGCAATCCACGAAGGAAATCCTGGACTGGGAAGGAAAAGCCCCGAAGGACAAAAGCGAGGAACATAACCCAAAACCCAGCGGGAGGACGGGGAATTACCTCATTGCCGGGAAGTTTGACGGTCTACCTATCTTGCGGGATCAGGCCCCGCTCACGGAGCTTGCGGAGATCACTCTCGCGCGTCTCCGATCGTCGCCAGCCACCATCGTTGACACAGGTGGCGGCGGAACCTTTTTTGCCGCCGGTGGCCGCGCTGGTACTAACCGCAGAGGAGGACTTTTTGGGCTTCCCCATTGCAGTGCGGCGGTGACGGCGTTGAGCACGCAGAATCAAGGAAGGAAAAGCTCGAGGAAATTCCAGTGCACAGTGAGAACGCTCAGAGAAGAGGGGAGCAGTGAAACAAGAATGGTTGCGGTGAAAACAAACTCACCTTTTCCCCAATGATTATAAGGACGAGAACAATGCACGGCGACCGTCCATCGGGAAGACCTAGGGCCAACATCAAGATCTGGCCGTCCACGTGTCAGTACAGCAGCGAACCGTCGCTCACACGCCGTCCACTACGCACGGAAATCGAGGCGACACCGTAATTATCTCCACGCCGCGCGTGACCAGTCAACTCAAAGTTAGAAGGTGGGACCCATGTTCGTCCAGTCAATTCACCTCTGGCGCTGCAGACGCTTGAGGTCACCGATCGTCAGCACTGACGTCATCAAAAGCTATACTAGCAACGATTACAATTCTTCGGCTACACAGCTAAGAGTACTCACTCGAATCTACGATTTGATTAAATACTCGGGGGCTACTCCTATCAGGAGCGCTGGCCGCGCACCCGAAGAACTCTGAAAGTACTATGCCATTGAACTATTTCTTCGAGTCCTACGTCGAGTCTACGACTCCACTACGGACTCGGGGGCTACTCCCATAGGGAGGATGGATTCAAGCATTCGAAAAATTTGTGTCCTACGGACCTGAAGCCAAATAATAGTGGAATTAAAGTCTCTGCTCGAGTCTGCGACTCGAACAGACACTCGGGGGCTACTCCCATAGGGAGCGCTGGTCGCACACCCTATGAATCTTTGACTGCGATCCTTCGGATCAGCACGCAAATTTTTTTCGTCAACTATGCCCCAGCAAACGCTAAGTTAGTAATACATCCTCCTTGGCCACCCGAAACACCTCCGTGATGATAAAAATTTCGGATGCTGTGTCTGCGACACAAAGATAAGACCTACAGATATCATCTGATGGCCTGGCAACGCACACGACTGCGCTCTGCTAGTGAGAACCTGTGCCAGCAGGCGCGATGAAAAATCCCGACGGACGAGTTGGGTCTGTCACTTAAAATTTACTGGAATTCCACTCCTGTAAGTCCTCCGCGGCCTGAGTCGAATTGCGCCAGCATATGTTTCGGATTCAAGTTGAGGGACTCGAATCTAAAGAAAATCGTGTTGTTTTGTCCTAAGACAGTTAACTGGCCCTGATCCGTTGGGAGAGTCCGGCACACGCATCAATAATCCCTACACACTCAAATCATTCTCTAGCAAACAGAGATATCCGCACCCGAAAGAATGAGGAGTCCTCAGCCGAATCTACGATTTGACTGAATACTCGGGGGCTACTGACATGGTTATACCCTACGGGTACACGACCTTATCATACCTGGTCTAGCCCAAGGAAGGCCCACAGCAAATATGCACCAGCCCATGAAGATTTTCGGGTGGCCAGGGCCCATGACGCCTTCGGATCCTTGGATAGCAAGACTAGAGTAGATATAAAATTCAAAGGGGTAAACCCTAAAACCTATAACCGACTCGATCTGTGCCTGGGACCTGCCTACCTCTATATAGAGTCTAGGAGGGCACGACGAGGAGGCTCTCTTACAATCTCTCACACACCACCGCATACACACCTCCACGCCAGATTGCATCTACGCACCTTGTAACCTTTGGTTCCACCATAATCAGAGCAGACAAGCAGGAGTAGGGTTTTCCTTCCGGGGGCCTGAACCTGGGTAAACCTCGTGTCCCCGTGTTGCTTGTTTGCTAACTGTTCCGCGATCTCTAGCATCCCCATCTTCTCCAAAACCCAAGTCCATAACAATGGGCATTGAAGATATTAAACCTCGTCATACGGCGCTAGAATCACTGATGTCATGGGTTGTTAATTCCTAGGTGATTATCTTTGTTGCAATTAGAAACCTAAGTTCTATTGCTCCAATATATTATCACTTAGTATGATATCAACAATTTATTTATTTGAGAAAATAATATTTTCTTTCCTTGAAACATAGATGATAACACACAATTTACAAATACTTTGATAAAGACTCTTCAAAGGACATGAGCAAGCGATGAACTTGCCTTGTGATTGCAAGGTAGTGAAGTCGGATGCTTGCACTAGACCTTGAGCTTCTATGTCTACAAAACATCATTATTGCCCGGTAAGGACAATATTTAAAGAAGCAAAAATGAACATGCATAGTAATGTAATGCATTATTTATTATTTATTTTCTTTATGTGTTTTAACCAATATTTTAGTTTTCTGGAATATCTTTAAGAACTTAAGAAATTCATTTTTAAGGAATAACCTAGATATATTATTTTCACTATTTTATTAATGTAATATATTATTAATAGAGTCAAAAACTAATTTTTATTTAATTTTAACCCTTATAATTATTTTCTTAATAATTCTTTTTAAGAACTAGCATTTAAATTAAAAAGATGTTATTTGGTAATTTTAAATAATTATTTAATATTTTTCTAAAATACTGTAATGACTAAATATGATAAAAGTTATTTTTATTTATTTTTATGCATTTTCCTGATTTTTATAAAATTCCATAAGGAATATATATTATAAAATCCTTAACAAAAATTTCATTTATTAAAAATGGTTTCTTGATTTATTTTAATAGGTTATTTTATTATGAGTCTAAAAATATATTGTTTGTATTTTTAAGACCTTTATTTTATTTTCTAGGATTTATTGAGTTCTAGGGGTATTTTGGTCTTTTACTTAATTATTAAAATCTATGTTAGGGTTTGGGTCAACCCATTGGGCTATTTGGGCCCATCTTGGCCCAATTGGTCTAGTCAAAGGACCTCCCCGAAGGGGTACTGGCCTTGTCGGCCCAGTCCACTGCCTCCACTCTCTCTCGACTCACCTCTTCTCCCCCTCGACCTCGTGGTCGCTGACATCGCTGCCGTGCGATTCCCGCTGCCATGGTCCTCTCTGGCCGCCACGGTGGTGCATGGTGTACTTGTCGACCTTGCTCCTTCATCTAATCCAAGTCGATTTGTATTTGGAGCCCTCTTGCGTCCAGGCTGACTCCTTTTTGAACCCTAGGGTTTGGGGTGATGCCGGTGACGCCTCCGCCGCTGCTCTAGTGGTGTCGTGGGGTGTTCGTGTGTTGCAGTGGTGGTACTGCTCGTCCTCAAACGTTGTTGTGGCCACCGCCTCGGCTCGGTGCGGGTTGCAGCGCCCCCTTGGGGTGCTCCCCGTGCCGCTGTGTGCTCGTCGGCCTCTCTGCTTCCTCTTCTAATCTACAGCGAGGACCTTCGGTGAGTTAATCTAGATTTCCCCCTTGTGATTGTTTGTCCTCTGTCCCTCCTGAGCTAGGCTGTGTGTCTTTGCCGTGTATCCCTAATTAGGGTTCATATCCTGTTCTAGGGTTTCTCCCTCTGTTTATTGGTATAAGATGAGCTATAACTGGTGATTATGACTGATGAGGATTGTGGTCTTTTCCACTAGATTGCTCAGTGTTCTCATTTGGTAATATGACACTAGTGGACTAGTAGTGTTGATTCCAGTTGATAGTTGAGCTTTGCTAAGATGATAATGTTACTATGGGACCTAACTGGTGGTGTTGGTGATTTGTGGGTTCATCTACTGTCGATACATTAGTACTTGACAGTAGCACTGTTAGTGATTACTCACTGAGTTGTTGAGTTCTCACTCGTGAGATGAGATTCAGAAATGGGTAGTAATATGATTATAGTGATACCTTGATTATGTGAATGGGTACAATCTTGATAATGATTCCTGGTTTGATTCCAAGAAGATGATAATATAAATTTAATTATGCAAGCTCAATAATGCCTCTGCTTGATTTAGCACCTGTTCTTGTGACACCATCTAAGTATGGCACACAAGTTGTTGGGTTCTACTATTGGCTTGATTATGTTGGGCTTAGTAATGGATTTGATTCAAAATTTAGTTGGAATCTTCTCCTTAAGCTTGTCTGCCTGTGATGTTGGTCCGAGGCATAGGAACCAGTTTCCTATCTTATTGTCCCTAATAGAAATGTTCTGATATTTTCATTGGTTACTGGATCTTAAATCCTAGTTTGTGAAATGATTGGTGTGCTTCTTAAGTTATATGAATCCATAAGGTCTAGGAATTCTGAGGTGCTACTCCTTTTAAGAGATGTGCCCAAAATTCCAGATCTTGGCTATGTTTATACTTAGAGTATGAAATATAGTTTTATAGCCAGGATCGGTAAGGTTGGTCTGAGATCCTGGTTTGATCTGTATAGTTTACTTCTGGATTTAATATTCCAAAAATCCTCTATGTTGTATTCACCTCACTTGGGTGATTTCTGAGAGATTTAGATGTAAAACAACACATGAATCTTAGTCTAGAGAAGATAATAAGATCATGTGATGGTTTTATTTCACTCACCACAACAGTTGATTTTGCTGGTGTTGTGGCAGGTTGATTTGGTTGGCTGGATATTGCTGATGATGCTGCTAGCTTGAGCTTATCCTTCTCCTTCTGGTTCTGTAACTTGGCCTTGATCTTGCCCTTCACCTCCTGGCTCCTGTAACTTGGTCTTGCTGTCCACCTGATCCACCCCCTCCTTATGTCACCATCTGGTGAGTACAAGGATGATCTTGTGTGTGGTTGGCTGAAGGTTTGCTTGGTTCTTGCTAAGCCTAGTGTGCTCCTGGTTTGGTGTTGAAAGTGAGAAGGTAGTGCTATGAGCCTGGCCACGACTGGGCTCTTTCTTTTGCTTGTGTAGATGTTGCTGCTGTGTTGACAGCTCTCACCATGCATTTAGGTGATTGTGCTGCCTGTGTGTTTGGTACACAGTTTGGATCAGATTGCTGAGGTGTTTTACCTCTTGATCTTTTAACATTTAACTCCCCTGGTGAAACTTGCCCCTTTTACTTGCTGTTGAAATCTCTACTGTGGCTTATTAATTTATGAAAGAACAATTCTTTCATATTGGTGAAACTTGCCCCTGTATTGATATTCAGTGATGTAATATGAGCAGTGCACCTCACTTCTCTCTACTGAGAGTATTCTCACTATTAACCCATTATTTTCCTATTTGTTTGTTTTAATTTTTGTTGCAGGTACATGATCTGGGCTTTCAAGATTTAGTATATATTTAGATAGATAAGTAGATTGTAAGCTTTGTTGATTCATTTGTAAAGATTTTGTAATATCTTATTTTATTCTGTTTGTAATAATATTGTAACAGCTTATTATTTAAATTTCAATGTTTGATACTTCTTTACTGTAATGAACTTCTTGATTAATGGAATGAATTCCTCTTTGTAAATTGTGTATAGAATAAAGATAAAGAATAAGAATTCAATTCTTATTACTTTACTTTGAGTTCTATTATTTATTGTTCTCTTATTATTATAACAAAGGATATTACTAAATTAGTTTATAATTCATTAAAAAAAATTACAACTCTTAATCTTTAAGTATAAATCCAAATTTAAAATTTGAATTCAAATTCTCCCCTTCAAAATACACTTATCCAAAAAGATCATGTCTGAATTTATAACGATCACTCCCAATAGCTATCCCTACACACTGAGAGTGAAAGAAACTCTGATCACTTTAGGTTTTTAGTTTGGCGCCAAAATTTACCCGCATTTTACAGATGAATGCATGCATATGCACAAATTCCTAATTCTATCCTTCGCTGGTTCCTAAATGCTGGGATGTTACAGACTTCCCCCCTTAAATTAAACTTCGTCCCGAAGTTTGCCGAAGTGTACCTGAATAGTTCTAGATAGGCTTCTCTTAAGTCATCCTCTTTCTCCCAGGTGGCTTCCCTCTCAGGGTGATGCTCCCACTGTACTTTGCAGTACTTGATTGCCCTGTTTCTCAACCTTTTCCAGTTCTCTTCCAGAATTTTACAGGGTTTCTCAACATATGTCAAATCTTCTTGTAATTTCACCTCTTGATGTGTGATTGCATCATCAGGAACCTTAAGACATTTCCGGAGTTGTGATACATGCAAAACATTGTGAACTTGAGCCAATCTTGGTGGTAACTCTAAATCATATGCTATAGTCTTGTTCTGACTCGGTACTTTGAATGGTCCTATAAATCTGGGACTCAATTTTCCTTTAACTCTGAACCTCTTAACTCCTTTCATTGGGCTTACTTTGAGATATACCATATCTCCTACTTCAGGATGCCATGATCTTTGACTTTGATCAGCATAATTTTTCTGTCTACTTTGAGCTATTTTCAATCTATCTTTGATTATATCGATGATATCTTGTATTTCCTTGATATAGTCTGGTGCAAATTCTTTGCTACTTCCAGGCTCATACCAACATATTGGTGACCTACATTTCCTTCCATAGAGTACTTGATATGGGGATGCCTTCAGACTACTTTCATAGATGTTGTTGTAGGAAAATTCTTCCAATGGTAGATGATCTTCCCACGAACCTCCAAAATCTAATGCACAAGCCCTAAGCATGTCTTCCAATATTTGGTTGGTTCTTTTAGTCTGACCCCTAGTTTCTGGATGATAGGTTGTGCTGAAATCTAACTTTGAACCAAGTGCTTCATGTAATTGTTTACAAAATGCTGAAGTAAACACAGATCCTCTATCAGTTACAATCTTCTTGGGCACTCCGTGCTTACTTACTATCTCCTTGACATATACTTCTACTAACTTCTCGGCATTATCTTTTTGATTTACCGGAATAAAATGTGCACTCTTAGTGAGTCTATCAACAATCACCCATATCATATCCTTCCTTTTTGGTGTCATGGGTAATCCTGTGATGAAATGCATACCAATTTCCTCCCATTTCCACTCGGGAATTTCCAAGGGTTGTAATGGTCCTACTGAACTTTGATGTTCAGCTTTTACCCTTTGGCAAGTATGGCATTCCGACACATATTTTGCAATGTCCCTTTTCATGTTATTCCACCAGAATAATTCTTTCAAATCCATGTACATTTTGGTACTTCCTGGATGAATGGAATATGGTGTTTCATGTGCTTCTCGAAGTATCACTTCACGAAATTCTGACACATCTGGAACAGAAAGACGGTCTTGGAACCATAAAGATCCATAATCTCCTAAGTGAAAAACTGATGCTTGACCTTGAGATATTCTCCGAATTTCTTCAGCAGTAAAAGGATCTTCAGCTTGATGTCTAAAAATTTCATGCCTAAGATCACTATTCTGTTCTGTAACTACCCGCATGGTAGCTAGTCCTCCAAGAGTCTTTGTTATTATGAATTGAAGTTCCAACCTCTCCAAATCCATTTGTAGCTCTTTTGGTAGTTCTCGATTGATAGGCTGAATATCTGTGCTCTTACGGCTTAAAGCATCTGCTACAACATTGGCCTTTCCAGGGGTATAATTGATTGTCAGATCATAGTCCTTGATAACTCCAACCAACGCTTCTGTCTCATATTCAATTCCTTTTGGGTGAAGAAATATTTGAGGCTTTTGTAGTCAGTGTATAACTCACACATTGCTCCATAGAGAAAATGTCTCCGTCCTTTCAAGGCAAAGATCATGTGTTGGATAATTGACCTCATGTGGTTTCAGTTTTCTTGATCCGTAAGCAATTACTTTATGATCTTGCATTAACACACAACCCAAACCTTCTTTGGATGCATCACAATATACTGTATAATCCTTTCCTGTTTTAGGAACTGCTAAAATTGGGGCGGTAGTTAATCTAGTCTTCAACTCCTGAAAGCTTGCTTCACACTTCTCATCCCAGATGAATGGTGTGTTCTTTCTTATCAATTTGGTCATTGGTCCAGCTATCTTGGAGAAACCTTCAATGAACCTCCGATAATAACCAGCCATACCCAAGAAACCTCAGACTTGCTTCACATTGGTTGGTGTAGTCCACTCTAATACTGATTGAACCTTGGATGGATTTACAGCAATCCCATCCTTACTGATCACATGACCAAGGAATCTACCTCATCCAACCAAAATTCACACTTACTAAACTTAGCATAAAGCTTATGTTCTCTTAAGATCTGCAATGCGATTCTCAAGTGATCTGCATGCTCTTCCTTATCCTTTGAATATATCAAAATATCATCAATAAACACTATGACAAACTTGTCCAAGTACGGCATGAATATTTTGTTCATCAAATTCATGAATATTGTTGGTGCATTGGTCAAACCAAATGGTACGACAAGATACTCATGATGTCCATACCTTGAGACAAATGTTGTTTTGGAACATCTTCCAGTTTGATTTTTATCTGGTGGTATCCTGATCTTAGATCAATCTTGGAAAATACTCCAGCTCCCTTAACTTGATCAAACATATCTTGAATTCTTGGCAACGGGTACTTATTCTTGATGGTAACATTGTTGAGATTTCTGTAGTCCCCACACATCCTTCGTCCTCCATCTCTTTTATCTACAAATATCACCGGAGTTCCCCATGGAGATACACTTTCTTGAATGAATCCCTTACTGGCTAACTCATCAATTTTATCTTTAAGCTCTTTTAATTCCTTCGGACCCATCTTGTATGGTGCTTGAGATATTGGTGTTGTACCCGGAATTAGATCAATAGTGAACTCTATTTCCCGATCTGGTGGCATTCCTGGTAATTCTGCTGGGAAAACATCTTGGAACTCATTTACTATAGGAATATCCTCCAACTTGACCTCCTTCATTGAGTTCAACTGAAGAACTACCATGATATGACTATGCTTATCTTCCTGATATACTATCCTTGATCCACTTGGAGTCTTGATTGAGACAGTTTTATCCTCACAATTAATCTGAGCCCCATGTTCAGTCATCCAGTCCATACCCAACACTACTGCAATTCCCTTCAAAGGAATCACATAAAGGTCCACAAAGTATGTACAACTACAGATTGAAATAACATGATCTTGTTTAATGTGGCGTACAACTACATTTCCCCCTGCCGTCACCACGGTCATAGGGTTTTCTAATGCTGCCCTTCTAATCCCGAATTTATCATAGAATTCTTCAGAAATGAATGAAGTAGTTGCACCGATATCTAATAGAACATTTCTGGGATTGGTAAGGATATTGAGCGTACCTATTACTGCATGCTTGGAGTTATCCACCTCCTCCAAGGTTGCACAATTTAGTTTCCCAGTATGACTGCTCCTCTTGACATTATTGTTCTTGACAAAAATTCCTCCTCAATTGGGTTGTCCATTACCTCCACTAGCTTGTCCTCCACCCTTAGTAGGGCAACCACCCGGTGGTTTATTCGGACAATCAGGCTTGATATGACCTTTTTGCCCATAGCCATAACAGATAACTACTGGCTTATTGCATCCCCTCTAGAAATGCCCTGGAATTCCACAATTATTGCAAATGACATTCCTCTAAGGATTGGACTGATTTCCACTATTGTTCTTATTGTTGTTGTTGTAGTAAGTTTTGTTCCTAGGTTTGAACTCCAGGTTGGGTTTAGGTTTACTCGCTTGAATCCTCTTTGTCTCTTTCTTGGCTCTCTTCCTTCGGTCCTATTGAACATTCTTATAGTCATCTTCAAAAGTGATGGCTGCATCCAGTAACTGTTGAAAGGTTTGTTTATTGGCCAACCTCAACTGCATCTTCACGAATGGGTTTAACCCCCGCAGAAAACGCTTCTTCCTCTTCTCCTCAATTCTTACTTGATCCTTGATAGCGCTTGATCAGGTGGAAGAGGTTGAAGTAGATTCCCCAGTAACGGCACCAGAAAGCTTGATGGCGCCTGGTGTTTGCCGTGGAAGCGCTTCGTTGGAAACCCCAAGAGCAAGGTGTGAAGCAGCAAGCAACAAGTCTTCTCTCAGTAGAGACCGAGGTTATCAAACCAGAAGGAGGAAGGAAACGTCACACATGTGTTGCAAACAACGTGGAGACCTGCACAACACAAACTCAAAACTTTGCCCCAACGAATCAGTGAGGTTGTCAAGCTCACCGTTTTGCTGTAACAAAGGATTAAACGTATGGTGTGGAAGGTAATGGTTTGCAGCAAGTAAACAAGTAACAGTGGAAGATGTATCAATGGTAAAGTTTGGACCGGGGTCCATAGTTCACTAAGGTGCTCTCCTTAGATAAACAACATGGCATGAAGGGTAAACAAATTACAGCGGGGCAATTGATAGGAACTGAGCAAGGAATAACAATGCAATTACTAGCCAGAGAGATCCTATGAAGTTGATTGGGCAATACAACAATATACATAGACCGTAATCCAACTGCATCTATGACTAGAAGCCCACCTTTAGGTTATCATCCGAACCCCCTCTAGTATTAAGTTGCAAGCAACAGACAACTTCTTTAAGCAAAGTGTGTAAGGTAAACAGTCCACATGTTCCATGAACAAGAGACCGTTGTTTTCTCCCTAGTAGCAACAGCACATCTACAACCGAAGAGATTTTTTCACTTCCCTTGGAAACTAGAGGCATGAACCCACTACCGAGCATAAATACTCCCTCTTGGAGTCACTAGCAACTACTTGGCCAAGATAACCACTAGCAACGGAGAGCATGCAAGATCACAAACAACACAGACATGATAGAATCATAAAGATAGAACCATTAATCAAACCAACATAATAATCTCAATATCCATCGGATCCCCGCAAACACAACATGCATGATTACAAATAGATTAGATCTTGATCATGAACGGAGCTCACAAGATCTATACATGAAAGCACAAAGGAGGAGATACAACCATCTAGCTACTACATGGACCCATAGTCCAAGGTGGAACTACTCACAAATCATACCGGAGAGAAGGCCTCCGGGATGATCTCCCCTCCGGCAGGGTGCCGGGAAGAGCTTTAGATCCCCCGATCTAGGGACGATGGTGGAGGCGGCTACAGACGGTTTTGTGGAATATTGATCGGGTACTCAGGGTTTCTGCATCAAGGGCTTCTTATAGGCGAAGGGGGAGACCGAGGCGGCCGCTAGGGTGGCCAAACCCTAGCTAGGCGTGGGGTAGGGCCCACCCTCCCCTGGGGGGGGGGGGTCTGGCCCCTCTGGCCGGCCCCTCGGGATCTCCTCTGGACTTCTTGTTCCCCACGGAAAGTTATTGACTTTGTCCTTCGTCCCGTCCAATTCCGAGAATATTTCTTTACTAACTTTTCTGAAACCAAAAACAGCAGAAAACAGGCATCTGGCACTGTTGCAACTTGTTAATAGGTTAGTACCAGAAAACATGTAAAAATCACCTCAAAGTGTAGACAAGTAAAGCAAAGTAGATACTAAACAAGCTTGGAGCATCAAAAATTATAGATACGTTTCCAACATATCAACATCCCCAAGCTTAACTCCTGCTCGTCCTCGAGTAGGTAAGTGATAAAAGAATATTTTTTGAGGTGACATGCACCCTCACAATAAAGATCCAACCATTTGCAAACATTGAAAGCTGGGATGAAAGAACTCTAAACATGTGCATGAAAGATGGAGTTCTAACAATAGGACATAGTAACTATGCATGCAACATGACAAGCTACAAACAAATATCATGAATAATATGCATTGGAAAACGTTTGTTTGTTTACATGCATAAAACATACCATAGTGGCAATCAACTTGTCCCTCATAGAGTAGCAATATAATGCATAGGACACCTGCAAAGTTCACAAGGGTGACTAGAAACAAATAGCAACAAGAACAAGTAATAACACAGTATGCATCAATTAGTAAGCTTTGGAACACTGCACACAGAATGACAACTATGCTCTCTTAATGGTGCCTAAAGGTAGAAGGTGGAGACTTAATAATGATGGAAGAATGGCCTTTTTGTAAAGGAAGCAGGGATTACAAGTTTCAAAAAGAGCTTCCAAAAATTATGGTACTTGTTAGCTTTCAGCCCTCATTGCCCCTATCATAAGCATCTTGAAGTGGTTAAGGTTAAAGTGGCAAAGCTGGAGTATATGCTTGACAAAGTATAAGTTGGCAATCTCAAGTCTCTTGACTATGAGGGCTACACCTCATGGATACTCAACTTAGGGCCCATGCAAGTTCTTGTCACTGTAAGTATTTGCATATCATTGAGAACTGCCAACGGGGTACCCCTTGCACATGGCATAGGAGCTTTCCCATAACCAAAATGACAAGGCAAGCAGACAATGAGCATCTCAGCAATTCTTCTTATGTACCATGGGAATATGGTGTTTTTTTTCTCTCTTTCCTCTTTTCTCAATGTGTCTTTTTTAATAAGAAGAATGCTTCATAGATGTCACTATGGTGATGCTGCAGGTTTCCACCATGATTAGGCATGGCTTAGTCTAGCGGCCTAGGCGTTTCTCTAACACAGAATACAAACTCCATGAACTTACAAGTTCCCACTGCATTTCACACCGGTAACATTCATAGACAAAAGAGCATGATATCAACGAAGTACAAGTGCAATGTTGAATACGTTCCCCGTGACAGCACGGTTCTGCTAATCCCAACTTATAAGTGCAAGCATATACAACAAAGTTGCCTCAATGGTTCAAGTTTATCAGGGGCAAAGAATAAAATGTGCCATCAAGTTCGTGAGGGCTTTAATCACTAAGTTTTCACATAAAAATAGTTTTTAATTGGAAGATAGGTGAAAACAAGAATATACTTAGAATGGTTTAACACACCATGCATAGGAGTTTATAGTGGACACTTTGGAATAACTTGGTTTCTTGGGGGTTGGAAGCATGAGTAGAACTTACTCATACAAGTGGAGGCTAGCAAAATACTGGGAGCAACCAACTAAGAGAGCAATAATGGCCAAAATTATGCAATGCAACAAAACAAACTAATCAAAGCAAAGAGTGGTACTACAAGTCAAGGATTAAATGATCATAGAGGCTAATGGTGACTTGTCATAGTCATAACATGGTGTAAGCATGTGCCAAGTCTACCCAAGCAAAACATCAAAGGAGAATACCACAATACTATGCTTTTGCATGCTAAAACTACGCATAATTTCTTCAAGGCACACTAAGCAATCCCAATTGTTTGGAACAAGACATGCTACAACAATAATTACTAAGCATAATGCTAAAACAACACCTAGCATGTCATGCTAAAGTCTAAGTCACAGTCAATGCAAGCTCCTCTTGCACTTCAAGCAAGAACTTACTACTCATTTCCAAACACCAAGCAAACTTATTTGCAAAACAACACAGCGAGAACGGGGGTCCAAACTTCTTTATTCAAGCAAACTAAACAACCTAAGCAAAGCAAACAAAAACTAAGACCCTCTAAGAACAACACAATTGTGCATGAAACAATAAAAGTGAAGTGTCTAGACAGACCTTAGCCTTTTATTGATGAAGAAGGGGATGCCTTGGGCATCCCCAAGCTTTGACGCTTGTACCTCTTGGATATTTCTTGGGGTGACACCATGATGGCATCCCCAAGCTTGAGCTTTTGTCCATTCTTCATCTCATTGCATCATTCTCTCTCTACCCCTGAATTTTTTTCTTCATACAAAACTTCACACAATCTTCATTAGCAACATTAGCTTATTCAAAAGATATTAGACCACTGGAACAGCTTTGGAACAGCAAGGCTTTTCACTAAAAACACAAGCTAGTGAAGTAACTCCTTCAAAGAAACTCAATTTACCTTAAGAGAGCTAAAAAAGGAATCAATAAGAAGCAAATGCAAATAATGACAGAAATCTGTCAAAACAGACCAGCAGGTAGAAACGAATTTGTTCGAACATCTTCTGTTGCTCAAATCAAAAAGTGTTGAACTAACGAAAGTTAGCCAACATACTGGGGGATTTATTCGTAAATTTTGAGCTCAATCCGAGTTACAGAGCCTCCTCACAAAATTTTTTGGTGGAGGATATAAATCTGTTTCGGGTCAGCAACTCCCCAAATCTTACTTCCCTCTCATTAGAGGTCATTCTTGGCACAAAAAGCAAACAAAAAGGATAATGACAGGTTATTACTGAAGTAATAACTTCCAAGACTCAAGGAAACTCTTGGGTTATCTCCCAACAAGTACTTTTCTTTAATACCTTTATGTTAGGCTAGATAGCTTGAGAAGATGCTCACATAAAAACTATGATTTGAAGTAAGAGAGAGCATCAAGAAGCAAATTCAAAACACATTTGAGTCTAACCTACTTCCTATGCATAGGAATCTTGTAAGAAAATAAATCAAAGAAGCACATAGTAACAAGAATGGGAAAACAAAACAAGTGCAACTTCAAGATTTTCAACATGAAGAGGGGAAACTTAATACTGTTGAGATACATAAGACCATGTTTCCCTCTCTCATAATAACTTTCAGTAGCATCATGAATAAACTCAACAATATAACTATCACATAAAGCAGGCTTTTCATGATCTACAAACACATAATTTCTATCAAGCTCAAAAATAGTGGGATTAAAACCTTCACAGGTTCTATCCAAAGTAGATATTTCAAAAGGATCCACGGGAACATAACAGTCCTTCTTTGGCAAGCATGGGGGACAATCAAATAATATAAGAGGTAAAGAGTTACTCTCATTAGAAGGTAGGCATGGGTAGATCCATTCTTCCTCCTTTTGTTAATCACTCTCCTCCTCTTTTTCATCTAATGAGCTTCCAGTTTCAACAATTTCTTCTTCCATAGGCTCCTGCAAGGCATTAGTCTCTTCCATTTGTGGAAAGCATCTATTACAATATTCAAGAATATAGCCATTTGCTTCCTTGTAATTATCAAAGCAGAATTTTAGTATCTCATAAACCTCATGTTCATAAGGTGCATCATCAGTATTTTCAAGCAAACTAGCAAGTTCAAATGCACCCTGGAAAGCAATAAATTCTTCAAGCTGTTCCACATCATAAAAGTCATAATTTTCCTTAACGTAAGAAGATATGGTAACATTATCATTATACTCACATTGAAAAGGCAGGTATTTATACCTCCTACAACAACAAGACTTATCAAAGCAATAAGTAACATTATAAGTAGAGCACACATCTCTAGCAATAGTATTCAACTTATCAATTTGTTCCCATAAGTGTTTCCCTTTTTGTGACAAACGGTGTTCCTTATAATAATACTTTTGTTATTCCGTGAACCCACCTTGCCAATAAGAACTAGTTTCAAAGAAACCATACATTGATACAAAGCATGATTAAGCAAGGCAACAGACCAACAACTAGAGTAGGAACTAATTTTTTTGTGTTTTTGAATAAGGAAAGCAAACCAAGCTAGACTAATTTTTTGGTTATTTTTTTGAAAAGAGGCAAACAAATACAAGCAAAAGAAACAAAGCAAACTAAAAACAAAGTAAAGAGAAAGGAAGTAAAGGACTCCCCTAGTGAAGACGTCCTTAGCCTCCCCGGCAACGGCGCCAGAACACTTGTTGATAGCGCTTGACGAGGTGGAAGAGGTTGAAGTAGATTCCCCAGTAACGGCACCAGAAATCTTGATGGTGCCTGGTGTTTGACGTGGAAGCGCTTTGTTGGAAACCCCAAGAGCAAGGTGTGAAGCAGCAAGCAGCAAGTCTTCCCTCAGTAGAGAGCGAGGTTATTGAACCAGAAGGAGGAAGGAAACGTCACACATGTGTTGCAAACAACATAGAGACCTGCACAACACAAACTCAAGACTTTGCCCCAACGAATCAGTGAGGTTGTCAAGATCACCGGTTTGCTGTAACAAAAGATTAAACGTATGGTGTGGAAGGTAATGGTTTGCAGCAAGTAAACAAGTAACAGTGGAAGATGTATCAATGGTAAATATTGGACCGGGGTCCATAGTTCACTAGAGCTGCTCTCCTTAGATAAACAACATGGCATGAAGGGTAAACAAATTACAGCGGGGCAATTGATAGGAACTGAGCAAGGCATAACAATGCAATTACTAGCCAGAAAGATCCTATGAAGTTGATTGGGCAATACAACAATATACATAGACCGTAATCCAACTGCATCTATGACTAGAAGTCCACCTTCAGGTTATCATCCGAACCCCCTCTAGTATTAAGTTGCAAGCAACAGACAACTTCTTTAAGCAAAGTGTGTAAGGTAAACAGTCCACATGTTCCATGAACAAGAGACCATTGTTTTCTCCCTAGTAGCAACAACACATCTACAACCGAAGAGATTTTTTCACTTCCCTTGGAAACTAGAGGCATGAACCCACTACCGAGCATAAATACTCCCTCTTGGAGTCACTAGCAACTACTTGGCCAAGATAACCACTAGCAACAGAGAGCATGCAAGATCACAAACAACACAGACATGATAGAATCATAAAGATAGAACCATTAATCAAACCAACATAATAATCTCAATATCCATCGGATCCCCGCAAACACAACATGCATGATTACAAATAGATTAGATCTTGATCATGAACGGAGCTCACAAGTCTATACATGAAAGCACAAAGGAGGATATACAACCATCTAGCTACTACATGGACCCATAGTCCAAGGTGGAACTACTCACAAATCATACCGGAGAGAAGGCCTCCGGGATGATCTCCCCTCCGGCAGGGTGCCGGGAAGAGCTTTAGATCCCCCGATCTAGGGACGATGGTGGAGGCGGCTACAGACGGTTTTGTGGAATATTGATCGGGTACTCAGGGTTTCTGCATCAAGGGCTTCTTATAGGCGAAGGGGGAGACCGAGGCGGCCGCTAGGGCGGCCAAACCCTAGCTAGGCGTGGGGTAGGGCCCACCCTCCCCTGGGGGGGGGGGGGTCTGGCCCCTCTGGCCGGCCCCTCGGGCTCTCCTCTGGACTTCTTGTTCCCCACGGAAAGTTATTGACTTTGTCCTTCGTCCCGTCCAATTCCGAGAATATTTCTTCACTAACTTTTCTCAAACCAAAAACAACAGAAAATAGGCATCTGACACTGTTGCAACTTGTTAATAGGTTAGTACCAGAAAACATGAAAAAAGCACCTCAAAGTGTATACAAGTAAAGCAAAGTAGATACTAAACAAGCATGGAGCATAAAAAATTATAGATATGTTTCCAACGTATCAATCCTCAGCATAATGAGACAATTGGCTAAACTCCCGGATGTACTTCATGACACTGGTATAACTTTGCTGAAGCTCCTCAAACTCCCTATGTTTCAACTCCATCACACTTTCAGGAACATGATACTCACGGAACCGCTGCTTGAACTCTTCCCAGGTACACTCTCTACCTGGCGATTGCATTGCTAACTGATTTTCCCACCATGATGCTACATGTCCAGTCAAAAGATGGGTTGCATACCTCAACTTTTCTTCATCATTGCAACCTACAGTCTTTAACTTCATCTTAGTATCTGCTAGCCAATCCTCTACATCCATTGGTTCTAGGGCTGATTCAAAAGGTAACGGCCTTGCATTCTGGAAGTCAGAAAGACTCACTGCTCCGCCTTTAGGTGCTCTATGGTTTCCAGCTCGTCCCAACAACTCTTCCATGAATTTGTTTTGGGACTCTTTCATCATTTGCATGTATTGCATAAAGTTCTGCTCCATTAGCGGCCTCATTGGTGGTGGTGGTAATGCTCCTTGATTTCCAGCATTTGCATCTGCCTTCTCCTTAGCCTCGCGCTCCATGCACTGCTGTTCAGATTCAGTTTCTACACCCGATTCCTTGACCCCTAGTCCTGCAACATAAAGCGAATACTCATAATTACATCATGCGCATGTGTTCTGAGCTCAACTTTACGCACAGAACTAGTCACACTATGGAAAACAAAACCCAAATAAGATCCAAATATGCATTTCACATATTATACATTACAAACCATTTAGTGACAACAAAGTCATTACAAACCTATACCATATAGGTACCATTACACATTAAAAACACTACCTCACTTACTTAGCTACATCTTTCTCTCGGATTACAATACGCAATACTAGCTACTTCATAATAAGTAACCTATGCTTTTAGTATCCGCGACGCTCATTATACATGCCTGAAGTACAACCGTGATGACTTGCGTTCGTCGCACAGTTTGTGGAACAAATGGCCTTCCAGATGGAACATACTCAGTATCTGAAGTATCAGAACTTGAGTCATTACTCATCCTGAGTGCATTGACTCCATCCAGCTCAGCTAAAATGTCTTCAGAAACCTGTTCAACATTATCACCCACTTGTATCTCCTGAGCTTCATTCCTAGAGTTGTCAACAGAATACCCAGATTCCATTGCACCCCAGGTGCTCTGTTGGGCAAGATAGTTAAACATTGGGTAATGTACATTCCCTGGGTTTTGATAAGGTGTTGACGATTCAAACACTCTCTCCTCAGGATCTTCTTTCTCATCCTGAGTTCCTACGAATATGGTATTTCTACTATTGTTATTAGGATTGATTCTCACACCAATCCAGCTAGATTGTCCAACATCTCTACCAGACCCATCCACTTACATTTGATTCCCTTGGGATCCCTCAGGTGACCCTATTCTCCATCCAACAGAATTCTCAATAGGAAGTTCTGAATCAGATCCTTCCTTAGAAGCCTGTGATACAGAATACCTCATATCTGAATTAGGGTCATAGGTAGGTTATGGTCTGGGTGAATAAGGATATGGTGTAAATGAGTTGGGATCTATAGGTATATCCTTAAAGATTGGTATTGCACTATTCCTTGCTCCATTCTCCAACTGAGATGCTAACTGTCTTCTTTCTTGATCAGTTAGATCCTCTAACATGTCATTTTTATCCTCTACTATGACTTGATGTGTCTTATAAAAAGACGCAACAAGTGTCCGATATCGATCCATAAAATTGGAAGCTAACTTAGTATGCTTCTTTACCAAAGTAAGATGATACGGTACTGGCTCCGAGTCTATAGAATCATGAGGAATCATAGAAAATGTGCTCCCTTTTAACGCCTGGGCTTTATGCTCCTCGATATTGGTTATCGCCTCTACAACAGCAACATGATATGCTGCTACATGACTCCTACCTTCACCTATAGGTAGATCCTGATATAATCCAAGCTCCTCAGGAAGTTGGATACTCACACGATACTTGGATAACATACGACCATCATAATAGGTTATGGTATTCACTGGGATTTTAGTTGGACAACTAAAAATCCTTAAGATTTGATGAAGATGATCAGTGAATGACCCTTGATAATCATCGAGGGTGTCCTCTTTCCTTACCAAAGTTTGTTTTGGAAACTTTGATGCCATAACTCTATATAACAAAAATATCTTTTTATTAGTAAACAATAATAGATTGCATCATAACAAAGAATTATTGCACTAAAATATACAATGGAATATTCTCATTTGAATACCCATTATATCCTTTTAGAGAATTCTTTATTGTTGCTATAAACTCCTACAGGTAATACCCATTACTAGGTTTCCAACCTAAGGTCAAAGTGTAACATCCCAAAAATACTAACTTGGATCATCAAACTCTAATCCTCAAAATTAGGGTTAACAAAAACTTTTCTAATTAAAATTATGAATGCATGCTTATGTGTATGCATTGATTTTGAAATTCTTTTAAACCACCTTGTTTGATTGTTTCATTGCTTGTATAATGTTTCTTAGGTGAAATAAACATCATCTAAAACATTTCCCACACTTTTCCTAAAGACAAGTAAATCAAAACAAATATATAAAAGGAATGGTCATTTTGAGCAATTTAACTCCCATGCCTACTTTGGCTGTCTCAAACTTTCAAAACCTAACAGAAACTTTTCTGGATCTTTGCACCCCTTGAATGTACTCATAACAAAGTATCAAGGCCCACTTTGTGATCATCCAGAAACTTTCAAATGCATAGTTTAAATGACAATCCAAAATTGAATCTTTATCATATGGGAAGATCCCACTTTTTCAAAAACCACTCAAACAAGCTCAACTTTCAAAACCCAAGCATCTGGAGACTCACCAGCACCAATCTAGCAAACCCACCAAAAATCATTTCAAAATTCAAAACTTGATTTCATGCGGCCATTTCATCAAACAGGTTGCAGACATAAATCAAACAAACATCAAACACTATTGTGAGCAGTGATTCTTGCCTAACTGGTTCCCCATTTAGCTCACAACCAGCTCAGTAGATCCTCTAGCAAGATTAACCAAGCACTAGCACCACTGTGAGCTTGCCATTGCCATCAATGGTGAACAGCCGAGCACACCCTTGCCACCCCATAGTCGACAGCAAGCTAGGAGCAGCAGCAAGCCTAGCCAGCATGTCTGGGAGGCAGCCCACCGTCCACCGCCACTCACTGTCCCAGCCGCGAGCATTGCCAAGCCCTGGACCACACGCACAGACCGCGCCCAGACCGCCAGAGACCATGCCCACAGACCGCGTGCTGCCCTTGCCGCGTGCATACACAATCCCCACCGACCCAGGAGACCGCCAGACATCCCCGTTCGCCGCCCCGTGACGCATAGCCACCGCTCACCGTCGAAGACGCCGCCTCTGCCGCGCAGAGCGTCGCATGTTCCAGACCAAGCCACACCGCCCCACGCCTCAAAACCATGTTGTTGAGCATTGCCAGGAGACATCGCACCGTCCCCTACCTTCGCCCATGCCAATAGCCGCCTGTACCATTGCCCCCGACGAGCTCACCGTGCGCCCCGATGGTCCCCTCGCTCGACTATAAATAGAGGCCACCCCCGCTCGATTTCTTCACACCATCTCACTCCCCTCTCCTCACTGATCGTGCCACACTGTTCTCAGAGCAAGGCGAGCACCACCTCGCCGGAATTTCACCGGAGCCCGCCGCCTCTAGAGAAGAAGAGAGCCAGCGATTGGAGCCGTCCCAGGAGAAGCCACCGGTACCAGGAGATTCGCCGTCGTCGACTTCGTCGTTCGCCCGCCTCGCCGACCCTCGCCAGCACCCTGGTGAGCCCCCAGCACCCCTCACTGGCCGCGCTAGGTTTCATTCTCGCCGGCGTTGTCTCGCGTCGACGATGACTCCCAGCCGTTGGATTAGAATCAGATCAAACGACTCACGTTGCCCCATACCGCTTCGCCCAGCCCTGTGTCACTGACGAGTGGGGACACCCACTTAAGCAGCCCGCGGGAGCACTGCGCTTAGCAGGCCGGCCCATTATCTTTTCCCGCGCAGCCCAGTGATTTGAATTAGATCTTTTTCTTTTTAATTCAAACACACTTTTGTACCCATTTTCAAAAATCAATCCAGATCGATTCATTGCACCATTTTGAATGAAACCAATTTTGTTGGAAAGGTCTATGAATGCTGAATCCAAGCCCATTGGATTCAAGTCATTTGGATCTGTAGATCATCCTTAGTAAAATAACAAGGCAGAAGCTTTTCTGCATTCAAACATTTTTCAAATTTAAACCATAATAGCTTTTGAGTTGATTCAAACTCTCAAAAATCACATTTAACCATACCTTTCAGAATATATAAAAATATATAGGTTTACTTGCAGAAATAATGTTCAAGTAATAAAAGAATGCTACATAGGCATTTCTAGTCACTTTATTTAATTAAAATAAAAGGGTAAAACCTTATTAAATTGTGACAGCACTTTAAATCACATTCCAATGGACTACAATATGTGGTGATGACATGTGTTAACATGATCCCATGTTTGGTTTGGAGAATATTAAATCTTAAGTAGTTTTTCAATGAGTAGAAATTACTTTTCTAAAAATAAAAGGAATTAAACCAAGCCTTAACCTTGTAATGTTAGAGATGATGCTAGATCATCTATAGGACCCTTGTGTGTGATGATTGCAAGTAGTTAAGTATTGTTTGGTGATTGTGTACCTCGTATTTATTCATAGACGCTAGTACCGACCAAGGATACGAGGAGGAAGGAGGATACTACGAAGAAGAAGCCGAGGAGGACTTCAACCACTGCTCTGCACAAGGCAAGCTAACACTTCCAATTTACCAAGCTTATATTGACACTGATGCAAGCCTAATACTACTAGTTGAATGTGCAAGCTGAGACTATACCTATGCAAGCCAATACTTGTTACTATGCCTACTATATGCCTTAAGCATATGTGATCATACCCACTTGATACACCAATCCTAGTTTTATTTGCAAGCTTCTTACTTTATTTCTTTATTAGAGCTTACTTAGAGTTTGCTTAAGAGTTTGGTAGATACTAGAAAGTTATTTGAAGGTTGCATAAAGAGCATAAAATTTGGCCTAAGTTAGAAACCTTGATATCATCCTAAGATATAAGGTTGTACTTAGTTGAAACTCCACTAGTTTACCACCCCTCATTAGTACTACCCCCACCTGTAGATGCTAGTGCTAAGCATAAAACTTGATCAACTTTAGATGGGTTTACTTGGTGGAAAAATGGTTATGAAAACCTTGGAATGATGGATCATTCTATTGAAATGTTTTGGACATGTGTTT
The DNA here is from genome assembly GCA_916181665.1 of Avena sativa. Lineage (NCBI taxonomy): Eukaryota > Viridiplantae > Streptophyta > Magnoliopsida > Poales > Poaceae > Avena > Avena sativa. Next base: position 132,451,758 of record OV702298.1, read on the forward strand.
TCGAACACTTGATGATTTTGGTGATGAAAATGTTGAGGCATGAGCCTTAGACTTTTTTAAAACTGATGGTTGTCTGGATGCGTTACCATTCCAATTTTATCGTACAACCACAATACCCGAAGATTGGGTAGGGCTTGACTGGAAACTTATATACCTTAGTATTAGTTCCCTCACGGCCAAGGTCTGAGCTGAGGCTACCTTGTGAAGATTGTCCACCTGTGCAGTACCCAAGATGACAATTGGTCATGGTTGGGAGGCCAAACTCACAGGAGAGGTGCTTATACTAGGGCGTGTAATTGAAAGGTTAGGATTGATTATCCGCATACTGAGTATGGTGAATTCAGGATTTGTTCCTGACGGATGTATCGAATGTTGTGGTGAAAGTGTACAATCTCTGCAGAGTGTCAAATTATCCGGTTATGGACAGTTGGAGTGGCCATACTGTTCCCCCGTCAGACTTTTCAAAATGACTTGTGAAATGAATTGAGACTTTGACTTGATCACAACAGAGTTGTGACATGAGTTACAAGATCCCACTTAGGAGTTATAAAATTGTGACTAGCTTTGGAACTTAGTAGAGATAAATCTGGCTTTTGCAAAACAACCCTAGAGCCTAGTGTCCTATTATCCAAAAAAAACCTTTACCTGTTAGTATTAGTTTGCGAGTACTTAAATAGTACTCATGGCTTTGTCCCTGGATATTCCCATGGCCAGACTATGAAGAGGAGTACCTGGAGGATGGACCCCAGGGAGGTTACGACAACTAGGATCATCTCCCATCGTCAGCATTGCCTGTGACCCCGAAGATGGAGCTTCGCCTACGCTACCGTTATTATTACGTATTCCGATCATGAGATCCCTATTTGTGTAAGAACTTATGTATCGTTTGTAATGGATGATGTACTATGGTATCCAATTCTGTTATGTCTCGCAAAAATGGTAATCCTGGGATTGCGATGTATGGCATAACAGACATCTGGGATTAAAAATCCGGGTGTTGACACAAAGCAATTTTCTCTGATACCAACTACGGTGACCCAGCATACCACTGCATGTGTAGTACACTATAGTCATTGACATGACATTCACAGAACACCGTTCCGTGATTATCACATCCCTCAGAGTGGTACAATAGAAACATTGCGAGTCCATATTACAAACATACACACATTATTATTACAATACCAGAAGTTCAAGAATTCAAAAGATTCAATTTACAAACCAAATATAAAGTGTTTCAGCGGAAGTTTTAAAGTGACAACTTCAACTCTGAATTGAGCTCAACAACTTATTATTATATATTGTTCATGTTGCTCGGCTCAATTGGTTACTACTACTAAGGCAACTAGTCTGACTCGTTACCGCCCACACCATATCTGATCTCATAGTCCACCTTTCCACACCGCCTGACAGGTCAGGCTCCTCATAGAAGACATCTTCTTGACATTCTGCTGCATACATTGGGGTATCTTCTGGATCCTCAGAATCTAAGCAGGGGATGAGTAACAATGTTACCCAATAAGTTCATTACATTCAAGGTGGGAAGTTTGATGCTCTATCTACCACCTCGGACTATACGTCCTTGGCACTATGCAGTTTTTGTAAATCTTTCTTCAAAGATTGATTTTATTATTAAAACTATGCCCATCGGCCTTCACAGGTTTACCAAAACTTTTATGGAGTTCCTTTCCTACCGCGTTCATAGCTCCTTCCCGGAACAGGGAGTAACAAGTACAGTTCTTACACTCTGTAGAGGTGCGTTACTTTACCCGTGAGATATCAACTCCTTGTTGCACAACTGGGCGTACTTTCCCGTCCACAATTCTATGATGTGGGGCCTAATAGGTGATCCAAGCCAATCACTGCCCCCTTCGCGACCCCGCATGTCTCCTTGGTGTACACCATACTCACCCATTGAATTACGACAATGGTTAGTATAGACCGTTAGATGCCAGAACTATCGTGGGACGTTGAGGGTTCCCACCCATATCCTGCATATCCTCTACGAACTACCAATTAATGCACGCTACAAGTATAACAACCACGACCCGCACATCTGGCTACATGCGAGAGGAAGAAGATACAACTGACTTCTCCGTCCGATTCCAAATCTCATGGTTAACGCGTGATATACGACGCTAGAATCACTTGTGTCATGGGTTGTTAATTCCTAGGTGATTGTCCTTGTTGCAATTAGAAACCTAAGTTCATTGCTCCACTATATCATCACTTAGGATGATATCAACAATTTATTTATTTAAGAAAATAATATTTTATTTCCTCAAAACATAGATGATAACACGCAATTTACAAATACTTTGACAAAGACTCTTCAAAGGACATGAGCAAGCGATGAACTTGTCTTGTGATTGCAAGGTAGTGAAGTCAGATGCTTGCACTAGACCTTGAGCTTCTATGTCTACAAAACATCATTATTGCCCGGTAAGGACAATATTTAAAGAAGCAAAAATGAACATGCATAGTAATGTAATGTAATGCATTATTTATTTTCTTTATGTGTTTTACCCAATATTTTAGTTTTTTGGAATATCTTTAAGAACTTAAGAAATTCATTTTTAAGGAATAACCTTGATATATTGTTTTCACTATTTTATTAATTTAATATATTATTAATAGAGTTAAAAACTATTTTTTATTTAATTTTAACCCTTATAATTATTTTCTTAATAATTCTTTTTAAGAACTAGCATTTAAATTAAAAATATGTTATTTTGGTAGTTTTAAATATTTATTTAATATTTTTCTAAAATACTATAATGACTAAATATGATAAAAGTTATTTTTATTTATTTTTATGCATTTTCTTGATTTTTATAAAATTCCATAAGGAATGTATATATTATAAAATCCTTAACCAAAAATTCATTTATTAAAAATGGTTTCTTGATTTACTTCAATAGGTTATTTTATTATGAGTCTAAAAATATATTGTTTGTATTTTTAAGACCTTTATTTTATTTTCTAGGATTTATTGAGTTCTAGGGGTATTTTGGTCTTTTACTTAATTATTAAAATCTATGTTAGGGTTTGGGCCAACCCATTGGGCTATTTGGGCCTATCTTGGCCCAATTGGTCTGGTCAAAGGACCTCCACAAAGGGGTACTAGCCTTATCGGCCCAGTCCACTGCCTCCAATCTCTCTCGATTTCACCTCTTCTCCCCCTCGACCCCGTGGTCGCTGACACCGTCGTCGTGCGATTACCGCCGCTGTGGTCCTCTCTAGCTGCCCTGTGGTGCATCGTGTAGTTGTCGACCTCGCTCCTTCATATAATCCAAGTCGATTTGGATTTAGAGCCCTCTTGCGGCCAGGCTGACTCCGTTCTGAACCCTAGGGTTTGGGATGGTGTCGGTGACGCCTCCGCCGCTGCTCTAGTGGTGTCGTGGGGTGTTCGTGTGTTGTGATGGTGGTGCTGCTCGTCCTCAAACGCTGTTGTGGCCACCGCCTCGGCTCGGTGCGGGTTGCAGCGCCCCCTTGGGGTGCTCCCCGTGCCGCCGTGTGCTCGTCGACCTCTCTGCTTCCTCTTCTAATATACAGCGAGGACCTTCGGTGAGTTGATCTAGATTTCCCCCTTGTGATTGTTTGTCCTCTGTCCCTCCTGAGTTAGGCTGTGTGTCTCTATCGTGTATCCCTAATTACGGTTCATATCTTGTTCTAGGGTTTCTCCCTCTGTTTATTGGTATAAGATGAACTGGATTTGGTGATGATGACTGATGAGAATTGTGGTCTTTTTCACTAGATTGCTCACTGTTCTCATTTGGTAATATGATACTAGTGCCCTTGTAGTGTTGATTCCAGTTGATAGTTGAGCTTGGCTAAGATGATAATGTTACTATGGGACCTAAGTGGTGGTGTTGGTGATTTGTGGGTTCATCTACTGTCAATACATTAGTACTTGTTAGTAGCACTGTCAGTGATTACTCACTGAGTTGTTGAGTTCTCATTTGTGAGATGCGATTCAGAAATGGGTAGTAATATGATTATAGTGATACCTTGATTATGTGAATGGGTACAATCTTGATAATGATTCCTGGTTTGATTCCAGGAAGATGATAATATAAATTTAATTATGCAAGCTCAATAATGGCTCTGATTGATTTAGAACCTGTTCTTGTGACACCATCTAAGTATGGCACACAAGTTGTTGGGTTCTACTATTGGCTTGATTCTATTGGTCTTAGTATTGGATTTGATTCGAAGTTTAGTTGGAATATTCTCCTTAAGCTTGTCTCCTATGATGTTGGTCTAAGGCATAGTAACCAGTTTCCTATCTTGTTATCCCTAATAGTATGTTCTGATATCTTCATTGGTTACTGGATCTTAAATCCTAGTTGGTGAAATGATTGGTGTGCTTCTTAAGTTATATGAATCCATAAGGTCTAGGAATTCTAAGGTACTACTCCTTTTAAGAGATGTTCCCAAAATTCCAGATCTTGGCTATGTTTATACTTAGAGTATGAAATATAGTTTTATAGCCAGGATCAATAAGGTTGGTCTGAGATCCTGGTTTGATCTGTATAGTTTACTTCTGGCTTTAATATTCCAAAAATCCTCTATGATGGATTCACCCCACTTGGGTGATTTCTGAGAGATTTAGATGTAAGATAACACATGAATCTTAGTCTAGAGAAGACAATAAGAACATGTGATGATTTTATTTCACTCACCACAATAGTTGATTTTGCTGGTGTTATGGCTGGATCTTGATGCTGCTGTTGCTGCTGGATTGAGCTTGTCCTTCACCTTCTGGTTCCTATAACTTGGCCTTGATCTTGCCCTTCACCTCCTGGCTCCTGTAACTTGGTCTTGTTGTCCACCTAATCCACCCCCTCCTTATGTCACCATCTGGTGAGTATAAGGATGATCTTGTGTGTGGTTGGTTGAAGGTTTGCTTGGTTCTTGCTAAGCCTAGTGTGCTCCTGGTTTGGTGTTGGAAGTGATAAGGTACTGCTATGATCCTGGCCACGGCTGGGCTCTTTATTGTGCTTGTGTAGCTGTTGCTGCTGTGTTGACAGCTCTCACCATGCATTTAGGTGATTGTGCTGCCTGTGTATTTGGTACACAGTTTGGATCAGATCGTTGAGGTGTTTTACCTCTTGATCTTTTAACATTTAACCCCCCTAGTGAAACTTGCCCCTTTTACTTGCTATTGAAATCTGTATTGTGGCTTATTAATTTATGAAAGAACAATTCTTTCTTATTGGTGAAACTTGCCCCTGTATTGATACTCAGTGATGTAATGTGAGCAGTGCACCTCACTGCTCTCTACTGAGAGTATTCTCACCATTAACCCATTATTTTTCTATTTGTTTGTTTTAATTTTTATTGCAGGCAAGATCTGGGCTTTCAAGATTTAGTATAGGTTTAGATAGATAAGTAGATTGTAAGCTTTGTTGATTCATTTGTAAAGATTTTGTAATATATTATTTTATTATGTTTGTAATAATATTGTAACAGCTTATTATTTAAATTTCAATGGTTGATACTTCTTTACTGTAATGAACTTCTTCATTAATGGAATGAATTCCTCTTTGTAAACTTTTTATGGAATAAAGATAAAGAATAAGAATTCATTTCTTATTAATTTACTTTGAATTCTATTATTCATTATTCTCTTATTATTATATCAAATGATATTACTAAATTAGTTTATAATTCATTTAAAAAAAATTAACAATCCTTAATCTTTAAATATAAATTTGAATTCAAATTCTTCCCTTCAAAACACACTTATCCAAAAAGATCATGTCAGACTTTATAACGATCACTCCCAATAGCTATCCCTACACATCGAGAGTGAAAGAAACTCTGATCACTTTAGATTTTTAGTTTGGCAAAAAATTTACCCGCATTTTACAGATGAATGCATGCATATGCACAAATTCCTAATTCTACCCTTCGCTGGTTCCTAAATGCTGGGATGTTATATATTCCCACATATTTGTAACTTATATAATGTTATATCCATGTTTTATATTAATTTATGGGATTTATCAATGAGCACCTATATTTTGGTTATAACACTGTAGAACAGGAAACACCTGTTTTGTGTATTTTTATATTTTAGGGACATAAACAAAGTCAAATTAACATGTGATTTTTTAAGGATTACTTTTCACGAAGACGATGACCTGTAGCACTTGGACCTCACGAGCGTGGCCCGGAGGCCCAAAAGAGGACACGTGGTGCGACCCATGGAGGCCCACGCCACCCATGCTCTTTCCCACCTCGAGCATCACCAGTCGTCCATATTCAACCCTAATTCAAAGTCCTGACATAAAAACGCCTTAAAAAGGTCCCCCGACACGTCCTTAGAGGAGGCAGCGTAGAAACACATAAACACCAAATCAGAGACATAACTAGCAAATATTAGAGGGGGGAACACCACCGGAGCCTCCTCCGGTGGGATCTCTACCTTCTCCAACATCTCCAGCATCATCACCATGATGAAGAGGGAGTAGTCCACCTCTGGAATATGGGTTTGTTACCTCACTAGGGATTAAGTGAATGCATGTGTTATAATATCATAAAGTGACAGCCAAGATGATCTTGTTTATTTAAGGTAGCACATTTTTTATTTAAACATCATGTCAAAGTACCAAAGGTTACACTCTATTTATTCTGAATTATAGATTGCATGTAGTTTTCCCTTTTCTAGAGAAGTATAGTATAAGTCAGATGTATTGCATCATCTTTAAAATAGGACGTGATGCTCATATGAATACTTATCATACACATAATAAAATTTCATTAGTATTATAATGCTTATGAATTAGTTTTATGTACATTACACCTTATGAGAGAATAGACAAGTGAGCCCATGAACCACAATCTACTTTTTATTATAAGAAAAAGCTTTCCATCACTTTTATTATCTTTTATATTTTTTTGCATTAATTAAATTCAAAAATACAAAAACACTTTTACTGTTAGAAAACACAATAAAAACCCAAATAGATATTTACTTTATTGTTTTTACCTCCTTGTCTAGTTATAGATTATTTTTACTTTTATTTATTTAGAAGTTTATTTCAGATTTACTAATACGAAACTTTGTGCTTGACAACCATATGGTCGAGGGGACATAAATAAAATACGTTGTTTTGTTGGTTGCTTGAAGAAGAAGAAGAAGAAGAAGAAGAAGAAGAAGAAGAAGAAGAAAAGAGGATATGTCTCTAGCCAATTCCTCGAGAGTTTGATATAAACCCTCGAATCACACTTGTGGAGGAAAAGACCCTTGCTAGAACACTTTGTACTTGGAGTCCCAATGAGTTGGTACACACGGAGTTGCTTCCATCAATTTCCTCTCCTCAGACTTTGGAGTCAACAGTTATGATTATGTGAGTTCTTTTTGTTTTGTGCATCTCAACCTCCAGTGGATGATAATATTTCTCACATTCATTTTTATGAATTGTTTCATGTAGGATCGCATTGCACAATAAAGGTACAGAGACATGGCGGCATCAAAGGGAAACACATTCACATATCACAATTGCTACAAGTTTCATGAGAAGAGTGACAAATGGAGGTTGCTGAACCAAGAAGCACCTCCCAAGAGAGGGGCCATGATCCAATTGGATTGATGATGAAATCGATGAGGGTGGAAGGAACAAGAACAAGCCCGATGGAAACAAGAAGGCAAATGAGAAGCTAAGGATTGCGGTCAAAGAAAAAAATTGAGTTGCAAAATAGATGATATGATCAAGTCCAAGGAGATGTTGACGACCAAGACATTTGAAGACAAAGTGATGTTGGCACGAGAGAAGCAAGAAATGAAACAAGCAATTAGTGAAGATGCCAAGCGCAAGGCCGAGTTGGAGGATAGGAGAGTCAAAATCAAGGAGGATAAGGCTAGGAGGGATATCATTGCTGAAGAAAACAAGACAATGATGATGGATCCAAGCAAAATGGATTCACATAAATTGGAATGGTGGAAGCTTTCAAGACTGGAGATCTTAGAGAGAAGGAAACAAGATCTTCTAGGTGGTGCTTCGGCTAGTGGTCGTGGTGGCGTTGATGGTACCTCCGGTGGTCTCGGTGATAATGGTGGTTGCTTGATGCCATGTTCTATGTCTTGGGGTGACGTGGCTTGACGATCAACTATGAACTATGCCATCTTTTGTTTGCTCATGTTTGAAAAACTATAAAATAATAATTTTGGTTTAGCTCTGTGCTTGTGCAGAATAGACCCCGCAAACCGTACCCAAGCTAAAATCGTCCCTGGAAACACGTTTTGTGCGGCTTGTAAACATGTTTTTCGGTCTACAAGTTTTTAGTGTTTGTTAGAGTTGCTCTTAAAGGAAACTACAAGATGATCTATTGGAGCATTTGTGGACGCTTAAAAAAAGATGAAGTCAAGGAAAAAGATGAAGCCTTGACTGTGGATTCTTGAATTGCTATTTATTTAAATTATTGTACGTATAATTTTTTTATGTTCAAATTATTAAGAAACTATTTGTGTTTAAAACTATGAAAATAGTTTAGATTATTATGAAATTATTAGTTAAAGCTATTAAATATGATAGAATTTTTCAAAAACTAACCCACAATCTATTGGGCAGAGGAGCCCCGGTGTGAGCAGCCCCTCCCTCAATACGCTAGCAACTTGTGTTGGCGTCCCCAATAGCGTCCCTTCGACATTGGCCCTCTAATACTCCTTGATGAATGTTGTGATGTCGATCAGTTGCTAGTGTATAGGAGTAATCCATAATAACATTAACATGGAGTGATGGAGCATGTGCTAAATGGTGTGAAATGAATAGCTAAGACAACAAAGAAACAATGGAAAATACATCACAATAACCATAAAACAAGAAGGGTATAATTAATCTATAGCTTAAGTTTGGTTGTGACCAAGCCAGCCGAGGCCACTCCCAACATCGTACGTGCACAACCGTTGGGTCTTGGATGAGAGCCAATCTGGATCATTGAATATGCTGGTAATCTTGAACTTTCTTTTTACCGAGAGCGGGTCCTCTACTGTTAAGCGATTGGGCCTATCAACACCCATGTCACGCGATGCATTGACTGATTACTCCTATGATGGATAAAATGACATGTCACCTACAATTCCTCTCTCTCCTCCTGAACCGACCTTCCCTGTTTCCTCTCCCTTGGTTCCTCGATCTCCCGAAGCACGCCCCGTCGCCAAATCAGTTGACCTATCCCTACCCTTGATACCCTCCACCGAACTCTGTAGTTAGAGTCCAATTCACCACCTCCCACGTTGATTCCGACGAGTGCAGCACGCCATGGACGGCGCCGTCCCGAGCAACCCGGGCTGTACAACGGCAACTCGCATGTGCGCGCCGCAAGGACCCCATTGTCCTTCACACGCCGTTGTGCGTGCACACAACCACCCTACCCACACGCTTGCTGGCTTCCAATCCATTGCATGCCAGCTTTTTATACAATATTCATATTTTTCTTTCCAACAAAATTCATATTTTTTTGGAGATGTGGGTGTGATCCATCTTCAGTTTGTCCCTGGAAAAACCGTCTAGAAGTTTCGAGATATGTCGTGGATCTATTTTTGTCTTTCTGTTTTGGTCTTTGATGTTGTGCTTCTTGTGGGTGGTGGGCAAGTTTGTGTTATAAGAATCTGGTAGCTTTGATTTGGTTAGTTTGAGTTGAGGTTTGTTGTGAGTTGTAACCAAATTGTTTACTTTCAGCTTCTAACACATGCAATTGACCGACAGTCAAAAGTCTAATCTAGGTCTAATATGCTTGATGTACATTTTTTTGACTATATGCTTGATGTGCATTGAGGGTTACTATATGATGTCCTTTAATTTGATGGTGGTGGATGTGCATGAATTCATAGTGTACCAGATTTGGTCATGAAATGCTTAATGTGATAGTTCAATTTTGTCCTACTATTTCTTTCTAAAAAAGTGTATCGTCTAATTAACAAGACTGCAAACTATTGAAACACCCTTTGAATTTATTATGAATCTTGGATGAAGATTTCCCTGTTGGCCTTGGAATTAATATGCAAATGACTATCATTCTCCTCTAGGTTGTCTGTTGGCCTTGGAATTTATATGCAAATGACTATCATTCTCCCCAAGGATGTCTTCATCGGTTGTACAAAGTGTTGGCACCAAGTTGTACAAAGTGCCCGCACCACACCCGCCGAGCTCAAACCAGGGAACCTCCTGCACTATGAGACCAAAATTCATTATGATGATCAAAATTTTCCATCGTCGAAGTAACTTTCACTAGGATGATACAAACAATGTTCTCTTGTTTTGTAGTGCTGCCAAAACTTAACCGTTCACAAAAATTTGCAACAAGAACATCATGGCCAGTCTCAGATCAAGGGATGTTGTGGAATCTGTGGCACCGCCAAGAAGACAAAACATTCCAAAACTATAAGTGTTAATACATAGTAGTAAAACAGATGAAAACATATACATTTCTACCATGACAATCACACTGTCAAGATGCCAGACAAGCAGTAGGGCGAAACTCGCCTATTTGCCTAGTATTTTTTTAAACTGAAGCCAGGGACGAATCCAAAAAGAGAGCTGACCAACATAGGAATACAGAACATAATTTTAAGATACTGACAGTCAAAGTACATGGATACCATGAATAATGGACATCAGATAGATCTAAAAGTTTTGTTAACATCCTAGCAAACGGTAAAAACAAGAACACGTCATGCAGCCACAAGATGATAAATCAGGTTAACTGATCTCGCTTCCGCTGCAAGATTATTGCAGTTCGGGCTTGCCCATTACACAAGAGCTTTCCGCAGGATTTTATGTTGTTATTTCCATGCACTGCAGGGCAACCTGTAAGTTGTGGAAACTTCATCAGTTTAAAATGAGCTAAATGTCACAGTTCAGCAAGAAATAGAGATACAAGCACATTGATAGAAATCGTAAACAAAAGAAACTTTGGGTCCCATTGAATGAATTTTTATTAGTAATTTAAATGGGTTCAACAGTACCCTTCAATTTGTAGTTGTCATCCTCAAATTAATATATAGGGTCATCCTCTATTGATGTGGCAAGTACTTATTTATTACAAGCAAAATTAGTTTTAGCAGTATTCCACATTTTGCAACATAGGTTTTTTATGAAAAGGCAAACTGACCTGCTTCACTTTGCAATTAGGAGAGTAACACATGGTTATTGCACTAGCTAAATATCCCTAAGTTTTTCTAATTTGAGACGTACAAGAAATAGAGAGATCTGTCATGAGATTCTAGTCCTAGTTTGACCAGTTACCATTATCAAAATGAAGATCCAGCGAGATTGCAAAATGCACAAGGCCAACAGTTACTAGGTACTTAAAAATACAATTTATTTTTAGTCAGATTGCAAAACCTTGTCCATTAAATGGTTCCATCTTAATGAGAATGCAATTTAAATGGTTCCAATTTGACAACAATGTCAATTAAGCAAAAAAAATTAAATGCTAATAAAAATATTTCTTTCTCTCACATACAAATGTCACAAATGCATTAGCACTGTACTGCTATTTGGAGTTAACCGAAATATTGTGTGGGTCCAGGCCTAAGTCCAAGCACTCCCTCCGACCCATATTATGTGACTCAAATTTGTCTAGATACGGATGTATCTAGAGCTAAAACTTGACTAGATACATTTCATATCTAGATTAATCTAAGTAAACTAATATGGGTCGGAGGGAGTACAAGAAAGTAAAGAGTTAGCAGGCTGTAGTCTCCCATACAATATTATATGGAGCGTCTATAGTTCTGGATTCAAAACTAAACCTATTTAGGTATATGCAAAGTCCTAGACACCTTTTTCTCTCATATACAAATATCACAAATGCATTAGCGCTGAACTGCTATTTGGAGTTAACCGAAATATTGTGTGGGTCCAGGCCTAAGTCCTAGTACAAGAAAGTAAAGAATTGGCAGCCTGCAGTCTCACATACAATATTATATGGAGCGTCTACAGTTTTGGATCCAAAACTAAATCTATTTAGGTATCTACGCATGAGAGAAGGCATGGTCATATGCTTGACAATGGAAACCAACCTAGAAGTAAATTGAATGATAGCCTAAAATTGATCAGGTATTTATTTAGTTTAGTTGTACGGACTTATTGACAGATCTCGGCTTATATGATCATATCAACATCCATATCAACCAAGAATACCCAAGCCACTGTCATATGTAAGTGACTAAACTACAGAACTATATGAATCTATATTCATCAATATTTGACAAGCACATAGAAACAACAGCGCACTTAGAAACTCACGCCAATTTCAGGCATACATCCGAACCATCATCGTTATCCTGCGAGCTTCCGGAGTGCAATGCGGTCATGACAGATTCAGAGGACTGTCCATCCTCAGCAATTACATTTTCGGTATCAGCAACTACTGGCTTGCCAGCTATTGGTATCTGGGATACCTGCATCCAGAAATAAGAAAGAAAATAAATTGTGTATTAAGATGGACTGGACTGAAAAACAGTGAAATTAGATGCTAGCTCAAGAAGGTTCAATTCATACTTGGTTCCTCAGTTGCATGTTCTCCTCTGCCAGCTGTGAGCTCTGGTAAAACATGCAAGTGGCATAACATGTCTATTAGTTATACATCTTCTATGTCAACCGACAAGGAAACTTCAAACCAATAAATCTATCATCCTTTATTCTTAATAATGTTTCATCTATTTCTGTATCTCATTATCTTGTAAGAGCCTAATGAAGCCTTCCAAACAGTAAGTGTAAGTTTTTTCCCTTGATATGGGTGCCACAATGTGGAAGCTAGCCCTTAACTCTGAATGGTGAATTTTGCAAATGCTTACAGGTCAATGAGAACAACTACCACTTGCCACTGAGCTTTTTTTTCATTGAATGGGTAGCTTTTATTTCATCTTCAAACCAGTCAAAATATATGTTTATAAAGTGCAAAAAGATATCAAAATTAAACTAATCGTATGATCTGGTAAACTAATAGTACCATAGATACAAGATAAAATAATTCCAAAATTTTAGGTGCGCATAAAGTAATGAATTATATAAAAAGGATGATCTAAATACTTATCCATTTGCACATGAGGGAATCTAGAAAAGAATATTTTCTTGCCCAGGTACTGGAAGAATAAAGCTAAAAACACAGTCCACCTTTGCCAACACTAACTCTCATATTATCTTCTCTTATGTAAGCACTCACACTATGTGTTATATTTCCTGCATCTTTCAAACTTGTGGTGAACATATCCCTATTTTTCAAATTTAATACTCCCTCTGGTCCATATTAATATTCTCAACTTTGTCTAGATTCGTATGTATTTAGTCTAGATGCATTCGTATCTAGACAAAGTTGAGAACATTAATATGGACCGGAGGGAGTACAAGTTTCTGACCAAGTTGCAAGTATAGAATACACTAGCTAATTATACGCAATATTTTATTAATAATGAATCAGTAAATGTAACTGCAAATAGGCGACTAGGAAATTAATGTAGCATCAGAAGCATAAGGTTTCCTTTCAACCTGGATCATTAACCTCCCTTTGTTTTGTAAACAGGCGTTGCCTATTGTAAAGGTAGTTTCCCCATAGTTTTGTCTTTGCTTTAGACCATTAGTTTCTTGTGATCTTAATAATACAGTACGGAGCTCCAGTACTGTTCAACGTACAAGAAGATTAATGTAGCATTTGGTTTCTCAAAACATGAGAAGCATTTACCAACATAAGTGTACGGTTCTGTTTATTCAATAGTAAAATCAATGATTGTCCATCTACCCTAATGACTAAAAGAACTGATTTTGCAACAAGTTGTACCTTTCGCTGCAGTTCATTGATCTGCTCCAAGAATTGTTGATCCTGCAAAATCAAACAGCCCATTAAACATTTGATCATTGTGAGCCTGACTAGAAGGGAACTGTGAAAATGCCATGTTCAGTCAGCATACTTTCGTCTGAAGCACCCTGTGCAGACCAGTCTCAAGGTTCTTCTCCAGCTGCTGGAGTTCATCAACACTCAACCCCTCAAGCTCCTCACCTCTCATCTGTCTATGGGTTGGGCAAGAACAATCAGTATTATACATTGAATTGCAAAACAAATTCAGTCTGGATCACGTAACAGCATTAGGGGATAGAACATAACCTAAGTCGACGACTAGCTTCCGCGAGCTGATCGTTCAAATTTGCATACTTGCTATGTTCTAACTGAAACCAAAAAGGTGTATGTTAATATAACCAACAAAATAGAAATGTGCCAGCATGCTAGTACTAATTTTATTAACAAATATAACGACTCACTAAGACGAGTACTTTCGATGGATTAATATAAAACATTCATTTGCATATATCAGGAGCACATAAAATATTTCTCTGCATCCTCTTACAAAATGTTGAATCAATCATAAAAAATTGTGGACATTAACCATCCAAACAAAAGTTTGTTGTGTAGAAGTGTGATACTTTATAAACATGGAGTGTCAACATCCATTAATAAAAACAAACAAGTGTACTATTTTTCACCTATCATGAACAACAACAAACCCATCCTTAGATCATGTCATACGCAGAGTCTAGAAACCATTGTTTCATATTTTAATTATTCTTCATAACCTCTTAAATGATCTAAGTAAAATTCCGCTTCAACGGTTTTCTATGGAAGAAAATGATTTATATGAGGTGTGCTAACCTAATGCTTGAACACGAGATTTCTTATTCCAGGCTATATCATAATACTACTTTATGTAGATTCCTAAGTATTGGGATTCTATAAACATAGTACTTTGCTAGCTAGCACCACTGAAGGGAATAAAGTGATCATTACGTTCAAGTCAAGAGAAGGCTGGTCTGCTTTCCCCAGGTTCTTAGAATGTGTGCTGTACTTGTCGATGATCTCATTCATACTGTCAAAGGAAAGGCAAATATCAGTACCATAGCAACCAATAGCCAGTCCACAAAAGTAAAGTGATTTAAGATCAATGATACAATCATGTTATACAGAGAAATACCTACAATATTTTTTACAGTTCTTAGTACAGTGAGCATCACATGAAGTTAACAAAGACTGACATTGCACCAAATATCAGAATGAAAACAATAACTGAAATATGCAGAATAACTACTAATCATGAACAAAGGGCCCGGTCTTATATTAAAGTGAAAAGTAAAGTCTGATGTTAATAAAGAATCAAATAAGATGCTACTTTCTCTATTCCAAATTATAAGATGTTTTGGAAGGCTAAAATAGCCAACCAAAATTATTATAATTTGGAACAGACGTAGTACTTCATAAGTAATAACAATTCAACCTATATAAGATGATATCCTTTAGTACCAGATTGAAATAAATAAACAGAAGAAAAAACTAAAGCAGGCATTCCTTCGTTAAAAGAAGTGTGGCTCTGTTTATAATCAGAAAAAGAGTTAGAATGGTTTGAATCATACAAGCTTACAAGGAAAGGATCGTAACTGAGTCAACATTTTCCCATTAACTTGTTTCAGGCATTGTTTTTAGTCTTCTAGGCAATTCCAATTAACTGTATATAGCACTAACTAAAAACTCTCGGCAGCATTTACCACCCAGCTCAAAGTTCCTAGAAGTCAAGTACTCCCTCTGGTCCAGTTTATTAGACACGCACGTAGTTTAAGAAAATATTTGACCATCAATTTTGATAATAAAATATGCAATATGTCCCAAAAAATATATTATTGGAAACTACTTTTGAAGATGAATCTAATGGTATAATTTTTGTGACATATTATGTAAAATTTGTTGACCAAAATTAATGGTCAAAGTTGTTCTTAAACTACGTGCGCGCCTAATAAACCAGACCTGAGGGAGTACTCCAAATATAATGAATTGTGGAGGAAATTCGTGGTTGATTTGAATGTACTTATGGCTGGGTCCTAAAGTTTCCTGCTAATGAGTGAATGAGCCATACTAGTTTCATCAAGATGCTATGTTAACAAAATTGTTGTTAATAATTCAGTGAAGTTAAGACATGTACTAGTAAGATCGAGAATCTTCTAAGAAATCTAAAACACCAGTGACTCTTAAAAAGATTGCATTGGTTTAACTGGGAGGTTACTGTTTCAAGTAAAAAAAGTTGAGAGCATAAGCACTATACAATCTTATCAACTGATACAGATATAAAAGATCTTGTAATAATAGACATCCACATGACATGCATGCAACTCAAATGTGAGTTTTGTAATGGTACGCGTAATTTGTATAGCCGTTTTCATTATCAGCATATACAGCACATAAGTTAAAAAACTGATCAGAAGGCATCATTTCAAGTTACATGAGAAACATCATAAAGAAGACGTGGTGAGCAACATGTTTTACTAGAATACTAGTACTAGCTAGGCTTGCTACGACAAATTTCCCCCCAACAGCCACACTGAAGAGCAGCGAACTAAACATGAACAAGACAAGCGGCCGGAGGACATCAGCATAACAACCCAAGGACCACACATATATGTGGTTGCTTTTGGGAAGCCTTCAAACTCAAACTGAGGAAAAGGAACAGACGAGGAAACAATGCGCGAAAGAGAGAAGACGGAATATCTTCTTACTCGAGTACAGATAAAAAACAACTGCACAGAAGTCGAAGTCCCCATTACTAAGATCGATCAGTAGGCAATGCGACGTTCCAGCACATAAAATCACAAGCCCGGCCGTACGCAATCCGCAGGCGCAACCATTTACCCCCCACCGGAGCACTCGAGGAGGTAGAGGGGCGCGCTCTTGGATGAAACCACACGCGCCGAAGATACACAGCAAATAGCAAAAGTCGCAGCAGAGGCGCGCTGCCGTCAGACAGCCCCACTCGGGAAACTCGTGGAAGAACCGGCAGCTACTACTACTACAGTAAACAAAATAAAAATCCCCATTCGTCGGAGCGGCAAGCGAACGCAACCAGGAAAAAGAAAATCTACTACAGGCGGCGCCAGGCGACGCGATCCGCCTCGCTAGCACGTCACGTGATCTCCAGCGCGACGCGGAGAAGCACGGGAAACCGACGCGCCGCGGCTCGCGGGGAAGAACCCTAGAGCCGACCGAAGCCGGCTCCTGCGGCCGGGAAGGCGAGGCGGCGAGGAGAGGCGGCTAGATCTAGGCCGAAGGAAAACTTGGGCGATACGGGAAGGGACGCACCTGGAGCTGGCGAACTGGGAGAGCTTGCCGGTGGAGGAGAAGACGATGAGCGCGACGTCTGCGTCGCAGAGCACGGAGAGCTCCTCGGCCTTCTTGAAGAGGCCCCTGCGGCGCTTGGAGAAGGTGACCTGCCGCGCCGCCGCGCTCTCTATGCGCTTTATCTCCCGCCTCTCCCGCGCCATGGCTTCCTCCGAGCAGACGGGATCGATCTCCACCTCCCTCTCCCCCACGGAACACCAGAGGGAGGCTAGCTAGCGCGCGTCGACCGGGCTTCAGAGCACGAGGCGCGGCCCGGCGACCGACGCAGCGGTGCGGTTGTGTGATGCGATGGGGACGGAGGGGCGAGGGATGCGAAAGGAGAGGAGAGGAAAGGGGGGAGTGGAGGAGGCGAGGCGGGGGCGGGGGCGGGGGCGGGTTGGGGGTCTCGAGACCTTCTCCTATTGGCAAAGTACTAGTACTGATGAAAACCCGTGCCAGCCAAAGCTCCCACGCAAAGCGACGCGGCGCTTAGCATAAACAAAGCGATCAATCAGAGCCGTAAACCCGAGCCACGGCCGGCCCAGTCATTGTTTATGCATGCGGCACGGGGCTGCGAGGCGGGCCCCGCCGGGAAGCAGAGGAGGGGGCTGGCTGGCTGGCTAGTGGGGAGTAGAGTAGAGAGTAGGCACGGATGGGTGGGTGGGAGGGGTGGATGTATGGGGGAAAGGGGGGAGGAAGGGGAGTGTGCCGGAAATGGAAAGGGTGGCCGGGCGCGGCCGGACCAGAACAGTACTGCCTGTAGCAGGCGGCCGTGCTGGGCGGGATCGAGGGAGGCCGGAAAGGCGGACTGGGAGGGGAAGAAATGGAAAGGATAGAGCTAGCCGCACCTAGGGGGGTCGTAGGGGTTGCCGTCCGTGGGATTGATTCTCTCGCTGCGTGCTGCGTGCGCCAGTAGTCGGTGCATGGGCAGCACGGCCGCGTACCAGCACTGCAGACGCCCGGATTCGCTGTTCCGGCCACCACTCTGTGCGCCGCCCTACGTCTCGTATGCTGCTGCCTTCCTTTCCTCCTACGGATCCGTAATGGTCTTGCTTCGTTTTCTCGTTATTTTTTTTTTTGTGCGGCGATTTGCTGCTAGCTGCTGCCTCTGGTTTAATTTCCGCTGGTGAACTCTGCCAGACCGTCTTCTCCATTGCTCCGCTGCTCTTTGGTGCGGTCATCTCCCTTGCTCCGCTCCTCTTTGGTCAAGAGCAGGTGGCTGGGAGATAGTCATGCGGAGACTGCCTTCTGCGGCCTAGAATCATCAGTTAATGAGAACAAATTAGCTAAGGAGAAGATCGGAAAGTGTCACCGGAACATGGGCATCACTGCTCTGGAAAAATCGAAACTTGTTTTTAGGGCTTCAAAAATTCTGAAAATAAATATATAATAATAACTACATACATACATCCACAAAGTACGCCAAAAAATTCGTTTAAAAACATGTTATATTTTGGACTACACAAAAAAGACAAATGTCTAAACAAAAAATACCTATCTCTAATCTTATCAATTAAGAGACAATAAAACTAAGCTCACAGCATTTGAGGTTATTAGCCGTTGGATCCTGGGTATGAACGCACCAGATCGCTTGTTGTCCCACTGCACGAACTAAGGTTGTTTCCGTCCGCCAGCCTACCCATCACTGCTGGCCCAATGTCTCTGGACCGCTACTTCGGAGATCGATTGGGACGTGCTTGTTAATTGGGCTGAAAACCGTTCACGGGGTCTTGGAGGCCAAAATCGCAGAAGATTGCGTCCCAATTAACAAATATTGTAATAGAGGTGTTAAAAATGTTTCCAGAGCACTGCGCTATCTAGATGTTAAAAATGTCTATGTGTCTATATAAGAGAGGGGTCGCGTCTCCTCTCAGACACAACGCCACACATCCTTTGCGTCTCCAGTTTCAGAGCACTGCGCTACCTAGATCTTCTCAATCCCGTCTTGCGGCGTGCACCGCGAGTCGGGACAGTAGGCCTCCGAGACCCCGCAATCATAGATGCATCACCGGTGCAGTCAGCCAAAATTGCAGAAGATTCACTCCCACCAAGCTTCTTCTCCATTGCATGTATCGACGATCTCCATCATAAAGAGCTAACTGCATGAAGTTGTCCATCATTGTACAAATACCCCAAACAGTCTGAATTGAATAGTCGACCGCCATGTAAGCGGTCGGACCCCCCCTACAAATCACGTTTAGAATAGCATATCAAGACCCTCGATGCGTCCGCCCCGATGGAAATAGACGAAAAGGGCCTCACCTCTGCCACTCCACCATTAGCGCGCGTCCTTGTCACCACTTCCAAACTGCCTCCTTCTCACCACTTCACCACGATCACTTGGACGGCGGTTGATTTTGTCGTGCTGCCGATTTCCTTGTGATGCCGTCGGACCCTCACCTCTGATCGTTCCGCCCGTTCCTAGAGGACACCCCTCCCCCGACTATGGTATGGCAAGTTCCCTTTGTTCTCTCATCGATTTCCCTCTTCCTGTTTTTTTGAGTCGAGGAATCGGGGAACTTAGAGTTAGCTCAAATGATATGAATATGTAGATGGTGTGGAAAAGATGTATTACGTTTGTGTTGTCGTGGATTGCAGCAGTGCATAGTTCAAGATCACAAATTTTGGTGATCTCGTTGCCAGTTTGTGACTCTGCACGTGGATTCGTGGTAGCAGTCGCAAATCAATGAAACATGTGGTAGAGGTAGTTGCGGTTTGTATATGTGAATGAAATGTAGTGTAAAGGTCTGTTTTGTGCGAGTAGAGTACTTGCTTTGATGCGAACGAGGATGTCCTGTTTTTTTAATACATAAAGTGCCATGTTCCTAAATTTTTGTTCATGTTGTTCATGTTTTTTATGACTGTCTATGAAATTTGACATATGCAACAATTGTATGTATTTGTGGAAGCAATGTAAAAAAATGTATTCATTTTTGTAGTAGAGTTTTTGGTTTGATGAACATAAATTTTTCATGTTATCTGAATACAAACATTGCCCTGTTTTGGACTGAATTTTCGTCCATGTTGTATTAATCTTGATTGTTTGTCAACGAAGGAACTGATGACACAATGTTTACTATTGAAGTGGAGCGTAATGTATTCTTCTATGGCTTGTTGAGGAAGAATATGTGTTACATACAACCTACCGTATTGGGATCATTGTTGCACTGGAACTTGGTGTATTATGTGGACTAATCATTTGTTGAATCAGATGGTGTATCATAGGAATGTGAAGATGAAGTGATGGCCTTGTATGCATGGAGGAAGATTCAGATATCTTAGTTGTCAGTGATCACAAAGTATTTGTGTTTGTTTGCACCTATTGAATAAGTTTGTTTATGTGTCACATGCAATTAGCTATACAATGAATGACAAGGGGGATATGTGTAGATCAATCCAATCAGGTGGTACATGAAGCATGTGGTAATCATCGGCCGTTATGGTCGATAACATAAAGTGCAAACCGAGTCTCACATATTTAGGATACGTTTGGTTCAGTGCCCATGCTAGCCCAGCCAAAAAATGGTAGCCTAGCATATTTTGCTTTATGTTCGGTTTATTGCCAAAATTTTGGTTGCCAATGGATTTTCCTTCTCACATATTCTTGCCAAATAATTTGTCAAGTGTGGGGCCAAAAAATTGGCAAGCCAATTATTACCAACATCTGGTAGGATTAGCTGGGGCATGAAGTAAACACGCTCTTAACCTCAATCTCCTCCGCCTATTGCTATATAAAAACCCGGCTTATGTGCAAGATCCTAGCTTGAGTGTAGTACTACCTATCTGGTGACACTTTTGGCACTAGTTCGTGCATATTCCATACTATTAGCTCTATAATTAATGAAAGGGGGATGTGTGTAAATTGATCCAATCAAGTGGTACATGAAGCATGTGGTAATCAGTCGGCATGACTAGTAACACGTGTACCCAATTCCACCTGAGTAAGCCTCTGGTTGCCCCTGATTGCTCCCTTCTAAGTCATCCCCGGTGGTACTCCCGTACCACGACAAGGTCTGTTTTGTGCAAGTAGAGTACTTGCTTTGATGCATACGAGGATGTCATGTTTTCTTAATACATAAAGTGTCATGTTCCTGAATTTTTGTCCATGTTATCTATGTCTGTCTATGAAATTTGACCTATGCAACAATTGCATTTATTTGTGGTAGCAATGTAGAAAAAGTATTCATTTTTGCAATAGAGATTTTGGTTTGATGAACATAAATGTTTCTTGTTATCTAAATACAAACACTGCCATGTTTTGGACTAAATTTCCATCCATGTTGTATTAATCTAGATTTTTTGTCAATGACGAAACTGATGACACAATGTTTACTATTGAAGTGGAGCATAATGGATTTTTCTGTGGCTTGTTAAGGAAGAATATATGTACACACAACTTACCGTTAAGTATTGGGAATCACTGTTGCACTGAAACTTGGTCTATTATGTGGAATGATCATTTGTTGAATCAGATGGTGTATCATAGGGATGTGAAGCTGAAGTGATGGCCTTGTATGCATAGAGCAGTAGAGTATCTAGGAAAAAATGAATGGGGATGCTAAGCTTAAAAGATCTCTCTTAGACTATACATTAGCCATGATTTAATACAAGATAGAAGGCTTAGAGCGACTCTAGCATAACCCCAAAACCGCAAACCCCAAATCGGCGTATCCATGCCACCCCAAACGCGAATATGCTGTTATGCGGGCCGCATTTGGCGCGTCTGGACTGTGCGGCTGTTTTTCAGCCTGCAACCAAAAACCGCAAGTAGGGGGTTTATGCAAATCATCTGCTAATTCTCAATGCAACAACATAATCATGCAAAATAGATTATTCGAAGTACTCAATCATACATGAAACACGACACCAAAAGAAGATCGAACATCACATCAGCAAAGGGGGAAGTAATCACGCATCACTGTCGGTGGTCGGCGCATTCATTGTGGCAGCCATGGAAGCTTCCCTCCTTCGCGCCAAGATCTGCGTCTTCATAAGCTTCCACCACTCAAGGCTAGCCTCATCCATGCCAGTCGTGTTCATCATCATAGTGGCATTCTCCGTCGTTATGAGCTCCGCCATGGCCCGATTCTCCTCCGCACATTCTCTCCTCTCGTTGATGTCGGCCTTGCGCTTTGCATCCTCTAGGAGCGTGATCCATCTTGCCTCCTTCTCCTTGTTCTCGCCTCCATCATCTCCTTCTTTGCCTCCAAAGCTTTCATCACTAACAACTCTTTGTATTTGACCATCACATCGATCTTGAGAGACAATGATGTGTCCTCTCCTTGTTTCTTGATCTTGTCCTCGGTCGTATTTGCTCCATCTGACCTCTTCTTGTTCTTCTTGGTCTAGAGCACATCCTCCTCCTCCACATCATCCTCCAACTTGACAAGCTTATGCATCGGCGGTGGCGCCTCTTTCTCCATCAACTTACATTTCGGATTGTGCCCAAGAAGGGTATATCAATGATGGAATGTAAATGGCTTGCCCTTCAACCCCGGCATTTCCCGATACCTTATTTGCGCGATAACAACGCTGACATTGGTGACGCTCGGTGGGTTGATGGCGTCCATCTCAGTGCGAGAACACGGATGCGATGGACGGAAAGGAGTGGAGGCGACGAAGTCGGGGCCGGTAGGTGGGGCGAAAGCAGGAAAGTGGCCAGTTGAAACTTCCTTCACACCAACGCGGATGAGAAGATGGGGGTCACGCTTGCATAGCCTCCCCAACCCGGGAACTTGGGGTTTCCGCGGCGCAAAACGGTATAGCCCAGAAAAATGGTATGGGGGTCCGATCACTAGTGGAAACTGGGCATTTCGTCTAGGTTCATAAGGGGCTTTAGTCCTAGTTGCGCAACCGGGATGGGGTAATCGGGACTAAAGCCCCCACCCTTTAGTACCGGTTGTGCTATGGACCGGGACGAAATATGTTCCACGTGGCCACTGACGGGCGCAACGGGGGAGGACTGTTGGGGATATGCTATATGGGTATCCTCATAGCATGTCTCCTATCCGGATAACCCAGGTGGCCCACAGTTGGTAGCATGGCCCATGGCCTGCTGGGCGACCCAGCTAGATGGATCCAGAAGGGAGGCCCATGCCGGATAAAGGAAGGATACGGTGGAGTCACCAGCGTACCCGGAGCCTTGGAGTGCAAGACACGCAAGACTAGTAATAGACGGTGTAGGACTCTGTAACCTGTCCGGTTAGGACTTTTCCCTGTAACCCTAGGACCTGGTGACTATATGAGTCGGGCCTATGGGAGCCTTGAGGGCACAACTTCAGACAATCTTAGACAACCTCGCACAGCGAACCTATCTCTGTAACTCGGCGTATCGCCCTTATAGTGATTTATAGCAGGAGTAGGATTCCACCACCGTTGTGGGGTCTGAACCTGGGTAAGCTGTGTTACCTCGTACCCGTCAACCGTCCCCCTTCCCCCACGTCTCTAAACACGCACTGCGAGGACCCCTCCATGGCGTACTCGTCGGCAATACCACGATAGTTGGCGCCCACCGTGGGGCAAGAGGCGCTTCAGGCTCTTCAGCAGGCGAGGACCAAGATCTTCGCGGGAATCGGCGAAACCGTAGCCATCGGTCGCGTTCTCTTCTCTGGCAACGTTCCGATCGTTCCTCCCGACGAGTTCTGGATCCCGGCGAAGACGAACCCTCCGCGGTGTTCGATCGTTCCTATCGAAGACATCCACCTCTTCATTGGCGAAACCGACTCGGGCACTAGTTCCCTGGGAGTCGGAGGAGCATCAAGACCCGCACGGGCCGCTTACGGGCAGGACACGTTCACGAAAGGATCGATGTCGGATCTCTCTTCGGAGTTTGCCGGCAAAGATCGGAAAAATTCAAGGCCCACCCAAACCGCTCCTGCGCAGGATATAACGGTGGAAGATCACTGCAAGTCCGCCGGCTTCGCCCGTGCGTCTCGACAACAGAGATCCAAGTTCGTCGGCGTGGTTACCATCTTCGATCTAGTGCGTTGCGTTCAGAGAGAGGGCGAAAACCCCCGCGATTACCTGGCCAGGTGGCTCCGTATACGAGCCGATCTGGCCCACTACCCCAATGATGATGCTATGTATCACTTTGTGGAAGGACTGGACCAGGGAACGTTCCTCCGGCATTCTCTAAGGCGGCAGCAGGCTTTAGGGCGTCTCACCTTCAAAAGCATGGTGAACACCATCAACATCTACGTGGAGGCCGAGGGGGCATCTTAGGCGGATCTCGCGCTCATTGGCGGAGCGCCACCGCCTCAGCAGCCGCCTCCACCACCTCCAGCCGCCATCGCCCCAGCTGCGCCACCACCTCCAGTCATCGTCGCCCCTGTTGCACCTCCACCCCCCGTCATCGAGGAAGTCCTGGCACCCTCCGACTCTGTGATTGACGCGCTCTACGCCGACTTCAGTGCAAACTCAGAGGAGATAGATTTCAGTCCAGAGGAACTAGACTCCACCATGCAGGAGATGGAGGAGGAGTACACGCACGACGAGCAAGCCAACAATGCCGTCACGTCTCGAGAGGTGTTCGTCACCATTGGGACGGCGATGGATGAAGATCAACCCGGACGAGCTCCACCTACAACTTTGGAAAAAGGGAAGGGACCACCTGTTGCTGACGACATTGATCGCGCAAAGGTCATTCCCCCTCCGCCTAACCCAGTGCAACAGCCACAGGAACTCGACACCGGCCCGAGCAACAACAACACCGCAAACTTGCTGCCTCCGACATCTATGTCTGCTGCTACCCAAGTTACTCCAGCTGATAGAGTGATGTACGACAATCTCCTCGTTGAGCCACTGACTGTAGCTCATATCCGGAACGTGACTCAGCTTGACGAGAAGCGCCAACAGCTGCTGGAGGAAGCGCAGGCCATCGCGGATCAAGGCGCTAGGCTAGATCGAGATCTGGTCAACGCGCAGAAATCCATAGAAAAAGCTAGAGCAATGGAAGCCGAGTACAAGACTCTGCTGCAGCAGCAGAAGGCCAAGAAAGCTTCGGCTCGCGTCATCAACGATCCTGGTGTATGGCGAAACCTAGGATGGGCTCCCCCGAAGCTGGCACAAGCCAAACCATACATTGACAGTGAAGGCAGGCATGTGATGCCCACTCCACTCCTCAACCTCGCCGTCGCCAAGACCCTTCTGGAGCAGGATAGATCGCCTGAGGCAGTGGACCAGGTCTATGACCCAGTGGCCAAGGCGGTGAATCAGTAGGAAAAGGCCACCTCTCAGAGGCTTGTGTCTGACCCAGCGTGTTGCCAGTCTAGCCAGCATAAGCCGCCAAGGGACAGATCTCCCCTTGATGTCGGGTCGTAGACGGGTTCATCAGAACAAAGACGGAGGGATGCGCGCAACAGGAAAGATGCTATCCCCATATCCTTCGACCATGGAGAAAAGGCCCGACCTCGTCGCCGATCGCCACCGCCCCGATCCCCCCGACATTGTGAAGACCCCAAGGCTCACCATCATACGGATATGCCCCCGCCAAGGCAGAGCGACATCGTCATCCGCGACAATGCGGAGTAGACCCGTCATGATGGAGAGCGCAACCAGGGACATAAGAGCAGGTCGTGCCATGACCCTCCGCGTCTGGCAAGCAATCGCGACAAGCGTGAGGCGTCGCAGGAGGGTAATAGCAAGAAGGCTAACCCACCGCCACCTCCGCCTCCGTCGCCACCTAGCAGTCACCATGGAGGAGGAGGAGGCCCGTGTCGTTCACGCAGCCCATCCCCTGTTAACAAGAAGGAAAACCCGGATCCGTACGATGCACGTTCGCGGATCGATAAGATCCACGAGGCCCGGGAAGGACCATACCTAGGACCACGTTGCTTTGGACCTGCGATATGGTCCGCAACTTACCCCAAAGGTTTCCGGATTGATAAGACCATCAAGCCCTATGACGACACCGCTAAGCCAGCTACATGGTTGCAGGACTACGGCAACACGATAGAGATTGCCGGGGGTAACCCCAACGTTGCCATCAAGTACCTCCCATTGATGTTGGCAGGCACAACCCGTCAATGGATTGACGACTTGCCGGAAAAATCCATCTGCAATTGGTTGGACATGCAAGAGGCATTCACCAAGAACTTCGAGGGTACGTACAAACGTCCCTGCACTGTTGGCGATCTACAGTGGTGCATGCAAGAGAAAGACGAGACATCTCGCGCCTACCTCTCCCGCTGGCTGGATATGAAGAATTCCTGCGCATGAGTGCATGCTCGGACCGCCATGGCCGCCTTCATCGATGGGTTGGAAAGGGGCACGTTGCTCCGACATAAGTTGAAGTGCTTGCAGGACAATCACCAGCTTGACTTGAACCAGATGATTCAGTTGGCTAGTGAGTTCGCAGCTGCCGAAGACGATGCTCGCGGCTCTCTGCCGGCAATAGCCGTTCCAACTCAAGCTCGGAGGAACAACAGTACAAAGCGGAAAACCACTCTAGAAGAAAAGCAATCTCCCGACATGGTCGCCATGAACTTTGCAGGACGAGGTGATGGCGGACAACATGGACGAGGACGGGAAGCTGGTCGTGGGCAGCAACGAGGAAGTGAAACTACCTCGGCACCGCTCCGCGTTCCCCAAACCTACGAAGAGTACCGCGATATGTCGTGCCTCGTACACCTCGATGTCAACGGCAAGGCCACCCATACCAATCGACACTGCAAGTTTGTCAACGACCTCAAGAAAGACCCGGAGTCCGGCTACAAGCAAAGTCGGAAGAACAGACCGCGAGGCAAGGGCAAGGGGAAGAAGAAGGAGGAGGAGTCCAAGGATTCAAGTGACATGGACGAGGATGTTGACCCCAAGCACGCCGCCAAGAGCGACGACAAAGGTAAGAACCCCTTCGTGAAGAAGGCACCAGTCTACCACACTTTCCTTGGCACCCCCACCGTCTGACAACAGAAGACCTCTATGAGGATACTGATGGCCACTCTACCCCCAGTTCCCTAGTGAAAGGGCATTTATTGTCATAATCACTTTTGGTGTTCGTTAACAACAAGTAGATCATTTTACAGTTTGTTATTGTCCACAGGTTGGTATTATCATAGATAAACATCACACACACTCTTGGAAAAAGACCACATACATTTGCCACTGTTCTGGAAACTCCAGACCGGAGTCTCCGGTCTGCCAAGACCGGAGTCTCCGATGTGGTATGGAGTTTCCGGTTCTGGCTCCGGTGGTGCCTCCCAGGACATGGCTGGGACATTCTGACTAGGGGTCCGGAGGCTGCACCGGAGTTTACTCTGGAGTCTCCGGACTTTGGTCAGTCCGGAGTCTCTGGTGTTGGAAGGCCGGAGTCTCCGGTGTTGCTGATGAAGAACTGGCCTGGGTCAGTCAGAAGGGCAGTCCGGAGACTGGTCCAGAGATTGGCCGGAGTCTCCGGTATAGACCGGAGTCTCTGGTCTCTAGACCGGAGTCTCCAGTCTGACTTTTCTACAACGGTCAGAAAACGGTTCGTGGAGGGTGCTGTCTATAAATAGGGACCCTTATCTTCTTCCTCCAGTTGCTCGAGCTGCTCAAGAACACCAACCCCATTAGATCCACCAAATCCACAAGATCTCTTCATCCAACCATCCAAAGTCATTGATCTTTGGAGAATCGAAGAAGGAGGCCTTGATCTACATCTTCACCAAGAGAGATCTTCATTTCCCCCTCATTCACTTGAGGGCCCCCAAGCTCTAGAGTTTCATTGGAAACCCTAACTTTGATTTGGTTCTTACAAGCTTGTATTTGATTTGTCTTGACAGCTTGCTTGTATTTGGGAGCCTCCAATTCAGTTGTGGATGTGTGCCCTGAACTTGTTGTAAAGGTGCCGGCTTCCACCTCGAAGGTTGCCAATATAGTGGAAGGTGAATCGAGCCCGTTGGGGTGAGGTTCATCGGAGAACAAGCGAGGCCTCTCGTGGCGTTGGTGGTTTGAAACCACCCCCTCTCCAAACGTATACGTACTTCACCTCAAAAGGAAGGAACTACGGGAAACAAATCCTTGTGTCTCCGCGTCCACTCCCTTGGTTACTTCTATCCTTTACCGCACTTTACTTACTTGTTCTTGCTTAGTGTTGTGTTAGTTTGTGCTTGTGTGACATATAGGTAAATTCACCATAGTTGCATATTCTAGAGAATTTACCTTTCTTGTCAAACCCTAATTTGAAAAAGAGTAAAATTTGAAGTAGCACCTATTCACCCCCCCTCTAGGTGCCCATACGGTCCTTTCAATTGGTATCAGAGCCTCGGCTCTTTATTTGGGCTTTACCGCCTAAGAGAATATGGGTAGCCAAGAAGGGGATGGTGGTAGTGAGTCGACCCCGGTGACCATGGAAGATCTCAGAAACTTGGAAACAAGATTGAGCTCTTCCTTGGTCAACGAAGTCAAGAAGATGCTTGAGCAACTTCTTAAAGACAAAGATGGCTCATCACCCCCATCTCCTCAAGAGGATCTACCATCCGTTGTACCTAAAGGGAATACTCCGGTATCCCCCGAGGGTATGGTGGTAGGGGATAACTAGACAACGCTAATTCCTCCACACGACTTGATGGGGGGAAGGGTGAGCACCGTGATTCTTGGTACACCCCCGATCCTCCGGTCCCTCAATCTCATGTGTACAATAGAGGTGACCCACCTAAGCTAGAAGAGTCTGCTACTTTTGCTCAATGGCAATCACTAATGAGAACTCATATGCGCAGCTCTTGCATTGAACTATGGAACAACATCGAGCATGGACTCTTTATTGGGGATCCAAACAACTTGATAAGAAGAGAGGTTGTCAATAGTCAACTCAATGCCACTGCTTTGCATATGATTCAACAAGGATTGGGAACAAAGGATTACCCACACATTGAGCACTTTAGCATTGCCAAGGAAGCTTGGGATGCTCTCACTGTGTTGTTTGTTGGCAATGAGAGTATGAGGAGGAACCGATATGATGCTCTAAGCAATGAAGCCGAAGGCTTCTACATGAAAGAAGGTGAAGATCATGAAGACATGTACCGAAGGCTCAAGACCACCGCCACCGCCTTTAGAAATGTGGGTGCCTCACATGTGGATGATGCATGGATAAAAAGGAAATATGTGAGTGCACTCATGCCTTTTGAGCCCACCGACTTGAAGAGTCTAAAAGGAAGACACAACTACCATCTCATGACCTCAAATGAAGTTATGCAAGAGATGGCCGCTTTCAAGGTTGCCGCCAAGAATGCCAAAGATGCCCGTGATCGTGCCCTTGGTATGAGCAATGTTGTCAATGTTGCATTAAAGGCCAAAGCTGTGGACCATGGGGATGAAGATGATAGTGATGAAGGGCCTTCCATGGACCACGCCGATGAAGTCAAGATTGCTCATAGTCAATATATGGCTTTCTACGCAAAGAACTTTTGGAAGAACCCCGCCAAGGCCAAGATGGAAATGCAAAGAAAGAGCAACCCAAATGGGAAGAGAGAAAATACAACGAGATTGAGAACTTTCTTCAATTGCGGTGACCGCTATCACTTTATAGCAAGTTGTCCCTATGAAAAGAGAGAAGATCATGGGGGTAAGCTTGTGTTGAAGAAGACTCTCAAGGCACCTTACAAGAAACCTTTCATCAATAAGAATCCCATCAACAAGAAGTCGGGAGAAATTGTCTTGATCACTCATGAAGAATACTCCTCCGATAATGAAGATGAGGAAGAGGAAACTTCACAAGGTGTGGCTGCTCTAGCCACCACCTCTACTCCGACGTTCTCACTCTTTGATTCTCCAAATGAGAACTCTCCCACCAAGAACGTCACTTGCCTTATGGCAAGAGGAATGGAGGTATCCTCCTCATCCCACTCTACTCCCCTATATAATGATGAACTTGATGATGAAATGTCTCTTGATGTTAAAAAGGAATTAATTGCCTTTGATGAGTTTATGACTAACCTAAAATGAGATGCTAAGTTACACTTTGAAAACATCCTAGATCAACTTTCACATACTCAAGAGCTTCTAGATGTAAACTTGGGCATGAACACATGATTGAGCTAGAGGCTTTAAACAATGCTCTAGAAGAAGAACAAGAAACTAGGTTATCACTTGAGCTAAAACTTGAAGGGCTTGATGAGGCCAATGACAATATTGTTAACAAGCTCATCAAAGAGCATGATCATGCTATTGCAAAATACAAAAGTGCTAAAAAGGGCAAGATTGAGTTTGGTGTGGTTCATGAAAAACTTGCCGAGGACTTTAGGTTGCTTAACAAGGCCCACAAGGCTTTGGAGAGTGAACTCTTGTCACTCACAAAGTCCCATGAAACACTTCAAACTCAATTGGCCAATATTCCTTCACCTAGTAAATTCATTCCATCTAGTAGTACAACTATTCTTGAAGAGAATGCTAGATTGAAGGGGGAGCTTGCTAAGGCCACATTTCCACAAGGCAACAAGTCTATTGATGATCTTTTGAGTAAGCAAAGGCCTAGTGGTGATAAAGGGGGCATTGGATTTGTCTCCAATTCTAAGAAGAAGAAGAACAACAAGAAGAAGAAGGTCAAGCCCACACAAGAAACTAACAAGGCCATTGTGGGTAGTAAGACCACAAGTGGTAAAACTATGTCTCATGATGACTTTGCGGGTAGTGCTAACCATCACTATGTTCTAATGCGTGATCATTATGGTGATGTGTATGCACAATATGTTGGCCCATATGATGGTTATATTGCTTGGTCTATTTGGGTTCCCAAGACCCTTGTTGCTAACAAAAGAGGACCAATTGAAAAATGGGTACCTAAAAATTAGCTTGATCTTTTGTAGACTTATGCTTCCAGAGGGTCAAAGTGGGTGCTTGATAGTGGTTGCACAAGTCATATGACCGGAAGCTCGTCTATTGTCAAGGACTTAAAGCCAAATGATGATCTAATCACCGTGACATATGCCTACAAGTCAAAGTCCAAGGTAATGGGTTTTGGCAAAGTTTTGGTTGCTCACGACATTACACTCGTGAACGTCATGCTTGTTGAGACCCTTGGGTACAATTTACTTTCAGTCTGTGCTCTTGGAAAGATGGGTTTTTCCGTCTTTATACATAATGATCTTGTGGTCCTCATGTGGAGCAAGTCTCTCAAGGTCGCTTTCGTTGGGTATGTCGAACATGACTTGTATGTGGTGGACTTTTCGGGGCAAGCCACTACAAGTGCGATGTGCTTATTCGGAAAGGCCGACGTGGGTTGGTTATGGCATCACTGACTAGCCCATGTCAATATGAGAACTTTGCAAAGTCTCCATAAAGAGGGCCATATAGTTGGACTAAAAGAAAATGTTTCCTTTGCCAAAGATCGTGTTTGCAGGGCATGTGTTCTAGGGAAGATGCATGACGCTCCTCACAAGCCCACGAACCAAATCAAGTCTAACAAGATCTTGGAACTCCTCCATGTGGACCTATTTGGTCCTCCATCTCATGCAAGTCTTGGAGGGAAGAAATATTGTTTGGTGATTATTGACGACTTTTCAAGATACTCTTGGGTTTATTTCTTCAAGTTGAAGAGTGAAACTCAAAAGACTTTTATCGACTTCATCAACTTGGTTCAACAGCAACACAATGTTCCCGTGTTGATTATAAGAAGTGACAACGACACCGAGTTCAAGAACTACACCTTGAATGATTTACTTAGTGATGAGGGGATTAAACATCAATATTCCGCTGCATACACCCCTCAACAAAATGGTGTGGCCGAAAGGAAGAACCGGACTCTTTTTGAGATGGCTAGGACCATGTTGGCGGAGTTTAAATCTCCATACAACTTCTGGGCCGAAGCCATCTCCACCGCTTGCTATGCTTCAAACCGACTCTACCTCCGCAAGAAAATCAACAAGACTCCATATGAGATACTTACCGGTAACAAGCCCAACATATCTTATTTTAGGGTGTTCGGTTGTAAGTGTTTCTATCTCATCAAAGGTGTTCGTTTGTCTAAATTCGAGTCTAAAGCATTAGAGGGTATTTTTGTTGGCTATGGTCTCGAATCTCACACTTATAGAATCTATGACAAGCTCTCCGGAGCCGTCATAGAATCTTGTAGTGTGACCTTTGAAGAATATGATGGTCCCGAAGGGGGACGTGTTGATGCTTGTGATGCAGATGATGAAATGCCTCAGGATGCCATAGGAAGAATGGGTGTGGGATATATCCGCCCCGTTGAGGAACCCCTTATGGAGGATTGAGAAGAACTATTCTCCACTCAAGTGGAGCCCTCATCTTCACAACCTCAACATGCTCCATCCACCTAAGAGGACATTGACTCAAGCCAAAGACAAGATGTGGACCCTCAACATGGTGATCAAAGTGTCAACTCCAGTCAAGGGGGGCTTGGTCCATTCGACGGTTTGTCAAGTGGTGCCAAGTCAGTTTGTCAAGGAAGATCCATACAAGCTGCCTTGAGACAAGCTCAAATTGATGCTAGAAGGGCACTTGATCAAGACCAAGGTCAATCCTTGCCTCCAAATGTAGAGGATGATTCTAATAATGATCAAGGTCAAGATGATGGTCAAGACGAGGATCAAAATGATGAATAGGGGTGTTGAGGAGGTGATCCCGGATAGGGTCAGGACGGGGGAAGACGAAAGGAAGATCCCCGTCCAATTCCGAGTTAATGGCTAAATCGGCCGAATCCTGTAAAGGTCGGCCGAGGTAAGCACGAGCAGGACATTTAAGAGAGGGGCAATACCTGACCCGGCCGATGCACTGTGTATGTCGGTCGGGCCAGCCCGAATAATATAATTGCAGGTAACGGCCAGGCCGAGTTAAGCGAGATAGGGCCGGATAACGTGAAGCTTGCAGGAGAAGGAGCCTATAGTCAAACTCTAGTCATGGGCTAGGAAGAATCTGAGCAGAGCCAAGCATAAAGGACAAGGCGCAGAGCGACAGAAGGGCAGAGGGAGGTCACGGAGGTGACAGTCCTGGAGCCCGAGGCGTGCAGGTGGGGTTCTCTAGAACCTTGCCGTCATTAGAAGGGCGACACGGAAAGGAGGCCGCCGAATTACTATACTGGGAAAAGCATATTCCTCGAATATGCTTGCCACGTCAGCCCCAGAGGAGCCAAGGCTCCCCTTTATAAGGAGAGGCTTGGACTCTGAGAAGGGGATCGACTCATTTGGTACCGTTAGGTTGGTAAAGTTCTTCTCCACTTGTATACAGCTCAAGGAGCACTTGTAGCCCAAGAAAGGAGAAATAAAGATCTTTACGTTAGTCTTCTGTGTGTAGAATCAACTACATCTTCCCTCCCCAGATCCCTCTAGCATCCATTGGCCCCATACTTTAGACTACCCATGGCATCTGCCGTGCCACCACCACGATAGTTGGCGCCCACCATGGGGCCAGCAGCGGTGCTAGCTGGAGTCATGATCCGGACGGGAAACTTAAGCGCATTGTCTCTGGCTTAGTCCGGAGATTTGATCTCTGTGACTACGTCAGCGACAACGCAGGCAGCTTCAATGGAAAAACTCCTCCGCACAACGGCGTCTTCATCAACTTGGGCATGCACCAGATCTACGTCGGCGTCGACATCTCCGGCGTTTATCCTCACCAAGTTGTTGTTGCAGGAGAGCCTCCCCTTAGCGCCACAAACGGTCCGCGCGGAGTGCGCCCCGTCAGCAGCGTCGCGGTGATGGTCGCAGCCGGGGTGCAGGCGGGAACAACGGGCGCCGGATCAAGCAAAGATCCAACGACGGGTGTGCAGGTGGCCACCAAGCAGGCAGCTCCACAGCCCACCGAGGTAATTCCTTTAGCGGCCAACCAGGCCGAGGTGCAGGAGACGACCCCAAAGGCACCAAGGGTAAGAGGGCCACCTCTGGAAAGACCAGAAAACATTCTCCAGGCAACTACAAATAATCTGACTACACCTATAGCGCCGATACTTGATCCGGCTAATGCTCAGGAAGAGTTAGAAGAGACCAGGCAAAAAGTGCTGGTAGAGGCTAAAAAGGTGTCAGCATTGCGGGAGTCCTTAAACAGGACCCTGCGAGAATATGCTAGGGCAAACAAGCTTAACGTCGCCCCCGAGCGGGTTGACGAGTTAATATTAAGAGGGAAGAACCTCATAGATGATATCAACAAGGAGCATGATGCTCATAAGGCAGAATCAGTTGATCTAGGCTTGCCGAGGTATAGTACCCCGGCAAAGAACCTGAGGGCGGCAAATGCCGCAGCACTAGAGTTAGAAGGATTGACCGGCGAAGCCCGGCAAAAACAGCAAGAAAGAGTGAATGAGCTGGTGCGCATTGTAAACCAGCAGAATGAAGAAATGCTCAGGGCAGACCCGGCAAGGCCTGGTGCCTCGCGAATGGTTCATTCGGCTGGTGTAGCACCTGCCTTATCTGTGGCAGCAGCATCCTCGCCCGGAAACAATGCGCAGAAAGACAGAGCGGTAACTTCGGGAAAAAGAAATAAGCAAATTGTTCCATATGATCCGGCGATAGCCGGAAAAGCAAATGAGAATAGAGGCAATGGAAGCCGAGGTAACAGTGGCGAGAGAAACCCCGGCCGTGCCGAGAAAGGCAACAGAACCCGAGGTAATGGAGAACTCGGAAGAGGAAATCACGAGAATAATATCCCGGCTGAAGGAAGGAGAGAACCGCCACCTAATCCACAACCGAGACATGAACCTCGGCAGGAAAGAGAAGTGAGACCAGCTCGCCACAATCAGGTGAATGAGAGGTATAATGATGGTTATTCCGAGATGGAATATGCGTTTCATGGTGGAAATAACCACTATGGAATGCAGGAGAGAATTTTGTACAGAGATTTGCCGTCAAGTGATGCGAGAGTAAAGCTGGACCGGCTATACCGGTCCGAGTTGTTAGAAGAACAAGGTCCACCAGGTCCGACATGCTTCGGACCACGGATCATGGGCGAGCCACCAGTGCCGAACTTTCAGCTGGCAAGAGGCACAAAAACATATAATGGGAGCACCAAACCACAGGATTGGTTGATTGATTATGCCACAGCTGTAAAAATAGCTGGCGGAAACTTGCGATGGGCAGTACGATATGTCCCGCAAATGTTGGAAGGACCAGCTAGAGTATGGCTGAATAACCTGCCAGCAGGCAATATCAACTATTGGTTGGATTTTGAAGAAATGTTCGTTAGCAACTTCACCAGTACTTACAAAAGGCCAAACAGGCCGCATCAGCTAGCCATGTGCAAGCAAAGGCCGAATGAGACAGACAGAGAATTCTTAACTCGGTGGTGTAATCTCAGGAATTCATGCGAGGGAGTTATAGAATCATAGGCAATAGCTTGGTTCGCTCAAGGATGCCGCTATGGCAGTGTATTATGGCAGAGATTGCAAAGAGATATGCCAACCACTTTGGCAGAAACCATCAGGATAGCGGATTCCTATGCATTGGGAGATCCGACACAACCAGAACTAATGTCAGCAGATCATCGGAACATCAAGATCAATATGCAAGAGATGCGGCCGGGTCATCAAGGCGCAATGAGTTCAGATGAAGAAGAAGAGAAGAAAGACCGGATTATAGATATGGCTCAAATCAGGTGGCAGCGGTAGTGCAAGATCAGCCGAGTCACGAAAACAATCAGCGGCAAAAGAATGGTCCTCAGCAATGGACACCAAGGAATGAAGGGAAAAGACAGTGGACACCAGAACAGAACAAGCAATGGTAGGAAAGGCTGAAGTACACGTTTGAGTCTATGTTAGATCAACCATGTAAATTTCACACGTCAAACCCGGCCAAGCCGACCAGTCATACAACTCGGCAGTGTGCCTGGATAAAAATGCAATGGGTAACCCGGCAGGCATGCAAGCAACATCCCACCAGGCACATCAGCAGCATCAGCCATAGTTGACTGGAGCAAATGCACAACAACTAATGTTACCACCTCCTCCCTCGAGATATGATAACTCGGACTGGAGAGATGTAGTGCATCAAGTGATAAATCAGGGTCCGGATGGAAGGACGAACCTAGGAAATAGTGGTCGCAATGATTACAGGGAACATCATCAATCATATTGCGTGTTCATAACAGAAAAACAAGACATGCAAAGTGTACAGCGCCGGCATATGGAAGTAAATGCAGTTATGCCGGCAGTACCAAGATATGTGCCTTGGTCAGATCAAGAAATAACTTGGAGCATAAAGGATCATCCCAAAATAATGCCGAATCCGGGGTCGTACGCACTCATACTAGATCCGACATTTGTCGAACCGAGCATTAATGTGAAATTTTCAAAAGTACTCATTGACAATGGGAGCAGTATCAATATCATGTACAAAGATACAATGCATAAACTCGGAATATCGCAGAATATGTTGCAATCCACGAGGACCACATTCCATGGGATAGTACCAGGGATTTCATGCGAACCCATTGGAAAGGTTCGAGTGGATGTGTTATTCGGCACAAGAGATAATTGCAGAGCAGAAAATTTGGAGTTTGAAGTGGTGGATCTAGAGAGTTGTTATCATGCTCTACTCGGACGGCCGGCATTAGCCAAATTCATGGGCAGCTGCCACATAACTTACTTGAAAATGAAGTTACCCGGACCACAAGGGGTGATAACAGTAGCAGGAGACTACAGGAAGTCAATGGAATGTGCTTCAGCCGGATCAAATCTAGCCGAGCCATTGGTAATAGAAAGAGAGAAAAGAAGGATTCAGGAGGTAGCGGCCCTCGCTCAGTCGGCACAGCTGAATATGCCGGCATTGGACAATCCCCATGGAAGTGTCTCTTTCCAGCCGACTAAAGAAAAAAAAAGTTCCAGATAGATGAGCAGTTCCCAGAGCGCACCGTCACCATTGGTGCTGGCCTAGATGCTAAATAGGAAAGCGAGCTCACCAACTTCCTCCGTGAGAATCGGGATATCTTTGCATGGTCAACTCAGGACCTGCAAGGTGTGCCGAGGGAGTTGGCTGAGCACTCTCTCAATGTGAGGCCAGGAGCAAGGCCGGTGAAGCAACCTCTTCGCCACTTCGCCGAAGACAGGAGAAAAATAATAGGGGATGAAATAGCTCGGCTCCTTGCGGCCGGGTTCATCATGGAGGTGTTGTATCCGGATTGGCTATCGAACCCGGTGCTAGTGGAAAAGAAGAAGGATAATCCAAATGTAGCCATTGTATGGCGAATGTGTATTGATTACACGAACCTGAACAAGGCATGTCCAAAAGATCCTTTTCCTTTACCTAGAATAGACCAAGTCATTGATTCGACCGCTGGTTGTGAACTATTGTCATTTGTAGATGCGTATTCTGGTTTTCACCAGATACCGTTAAATCCGGCCGATCAAATAAAGACTGTGTTTATTACCCCGTACGGGGCTTATTGCTATCGCACCATGACATTCGGACTGCGTAACGCGGGGGCAACGTACCAGAGATGTATGCCAAAATGTCTGCATGACCAGATAGGAAAAAATGTACAAGTATATGTAGATGATGTGGTTATCAAAACCAAAGAAAGCAAAACGCTACTGGATGATATTCGGCAGACTTTCGCGAACTTGAGAAGGTTCCGAATGAAGCTTAACCCGGAAAAATGCACCTTCGGTGTACCGGCAGGAAAACTACTCGGTTTTCTCGTATCTAGCCGAGGTATAGAGGCCAACCCAACAAAGATAAGAGCAGTAGAAAGGATGAAATTGCCGAGATGCCTAAATGACGTACAGAAGTTCACAGGTTGCTTGGCCTCGCTTAGCCGATTCGTATGCCGGCTGGGAGAGAAAGCATTACCACTTTATCAACTGATGAAAAAATCTGATAAATTCATTTGGACACCACAAGCAGACAATGCGTTCCATGAATTGAAAAAGATGTTGGTCACAGCACCAATCCTGGCTTCTCCATTGTCGAAAGAGCCTATGTTACTTTACATAGCCGCCACGAACAGAGTAGTAAGCGCTGTGATCGTGGTGGAACGAATTGAAGATGATAAATCAGTACAAAGGCCGATGTATTACCTAAGCGAGGTACTATCAGCCTCAAAACAAAATTACCCACATTATCAGAAGATGGCATATGGGGTATACATGTTAGCAAAGAAACTTAAACATTACTTTGAAGAGCACCCCATCAAAGTGATCTGTGAAGCACCCATAGCCGACATATTGAGCAACAAAGATGCAAATGGCCGAATAGCAAAATGGGCAATTGAATTGTCACCTTATGCTCCGCAATTCGATAGGCGAGATGCAATCAAATCTCAGGCTGTGGCCGACTTCTTCGTGGATTGGGCCGAGGTACAGTATGAGCCACCATTACCAGATCCGAATTATTGGACGATGCACTTTGACGGTTCCAAACTAAGAAATGGTTTGGGGGCAGGAATAGTGTTAACCTCGCCAAAAAGAGATCAGCTGAGATATGTGTTGCAAATACATTTTGCCGCATCAAACAATGTAGCCAAATATGAAGCACTAGTCCATGGATTGAAGGTGGCGAAAGAGATTGGCATACACCGAATCTTATGCTACGGAGATTCAGATCTAGTAGTACAACAAGTCTCATGCAATTGGGATGCATTAGATGCCAATATGGCCTTATATAGGTTTCATGTGCAAAAACGCAGTGGATACTTCGATGGATGTGAATTTTATCATATACCTCGGGCAGAAAACAACGCCGCAGACACATTGTCAAAACTCGGATCAACCAGACAATCAATTCCCCCAGGTATCGCCCTAGAGCACCTGAGAAACCATCAATAACACCATCACCAGAGTCCGAATCCATCTTTATTCCGGCAAAATCAAGAGAAGATAGTGTGCCGATGGAAATTGACAAGGAATGTAACCCGAAATTTCCAAAAATGAACCCGGCCAATGCAAGGATGGATATGGGGAAATCCGAGGTAGTTATGTCGGCGGAAAATATGGAAATAGATAGTGAGATTACCCCAGAAAAAATCATACCAACATGGGCGTAACCCATATTTTATTTCCTTAAAGATGCGATTTTGCCGAATAACGAGGTATTGGCAAGACAAACAGTGAGAAGAGCTAAAGCTTATACAATCGTAAACAATGAGCTGTATAAAAGGAGCGTCACAAGCGTGTTGCAAAGATGTGTGAACTCGGCGGAAGGCCAGGAGATCCTCCTAGATATACATCAAGGAGAATGCGGGCATCACGCCTCATCCAGAGCTTTAGTGGCCAAAGCATTTAGGCATGGGTTTTATTGGCCAACAGCGTTGAAAGAGGCCAAAGAACTGGTCGAAAAATGTAATGGTTGCCAGAGATATGCCAGCAAGATACATATGCCATCGTCCGAGTTAAAAACGATACCAATTACTTGGCCATTTTTTGTATGGTGCTTAGATATGGTGGGACCATTCAAGCCGGCCCGAGGCGGGATGACCTACATCTTAGTCATGGTCGACAAATTCACAAAATGGATTAAAGTAAAACCAATAAAGAAGTGTGATGGGCCCACAGCAGTAAAATTCCTCAAAGATATTATCTTGAGATATGGTTACCCACACAGTGTTATTACAGACAATGGTACAAACTTTGCTGAAGGAGCCTTCGCGAGATTCTGTCAAGAAAAGCACATAAGACTAGATGTCGCCTCGGTGGCTCACCCAGCATCTAATGGGCAAGTAGAAAGATCTAATGGACTAGTACTGTCCGGAATAAAACCACGACTCATCGAACCACTGCAAAGGTCGGCAGGGTGTTGGATTGAGGAACTACCAGCAGTACTATGGAGCCTCAGGACTACCCCAAACAGATCAACAGGGTATACACCATTTTTTCTAGTGTATGGGGCAGAAGCTGTGCTTCCAGCAGACATAATACATGACTCGCCAAGGGTTACCCAGTATACAACCGCTGAGGTAAATGAAATAGCTCGGCAAGATGATGTCGATCTGCTAGAAGAAGCCAGGGAGTTGGCGCTATCAAGATCAGCTATTTATCAGCAGGACTTGCGACGATATCACAGCAAGAAGGTAAATCCAAGAGTGTTTAAAGAAGGAGATTTGGTTCTTCGACTGGTGCAACGCACGGCCGGCATGCACAAACTGTCACCCCCATGGGAAGGACCGTTCATCGTGAGCAAGGCATTGCACAAAGAACAAGGCAGACAAAGCCGGCGAAGAATCGAAAAGACCATGGAACGTAGCTTTACTTCGTCCATTTTACTCATAGGAGTCATCTACGACACGTTGTAAAGTGACGCTTCAGGACGAAGCATCAACTATGTATTAAACCTCGGCGCCCAGAGCAGTGGCTCGGGGACTGCCATATTTTGTTTTTGAGTTTGTGCTATGTATTAAACCTCGGCACCTTGAGCAGTGACTCGAGGACTGCCCTATATTGTTTCTAAGTTTGGGTTATGTATTAAACCTCGGCACCTTGAGCAGTGACTCGGGGACTGCCCTATATTGTTTCTAAGTTTGGGTTATATATTAAACCTCGGCACCTTGAGCAGTGACTCGGGGATTGTCCTATATTGTTTCTAAGTTTGGGTTATGTATTAAACCGCGGCACCTTGAGCAGTGACTCGGGGACTGTCCTATACTGTTTCTAAATTTGGGCTATGTATTAAACCTCGGCACCTTGAGCAGTGACTCGGGGACTGCCATGTTTTGTTTTTTGAGTTTGGGTTATGTCTTAAACCTCGTCACCTCGAGCAATGACTCAAGGACTGCATAGTGTTGTTTTGTATTTTCAGTGATGTGGTAAGTCTAGATCTCTAGAGCAGTGCTTGAGGAATTGCCCCACAGTTATCCCTTGTTGCAGGAATGGGTATCAAACTTCGGCACCCAGAGTGATATTATTTCGCTCTCCCCAAATATGGCCTTCGAGATTTACAACTTGGTTAAAAGTCCAAAACACAGTGGTTGAGTTGTGAAGTTTATCAAAGTCAGGCAATATTAGACGCCGAACTACGGTAGAGCAAAGGCAAACATACACTCCGAACTTAAGAAATTGAAGGCTACCAAAGCAAAGATTCGAAGAAACAGGATTAGTTTAAACAAAGTAATAACGATCACAACCATGTGTGCCTCAGCGACAAAAGGCAAAAGAGGTTCATACCGCACAGAAATACGGACAAGTGTTTGACACACATCATACGCCCGGCATACCGGGGATAAGAAACGACTGAGAGTTTTTTAAACTTAAGGGGCAGCGACTTGATTAGGAACTGGGTGCTCCAAAGTAGACGACACCTCGGCCGAAGTTGCTTCACCCTCCACAGAACCAGGAGCGACTTCGGGGGAAGCCCGAGGCTGTTGAGAAACACCAGCTTGAGCTGTGGAATGCCCAGTACCTTTGGAGGAGGATCGCGCGTCGCCATTGCCATCCGAGCTCGAGCTGGAATCACCAGAAGTATCCGTGTCGCCCTCAGCCTCGTCTTGATTGGCTGAATCATCATCAGAGGCATCTTCAACTTCGACCTCATCCGCCGGGTTAGAAAGGAAACTCGGCCCTTCAATCCAGTTATGCATGTCCGCATACTCAACGAGCTGGAAGGCACGAGATTGTCGGCGAGCGACGAATTCTGGATCCTCAACCCAACGGGAGCCAGTGCGCAAATTTATCAGGGTATCGAGGGAAATATCCTTGTACCATGACATAACGACTGTGAGCGCCATATCAGCACCAGCTCGTCCAGCGGATTCCCTCCAAAGATTCAACTGGTTCTGGGATGCCATCAATCTTTCCACCAGTATCTTGATTTCATCAATATCAGGAGTCCCAGAAGTATTCGGCCAGAGAACATGGTAGGCCCGAATGGCTGCTTGCACCAAGTCCCTGCCCATAATCTTCATCGGACCAACGACAACCAAAAAATCTTCCATCGAGTATTCTGGGCTCGCATCAGCAGGAACACCTCGGCGCACACGAGCATTAATCACCGCTCTAGAGCTCACGGGCTTAGCTTTTGGAAAATGCTCTGCGCAAAACAAAAGTACGTCGGTCAACAGTAAGAAAGGAAAAAAGATAACTTGGCCGCGGTCAGAGGCTTACGGTGAATATAGCTCAGCATTATCTGAAGATCTTTAGCCCAGTCATCCTTGGTTTTCTCAAAGCGAGTGATTTCCTCGCTCATCGCCCATGTCTTGAGTTCGGCAGCCTCGAGGAGTTCTTTATTTTTCTGCAGTTGTAGAGCCAGCCGATTCTTCTCCTCGGAGAACTCCTGGTCAACTTTCTCTAACTCAGATTTTTGAGAAAGCTTGAGGGACTCCACCTCGGCGCGCAAGCGAGTTATCTCGTCATCTTTATCTTTCAGCTGCACCGAGTGAGTGGCGGCTTGTTCTAAAAAATGCAGCATCATATCAGGCATGGGTATGCATTCTTGATGTGACGCTGCAAAAGTTTGTAACTCGGCTATACCGAAGCCTAAAGGGTTAAGAGAAACCCGGTGCACATTTCAAATAGATATGTGTAAAAGAAAAAAGAGTAACTAACCTTCCAGGGCCTTGAATTTCTTTTCAAGACGGATATTAAGATTGTTGATATTACCTATTCACCAGCAAAATCAGCTAACACCTCACATCCAAGACAATAAAAAATTGAGGGATAATGTGAAAGCTTGTTAACTTACCAGCTTTCTTCACCACGGGAATGACCTTCTCGTACTTATCTTGCAATTTTTTATGAGCGAAGAACAGCCTTTGGAATTCGGCGGTCCGTCGGTCATGCGCAACCTAAACAACAAAACAAATAGCAATAAGATATTCGAACATAAGACAGATCCGAGTCAAGCAAAACTTAACTCGGATCTAGGTGGCTGGATATTCGAGCCTAAGTCAGATCCGAGTCAAGCAAAACTTAACTCGGATCTAGGTGGCTAGATATTTGAGCCTAAGTCAGATCCGAGTCAAGCAAAAATTCACTCGGATCTAGGTGGCTAGATATTCGAGCCTAAGTCAGATCCGAGTCAAGCAAAACTTAACTTGGATCTAGGTGGCTAGATATTCGAGCCTAAGACAGATCCAAATCAAGCAAAGCTTAACTTGGATCTAGGTGGCTGGATATTCGAAGCTCAGACAGATCCGAATCAAGCAAAGCTTAACTCGGATCTAGGTGGCTGGATATTCGAAGCTCAGACAGATCCAAATCAAGCAAAGCAAAATTCGGATCTAGGT
This sequence comes from Avena sativa, assembly GCA_916181665.1. Lineage (NCBI taxonomy): Eukaryota > Viridiplantae > Streptophyta > Magnoliopsida > Poales > Poaceae > Avena > Avena sativa. Next base: position 132,494,973 of record OV702298.1, read on the forward strand.
GGATAGATATTCGAACACTAACGCAAAACTGAACCAGGTAAAGCCTAATAAAACTTCCAAACGAATAACAAATTATTCGGTTGCAAGCTTCAGGGACTAGAGTATATATAATAGCATTCGAATGACTAATCAAATGTCCATAAAAACAATTACCTCATTCATCTTGTCGCTGTCAAGAACGATCTTGGCAGCCAGATGTAAGCGACTGCTGATGTCGGAGAGTTAAAATGGCTGGCTGCTTGGATTGGCCTCGAGCTGATCAGCAGCGTTCCAATTGTTGGCATACTCAACCAACGAGCCGAGGCTGTTCCCACTTTTCGTGCGAGTCAGGACTTTACCTCGGACGTGTTGGGTAGCCACCGCCGCCGCGGGACTCTTGTGAAGAGCGAGCTGTGTATCAGCAGCCGGGGTAACAATAGTCTTGGCAAAACAAACCCCCTTGCGCAGCGCATCAGAAATTGTAGGCTGAGAAGAGCTAGCAAGCCCTTTCTGAGATGAGGGAGGCTTGGTGACAACGACCTTTCTTGCCTTATAAGAGGCGTCGGCAGGAGCCGTTACCTCGGCACTGGGAATGGCATCTTTGGGGGCCGGAGGGATTACGGTTTCTGAGGGCGCCGAGATATTGGTATCCTCGACTGGAGTCGGAGTCGCAGTAAAGGTTGTGGGGGTCGAAGGGATCTCAGGGGAAACTTCGGGATTCACGGAGGAGGCAGCAGGCCCAGTAGAAATATCTACGGGCCGAGTTGTATCGGCATCGACAGGAGAGACCTCAGGCGCATCCTGGCGGGATGACGCCTGATTCGAAGCGGGAGGAGAGTCAACACGAGCAGGAGAAGGAACTCTAGTATCTTAAGGAGGCGGAGGAGAAGGCGGACGAGTCATGTGACTCGTCATGCTAGGACCACTAGGCTTAACAGAAAGAGGAGCCCTGCAAAGACAAAAAAGATCAAGTCAAAAGGCAGAAAGAGAGAAACAAGAAATACAAATAAAAAGCAACTCACCCAGTAACCCCGGGCATAGTTTTACGCTTTGGAGGGTGCTGGGCTGACTTCTTCATTTGTTTCTTGGGAGCAGCTTCCGAGGCACCTACTGGAGCGCTACGTTTCCCCGATGTAACAGGAGGTCGGGAGGCGAGAGGCTCGGTGTTGTGAACCTGACCGACCGGATTAGCTGAGAAAGTAGAAGCCGGAAATGCATAAGAATTGGCATTGCGGCAACTACCTCAAGAACTTGGACCTCGTCCGAATCACCTTCCTCCTCGTGGGCCGGGATCTTGCCACGGGCATGAGCCGGAGCAAGGTCCGACTTGGGAACGAACTCCTCCGAGTCCGGCTCCCCACTGTCCGAAGTGTTCTGATCCGCGGGCCACGGGAGGGGCAAAACCTCGGCATCCTCAGTCTTCTACTCCTCAAACCTCTGCAGGACAAGAAAGAGAAAAATTAACAAGAGAAAACACAGATGCGATTAAAAGCCAAAACACAACTGCAAGAACTTACTCTGGGAGGGGGATGCTCGTGGGTGAACGGCTTCAGTCCCCAGGCCCAGTCCTCCGGCATCTCTGTCTTAAAGATAGCCCGGACGCGCTTGAAGATAAGGTAATTGTCCAGCTCCACCGTTGAGACTCGGTTGGTGTCGTGGGAATTGTCACGGCAGATGCTGCAATCGGCAGCGAGTAGTAGAACGAGGGGCAAGGGCGGCCAGCCATCTACGGTGCGAGATGAGGGCGGAGACACAGGGTTTTACCCAGGTTCGGCCCCCTGGAGGGTAAAGACCTACTCCTGCTAGATTGTATTATGGAGGTGGTACAATGGGCGAGCTCGGCGGCTAGGCGGCGAGTCGCTTGGGTGTATGATGGAACGTATCTCTACACGCCCCACAGGGAGGTTTATATAGGCTCACCTCCCCTAGGGTTTACATATCTCAACCGAATCAGTTAAGGCTTCAATACTCGTTTATCCTAATCCGACTGGGCCTATCTACTCGCCTGGGCCTTCAGCTTCCAGTCGCTTGGATCCACGCCGGGCCTTGATCCAGTCGCCGTCCTACAGGCCCACTCGCCAGGTCTTGGGCCAGTCGAAAACGTCCTGCTGGGTATACCCCGGTAGGCGCATCCCCATCAGTAGTCCCCGAGGCCGTCGTTGATTGGGCGTAGATGGCTGCTGGCAGTCAGAGTATGCGGCCGCTGAGTAGACATCCAGTCGAATCGTCGACGGGCTCCTGTATAAAGGAGGAAACTAGTCATTCTAATCGCAACTTTGGCGAGTCGAGTCGGCGAAACACTGTCATAGTGACCGGGTCGGCGAGCCGAGTGGCTGAAGGTGGACCGTTAAACGTGGTCAAACTAGCCGTTGGGGTAATCCAACGGTAACTTTCGGCGTAATCACCGCGTAGTAACGGCTCCCTGATTTGGCGGGTAACAACCGCTATATAAGGGGAATGGCAGGCGATCAGAGAACCACCCTCTCACCATTTCCTCCGACTGCACGCACTTTCGCCTCCCTTCACATCGCGATCCAGCCGACCGGAAATCCTCCGACCCCCCACAAATCTTTCCGCCATGGCCCTCTCCACCGAACCTTGGGGCAGATCGAAGTGCACAAGGGCGCAACTGGCTTCATTTGAGGAGGCCGGTATCCTGCAAGCCGGCTGCTAGCGCATCCCCGCGGCCGGAGAGGTGACTCCGAACCCGCGAGAGAGGGAATTCATCTGCTTCACCAGCCATCTTGAACGGGGGCTAGGGTTCCCCACGTCCCTGTTCTTCCGGCGCTTCTACGCCTACTACGGGATCCAGCCATCGGATCTGGGTCCCCACAACATCGAGCAGCTCGTCATCTTCGTGGCGTTCTGCGAGTGCTATTTGGGCTGCCGGCCCTACTTCCCTCTGTGGCAAGATCTGTTTCATGGACGGATCAGCCGCGAGGAAGCGGGCAGCCCAATGCTCGCCGCGGGCGACCTAACCTTCCAGCTAAAGTCAAAGGCTTCATTCTTCGACCTGATGCTGCCCGCCAAGGCAGCGAGCGACTGGAAGAAATCGTGGTTCTACGTCGCCGAGGCGACCTCGGAGGGCGAGACGGCGATCCCGCGATACTCCGACAACCGGTCCGAGCCGCGCCGTCTTCAAATCGGCAAGCTCCCCAGCGACCAGCGGATGGTCGTCGACGAAATGCTCCAGACCATCCGCGGTCTAAAGAAGAAGGGCCTCCAGACAATAAACTTGTACAACTGCTGGCTCGGGCGGCGGCTCGTCCCGCTGGCTCGGCGCGAGCACTACATGTACCAGTACACCGGCCGGGACGACTCGACGAAGGCCTGCCTTGCCGAATGGAAGCTCGAGGACTACATCCCAGCACTGAAGAAGATCACCCAGGCGGTGTACCTGGACGCACAGGCTGGGGTCGCCCCCTACACCGCAAAGCGTCCAGCCCCAACGGTAATCACCTCGCTTCACTCGCAATCGCAGTTTTTGCAGTCGCGGTAATTCTGATTTCATCCTGTGTTCATCGCAGCTATTCCAAGTGGTGGAAGGATGGCTCCCACCTTCGGACGACGAGAACTCGAGCTCGTCCGTCCAGGACATGGGCGAGTGGCCTCCCGCCAAGGGCGATGCCGGGAGCGACGAGGGTGACAGCATCGACGAGTCCGAGGAGGAGGTCGCCCCATTGATCCGCAAGACCTGTGGGCAGCGTCAACGCGAACTTGAGGCAAGCAAAAGCCTCGAGCGCCATGACGACAACGACGAGCTTCCGGAAACCACCTCGCGCCGCCAGGCTACTCCATCAAAAAATAAGAAGAAGGAAAAGGAGGCAAAGGCGCCTCCGAAGAAGAAGAAGGCGAAGCCGACGAGGCCGGCCTCGCCGCCACACTCAGCGAGCAGTTCTGACATCCCCAGCCCGGCCAAGGACGAGGCGCCACCGACGACAGCCGCGCTGGACACGGCCACCATCGGGGTGCCCCTGGCGTCGATGCCTCCGCCATTCGCCCCAGTCTCTGGGCTGGGGGATGCTCCGGCTGCAGCGGCTTCGCCTCGCAGGGAAGCTCCTGCCGAAGACGTTCTAGAGGCTCCAGTTGCGGCCTCGACGACGAAGAAGCCGTCCGTGTTTTGGGCACGCGACGTCCTGGATATGGGGCTCAGCCGCCGACTGGGGCCTGAATTGGAGAAGCCAGCCGGCCTCCGTACAGGGCTACACTTCATTCCGGTCGCCAAGTAAGTATACTCGCCTCCCTTTGTCTTCCATAGCAGCTTGTTTTATCTTGCTTACATGATTGATGTATAGGACCGGAGTGAAAAGGATGGGCCACCCAACCGTGGCTAAGGTGCCATCCGTCGTCAGCGAGGAAGATCCTTCCCGCAAGAGGAAAGCGGACGAGGTCGTCGTCCCTACGGATGGCGGCAAGAAGGCCAAGGGCGATGACGTCGTCACGATTTCTGACGACACGGCGGTCGCGCCGGCTGGACCCGTAACGGAGGCGGCCGCGTCCACGAAGGAGGGCGCTCTCTCGCCTGGAACGGCCGAGCCGACCTCCTTTGGGGCGGGTGCCTCCATCGCCACATTCCCGCGCTTCATGGCAAAAGCGGCCGCGGCGAGTGGAACTTCTTCCTCGAGCCGTGCACCTGGGGTCGCCGATGCTGAAGTCGACCAGTGTCGTGGGCACACGCCAGCTCTCCTCGCGTCCGTGGACGCGATACAACTCCATAGCATGCTTGGCGCAGCCATCTAGGTATGTCCAGTCCCCGAGGATCAGGTCGGTGCTTTGCAGCGGTCTGATTCTTTTAGTGTCTTGTTTTTATTTTTCGCATCCAGTCCCCGAGTGCGCACTCGCTGAATTTCAGCGGGTGGGCACTTAGGAATTTTTATTACCAGTCCCCGAGTGCGCACTCGCTGAATTTCGGCGGGTGGGCACTTAGGAATTTTGATTGCCAGTCCCCGAGTGCGCACTCGCTGAATTTCAGCGGGTGGGCACTTAGGAATTTTGATTGCCAGTCCCCGAGTGCGCACTCGCTGAATTTCAGCGGGTGGCACTTAGGAATTTTGCTTTGATTAATTTTTTGGGTGATGTGCAGGGTCTGCAACTTGAATCGGCTGATCGATTGGCAGCGAAACACCGCGCGGAGAAGGAACTGGCCACCGTCCAGGAGGCAAACAAGGGGCTTCAGGCGGTTGCCGCGAAGGCAGAGGAAGCTCGCCAGGGACTTGTCCCCGCAGGTGAATTGGCGGCGGCGCAATCGGCTTTGAGTTCGGCCGAACAACGGATCGCCGATCTCGAGCACGAGCTGCGGGAGGCGAAAGAGGAAGCGAGCTCGGCTGATGGGCGGGCCAAGGATGCCATTGCAGCCGCCGAAGAGGATCGCAAAGTGTCGGACGCCCTTGTTGCTGGGCTTCAGGACGACCATACTTCGCTTCAATGCTTCATCACGGATCTCGCCCGCCCGTTGATTGGTAAGTGCATCTGCCTCTGCCAGTAGCGTGTGTATTTTGTGGTGTCCGTCGTATTTATTATTGTCTTCTACTCGCAGGTCGCATCATTGATAGCGCGGAAGAGGCGAACTCGTTCGACGCGCGGCAGTGTGTAGCCACGCTCGTCGACTCGGCGACGTGCATCCGAGCCTATCTCCAGGAGATATCGCCCATGAAAGTAATTCCCAGCGACCTCGTTGAGGTGTGGAAGTATTTGGAGAAGGCGCCCGCGATCGTTGAGTTCATGACGCGGTCGGCGTTTTGGCGCGGAGCAGCGACGACACTTAGTCTTGGACTTGCTCACTTCCCCGAGGACTTCGACCTCGACGATGTGACGAGTGGCTACCCTTCGTCGACTGGCGCGGTGGAGCTTTCCGAGGTCCTCAAGTTGACGGACCGCGCCGCGACGTACTCGGAGCGTGTCTGGGCAATGGGCGACCTCCTTCCATACCAGGAGACGGTCATCGTGCCCAACGACCCCGAGCCGCCGCACCGTGATTTCAAGGTGGAATAGCCCTTCCGCGCGGCGATGGCGGGTGAACTGACGATGTACCCGTCGAACCCGTACACGCCGTTCATCCGCAATCGCCGGGGTGTTGGCGAGTCGTCGTCGAAGCCTGCAGAATAGGATAGTTTGCCCTGGGGCGTTAGTAGCAGGTCTGCCATACGGGCATATTTTGTAATATGTGTCAATGCGACATGCTATTGAATGAGACATCGTGTCTGTTTTGGGGTTTATCATGTGTTTGTGATTGATGTTTGAACGAGTCCCCGAGCGCGTCCGCCCTTTTGTGGGGTTTACCTCGTGTGTTATATGTTTGTTGTTTTTGAATGTTTTGTTTATTGTGGTCAACTTGCCCAGACTCGAAGAGCCAGTCGCTAGGCGACTCCCTTGAACGCTCTGTACTTCACTGTTTTCCCTTGCGCGAGCGGGGTCGGGTGGCCGAGTCCCCGAGCGTGGTACTTGGTTGTTCTAGGCGCGATTCTAGGGTGGGTGAGGACTTGGCGCGTTGGTTTGGGCGCGTCACTCCTGCCTGTCCCGTTGGGTCAGTCGCGTGGCGAGTCCTGGGCATGCTCTCCTACTTGGCGTTTTCCCGAGCCGCTCGCGATGAACTGGCCGTCAGTCCCCGAGCGTGGTACTTGGCCGTTCGAGTCGCTATGTCGGGGATGCGGGGGACCATGGTCGCTGTAAGAAGCGAAGGCAGTTGTCTTGGCTCGTAGAACCAGTCGGGCTGGGCGACTCCAATGGGGCTCCGGGTGGGAGTTTTTCATGGACGATGCAAGACCTGAGGTGACTCAGTGCTCTTGCACCGCACTACTTAGCCGTGCCGATCGCTGTACCAAAGGTTGACTTCTGCGGTTAGCTTGACGCTGTTATTACGAGTGCGAGTGGCACAAGACACGAAGAGTATGCGCAATTTGCGGTAACCGTTTCTTTTTATTTCATAGCGACTGGAGAGTACATATGTGTGGTTCTAGGAATAGAACTTCCGTAGGAGGTTTACATTCCATGGTCGTTTGACGTCGAGTTCGCCGTCCCCGCGGACGTTGATGAGGTAGTAGGCGTCGTTGCCGAGTGCTCGTCTGATGGAGAATGGTCCTTCCCACGGAGGGGAGAGCTTGTGCATGCCCTTCTTGTCCTGAATGAGGCGCAACACCCGGTCGCCCTCTTGGAAGGTGCGAGTTTTCACCCGCCGGCTGTGGTAGCGGCGGAGTCCCTGCTGGTAGATGGTGGTGCGTGACTGAGCGAGGTCACGTGCCTCGTCGAGTTGATCGACTCCGTCTTGGCGGGCGAGCTCGTTTGCAGCCTCCATGTAGTGGACGACCCATGGCGAGTCGTGCTCGAGGTCGGTGGGCATGACTGCCTCGGCGCCGTAGACCATGAAGAAGGGGGTGAATCCTGTCGACCTGTTGATCGAGGTGCGGATCCCCCAGATGACGGAGGGCAGCTCCTCAACCCAGCACCCGGCGGTGCGCTCGAGTGGTACTTGGAGTCGCGGCTTCAGGCCGTGGAGGATGCTTTGGTTGGCCCGTTCCGCCTAGCCGTTGGATTCCGGGTGGGCGACCGATGCGAGGTCGAGCCGGATGTGGTGCTGTTCGCAGAATTCGGCCATGGCTCCTTTGGCGAAGTTGGTGCCGTTGTCCGTGATGATGCTGTTTGGGAACCCGTAGCGATATATGAGCTCGCGTAGGAATTTAGTGGCGGTCTTCCCGTCACATTTCCGAACTGGCTTGGCCTCCACCCACTTTGTGAATTTGTCGACCGCGACCAGGAGGTGGGTGTAGCCGGAGGGAGCCTTCTTGAAGGGGCCTACCATGTCCATGCCCCACACAGCGAATGGCCAGGTGATGGGGATTTTTTTGAGCGCTGAGCTCGGCACATGCGTCTGGTTGGCGTACTTCTGGCACCCGGCGCACCGCTGGACAATGTCGACAGCATCGGCATGTGCGGTGGGCCAGTAAAAGCCGTGCCGCATAGCCTTGGCGACCAGAGAGCGGGCGCCGGCGTGGTGGCCGCAGTCACCGGAGTGGATATCGTGGAGGATCTTGCGTCCTTCGGCGGGTTGGACGCAGCGTTGGAACACGCCGGTGACGCTGCGCTTGTGGAGCTCGCCGTCAATGATGGTGTAGGACTTGCATCGGCGGGCGATCATCCGCGCGTCCGTCTCGTCTACCGTCAAGGTGCCGGCCTCCAGGTAGGCGATGTAGGGCTTGGTCCAGTCGTCTGGCTCGGTGACGAGTGCGACCAGGGCTGCCTCCGGCTGCAACAGGACTCCGATGTCGATCTCCCTCGAGGGAGAGACTGATGGCTTGGTTATCGTGTCAAGGAAGACACCGGCAGGTGGTGCGAGTCGAGCCGACCCAATGCGAGAGAGGGCGTCGGCCTCTTCGTTCTTCCGCCTGTGGATCCACTCGACGGAGTAGCCTGTGAAGTGTCTGCCCAGCTTGTCCACTGCTTGGCGGTACGCCGCCATGGTGGGGGAGACGGCGTCGCAGGTGCCAGCGACTTGCCCCGCGACGAGGTCGGAGTCTCCGTAGCAGCGTAGGCGGTTGACGTTCATCTCCTTGGCAGCTCGCATGCCGTGGAGCAAGGCCTCGTACTCGGCCATGTTGTTGGTGCAGGGTGTGAAGTCGAGGCAGAGGACGTAGCGGAGCTTGTCGCCCTTTGGTGAAGTTAGCACGATCCCTGCGCCTGCGCCATCCGCGTTCTTGGAGCCGTCGAAGTGCAGGCTCCAGTAATGGAGGTATGGCAGCTTCTCTGGCTGCTGGGCCTCCTCCCAGTCGGCGATGAAGTCCGCTAGGGCCTGCGACTTGATCGCTTTTCTTGGCTCGTATTTGATGTTGTGGACGCCGATCTCGATGGCCCACTTGGCGACCCGCCCGGTCGCCTCGCGGTTGCGGATGATGTCTTGCAGCGGTGCTGAGGAAACAACCATGATCGGGTGCTCCTGGAAGTAGTGCGGCAGGCGCCGCTGAGCTCTGAAGACCGCGTATACCAGCTTTTGGTACTGCGGGTACCACTGGCACGACTCGGTGAGGACCTCGCTGATGTAGTACACCGGTTGTTGTACTGGGCGTTCCTTTCCTTCCTCCGGTCGTTCGACGACCATCACGGCGCTGACGACGCGCTCGGAAGCCGCGACGTGAACCAGCATGGGTTCTTTGTCGGCGGGGGCGGCGAGTAGCGATGCGGCGAGTAGCACCTTCTTGAGGTCGCGGAGCGCATCATCCGCCTCCTTGTCCCACTGGAAGGTGGGGTTCTTGCGCATCAGGCGGTATAGGGGCATCGCCTTTTCGCCCAGGCGGGGGATGAAGCGACTGAGAGCCGCTACTCGCCCAGCCAGTTTATGGGCGTCGCGCAGGCACTCAGGTTTGCCGAGCCGGGCGATCGTGTCGATCTTCGTGGGGTTCGCCTCGATCCCTCGCTTGGAGACGATGTACCCCAGTAGTTGTCCTGCTGGTACGCCAAAAGTGCATTTGCCTGGGTTAAGCTTTATCTTGTACTTTCGCAGGTTGGCGAATGTTTCCGCCAGGTCGGCGAGTAGGTCACCTTGGCGAGCGGACTTTATGACCACGTCGTTGATGTAGACATGGATGTTGCGGCCAATTTGGCTCGCGAGGCACTCTTGCATGCACCGCTGGTAGGTTGCCCCGGCGTTCTTGAGACCGAAGGTCATGGCGGTGTAGCAGAAAGCTCCGAATGGCGTGATGAACGCTGTCTTCTCCTCGTCCTCGACTGCCATTTTGATCTGATTGTACCCGGAGTAGGCGTCGAGGAAACATAGCGACTCCGAGCCTGCGGTGGAATCGATTATTTGGTCGATCCGTGGGAGGACGAACTGCTCCTTTGGGCAGGCGCTGTTCAAGTTTGTGTAGTCGATACACATCCTCCAGGTCCCGTTCTTCTTCTCGACCAGGACTGGGTTTGCCAGCCACTTGGAGTATTTGATTGGCCGGATGAAGCCTGCAGCGAGTAGACGCTGCACCTCCTCGGCGATTGCTCGGCGGCGCTCTTCATTGAAGGGCCGCAGCGACTGTTTGACAGGTCGCACTTTGGGTTCGGCGTTTAGCTTGTGCTCAGCGAGCTCCCTAGGGACACCAGGCATGTCAAAGGGCTTCCATGCGAAGATGTCCCTGTTCTCACGGAGGAACTCGATGAGCGCGCCTTCCTATGCTGGGCTCATGCCCGTCCCGATCGTCACCGTCTGACTGGAGTCGCCTGGGACCAGCTCGACGGTGCGGGTGTGCGTCGTCGCCTCGAAGGTTGAGGTGTTTGCGCCCTCCGAGTTGGGCCTCTTGAGTATGGTGGGGTCGTCGTTGTTGACCCCGCTCGCGTACTTGGCGAGCTCATCGGCGTGGTTGGTCTCCGCCGCGATGACGGCGTCAGCGAGCTCGGCTCCTTTGGCCTCGCACTCGGCGGCCATGTCGGGGTCGCCGTTGATGGTGATGACGCCGCACGGCCTGGGGAGCTTCATCGCGTTGTACGCATAGTGGGGCGCTGCCATGAACTTGGCGAACGCCTGGCGCCCCAGGATGCAGTGGTAGGGGCTGTCGAAGGGCATGAGCTCAAAGACGATCCGCTCGATGCGGAAGTTTGCTGGTGTGCCGAAGGTGACCGGCAGCGTGACCTTACCGATCGGGTACGCCTTCCGACCAGGGACAATGCCATGGAACGTGGTGTGGGTTGTCTCGATCATCGACTGCGGGAGCCGCAGCCGCCTAAAGGTGTCCAGGTATAGGATGTTGATGGAGCTGCCGCCGTCCATCAATGTCTTGGGGAGCCAGTAGTCGCCGACCTTAGGCTTGACCACCAGGGTGACTCGCCCTGGGTACTCGATGCGTGGCGAGTGGTCTTGGCGGCTCCAGGTGATGGGATGCTCCGACCAGTTGAGGAGCTGGGGAACGTCCACCTGGGCCACCGCATTGACAGCGGCGGCGCGGGCGATGACCTTCTTCTCGCGCTTCGTGTTCAAGCCTGTGAAGGTATGGAGCGAGCCGGCCACTTTGCCGAATTTTCCGCCGTTTGGCGGGTCGTTGTCGGGGTCCTCCCGTGCTCGCCGTGCTTTCTCGATCTCCCTGAGGGTGTGGCAGTCGGCGGTTGTGTGCGTTGCGGGCTTCCCTTCCCTGCTATGAAACGCACACGGTTGGTTAAGGAGGGCCGCGGGGTCGAACCTTGGCTTGGCCTTGTAGTTGCCGCCGTCGCGGCGTTGTCCTCCGTCGCGGCGGAAGCTCTTGGGCTCGCGTTGTGCGTGCCCGGCGTTGGCGACGAAGTCGACTCGCCCGTCACTTCGGCGCTTGCCGGTGAGGCAGGTGTTGCTGTAGCGTAGGTCGGATCGTCGTCCGCCGTCGTTGCCGCTCGTGCGGCGTTGACCTCCTGACTCGTCGTCAGTTTCCTGGTTTGGATCTTCCTCCGCGTACCGTTTGGCGGTCTCGAGGAGGTCCGGGATGTTGTCGAGTGTGCGAGAGTGTCGCTTGAGCTTGGCGACCAGAGGCTCGTAGCGGCATGAGGTCTTGAAGCAGTGGATTGCGGTGTCCGGGTGGATGCCGACCGCGTTGTACCAGAGTTCTTGCCACCGTTGGACCCAGTTGCGGGTCGACTCGCGGGGTCCCTGGACGCATCGTTCCAGGTCCTCGATGGTGGTGGCGCGGGTGTAGGAGCACTCGAAGTGCCTGACGAAGGTGTCGCGCATCTCCTCCCAGGGGTCGATACTGTCCTGGGGGAGGGTGTTCATCCACTGCCTGCACGTCCCCTCCATCATCAGGGGGAGGTAACGGGCGGCTAGCAGGTCGGTGTGGCCTGTGATCCCCATTGCCATGAGGTATGTATCGAGCCAAACGGTGGGTCGTACGAGGTGTCGTACTTTTCTATCTCCTTCGGCGCCTTGAAGTTTGGCGGGTACTTCTCGCCTCGGATCATTGGTCCGAAGCACTTGGGGCCGAGTCGACTGAGCGACCCCATGGGCTCGCCGTCACGGCGATTGGTCAGGGTGTGTCGCAGGTCATCGGGCTGGCGTGCGCGCCAGCTTTGGTTGTTGATGATGTGAGTGCGGGCGTCGATGGGTTGACCGTTGGCGGCGACGAAGTTGGTCGCTGGCCTGGGGTCGTTGGTGGATAGTGCCGCGTTCGCGGGACGGTGTTGGAGCTGCAGTGGCTCCGGTGGCGGGCAGTTGAGGGTGTTCGCCGCCATTGGGCGGCCGCTTGAGGCCGCTCTGCTTCCCGAAGAACGCGAGTATACCCGACCCTGCGAGTCGGCGCCCGCGTTTTGCTGCTCGACGGCCTTTGCGAGCAGGGCTCTGACGTACTGGATCTGTAGGGCGCCGTCGCCGGTGGCCGTGATGTTGTCGGCTGCTGCTCGGCCTGCCACGAGGTTGTCCATCGGGGTGGAGAACAGCGGGAGGCCGTTTGCGTCTCGCTCCCGTGAGGAGACCACTATCCGCGGCTGGTCCCTGGGAGGTGTGCGGTTGGGTGGAGGTGGGGCGCCCATTGCCGTCGACCCTGGCGGGGGTCGGGCGCTTCCTCCTGGTGGCGTGTTCTCGCAGATCGCGCGCTCGGCCACACGGGCCGGGTCGTTTTCGTCGTCGAAGTTCAGGGCGCGCCCCTGAACGGTGGGGTTCAGGCGCGACCTGATCCGCTGCTGGTGGTAGCGCGATAGCTCCTGCGCCGTCACCTGCTCCAGGCGAAATTTTTCGCGCTCGGCTTGCTCCTTGCGCACTGCCTCCGCCAGCTTCAGGCGGAGTTCCTTGTAGCATCCCAATTGTCTAACAATTGCAATGCTACTAGCCTAGTCTATATATGCTACTTCATACATATAATTGTTGCATCATAACTATATCATGCTCATGTCATCATGCCACCTTGCACTTGAGCATCATATAAAACCCTTTTTGTTTTGGGTCTTCTCTCATATGCATTGTAACTTGTATTTGCCTCTTGATATTGTATTTGGTTATTGATATATTGTTTAATGCCCAAGTTGAGTTGGGGGCATATCTTTTATTAACTCCACCACCTTTCTTGTCAGCACCCCATCATTCCACCATTCCACCATATATGAGCACTGCAACTTATTTGGTTTTACCTTTAGCTCATGTGGGTTGGAATGGATCCAATTCTATCTCCACATGCTCTCATATGTGCACCATATTGTTTCCACATTATTGGTTTATGAGAGCCACATGGCCACCTTTGCATGCCTTGTGAGTGGAACCTTTTCCTAGCTTCCATATGGGTTGTTTTGGGGTTATTATCATGTTGGGATATTTTTGGGCTTACTAAATACCTAGTGGCACATACACACTAGCAAGTCCCATTTCTATTCAAATATGGTCATCTCCATCTACTCCACATGGGGCATCCTTTTAATTCTTTTGCTTGGCTTTTATTCCAATTTTGGGGATGAATAATAATGATGCCATGTTAATATTATTATTCTCACAAGAATAAACATGGCATTAAATATTTTGCATGGGCCATGCAAGTACCACCACATTCTAGTCTTTTGGTTTTTATTTGATTTATTTTGAGTGGATCATCTCCCATCTCTCTCTCTTCCTCCTTTTGGCTTGATCTTGTTTGATCTTGCTTAAACCCTATTCACCACATCAACCTATCTCTAAACCCTCACCACCTTTCTTCTCATCCTCTCTTTTGACTAGATCTTGCTTTAGCTTGGCTTGATCTTGCTTGATCTTGTCAAAAGAAAACACATCACCCTACCTCATCTCTTTCTCTCATCTCACTCCTCTCTCTTAACCCCCCTCTCTAAACCACCCCCATCTAATCCTACCCGAGCCCCCCCTAAGCTAACCCTAGCTACCAACACCCTCTCTCTCGGCCTCTTTCCTCTCTCACCTAGCTGGCCCCACCTGGCCACCCTGGCCCACCTAGCTACCCCAACCCTAGTACCAAACCCTAACCCGAGGCTTCCCCCCAACCTAGCCCGAGCCTCCCCTCTCCTCTCTCCTTCTCTTCTCTCTGCCTGGCGTGCCCCACCCGAGCCTACCTCTTTGGACGCTCTCTGGCCCCACCTGGAAGCCCCTGCCCGTGCCTGCCCTAGCCTCCCAGCTCGAGCACGTGAAGGGAGGAGGGAAAAGGTGGCCGAAGCCACCTCTATCCCTAACCACTCCCCCACGGCACCTCCCTCTCCCTCTCTGCTTTATCTCCTACCTCACGTCTTCCTGCCTCTCCTAGATCTACCCCAGACCGCCCCCTTCCTCTCCGTCTACCCCTACCACCGGCTACACCATCGCCGGCCACCGTCGGCCTCCACCTTTCCTCCTCTTACCAGCCGGTGGCATGGCGATCACAGGCGTTGGGGAAGGCCGAGCCGAGCACCAGCGTCGCCCTGTACACGAAGCCGAGGAGGAGGAGCCCCAGGCCGCTGCACACCGTCATCGCCCGAGCGAAACCCTAGCTCGCTGTCCTCCAGCTCCACCGCTGATCTGCTGCACGTCTGCCCGATCCACCACCACCGAGAGCCCCGCGGTGAGCTTCTGACACCCTTTGACATCCTCTCCCTCGCCAACCCCCTCTGGTCTCACCGTTCGTTTCGGCGAGCACGCTGCATGCGCCGGCGGCGTTGTCGTCTGCTCGCCGCTGCGCCTCGCAGACGGCTTAACCAGCCGCCATCCGCCCTTCTAACACTAACCCAGGCCTACCGTAGTGGCTCCGCCCTCTGCACGCAAGCCCATGTCGCGGGCTCGAGTTTCCCCCCCGCGCCGCGCCCTGCCGCTGCCGCGCATCGATCTCTCGACAGGAAATTCAGAGAAGATCCACAGTGGCCGTGGCCTTTTGCGCATACCCCCCTGCCTTTTTGCGAGCTCAACCCGCGGTCCAGCCTGGTCCCACCTGTCTGCCTTTGTGTAGTTTTGCAGAAAAGCACCCGTGCTTCCAGGACCTTAACCCGCGCTCCCCATCCCCGCCGCGTGGCAAGCACCCTTGCCCCCGCTGACGCGTGGGCCCGCTCTAGCGCCGGGTCCGCCTGTTAGTTGTTGCGGCTAGCCTTCCACGCGGTGAGAAAAGCTTTTGCGCGCCCAGTCAGCCTGGCCCCACCTGTAATTGTCTGTGGCTAAGTCTGAGCGAGTAAGAAAAGGATTTTCTGTTATCTGCTTTAATTTAAACCTTTTTCAAATGAATTCAAAATCAAATTTAAATCTGTTTTCAAATAACTTTTAATTTAAAAACCCAAATAATACAAATGATATATGTTTTGAAATCAGAAAAATGTGAGGACTTCAAATATGCCCTTCAAAATACTTTTTGAACATTTAAAATTGCAAGTTGATTAAAATTACAATAAAATGCCCTTTTTCCTTAACTAATTAATAACTTTTGTTGTATAACTCCAAATTTAACAAATGATATGTCTAAAATGATTAGCTCGACGAGACCTTTCTGTTTATGCATTCCATGTTCTGTTTTGCAGCATGCATCATATAAATATAAAGCTTACAGCAACTTATATGAGGTTAAAATGTGACCAAAACTCAATAAAAGGTTTTATTCTTGTATTCCACACCTCACACACGCCATGCTACTTTATTGCCATGCAAATTGTGCATCATTCATCATGGCATGGTTGTTTGCTTGTCGCATTTTATTCATATGCTTGTGCACTTTATTTATGTTGGCCCTTGTTTGTTTGGTTCTTCTTCGAATAGACGCTGAGCAGGGGATATACCAAGAAACCCAGGAGCACTACCCAGATCCTTCTCTCGCTTCAACTGAGCTGCCAGGCAAGCACTACCACATGCTTGCACACATATAGTACCTATTGCCTCTATCTTATTCTTGCACCATGGAGTCGCGATTGCATTAAACTGAATCCCAAGTATTGCATAGCCTTTACTTTTAAACCCCACCGAAGCTTGTTCCTCCATCCCATGAGCCATTACTACAGGAGTTGTTTGAGCCATGCGAGTCGTACAACAGCATGTGTAGGGTATGTGAGTGTCTGATGGATAACGAGGTACCTAAACAACTTAACCTGAGTAGTAATGGGATAACTAATGAAAGTGGCATCGGTGAGCCATATTTGCTATTTGGTTTTTCAGGCTCACTTGTGTCCCGTAGGACCCCGAGTACTTGATTCCTGTTCCTTGAATATTCGCGCTATCCACATCCGGGAGGCTTATGAACCCCCCTGAGCCAGAGCTTGATTCATTCTTATTTCTTGGGGCCACGAACTAGTTTGAGGTTTTATTTACTATCCTGTACTTATGCCATGCTTTACTGCTTTATTTAAAATTATGCGAGGTAATGCACCTGTACTGTTTAGGGCCGTGACACGTTTTCGCTGTATCGACAAGCCCAGTCACACTTTCGGGTTCCCAGTCGTTTACAGCCGTCCACACAAACCTTGAGTCTGTCTCGTAGCCGGCCAGCTTCGTTGCGGGTAGCTTAATGGGGTGGCCCCCTGAAATACTTCTGAATCCTGGGATTGCTTTGTCGTGACTGCCTCGTTGGGTTTTGATTTGGTTTTTCCGAGGTTGATCGAGTGTGTGTTGCTATTTGTGCACCCCTGCAGGGTAAAACTTTCTGAAAGCCGTGTCCGCGGTTATGGACGACTTGGAGCACAGTTTCTCGATCATAGACAAGCATAACTAAAGTACCGCTTTTAACTTGACTAAGTATCTGACTAGTAACTAGTGCAACACTCATGGAATGGGTAATAAAACTGCCAACGGATGGGGGGGGGGTTGTTCGTCCGCTTCCTCGTCGGTAAGCGAGGAGGAGGATGGATCTGTTGATATTACCTTTATAACTGTTGTTATTAATTCACGGACATCCGTCTATCTCTGGTTAGGCGGATGGTTAGCGAGTATCTATAGAATTGCTAGGGTTTATCTTTTGCTGCAATTGCGTCACCCCAGGTCGTGTCCCCTTTAGAGGCATAAAGACTTGCTGAGTACCCCTAGGGTCTCACACGATAAATTGTTTGATTCAGATGCACAGGTAAGCTCGCAAGATGGATACTGGGTGGAGGAGACGGACGATGTGGGCAACGATCATTCGGTGTAGAGATTCCGGGAACGGGGATCCGTGAGATCTGTGGGCGGGATGTGTTTATTTATGGGGCATCTTATGCCGATTTGCTTCTTATCCGTACTCGGATCTTGTTTTCTGCTTCCGCTTGATACTCTGATGTTTGATGTATGAGGAGATATCCTAAACTATTATATCTATCTAGGATATTTGGATCTTGCCGTATGGTGTTGCTATATTTCCTTTCTTTTTAGATGGAATGACTCTGAGAACCATTGTATGGTGGCTTGCATACATACTCATTTGTGTATGTAGTTGATCCCTTCGCCTGCCGATTACGCCGCCCGTTCTTGTCCCGATGTTTGGAAATGGTTAGGACGACCGAAAGGTCTACCTGTGAGTGGCATTTGGGCCCCACCGTACTATTTTAACCATTTCCGCTCATCCAGGCTTGTAACTAGGAGCGTAATTCACCGAGGTAGTTACAATTGGTATCAGAGCCATCCCGCCCTTCAGGGTCTCAGCCAAATGGTCGTTGTCAGTCTAGCAAATATTTTTGGTAGCTATGTATACTAGGGAAAAACAAAACGTGAGAGTAGGACTGCTTCCATTTTTCTTCTTACCCAACCACCCACTTTTCTGGTAAGGAAGTGTAACGTTTTCAATCCTCTTCTTAAAATTCAAACTAGGATTCACGTGTTCTGGGTTTCCGTAATACCATAGAAAGTGTGTGTGTGTGTGTGTGTGTAATTCCTTGTCTATCTGTTGCATCCAATTTGTTATCACAATCTACCTTTGGTTATCAACTGTTGGTATATTCCATACCGACAGGCTTTTGAAAACCGGCGCGATCTATCTGACCCCTTGTTAACCGGTGCCATCTTCTTAAGGGTGTCCTTCCTTCTAGCAACTCCACATTCTGTGAAATCATCAGTTGCTAATCGCTACCTGATAAGTGATTTTGCGCATCTATTGGTATTTTAATGCCGAAAAATGCGGAAAATTTTTCTTTGATACATCTGTGTTTCCACACTCCTTTCCAGTCGTGTGTGAAACATTATCTATCTCCCTTTTATCAGCATGTCCATGCTAACTCATTCTTTTGTCACCGGCGCTTAATCCTAGAGTTTCATTTCATCTCCTTTTTTTTCTTTCTCTTGGGCTAATTACATAACATGTGTCGATCCGATGCTGGTGATTGTAATTTGGTTCTCAGCATAGCTATATGACACTTATCATGAGTGGAATATGGAAAATGCTATCAACTCTATCCTCCAAATGGTGACGGTTATCTCCTGTGATTTTGAGTACACCGTGATCATATCTATGCATATTCAAGCATCTTTGGCAACCCGGAGTTTCTCAAGGCACTACGGCGGTCTATCATCTGTTCATCAAGCTGCACATCTTTTTGAACCCCATATCTGCAAAATTCTCTTTGAGACGAGGGAATTGCATCTTTTCGTCTCTGGTAGCTTTGCTTATGGTATGATCTATCATCTTTTCGTTATCCAAGATCTCTTTATCTTGTAACCGGTGATCCTATCGACAATGTGAACCAGGTGACATCTCTTTCTCTTCCGAAGGACCAGATAATCTATTCTTCCAGTGCATCTTCTTCAACACGAACCGTGCTCTTAATATTGATCTTTCTAAGAGCGTTGAGCTCAGGAAGTGTTCGAGCATTTGTTCGTTTCTCTCGCGTTTTGAACTTGGTATTCTGGGAATATCTTGTTAATCCATGGTGGTATATGTTGATAATATGCTTGCCTATTCGATATCAATGGAAGAACATGGAAGATCATCTATGTCTCTTTCTCTCAAGCTTCGAGAACACTACCTGTGTGCATAGTTCTCAAAGCGTGAATTCTGACTTTTTGAAGTCATCTATCTCGGCCACGTCCTTCTGCTAAATAGATCGCTTCAGTTCTGGAATCAGCAAGTTCATTGTTAATTCCATCTTCCATCATCAATTAAACCCGGAGTTTTCCTTGTTGGCAACTTATCATCGTCGTTCCGCTAAAGATTTTCCTCAAAACTGCTAAACCTCTCTCAATCTTTTCAAGAACAACATGGAGTTCTTTCACCTTAGTCTCGTCAAGTGATCTCTTGAAACCCTCTCGCTCTATCGTCTATGCTCAATCCACCGGAGACCATGAAGTCCTTCCAGATCTTGTATTCTTTCTGTTCAAGTTGGTGCTATCTTTTCTGTAGCTGTTGAATCTTGCAATTCTTATCCGTAATCTTCCTGCATATCTTTCCGGTGGCTTGGTACTTCCGACATGATGACAACATCATCACCCTTATCTATCTTGAATCCAGCGAATCGTTTGCATCTATCCTTGTTTTCTAACGAAGTTCCATGAGTTATTGTCAATATCTTCAGTCTATTTCGGTAGTTGGGTTGCATGGTTTTCTTATTCATGTGCGGAGTAATGCTTTGAGTGCGGGATGGAGTAGCTACCATACCACTACTCTTATCATTCGCTCTTGTACATTGAATTGGTGAATTAATGTGATTTCACTCATTCCACGGAAGTTAGAAGTGGCCTTTATCCCTCGATACTTTTACTTCCGTCTTTGTTTTTCCGGAGTGCTCTCTCGAAGAAAGTAATCAATAATCTCTTGTTGGTGGTCTGTCTATTCTAGATGGAGCAAAATCTTCAATTATCTGGTGGAAACAAACGCAAACTCCTCTCGGTCCTCGTCTTTCTACCGATGCTCTACATCCCCAAACAAGATGAAAGGAAACTATCTCTCTCTTTGTTTCATCAATTCTTTTTCTGTGGTAAAGCCAATTATGGTTGATGCCATCAGCCGCAAATCTATTGCGTTGGCCTCAAGGCTAAAGAAAGCAATAAGTATCTCTACAATAAACTCTAGATCCTCCATATTCTTGGCTTCTCGGGATTCCACCATGATCTGGCTTCACATCCGTCTCTGGAAGTTATATCCGCGCACCTCAATTGCGTGATCCTTTGGGTCTTACCGGCGCAACAAGAATCTTATCCGACTACGTCTAACTAAATCTTTCTGTTGATATCTAGGGACTCTATTGTTTGAAGGCAATATTGTTTCCGTGCTTCATTTCTCAAATCCGAGAGAAGATACGATGCTATTGTCATAGTGGATCAAAACTTCTCCAACCTAGCTCTTTTCTTCCGGCGAGACAAAGTTTTCATCCTCTCTAGTATCGGTAAATCTTTAATCTTAATGGTGTGTCTTTCTTTATCCATGATACATCATCTTTTCCTTTTCTTTCACAAGTGATCCTATTCTTTTATCATGTTTCTTGAGAAAACCGGAGCTATGTCCATCCTATCCTTCTTGTCTCACGACAATCCTTCAACTCTTCTAACCGTTGTTTCTCAAGCAAAATGCAAGACTCGCAACAAGTCTAGCAAGTTTTGCAAGGTGTAGTGGTCGCATCATTCCATGGTTCATCAACTTGGGAACGTGAGGGTCACCTTCGTTCGAACACCCACCTCTCCTTGTGTTGTTTTCTTTTCCTAGGAATCTCGGGGCGAGATTCTTGTTTAGTGGGGGAGAGTTGTAGCATCCCAATTGTCTAACAATTGCAATGCTACTAGCCTAGTCTATATATGCTACTTCATACATATAATTGTTGCATCATAACTATATCATGCTCATGTCATCATGCCACCTTGCACTTGAGCATCATATAAAACCCTTTTTGTTTTGGGTCTTCTCTCATATGCATTGTAACTTGTATTTGCCTCTTGATATTGTATTTGGTTATTGATATATTGTTTAATGCCCAAGTTGAGTTGGGGGCATATCTTTTATTAACTCCACCACCTTTCTTGTCAGCACCCCATCATTCCACCATTCCACCATATATGAGCACTGCAACTTATTTGGTTTTACCTTTAGCTCATGTGGGTTGGAATGGATCCAATTCTATCTCCACATGCTCTCATATGTGCACCATATTGTTTCCACATTATTGGTTTATGAGAGCCACATGGCCACCTTTGCATGCCTTGTGAGTGGAACCTTTTCCTAGCTTCCATATGGGTTGTTTTGGGGTTATTATCATGTTGGGATATTTTTGGGCTTACTAAATACCTAGTGGCACATACACACTAGCAAGTCCCATTTCTATTCAAATATGGTCATCTCCATCTACTCCACATGGAGCATCCTTTTAATTCTTTTGCTTGGCTTTTATTCCAATTTTGGGGATGAATAATAATGATGCCATGTTAATATTATTATTCTCACAAGAATAAACATGGCATTAAATATTTTGCATGGGCCATGCAAGTACCACCACATTCTAGTCTTTTGGTTTTTATTTGATTTATTTTGAGTGGATCATCTCCCATCTCTCTCTCTTCCTCCTTTTGGCTTGATCTTGTTTGATCTTGCTTAAACCCTATTCACCACATCAACCTATCTATAAACCCTCACCACCTTTCTTCTCATCCTCTCTTTTGACTAGATCTTGCTTTAGCTTGGCTTGATCTTGCTTGATCTTGTCAAAAGAAAACACATCACCCTACCTCATCTCTTTCTCTCATCTCACTCCTCTCTCTTAACCCCCCTCTCTAAACCACCCCCATCTAATCCTACCCGAGCCCCCCTAAGCTAACCCTAGCTACCAACACCCTCTCTCTCGGCCTCTTTCCTCTCTCACCTAGCTGGCCCCACCTGGCCACCCTGGCCCACCTAGCTACCCCAACCCTAGTACCAAACCCTAACCCGAGGCTTCCCCCCAACCTAGCCCGAGCCTCCCCTCTCCTCTCTCCTTCTCTTCTCTCTGCCTGGTGTGCCCCACCCGAGCCTACCTCTTTGGACGCTCTCTGGCCCCACCTGGAAGCCCCTGCCCGTGCCTGCCCTGGCCTCCCAGCTCGAGCACGTGAAGGGAGGAGGGAAAAGGTGGCCGAAGCCACCTCTATCCCTAACCACTCCCCCACGGCACCTCCCTCTCCCTCTCTGCTTTATCTCCTACCTCACGTCTTCCTGCCTCTCCCAGATCTACCACAGACCGCCCCTTCCTCTCCGTCTACCCCTACCACCGGCTACACCATCGCCGGCCACCGTCGGCCTCCACCTTTCCTCCTCTTACCAGCCGGTGGCGTGGCGATCACAGGCGTTGGGGAAGGCCGAGCCGAACACCAGCGTCGCCCTGTACACGGAGCCGAGGAGGAGGAGCCCCAGGCCGCTGCACACCGTCATCGCCCGAGCGAAACCCTAGCTCGCTGTCCTCCAGCTCCACCGCCGATCCGCTGCACGTCTGCCCGATCCACCACCACCGAGAGCCCCGCGGTGAGCTTCTGACACCCTCTGACATCCTCTCCCTCGCCAACCCCCTCTGGTCTCACCGTTCGTTTCGGCGAGCACGCTGCGTGCGCCGGCGGCGCTGTCGTCTGCTCGCCGCTGCGCCTCACAGACGGCTTAACCAGCCGCCATCCGCCCTTCTAACACTAACCCAGGCCTACCGTAGTGGCTCTGCCCTCTGCGCGCAAGCCCAGGTCGCGGGCTCGAGTTTCCCCCCCGCGTCGCGCCCTGCCGCTGCCGCGCATCGATCTCTCGACAGGAAATTCAGAGAAGATCCACAGTGGCCGTGGCCTTTTGCGCATACCCCCCTGCCTTTTTGCGAGCTCAACCCGCGGTCCAGCCTGGTCCCACCTGTCTGCCTTTGTGTAGTTTTGCAGAAAAGCACCCGCGCTCCCCATCCCCGCCGCGTGGCAAGCACCCTTGCCCCCGCTGACGCGTGGGCCCGCTCTAGCGCCGGGTCCGCCTGTCAGTTGTTGCGGCTAGCCTTCCACGCGGTGAGAAAAGCTTTTGCGCGCCGTGGGCGCCCAGTCAGCCTGGCCCCACCTGTAATTGTCTGTGGCTAAGTCTGAGCGAGTAAAAAAAGGATTTTCTGTTATCTGTTTTAATTTAAACCTTTTTCAAATGAATTCAAAATCAAATTTAAATCTGTTTTCAAATAACTTTTAATTTAAAAACCCAAATAATACAAATGATATATGTTTTGAAATCAGAAAAATGTGAGGACTTCAAATATGCCCTTCAAAATACTTTTTGAACATTTAAAATTGCAAGTTGATTAAAATTACAATAAAATGCCCTTTTTCCTTAACTAATTAATAACTTTTGTTGTATAACTCCAAATTTAACAAATGATATGTCTAAAATGATTAGCTCGACGAGACCTTTCTGTTTATGCATTCCATGTTCTGTTTTGCAGCATGCATCATATAAATATAAAGCTTACAGCAACTTATATGAGGTTAAAATGTGACCAAAACTCAATAAAAGGTTTTATTCTTGTATTCCACACCTCACCCACACCATGCTACTTTATTGCCATGCAAATTGTGCATCATTCATCATGGCATGGTTGTTTGCTTGTCGCATTTTATTCATATGCTTGTGCACTTTATTTATGTTGGCCCTTGTTTGTTTGGTTCTTCTTCGAATAGACGCTGAGCAGGGGATATACCAAGAAACCCAGGAGCACTACCCAGATCCTTCTCTCGCTTCAACTGAGCTGCCAGGCAAGCACTACCACATGCTTGCACACATATAGTACCTATTGCCTCTATCTTATTCTTGCACCATGGAGTCGCGATTGCATTAAACTGAATCCAAGTATTGCATAGCCTTTACTTTTAAACCCCACCGAAGCTTGTTCCTCCATCCCATGAGCCATTACTACAGGAGTTGTTTGAGCCATGCGAGTCGTACAACAACATGTGTAGGGTATGTGAGTGTCTGATGGATAACAAGGTACCTAAACAACTTAACCTGAGTAGTAATGGGATAACTAATGAAAGTGGCATCGGTGAGCCATATTTGCTATTTGGTTTTCAGGCTCACTTGTGTCCCGTAGGACCCCGAGTACTTGATTCCTGTTCCTTGAATATTCGCGCTATCCACATCCGGGAGGCTTATGAACCCCCCTGAGCCAGAGCTTGATTCATTCTTATTTCTTGGGGCCACGAACTAGTTTGAGGTTTTATTTACTATCCTGTACTTATGCCATGCTTTACTGCTTTATTTAAAATTGTGCGAGGTAATGCACCTGTACTGTTTAGGGCCGTGACACGTTTTTGCTGTATCGACAAGCCCAGTCACACTTTCGGGTTCCCAGTCGTTTACAGCCGTCCACACAAACCTTGAGTCCGTCTCGTAGCCGGCCAGCTTCGTTGCGGGTAGCTTAATGGGGTGGCCCCCTGAAATACTTCTGAATCCTGGGATCGCTTTGTCGTGACTGCCTCGTTGGGTTTTGATTTGGTTTTTCCGAGGTTGATCGAGTGTGTGTTGCTATTTGTGCACCCCTGCAGGGTAAAACTTTCTGAAAGCCGTGTCCGCGGTTATGGACGACTTGGAGCACAGTTTCTCGATCATAGACAAGCATAACTAAAGTACCGCTTTTAACTTGACTAAGTATCTGACTAGTAACTAGTGCAACACTCATGGAATGGATAATAAAACTGCAAACAGATGGGGGGGGGGTTGTTCGTCCGCTTCCTCGTCGGTAAGCGAGGAGGAGGATGGATCTGTTGATATTACCTTTATAACTATTGTTATTAATTCACGGACATCCGTCTATCTCTGGTTAGGCGGATGGTTAGCGAGTATCTATAGAATTGCTAGGGTTTATCTTTTGCTGCAATTGCGTCACCCCAGGTTGTGTCCCCTTTATAGGCATAAAGACTTGCTGAGTACCCCTAGGGTCTCACACGATAAATTGTTTGATTCAGATGCACAGGTAAGCTCGCAAGATGGATACTGGGTGGAGGAGACGGACGATGTGGGCAACGATCATTCGGTGTAGAGATTCCGGGAACGGGGATCCGTGAGATCTGTGGGCGGGATGTGTTTATTTATGGGGCATCTTATGCCGATTTGCTTCTTATCCGTACTCGGATCTTGTTTTCCGCTTCCGCTTGATACTCTGATGTTTGATGTATGAGGAGATATCCTAAACTATTATATCTATCTAGGATATTTGGATCTTGCCGTATGGCGTTGCTATATTTCCTTTCTTTTTAGATGGAATGACTCTGAGAACCATTGTATGGTGGCTTGCATACATACTCATTTGTGTATGTAGTTGATCCCTTCGCCTGCCGATTACGCCGCCCGTTCTTGTCCCGATGTTTGGAAATGGTTAGGACGGCCGAAAGGTCTACCTGTGAGTGGCATTTGGGCCCCACCATACTATTTTAACCATTTCCGCTCATCCAGGCTTGTAACTAGGAGCGTAATTCACTGAGGTAGTTACATTCCTCGACCTCCGTTGCCGTGGCATTAGGAGGGATTGGGGTGGAGAAGGGGTCCTCCGGTGGATCGGTGCCGGTCGCCATGTAGGTCGCGGCGTGGCGACCGGTACTGTCGCGGAGGTCGGCGGAGTTTTCCGACCCAGAGTCGGCGAGGATGGAGGGGTCCTCGAAGTCTCCCACGTTGGAGACCTGGGTGATGGAGTCCGCGGGTGAAGCCGCGGTGATGGATCCGGCGAGTGACGCCGGGGTCGCCGAGTCGGCGTCGTCGTTGAGGGCCGCGTCTTCTGCGGCCGCTGAGTTTTTGGCCACGTCGCTGTGGGCCGAGTCGTACTCGGAGGCGAGGCGATGGATCGTGCAGATCTGGATCTCGGAGATCCGATCGCGTGGCGGCGACTCGCGGATGCGAGCCGAGTCCTCCGAGACGATGACGTCGGTGAGGCCGACGAAGAGGCTGATCGTGCCGACCGGCAGGATCACGCTGTGCGTGACGGGTCGCGCCGCCGGGACGTAGCTGCTCGGCAAGATTTGGAGCATCTCGCCGATCGCTATCATGCGGCCGGTGGCGACCGTCTCGTTGATGGGCAGATTGGATCTCGCCGCAGAACACCGGCCAGACCGGCCAGTCCCCACAGTGGGCGCCACTGTCATGGGAATTGTCACGGCAGATGCTGCAATCGGCAGCGAGTAGTAGAACGAGGGGCAAGGGCGGCCAGCCATCTGCGGTGCGAGATGAGGGCGGAGACACAGGGTTTTTCCCAGGTTCGGCCCCCCGGAGGGTAAAGACCTACTCCTGCTAGATTGTATTATGGAGGTGGTACAATGGGCGAGCTCGGCGGCTAGGCGGCGAGTCGCTTGGGTGTATGATGGAACGTATCTCTACACGCCCCGCAGGAAGGTTTATATAGGCTCACCTCCCCTAGGGTTTACATATCTCAACCGAATCAGTTAAGGCTTCAATACTCGTTTATCCTAATCCGACTGGGCCTATCTACTCGCCTGGGCCTTCAGCTTCCAGTCGCTTGTATCCACGCCGGGCCTTGATCCAGTCGCCGTCCTGTAGGCCCACTCGCCAGGTCTTGGGCCAGTCGGAAACGTCCTGCTGGGTATACCCCGGTAGGCGCATCCCCATCAATTGGGATCAAGAGGACCGCTCATATAGCAGAGCTTATGCGCGCGTTTCTGGAATGGGCAGATCCGACTGCTGATGAAGGTGGTCATCAGATCCTCGCCGCGTAGCCCGGAGTAGATCAGTTCCTTCAGCCGAATCTCAAAGGCCTCGGCCAGAGCATGACTCTTTGTCGGATTATAAGTCCAGTTCTTCTTGGAAGGGGGGCCAATGGAAAAAGCAGGGAGCCGAATCCTGTCCTCCTTCCCAGAATTCTTGACATAAAAGAACGATTTATGCCATTTCTTGCATGACTCTAGACCGACGACACATGGAAACTCGGATTTCCTCCGAGGTGTGATCGATGCAGCTCCACATTGGGTGAGCAACTTCTCGGAGGGTTGAAGAGATTTGTCTGGGACGACATTGGATCGGATCTGAAAGAACTTCGACCAAACGTGCATAGACGGCCATAGGCCAAAGTATCCTTCCGAGGCAGAGATAAAGGCGGAAAGAGAAGCAATGGCATTAGCCGGAAGATGATGTGGCTGCAGGCTGAAGTAATCGAGGAACTCCCTAGCGAAATTGCTAAGGGGGAGACCAAACCCGCGAGCGAAGTGTGACATGAATACGACGTACTCGCCCTCGTTGAGAACGGGGGAAGATTCACTATCGGGTAAGCGACAGGCTACCTCGGCAGGAATCCGGCGAGTTCGTATTAGCCACTCAACCTCTCGGCGGGTAACGGAAGAGCCCTGCCAGGAGCCCCGCTAGGGCCCAGACGCTGCGTCGTCATCCTCAATAAGCGCGCCACTAACAGAGCTCGACATAGGATCGCCGGAAGAATCTACGGAAGATGAACTAGCGGCGGAGCGAAGCCTAGAACTGCAAGGCCCCGTCGCGATCCTACGCGAAAACGGCGGCGGAGCGGAGAAAGAACTGCCGCGGGAAATCTAAAAGAGAAGCGGATGCGTCTAGAGGTCGAACTACGCGATGAGACCGGATAAACTCACCGGCTACAGCACCGGAGCAAGAATACGGAGATGAGGTCGACGGAGCAGAGCGATTGGAGCCTCGCCATCGAAGATTCCGATGGGCGCACGGCGGCGGGAGCACGAATAGGCGCGGAAGCGAGAGGAGGAAGAAGGGCAACGGGAAGCAAAGGAGGGAAGTAAATCTCCCAGCCCCGTGCCCCTATTTATAACCGCGCGGCCTGAGTAGTAGTGGGATCGTGCGTGCGGCGGTTAATTTTGTAGATCGTGTATGCGGCACAACCGCACGCCGCTGAGTGGAACCGCACCGACGACCACACGATGATAGAAAGGGTCAAGATCCCTAACGGAAACGGTGCGCGAGGCACCGCAGTGCCGACGCGACAGGCGTAGTAATTACTGTAGCCTGTCAGTGAGCACTATAGAGGAACAAAAAACTAGGGAAACAATGATGAGTATAACACGTAGGACGAGGCGTACGCGAGAAGATGCGCAGATACCTCGGACGAGGGAAAAGTAACTCGGAACTAGGAGAAGCGAATATTGGGAAATTGATATGGCCCGGCTGAGGTATAGGCAGGACCATACCAGCTTCGGGGACTAATGTTGGGGAGGTGACCCCGGATAGGGTCAGGACGGGGGAAGACAAAAGGAAGATCCCCGTCCAATTCTGAGTTAATGGCTAAATCGGCCGAATCCTGTAAAGGTCGGCCGAGGTAAGCACGAGCAGGACATTTAAGAGAGGGGCAATACTTGACCCGACCGATGTACTGTGTATGTCGGCCGGGTCAGCCTGAATAATATAATTGCAGGTAACGGCCAAGACGAGTTAAGCAAGATAGGGCCGGATAACGTGAAGCTTGCAGGAGAAGGAGGAGCCTATAGTCAAACTCTATTCACGGGCTAGGAAGAATCTGAGCAGAGCCAAGCATAAAGGACAAGGCGCAGAGCGACAGAAGGGCAGAGGGAGGTCACGGAGGTGACAGTCCTGGAGCCCGAGGCGTGCAGGTGGGGTTCTCTGGAACCTTGCCGTCATTAGAAGGGCGACACGGAAAGGAGGCCGCCGAATTACTATATTGGGACAAGCATATTCCTCGAATATGCTTGCGACGTCAGCCCTAGAGGAGCCAAGGCTCCCCTTTATAAGGAGAGGCTTGGACTTTGAGAAGGGGATCGACTCATTTGGTACCGTTAGGCTGGTAAAGTTCTTCTTCTCCACTTGTATACAGCTCAAGGAGCACTTGTACCCCAAGAAAGGAGAAATAAAGATCTTTACGTTAGTCTTTTGTGTAGAATCAACTACATCTTCCCTCCCTAGATCCCTCTAGCATCCATTGGCCCCATACTTTAGCCTACCCATGGCATCTGCCGTGCCACCACCACGACAAGGGGCCTCCAACAAACAATGAGGAGATCCACGCTCGTCGCGAAGCTAGAAAGGAAAGAATGTTGGAAATAAGAGACCACACCCTCCAAAATGTTGTTGGAGATCTAAGGAAAGGAATTTCCACAAGAGCATAATTGAAGAGGTTCAGTGAACACCAAGCACACATCTCCATGATTGAACCAAATAAAGTGTGGGAAGCTCTTGAAGATTCGGATTGGTTAGAAGCTATGCACAAAGAGATCAACAACTTTGAGTGAAACAAAGTGTGGAAGTTAGTTGAGAAGCCAAAGGATTGCCGCAATGTTATTGGAACAAAGTGGATATTCAAGAACAAGCAAGATGAGCATGGAATTATAGTAAGGAACAAGGCTAGATTGGTTGCACAAGGGTATTCTCAAATTGAAGGCATTGATTATGGAGAGACTTATGCACCCGTGGCTCGTGTTGAGTCCATCCGTATCCTTCTTGCTTATGCGGCACATCATAACTTTAAGTTGCAACAAATGGATGTAGAAAGTGCATTTCTTTATGGTCCTTTAAATGAACTGGTATATGTTAAGCAACCCCCGGGATTTGAGGACCCCAACTTCCCAAACCATGTCTACAAACTTGATAAGGCGCTCTATGGGCTCAAGCAAGCCCCACGCACGTGGTATGAGCACCTTAGAGAGTTATTGTTTGACCGTGGCTTTGAGGTTGGGAAAATCGATCGCACTCTTTTTACTAAGAGGGTAAATGGGGAGCTTTTTGTATGCCAAATATATGTTGATGATATTATCTTTGGCTCATCTAACAAAGCTTTTAATGATGAATTCTCAAAGCTTATGACTAGTAGGTTCCGGATGTCTTTGATGGGGGAGTTGAGAGTATTTCTTGGCTTTGAGATCAAGCAAGTTAGAGGAGGGACATTCTTCAATCAAGCCAAGTATACTCAAGATATGCTCAAGAGATTCAAAATGCAAGATTTGAATGGAGCTCCTACTCCCATGGCTACAAAGACTCATCTAGAACAAAATCCAAATGGTAAAGATGTGGATCAAAAGGTATACCGGTCTATGATTGGTTCTTTGCTTTACCTTTGTGCATCTAGACCCGATATTGTGTTGAGTGTAGGTGTGTGTGCAAGATATCAAGCGGCTCCTAAAGAAAGCCATTTAATGGCGGTCAAGAGAATCTTTCGATATTTGGTTCATACCCCATTTTATGGTCTTTGGTATCCTCAAGGCTCAACATTTGCTCTTTGTGGATACACGGATTCGGATTGGGCGGGTGAAAAGGATGATAGAAAATCAACATCTGGGGCTTTCCAATTCCTTGGTAGGTCCTTGGTATGTTGGTCTTCCAAGAAGCAAAATTGTATATCTCTCTCCACCGCCGAAGTCGAGTATGTGGCAGCTGCTAGTGTGTGCACTCAATTTCTATGGATGAGGCAAACTTTAAAGGAATACAGTGTCCATTGTG
Organism: Avena sativa; assembly: GCA_916181665.1. Taxonomy (NCBI): domain Eukaryota; kingdom Viridiplantae; phylum Streptophyta; class Magnoliopsida; order Poales; family Poaceae; genus Avena; species Avena sativa. The sequence goes on from OV702298.1 coordinate 132,525,119, forward strand.
ACAAAGTGCATCTTCTATGTGACAATGAAAGTGCCATCAAGATTGCCTACAACCCAGTGGATCACACAAGGACAAAGCATATTGAGATTCGCCATCACTTCATTAGAGATCATGTTGCTCGAGGTGATATTGATCTATCATATGTACCAACCAAAGATCAACTTGCCGATATCTTCACGAAGCCACTTGATGAAGCAAGGTTTTGCTACTTTAGGAATGAACTAAATATCGTAGATTCAAGGAGCTTGACTTGATGTTATTGCACTCTCACCTATGTTTCATCTCATATTTGGTCTAGGTGTTGGCATGGATATAGGGGGAGTGCGGTCCTAATTGATTGGACCATCCCTCCCCCATTATGCCCAAAGCAATCAAAATCATTCCTCTTAATATCATTTAGTGATATGTGAGCTTAATGATGAGTGTTGGTAATGGACCCAAGATATATCTTCGTGGTGCCAAGCCAAGTACACTCAAATATGGTGGCCTAGGCCACCGCCCTCTCTCATTTGAGAGGTTGGCACTTACTCATGTTTGTCATTTGCTTGATTTTAGTCTCTTGGAGTTTTTCTGATTATTTTCGAACTTCTATGGCTCTTGTTGGTTCTTCACAGTTTGATGTCTCAACCCAAGCCCTTTCCCTATCTTAAAAAACATCTATCTCTCATATATGTCCCCCAAACACCTTTCCTGGAACTTTTGGTCGAGGAGGACCGGAGTCTCCGGTGTACAAACACCGGAGTCTCCGGTGTAGACCGGAGTCTCCGGTCTGGATGGTTTCTGCCACTTAAAGAAGGGGGCACGGGGTGAACTGGAACAGCAGTTCCTCATTCTTCACCCCGTCCCCGACCTCCAAACCCGTCGCCTCCTCCTCCAAAAATCCTCCCCGGAGGTCAAGAAGCCCCCGAGATCCGCCGTGCAGCCGGCCAACCTTCCACTCTCCTCCATTGGGTCATTCCCACCGGAGGAATTGATCCCATGGACAGATCTGGTACCTCTCCTCTCCTTTTTCCTCCTAGGGTTCATCCCTAGATGTGTTTTTGAGGATTGTTGCTGATTTGTCCATTGGAATCACTTGTTTGCGTGCACTCTAGTACTTTAGCCTTGTTGCATTGCCCGATCTACTAGATTCACCCTCACCAGCATCTCCCCATCGCATACCCGAGCCTCCTGACCGGAGACTCCGGACTTAGGTCCGGAGACTCCGGTCCCCAGGACCGGAGACTCCGGTCTGAACCGGAGACTCCGGTATCTGGTGCGGAGACTCCGGTGTTGGGTGAATCAAAGTAGTCCAGAAATGCATCAAAGATCTTGTACTGCATCTTTGGGACATATATACTCATCTCCATGCTATCTCCCTCACTGCTGTTCACAGGTGATGGTTCTAGTCGTCCTCGTCGTACCAAGGCTAAGTCCCAAAGGGGCAATCCTCGCTATGATGAAGCTCAGGGTCAGTTTATCGTGCCTCCGTCCAACCGGAAACAGCGGGCACGTGATGCAGCTTACATGAAGAGGGACCAGGAGAGGGCTGAACGAGAGGAACGTGCAAAAAGAGCCAAGTATGACAATCTCTAGTCCCTAGCCAAGATGTCTAAAGAGGAGTACCGTGAGCTAAGGAAGACTGATTTCTATGCACTGCCTCGTACCGGTGATGACCCTTGTTTCTGGAGGAAAGAACAGAGTCTGTTCATGAAGGATGTGTATGGTGTACTCACCAAATCACCTGTCTGCCCTCAGAAGTTCATGAATATTGAGCAAATGCGCTAGCGCCCTTATTTCAATGATGCCCTATGGATCTGTGAGAAGCTGGGTCTCTACAACTTGATGGAGCTGCGCGAAGACTACAGTGTGCACCTTGTTCAGCAGTTTTATGCCACAGTGGTGTTTGGGTCTGATCTTGACAGGACCATGGTATGGATGACTGGCACTACTCGCTGCACAGCTACCTTTCATGACTTTGCCAATGTCATCTTTGAGACCTTTCACAGAGTATCTACTCCTATGGGACAGCGCATGCACTCAGCAGCTTTGGGAGAGAACAAGTTAAAGCTGGCACCTCTGTATGATGATGGTGTTGTGGGGGCCTCCAAGGGACTCAAGACCCTCTACAACCTTATGCTAAGGATTTTCCGTCACACTATTGCTCCAAGTGCTGGAAATGATGATGCTATCAGGGATGGGCTTGTCAACCTCCTGTACCATACTCACCGGACCTTCAATGCTGGACCAGAGGCTGATGCTGCACCCATTGATGTGATGGACTTCATTTTCGAGGAGATGTTCCATGCCATTTTTTACAAGAAATCTCCCCCATATGCACCCTTGATTATGAGGCTCATCAACTCCCAGGCGCATGACTCTCCACATGGCATACCACCACACCTCACTGTGCACACTCTGGTCTCTCTGCAGCAGAAGGGGCACATGGGGCCTACTCCAAGGCGTCGCTATGGGAATAATGATGATGAGGAGATTGATACGGAGAGGGCCCCCTCTCCACCTAGAGATTGGAGGAAGAATGCCTCCAATGCCCCTATGCCTACCATGACTAGAGACTATGTGCATGAGAGGGTCAAGAAGGCCATCTTTTGGGAGAGGACCCTTTGTTGCATGAACGTTGACATTCGCAAGCAGCAGCATGCATCCTACCAATGCAACCGCTGCATTGAGAAGCTTCTCAAAGAGATCAAGGACCAGGGTGCTGCTGATACTGAGGAAGGCGAAGATGAATACAATGATGAGCATGGGGCTCAGCAGTCCACAGAGTCTGATCACACTCTCTCATTTGGGGCATGGAATGCCCAACATGATAGTCTGGTGGACTGGAAGACGTTTGCTGATGTCACCTCTGGGTTTGGTTACCAGGGTACTTCCTCTTCTCGCCCTCACGGCAAAGGGCCTGCTGTCCCTGAGGATGATGATGACTATGACCAAAATGAGGGTGACCAGGACGAGGATAACCAGGATGAGGATGAGGATACCGAGGATGACGATGACTACTGAGTTATTGGGGCGCTAGTATAGGTCTTTTCCCTTTTCGGCGTTTCGATGCCAAAGGGGGAGAAGACATTCTCATCGCTTTGCATGGGACTTGGGATTTGCGACTATCTGCCTTTATTTGCCTTTTATTTGGATATTCGAACTTGAACTTTATGTGTGTTATCTGTTGTTCTTATGTGTGTCTATGACTATGTGCTTGTGTGTAACACCTATTGTAACTCATGTGAGATCTATGTGTGCTATCTTTGATATTATCTTCTTTACATGATTTACTTCATTATCTTGCTGCACATAGTCAGGGGAGCCACATTTATATGTTATTCCATGCAAATCACTTGTTGTCATCGAACACCAAAAAGGGGGAGATTGAAAGGGCATTTATTGTCATAATCACTTTTGGTGTTCGTTAACAACAAGTAGATCATTTTACAGTTTGTTATTGTCCACAGGTTGGTATTATCATAGATAAACATCACACACACTCTTGGGAAAGACCACATACATTTGCCACTGTTCTGGAAACTCCAGACCGGAGTCTTCGGTCTGCCAAGACCGGAGTCTCCGGTGTGGTCCGGAGTTTTCGGTTCTGGCTCCGGTGGTGCCTCCTAGGACATGGCTGGGACATTCTGACTAGGGGTCCGGAGGCTACACCGGAGTTTACTCCGGAGTCTCCGGACTTTGGTCAGTCCGGAGTCTCCGGTGTTGGAAGGCCGGAGTCTCCGGTGTTGCTGATGAAGAACTGGCCTGGGTCAGTCAGAAGGGCAGTCCGGAGACTGGTCCGGAGATTGGCCGGAGTCTCCGGTGTAGACCGGAGTCTCCGATCTCCAGACCGGAGTCTTCGGTCTGAATTTTCTACAACGGTCAGAAAACGGTTCGTGGAGGGGGCTATCTATAAATAGGGACCCTTATCTTCTTCCTCTAGTTGCTCGAGCTGCTCAAGAACACCAACCCCATTAGAGCCACCAAATCCACAAGATCTCTTCATCCAACCATCCAAAGTCATTGATCTTTGGAGAATCGAAGGAGGAGGCCTTGATCTACATCTTCACCAAGAGAGATCTTCATTTCCCCCTCATTCACTTGAGGGCCCCCAAGCTCTAGAGTTTCATTGGAAACCCTAACTTTGATTTGGTTCTTACAAGCTTGTCTTTGATTTGTCTTGACAGCTTGCTTGTATTTGGGAGCCTCCAATTCAGTTTTGGATGTGTGCCCCGAACTTGTTGTAAAGGTGCTGACTTCCACCTTGAAGGTTGCCAATATAGTGGAAGGTGAATCGAGCCCGTTGGGGTGAGGTTCATCGGAGAACAAGGGATGCCTCTCATGGCGTTGGTGGTTTGAAACCACCCCCTCTCCAAACGTAGACGTACTTCCCCTCAAAAGGAAGGAACTACGGGAAACAAATCCTCGTGTCTCCGTGTCCACTCCCTTGGTTACTTCTAACCTTTACCGCACTTTACTTACTTGTTCTTGCTTAGTGTTGTGTTAGTTTGTGCTTGTGTGACATATAGGTAAATTCACTATAGTTGCATATTCTAGAGAATTTACCTTTCTTGTCAAACCCTAATTTGAAAAAGAGTAAAATTTGAAGTAGCACCTATTCACCCCCCTCTAGGTGCCCATACGATCCTTTCACCTAGTACCTGCGCTGGTCTGAGGTTCCAATTACTTGGAACAGGAAGGATCACGCAGACCTCATCCCTATGAAGAACCAATACGCCATGGTCATCAACCCCTTGATTGACGGCGTGGAGTTCACCAAGTGTATGGTGGATAGTGGAAGCAGCATCAACATCATGTACCTGGATACACTGCAGAAGATGAACTTGACAGAGGCAAACCTAAGGCGGACCAACACCATCTTCCACGACGTAGTTCCTGGTTGGGAGGCTCGGTCCCTTGGGTGCATCACACTTCAGGTTGCCTTTGGCGATGTTAATAATTACCGCCAAGAGTGCATGACCTTTGAGGTGGTCCCCTTCAAGAGCGTGTACCACGTCATATTCAGCCGCGACATATTCCACACCTTCATGGCCAAGCCATGCTTCGTCTACAACAAAGTCAACATACCCGGACCAAACAGTGTCATCACCGTATCCGGAAGCTTTACCAAGGCAAGGGACTGCGAGATTAATGAAGCAGCCTTCGCGAAAGCTGTCCTCTACAGCGAAGAATTCAAAGAGATCCAGAGCAAGGTCGATGACTCAGAGATGCCCGCGTCGAAGAAGCAGATCTCCGACTCCGCTCCTGCATTCAAGGCCGCCATCGAGACCAAGCCGATGGAACTTGTGGTAGGCGATGCCTCCAAGACCACCACCATTGGGACGAACCTGGATCCCAAATAGGAAAGCGCGCTCGTCGAGTTCCTCCATGAGAACAGGGACATCTTTGCCTGGAAACCTGCCGACATGAAAGGTGTACCTAGGGAACTTGCCGAGCACAGCTTAAACATTGATCCAAAATTCAAACCAGTGAAACAACCTCTACGACGCTTCGGAGACGAGAAGAGACGCGCCATTGGCAAAGAGATAGCTAGGTTACTTAAGGCTAGATTTATCCGAGGATTCCTTCACACCCGATGGGTGGCCAATCCTGTACTTGTCCCCAAAAAGGGAACCAAGGAATTAAGAATGTGCGTTGATTACACCGACTTGAACAAAGCATGCCCCAAAGATCCGTTTGCTTTGACTCGCATTGACCAAGTCATTGACTCGACGGCTAGCTCGGAACTTTTGTGTTTTCTCGATGCATACTCAGGATACCACCAGATCAAGATGAGGAAGTCAGACCAATTGGCCACTTCGTTCGCTATCCCATACGGCACGTTTTGCTATGTTACGATGCCCTTTGGGCTGAAAAACGCAGGTGCTACGTACCAGCGGACAATGCAACGTTGCCTTCACGACCAAATTGGTCGGAACATTCACGCCTATGTGGACGATATAGCGGTGATGTCTAAAAAGTCAAATGACTTAATCTCCGACTTAAAAGAAACCTTTGATAATCTCCGGAAATACAACATGATGCTTAACTCTAAGAAGTGCGTCTTTGGGGTTCCAGCCGGCAAATTGTTGGGCTTCATCGTTTCCCAGCGTGGAATCGAGGTCAACTCGGAGAAAATCAAGGCTATCTTAAACATAAACCGTCTGACATGCCTAAAGGACATTCAACGACTAACAGGTTGTGTTGCAGCAGTTAGTCGGTTCGTCAACCGACTTAGAGAGAAGGCTCTGCCACTGTACAAGTTGCTGAAGAAGGCGGACAAATTCACGTGGACGGACAAAGCAGATGCAGCATTGAAGCAGCTCAAAGAGATTCTTTGCTCAGCGCCCATCCTTGCAGCACCCGAGCCTGGAGAGCCCCTGTTAATCTACATGGCGGTAACCAACCGGGTAATCAGCATCGTCGTCGTGGTAGAGCGGAAGGAACCAGGATATGAGCACGGAGTTCAACAACCAGTTTACTATGTGAGCGAGGTCTTGACGGAGTCCAAGCAACGTTACCCGCACTACCATAAGATAGCTTATGGAGTATTCCTTGCTTCTCGGAAGCTGAGGCATTACTTTCAGGAGCACCCAATCACAGTGGTGAGCAAGACTCCACTGTCCGACATTATCAACAACAGTGACGCTACGGGAAGGGTCGCGAAGTGGGGCATTGAACTTGCCTTCTTCGAGATCACCTACAAGAGACGCGACACTATCAAGTCGCAAGCCTTGGCGGATTTTATCGCAGATTGGACGGAGATGCCGGATGCTACTCCGTTGCTGGAACCAGAGTACTGGGTAATGCACTTTGATGGATCAAAGCTGCTCAACGGCTCGGGGGCTTGTGTATTGCTACAGTCACCAACTGGCGACAAGCTACACTATGTTCTGCAAATCCACTTTGAGGCTACGAACAACATGGTGGAGTATGAAGCACTCATTCACGGACTACGCGTAGCCAAGGATATTGGCATCAAGCGCATAGTTTGCTATGGAGATTCCGACTTGGTTGCCCAGCAGGTGGCTGGCACCTGGAATGCGTGGAACCCTATGATGGCAACATATCGAGACGAAGTGGACAAGATAGCCAAGAGATTCTTGGGCTACGAAGTCAAGTATGTACCCAGGGAGCAAAACGAGGCGGCTGATCTGCTATCTAAGCTTGGATCAGGGCGCAAACGAATTCCACCAGGAGTTTTCCTAGAGCATCTACGAACACCATCCGTGAAGGGAGCCGACATCAACAACCCGGATAGAGCTGACTCTTTCGTCCACATGGTGGCAAAGGTCCCTCCGGCTTGGACAAAACCGTTCATGGAATATCTCGAACACAGAACTTTGCCCGACGACAAGGTCGAAAGATGACAAATAGTACGACGAGCAAAGGGTTATACCATAATCAATGGACAACTCTACAAAAGGAACACTACTGGTGTATACCTAAAGTGTGTTTCCCAGCTAGAAGGTATTGAAATCCTACGCGAAATCCATCTCGGAGATTGCGGGCATCACGCCGCTCCTCGATCGTTGGTCGCGAAAGCCTTCCGACAAGGATTCTACTGGCTGACCACAAAGGCGGACGCCGACAAGCTGGTTGAGACATGCATGGGATGCCAGTATTATGCCCGACAACCACATGTTCCTGCTGAAGAATTGCGAACAATACCAATAACTTGGCCGTTTGCAGTCTGGGGGCTAGACATGGTGGGACCGTTACAGACGGCACCATGTGGGTTTACACATCTGCTAGTAGCAGTTGATAAATTCACTAAATGGATAGAAGCTAAACCCATTAGAAATCTTGATGGGGCAACTGCCCTCAGGTTTGTCCGGGATCTAGTGGTGAGATTTGGTCCCCCACATAGCATTATCACCGACAATGGCAGCAACTTGTCACTCGGAGAAGTGGAGGCTTATTGTTGGGAGAAAGGCATCCAAATTGATCTTGCATCTGTGGCACATCCAAAATCCAATGGTCAGGTTGAGCGAGCCAATGGATTAATTCTGCAGGGAATCACGCCACGTCTTTAGGCACCGCTACATAGAGCAGCTGGAGCCTGGGCAGAAGAATTGCCATCTGTGTTATGGAGTTTACGAACTACACCCAACAGATCCACCGGCTACACCCCTTACTTCATGGTATATGGAGAAGAAGCCATCCTACCTTCCAACATACTTCACGATGCACCAAGAGTCGCCGCCTACGACGAAGATGATGCTGAAGAATCCAGACGCCTAGATGTGGACCTTCTCGAGGAGGAGCGCGTTTTGGCATGCCAAAGATCCACCATCTACCAGCAGAAGCTACGCAGCTACCATAGTCACCGTGTTCGGCATCGCTTGTTTAAAGAGGGGGATTTGGTGCTCCGACTTAAGCAGAAGAAGTCACTAAAATTATCCCCGCCATGGGAAGGACCGTTCATCATAAGCAAGGCGCTACTCAATGGGTCTTACTACCTCGTTGACAATCGTGAACTGAAGGATAGACCCAACAAGGATCCTAAGCATAAGCGATGTGACCCGGATGATGACTACCCGGAGCTTGATCGGCCATGGAACATAGCACATCTACGTCCTTTTTACACTTAGCATTTTTATCTAATTGTGTACCTCTTATATGATCAATGAAATAAAGCTCTCTGGTTCACTCATATTTCTGAGTCTTTTACCTCCTTTAGTGTTCATTTTTGGATCATATAAAACCTTTATGCACAAGTTTTGCGATTGCACTTGGAAAATTCCGCCTACGGGCGTTAGCTTAAGTTTTCTAATCTACACGTTCTTTGTCGTTTTTATGTGGATTCTGGAGTAGTGACTTTTGGCACTTATTGTCGGCAATTTTGTGCTTAGGTTATTGACGATGCCATTGGGCATCATCGCCTGAGCGCATGGTTCCGACAACGAGTCTTTTGACTCACGAAAAGTCAAGCATAAGAACCAAAGTAATGGATAAGCCAGCACTTGCTTAAAAAATATATACATGCTGGAAACTAGTTCTTAAGTAGCAGGACATACATCATTGTTTTCCGCCTTAAGTTAATACATAGTTTTTTCCGCATACGCATCAAAGATGAAACAAATATTACAAGTTGTTTTTCATTCCTTTGGCACAGGTGACTTGGAAGCAGCGTCATCGACAGCAGGAGAATCACCCTCGAAGTCGGCAGTGTTGAGGGACTCGGAGGAGCTTTGGTCGCCGCCATCGATGGTACTCCTTGGCACGAAGACGTTAACATCGACCAACTCGGCAACTCTGGTGTCATGACCCGCGAGTGATGACAAGATGGACTCATGGTTTATCTCCTTGCCATCGTCATCTATGTCGGGAATGCCAGAGGTTACCGTGTCGATGTCGGCATCCTCGTAATGTGCCTTAACCATGGACAGCGCCATCCTTGCACCGGCCCGTGCACATGAAGCTTTCCAGCTTGTGATACGCTCGGGGGCTCGGCGCAGGATCTCCGAGAACTTCGCCACAGAGTCCGATGCCTTAATATTGATCTGGAGGGGCTTGGCAATATCTTTGGCTTGTGCGATGGCGGTGTTGATGAAGTTGCCGGCAAGAACCATGCATTCCACCTAGACGCTCGGGGGCTACATCGAGAGTTTTTAACTTAGCAATATGCTTAGTCTTTCTTTAAGCATCTAGTCGGAACTAATTCATTTTTCGATTAGAAGCTTGGGGGCTACAGTATAAAGTTTTTAACTCGGATGTATGCTTAGCTTTTCTTTGAGCATCTAGTCGGAACTAATTCAGTTACAACTAGAGGCTTGGGGGCTATAGTATTGAAATTTATAAACACTGTGTATGCTACTCTTAAAGCATCTAGTCGGAATAATTCATTCCACCTATATGCTCGGGGGCTACAGTGAGAAGTTTTCTAGCTTAGTCACTCTTAGAGCATCTAGACGCAAATACCTATGGTTTTCCGTCTAAATCCTCGGGGGCTACAGTGGGATACTCATGTGAAATGCAAAAGGCAATTAAAACTTACAAGTGCAATGATCTTGAGGTTAGTAGCACTCTCAGCCAGCAGCTTGCCGAAGGATACACTGTTTCCTTGCAAGATCTCTGCTTGCCGGAGAAGCTCCTCTAGACCGCACGTCGGAGATGTCGGCACCGCACCAGGAACCAGAGAAGTGCTACCCGGTGTAAGTACCAGATAGACTATCTTTGGATACTCTATGGTTTTCTTGGGTGCGGGGGCGCCGCCTTCGGCAAAAGTACCAGCTTCCACCACCGCCTTACCGCAACCGATGGCATCCTTAGCCGGAGCTTCAGCCATTTGGTGTGCGGCACTCTCCTGCGCCGCCTGCTCGCCGATGACAGCAATCTCGGTAGAGGCACCTAAGTCCACTTCCATGGCGGAAGGGCCAGATGTTTCCTTAGCTTGTGAGCTTGTCGGAGCGGATGAGGGCTTGACGATGGGAGTGACAGGGGCAATGGCGGGAGATGCATCGCGATACAACATGTCCTTGATGGTTCTAGAAGCCCCCGATGTTTTGGAGGTCTTCTTCAGGCTGGTCGTGGCTTTCTTCCTGAAACATGCAAAATGCATAAGTACAGGAATAAGACAGATAAATGGACAATGTCGGAGAGAAAGAAGCTTACACAAGAGGGGGTGCTTTAGTAAAGGGGATTCCAGTAGTCTTTCTTTTCTCCGCCTCCAGGGCGGTGGTAGTCTTTTTGGAGGCTCCACCCTCCGTCTTCTTCTTCTTGCCTCCGTCGACAGCGTCAGAGGTGGAGCTCTTTCGCTTTCGTGCCAACGGAGCCTCGTCGTCGGACACGACGGTGACTTCCTTCATCTTTGGATCATATATTTGAGGAGCCATGCTGTCCTCTTCTATGTCGCTAAGCTGTTAAGGTGAAGAACCTCCGTGTTAGATTAGATGGTAATGGCTAGACGGAAGAGCTGGAGTATATGTCATACACGGAAAATAAACAGTTACCTTTGGGCACTTGCTCTCTACGAACATGTCATAGGTGATGGTGAAGCCACGCTTATTGTCCTTCACCTTGACGATGTCCTTGAGGTGAAGCTTGACGGAGTCGCTCGAGAAATTGTCCACGGAGATGCGGAGGCTATCCCTTCTATCGCTGGTATACTCGTGCATCAGCTTCGAGTGGTGCTGCAGAGGCTGGATTCGCCTGATGAACCAGCACATGGCCAGGTCCAAGCCGGTCAAACCCGTCTCTACGAACCACTCTATCTGCCTTATAGTGCGGGAAGCGTTGATGTTAGAGGGAAGGGAGGCCTGGGATCTCCATGTCGAAGTTTCGGCGCGGCTCCATCGACGAAGTCCGGGTACGTTACTTCTCGGCCGACCAGGGGGATATCTGGGCCGTAGAAGTAAGTACGTTGCCAGTTCTTGCAGGACTCGTGGCCGACGATGTCGGGGAACCGTCGGCCAGGACGGATCTTGAAGCTAATGGTGCCACAATTTCCAAGTTCATCCTTGCTGGCCCTGGCTTCGCGCTTGACGGTGAAGAAATACACAAAGAGATCTAGCCTAGGCCTAATCCCTAGGTAACCCTCGCAAAGCGCCGCGTAATTGCTAAGCGCTAGGATGCTGTTGAGAGAAAGGTTTTGGGGCTGTACTCGGTAGTGGTTCAAGACGGCAAGGAAGAAGTTAGATATGGGCAGGGAGACGCCGTGTACCAATTGTGCTTTGAGGCACACCTTTTCTCTGGCTTGGGGAGAAGGTGTGACCTCGCCGGCCGACGCCGCCCGCCAGGCGAGCCCCTCCGTCACGGGGAGGTAGCCCTCGACGATCAGCTCCTTGATGTCGCAGTTCGTGATGTCCGAACCACGCCAATCGCCTTTGTGGGAGTCGTTGTCCTCCTCTAGCAGCTCTAGCGCCGCTGGATTGTGGTCGCCGCCGGTGGTCTCGACCACCGCGGAGATAGGGATGACCAAGCCCTCTGGAGGCACGATGAAGGAGCTCGCCGGCTTTGCCGCGGCTTCGCCCGATGCTGCCATCAAGGGAGAAGAGCTGCTGCTGGCCATTGCGTGTGTTTGGAGGTGACTGGCGAGATTGGGAGTTAGGATTTTTAGCAAAGTTGCGCGGAGAGCTCGAGGGGGCGCTCGCTAGAGGAAGAAGATGATGCAAGGAGAGAATGAGGTGAAAAGTAAATTTTCCACCGCAGTTACTATTTATGATCTCCAGCATCGAGATTCATGCAGCTTGATCGGACGGTTGCCGCATAGACGATGTGTGTGCGGGCGTGCGCGGAAATTTCACCACGTCCCAATCGTCGCCGCCAACGGTTCGTATCGCTCGCGCGGGAAAAGTGGACATGATTATGTTCTCTACATGTGTGAGTTATGAGGCGTAGCTGACCAACGTCTACGTCGCCCTAGCTAACATGGGCAGATGAACCATCACATCAGAAGATTTCGGCATGGACGGTCCAGTCCGGCTACGAAAGAGTATGCTGGAAGATTCATCAATTCTCCGGCTTACTGGTTGAAGACGGAGAAAACCTTGCAGGGTTCTTTGGGAGGACTACAAGATATTTCTTGACGATTTGCCGACATCTATCGAGACGGAGCATTCAACGTGAAGAGGCAAGACGTCACAAGATCTCGGAGTTCTCCGGGGGCTACTGTTGGGGATATGCTATATGGGTATCCTCATAGCATGTCTCCTATCCGGATAACCCGGGTGGCCCACAGTTGGTAGCATGGCCCATGGCCTGCTGGGCGGTCCAGTTAGATGGATCCAGAAGGGAGGCTCATGCCGGATAAAGGAAGGCTACGATGGAGTCACCAACATACCCGGAGCCTTGAAGTGCAAGACACGCAAGACTAGTAATAGACGGTGTAGGACTCTGTAACCTGTCCGGCTAGGACTTTCCCTATAACCCTAGGACCTAGTGACTATATGAGTCGGGCCTATGGGAGCCTCTAGGGCACAACTTCAGACAATCTCAGACAACCTCGCACAGCGACCTATCTCTATAACTCGGCATATCGCCCTTATAGTGATTTACAGCAGGAGTAGGATTTCGCCACCATTGTGGGGTCTGTACCTGGGTAAGCTGTGTTACCTCGTACCCGTCAACCGTCCGCCTTCCCCCACGTCTCTAAACACGCACTGTGAGGACCCCTCCATGGCGTACTCGTTGGCAATACCATGACAAGGACCATTCGTCCCGGTTCGTAATACGAATTGAGACATATGTTTCTCTGCCACGACACCAATTTGGCCACTTTTTTGCGTCGCGGCAGAGAATTCATTTCGGCCATTTTTTGTGTCGCGACAGCATTTTGGCCACCTTTTGTGTCGCGACAGAGAATGCATTTTGTATTTTTCCATTTATTATTTCCCTTTTTATTTTATGTTTTGCACTCAGCAATGAAGGAACCATTATATTACACAACATCATCATTAATATAGAGATTGAAGTGTCAAACATATTACATCCGATACACGAGTTTCATGCATATGTATACAAAATAATCTCTTTTTATGGCCCCTATTGCCTTATATAGAACTCCAGATGGTATTCTCCTTTTGGTTCTAGTACCTCTTCATCTAAGAATCCCGCCAATTCCTCCTGAATTTCTCGTACGCGATTCTTTGGCAGAAGACCGTGCCATAGCCATTCGATTTTATTTAAATAATGAGTCAACATATATGAATGAAACTAAACACAATTGATGTTAATAAAAAACTATGAATATTATTTATGTATGTGAAGTTGCTCTGAAATTTTTCCCTTCTCACAACACGTATGACGAATGAACTCACAAACATGGTATCCACATAAATTATTCCCGGGTCCCTGCGTGAGGCAATTTACAAGAACAAAGTTCAATCAAAATAATAATCAAGCATGATAATGGTATCGAAACTAGAATCAAAGAGATGCGCGGATATAGCTAGTAGTACTTACATCTAGTGGTTCAAATGTAAGCTCCTCTTTTCAAGCACCCCTTGTAGGGGTTCATAGCATGGAAAACAAAAATTTCTATCACAGGAACACATAAAAACCAAGATCTAATCTACGAGATCGGTGCAACAAGTTTGTAGAGTACTAACCCTCATAGATCCAAAGCATTTAACGAGATTGGATTCTTGTGGTTGATGTAGTCGTTCACTTGCCCCATCTCAAGATCGCGAAGACGATCCTTCCGGGTCCACATTCCGGCAGCCGCTTCCACAGTCAGTCACACGTATGGTAGTCGATGAAGACCTTCATGTAGGGTTCGTAGCATAGAAAACAAAAAAAATCTATTGCATGAACACACACAAGACAAGATCTAATCTACGAGATCGGTGCAACGATATTGAAGAGTACTAACCCTCGAAGATCCAAAGCGTTTAACGAGATACATATCTCTCATGGGTGATGTAGTCGTTCACTTGCCGATCTCAAGATCGTGTAGACGATCCTTCCGGCGTCGCGTTCTGTCAGTACTCCTGCAGTTGGTCATATGTTCTATACTTGATGAAGACCTTCCTCTTCCTTGTTCCAGCAGGCAGCGGAGGTTTGTAGATCTCCTCACGATTCTAGAAGCACGACGGTGTGGTGGCGGAGGTGGAGGAGTAGATCCTGCAGGCCTTCACCTAAACCCGGAGCAGGTATGGTGGAGTATAGGGTAGCGCAGACTTGTGGATCGTGTTCTTCGGGTCTCCCGCCGGTGGCGGGTTAGACGCGAGATAGGTGGTGGCCGCCATGATCGCAGCCTGCGGCGTTTTCGGCATGATGTTGCCTTGCGAGTCCATCGTCATGAAGGATGTGTCGAGTGCCTTGGTGACCTCACGCTGTGCGGCAGGGTCCATGCGCTCCAGGCAAGAGCGGTATTTGTTGGCGTTGTTCCCGTGCAAAGAGGAGCCGCCAGCGCAGAGTGCAACTCATCGCATGCTTGACTTGTCGGCTGCCGCTTGCGCTTTTCGAGCTCATCCTATAGCTTGACCTGTCGGTTGTGCTCATTGATCAGGAGCCAGTGATAGGCCATCAGAAATTCACGGGAGGCATCCACATGTAGGATATGGTTGCCCCGCATGGCTTCGTGTGCGATCTCCCAGCCTTCCTCATTGATGTTGATCTGGTTGTGGGCACGATTAACGCCCTCAGTGGCTCTAGCCACCCTATTAGGAGGGTTCACCCTGTTTCCCTCGTTCTCAACTAGAGGGTTGTGAGGGGGATTGGGAGGGGGGTTGGGATTTTCACCCTGTGTTGGATGGGCTCCATTGTTGACGTCGCCACCATGGATGACGACGCATAGGTAGCGCTCACGGAGTGGGTTGCTGCTGCCGCAACTCTCAGATCCGGAACCGTAGGTTCCTTCATCCGAAGGGGATCGCAGAGATCGGAGTTGCAACTGCTGCTGTCATCCAAATCGTCCGTCAGTTTCGATGTACACAGGGTGTTGAAGGGTGGGACCCATGAAGCGGGCCTGATTGATGGAAGTGGCACCCGCTCTGGGAGGTGGAGGGTGCTGGTCTGCCCCACCTAGAAGCGGAAGCTCCCGAACAACATCTCGATTCCGTCGCCTACGGACTCAAAATCTTTGAGGGTGGCGGACGAGTGGGCGGTGAAGTCGAAGGCGCCGATGAGGAGGTGACTCTCCGTTGCCGAGGAATCATAGATCGCTCCGGATGGGACTATCACGACCACACGATCAGCATCCCCGATTCCCACAGACGGCGCCAATTGACGAGGGTTCGACTCGTCAATGCCATTGTTATGTACTTGGGTTTTAGAGAAAACGGGGATGCTGGAAGTCACGAGACGGTTAACAGGCAAGCAACACGGGGACACGAGGTTTACCCAGGTTCGGGCCCTCGGAGGGAAAACTCTACTCCTGCTTGTCTGTTCTTGATTATGGCGGAACCAAAGGTTACAGGGGGTGCGCAGATGCAATCTGGCGTGAGGTGTGTGTATGAGGTGTTGAGATCCTTCTCGCCGTACCCTCTTGGCCTTTATATAGATAAGCCAGGTCCCGAGATAGGTCGATTCAGTTACAGATTATGGTTGAACCCTTTGAAATTCTATCTACATTTAGACTTTTCCTCCAAGGATTCGAACCCGTCGTGGGCTTGAGCCACCTGAAATCTCCCTGGGCTACAGGTCTTTACGTGGGCCTTCCTTGGGCTGGACCGGGTATGCCAACGTTATGCACCCGTAGGGTATATCCATGTCAACCACAACTAGTAATGTTGATGCTAGAAAAACCACCTAAAGTCCCCATTCCTTTTGCAACATTGCCAAATCCCAATGGAACCTTTCCCAATAAAAATGCTGAAATTTTTAGAAATATGAGAGACAATAGTTCCACTACCTTGGATGATAATATTGATTTTGATCTTGATGGTTGCAATATTTCTGAAGTAATTATGTTCTTACAAAATCTTGCTAGAAGTCCTAATGCTAGAGCTATGAATATGGCTGTTACAAAACATATTACAAATGCTCTCATGAAAAGTAAAGAAGAAAAGTTGAAACATGAAGCTTCTATTCCTAGGAAATTAGAAGATGGTTGGGTTCCCATCATTAATATGAAAGCGAATGATTTTGATTTCAAATCTTTATGTGAACTTGGTTCTAGTATCTCTATTATGCCTAGAAAGATTTATGAAATGCTTGATTTACCACCATTGGAAGATTGTTATTTGGATGTCCATCTTGATGGTAATGCTAAAAAGAAACTTATGGGGAGAATTAATGATGTTCTTATTATGGTTAACCATACCTATGTACCCATTGATTTCTATGTTTTGGATGTTGAATGCAATGCTTCTTGTCCTATTATTTTAGGAAGACGTTTTCTTAGAACTGTTGGTGCCATTATTGATATGAAGGAAGGCACCATTAAATATCAATTCCCACTCAAGAAAGGTATTGAACACTTCCCTAGAAATAGAGTGAATCCATCCTTTGATTCTCTTATTGGAACAAAATTTGAAGTTGATGCTTCTTCCTTTGAAAATACTTGATTCTTGCTTTCTGTGCCTAGCTGAAAGTCGTTAAAGAAAAGCACTATTGGGAGATAACCCAATTTTTTTATTTTAGTAAGTTTTTATTTTGTTGAGTCTTAGAAGTTATTGCCTCTGTAATAACCTCTAATGAGAGATAAGTAAGATTTGGGGAAGTTGTTGTCCCAAAACAGATTTCTGTGCTTCACTGTAAACAATCATGAAAAATCCCAGAATGTCATATTGAGCTGTAATTTTGTGTGTGCATGCCTCTATTATTTACCCAACTTTCGTTAGTTTTGCACTTTTTGATTTGAGCAACATAAGATTTTCGAAAAAATAGGTCTTTACCTGCTGGTCTGTGATACGTCCAAAACGCTTCTACTTTGCCGAACACTTCTGCTATTGTTTCTCCTCTAAACTTGTGTGATTTGGATACAACTAACACGGACTGACGCTGTTTTTAGCAGAATTACCTTGGTGTCTAGTTTTTGTGCAGAAAATCAACTATCAGGAAAAATTCCGGAAAATATGCCAAAAATCCTATTTCACCAGAAGATCCACAGAGCCAGAGTAAGAGATGGAGGGGAGCCCTGGGTGGCCCACACCCCCTGCCGTGCGGGTGGGCCCACCCCACGCCTGGGAAGGGTGTGCCCATCCCAGGCACCCCCTCGGCCTCTCTCTTCTCCTATAAGATGCCTTCTGACCTAAAAGCTCGGGGGGGGGGGCTCGACATTTTTCCAGAAAGAGTTCCGCTGTGCCATTGCCACCAGAAACCGCGATTCGGATCCAGAAACTCCGTTCTGGCATCCTGCCGGGATGAGGAATTTGGGGAGGATCATTGCCATCGTCATCACCAACGCCTCTCCATCAACCATGAATGTTTCCCTCATCCATGAGTGAGTAATCCCCCGTTGTAGGCTATGGGGATGGTAGGGATTGGATGAGTTCTATCATGTAATCGAATACGATTGTTAGGGCATGGTGCCTAGTATCTCTAATAGTGCTATTTGACTTTGTTGCAACTTGTTGTGCTTAATGCTTGTCACTAGGGCCCGAGTGCCATGATCTCAGATCTTAACTTATTATTGAATCATTATGATAGTATTGTTTCTGATCTTATCTGCAAGTTGTGTACACATATCATTGTCCGGATCCAAAGGCCCCGAAGTGACAGAAATTAGGACAACCGGAGGGGATGTCTGTGATGTGAGGATCACATGTGTTCATGGAGTGTTAATGCTTTGACAACTCAGTTGTTAAGGCTTGCAAGTATTCTTTTGCTCCCCTTGTGTTGAATCAATAAATTGGGTAATACTACCCTCGAAGACTGTTGTGATCCCCTATACTTGTGTGTCATCTATCTGTTTTGATAGATTTCTGCCATTATGTGCATTTGCCTCTTAATCGATTTCTTTTGAGTTTTTCTTGACCACTTGATCTTTTAAAAGGAGTTGGTACAGTAGCTTATGTTTTAATGGAAGTTTTACTTGAGTTAAAACTAAAACCCAAAGGTTTATTATCTTGAATACACTAATGTTGCTAATAAGGATTGTGTGAAGTTTTGTATGAAGGAAATTTTCAAGTGTAGGGGAAGAATGATATGATGAGATGAAGAATGGACAAAATCTCAAGCTTGGGGATGCCACCCGTGTCACCCCAAGAAATATTCAAGAGGTACAAGCGTCAAAGCTTGGGGATGCCCAAGGCATCCCCTTCTTCATCAATAAAAATCTCAGGTCTTCTTCCAAGACACTTTATTTTTATTGCTTCATGCACTATTGTGTTATTCTTGGAGCGTCTTTGTTTTAGTTTTTAGTTTTATTTGTTTTGTTTAGTGTAATAAGTTGGCCGGACCCCAACATTCCTAATTTGGAGAAGTCACACCTAGTTCTTCATTGCCTAGAACACTTTAGTTTTCACTCTTATTGTTCTGTGAGTGTTCTCTTTTGCTAGTACCGCATTTAGCTTTAGTTTTCTTATGATTTTTGCTTAGAAATTTTTAGTTCTTCTTTGTAGTTAGGTGAGACAAGCTCTCTAATATTTATTGATTATTATCTTTGTGATTTGTTTCAAATAAGTCGATTGGTGTTGGAAAAGAGTAGAATTTTTCATGCTTATAGTGGTACAAAAGGTACAGTCCTAAACACCTCTGCCGCTCTTGATTCACCGTCTCTTATAAGTAAGCTTGTTACACCACCACCACATACTTATGCTACACACACTGCTAGTACTGCTAAATCTGAAACTGCTTTTGATACTCATGATGTTACTTCTACTGTGCTTGATGCGAGTGGTTCATTAGGTCCTTTCCTAGATGCTACTATGGCTAGTCTAGGAAATACTGAAACACACCTGTTATCTCACCTGAGTCTAGAGAGAGATATGATATTATTGATGGTTACATTGAATTTACTGATGAATTTGTTGAGGAGTGCCGAAACACACATGGTGCTAGTGCTATTAAGAGTCACCTTGAGAGACGTACCATTATTTCTAAACTGTCCTCTAATCTTAAGTTTGCCACCTCTCCCATAGATATTAAAGATAAAGATTATGATTTCTCTCTTGATTTATTCTATTTAGACATTGTTGAGAAAGAACATTTTTGTGGGACTGAAAATGAGAGTGTTGTAGCTCATATGGATGAGCTTTCGACTATGAGTGCTTTATTCTCTGATGATTTTAAGATGCACAAGTACTTTGTTACTAAGATCTTCCCTTTTCACTAAAAGGAGAAGCTAAGGCTTGGTTTAATAGATTACCTCCTGGTTCCATTGATAGCCCTGATTGTTTGATTGCTTCTTTCTTCCAGAAATATTTTCCTCCCAGTGCTAGACATGCTGCTTTGCAGAGACTTTTTGATTTTAAACAGGGAAAAGAAGAGAAATTGCCCGAGTCATGTACAAGGTTCTATGCCTTGATTCATGCACATCCTGGATGTCCATTGCCTAAAAATGATCTTCTTGATATTTATTATAATGGACTAACTGATGATTCTAGGACATACCTAGATAGATTTACTGATTGTGTTTTTAGGAAAAGAACTCCTACAGATGCTGAAGAATTAATTGCTAAAATAAGCAAGAACTATGATGATTGGAGTTCAACTGAGCTAAATACACCTGAGCCTATTACTCCTGAACTAGTTGTGCCTGAACCAGTTCCAACACCAACACCAAAGAAGAGGGGAATGATTGCATTAAATGATGAAGTGATGAAATAAGCTAAGAAATGTCTTAAGGTGAAAGGTATTAGAGCTGAAGATGTGAATAATCTACCTCCTATAGAAGAATTATGCAAGCCAATTCGCCACTCATCTACTATTGAGGTACACTCTCTCCACTTTCATGAAGGTGATATTCCTTATGGTAAGCCTCCTGATCAATGCTTAGAGGAACTTGACAAATTTATTGTTAAACAAGGTAATTTTAATAAACAAGTTCAGAATCATTTATTGGAAAACTCTAGAGCTATTAATGAGTTGAAAGATATTGTGGAAAGAACTGCTAATGATATTAAAATTCTTTGTAAACACTTTCAAATGGTTCAAACCCAAATTGATCAACTTGCTAAGGTACAAAAGTATATGCTAGTTAATGCCTCAAGAGATAAACATGCTTATGGAATTAGAACTAGGAGTGGTATAGCCACTCAAGATCCTTTATATCCTGAAGGACACCGTAAAACAATTGAGCAGGATTCTCAACAATGTGAGAGTAGTGGTAGTCCTCGTAAGATAAAGAAAAATAAACATAAAATAGTTGAGGAACCACTTGAACCTGATGTAGATCCTAATAGTATATCTTTATCTGATGCTAAAACTGAGAGTGGTAATGATAAAAATGATGCTCCTGATAAGGAAGAATTTGAGGAAGAACCTAAGAAGCACACTAAGAACACTAGGTACACTAAGGAAGATTTTATTTCTAATAAACATGGTAAAGAGAGAGAACCTTGGGTGCAGAAACCTATGCCTTTTCCAAATAAGAAACACAAGTCAAAGAGGAAGAACACTACAACAAGTTTTGTGAGTGGATGAAACCTTTATTTTTGCAAATTCCTTTGACTGATGCTATTAAGTTGCCTCCTTATTCAAAGTATATGAAGTATATTGTCTATAATAAAAGGAAGATTCATAACGAGGAGATTTCTACTTTGCTTGCCAATTATTCCTTCAATGGTAAGGTTCCAAAGAAACTTGGTGATCCAGGTATACCAACTATTCCTTGCTCTATTAAGAACAATTATGTTGGAACTGCTTTATGTGATTTGGGAGCTGGAATTAGTGTTATTCATTTTTCTCTCTACAAGAGACTCCAGCTAGAAAAGTTGATACCAACTGATATATCTTTGTAAATGGCTGATAAGTCAACTACTATTCCTGCTGGTATATGTGAGGATGTTCCTGTTCAAGTGGCTCATAATTGCTTGGTTTTAACTGATTTAGTTGTGCTTGAAATGCCTGAAGATAATATGTCTATTATTCTTGGGAGACCTTTTCTTAATACTGCAGGTGCTGTCATAAATTGTAATCAAGGAAAAGTAACTTTTAATATTAATGACAAAGAGCATACTGTCTGTTTCCCCAAGAAGGTTGCTAAGAGCTATTGCCTGAATTCCATTGAAAATATTGAGAGCATCAAGGTTGGAGAAATATATTGTCCCATTCCACAAGAAAATTTTGAAACTTTTATGATTGGGACCATTGCTATCAAGTTTGAGGTAACATAATCATCTTGTGGGACGCAAAGTTTTGTTTCATATAAGACTGTTTTGGTAACAAGACTTGATCAACCTTGTTAACAAAAGGATTTTAATGAACAAAGCAATGCTTTCACTGTGGTTATTCTTGCTTTCTTTTACTTTTCTCCTTGCTAGTCTTTGCTTTTTGTCTTGCTAGCTTTGGTTTTGCTAGTTGTTTGCTTGTTAGAGTGTCTTAGAACTTTTGGAGTTTTGGTTCTTGTTTGCTTTTGCTTCTTCTAAAAAATCTTTTTCTGCGAGAAAATTAATTTTCATACCCTGAAAATTGGCCAAAAATAAAGTTTCCCAAAAAATCCCAGAAAATTCAGAATAATTTTTTCCTCAAAAAAGGGGCAGAGGTAAACTTGGAGTGGCCCAGGCCCCCAGGCTAGCACACCCCTGGGTGGCGCGGCCAGCCCGCAGGTGGCGCCTGGCATGGGTGTGGCCCACCTGTGGCCCTCCAAGGTGCCTCCTCCCAGCCATCTTATTTATCTCTCCCGAAAAACACCGGAAAACTTTCTCAAGCTAGAGTTCCTCCTGTTCTTGCTCCAAATTTTCGATCTCCTTGCTCAGCCCATCTTTGCTGCTGATTTTTGGAGGGATTGCTCCTTGGTATGTGCCTCCTCCGCTTGTCCAATTAGATTTGTGATTGGTAGATTGTATGTTGAGTATTTTGCTGCTATAGGTGACAGGTTGTGTGAGCTTGCATGCTTGTTCTATGCTTAGAGATTTCATTTTGATGCATGTGTAGCCGTATAACAAGTTCCTATAGTAGTTTCTCATCATTTACCAACTTGGAAATCACTTGGTTTGATTTTTGTCTAAAATTTTTAGAAAGGAAGATGAGTGCATACCCACTGAATTAATATGATTTGATGGTACCTGAGCCAATCAAAGTCCATCGTGTGGAAGGAGTCTTCCCTTCCATTTATCCATGCCCTGAATTTATGAGAGCCATGGGGATCTTCCAAGATTTCCAGGCTATGATTACCAATGCAGGGTTGGAACACTTCGTTGAAGGGGAACCTTTCCAGTATGTCAAACTAACCATGGATGTGGTGCAGGACTTCCGGTTTACTTGGTCTTCATCTAATCCCATGGTCCATTATAAAATATATAATATAGTTGTTGACCTGCCTTTTGCCGATTTCTGTGCAACAATTAGAGTACCTCATTGGGGATCTTGTGAGAAGATCAAGGAGAGGCCTAAGTTACTTATGGATTTATATGCTGAAATTTTCCAAGGTTTCGACTTCTCGAAGGAAAGTGGTACAATTCGGAACATTCAGTTCCCATCCATTAGATATTATATTTTGCCTATTTCATTACCAAGTGTATTCTTGCTAGAAAGATTGCTAGAAAGTTATCTTCTTTTGATCTAGCTTTTATCTCAGCTGCTTTGACTAGGGATAGATCTTATAACCTGGGTGCTTTGATAGCTTACCGTCTTACCACTAACCGCGAGAAGGGTGGAATTTTTGGAGGTCTTATCGCCTCTAGGTTGCTAAATTTCCATGGTTTAGAGCCTCACCATTGAGATTATCGGTTCCCCATAGAGAGTATTGATCTTGATTCCATGGTTCAACATAACTTTGTTTTTCTAGGGGCTACTATGAGAATTTTACCATACGAATTATCCTTTGTCAAGCATGGTTGGAGAGGGGGTAGGACTGAGAAAGTAGTTTATTTGCCTGCACCCGCTTTGTTTAATTTTGATAACAGGCAATGATGGTCGCTCACGGAGGAGGAGGAGTATGACACACACGTGGCGGAGATCTCCCGTCAAGAGAATGTTGGAGAGGATGCCGAAGATGATTCGGTTCAGCCCTCCAACTTGGGAGAGTCTTCATACCAGCAACCCTCCTATGATTGGGGCGTGTCTTCCTATTCGTCGCAAGCGCCTGACTATGATCATTCCTATGATGACCCACCAGCTTGGGATTACTACCCGCGCTACTGAGCCCCACTTAGGCCAAAATCCTAACCTTGGGCGGAGGTATACCGACATCACACTCATCTATATATCATGTTTCATCGGTTCTTTGTATATCCATTGTTTCGCTTTCTTTTTGGTTTTTGTTTCTGCTTTCTCAAAACACAAAAATACCAAAAATATTTTCGTTGTTTCTCTTGGTTTGTTTCTTTCCTTTTTAGCTTTGGTTTGCCTTAAAGAAAAATCCAAAAATATTTTGTCTTGGTTTGTTTTTTCTTTGCTTTGCTTGCTTTAAAAAAATCGAAAACACCAAAAATATTTGTTGTTCTTCTTTGGTTTTGTGAGTACTTTGCAGGGTTCATCCGTCCTCAGTGGAGCTTGGTTTCATGTTATTATTCAAGTCACACAAGTGAAGAGCAATAATGAAGATTAAGACAACTTGAGGTGTGGTAAGAGGCTGGTAACGAACTCTATTTGTTTTCATTTTTGTACATATACTCATCATTGTGAGCATGTTTAGTCTGTTCATGTAAGGTGTATGTTAATGATGGATGCTTAGTAGTTCTTGCTTTCTTGTGATTAGCTCCAGCTTGCTAATAGTTTGTAGCATGTCATATGAAGGTTTGCTTGCATTGTTTTATTCATAATTTGGTATGATATTGTGGTATCCTCCTCTGAATGTTTCATGTGAATTTACTTGGCACATGCTCACACATGCATATGACTAAACAATAGTCAGTAAGCCTCGATGATTTATTTTGCCTCAGAGTTCTTGTATCACTTTCATGCCATAATTAGTCCTGTTTTGTTGCAAGCATGATTATGACAGTTACTGCTCTCTCGTTTGTCGCTCCCTCTCTATTGCTAGCCTTCACTTGCAGTGAGTATGAGCTCTACTTGTGCATCCAACTCTCCAAAACCAACATTGCCAACAGTGTCCACCATACCTACCTATAAGCATCATTTGCTATTTCCGTGCATATTCATTATGCCTTGTTTTCTTTCAAATAAAATGTTTGACTGTTTTGAGAAAGTTAGTTAGTAAAGCTCTCACGAACTTGATGGCAAACTTTATTCCTTGCACTTAATAAACCTGAACAATTGTGAATGTCCATGAAAGTTATATGCTTGCAAATTATAGGCTGGGAGTTAGCAGAACCGTGCTGTCATGGGGAACGCTTTCAACACTTATGGCTACATATCTAGTTGATACCATGATCTTTTGTTTGCGGATGTCGTCGGTGTGAAATAAAAGGGGAGCTTGTGAGTTCATGGAGTTATATATATGTGTTAGAGAAACGTCTGGGCCGCTGGTGACTCCTTGGTGGCGCCAGAGAACTTGGTGCTTGACGTGGAGTCTTGTTGGGAACCCCAAGAGCAAGGTGTGAAGCAACACGACAAAAAGTTTCCCCTCGGTAAGAAACCGAGGTTATCGAACTAGTAGGAGGAAGGAAATGTCACACAGGTGTTGCAAGCAGCACGGAGACCTGCACAACAAAAACTCAAGACTTTGCCCCAACGAATCAGCGAGGTTGTCAAGCTCACTGCTTTGCCGTAACAAAGGATTAAACGTATGGTGTGGAAGGTAATGTTTTTTAGCAAGTAAACAAGTAACAGTGGAAGATGTATCGATGGTAAAGATTGGACCGGGGTCCATAGTTCACTAGATGTGCTCTCCTTAGAAAAACAACATGGCATGAAGGGTAAACAAATTACAGCAGGGCAATTGACAGGAACTAAGCAAGGCATAACAATGCAATACCAGACAAAAAGATCCTATGAGATTTGATTGGGCAATACAACAATATACATAGACCGCCATCCAACTACATCTATGACTAGAAGTCCACCTTCAGGTTATCATCCGAACCCCCTCCAGTATTAAGTTGCAAGAAACAGACAACTGCTTTAAGCAAAGTGTGTAAGGTAAACAATCCACTTGTTCCATGAACAAGAGACCGTTGTTTTCTCCCTAGTAGCAACAACACATCTACAATTTATGAGATTTATGTCACTTCCCTTGGAAACTAGAGGCATGAACCCACTATCGAGCATAAATACCCCCTCTTGGAGTCACTAGCAACTACTCGGCCAAGATAGCTACTAACAACGGAGAGCATGCAAGATCACAAACAACACAGACATGATATAATCATAAAGACAAAACCATTAATCAATATGACATAGTAATCTCAATATCCATCGGATCCCTGCAAACATAACATGCATGATTACAAATAGATTAGATCTTGATCATGAACGGAGCTCACAAGATCTATACATGAAAGCACAAAGGAGGAGATACAACCATCTAGCTACTACATGGACCCATAGTCCAAGGTGGAACTACTCACGCATCATACCGGAGAGAAGGCCTCCGGGATGATCTCCCCTCCGGCAGGGTGCCGGGAAAAACTTCAGATCCCCCCGATCTAGGGACGACGGTGGCGGCGGGTACAGAAGGTTTCGTGGAATATTGATCGGGTACTTAGGGTTTCTGCATCGGGGGCTTCTTATAGGAGAAGGGGGAGGCCGAGGAGGCGACCAGGGGGCCCACACCCTCCCTAGGCGCGGGGCAGGGCCCACCCATGCCTAGGGGGGTCTGGGCGCCCTGGCTTGCGTCTCCGTCTCATCTTCTGGATTCTTTTTCCCCACAGAAAGTTATTGACTTTGGCTTTTGTCCCGTCCAATTCCGAGAATATTGATTTCATGCCTTTCTGGAACCAAAAACAGAAGAAAATAGGCAACTGGCACTGTGACAACTTGTTAATAGGTTAGTTCTAGAAAAGATATAAAAACACCTCAAAGTGCAGACAAAGCAAAGCAAAGTAGATACTAAACAAGCACGGAGCATCAAAAATTATAGATACGTTTCCGACGTATCAAGCATCCCCAAGATTAACTCCTGCTCGTCCTCGAGTAGGTAAGTGATAAAAGAATAATTTTTGAGGAGACATGCACCATCAAAACCAAGATCAAACCATTTGCAAGCATTGAAAGCTGGGATCAAAGAACTCTAAACATGTGCATGAAATATGGAGTTCTAACAATAGGACATAGTAACTATGCATGCAACACGAAAGGCTACAAACAAAGATCATGAATAAAGTGCATTGAAAAACATTTATTTGTTTCACATACAGAAAACATAGCATAGTGGCAATCAGCTTGTCCCTCATGGAGTAGCAAATAGATGCATATGCCACCTTCAAAGTTCACAAGGTTGACTAGAAACAAGTAGCACAAGAACAAGTAATATGACAATATGCATCAATCAATAAGATTTGGAACACTGCACACAGAATGGCAACTATGCTCTCTTAAAGGTGCCTAAAGGTAGAAGGTGGAGACTCAAATAATGGTGGAAGAAAGGCCTTTCATAAAGGAAGCAGGGATTTCAAGTTTCAAAAAGAGCTTCAAAAAATTATGGTACTTGTTAGCTTTCAGCCCTCATTGCCCCTATCACAAGCATCTTGAAGTGATTAAGGTTAAAGTGAACAAATATGGAGTATATGCTTGACGAAGTATAAGTTTGCAATCTCAAGTCCCTTGAATACGAGGACCACATATCATGCTACTCAACTTCTGTCACCTGTAAGTTCTTGTCAATGTAAGTATTTGCATATCATAGAGAACTGCCAATAGGGTTCCCCTTGCACATGGTACATGAGCTATCCCATAACCAAAATGACAAGGGAAGCAGACAATGAGCATCTCAGCGATCTTTTTATTTACTATGTGCATAGCTTTTTATTGAGGATGCTTCATAGATAGCTCACTATGGTGATGCTGCAAGTTTCCACCATGATCAAGCATGGCTTAGGCTAGCGGACCAGGCGTTTCTCTAACACAGAATACAAACTCCATGGACTTACAAGTTCCCTCTTTATTTCACACCGGTGACATCCATAGACAAAAGAACATGATATCAACTGAGTACAAAGTACAAGTGCAATGTTGAAAACGTTCCCCATGACAGCACGGTTCTGCTAATTCCAACGTATAAGTGCAAGCATATACAACATAGATGACACAATGGTTCAAATTTATTAGGTTCAAATAATATAAAGTGTGCCATCAAGTTCGTGAGGGCTTTTAATCACTAAGTTTTCACATACCAAAATAGTTTTTAATTGAAAGATAACTGAAAACAAGAATATACTTGGAATGGTGTAACACACCATGCATAGGAGTTTATAGTGGACACTTTGGAATAACTTGGTTTCTTGGGAGTTGGAAGCATGAGTAGAGCTTACTCATACAAGTGGAGGCTAGCAAAAGACTGGGAGCAACCAACTAAGAGAGCAATAATGGCCATAATCATGCAGAGCAACAAAGCATTACTAATCAAAGCATAGAGTGGTACTACAAGTCAAGGACTAAATGATCATAGAGGCTATGGTGACTTGTCATAGTCATAACATGGTGTGAGCATGTGCCAAGTCAACCCAAGCAAAGCATCAAAGGAGAATACTATAATAGTATGCTTTTGCATGCTGAAACAACGCATAATTTCTTCAAGGCACACCACTACTAGGAAAATGGCTATAGGCAATCAGCACATCCGTGGCTCACATGGTTGAAGTGCCCCATGGCTAAAATAGGCGTGGCTCACCTGTGGGACGTGCCCTACTAGTAACTAGAACAACCGTGGAGCACATGGTCATAGTGCGCCACAGATATGTGTGGGCCAGGGCCCTGCTGGCCGCATGCCGCATACCCGTAGTAAACATGGGGGAGGTGCGCTATGGTTGTTATGGTTAACCGTGGCGCATATGCAGGTCGTGTCCTACGCCTAAGTGAAGGCACCTCTATTCTGTAAATGGGCAGAAACATCCGTGGCGCACTCTAGCATGTGCGCTAGGGTTGTGATTATTCCCTGTGGCGCACTAGGGCCATGTGCGCCACGGATGTGTCGACCAGTATTTTTTTGGCAGCTCCACTTTGTGCACATGTGTGATCATCCACCACCCCACACTTCACTTTCCCCTTCTTCTTCCTCCTTAGATCTAGTCGGGATCCTTCTCCTTCCCACCTCAATTTCTCCACTCATTCACCATTTTTAGAATGTAGAACTTGCCTTGGATGTTACATACGTAATAGAGGAAGCTCTCCGGTCTCTCATCTCCTTCTCCGGTCTCACGCGCACCTCTACTTTCCATCTTCTCGCGATCGGTCTCTCATCTCGGTAAGTTGTCCATGTAAGGATGTGTTCATGTGTATATGGATGATATGCTCATATGTATGTAGATGATCGATGCTCCTGATGTGTGTATGGAGAGGATCGATGGTCATGTGTGTGTATATGGAGAGTATCGATGATGCTCATGCATGTGTGTATGGAGAGGATAATGATATGTTCATGTGTGTATGGATCGGTCTCTCTCACTCTCTCTCTCTTGTGTTTGTGTGTGAACAAGTTGCCATTTGTTTTGCCAAAATGTTGATTCATTTCCATTTTGGCAAGACTTTGGCATTTCACAAAGGTCCTTATTTTAGGATAGGTCATGCCGAAATTTTCTATCGACCATTGCATGTGCATTGATTATGTGGTTCTAATAGACTTCTAATTGTACCGTGTACACCGTGAAGGAAAAAATGGTGCTCATAATGAGTGAAGGCATTGTGGCTAGATTTTTGAAATGTGCGACGGCCGACATGATACGAAATAACAAGACGGAGATAAGATGTCCGTGCAGAAGATGCAAACTCAACTGGGTGATCGACCTAGATTCCGGGAATATGCAGGCGCACATGCTCCGCCATGGTTTCATGGATGGA
Organism: Avena sativa; assembly: GCA_916181665.1. Taxonomy (NCBI): domain Eukaryota; kingdom Viridiplantae; phylum Streptophyta; class Magnoliopsida; order Poales; family Poaceae; genus Avena; species Avena sativa. The sequence goes on from OV702298.1 coordinate 132,554,486, forward strand.
TACACTCGTTGGATAAGCGATGACGAAGACGATGGAGACGGTGAAGGTGGGAAACATGACGATGATCATCACGGCGAGAACGGGCAAGATGATAAAGAGTCTCCTGGAGATGGTGAAGGTGCGGAAGCAGACCGGGATGATGATGATCTAGATGCCGGAGGAGTAGACGACGATGGAACAACGTCAGGCTGGGTGCAGGACCCTTATGTGCAAGAGCTGATTCTCAAGCAGATGAGTAATGCCAGGGATGCCGCTAGAGAGAAAGCCAAGCTTGCGCAACTTGAGGAAGACACGGTTACTCCATTGTATGAAGGATGCAGGCCCGATGATACCCGGTTGAATGTAACGCTCAAGGCTATGGAGATGAAGGCAAAACACAAAATGAGCAACGCAAGCTTCGACGATATGATGGCATTCTGGCACGATCGTCTCCTGGAGGGGAACACGTGTCCAACTAGTATCGAGGACGCCAAGAAAATCGTCTATCCTCTCGATCTACCGCACGTTAGATATCACGTATGCATCAACGATTGCATCATTTATCGGGGCGAGGACACGAAGAAAACCACATGTCCGGTGTGCGGCGTGAGTTGATACAAGAAAGGGAAGAAAGCACCTCGAAAAGTTGTATGGTACTTTCCTATCACTCCTCGTCTGCAGCGCTATTTCGCGGACCCTAAGGAAGTGAAGCTCATGCGATGGCATGCGGAAATGAAGAAGCCAGGAGATGACAATGACCCCGAAAAGGATGAGCTGCTGACGCAGCCTTCAGATGCTAGCAAGTGGAAAGCATTGGACCTCGAATTCCCAGAATTCAGTGGAGATTCGAGGAACATCAGGCTTGGTGTGAGCACCGATGGACTCAATCCGTTCAGTAGCCAGAGAAGCACGCACATCACTTGGCCCGTGTTTGTATGGATGTACAACCTCCCTCCATGGTTGTGCATGAAGAAGAAGTACATACAAATGAGTATGCTAATTCAAGGGCCGAAACAACCCAGTACCGACATCAATCTGTATCTCGGGCTATTGAAAGTGGAGATAACCATGTTATGGGAATCTGGAGCCAATACTTACGACGCCGTCGCACAAGATTATTTCACTATGAGAGCCGCGTTGGTCACTACGGTGCAAGACTATCCAGGTTGCGGGTATATCTCAGGGCAGGTTATCCAAGGATTCTGCGCATGCGTTAGGTGCATGGATAACACAAGCTATCTCCAACTAGAGAAAGATCTAGGGTCTTCGAAAACCGTGTCCATGGCGCACCGGAGGTGGCTCGGCAAGAATGATCCATGGAGAAAACGTGGAGACCTGTTCGATGGCAAATCCGAGACCCGAGGAATCCCAGAGCGGAGGAGCAGCGAAGAAGTGGAAGAGTTGCTGAAAAACTGGAAAGATTGTCCTAAGCCTGGAAAGAAGCGAAAGAGGCAGCAAGACAAGCCGCTGATGAAGGCATGGAAAACAAGGTCTGTTTTTTGGGAGTTGCCATACTGGAAGTTTGTACGCACGCCTCATAGCCTCGACGTCATGCATATCACGAAAAACGTACGCGAGAGTCTGGTCGCCACCATAATCAACATGCCAGATAGGACGAAAGATGGTCCGAAAGCAAGGCACGACCTGATATTCATGGGTATCCGGAAGGAGCTTCACGGAGGACGCACTACTCCTGATGATTAGGAAGATGAATATGATCATGAGTCAGAGACGACACAAGGTCGTCGGAAGGGTAAAAAGTTCAAGAAGAACGAATATTACTGCCCTCCTTGCTTCACTCTAAGCCAGGATGAGATCAAACAGTTTTTCAAGTGCATTCTAGGAGTGAAATTTCCTTATGGCTACGCGAGCAAGATAAGAAGATACCTAGACGAGGCGAAGCAGAGGTTTAGTGGCATGAAGTCTCACGACTATGCCATGCTAATGACGCAGGTACTTCTGGTTGCACTAAGAGGGATAATGGACGAGCACGTCTGTGAAACGTTATTTGGCCTCTGCAAGTTTTTCGACATCATCTCTAGGAAGTCGATTGGCGTGAATCAGCTCAGGAGGCTACAGGAGGAGATCGTGGTGATACTATGCGAGATTGAGGTCTACTTCCCGCCCGCATTCTTCGACATTATGGTGCATCTGCTGGTCCATGTCGTGGAGGACATCGTCCAACTTGGTCCGATGTTCCTCCGCAGCATGATGGCGTTCGAAAGGATGAACGGACACATCAAAGGGTAAGTTCACAACAGGGCCCGTCCAGATGGAAGCATAACCAAGGGCTTTCTGGCCGAAGAGTGCATCTCTTTCTGCACGAATTATATAGACATCGAGAACCCTGTCGGTCTTCCTATCAACAGGCACCTTGGCAAGCTCGACGGATCTGGTCACCGAGAGGGTCGTCACGTACTGCATGCAGACTTTGATTTTCGACGCGCAGACTTTGATCGAGCAAACCTCGTCGCGCTATAGCATTTAGAACTAGTCGATCCTTGGGTACAGAAGCACAAAAGGTTAATCGAGAAGAAGTACAGTAACCGAGGCATACAGAGGACGCAGGGAGAAATAATCAAAGAGCACAACTCAGATTTCACGCATTGGTTTAGGCAGACGCTCCTTGATAATCCCCCGCGATCGCATTCTTCTAACACGGAAAAGATCATATTCACCTTGTCGCAGGGAGCAATGCAAAACCTGGTGACCTATCAGGCGTATGATATCAACGGCTACACATTCTACACGGAGGAAAAGGACAACAAGTGTGATTATCAGAACTCAGGCGTAACGTCCGAATTCTACACCAATGACAACGTGAAGGAAAGATTCTATGGAAGGATCGAGGAGATCTGGGAGCTCAACTACTGTGGAGAAAAGGTGTCGATGTTCCGTGTCAGATGGGCAAAGAGCGTCGAAAGAGATGACCGGTATTTCACAACCATGGTTATACCCGAAGCAGCCAAATCCAAGGCCACCGGTGCGAACGTGGCTATGAAAAATGAACCGTGGGTACTGGCTACCAAAGTGGACCAATGTTTTTTCATTACCGAACCGACAAAGCCTAGCCGTGTTGTCGTGAGGAGAGGAAAAAGAAACATCACCGGAATGGATGGAGTCGCCAATGAGCAAGACTTCGACCAGTACGGCGATCCAAAGATTGAAGATGACGACGACTATGATGCAGCAACATACATCACATGAAGAAAAAGGACAACCCTACTCAAAAAAGGTAGCCCGTTCGAAAGAAGAAACATTAAAGTGCCGGGGCTAAATTATTCAACCGCGATAAAGAAGGGAAAAAAGATTGTAAAATGCTAGCTCAAAAAATATTATAAAACGCGTGGTCAAAAATGATTGTAATAGCCATGGACAAATTATTATGAAATTTAGTTATACTTTGAATCATATTTGTACCCCACTTTTATGACATATATTATTACTTTTGGGCATTTTTGGAATATATCACCACTTTTGGGCATTTTTTGGAACATTAAAAAGTATTTTTAAAATAAAAATAAAAAAGGGGGCACCAGGATTTGAACCTGGGTGCTCACAAGTTTAGAATAGAGCATTGGGCAAAACCAATGGGATACGGCAGTGCTAGTGTTAACTAGTGGGGTGGCCGCCCTCTTATCTGACTAGTCTAACCCACTTAGGCGTAGCGTACCCTGGCCAAGTGCGCTAGTCCAACCCACTTAGCTGTAGCGCACTTGGTCAGGGTGCGCTACGCCTAAGTGGGTTGGACTAGTCAACCGCGCAACGTCCGCCTCTCTCATCCCCATCTCAGACACCACATCAAGCCCAACTCCGAGCCCCGCCGCTGCACTCTCGATCCGCCGCCGCTCGAGGAGGAGGCCGTGGAGGAGGAGGAGCCCGAGCCTTGCCAGCCGCCACCGCTCGAGGAGGAGGAGCCCGAGCCCTGCCAATCGCCGCTCGAGGAGGAGGCCCACACGTGCAGATCGATCCGAGGAGGAGGAGTCCGTGGAGGAGCCCGCCATCGTCCGCCCGCCATCGTAGTCCTCATCTCAGAGGTGAGCGCTGCCCCTCCCCTCTATCCTTTTCTCCCTATCTCCCCTCTCTCTGCAGGCCATGGTTAGGGTTTAGATTAGGGTTAGGGATAGGCTGGGTTAGGGTTTAGATTAGGCCATGGTTCAGATTAGCTTATAAATTTTGTGTAGGGAGCACTACTGAAACAATCTGAGATGTGGTTCAAATCAGGTTAGGCCATGGTTCAGATCAGGTTCAGATTAGGCCATGGTTCAGATTAGGAGCATTACTGAAACAATCTGAAATTTTGTGTAGGGTTCAGAGATACAAGTGTTTCTCTCAAATCTGTGCCAACTAAATTGTGTAGGGTTCAGAGATACACAATTGATATTGTGTCGAGCTCTGTTTCTCTCAAATCTGTGCCAAATAAATTAACTGAACCAGAGTATTAGCTTCAGAGATACAAGTGTTGGACCTGAACCAGAGCTCTGTTTCTTGTAAGTGTTGGACCTGATTCAGTTATCTTGAATCAAGTTCTGTAGTAGTAGCTTCAGAGATACAAGACAAGGACAAATGACAGGGACAGATACTTTCTAGGCTTGATGTAGTGCTTAATCATCACTAGCTTCAGATGTAGTGCTTTCTGTAGTAGTAGCTTCAGATGTAGTGCTTGACAGGGACTAATGACAGGGACAGATAATTTCTGTAGTGTTAGCTTCAGATGTAGTGCTTAATCATCACTAGCTTCAGCATGCCTCTACTGACTTTGATGCTTCTGGAATTGTTATATCTCTGCTAGATAGATTCATTCTAGGCTTGCATTCCTAATAAAAATTGTCCCATTGTTCTGTTAGGAATTCCTACCCCTGAAACTAAAAGAGAAGTTCTATCATTGTATACATCTTCTCTGTATAAAGAAGTTTATCCATTGAAGATGATGGCCATTTTACTTATGTGACATCTAGATACGTCACTCTGCTGGCTCAATTTGCTTGCTGTCAAGTTTGTAGGCTTTGGGTTTTGTTTAGGCTACAGTAGGTTAGCTTGTACATTTTGTAGGTTTTATTTGTTTAGGTAATTATTTGTTTGCTGTTGTCAATTGCTTGCTATCAGTTCCTTGCTGCTGTCAATTATTATTTGCTGCTGTCAATTGCTTGGGTTTTATTTGCTGCTATCAATTATTTATTTGTAGTAAAATGGAACTTTGATGTCATTTGCTTGCTATCAGTTCCTTGCTGTCATTTTCTTGCTTGCTATCATTTGTGCTTCTAAGTTATATGTTGTAGGATTGCAGGAAATGACAGGAAGCATTAAAGTGCACTTGGTTATGAAGCACTTGAAATTGTGCTTGTGCTTGTATGAAGGAGTTTATTATGTCGTGTATGCAGGTTCTTGTATGAAATGATTCCTGATTTTTACCGGAATGTTGATTAACTTCCGTTTCGGCAGAAATCGGGCACTCCTAGTTTAAGAAAATTAGCAAAGGTCATCCCGGATTTTTCCGTGCATTTAACCAATTATTTATTTTTTATTAGTGCAAAGATGTGTGACAATGACGAGGCTAGATGTTCTAAGCGCATCAGCGCTGAAGGAGAACTCAGACCTCCGAATAAACAATTGACATTCTGGGAGGCGGCCCAGCGGCTAGAAGACGATGAAGAATACCATCCTTCGGAGAGCGAGGATGATGAGATGGAAGACGCGGAGGAAGAATCCGAAGGAACGACGGGTGATGAAACCACTGATGGCAGCGAGGGCACAGGGTGTGGTAGCAATCCTCCTAAGAAGAAGAAGAAGCCGAAGGAACGGCGCCCGAACACGGTCGGCACCGTCAGGAGGAAATTACCGAAGTGAGCCCAACAGGGGTTCCTTTGGAGCCCGACCTTGTCGTCAGAGGGTACTGTGGGCAAGTGGCGGCGATCACCCGGACAACCATCTCGATCAACACCGAGAATCTCTGGCATAAATATAATGGCCACTTGCGCACACTCCTCTTCGAGAAGCTGCATGCAAGATACAAGTTCCCCGCTGAGTATCGGAACACAAATTATCATGGGAACAAAGTAGACAAATCCTCCCTCACAAAGATAAGCACCGCCCTGGACAGATGGAGAACCCGGATAAAGAAGATCTATCAAGAAGGCAAAAGTCTCGAGGAGATCCAGAAGATTGACCCGCAGATCACCGAAGATCAGTTCCGGGAGTTCAAGGAGAGGTGTGAATCCGAAAGAGCCCTGGCCAATAGTAATCGATGAAAGGTGCTGCAGGCGATGAATATAGGTCATCACCATCTCGGATCTGGTGGATACAGAACTGCGGAGGCCAAATGGAATATGGAGGACGAAGAGTATAGATCTAAGGGGATAGAAAACCCCTTTGAGAAATTCGAACCCGGGCAGGTTCGAAACTTCATCAGGGCCCGTTACCATGTAGACCCAAAAAACCAAACAACTCACCGCGGATCCTGCGGCGAAGGAATTCGAGGAAATTGTGGTAAGTAATCTAATTACCGCGGATCAACTCGATTGCATTCTAATCGATGAAGTCTAGTTTCTAAACGGTTCAGTGTTACTTCTTCTGCAGGAGGAGGAAATTGTTGCTAGCCATGGATCCCAGGGTTCCTCATCCCAGGGGTCGACGACGGACACCCGGTGGGATAACCCTTTTAACAGGGCGACGAACCGGGCCAAGAAAAATGAGCCGGTTACGAAGAAGCCGTCGTCGGCTGGTCGTCTGGCCGGGCTTGGGGTAAGAATTGGGTGGATCATTTTGGTCCACCACCGAGGACGCGTGTGGCGCCGTCGGGAAGGAGCGAGGAGGAAAACCGCGAGGGTCAAGAACTTAAGGAACAAGTGGCACGGATCCCGCAGATCGTCCAAGACAACCTGACAATCACCCTCACGTCCTTCCTGCCTACCTTGGTGGAGTCAATAGCGAACTAGAGTGCGGGTGGTCGAGTAGGGCCGTGCCCGATTCCAAGCATGGTCAACAGCCACTCGAACAACGCGGCGCTGACGAATCAGGCGAACTATGTGTTCGTGAGTCCGCCCGCTAGAACCGCGGCGCCGCAAGTGTTGGTGACTCCCCCTGCCATCACCACGACGCCGGACATGTTGGTGCCCCCTGCCATCGTGGTGGTGGCACCGGAGCTCCAAGCACCCGGTAGGGAGAATACACCGGCGGCCAGCACCGCGCCATCAAGCAGCCCCTTCGTATCTTGCACGCCCGTCGTCGTATGCGGTGCCTCGACATTAGCCGATCTCGACGCCATCACGGTAAACAAATTGCTTTATCGCATTTCATGCCATCTATTACTCTTATGGCATCTCTGACGATGCCGTACATGTTTTCCGCAGACGGATGTTCCTTGCACTCTCTTATCCTACGTGAACAACGAGCTAAGGGATGTTGCCAAGGGTACCATCGTTTAACCCTTGGAGTGCATGTTCCACTCAAGGCCAATGCAAGATAGCGTGCACAGGGTTAAAATTAGTCGGGTGCTAAGGGGCTGCGACGACCTAGAACCTCCCATTCAACCCCTAGGAGCGGATGAAGAAGAGCCGACTGTCCTCAGAAGTTGCTTCGGCTTATTCTTGCAATGGACAAAGAGCATGATCTGTTTGGGGACGACGGGGGCCATCACGCCACAGACAATAGCACCGCCTGTCGTGCCAGCGACAAGCGGTGGCAAGGCTCCCTTACCTCCCTTGCCGTCACCTCCACGCGGTGGGTCGAATGATCATGTTGATGATATGCACATGGCGCAGGATCCGGCCGAGGACGACGAAGACTTGAATGATCACTTCTTCAACACTCAGTTTAGCAACAAAGACCTAGCTGGTGGCCCCACATAGAAACCCACTATCACCAAGCGTCTGTTTGGTTCTCAGGAGACGCCTCCAGCTTGCACCTTTACAGAGCCAGCTGATACAACCAACCGGCCCTTTATTCTAAGCCCTGACACACTACATAGGGCGATCTATGCTCAGATTGCGGTGCCTCCGCTCTCCAAAAGGAAAAAAGGGCAGGAAAAGAAAATCTAGCAGCTCGAGCCAGCCGGTGGCGTCAACTGTGAATCCGATCAGGTTTCGGGACGGGCCACCAAGACCCGAGGGTATTATATGGAGGATTCATGTGGCGGGTGAGCCCATGCTACCTAAGAATTTGTGGAGGCTCGCCAATTCGGAACTGCAGAGTGTGCATGACGGCGTGCTGACGATAGAGAGACGCCTTCTAGCGGAGAAAGATCCCTCGCACCCGGTATTCGTGGTTAAGGTGCCACCAGGCTTGGGCTTCGTCGACAATGCCCCTGCGGATCTGTTCTTCCTGCGGTTCGACGACATCTTCAATATGTTCCACCTATACCCGCTGCACTATACCATGGTCCGCCTGTTTTCGCTCAGCCTGGCCATGCAGATCATTAGAGAGAACACACCAGGCATCGCTATAGTGGACCCCTACTACATGCGTGACAGCTACTTGGGTTCCCCCGCTGAACAACGTATCGTGGCCTCGTACCTAAAAAGAATCTTCATGGCGAACAAGACAAAGGAATACATTCTCGTGCCTTACTTTCCCGAGTAAGTCGTTATTCACTCGCCACCGTTGATTGGCTTTATTAGATTATCATCATTCTTTTTCCAACACATTCCATTTGAATTTTTTGCACAGAGATGAACACTGTACGCTCATCTCCTTATCGCTGAAGCATTCCCACGCCACGTATTTCGACTCGGGGAGTCTAGAAAAGAAGAAAAACTATGACAAGATCAAGGAAGTTCTGGATGATGCTCTCACTGGATATGCCTCGACGGAAGGCACCACATTCGTGCGTACGAAGGTCAAGTTTGGCAGGCACGTCTTCAACCACGTAACGGAGTTCCCCTGCGTGAAGCAGCCGGAAAGAAGTAAGAAGGAAGCCTACTACGCACTCAATCACATGAGGGCGTTCCTACTAGACCAGCAGAATTCTATGCTGCCAGATCATCTCAAACAGTGGGCTGAAGCAAAGGCCAAGATCATTGATTCAGATATTAGACAAGAGATGTATCGCATCCAACCGCAGTTTGGGGCAATCATCTTTCGTGATGTCATGACTTCGGGGGGGATCTTCTACGGAGGAAATATCCCGGATAACCGTGACATAGAAGATCGCCTAGAGATGCAAGGTGACTATAGGAAGTTCATGACGAGACAAGGCGTCTTCCCGTTCCCTAAGCCGAGCCAGAAGGCTTGATGTTGGCCTAGTTGTAGTTCCAAACTATAGATGACCTTTGTGTGTGTGTGGACAAGTGTACATGCTACTACTTATCTAATTAGGTTTATGAATCATCGCTTACTTCTTTTGCTTATTATTATTATATATCAATCAATGCTTGGTTTTTTTGCTTACTCTTTGGTCCTTTTCTCACTTTGGTCCTTCTTTTTTCCTTACTTTATTAGTATTTTTTCGAGAATAATGCCGATGATTGAAATGTCGTAGCACACTATATATGTGAATGTGCTACGGCGAGATTGTGAGCCTTGTGATATGCACAAGTCATCCTACTTGGCTCACGGTTCCGTCGTAGCATATTCCTATGTCCAACGACCTATGTATATATATGAGGTATTCTTTTTGATTTACTTTGGTCTTTTTCGAGAATAATGGCAATGATTGAAATGTTGTGGCATAATATATATATGAATGTGCTACGACGGGATTGTGAGCCTTGTGATATGCACAAGTCCAGGTGTTGTGCATCCTACTTGGCTCACAGTTCCATCGTAGCATATTCCTGTGTCCAACGACCTATGTATATATATGAGGCATTCTTTTCGAGTTACTTTGGTATTTTTCGAGAATAATGCCAATGATTAAAATGTCGTGGCACACTATATATGTGAATGTGCTACGACAAGATAGTTAGCCTTGTGATATGCACAGGTCCAGGTGTTGTGCATCCTACTTGGCTAACTGTTCCGTCGTAGCATATTCCTGTGTCCAACGACCTAGCTAGTTATATATGAGGCATTATTTTTGAGTTACTTTGGTCTTTTTCGAGAATAATGCCGATGATTGAAATGTCGTGGCACACTATGTATGTGAATGTACAGGATAGTCAGCCTTGTGATATGCACAGGTCCAGGTGTTGTGTATCCTACTTAGCTGACCGTTCCGTCGTAGCATATTCCTGTGTTCAACGACCTAGTTATATATGAGGCATGAGTTTTGAGTTACTTTGGTCTTTTTTGAAAATGCCGATGATTGAAATGTCGTGGCACACTATATATGTGAATGTGCTGCGATGGGATTGTACGCCTTGTGCTATGCATAAGTCCAAGTGTTGTACATCCTACTTGGCCTACAGTTCCATCGTAGCATATTCCTGTATCCAACAACCTAATTATATATGAGGCATGATTTTTGAGTTACTTTGGTCCTTTTCAAGAATGCCGATGATTGAAATGTCATGGCACACTATATATGTGAATGTGCTGCGATGGGATTGTCCGTCTTGTGCTATGCACATGTCCAGGTGTTGTGCATCCTACTTGGCGGACAGTTCCATCGTAGCATATTCCTGTGTCGAATAACCTAGTTATATATGAGGCATGCTTTTTCAGTTTGGTCTTTTTTATTTAGGAGTACTTTCTATAAGTGTATCTTCATATGCGATTTTAATTATACATGTTTTTTTCAATCGCCAGTTAATTATTATTGTCAACTTGTAGATGACGTGGTACGTCGTGTACAAGGAACGGGTTCCCGGAGTCTACGATGATTGGGAAGACTGCGGGAGACAGGTGCACCATTTTAGCGCCAATAGCTACAAAGGGTACAACACTATGGCGGAGGCGGAAACTAGATACACATGCTATCTAGCGGGAGTTAGGACGAGGAACCGGATGAAGACCTACACCTTCGTCACGGTGATCATGCTTATCATCTTTGGTTGTTTATCCCGCGTTTGTGTCTAGCTAGTTTAGATGTCTAGGCGATCTTCCGAGCTCTAACTTGTTCGAGACACATGTATTCGCATGTCACCAACTACTTTGTAACTTGATCGAACCAATGTAACTTATACTATGTATTCATGTATGAGACTTATCTATATGTATTTGTTTCAATCTTGTTTTGCAAATTGTGTATTTATATATATAATTGTATATCTTATATCTGTGTGTATATCTGCCCGTAATATTGTATATAATCTGTATTTTATATCATCTGGCTCTAAAATAAAAAAAAACAAAAAAAACACCCGTGGCGCACATGACCTAGCTTTTGTGGCGCACTACATCTAAAGCGCACCTGCGCAGCTTAGTGGCGCACTGCAACGTGCACCACAGAAGATCAAACGCATAGCGCACCTGCCCACCTAGCCGTGGCGTACTAGCAGGTGCGCTACACCTATCTCAACACAACCGTGGCGCACCAGGCAATGCGCCACGGCTAGGAGATAGCCGCAGCGCAAGGCTAGTGGCGCACTGCTAGTGCGCCACGGATGGCCATTTCATGTGCGCCACAAACAGGCATTTTCCTAGTAGTGCACTAAGCAATCCCAATTGTTTGGAACAAGACATGCTACAACAATAATCACTAAGCATAAGGTTAAAACAACACCTAGCATGTCATGCTAAAGTCTAAGTCACAGTCAATGCAAGCTCCTCTTGCACTTACAAGCAAGAACTTACTACTCCTTTCCAACACCAAGCAACTTATTTGCAAAACAACACAACGAGAACGGGGGTCCAAACTACTTTATTCAAGCAAACTAAACAAACTAAGCAAAGCAAATGAAAACTAAGACGCTCCAAGAACAACACAACTTGTGTATGAAATAATAAAAACGAAGTGTCTAGACAGACCTAAGCTTTTTATTGATGAAGAAGGGGATGCCTTGAGCATCCCCAAGCTTTGATGCTTGTACCTCTTGTATATTTCTTGGGGTGACACCGGGGTGGCATTCCCAAGCTTGAGCTTTTTTCCATTCTTCATCTCATTGCATCATTCTCTCTCTACACCTGAAATTTTTCCTTCATACAAAACTTCACACAACCTTCATTAGCAACATTAGTATATTCAAAAGATATTAGACCTTTGGTAAAGCTTTGGAACAGCAAGGCTTTTCACTAAAAAACAGAAGCTACTTTAGTAACTCCTTCAAAAATCTCAATTCACCTAAAGAGAACTAAAAAAGGAATCAATATGAAGCAAATGCAAATAATGGCAGAAATCTGTCAAAACAGACCAGCAGGTAGAAACCGATTTTTTAGAAAATCTTCTGTTACTCAAATCAAAAAGTGTTGAACTAAGGAAAGTTATCTAACATACTGGGAGATTTATTTGTAAATTTTGAGCCCAGTCCGAGTTATAGAGACTCCTCACGATTTTTTTTGTGGAGGACAAAAATCTGTTTCGGGACAACAACTCCCTTCCCTCTCATTAGAGGTCATTCTTGGCACAAAAAGCAAACAAAAAAAGATAAGGAGAGGTCATTACTTAAGTAATAACTTCCATGACTCAAGGAAACTCTTGGGTTATCTCCCAATAAGTACTTTTCTTTAACGCCTTTAAGTTAGGCACAAGAAGCAAGAAGAATCAAGTATTTTCAAATGAAGCATTACCTCTCTTGTTCTTTCCTTTCTTACCTTTCTTCTTATCTTTAGGGAAGATATGATTTCTTACCGGAGGAGCAAAATGCATAATGCCTTTTCCCACATCTATTACCGCTCCAAGGTGTTTTAGTAAGGATCTTCCAAGTGTGATCTGTCCTTTGCCTACACATTCAATAACAAGATAATCAGTAGACATCATTTTCCCTGAGATTTTTGTAAACACACCTTCAGCTATTCCAGTAGGCAATAGGGTGGCATTATTAGTAAGATATATTTCCTCTCCTCCTTCAGAAAGCCCCCAAAGACTCAAAGAATCATAAATATCTTTAGGCATGATACAAAATTCAGACATGATATCACAGCGAGCATAAAAAAGTATAGTATTTATAGAGACTTTGATTGTGGGAAACCACTTTGAAGGCTTAGAATTTATGGGAACATAATCATGGTAAGCCCTAAGCGTGTGATAGCAACTATTCATAGCAGCAATACTGGTCTCAAGTGTGTTCAACCTAGCAAAAATATTTGTGAAGGAGGAATCAAACTTGCCAAGTGTCCCATAGATTATAATAAATTTTTTTATGGCATCAAAAGCTTCATCCTCAGTACATAGCAAAATATCTTTCTCAGCCACAACACCCAAAGCATATCTATAACGAAGAGCAATACCGCGGTAGAAACTATCAATAACCAAGCCAAAACTCATCTTAGGCTCGGTTTCCCTCAGTAAAGCGGAGATTCTAGACCAAGCTTCTTCTCTTCACTTTTTTGCTTGAAAGTGGAGATCTCTTCCATAGGTGAAATAAAGATTGGTCCAAAACCATACATGGTGGCAACTAGAGTAGGAACTAATTTTTTTGTACTTCAAAAAAAAGGAACTATTTTTTTGTGTTTTTGAATAAACAAAGCAAACCAAACTAGACTAATTTTTTTTGGGTTTTTGAAAAGAGGCAAATAAAACCAAGCAAAAGAAACTAAGCAAACTAAAAACAAAGTAAAGATAAAGGAAGTGAAGGACTCCCCTAGTGAAGACGTCCTTAGCCTCCCCGGCAATGGCGCCAGAAAACTTGTTGGTGACTCCTTGGTGGCGCCAGAGAACTTGGTGCTTGACGTGGAGTCTTGTTGGGAACCCCAAGAGCAAGGTGTGAAGTAGCACAACAACAAGTTTTCCCTCAGTAAGAAACCGAGGTTATCGAAGTAGCACAACAACAAACTCAAGACTTTGCCCCAACGAATCAGTGAGGTTGTGAAGCTCATCGGTTTGCTGTAACAAAGGATTAAACATATGGTGTGGAAGGTAATGGTTTACATCAAGTAAACAAGTAACGGTGGAAGATGTATCAATGGAAAATATTGGATCGGGGTCCATAGTTCACTAGAGGTGCTCTCCTTAGATAAACAACATGGCATGAAGGGTAAACAAATTACAACAAGGCAATTGACTGGAACTGAGCAATGCATAACAATGCAATACCAGACAAAAAGATCATATGAGATTCGATTGGGAAATACAACAATATACATAGACCGCCATCCAACTGTATTTATGACTAGAAGTCCACCTTCAGGTTATCATCCGAACCCCCTCCAGTATTAAGTTGCAAGCAACAGACAATTGCTTTAAGAAAAGTGTGTAAGGTAAACAATCCACCTGTTCCATGAATAAGAGACCATTGTTTTCTCCCTAGTAGCAACATCACATCTACAACCGAAGAGATTTCTGTCACTTCCCTTGGAAACTAGAGGCATGAACCCACTATCGAGCATAAATACCCCCTCTTGGAGTCACTAGCAACTACTCGGCCAAGATAGCTACTAACAATGGAGCGCATGCAAGATCACAAACAACACAGACATGATAGAATCATAAAGACAAAACCATTAATCAATCTGACATAGTAATCTCAATATCCATCGGATCCCTGCAAACACAACATGCATGATTACATATAGATTAGATCTTGATCATGAACGGAGCTCACAAGATCTATACATGAAAGCACAAAGGAGGAGATACAACCATCTAGCTACTACATGGACCCATAGTCCAAGGTGGAACTACTCACGCATCATACCGGAGAGAAGGCCTTCGAGATGATCTCCCCTCTAGCAGGGTGCCGGGAAGAAATTCATATCCCCCCGATCTAGGGACGATGGTGGCGGTGGCTAGAGAAGGTTTCGTGGAATATTGATCGGGTACTTAGGGTTTCTGCATCAGGGGCTTCTTATAGGCCAAGGGGGAGGCCGAGGAGGCGACCAGTGGGCCCACACCCTCCCCAGGCAAGGGGCAGGGCCCACCCACGCCTAGGGGGGTCTAGGCGCCCTGGCTTGCATATCCGCCTCGTATTCTGGTTTCTTGTTCCCCACAGAAAGTTATTGACTTTGGCTTTTGTCCCATCCAATTCCGAGAATATTGATTTTCTGCCTTTCTGGAACCAAAAACAGAAAAAGGCAACTGGCACTATGTCAACTTGTTAATAGGTTAGTTCCGAAAAAGATATAAAAACACCTAAAAGTGTAGACAAAGCAAAGCAAAGTAGATACTGAACAATAATGGAGCATAAAAAATTATAGATACGTTTCCGACGTATCAGCTACTAGCCTAAGCCATGCCTAATCATGGTGGAAACTTGCAGCATTACCATAATGAGCATCTGTGAAGCATCCTCAATAAAAACCTATGCAAATAGCAAATAAAAAGATCGCTGAGATGCTCATTGTCTGCTTGCCTTGTCATTTTGATTATGGGATAGCTCCTGTATCATGTGCAAGGGGTACCCCGTTGGCTGTTCTCTATGATATGCATGTATTTACAATGACAAGAACTTACAGGTAACTAAAGTTGAGTAGCACGAGGAGCGACCCTCGTACTCAAGGGACTTGGGATTTCCAGTTTATGGTCTGTCAAGCATATAACTCATATTGGACCTCACTTTCACCATTAACCACATAAAGATGCCTATGATAGGGGCAATGAGATCTCAAAGCTAATGATTACCTTACTTTTAGC
Source organism: Avena sativa (assembly GCA_916181665.1). NCBI lineage: Eukaryota > Viridiplantae > Streptophyta > Magnoliopsida > Poales > Poaceae > Avena > Avena sativa. Next base: position 132,570,069 of record OV702298.1, read on the forward strand.
ATTTAGAAGCCTTTCAAACTTTTCAAAACCTTTTCACTTCCTTGTTGAGTCACCACTTATTCTATAAGCACCTTCTTGAGAGCATAGTTGTCATTCTTGTGTTTGTCTCAAAACATAGTTAATTATGTCATGACTTTGATGCTTGTATCTCTGATATATTTACTTCTAGTCTTCACTTGAACTTCAGAGGTGCCTTGGCATTTACATTGTGCTCTACAAACAAAGGCAAGCGAGATACCACTCTATCATACCTTATTATGAGCATTGCAATGTTGCTTATGTTTATGTCTCATGCTACTTATTATTATTGAGTTGGTTTCTCTTCATAGCTTGAAATGACTATTGAGTAGACTTAGTTGCATACTTCTTATTATGGAATGGTTTAAGTATCTACTCCTATGCTGAGAATATATACATCATATGAAGCAAATTTGTTCGTGAAAGTTCTTTTATCGCACTCAGTTTTCAACTGAATTGCTTGAGGACCAGCAATAAGGTAAGATTGGGGGGGGGAGTGGATACGTCCAAAACGTATCTACTTTCCCGAACACTTTGGCTATTGTTTCTCCTCTAAACTTGTGTGATTTGGATACAACTAACACAGACTGACGCTGTTTTCAGCATAATTACCTTGGTGTATAGTTTTTGTGTAGAAAATCAACTATCAAGAAAAATCCCGGAAAATATGCCAAAAATCCTATTTCACCAGAAGAATCACGGATCCAGAGTACGAGACGGAGGGGAGCCCTGGGTGGCCCACACCCCCTGCCGTGCGGGTGGGACCACCCCGCGCCTGGGAGGGGTGTGGCCAGCCCAGACACCCCCTTGGCCTCTCTCTTCGCCTATAACATACCTTCTGACCTAAAAACTCGGGGGGGGGGGGGGGGGGTGATGTTTTTCTAGAAAGAGTTCCGCTGCACCGTCGCCACCAAAAACCGTGATTCGGATCCAGAAACTCCGTTCTGGCACCCTGCCGGGATGGGGAATTTGGGGAGGATCATCGCCATCGTCATCACCAATGCCTCTCCATCAACCATCAATGTTTCCCTCCTCCATGAGTGAGTAATCCCCCGCTGTAGGCTATGGGGATGGTAGGGATTGGATGAGTTCTATCATGTAATCGAATAAGATTGTTAGGGCATGGTGCCTCGTATCTCTAATAGAGCTATTTGACTTTGTTGCAACTTGTTGTGCTTAATGCTTGTCACTAGGGCCCGAGTGCCATGATCTCATATCTGAACTTATTATTGAATCATTATGATAGTATTGATTGTGATTTTATCTACAAGTTGTGTACACATATCATTGTCCGGATCCAAAGGCCCCGAAGTGACAGAAATTGGGACAACCAGAGGGGATGGCTGTGATGTGAGGATCACATGTGTTCACGGAGTGTTAATTCTTTGCTCCGGTGCTCTATTAAAAGGAGCACCTTAATTGCCAGTATTTCCCTTGAGGCCCCGCTGCCACGGGCTAGCAGGACAAAAGATGTTGTGCAAGTTCTCATTGTGAGCACACATGACTATATGGAGCACATGCCTATGATTGTTTAGTACTTGGATGCTTATTCTTATTTATCTGCAATTGCCCTAGATCTTGAAGTTACATGTTTAGACTCGTCCATGCAACGCCCATCCATCCATCCCTATGCGTACCGCACTCATATCCTACTGTTTGCTGCTACTATTACTATTGCTCCTGTTTCACTGCTGCTATCGCTTTGCTGTTGCTACTACAAAACTGTTGCTACTGATAAACTTCTGTGAGCAAGAACTATTTCCAGCTGCAGCTGAATTGACAACTCAGTTGTTAAGGCTTGCAAGTATTCTTTGGCTCGTCGAATCAACAAATTGGGTAATACTACCCTCAAATACTGTTGCGATCCCCTATACTTGTGGGTCATCAGTCTATTTTGATAGATTTCTGCCATTATGTGCATTTGCCTCTTAATCGGTTTCTTTTGAGTTTTTCTTGATCACTTGAGCTTTTAAAAGGAGTTGGTACAGTAGATTATGTTTTAATGGAAGTTTTACTTGAGTTGAAACTGAAACCCAAAGGTTTATTATCTTGAATACACTAATGTTGCTAATATGGATTGTGTGAAATTTTGTATGGAGGAAGTTTTCAAGTGTAGGGGAAGAATGATATGATGGGATGAAGAATGGACAAAATCTCAAGCTTGGGGATGCCACCCGTGTCACCCCAAGAATTATTCAAGAGGTACAAGCATCAAAGCTTGGGGATGCCCAAGGCATCCCCTTCTTCATCAATAAAAATCTCAGGTCTTCTTCCAAGACACTTTATTTTTATTGCTTCATGCACTATTGTGTTATTGTTGGAGCGTCTTTGTTTTTGTTTTAAGTTTTCTTTTGTTTTGTTTACTATATTAGTTGGTCGGACCCCAACATTCCTATTTTGGAGAAGTCACACCTAGTTCTTCATTGCCTAGAACACTCTAGTTTTCACTCTTATTGTTCTGTGAGTGTTCTCTTTTACTAGTACTGCGTTTAGCTTTAGTTTTCTTATGATTTTTGATTAGAACTTTTTAGTTCTTCTTTGTAGTTAGGTGAGACAAGCTCTGTAATCTTTATTGATTATTATCTTTGTGAGTTGTTTCAAATAATTTGATTGGTGTTGGAAAAGAGTAGAAAGTTTCATGCTTATAGTGGTACAAAAAGGAAACTTGTTTTGACTATGGCTTAGACTTTATCATGTCATGTTAGATGTTGCTTTGACCATATGCTTAGTGATTATTGTGTAGCATGACTTGTTTCAAACAATTGAGATTGCTTAATGTGCCTTGAAAGAATAATGTGTTGTTTTAGCATACAAAAGCATAATATTGTGGTATTCACCTTTGATGCTTTATTTGGGTTGACTTGGCACATGCTTAAACCATGTTATGAATATGAACCAGTCACACTAGCCTGTATGATCATTTAGTTTTTGACTTGTGATATAACTTTATGCTTTAATTAATAATGTTTTATCGCTCTGCATGATTGATACGTCCAAAACGTATCTACTTTCCCGAACACTTTTTCTATTGTTTCTCCTCTAAACTTGTGTGATTTGGATACAACTAACACGGACTCAGCAGAATTACCTTGGTGTCTTATTTTTGTACAGAAAATCAACTATCAAGAAAAATCCCGGAAAATATGCCAAAAATTATATTTCACCAGAAGATCCACGGAGCGAGAAGACGAGACAGAGAAGGGGCCTGGGGGGCCCACACCCCTGCCAGGCGCGGGTGGGCCCTGCCGCGCGCCTAGGGGGTTGTAGCCACCCCAGGCACCCCCTTAGCCTTCCTCTGCGCCTATAAGTTGCCTTTCGACCTAAAAACCGAGGGGGGTTCGATAGTTTTACAGAAAGAGTTCCGCTCCGCCACCGCCCCCAGAAACCAAGATTCGGATCCAGAAACTCTGTTCTGGCACCCTGCCGGGATGGGGAATTTGGAGAGGATCATCGCCATCGTCATCACCAACGCATCTCCATCAACCACCGATGTTTCCCTCATCCATGAGTGAGTAATCCCTCGCTGTAGGCTTGGGGATGATAGGGATTGGATGAGTTCTATCATGTAATCTAAGATCTGTTAGGGCATAGTGCCTAGTATCTCTATTAGTGCTATTTGACTTTGTTGCAACTTGTTGTGCTTAATGCTTGTCACTAGGGCCCGAGTGCCATGATCTCAGATCTGAAGTTATCATTGAATCATTATGATAGTATTATTTGTGATCTTATCTGCAAGTTGTGTACACATATCATTGTCTGGATCCAAAGGTCGCAAAGTGACAATAATTGGGACAACCGGAGGGGATGGCTATGGTGTGAGGATCACATGTGTTCACGGAGTGTTTAATGCTTTGCTCCGGTGCTCTATTAAAAGGAGCACCTTAATTGCCAGTAGTTCCCTAGAGGCCCCGCTACCACGGGATGGCTGGACAGAAGATGTTGTGCAAGTTCTCATTGCGATCACGTATGACTATATTTGGAGCACATGCCTAGGATTGTTTAGTACTTGGATGCTTGTTATTATTTACCTTCAATGCCCTAGATCTTGAAGTTACATGTTTAGACTCGTCCATGCAACGCCCGTCCGTCCATCCCTATGCCTACCGCACTCGAATCCCACTGTTACCGTTACTGTTACTATTGCTCCTGTTTTACTGTTGCTGTAGCTTTGCTGTCGCTACTACCAAACTATTGCTACTGATAAACTTCTATGAGCAAGAACTATTTCCAGGTGCAGATGAACTGACAACTCAGTTTTTAAGGCTTGCAAGTATTCTTTGGCTCCCCTTGTGTCGAATCAATAAATTGGGTAATACTACCCACGAAGACTGTTGTGATCCCCTACACTTGTGGGTCATCAATGATTATGGCCATTATTGCTCTCTTAGTTGGTCGCTCCCAGTCTTTTGCTAGCCTCCACCTGTACTGAGTATGAGCTGTACTCGTGCATCCAACTCCTAGGAAACCAAGTTATTCCAAAGAGTCCACTATAAATTCCTATGCATGGTGTGTTACACCATTCCAAGTATTTTCATGTGTTTATCTATCTTCCAAATGAAAATTTTGTTACGTGAAAATTAGTGATTAAGCTCTCATGAACTTGATGGCACACTTTATTTTCTTGCACTTAATAAACTTGAACCATTGTGCCCATCTATGTTGCTTATATGCTTGCAAATTGTAAGTTGGAAGTTAGCAGAACCATGTTGTCATAGGGAACGCTTTCAACATTGCACTTATTCTATTCAATTGATATCATGTTCTTTTGTTTATGGATCCCAACGGTGTGAAATAAAAGGGGAGCTTGTAAGCTCATGGAGTTTGTATATGTGTTAGAGAAATGACTGGGTGGCTAGCCTAAGCCATGCCTAATCATGGTGGAAACTTGCAGCATAACCATAATGAGCATTCTGTGAAGCATCCTCAATAAAAACCTATGCAAATAGCAAATAAAAAGATCGCCGAGATGCTCATTGTCTGTTGCCTTGTCATTTTGATATGGGATAGCTCCTGTGTCATGGGGCAAGGGGTACCCCGTTGGCGTTCTCTATGATACACATATACTTACAATGACAAGAACTTGCTTGTGACCAAAGTTGAGTAGCATGAGGTTCGGTACTCGTACGCAAGGGGCATGAGATTTTCAACTTATAACTTGTCAAGCATATACTCATATTTGTGTCACTTTAACCTTAATCACTTCAAGATGCCAATGATAGGGGCAATGAGAGCTCAAAGCTAGTAAGTACCATAATTTTTGGAAGATCTTTATGAAGCTTGAAATCCCGGCTTCCCTTTGTGAAGGGCCTTTCTTTTTTACTTTTTGTTGAGTCACCACTTTCTATCTTTACGCACCAATTAAGAGAGCATAGTTGTCATTCTTAGTTCAATGTGCATTGTCCCAAAACTTGTCGATTGATTCATAATTTTGGTATTGCTTGTTCTTAAATTATTTGTATCTAGTCACCCTTATGAACTTTGAAGGTGTCCTATGCATTTATGTTTTGCTAATCCATGAAGGACAAGCTGAATACCACTCATGCTATGTTTCTATATGTGAAACAAACAAATGTCTTTCAAAGCATTGTTATTCATGATCTTTTGTTTGTACCTTTTAATTTTACAACTTAGTTGCTTTGTCTTATTGTTAGAACTATATCTTTCATGCTTATGTAGAGTACTTTGATCCTAGCTATTAATGCTTTACAATATCTCGATCAAGATTGTGATGGTGCATGTCACCTAAAAAATTATTCTTTTTATCACTTACCTACTCGAGGACGAGCAGGAGTTAAGCTTGGGGATGCTTGATACGTCGTAAACGTATCTATAATTTTTGATGCTCCATGCTTGTTTTGTATCAACTATCTTATGTTTTGTCTACACTTTGAGGCATTTTTATACATTTTCTGGAACTAACCTATTAACAAGATGCCACAATGCCAGTTGCCTGTTTTATGCTGTTTTTGGTTTCAGAAAAGCTAGTAAAGAAATATTCTCGGAATTGGACGAAACAAAAGCAGAAGTTCCTATTTTTCCTAACATAAGACAGAGTCCAAAGCAGAGACGGGGGAGAGCCACGAGGTGGCCGCACCACTCCTAGGCACTGGCCCACCTCTGGCCACGTCTAGGCATGGTGTGGGCCCGTTGGACAGCCACCGACCATGCCCCTTCGCCTATATAAGCCCCTCGAGGTAGAAACCCTAAGTACCCGATCAGAAATCCACGAAAAAGTCTGTAGCCGCCGCCATCTCCATCCCTAGATCGGGAGGGATCCAAAGCTCTTCCTTGGAGGCCTTCTTCACCACCATGATAGCCTCCAGAGTGATGCGTGAGTAGTTCATCCTTTGACTGTGGGTCCATAACAATAGCTAGATGGTAGTTTATCCTCCTTTGTGCTATCATGTTTAGATCTTGTGAGCTACCTATCATGATCAAGATCATCTATTTGTAATCCTATATGTTTTGTTTGTTGGGATCCAATGGATATTGAGTACTATGTCAAGATGGATTATTGATTCTATCATGTCTATGTTGTTTGTGATCTTGCATGCTCTCCGTTGCTAGTAGCTACTCTGGCCAAGTACTTGCTTGTGAATCCAAGAGGGAGTATTTATGCTCGATAGTAGGTTCATGCCTCTAGTAATCTAGGAGAGTGTCAGAAACTTCTAAGGTTGTAGATGTGTTGTTGCTACTAGGGAGAAAACAACAATCCTTTGTCCATGGGGCAATTTTAGTGTTTACTTTACACACTTTGCTTAATGCAATTATCTTTTGCTTTCAACTTAATACTCGAGGGGGTTCGGATAATAACTTGAAGGTGGATTATTAGTCATAGATGCAGTTGGATTACGGTCTATGTATAATGTTGTAATGCCCAAACGAATCTCATAGCGATCATCATGACATGTATATGCATTGTTATGCTTTCTCTATCCTGTCAATTGCCCAACTGTAATTTGTTCACCCAACATGCTATTTATCTTATGGAGAAAAACCTCTAGTGAACTGTGGACCCCGGTCCATTCCTTCCCACTGATATTCAATCTACTGCCTACTGTTTACTTTCTGGAATTTCTACAAAGAAACTACTTTCTTCCACACTATACGTTTAATACTTTGTTTTAAGCAAATCGGTGAGATTGACAACCTCACTGTAAGTTGGGCAAAGTATTGTGGTTGTGTTGTGCAGGTTCCACGTTGCTAGCAACACCTTGGGAGTTGGTTCTTTATCCTACTGGTTCGATAACCTTGGTTTCATAACTCAGGGAAACATGCTACTGTGCTCATCATACCTTCCACTTGGGGTTTCCGAACGAGCTCTACATCATTTGAGCCATCAGCGCCGACGACTAGGGTGTAGGCGGCGGTGACTTGGAGAGGGGTGGCGGCCTAGGTCAAGGTGTGAGAGGTGGTGTCGCCCCTCCCCTCCTTATATAGGTGGAGGGGAGGCGGACAGGGTGGCCGAGTCCTCCCCCAACTCCCCTTGTGGCCGGCGACATAGGGAGGGAGAGGGAAACCTAGTTTCCCTAGGTCTCCTTTCCTTCCTCCACAAGGACTTTGAGTTTTCAAATTGGGATTCGACTTTCAAAACTAGAGTTTGATTCCCACTTACTTGTCTTGGCCGACTTGTCCTAGGGCTTGATGCCGCCAGCCCCACTTGGGTATGGCGCATCCATGTGCCCCCCTCCGGGGTGGTGGACCTTCCAGAACCTTCTAGAAGCTTCCTATGAAAACACCGAAAACATTTCCGAACCTTGGAAATTGACTTTCCTTATATGAATATTATTCTCCAGACCATTCTGGATCTCCTTGTGATGTCCTGGATCCAATCTGAGACTCCGAACAACATTCGATCTCCAACACATATTCCATATCTACTAAACAACATCAAATCCTTAAGTGTGTCTCCCTACGGTTCGTGAACTATGCAGACATGATCGAGACACCTCTCTGATCAATAACCATTAGAGGAATCTGGAAATCCATTATGGCTCCCACATATTCTATGATGACTTCATGATCGTATGAACCATTTACATACGATACTAATTTCCTTTTGTCTCGCGATACTTTACTTATCCGAGGTTTGATCGTCGGTAGTTCAACCTCGTTACCGATAAGTACTCGTTACTCGTTCCATGATATGTTATCCCTTGTGACCTAGTCACATTCTTGCAAGACAATTGGATGACATTCCACCAAGAGGGCCCAGAGTATATCTATATGTCATATGGATGGACAAATCCCACTCTTGATCCATGTGCATCAACGCATACTTTCAAAATACTCAATGCCACCTTTATAACCACCTAGTTATGAAGTGGTGTTTGATGCCATCAAAGTATCCATACGGTGATGGTGATTAGCATGATATCATGGTCGAAGGATTAAGGTTACTATGTATTTGAAAGCTTATAGCAAACGAACTTTTAAATGACTTGATCTTATGCTATGCTTAACTATAGGAGTGTGTCCATCACATCATTATCCTAATCATATGACCTTGTTATTAATGACATCCAATGTCCATGATTAGGAAACCATGATCATATATTAATCAACAAGCTAGTCTAAAAATAGGCTTTACTAGGGACTCTTTTATGTTTCCGGTTAATACAATTATAGCATGGGATGCAAACATTCATCATAAACACAAAGATATAATAATAACAACTTTTATTATTGCCTCTTAGGCATATCTCCAACACCCCTAGCCCTTGGTGAACCGTTTCCAAGCGCTGCCTGATGACTGCAAGTGCACAAATCGTTTGTAGCTAGTTTCAAAATAAATATATCGATCCCACAGGGAGCAGGCGTCTGAAGTCTAATAACTCTTGAACTAAATACTGAAATAGTAATGCTAAATAACATTCTAAGTAACAAGATAAAATGCGAGTTTTGTGTAAAAGATATTTTTGGGTTTTCAAATAAGAGAACAATAAGTAAACTAAAGATGTAAGTAAACAAGAACATGCGAGTATGATTATGAAAGTCCGCAAGATGACGGAAAGAGTTCTCAGGGAGTAGTGAACCCACCGCTAGTAATTATAAAGAGTGATCAAAATTATTATAATGAATAATACCATTTATGATATGTGTGGGAGGATATCCATATATGGACGAATAGGCAGCAACCACTGCTCACATCATTCTCATAACCACAACAGACAAGCGATCGACATCAATCGAATTATTGTGATATTAAGGGACTTTATCCTGTAGGATGTATCTCATGGCATGGACAATGTTCCGTGAGTTCTCGGTTCCCAAGTTGATACATAAGGGAGTGTTAACAACTTTATAGTCATTGTAAGTGCTATCACCCCTCCGTCTACCAACAGATAGTTCCCTCCATCTAGTGCTCATTGAGGCAAATATTGAATGGCGCGCTTCACCCAACATCAAGATGAAGGAAATATAACACAAACACATAATGAACAATATCACATAATAATCTTTATCTCAGTTCAATCACATACTAGGGTTTCTCCATCTCCCCAATAACAAAGGAAACTACTCACACATGAAGGCAATCAACATCATGGATATAATATGGATGAAGCATGATGATACAATTGAGGACAAGTGCAAATACAAGATTCAGTCTAGAATTACAACAAGTAACCAAAGGGAATCGGTGATGGAGACGTTGTTGATGAAGACGACGATGTAGATTGATGTGGAGGCCTTCAAGATCCTAGTCCCTTCTCCTATTGTATGATGGTGATGGTGTAGATCTGATTGGAGGCGACTATGGCGGTGGCACGGCGTCAGGGCTCTGTCGTGGTGGAGAGTATGGATTGGTGGCTCTCTCTTGACTCCTCCCACCTTTATATAGGACTTAGAAGTGTCCTAGGTCGCCCCCAATACCTTCATATGGCTTAGGAAAGGTTCTGGAGCAGTCTAGGGTCGAAAACAAGTCGTTTCTGACCTTTTTCGAACTATACAGCCGGAATTTTTGCTCCCGCCGTATAGTTGGTCGTTAAACTTTTGGGCTCTTCAGTATTTTGGTCGCCATTTCTTTATACAAACTCCGTTTTAGGTGTTCTTGGGCTCGTTGGATTCGCCTCGACGAGGGCTACAACCCCATGGTCTTGGATATTCATTTTGAGGAAGTGGAAAATTCACGTTTTCCAACACCCCATATGGCTAAGTCTGGCCATGCAGCTCCTCCATATTATGCTCTCTTTGTTCCCTTTGCCTTTATTTTATCCATAATCATCATCAACACCTACAAACATATGAAATACAAGGAAGAGGGATAAAATTCTACCTAAACTACTAAATGTGCAAAGCTCATATGAAAATGAATGAAAACAGAAACGATGCATATTTGGCATAACTACAGCTAGATAAAGCATGAGATGGGTGGTTGATATGCATAAAATACTTCTATAAAAGTGTACATAAATCCCACTCATAAACCTCCCCAAGCTTAGACTCTGCTCATCCCGAGAAGTAACAATTGATAAATAATATGAGGGAGATTTTGCTTGTCATTGAAACTTTAGTATGCCTTGCATCCTTATTTTTCTTGCAAGCTCAAAGAGAGTAAACATGTACTCATACAAGGCAATACAACCTCAGTTATAAATACCACTAAAGATTCATCAAAACTTATATGCTCCATGTCAACAGTGAATCTAGCATGCAAACAAACTTGTGATCCTCTTATTGCACCTTTTGTATAACTTTTCATATCATTATTTTTATGAGACAAAACTTAGTCACAAATAGATGTCAAGAATAAATAGGAATGAAGTTTATCAATTCTACCCAATCATGTCATCTAGTTAAGGCTCTCAAGTGGAAACATGAGTTATTGAACTTTCAGAAAGTTTATCTCCTAGTAACGAGATTTATGCCAAAAGGAAATGCAAGAACATGTCAAAAGAAGCATAGCATTATAGTGTCTCATTTGGTCATCCACATCAATGAATCATGGCTATCAAACACTCATTTTCTATTCTTTATCTTTCTAAAACTTTAGTTCATCAGTAATGAGATCATGCCAAAACTTAGTGTGTTTAATCAGACTGTCCATGCTAAGAATGGATACTCGTGACCATTACCAAGATCGACCTTTTTGGTATAATGATTTCTTATAATGGTCAGAGAAGTATTCCCTCTTTTGCTTTGAACGCATGCCCATGAGAAAGACAAAACTCTTACCCATCATAACATTGTTGTTATAGATGTTTAATCAACTCATAGCCAAAATCTGAGATTTCTCTCTTGGTAGATCATTTATAAGCCAACGGAGTCGTTGGCCCTCCATGGAGTGCGACAATGGTGCAGACACGCATAAAGCAATATCATACTTTAATCAACAGGTCAAGATTTGGCATGCATCTCAATTACCGGTAAACATTAGTTTCTTCAAACAAATTCTTTCAAAGAGTACTATCAAGTCGATCATCACTTCTATGGTGTTGAGTATCTTTAAGGCTAAACTCTTAAGACAATTAAACAACACCTTATTTAGCATATAACTCAAAACTTTGAAATATCATTTCCAATTGACAACTCCTTCCGTAAGCAAACTATCAAGTCTATTATTTTGACACTATGGGGTCGACCATAACTTATTTATTTAAGACAAAGATATTAGGTGACAACCAACAAATTTCAAAAGATCTTGATCAAGTATTCATTCTTTCCAAGTGTAGAGATTGTGGCAATGTTTTCTAGAGGATCACAAATAGTGTCACAAGCTTGATAAACAATTTGGCAAGATGCATACAAGCTCTAAGTCAACTCCTATGGTGCATATCATAAGCAAGTGTATCCCCATATGAATACAAAACTAGACTCACTTAAGAAAGCATTCAAAAATAGCAGGATACATGATTGCATTAAACCTTCATCGAATATGAACATTGCACAAGACTCTACACATGCTGAAGTAACCTCCCCAAGCTTAGAACTTTGCAAGAACCAAACTTGAGTATATTACCAAAAGAAAAGAGAAAATACAGTTTCCAAAAGAGAATATGATAAGTGGTTACCTTCCCAAGCTTAGTTGAAAACAAGGGTGACTGATGACTGCAAGTGCACAGATCGGTTGGAGATAATTTTGAAATAAAGATATTGATCCCACATGAAGCAGAAGTATGAAGTCTAAGAATTCTTGAAATAAATATTGAAAATATAAATTCTAAATAAAGTTGTAAGTGACAAGATAAAATGCGAATATTATGTGAAAATGTGTTTTAGGGTTTTTCGTATAAGAGAACAATGAGTAAAGTAAATAAAACTGAATACAAAAAATAAGTATCACGTATGTGTGGGAGTAACTCCGTATTTGGACAAAGAGGCAACAGTCACTGCTCAAATCATCCTCATAACCACAACAGACAATAATCAACATCAATTGAATTACTGTGCTATTAAGGGACATAATCCCAAAGGACGTATCCCATGGCATGGATAGTGTTTTGTGAGTTTTCTCGATTTCCAAGTTGATACGTGAGGAGTGCCAATAGCTTTATAGTCACTGTAAGTGCTACCATCCCTCCATCTACCAACAAGTAGTTCCCTACATCAAGTCCCCACAAGAGGTAAATATTGAGCGGTCGACTTCTCCCAACATCAATATGTAGACAATCTAACACATGGTCACAGCGATGAATATCATAATAAACTTTATCTTATTTAAATCTCATGCTAGGGTTTCTTCATCTCCCTAAGAAATAATGATCTACTCAGACATGGAGACAATCAACATCATGGCAAAAATAATGGAATCTATCATAGATGAATAGTACTTATATAAATCCACAACGAGTGTGGAATTACAACAATATGTAGATGGGATGGATGGAGATGGTGGCAATCCAGCGGTTGATGGTGAAGATTGATGCCTTAGCCTCCCGGATCTGCGTAGGGCGAATATGGATCTGGGTGGATGAGTTCCCCCTCCAGATGCCTTCTAGAGGTTAGGTTTCGGCGATTTCTGGGTGTTCTGTATGTCGTCTCTCCGATCCAGTTGCACGGGGTGAAATTATTTGAGGAGGCGGTGTCGGCGCCAACTATATGGACGAAAAAGTTCTCCCGTCGTATAGTTGGTCGTTAACCCTTCTATACCCTCCAATTGTTTCGGGTTTTCTTTTGGTGTTATTAATATTTCCCAAATAAGCAATTTATGTAGTTTTTGGCTCCTTTTCACTCCAATATAACTGGTCCAAGAATTGTCTCCATCGGATCCATCATCTGTGCTGATTCTAGTGAAAATAAACATAAAAAGTACGTGCGAACACCGTAAAATACCAAGATCTTACATCTACAATATAAAATAATAATCTAAAACATAATGCAAATATGCACTCATCATTTACCCATTTTACTGTTGAGGTACAAGTAACCTATCTTTTGATAGACAAAGAACCTTTGCTTTAACGTATATTTCTTGATATAGCCTGGTGGCTGCCTTCCTTGAGAACCTGCTTGTAAACTAGGAAGAAAATAAAACATTTTGTGTTTTCGAAGAAGGGGGATTAGCTCACAAGTGATAAAAATACAAGTACCACTAAGTCAGTTCATCAACCTAAGCACCATGCTTAAGTCAACAAACTAGGTCCAAGAGTTGTACATACTCCCTGATTTTGATGAAGTGCAAGTTAGACAAAATATGAAACATGAGTATGCAACCCCTATGTGCTTAAATGATAGAGGTTCGAGTTTGGAAGGTTTTGCCAGCCATTAATATGTAAGCATGTTATTTGAAGCAACCAAGTGGCTCATGCGAGTGTTTGCACGGTCGGCACCACCTTACACGTCATCACACAAGGTTCAAGTCCCAGCAAAAATAACAAACAAAATAAAAGACATCGGTTTGGTGTAAAAACGAAGTTCGTTCACCAACCGACAAAAACAAAGTAAAATAAAAACATGAACTTCTATAGAGAATTACATTCTAGGAGGTTTCTCAGGTAGAACTTTATTGCTTACATATATTCGGCTTCCCCTTGATCAAGGGATAAGATCCCATGTCGAGTTTCGAGGTTTTAGAGGAAGTAGGGAGAAAGTATATCAAAATTTTGACATAGTGATTTTGTGATTTTGTGGTCGCACCAACTATACGACTGTAACTATATAGCCAGAAAATATTTCCTGCCATATAGTTGGTCGTCAAACGTGCAGTAACCTAAAATAAGAATTCAAAGCAGGTATCGATATCTATACGGCTGCAGTTATATGGCCGGACTAAAAGGGTCCTTCCGTATAGTTGGTCGTTAAAACTTCTGTAACTTTTGAAAACCGAAGGAGATATGTTGAAACGTCTATATGACCGCAACTATATAGCCAGAATTTTTTTTCGTCGTATACTTGGTCGTTAAACCTTCTGGAATTTCCAAACTTCACATGTTTCTTCAAGAATTCTTTATTACCCTAAAACTTAATGAAACACCATATTTTGACAGAAAAATGACAACTTAAATTTTTGACCAACATTAACATGTATAAAACGGGATTTATGTACAACCGAGTTATGCAACACATAGTAACAATAAATTCTACCTTTTGAAAATTACAACAAGATAACTCTAATAGGAAATCATGCAAAGAATAAAAATGCCAATGCAACATGAATACAGCTAGACTCAAGACACAAAACTAAGAAAGACACCTAATGACTTCCGGGTTGCCTCCCGGGAAGCTCTTTCTTATAACCAAGTAGCCAGGATTTTCTCCATTATTATTTTAATAGATAGGATCCATAGAATTATTTATTCTTACCTCCAAAAGATGTTTGGAGCACTTACTATTATAGCCTGGTCGAAGTCTCACCCGCTTGTGGTGCATCGAAGTCATGTAGATAAATGTGTTATTGCTCCCATGTGATGATTGATGCGCCATGTGTGGTGAGCATACCTTCCTAGATAGCTTCAACAAAAGGATTAGATATTTACATGTAAATTCAAACCTTTTACCTTTAATAGCATCATCGAGATACAATTCATAGTACTCTTCTTGGGCTACACTATCACGAGGGAACACTTCATAATACTCATCTTTAGCAGCAGGGAAAAATTCAAAAGTGTATCTATTCTATAGTTGATCACCCTTGCTAACAAGTTCATCAGTTCTAGAGTTATCAATCCACTCACAAAAAGAAGCATCATCAACAAATATTTCATCAAATATGTGCTCTCCTGAAACCTGCTCATTGATACTACAAGGATTTATCTCTAGTTCATCATTATTAGTGTTCTCCAAATGAGTATCTAGGCATAAAGCCTCCGCAGATAAATTATCTTTAGTTTCAACTTAATAAGAATCATTACTAGAGACTGGGGCATCATAAACAAACTTATCATTAGTAGAATGATGTTTGTCTTGAACCTCACCTTTTTGGTGTTCCTCCTCGTTATCCAGTAGTTCCTGCAAACGATTAACATAGGGCACTACGACTCTACTCCATGCTCCTCATAATAAGTGCATTCTCACTAAAATGTTCGTGACAATACCAAGAAATATGTTGTAGGGTTTTATAAGCCATTTTTATGAGAATACTATCTTCACTATTAATACGTGATATGACATGTATTATCATCTCATGGGCACCTTCAAAGATAACATACTCTAATACTTCACTAGTGGTATCACCATTATTATAAGACACTAAAGATTGATTAAAGGTATCAGAGCATTCAAAACGAAAGTAGTGCCCAATTTTCAGACATTGAGGACATATTATTGGATCGTCTATCGTATCCAAAGAAATTAACTTTTGAGCATATTCCACTATTTGGGAATACATTTCTCTTACTGTTATACTACTCATTTGTTCTTCAAAATACTCATCCTCCTCTTCCAATGAGGATTCTTGTACCATGTTAATAGCATCACTATATTCATAGAAAAATTCATTTCTAGTTCCTCACCAAAGTCCCCAAAATCACTGTCCAGGCACGAACCCTCCTCAGAACAATCATCATAAGTTTGGGATTTATAGAACTCATTACCAGAGAATGAGATACCATTAACAAGAATACTATTTGTATGTGGAATTTTATTTTCAGAAGTAGCTGATTCAATTGTTTAATCAAATCTCTCCTTTGTATTATTGCTAAAGGTAATTAGTGAGTAGCTCAGAGATAGTCTTACCTTTTGGTTTACCTTCCACTAGTTGAGAGGGTGAAACGTCAAGCATCACCTCTGCATTAGCAATATGTTCAGGCGGTTTCGGTGGAGGTTCTTCATATGATGTTGCCTTCTCTTCAGCTTTTTGATCCTGCAAAAGGCTAGGCTTTTCTATGCGGGCTGAAATACGCTCATGAACAGTGATCAATAAATCATTATCCATAAAGTTCTCACAGCAAAATTAATACATGAGATGAACGTCTTCATAGATGTCATCAAGCTCCTGGCATCTTTCTCGATTTTTTATAGAAGAAAGCAACTCTAAACAACTAGTAAAAACCGGAAATTCTAGAACATTCATATCAACTAACCTTTTAAACTCATCTATATTATAAGATTATAATGCGGGATCAATGTTATACTTACATTGGTATGAGATATGATATTTAGATCCGCAGAATCTACAAACAAGCTTGTATGAGGCACATAGTATGGATGGATAATCATTCACCCTATCAGCCACTGATTCAGTATTTCTCGCTTCTTTAATAGATACTCCTCCTCCCTTGCGAGCTTTTCCTATTCAAAGGTAGTCATCTCGGACGGCATGATTAGTAACAAATATTTTTATGGGTTTTTGGTTTGTAAACAAAAGCAAAAAGACAAATGCAGCAAATAAAGAAAGCTTAAAACAAAATCTAGCAAAACTAAAATAAATAAACAAAAGCTAAAAGACCTACAACGCTTAGCTCCCCGGTAACGGCGCCAGAAAATAGCTTGATGACTACAAGTGCACAGATCGTTTGTAGCTAGTTTTGAAATAAAGATATCGGTCCCACAGGGATCAGGAGTCTGAAGTCTAATAAGTCTTAAACTAAATACTGAAATAGTAATGCTAAATAACATTCTAAGTAACAAGATAAAATGCGAGTTTTGTGTAAAAGATATTTTTGGGTTTTCAAATAAGAGAACAATAAATAAACTAAAGTTGTAAGTAAACAAGAGCATGCGAGTATGATTACGAAAGTCTGCAAGATGATGGAAAGAGTTCTCAGGGAGTAGTGAATCCACCGCTAGTAATTAAAAAGAGTGATCAAAATTATTATAATGAATAAGAACATTTATGATATGTGTGGGAGGAGATCCATATATGGACGAATAGGTATCAACCACTTCTCACATCATCCTCATAACCACATCAGACAAGCAATCAACATCAATCGAATTACTACGCTATTAAGAGACTTTACCTCGTAGGATGTATCCCATGGCATGGACAATTTTCCGTGAGTTCTCCTTGGTTCCCAAGTTGATACGGAAGGGAGTGTTAACAACTTTATAGTCACTGTAAGTGCTATCACCCCTCCATCTACCAACAAGTAGTTCCCTCCATCTAGTCCTCAGTGAGGCAAATATTGAGTGGTGCGCTTCACCCAACATAAAGATGAAGGAAATCTAACACAGACACATAATGAACAATATCACATAATAATCTTTATCTCAGTTCAATCACATACTAGGGTTTCTATATCTCCCTAAGAACAAAGGAAACTAATCTCACATGAAGGCAATGAACATCATGGATAGAATATGGATGAAGTATGATGATACAATTGAGTACAAGTACAAATCCAAGATTCAATCTAGAATTACAACAAGTAACCAAAGGGGATCGATGATGGAGACGTTGTTGATGAAGATGACGATGTAGATTAATGTGGAGGCCTTCAATATCCTAGTACCTTCTCCTCTTGTGTGATGGTGATGGTGTAGATCTGATTGGAGACGGCTATGGCGGTGGCACGGTGGCAGGGCTCCACCATGGTGGAGAATATGGATTGGTGGCTCTCTCTTGACTCCTCCCACCTTTATATAGGCCTTAGAAGTGCCCTAGGTCGGCCCCAATACTGTCATATGGCTTATGGAAGGTTTTGGAGCAGTCCAGGGTCAAAAACAAGTCGTTTCCGACCTTTTTTCGCAACTATATGGCCGGAATTTTTGCTCCCGCAATATAGTTGGTCGTTAAAACTTCGGGTTCTTCAGTATTTTTATCGCCATTTCTTCATACGAACTCTGTTTTGGGTGTTCTTGGGCTCTTTGGATTCGTCTCGAAGAGGGTTACAACACCATAGTATTGGATCTTCATTTTGAGAAAGTGGAAAAATTCACTTCTTTCAACGCCCCAAATGGCTAAGTCTGGTCCATACATCTCCTCCATACTATGATATCTTTGTTCCTTTTGCCTTTATTTTATCCATAATCATCATCAACACCTACACACATGTCAATGACAAGGAAGAGGGATAGAATTCTACGTAAACTACTAAATGTGCAAAGCTCAGATGAAAATGAATGAAAACAGAAACCATGCATATTTGGCATAACTGCAGCTAGATAAAGCATGAGTTGGGTGGTTGATATGCATAAAATACTTCTATAAAAGTGTACATAAATTCCACTCATCACTGCCCGGTGAAGAAAACGAATAAAAGGAGTTATTAATTACTTGATATTAGGAAATTCATGAATGTTGTCGATATAGTGCCATAATGATTGAAATTAGCGCTGAAGCATCATCTGCATGTCCACCCACTGCCCAAGGGGTTTATGTTTCGAGTCCATGACCTGTATCCGCCCTTTGTCACGTTGAATGATTAGCAGAATATAGTGGAAGCCGCGCATGCATATCTCATCAATTATATACTTAACATCAAGTAAGCAAAACATAATGTGTACAAGATAATAACATTCACTCAAAGTTGTAAGAAAATAGTATTTCCTTTCTAGTTTATTGAAGCCTTAACGAGTGTACAATATTATCCTCTGTTTCCTTGGATTTTCTTTGAGATTACTTTGATAAACAAAATATGGGTCAATGAACCCAATGTCATAGATGCTTCCTCTTTTGCATTCGAGAATCTTCATTCTGCATAATATAGTGAGTATGATTATACATGCAATAAACAAGGTGAGCTAATTATAGAAATAGTACTTACAGACAATAGGCACTAACAATCGATTTGTCGATGGCGTCTTGATTGAATAATTGAAATAGATCATCAAATTCAATCATTGCCACGTCATCTCGTTTCCCGTAATGCTCTTTTCTAACTCCCAGCATTGTCCAGTTTGTCCCATACTTTGAGGCATCCATGTACCAGTTATGAAATCTTCGCATTTTTGTTGGTAGATTCTTGACCTCCTCAGGTTTGACAAGAGGCTTCCCGTACCGGTATTTGTATGCTTCCTCAGCCTCGAGGAAGTAGTGTAATTGGGATAAGTACTTCGCAATACTCATACCTTGAGCAGCGGCCTCTTCTCCATATAGTTCAACTAACTGTGGATCATACTGCTCTTCGACCACACATTTGCTCGACCCCACATTTGTACGGGAAATCACCTTGAGCGGGGGCACGATTTTTTCTCCGAGTTGGGGAATTGATTTCCCACTTGCACTACTACTCTTTGACCGTTTCTGTGCCGGATGTGACTTGAGAATAGAGCGCTGATAGTCTAATGACAGCCTTGGCTCGGGTTGGTGAAGGATCTTCAGCATTTTGAGCACTCGGCCTTTTTCTTCTTCGGTGCTGGGGAACTCTGGCGCTTTCGGACGCTTCAGTTTAGCAAAAAACTCTATCATTTCCTCCTCTATGATCACCGTAGTTTCCTATGGACTATATTCGTAAGGTGTCTTTGGAGGAACGTTTGGTACTTTTGGTAGGGGATCCTATTGATGTCTCGGTGATCGTATACCACTTTGTAGAGTAGCAGTGGTAGTCTTATGCTTTTTGTCCTGAGCCGGATGACGCGGCAGCGGTGGATACACTAGAGACGGTTGACACGACAACGACGGCTGCGCTGGAGAAAGTTGTTGCGCTGGAGATGGGTGAGGCAATGGAGACGACTGTTGCGCTGGAGACGGGTGAGGCGGCGGTGAATATGGAGTGCTATGAGAAATTTATGGCCTTGGAGTTTGATTTGGAAGCACGATGTTTGGCTTCTACCAATTCAGTTACATCCCCTTCATCTGCAGGGTAGTCAAGCTTCAGCTAGTGAAATCCATACATAACTTCATCCACCCCGACAATAGCGTAGCCCTGTAGAACCGAATGACAATGGTAAGTTGGTTCAGGTCCAATTGGTAAGGCATAGCCGACCGCCACCTTCATTGTGATGTTCACAACTTTGACATGTAGCTCACAATGTGTCATCTCCGCGATATCATCCACTAGGTAGCCAAGAGGAGCCATCGTCTAAGCGCGTCAATTTGATCTTGTTGCCGCTTTAATTGTTCTTCAATGTTATGCATCCAGTCTGCTTGAATCCTTGCTTCAATTTCCTGCTTTTCCTTTCTCCTCTTAGGGCTTCTATCAAGATATTTCTTCATGTCTACAAGAAACCAAATGTTCCATGGTTTGAAGCCTGTTGTGCCTCATGTTCGTCCTTCGTGTTATGCATTCCCAAGGGCGAGTGTGAGCTCGTCATTCTCTCTATCGGGAATGAAAATCCCCTCTTCAACATCCTTTACTGCATTTCTAATGTCTTTGATGGGTATGGGGTTTTCTTTATGTCTTATGTTATATATACACTTCCCTTCCGAGTCCAATGTTCCGACATGCCCGTAAAACCAATTCTTTACCTGTTCGAGCCAATTGGTTGTCTCTGGAATGGACCCTCGAGTCAACTTCACCTCGAGTCAACTTCTTTGGGTCATATGGAGAGAACCCATCCTCCACAATCCTCATTAACTCAATAGAAGAGTTGGAAATATGTGAGCACATTAGATATTTCCAATTGGAGAAATTTGAAGTATCTAACATAGGTGATGCTCCTTGAGGAATGATGTGTGGCATGGGAATGGGTGGATCCAGAGTATACTTCGGTGGTGGGGGCTCCGCCGAGTAGTCCTTTCCTCCACCTTCCTCTTTGGAAGTTGAGTCTTCTAGCCCCTCGTTGTTCTTGCTTGGAACCTTGGTAGATGTTTGAGCAACAAAACCAAGTCCCAAGTGAGTGGTGACGGCCACGAGATTCACCCCGGGAGCGATCACGGGAACGGTGGGAGGAAGCTCGGTGGTTTGGGGTGTGATAAGAGGAACCATGGGGTTTGGCTTGAGAGACTACAAAATAGTCATCATTTCCTCAAACTTGGACATCATGGATGTCTCCAATTGCTTGAGGTCATCCATGGTGGCCAAGTTCTTGGAGTTATCATTCTCACTACCCCCTTTGTCTGCCATCGTCTCTTAGGCGGTAAAGCCCGAAATAAGAGCCTTGACTCTGATACCAATTGAAAGTACCGACTTTGAATCGACTAGAGGGGGGGTGAATAGGCGACTGCCATTTTTTAATTAGTTACTCAATTTTAGGCTTGGCAAGAAGATAAGTTCTCTAGATATGCAACTAGGTGAACAACCTATATGCTAGAGAACTAACAACAAGCACAAGAGCGGTAAAGAGCAAGTAGTAAAGGTAAGGAACGAGATAACTGGAGCGGGGACACGGAGATGTAATTCCCATAGTTCACTTCCAAGGAAGCTACATCTACGTTGGAGAGGTTTTGGGGCCACACAAGGTCACGCGAGTGCCACAAAGGCCTCACCTTCTTCTCCGGTGAGCACCCCCACAAAGGAGGCCTCATAATCCACTAACCGGTGACCTTGAAGGCGCCAAACGAAACCTTTACAACAAGGTTGAGGGGGAAGATCCACAACTCAATTGGAGGCCCTCAACGACACCACGGAGCTTTACAACACATGCCCTTAGCTCCGAGGATTCCCTTCACCATCTAGGGTTCCAAGAAACCCAAGAGTAACAAGATCCACAAAGGATAGGTGGGGGGAATCAAATCTTCTTTGGTGGAAGTGTAGATCTAGGTCACCTCTCCCACCTCTCAAAATATTAAGTGATTTGAGTGGCTAGGGAGAGAGATCTAGTGAGGTGAAGATCTAATATTAATGGAGGAGAGAGAAAATTGAAGAGTTAGGTAGGAGGAAGAAGGAGGGCGCCTTCAATAGCCCCCTCCAAACTAAACCGTTGGGCAGTTCGCGACATCACCGGAAGTTCCAGTGAGGGGCCGGAAGTTCCACCCAGCGCCGCTTCAACGGTATGAAGACCGTTGACACATGCTCCAAAGCTTGACCGGAAGTTCCGGTGAAACTTCCGAAGCAAGTTTCGGGCCAAGTTCCGTCAAACAGAACACTTGCAAATAGAAGTATTCTGAACCTGAGCCGAACTTGGAGCAGAACTTGGGGCGGAACAACTAGGTTGCAAAAATGCCCGACCAGAAGTTCCGATGCCTGGGCGAAAGTTCCGCTTAGGGTCTTAGCGGAAAAACCAAATGAAGTTCCTGCAACCGGAACTTCCGGTGCTACTTCCAATGGAAGTTCCATCAAATAGAACACTACAATATAGTAGGTTCTGGACTCTAGCCAGAACTTCCATCAGAAGTTGGACCGGAAATAATCCCAGATCCATCCCACAGAGAACCCTGAGCGGAACTTCCGGCTCTTGGCCGGAAGTTCCGATCAGAAAAAACTTCACCAACAGATCAGAAACTCGCTCTCTCGCTGATGATTAGTATGGCTGTGGCGGTGCAAATATGGTTTATGCAAGAACAAATGATTCCCCACATCCTTACGAGGTGTACCCCGTCTTGATAGTATGGCGATATAAAACAATAAAATGAGAGAAAGAGAAAAACGAAAGACCGCCGTCTTCATGAGATCCCAAGAATAGCATCCGCACACTCCATAAGCTCCATCAAAAACAATTAACCTGAAACTCAAGCACACGGTTAGATCACAAGTGGGATTGTCATCATCACCAAAATATCAAGGGAAAACATAGTCCTTTCAATCCCCGTTTTTGGTGTTTGATGACAATCCCAAACGATTTGCATAAGAAAGAGCAGTTTTTGCAATGAACGGAACAAGCTCCCCCTATATGTGTGCAAGGTAGAGATAAAGCTCTAAGGACAAGACTAGCACACATATACGGAGTCTCCCCCTTTCAATTGCAAAAATAGCACATGTGCAAGGGAAAAACAAGATAGGGGACATACCGTTGCACCAATCATATGTGGTGGAGACAATTGATGAAAACATGTCAATGTGGACTCCACCACCATATACAAACAGCCATAAGCCAACAACATGCATACCATATCACATAGTCTCATACATAAATAACACGCACAAATAACAAGGTCCACAAATAACAAGGTCCATAAGCACACACATAAACTAGAGAGTTCACGAGCAACAAAGGATCAAAGAGAAAACGAACTCATGACTCAACCCATGAAAATCCCATGAACAACCTAATAGATATATTTCTCCCCCTTTGGCATCATGACACCAAAAAGGGAGAAAAGACCACTCTAATCACCCCAACCATGGCAAGGAGGAGGAGAAGGCTCGGGGTCCCAAGACGCACTTTTCCACACAGGCGGGGGACCGATGACTTCCTCCTTAGAATCAGACCACTTTGAGTTGTCATCAATCCACTCATCCTTGGGCGCGGTGAAGGAGCTAGTCTCTGGAGAGCAAGGAACACTGATCGCTGTCATAATAGCCTTCTGACGCTGAGCATTGTGCCTCTGATCAACATAAGCCTAGTACTCACGGTCCTGCAAGAAAAAAATGTCTTCTTCACCTTCCCTAGCAGTTTCTTGGCCCAAGACGGCTGCCTCTCAAGAGTGGGACCACCAGCACTAGAACCTGCACATGCCAAAGTGGGACCGCCAGCACCAGTAGCACCTCCAGACTTCCATATGGCTTCTTCCTTCTCAACTTGAGTCCTAGGCTTCTCATGCTTACTCACACGCATCTTCTCCTCATGAATAGTGATGCAGTCTAGAGGGAAGCGGGGTACCAGTTGCTTCCAACCACTTGGCGTTGATAAGAGTCTGAATGTATAGAGCATAGGGGCACGAGCGCTTGTCAATAATAGCTTGCCATATCTCATTGTACAGAATGTGCATAACATCCATCATCTGGTCAGAATCACGGCGACGGTGAGTCTGAAACATAAGGTCAATCTGATAAGCATGAAACTAATCAAAGTTGCTTGCCTTTGGATATATGGTGTTCAAGAAGACCCTACGCATGATGTCATAGACTGGCTGGATATAATTCACGTGACCATAAACACCCCAACCCTCAATATAGAGAGTCTCCAGGACCTCAGGAGCAGAAGCATGGGGGCCATGAACACACCAACCATTAGCCCCCTTTCCAGGTAAGAGGGGATAGCCAAGAAGATCCCCAAACTCAGACCATGTGGCGGATAACTGCAGGTCCTTAGTCATCTACTTCAAGGTTCCATTGATAGGATACATCTCCATGTGAAGAGTGGAGTATAACTGAGCAATAGAGGTCTCATCAAAGTTCTGACGGTGCTCCATGGTAGGAATCAGCCCAAACTTTCTGCATATCTCAAGATCTTTGCCAAAGTACTCCATCTTGCTTTCCATATGAGCCACATTGATGAATTTCTGAGGAGCTACAACAAACTTGGACTTGGTGGCATAAATCTCTGCAAAAATCTGTTGTTGGCGACAATTGTGGAAGAGAGGATCCAAGCAAAGAGGGTCACGCGGGACAAGATGGGGATCCACATGGCGAAACGCTGAATAGGCCTTCTGAGGCCACTTGGAGATCTTTAGCTTGGAGGAATCAGACCCAACAGCAGTGGCCTTTTGAGAAGCGAGAGCATGCCGTTTCCCTTCAGCAGCAGCACGACGAGCAACAACAGACTTGTGACGGGCAGTCTGAGTGGGAGGTCGTAGAACCTCATGATCTTCTTCATCATTCCCGAGAGGAGGACCGGTAGGAATACGGGTGTGCTTGCCTCTATGGGAACCACCTTGCCCTGAGAAGAAAGCAGAGAATAGGGAGGGATGGTAGGGTAAGTGCACAAGTTCGAAAGAATAAACAAAGATAGATTGAAAAATAGAGGCATTGAATCAAATATAGTGCACCAGAACTTCTGCCGAACCATCGGAACGTTCGGTGAAAAATCACCACCGAAAGTTCCCTTCGTGACTCCCTGGTAGTTCCGGTGAGGCCACAAACACAATGGTTCAACATGAAAACAACATGGATCCAAGATCTGGGGTGCACACGTATGGATTCACACAAATGTATTGGTTCAATCTACCCTAGCAAGGTTTCCTAGGCCTACCAAGACCTCCCAACAAGTTCTAGCCAAAGAACTAGCCTAAACATGGTGAGCCCTAACTCAAGAAATGGAGTGAGCAAGATCTGCATGAATGGAGGGAGTTGAGGGCAAATACCGGAGTCCATGGCGGGAGATTGAGGTGGGGAAGGTTCCCACGTAGCAAATCTGAAAATGGTTGGCCGGAGACGAAGGGGTCGGAGCACCTCCGCGGAGAGGTTGTCGCCGGCGGCTGCTCCAAATAGAAGATGGGTCTTGGAGAAATTGGGAGAAGACCCCGTTTTTCCCAGGGCCCACCTTATATAGGTCGATGAGCCTCACCGGAAGTTCCGAGCACAGGCGGAAGTAGCCAGGTCAGCGAGAAGTTCTAGAGAACTACGCACTGACCGATACTTCCGGCAGCTGGCAAGTTCCGGTGTCACCAGAAACACTACCCAGGATTGGAAGAAAACAAGGGAGAACTTGTGTAGGGAATAGAAGGGGCTTGAGGAAAGGAAAGGCTTGGGATAGAGATCTCAAACTGTGAAGAACCAAAACAACAAAAGACACCAAGAAAACACAAGAACAACCAAGCACAAAAACACAAGGAAAACTAAACAAGAAACACAAAAGGGTCGGTGGCCGAGGCCACCTTATATAAGAGTAAATGGCTTGACACCACGAAGATATATCTTGGGTTCATTACCAACACTCATCATGAAGCTCAAATGGTATCCTTAAGAGACTATAGAGTATGAAAACTTTAATGTGCGCATAATAGGGATAGTGTTCATTCATAAGAGGAACTACACTCCCCCTAAATCCATGCCTACATCCAAACAAAGATACACATTGAGACATGGGTAGGTGTGCAAGGTACTCAAGCCACATTGCTCGAATCTATGATATTTAGATCGTGCCTTAACTCTCGGAACCTTGATTCATCTAGAGGCTTCTTGAAAAGATCCGCAAGATTTTCCTTGGTGGGAACATACTCCAAAGAAATGTCTCCTCTTGCAACATGGTCCCGAATGAAATGGTGACGAATCTCAATATGCTTAGTCTGGTTGTGTTGCACGGGGTTTTGAGCAATGGCAATAACACTCTCATTGTCACAAAGAAGAGGCACCTTGTCAAAAGAAATTCCAAGATCCTTCAAGGTTTGCTTCATCCATAGCAATTGAGCACAACAACTTGCGGCGGAGATGTACTCAGCTTCGACAGTGGACATAGACACCCAATTTTGCTTCTTCGAGGACCAACATACCAAGGATATTCCAAGAAATTGACAAGCTTCAGAGGTTGACTTCCTTCCCACTTTGTATCTAGCCCAATCCGAGTCCGTGTATCCAATAAGGTCAAAGCTGGCTCCCATGGGGTACCATAGCCCAAAGTTTGGGGTATGAACCAAATATCGAAAGATTCTCTTGACCGCCACCATGTGGCTTTCTTTTGGTGCGGCTTGGAATCTTGCACACATACCCACACTCAACATAATATCCGGTCGGAATGCACAAAGATAGGCAAAGAACCAATCATAGAGTGATAAAGTTTTTGATCCACATCCTTACCCTTAGGATCAAGATCAAGATTAACCTTAGTTGGCATGGGAGTCTTAGCACCTTTAACTTGATCAAACTTGAACTTCTTGAGCATGTCTTGAATGTATTTGGCTTGGTTGATGAAAGTCCCCTTCCTCAATTGCTTGACTTCAAATCCAAGGAAGAACTCCAACTCTCCCATCACGGACATCTCGAAGGGATCGGTCATGAGCCTGGCAAAATCCTTATTAAAAGCTTTGTTAATAGACCCAAACATAATGTCATCAACATAGATTTGGCAAAGGAACAAGTGGCCTCCGACTTTCTTAGTAAAAGAGTGGGATCAATGAGGCCCACTTTGAAACCACGGTCTAATAAGAGCTCTCTAAGGCAATCATACCACGCACGTGGGGTTTGTTTGAGACCATAGAGTGCCTTATTGAGCTTGTAGACATGGTTCGGGAAAAGTGGATCCTCAAAGCCTAGAGGTTGCTTGACATATACCAACTCTTTCAAAGTACCATTAGGGAATGCACTCTTAACATCCATTTGATGCAACTTAAAGTTATGATGAGTAGCAAAAGCAAGAAGCATACGTATGGATTCAAGGCGAGAAACGGGGGCATAAGTCTCACCGTAGTCGACGCCCTCAACTTGTGAGTATCCTTGGGAAACTAACCTTGCCTTGTTGCGCACGACTATCCCATTTGCATAACACTTGTTCTTGAATACCCACTTGGTTCTGATGATGTTTTGACAATCTTTAGGCCGCTCAACCAAAGTCCATACTTTGTTCCTCTTGAAGTTGTGAAGTTCTTCATTCATGGCGTCGAGCCAATCATCTTCAAGAGCATCGAAGACTTTCTGTGGTTCCACATGAGAGATAAAAGCATGGTGAGAGCTAAAAGAGGATAATTTCCTCCTAGTAGTGGAACCTCTATTAAAATCTCCATAAACATTATCAAGGATATGGCCATCTCGGACGAGCTTGGCGAGATGATAGGCTTGACGGCAGGATTGAGCATCAATACGAGATTCTTGAGCAACCACTTGGTCATTGCCACCATTTGAGTCCCCCCTTGACTATAAGCACGAACACGAGGATCATCTTCATCAATATCCACCTTGGGAGAGTCATCATTTTGGAGTAGAGCCTTGATCAACATTAGCTTGCCCTTGTTCTTGACGAGCTTGACCTTGTTCATGACTAGCTTGACCTTGGGAGATGTCTTGAGAAGGGGCCCCATCTTGGGGAGGTAGATGTTGTTGATGAAGAACTTGAGTATCGGGACTAGAAGAGTCATGAGCATGAGGAGCTTCGGAAGATCTTGAGGGAGCTTGTGCCAAAATAGTGGGTCCTTGAGGAGCAAGATGATCTTGAGAAAGTGAGAGCTCCACTTGAGTAGAGCTTGGTCCTTCTCCTTCGACCACAAGGGGATCCTCAATGGGAAGGTGGAAACCCACACCCATTCTTCTTATGGCCTTAGGAGGAATTTCATCACTTGGATCACGAACACCGTCTTGCCTAACAAGGGACTCGTGGTCTTCTTCAAACTTCACATTGCTCGTCTCTTCAACTCTTCCATTGGCTTTGTTGTATAAGCATGGGACTAATTTGAGTACCCAACAAAAATTCCTTCTTGTGCCTTGGATTCAAACTTGGACAAATGAACTCCTTTCTTGAGAATATAGCACTTGCAACCAAACACTCAAAAGTAGCTAACATTGGGCTTTTTCCCGGTGAGCAGCTGACATGGTTATACCCTACGGGTACACGATCTTAGCATACCTAGTCCAGCCCAAGGAAGGCCCACGAGGAAATGCGCCAGCTCATGAAGACTTTCGGGTGGCCAGGGCCCATGACGCCTTCAGATCCTTGGAGAACAAGACTAGAGTAGATAGAATATTCAAAGGGGCAAACCCTAAGACCTATAACCGACTCGATCTGTGCCTGGGACCTGCCTATCTCTATATAAAGGCTAGGAGGGCATGACGAGGAGGGCACTTCATACCATTGCATACACACCTCCACGCCAGATTGCATCTGCGCACCCCTGTACTTTTCGGTTCCGCCGTAATCAAGAGCAGACAAGCAGGAGTAGGGTTTTCCCTTCGGGGGCCTGAAACTGGGTAAAACTCGTGTCCTGTGTTGCTTGTTTGCTAACCGTTCCGTGATCTCCAGCATCCCCATCTTCTCCAAAACCCAAGCTCATAACAATGGGCATTGGCGAGATTAAACCTCGTCAATTGGCGCCGTCTGTGGGAGCTGGGGACGCTGATTGTGCGATCGTGATGGTCCCAACCAAAGCGATCTAAAACTCCACGGGGACGGAGAGTCATCTCCTCTTCGGCGCTTTTGACTTCACCGCCCACTCTCCAGCCACCCTGAAGGACTTCGAGCCCGTTGGCGATGGGCTCGAGATCCTGTTCGGGAGCTTTTGCTTCCAGGTGGGGCAGACCGGCACTCTCCGTCTCCCAGAGCGGGTGCCCCTGCCATCAATCAGGCCCGCTTTATGGGCTCCACACCCCGTGCTACGCACATCTTCATCAACAGATGAGTCCTATGATAGCAGTAGCTGCAACTCAGATCTGTGCGATCCACCATCGGAGGAAGGGACCTACGGTTCCGGATCCGAAAGCTGCGGCAGCAGTGATCCAATCTACGAAAGCTACCAATGTGCCGCAGTCATCCAGAGCGAGGAGAAACGACGAGAACAGGAGAAACCAATCCCCCCGCCCAACGAGGAGGACACGATCCCAATCGGATCATCCACCTCAGCGATGAAGGATGGGCTCAAGCACGCGAAGCCGTGGCAGGCAACAAGATCCTGCCCGTGGGTGCCTCACGGGACCTACTGATGGCGTACCACCTGCTCCTAGTCAAAGATCACAAGAAGTAGGTGAAGATGCAAGAAGTGCTTGATAAGCGCAAGCAAGCAGCCTCAGAGTCCAGTGCGCGGAGATTTGCGCTCTCCGCCATGGGCGGCTCTAGCTCGCACGACAACCATGGCAACAAGCACCATTCTCGGACGGAGAACATGGACCCTAAGGCACGTCGCGAGGTGACTCGGACCCTCAACACGTCCTTCATGGAGATGGATGCCGACGGCAACGTCATCCCGAAGACACCGCAAGCTGCGATCATGGCAGCCACCACATACCTCGCGTCCCATCCACCTCCTATGGGGGACCCGAAAAGGGCCATGCACAAGTCTGCACTAACCGGACTCGGACTCATTGGAGCTGCGCTCCACGGAGAAGCTCCTACGGAGCCAAAGAAGAAGGTTGCGGTCAGGTTCAACCGCAGCCCCACGCCTT
This sequence comes from Avena sativa, assembly GCA_916181665.1. Taxonomy (NCBI): domain Eukaryota; kingdom Viridiplantae; phylum Streptophyta; class Magnoliopsida; order Poales; family Poaceae; genus Avena; species Avena sativa. The sequence continues at coordinate 132,600,191 of OV702298.1, forward strand.
CATCCGACGAGGAAGATCACGACCTACCTCGAAGGCACAAGAGCTCGCGCCATCGCAGCCGCGATTACGACGCTCAGAGCGAGCTCACGCAACGCAAGATCGACAAAGCGCGCGCCAACCGCGTATGCTCGTCCGAATCCGAGGAGGACGACGACGAAGGAGAACTCTGCAGAGCCCGATGCTTTAGCAGACCCGTCCGGTGGACACGGATGCCGTGGAACTTCGAGCTTCCTTCGGACACCCCGAAGTTTGACGGTACACAGGACCCCAAGGCGTGGCTCAGCGACCACCTGTCGTCCGTTAAGCTACATGGCGGAAACAAAGACACCGCCCTGCAATGCCTTCAGCTGTAGCTGACAGGCGCAGCCCGGATCTGGCTTAGCAGCCTATCCTCGAGATCCATCCGAAGCTAGGAGGAACTGGCGTACAGTTTCATCCGAAACTTCAAAGGCACCAGCAAGAGTCCAGCCTTGATCGAGGAGCTACGGGCCTGCACCCAACATACGGGCGAATCCATTCGCTCGTACATATTATGCTGGTCCAACACCAAGAACTCCGCGGCGCATCTCTGAGGAGAGAGCAATCGATGCCTTCAAGGATGGCGTCAAGCGCCAGGACTTCAAGGAAGAACTTGGGCGCGTCAAGCCCAAGACACTCGACCACCTCATGGACATCGCCAACAGGTGGGCACTCGGAGGAGGAAGATGAGTATGGCCGTCGACGTGAACGCCGTAGCAAGATAAGACCACGCGTCTACGACGGTCGCGACGGACCCGACATGGTCGTGGCTGGCTACGCCGACCGCCGCAGCGACGGCAACCGCAGCAGTGGCGGATATCGCGTAAACAACTTTCGCGACAGAGGACGCTCAGCACAGTCATGGCAACGTCGTGACCGCGATGATGGACCCTCAACATACGACAAACTGTCGGGTCCATGCACCATCCACTTCTACATCGATAAGCAGGATGGTAAAAAGAAGGCAAGCCACATGCTCAAGGATTGCCGCGAGTTCCAGAAACTCAGTGAGAGCATGTCCCAGATGAGGCAACAAGCCCCGAACCCTGGATACGGGAACGCGCCCGCACCAAGCGACATCGCCCACGGAGCTCCTCCTCCACCACCCGTGGGACCTTCGAATCATCCAATCGCACCCGCGCAGAACAACGGTGGAAACGGGTACCCCATGCCAAAAGGATCACTGATTATCCAAAAGGGGTGTCCAACGAACAGGCTGCAGAAGAAAATCACCCGTCAGATCAATCTGGCTGTGACCGCTCCACCCGCTATCCCTGAGTACCTCAGCGGATCAGAGTCCTGCATCACGTTCAGCTGTTAGGATCACCCTTGACAGGTCCCTCGCCTAGGTCATGCTGCCCTGGTGCTTGAGGCACAAATCGGAGGATTCGATATGAGCCGCGTCTTCATGGACGGCGGCAGCGGCATCAATCTGATGTTCGCCAGCACCTTAGCAACAATGCGGATCCCGCTGTGCATCCTGGAACAATCCGATACAACGTTCCACGGCATCATCCCAGGGAAGGGTATATTCCCCCTGGGAAAGGTATGGCTCGATGTCATCTTCGGCAAGCCCGACAACTTCCGATGCGAGCGACTCGAGTTCGAAGTGGTGGACTGACCATCACAATACCAACCATCCTCGAGGGAGTGGCATTCGCACGATTCCTGGCAGTACCACACTACGCGTACCTGCTACTCAAGATGCCAGGACCAAAGGGCGTAATCACAGTCCACGGGAGCTTCACCCGATCGGACCACTGCGACAGGGACTTCAACAGAATCTCCTAGTCATTCGGCATGCATGAAGAGCTCATAAGGCTCCACAAGGTGACATACAACGAGGCACCCCTAGTTGCAAGACAGAACGCACCCGACATGTATTTTGACTCCACTGTCAACATAAAGAAGGTGCAGGTCCACCCGACGGACGCCTCCAAGACGCGCTTATCGCCAATGACCTCAGCTCTGCGTAGGAAAGCGCGCTCGTCGAATTCCTCCGTGAGCATTGGGAAATCTTCGCCTGGTGTCCTGCGGACATGCCAGGAGTTCCCAGGTAATTCGCCGAGAATGCACTCAACGTCTTTCCAGACGCCAAGCCCGTCAAACAGTCCATCTGACGACTATCCGAACCACGGGCCGAAGCCATCGAAGTCGAAGTCAACAGACTACTCGATGCAAACTTCATCAGGGAGATCAAGGAAAGCGAGTGGCTTGCCAACACCGTGATGGTCCCCAAAAAGGACACGGACATCCCGCGGATGTGCGTGGACTTCACATCACTGAACAAGCACTGCCCGAAGGATCACTTCCCTCTCCCTCGGATCGATCAGATCATCGATTTGACTGCAGGATGCGAGAATCTCTCCTTCCTCGACGCCTACTCAGGCTACAATCAGATTCGACTGAATGTCGAAGATCAGGAGAAAACAGCGTTCATCACACCGTTCGGAGTATTCTGCTACAACACAATGCCCTTCGAGCTGAAGAACACAGGCGCCACGTACCAACAGTGCATGCAGGCATGCCTGAAGGACCAGATCGGCTGCAACATCCAAGTCTATGTCGACGACATAGTAATCAAAACAAGGGAGGCCAAGACACTCATCGACGATCTCCGCCAGACATTCGACAACCTTGATCAATACAAGATCAAGCTAAACACGAAAAAGTGCGCCTTCAGCGTCCCATCCGGTCAACTGCTAGGCTACTTCATCTCCCAGCGAGGGATCGAAGAAAACCAGAAGAAAATTCGGGCCAGAATGGCCATGGAGAAGCCGAAGAACCTCAACGGCGTCCAGCAGCTTGCTGGGCGAATCGCGGAGTTGAGCAGGTTCATGAGTGCATGGGAGAAAAGGCCCTACCCTTCTATCAGCTACTACGCAAAGCAGACAAATTCGAGTGAACGCCTGAAGCAGATGACGCATTCGAAGATTTGAAGCGGCTACTCTCTACCTCGCCCATCTTGGTCACGCCAAGGGAGCGCGAGCCGCTATTACTATACATAGCAGCTACACATCGGGTGGTGAGCACCGTACTCGTGGTCGAATGACCGGAAGATGGCAAGACCCATGGGGTCCAACGCCCAATCTACTACCTCAACGAGGTATTGACACCGACAAAGCAGAGGTACCCTCACTACCAGAAACTCACCTACGGTGTATTCATGACGGCTCGTCGGCTGAGTCACTACTTCCATGAGCATCAGGTGATGGTCGTCAACGAAGCACCCCTGAACAGCATCCTGAACAACCCGGAGGCCATAGGACATGTGGCCCTGTGGGGAATCGAGCTGTCACCTCTAGACATCGTCTATGAGAAGCGCCACGCGATCAAGTCTCAGGTCCTTCTAGACTTCCTCGTCCACTGGATGGAACTGCAGCTAATAGACACCCCGGACATGACACAGTCATGGACGATGCACTTCGACGGCTCCAAGCGCGAGGCTAGAGCAGGAGCCGGGGTCATACTGACCTCCCCGCAGGGCGACAAGATGAAGTACGTCCTCCGGATGAAATTTCGAGCTTCCAACAACGAGGCCGAGTATGAGGCCCTCATCCATGACATGAGGATGGCCAAGATCTGTGGCGCAACGCGCCTGGTCATATACGACAACTCAAACCTCATCGTCCAGCAGACAATGAATGAGTGTGACGCACATGCGGCCAACATGATTGCGTACCGCGCACTCTACAACGCACTCGAAGGAGACTTTGACGGTTGCGAACTTCGGCACGTTGGGAGAGAAAGCAACGAAGAAGCCGACAGACTCGCCAACATCGGCTCCACCTGCGCACGGGTGCCACCAGGTGTGTTCCTCAAACAGATCTGCGTGCCATCCATCAAAAGGAAATTCCCAAAGGGATCACCCGAAGAAGCAGAGCAATCGGGGGCTACGCTACCTGAAGGACAGGAAGGACCAGAAAAACTCGACACAGAGGTCATAGTGGTTAACCTGATGCAGGTCATGGCAGTCGAAGAAACATGGACATAGCCATACCTCCGATATCTGATAGACGGGGAGCTGCCTGACAGCCCGACATATGCCCGACGCATATCTCGCCGTTCCAAGGACTTCACCATCATCAATGGTGAGCTGTACAAGCGCAGCATTTCGGGTGTACTCCAAAGGTGCGTCACCATCGGCGACGGCAAAACCATCCTCCAAGACATCCACGAGGGTATCTGCGGCCATCACGTGGGCAGCCGCGCCGTTGTCGCCAAAGCTCTACGAGCTGGGTTCTACTGGCCAACGGCCATGAACGACGCCAAGGACATCGTCCGGAGGTGCAACGGGTGCCAGAGGTTCGCAGATAAACCACACGCACCAGGATCGGAGCTCAGGCCCATACCCCTGGCCTGGACCTTCGCCCAATGGGGCCTAGACATGATCGGCAAACTTCCCAAGTCCTCGAAAGGAGGCCACGTCTACCTCCTGGTCGCAGTCGACAAATTCACCAAGTGGATCGAGGCCATGCCTGTTACTAACCAAAAGGGCAAAACGGCCGTCAAGTCCTTTGAATCCATTGTTTACAGGTTCGGTGTGCCACACAACATCATCACTGACAATGGGTCGAACTTCATCTCCAAGGAATTCCAGGACTTCTGCGAATACCTCGGAATCAACATCACATACGCCTCCGTGGCGCACCCGCAAATGAACGGGCAGGTCGAAAAGGCCAACGGCCTCGTCGGTGGCGGCATCAAGAAGCGCCTGATGAGCCCATCCAACGACTTGCAGGAGCCTGGACACAAGAGCTACCCTCCGTCCTCTGGAGCTTGCGCACGACGCCAAACAGCTCAACTGGCTACACGCCCCTCTTCATGGTGCACGTAGCCGAAGCCGTGCTGCCTGCAGAGGTACGCCACAGGGCCCCACGGGTCGTCGCCTACAACGAAGCCAAATCGACGGCCGCACTCAAAGACGCTATCGACACACTCGACGAGGCACGAGACATAACCGCGGCTCGATCAGCGGTCTATCAACAGAGCCTCCGCAACTATCACAGCCATCGGCTGCGCCCAAGGTCCTTCGTCGAAGGAGACCTAGTCTTACGACTTAAGCAAGAGCGACCGAAGAAGCTCGAGTTGCCCTGGGAAGAACCCTACGTTGTCACTGAAGTCATACCAGGTGGCGCCTATCGCCTCAAGCACTTGGAGTCTGGAGTAGCATACTCCAACCCATGGAACGTCGCACAACTGCGACGCTTTTACCCCTATCTACCCCCTCCTTTTACTTTCAATAAGGCTATTCAGCCAAGGCTACTCAGCCGAACAATGTACCTCCTTATGATATGAATAAATCTAAGTGTCTCACCCCAAAAATTTGTCTATTATTCGCATTTTCTACATGTTACAACACACTCGGGGGCTCCCCTCACCTCACGACTTTGTCGACTGAGGATAACGCGTGTACACCTGAGTAGCTGACCACGTCAGGCTAACAAAAAGGGCACACATACAAACAAAGCACCACGTGCTAACAACAATCAACCTTTACAGCAAAGGGCATAACACGCCCAGTCGAATACATATAAATTTTACATCTATCTTTTTACAGGTCCTACCTATTCTGAAGAATCACATGCGCACGCTGCTCAAAGAGATCTACAATTTGTTCGGCATACTGCATCACAGCCGCATAATTTGGACGCATGTCCCACATGCCACCATCCGGCCGAAGAGGCGGCCCAGCCGCCACAGCAGCAAGATCTACATCAGGGCGATGCAACCGCATGAGGGAAAGCTCAACCTTCACCCCTGCAACCAGCTGATGCTGCACCAGCTCCCTGACGGGCGATTTTATAATTTGCCACACTGTACATTTCAGTTTTATTATTTGCCACAACATGTGTCACTGACATGTGGTGGTCAGTGTGGCAAATAATAAATTTCTGAAGTAAAGTGTGGCAAATGATAAAATATATCCTCCCTGACATGATGCACATGCCGAAACTTCGCCAGCAGGCCCTATAGAGTTGATGGTGCCTCATCCATGGGAAACATCACGTGTAGAATTGACGCCAAGGAAGTCTTCGCTTGCTGCAGAACCCGCGACACCTGGTGAACACGATCATGCACAGTCGCAAGGACCATAGCACCATCACGATCCATCCAGAAAAAGCCGCCGGCCTCCATGTCCTGATGGGTCAGGCAATTGATCCGAACAACAACACGCTCTTTTTCCTCCCTGGGAACAAGGTTAGCACCTACAACAACTGCAAAGTAAGATGACAAGCCAATAGGCGCATCCGAAGCAGCTCGAAGAAACTCACATTGAAGCTGTTCGGCCAAACGCCGCAACTCCCCCATCTACTCCTCCCTGGCGGCGCCCCGCTACGCCTTCGACTTCCAAACATCCGCGTGGCCTCGAACGCCAAGCAACTCTTTCTCAAGACTACGGATGCAGTCACGAAGAAACACAAGCTGCGACGCATCATCCAAGGATGGTCGTAGCTGCGACGCAGGCGAAGTATCAATGGGATCATCACCCGAAGGTCCCTAGAGGAAAAGAAGGCAAGGATATGAACAAATGCACAAATAAGCAAACATCTTGGAGATTCATTATATACAGCAAAAGCCACTACGTGGCACAAGGAGTGTTCATAGATACATTACAACAAAAGAAACAAAAGCTATCCTACAACTACAGGGCCTAAGAAGCCGCATCCTGAGTAGCCTCGAAGCCGGACTGCCTGCTCTTGGCTTCTCCCTGCTACCTAACCGCGTACTCTGCCAGCAAGTCAATCAGCTTCGGCCCATAGCGTTTACAACGGGCAGCGTAGAGTGTGAAGGCTACCTCGGATCCGTCGGCAGCTGTCGGCATCTTGCAGGTGACCTGATGAAGATCCAGCTCCGCTCCAGACGCCATGGACATCGCCAGCCCCATGGACACGCTGATACCCTTCTGCTTGCGCTTGTACGCCGCGGGAGCCTCGGATAATAGTGTGTCCACCAACAATTCGACATCCTCGAGGGCGATACCCTTGGGAACGATCTCCTTATATAAGCGCCCGAGAACCACCTTGGCCTTGGCAAGCGAGCCGACCACGGTACTGAAGCGGTCTTCAACCGCTGCAGTGGCGTCATCCAGAGCACTTCCGTTCTCCAGGGCACCACGGTCTAACTCGATGCTTGCGGCATCTAGAAAAAACGAAAGAGGCAACGTGAAAAAACAAGCAAAACAAGAGAAACAAGGAAGCCGAAAAGAAACAGACGAAACTACTCACCCGAAATAGCCTTGGTAGCAGCAATCAGCTTGCCGGCTACTGTCGTGGTATTGCCGACGAGTACGCCATGGAGGGGGTCCTCACAGTGCGTGTTTAGAGACGTGTGGTAAGGCGGACAGTTGACGGGTACGAGGTAACACAGCTTACCCAGGTTCAGATCCCACGACGGTGGCGGAATCCTACTCCTGCTATAAATCACTATAATGGCAATATGCCGAGTTACAGAGATAGGTTCGCTGTGCGAGGTTGTATGAAGTTATCTATGGTCGTGCCCTAAAGGCTCCCATAGGCCTGAATTATATAGTCGCCAGGTCCTAGGGTTACAGGGAAAAGTCCTAGCCGGACAGGTTACAGAGTCCTACACCGTCTATTACTAGTCTTGTGTATCTTGCACTCCAAGGCTCCGGGTACGTTGGTGACTCCACCGTAGCCTTCCTTTATCCGACATGGACCTCCCTTATGGACCCACCTAACTGGGCCGCCCAGCAGGCCATAGGCCATGCTACCGACTATGGGCCACCCGGGTTAGCCGGATAAGAGACATGCTATAAGGATACCCATATAGCACATCCCCAACAGTAGCCCCTGTAGAACTCCGAGATCTTGCGCCGTCTTGCCTCTTCACGTGGAATGCTCCGTATAGATGGATGTCGGCAAATCGTCAAGCAACATCTTGTAGTCCTCCCAAAGAACCCTCCAAGGTTTTTCTCCGTCTTCGACTTGTAAGCCGGAGAAATGCTGAATCTTCTATTGTACTCTTCCATAGTCGGATTAAATCCGTCTATGCCGGAATCTTCGATGTGACGGCTCATCTACCCATGTCAGCTAGGACGACGTAGGCTTAGGTCAGCGACGCCTCGTAACTCACACATGCAGAGAATGCAATCATATCCGATTTGCCCGCGCGAGCGATACGAACCATTGGCGGCGACGGTTGGAGACGTGGCGAAATTTCCGCGCACGATCGCGAACACGTCGTCTACGCGGCAACCGTCCGATTAAGCTGCACGAATCTTGACGCCGAGGATGATAAATAGTAACCGTGGGGCATTTTCCACTTTTTACCTCATTCTCCTTGCATCATCGTCTTCCTCCAGCCGTGCGCCTCCTCGAGCTCTCCGCGAGAAACCTCGAGAAAACCCTAGATTCCATCTGCACCAATCGCGTCCATCCTTCACTCCATGGCAAGCAGCAGCACATCCCCATCCATGGCGGCATCGAGCGAAGCCGGCGAGCTCTATTGTCGTGCCCCTAGAGGGCTTGGTCATCCCCGCATCGGCGGTGATCGAGTCCACCTGCGGCGACCAAAATCTGGCGGCGTTAGAGCCACTAGAGGAAGAGCCAGACTCGCATAAGGGCGATTGGCGCGGGTCGGACATCACCGACCGCAACATCCAATAGATGGTCGCCGAAGGCTACCTCCCCGCGACGGAGGAGCTCGCCTGGCGGGCGGCACCGGCCGGCAAGGTGACACACCTTAAGGCTCAGCTGGTACGCGGTGTTTCTCTGCCCATCGCCCACTTCTTCCTCTCCGTCTTAAACCACTACAAGGTCCATCCCCATAACCTCTCCCCGAATAGTATCTTAGTGCTTAGCAACTTCGTGGCACTTTGCGAGGGTTATCTAGGGATAAGGCCTAGGTTAGACGTGTTCGTGTACTTCTTCACAGTCAAACGTGAAGCCGGACATAGTAAGGAGGAGCTTAGGAACTGCGGCACCATAAGCTTCAAGATTCGACGTGGCCGGCGGTTCCCCGACATTGTCGGCCACGAGTCCTGCAAAAATTGGCAGCGAACATACTTCTACGGCCCTGACATTCCTCTGGCGGGCCAAGAAGTGACGTACCCGGACTTCGCGGATGGAGCCGCCGCTGAATTTCCACATGGAGATCCCAAGCCTCCCTTCCTTCCGACCTCGATGCTTCCTGCGCTATAAGGCGGATCGAATGGTTCGTAGAGACGGGTTTAACCGGCTTGGACCTAGCCATGTGCTGGTTCATTAGGCGAATCCAACCTCTGCAGCACCGCGCGAAGTATATGCACGAGTATACCAGTGATCAAAGGGATAGCCTCCGGATCTCTGTGGATAACTTCTCGAGCGACTCCGTCAAGCTCCGCCTAAAGGACATCGTCAAGGTGAAGGATAAGAGGCGTGGCTTCACCATCACCTACGACATGTTCGTAGACGGCAAGTGCCCAAAGGTAGGTATTTATTTTCCGTGTACGACATATGCTCCAGTTTTTCCGTCTTGCCAATACCATCTTATCTAACATGGTGATTTCTCACTTAACAGCTTAGCGATCTAGATGAGGGCAACCTGGCTGCCCAAATCTACGATCCAAAGATGAAGGAAGTCACGGTCGTGTCCGACGACGATGTCCCATTGGCGCGAAAGCGGAAGAGCTCCACCTCTGACGCTGCCGATGGAGGCAAGAAGAAGAAGAAGACGGAGGGTGGAGCCTCCAAAAAGACTACCGCCGCCCTGGAGGCGGAAAAGAGAAAAGCCAACGGGATTTTTGCCAAAGCACCCCCTAGTGTAAGCTTCTCATTCTCCGACATTGTCTATCTGTCTGTCTTGTTCCTGTACTTATGCATTTGCACGTTTCAGAAATAAAGCCACGACCAGCCTCAAGAAGACCTCCAAAACTATGGGGGCTTCTCAAAATATCAAGGATATGCTGCATCGCGACGCCTCCCCCGCCATCGCCCCTGCTACTCCTGCCGTCAAGCCCTCGTCCGCCCCAACAAGCTCACAAGCTAAGGAGGCACCAGGTCCTTCCGTCATGGAAGTGGATTCTGGCGCCTCTACCGAACTCGATGTTGTCGGCGAGCAGGCAACGCAGGAGAGCACCGCTCAACAAATGGCCGAAGCTCCGGCTAAGGATGCCAGCGGTGGCGGCAAGGCGGTGGTGGAAGCTGGTACTTCTGCTGAAGGCTGTGCCCTTGCTCCCCAGAAACCCTTTGATTTTCCGAAGATAGTTTACCCGGTGCTCACACCGAGTAACACAACTCTAGTTTCTGGAGGAGTACCGGCATCTCCGACGTGTGGTCTTGAGGAGCTCCTCCGACAAGCGGACATCTTGCAAGGAAATAGCATCTCCTTTGGCAAGCTGCTAGCCGAGAGGGCTACAAACCTGAAGATCATTGCACTTGTAAGTTTTACTTTGCCTTTTGTATTTCATATGAGTATCCCACTGTAGCCCCCGAGGATGTAGACGGAAAACCATAGGTTTTGCATCTATTTGCTCTAAGAGTGACTAAGTTAGAAAAAACTCTCACTGTAGCCCCCAAACATTTAGATGGAACAAACTATTCCGACTAGCTGCTTTAAGAGTAGCATACACAGTGTTTATAATTTTCAATATTGTAGCCCCCAAGCCTCTAGTTGTAACTGAATTAGTTCCGACTAGATGCTTAAAGAAAAGATAAGCATTTTCCGAGTTAAAAACTTTATACTGTAGCCCCCAAGATTCTAATCGAGAACTGAATTAGCTCTGACTAGATGCTTAAAGAAAAGCTAAGCATATTGCTAAGTAAAAACTCTCGCTGTATCCCCCGAGCGCCTAGGTGGAAAATTTCCGACTAGATGCTGCAAGTAGACTAAACAACGGTTTAACTTTTTTCTTTTTCCATAGAACGAGAATGCTCGGAGGGGCATGGCCAACGACAAGTACCAGAAGATGCGCACAGATCTTGAAGCCGAAAAGGGTAAAACTGCCATCTTGAAGGAACAGATCATCAAAAACAAGAGTCTATTTTCTTTTTGCGCATTCCGTCTTGTTTTTGTGCCCACATTCTCCGAGTACTCACTGTATACGTTGTTTTCTCCGACTTGCAGAACATGTCACCAAGGCCAAGGACATTGTCGAGCAGTCCAAGCACATCCAGCAGCTGGACAGCGAGAACAAGATCCTTAAGGAGGAGAGGAAGGAAATGCTGAAAATGCATGAAGATTCCATGAAGGCCCTGCAGGACTCCGCCTCCGCGGAAATCAATAGCTTGAAGGAGGAGCTTGCGATCTTAAAATATCAGAAGCAAGCTGCTGATGAGCAAAGCCAACGCCACAGCGAGGCGTTTAAGCTCCTTCAACAAGAGAAAGAATCCCTGGCGGACACCCTCTGACAGGCTAAGGCCAGCATCTTCAGTAAGTTTCCTCTGCCTTGTATTTATGTATTCTGGATACTTTGAATTTATTGAACTCATGTGCTCCTGGTCAGAATTTGCAGCTCCTATGGGTTTAACCCGCTCGCCTCCTTCGGACAAGGAATGCATGGTTCTTGCCGGCAACTTTATCAACACCGCCATCACCCAAGACAAAGAGATTGCCAAAGTCGCTCCAGATATACATCAAGGCCTCGGACTCCGTGACCAAGTACTCGGAGATTCTGCGCCGAGCCCCCGAGCGTGTCACAAGCTGGAAAGCTTCATGTGCACGGGCTGGTGCAAGGATGGCGCTGTCAATGGTGAAGGCACACTATGAAGGTGCCGACATCGACACGGTGACCTCTGGTATCCCCGACATTGACGATGACGGCAAAGAGATTGATCACGAAGCCATCTTGTCATCACTCGCAGGTTATGACACCAGATGCTGAGTTGGTGGACATCGACGTCTTTGTGCCCATGAACACCATCGACAGCGTCAACCAAGATTCCTCCGAGTCTCACCATAGCGCCGATGTTGAGGGTGATTCTCCGGCTGGTGACAATGCTGCTTCCAAGTCTCCTACGCCCAAGGAATGAAAAACACTTTGTAATATTTGTTTTACCTTTGGTGCACGCGTGGAAAAAAACTTGGTGATGTAACTTAAGGCGGAAAACAATGGTTGTTATGTCATGCTACTTAAGAACTAATTTCCAGCATGTATATATTTTTAGCAAGTGCTGGCTTATCCATTACTTTGGTTTTTATGCTTGACTTTTCGTGAGTCGGAGGACTCGTTGTCGGAACCATGTGTTTAGGTGATGATGCCCAATGGCACCATCAATAGCCCGAGCACAAAATCTCTGACAATAAGTGCCAAAAGTCACTACTCTAGAATCCACATAAAAACGACAACTAACGTGTAGACTAGAAAACTTGAGCTAACGCCCGTAGGCGGAATTTTCACAAGTGCAAACGCAATACTTGTGCATAAAGGTTTTACATGATCCAAAAATGAACACTAAAGGAGGTAAAAGACTCAGAAATATGAGTGAACCAAAGAGCTTTATTTCATTGATCATATAAGAGGTACACAATTAGATAAAAAATGCTAAGTGTAAAAAGGATGTAGCTGTGCTATGTTCCATGGCCGATCAAGCTCTGGGTAGTCATCATCCGGGTCACGTCGCTTACGCTTATGATCCTTGTTGGGTCTATCCTTTAGTTCATGATTGTCAACAAGGTAGTAAGACCCATTGATCAACACCTTGCTTATGATGAACGGTCCTTCCCATGGCGGGGATAATTTGTGTGACTTCTTCTTCTTAAGTCGGAACACCAAATCCCCCTCTTTAAACGAGCGATCCCAAGCGCGGCGACTATGGTAACTGCGTAGCTTCTGCTTGTAGATGGCGGATCTTTGGCATGCCAAAACACGCTCCTCCTCGAGAAGGTCCACATCTAGGCGTCTGGATTCTTCAGCGTCATCCTCGTCATAGGCGGCAACTCTTGGTGCATCGTGGAGGATGTCAGAAGGCAAGATGGCTTCTGCTCCATATACTATTGGGGATATGCTATATGGGTATCCTCATAGCATGTCTCTTATCCGACTAACCAGGATGGCCCATAGTCGGTAGCATGGCCTATGGCCTGCTGGGCGGCCCAGTTAGGTGGATCCAGAAGGGAGGCCCATGCCGGATAAAGGAAGGCTATGGTGGAGTCACCAGCGTACCTAGAGCCTTGGAGTGCAAGATACACAAGACTAGTAATAGACGGTGTAGAACTCTGTAACCTGTCCGGCTAAGACTTTTCCCTGTAACCCTAGGACCTGGCAACTATATAAGTCGGGCCTATGGGAGCCTTTAGGGCATCGTTTTACACACACCTCGCACAGCGAACCTATCTCTGTAACTCGGCGTATTGCCATTATAGTGATTTATAGCAGGAGTAGGATTCCGCCACCGTTGTGGATCTGAACCTGGGTAAGCTGTGTTACCTCGTACCCGTCAACCGTCCGCCTTACCCCACGTCTCTAAACACGCACTGTGAGGACCCCTCCATGGCGTACTCGTCGGCAATACCACGACAGTTGGCGCCCACCATGGGGCAAGAGGCGCTTCAGGCTCTTCAGCGGGCGAGGACCAAGATCTTCGCGGGAATCGGCGAAACCATAGCCATCGGTCGCGTTCTCTTCTCTGGCAACATTCTGATCGTCCCTCCCGACGAGTTCTAGATCCCCACGAAGAAGAACCCTACGCGGTGCTCGATCGTTCCTATCGGAGACATCCACCTCTTGATCGGCGAAACCGACTCGGGCACTAGTTCCCTGGGAGTCGGAGGAGCGTCAAGACCTGCACGGACCGCCTACGGGCAGGATACATTCACGGAAGGATCGATGTCGGATCTCTCCTTGGAGTTTGCTGGCAAAGATCGGGAAAATTCAAGACCCACCCAAACCGCCCCTGTGCAGGATATAAAGGTGAAAGATCACTGCAAATCCGCCGGCTTTGTCCGCGCGTCTGGACAGCAGAGATCCAAGTACGTCGGCGTGGTTACCATCTTCGATCTGGCGTGCTGTGTTCAGAGAAAGGGCGAAAACCCCCGCGACTACATCGCCAGGTGGCTCCGCATACGGGCCTACCTGGCGAATTACCCCAATGATGATGCCATCTATCACTTTGTGAAAGGACTGTACCATGGCATGCTTCTCCGACACTCTCTAAGGCGGCAACAGGCGTTAGGACGCCTCACCTTCGAAGGCATGGTGAACACCGTCAACAACTACGCAGAGGCTGAAGCGGCAGCTCAGACAGCGCTTGCGCTCATTGACGGAGCACCTCCGATTCAGCCACCACCACCGCCTCCGGCCGCCATCGTCGCAGCAGCGCCACCACCACCAGTCATCGTCGAGGCCGTTGCACCTCCACCGCCCGTCATCGAGGAAGTCCTGGCACCCTCCGACTCTGTCATTGACGCGCTTTATGCTGATTTCAGTGCAGATTCAGAGGAAATAGACTTCAGTCCAGAAGAGCTAGACTCCGCTATGTAGGAGATGGAGGAGTACTCGCGCGACGAACAAGCTAATAACATTGTCATGTCCCGAGGGGTGTTCGTCACCATTGGGACAGCGATGGATGAAGACCAGCCCGGGCAAGCTCCGCCTACGGTGCTAGATAAGGGGAAGGGGCCACTTATCGCTGTCGACAATAATCACGCAAGTCATGCCTCCTCCGCCTAATCCAGTGCAGCAGCCGTAGGAACTCGGCACCGGTCCGAGCAACAACAACACCGCAAACTTGACGCCTCCAGCATCCACGTCGGCAGCAGCCCATGTTACTCCAGCTGATAGAGTGATGTACGACAATCTCCTCGTTGAGCCACTAACTGTTGATCATATCCGGAACGTGACTCAGCTTGACGAGAAGCGCCAGCAACTGCTGGAGGAAGCGCAAGCCATCACGGAGCAAGGCGCTAAACTAGATCGAGATCTGGTCAACGCGCAGAAGTCCATAGAAAAAGCTAGAGCAATGGAGGCCGACTACAAGACTCTGCTCCAGCAGCAGAAGGCTAAGAAGGCTCAGGCTCGCGTCATCAATGATCCTGGTGTACGACGCAACCTAGGATGGGCTCCCTCGAAGCCAGCACAGGCCAGGCCATACATTGACAATGAAGGCAAGCAGGTGATGCCCACCCCACTCAACCTCGCCGTCGCCAAGACCCTTTTGGAGCAGGATAGATCGCCTGAGGCAGTGGAACAGGTCTATGACCTAGTGGCCAAGGCGGTAAAGCAGCAGGAAAAGGCCACCTCTCAGAGGCTTGAGTCTGACCCAGCGCTCTGCCGATCTAGCCAGTACAAACCGCCAAGGGACAGATCTCCTCAGGATGTCGGATCGGAGACGGGTTCATCAGAACGAAGACGGAGGGATGCGCGCAACAGGAAGGAAGCTATCCCCATATCCTCCGACCACGGAGAAAGAGCCCAACCTCGCCACCCATTGCCACCGCCCCGATCTCCCCGACGTCAGGAAGACTACAAGGCTCACCATCGCACGGATATGCCTCCACCAAAGCAGTACGGCATCGTCATCCGCGACAACGCGGCACAGACCTGTCATGATGAAGAGCGCCACCAAGGACATAAGAGCAGGTCACACCACGACCCTCCTCGTCCGACAAGCAATCGCGATAGGCGTGGGACATCGCAGGAGGGTAACAACAAGAAGGCTAACCCACTGCCACCTCTGCCTCCGTCGCCACCAAGCAGTCACCATGGCGGAAGAGGCCCGCGTCGTTCACGCAGCCCGTCCCCTGTTGACAACAAGAAGAAGAACCCGGAGCCATACGACGCGCGTTCGCGGATCGATAAGATCCAAGAGGCACGGGAGGGACCATACCTGGGACCACGTTGCTTCGGACCTGCAATACGGTCCGCAACTTACCCCAAAGGTTTCCGGATTGACAAGACCATCAAGACCTATGACGGCACCGCCAAGCCTGCCACATGATTGCAGGACTACGGCAACGCGGTGGAGATTGCCGGAGGCAGCCCCAACGTCGCCGTCAAGTACCTCCCATTAATGTTGGCGGGCACGGCCCGTCAATGGATCGACGACTTGCCGGAGAAATCTATCTACAACCGGCTGGACATGCAAGAAGCATTCACCAAGAACTTTGAGGGTACATCCAAGCGTCCCTGCACGGTGGGCGATCTACAACGGTGCCTACAAGAGAAAGACGAGATATCTCGCGCCTACCTCTCCCGTTGGCTGGATATGAAGAATTCCTGCACAGGAGTGCACGCCCAGACCGCCATGGCCGCCTTCATCGATGGGTTGGAAAGGGGCACGTTGCTCCGAAATAAGCTGAAGCGCTTGCAGGACAATCATCAGCTTGACTTGAATCAGATGATTCAGTTAGCTAGTGAGTTTGCAGCTACCGACGACGATGCTCGTGGCTCTTTGCCGGCAACGGCCGTTCCAACTCCAGCTCGGAGGAACAGCAGTACAAAGCGGAAAACCGCTCCAGAAGAAAAGCAATCTACCGACATGGTCGCCATGACTTTTGAAGGACGAGGCGAAGGCGGACAACATGGCCGAGGAAGGGGAGCAGGCCGTGGGCAGCAGCGAGGAAGTGAAACCAACTCGGTGCCGCTTCGCGTTCCCCCAACCTACGAATAGTACCGCGATATGCCGTCCCTCGTACACCTCGACACCAATGGCAAGGCCACCCATACCAATCGACACTGCAAGTTCATCAACAACCTCAAGGAAGACCCGGAGTCCGGCTATAAGCATAGTCGGAAGAACAGACCGCGAGGCAAGGGCAAGGGGAAGAAGAAGGAGGAGGAGTCCAAGGATTCAAGTGACATGGACGAGGACGTTGAACCCAAGCACGCCGCCAAGAGCGACGACAAGGGCAAGAACCCCTTTGCAAAGAAGGCCCCAGTCTACCACAGTTTCCTTGGCACCCCCACCGTCCGACAACAGAAGACCTCTTTAAGGATCCTGATGGCTACTCTCCCCCCAGTTCCCCAATACCTGCACTGGTCGGAGGTTCCAATCACTTGGGACAGGACGAACCACCCAGACCTTGTGCCCACGGAGAACCAGTATGCCATGGTCATCAAACCATTGATTGACGGCGTGGAGTTCACCAAGTGCATGGTGGATAGTGGAAGCAGCATCAACATCATGTACCTAGATACACTGCAGAATATGAACTTGGCGGAGGCAAACCTAAGGCGGACCAACACCGTGTTCCATGGCGTAGTTCCTGGTCGGGAGGCTCGGTCCCTTGGGTGCATCACGCTTCAGGTTGCCTTTGGCGACATTAATAATGACCGCCAAGAGCGCATGACCTTTGAGGTGGTCCCCTTCAAGAGAGTGTACCACGTCATATTCGGCCGCGACATATTCCACATGTTCATGGCCGAGCCATGCTTCGTCTACAACAAGCTCAAGACACCCAGACCGAACGGTGTCATCACGTATCCGGAAGCTTTACCAAGGCAAGGGACCGCGAGATGAATGAAGTAGCCGTTGTAGAAGCTGTCCTCTACAGCGAAGAATTCAAGGAGATCTAGAGCAAGGTCAATGACTCAGAGATGCCCGCGTCGAAGAAGCAGATCTCCGACTCCGCTCCCGCGTTCAAGGCCGCCATCGAGACCAAGCCGGTGGAACTTGTGGTAGGCGATGCCTCCAAGACCGTCGCCATTGGGACGAACCTGGATCCCAAATAGGAAAGAGCGCTCGTCGAGTTCCTCTGTGAGAATAGGGACATCTTTGCCTGGCAACCTGCCGACATGAAAGGTGTACCTAGGGAACTTGCCGAGCACAGCTTAAATATAGATCCAAGATGTAAACCAGTGAAACAACCTCTACGACGCTTCGGAGATGAGAAGAGACGCGCCATTGGCAAAGATATAGCTAGGTTACTTAAGGCTGGTTTTATCCGAGAAGTCCTTCACACCCGATGGGTGGCCAATCCTGTACTTGTCCCCAAAAAGGGAACTACTGAATTAAGAATGTGCGTTGATTACACCGGCTTGAACAAAGCATGTCCCAAAGATCCGTTTGCTTTGCCTCGCATTGACCAAGTCATTGACTCGACGGCTGGCTCGAAACTTTTGTGTTTTCTCGATGCATACTCAGGATACCACCAGATTAAGATGAGGAAGTCGGACCAATTGGCCACTTTGTTCACTACCCGTACGGCACGTTTTGCTATGTCACGATGCCCTTTGGGCTGAAAAACGCAGGTGCTACCTACCAGCGGAGAATGCAACATTGCCTTCACGACCAAATTGGTCGGAACGTTCACGCCTATGTGGACGATATTGCGGTGATGTCTAAAAAATAAAATGACTTAATCTCCGACTTAAAAGAAACCTTTGATAATCTCCGGAAATACAACATGATGCTCAACCCTAAGAAGTGCGTCTTCAGGGTTCCAGCCGGAAAATTGTTGGGCTTCATCGTTTCCCAGCGCGGAATCAAGGTCAACCCGGAGAAAATCAAGGCCATCTTAAACATAAACCGTCCGACATGCCTAAAGGACATCCAATGACTAACAGGTTGTGTTGCAGCAGTTAGTCGGTTCGTCAGCCGACTTGGAGAGAAGGCTCTGCCGCTGTACAAGTTGCTGAAGAAGGCGGACAAATTCACATGGACGGACGAAGCAGATGCAACATTGAAGCAGCTAAAGGAGATTCTTTCCTCAGCGCCCATCCTTGCAGCACCCGAGCCTGGCGAGCCCCTGTTAATTTACATGGCGGCAACCAACCGGGTTATCAGCATCGTCGTCGTGGTAGAGCGGAAGGAACCAGGCTATGAGTACGGAGTTCAACGACCAGTTTACTACGTAAGCGAGGTCTTGACGGAGTCCAAGTAGTGTTACCCGCACTACCAAAAGATAGATTATGGAGTATTCCTTGCTTCTCGGAAGTTAAGGCATTACTTTCAGGAGCACCCAATCACAGTAGTGAGCAAGACTCCACTGTCCGACATTATCAACAACAGCGACGCTACAGGAAGGGTCGCGAAGTGGGGCATTGAACTTGCCACCTTCGAGATCACCTACAAGAGACGCGACGCTATCAAGTCACAAGCCTTGGCAGATTTTATTGCAGATTGGACGGAGATGCCAGATGCCACTCCGTTGCCAGAACCAAAGTACTAGGTGATGCACTTTGATGGATCAAAGTTGCTCAATGGCTCGGGGGCTGGTGTATTGCTACAGTCACCAAAAGGAGACAAGCTACACTACGTTCTGCAGATCCACTTCGAAGCTACAAATAACATGGCGGAGTATGAAGCACTCATTCACGGACTGCGTGTAGCCAAGGATATTGGCATCAAGCGCATAGTTTGCTGTGGAGATTCCGACTTGGTTGCCCAGCAGGTGGCTGGCACCTGGAATGCGCGGAATCCTATGATGGCGGCATATCGAGACGAAGTGGACGAGATAGCCAAGAGATTCTTGGGCTACGAAGTCAAGTATGTGCCTAGGGAGCAAAACGAGGCGGCTGATCTACTGTCTAAACTTGGATCAGGCGCAAGCAAATTCCGCCAGGAGTTTTCCTAGAGCATCTACGCACACCATCCGTGAAGGGTGCCGACATCGACAACCCGGATAGAGCTGACTCTTTCGTCAACATGGTGACAAAGATCCCTCCGGCTTGGACAAAACCGTTCATGGAATATCTCGAACACGGAACTTTGCCCGACGACGAGGTTGAAAGATGGCAAGTAGTACGACGAGCAAAGGGTTATACCATAATCAATGGGCAACTCTACAAGAGGATCACTCTGATGTATACCTAAAGTGCGTTTCACAGCTAGAAGGTATGGAAATCCTGCGCGAGATCCATCTCGGAGATTGCGGGCATCACACTGCTCCTCGATCGTTGGTCGCGAAAGCCTTCCGGCAAGGATTCTACTGGCTGACCGCGAAGGCGGACGCTGACAAGCTAGTTGAGACATGCACAGGATGCCAGTATTATGCCCGACAACCACATGTTCCTGCTGAAGAATTGCGAACAATACCAATAACTTGGCCGTTTGCAGTCTGGGGGCTAGACATGGTGGGGCCGTTACAAACAGCACCGTGTGGATTTACACATCTGCTTGTAGCAGTTGACAAATTCACCAAATGGATAGAACCTAAACCCATTAGAAAGCTTGATGGGGCAACTGCCCTTAGATTTGTCCGGGATCTAGTGGTGAGATTTGGTCTCCCACATAGCATCATCACCGACAATGAAAGCAACTTGTCACTCGGAGAATTAGATGCCTATTGCTGGGACAAAGGCATCCGACTTGACCTTGCATCTGTGGCACACCCACAATCCAATGGTCAAGTTGAGCGAGCCAATGGATTAATTCTGCAGGGAATCAAACCACGTCTTGAGGCACCGCTACATAGAGCAACTGGAGCCTGGGCGGAAGAATTTCCATCTGTGCTGTGGAGTTTACGAACTACACCCAACAGATCCACCGGCTACACCCCCTATTTCATGGTCTATGGAGCAGAAGCCATCCTACCTTCCGACATCCTCCACGATGCACCAAGAGTTTCTGCCTACGACGAAGATGACGCTGAAGAATCCAGACGCCTAGATGTGGACCTTCTCGAGGAGGAGCGCATTTTGGCATGGCAAAGATCCGCCATCTAACAGCAGAAGCTACGCATCTACCATAGTCACCACGTTCGGCATCGCTCGTTTAAAGAGGGGGATTTGGTGCTCCGACTTAAGCAGAAGAAGTCACACAAATTATCCCCGCCATGGGAAGGACCTGCTCAATGTGTCTTACTACCTTGTCGACAATCGTGAACTCAAGGATAGGCCCAATAAGGATCATAAGCGTAAGCGACGTGACCCGGATGATGACTACCCGGAGCTTGATCGGCCATGAAACATAGCACAGCTACGTCCTTTCTACAATTAGCATTTTTTTATCTAATTGTGTACCTCTTATATGATCAATGAAATAAAGCTCTCTGGTTCACTCATTTTGGTGAGTATTCTACCTCCTTTAGTGTTCATTTTTGGATCATATAAAAACCTTTATGCACAAGTCTTGCGATTGCACTTGTGAAAATTCTGCCTACGGGCGTTAGCTTAAGTTTTCTGGACTACACGTTCTTTGTTGTTTTTATGTGGATTCTGGAGTAGTGACTTTTGGCACTTGTTGTCGGCGATTTTGTGCTCAGGTTATTGACAGTGCCATTGGGCATCATCACCTAAGCGCATGGTTCCGACAACGAGTCTCCCGACTCATGAAAAGTCAAGCATAAGAACCAAAGTGATGGATAATCCAGCACTTGCTTAAAAAATATATACATGCTGAAACTTAATTCTTAAGTAGCCGGATACGATAACCATTGTTTTCCGCCTTAAGACTACATCAACAAAGTTTTTTCCGCGCACACTCCAGAGGTGAAACAGAAAATACAAAGTGTTTTTCACTCTTTGGGCGCAGGAGACTTGGAGGCCGCATCGTCACCAGCCGGAGAATCACCCTCAGCATCGGTGCTATGGTGAGACTCGAAGGATTCCGGGTTGGCGTTGTCGAGAAAGTTCCTGGGCACGAAGACGTCAACATCCACCAACTCGGCAACCCTGGGATCATACCCCGCGAGTGATGACAAGATGGCTTCGTGATCAATCTCCTTGCCGTCATCATCCACGTTAGGGATAACAGATGTCACCGTGTCGATGTCGGCATCTTCATAGTGTGCCTTCACCATAGACAGCGCCATCCTTGCGCCAGCCCGTGCACATGAAGCTTTCCAGCTTGCAACACGCTCGGGGGCTCGGCGCAGAATCTCCGAGTACTTCACCACGGAGTCCGAGGACTTGATATAAATCTGCAGGGGCTTGGCGATCTCCTTGGCTTGGGCGATAGCGGTGTTGATGAATTTGCCGGCAAGAATCATGCATTCCTTGTCCGAAGGAGGCGAGCGGGTTAAACCCATGGGCGCTGAAAATTCCGACAACGATTGCATGAGTTCAAAAATTCTAAGTATCCAGACTACAGAACTACAAGGAGGAGGACACTTACTGAAGATGCTGGCCTTAGCCTGCCAGACGACGTCCTCCAAGGATTCCTTCTCTTGTTGGAGGAGCTTAAACTTCTCTCTATGGTGAAGGTTTTTGTCAACACCCGGATTTTTCAATCCTAGATGCCTGTTATGCCATACATCGCAATCCCAGGATTACCATTTTTGCGAGACATAACAGAATTGGATACCATAGTACTTCATCCATTACAACGATACATACATTCTTACACAAATAGGGATCTCATGATCCAGTTCTTAATAAAACATCAAGCAGCGGAATACGTAATAATAACGGTAGCGTAGGCGAAGCTCCATCTTCGGGGTCACAGGCAATGCTGACGATGGGAGATGATCCTAGTTGTCGTAACCTTCCTGGGGTCCATCCTCCAGGTACTCCTCTTCATAGTCTGGTTATGGGAATAGCCAGGGACAAAGCCATGAGTACTCTTTAAGTACTCGCAAACTAATACTAACAAGTAAGGGGTTTTTGGATAATAGGACACTAGGCTCTAGGGTTGTTTTGCAAAAAGCCAGGTTTATCTTTAATAAGTTCCGAAGCTAGTCACAGTTTTATAACTCCTAAGTGGGATCTTGTAATCCAGGTCACAACTCTGTTGTGGTCAAGTCAAAGTCGCAATTCATTTCACAAGTCATTTTAAAAGTCTGACGGGGGAACAGTATGGCCACTCCAACTGTCCATAACCGCGGACGCGGCTATTCGAATAGTTTGACACTCTGCAGAGATTGTACACTTTCACCACAACATTCGATACATCCGTCAGGAACAAATCCTGAATTCACCATACTCAGTATGCGGATAATCAATCCTAACCTTTCGATTACACGCCCTAGTATAAGCACCTCTCCTATGAGTTTGGCCTCCCAACCATGACTACTGTCATCTTGGGTACTGCACAGGTGGACAATCTTCACAAGGTAGCCTCAGCTCAGACCTTGGCCGTGAGGGAACTAATACTAAGGTATATAAGTTTCCAGTCAAGCCCTACCCAATATTTGGGTATTGTGGTTGTACGATAAAATTGGAATGGTATCGCATCCAGATAACCATCAGTTTTATAAAGGGCTAAGGCTCATGCCTCAACATTTTCATCACCAAAATCATTAAGTGTTTGGAAACACATGTCCAAAACATTTCAATAGAATGATCCATCATTCCAAGGTTTTCATAACCATTTTTCCACCAAGTATTCCCATCTAAAGTTGATCAAGTTTTATGCTTAGCACTAGCATCTACAGTTGGGGGTGGTACTAATGAGGGGTGGTAACTAGTGGAGTTTCACTAAGTCCAACATTATATCTTAGACTGAGATCAAGGTTTCTAGCTTAGGCCAAATTTTATGCTCTTTAGGCAAACTTGAGCACAACTGTCTAATATCTACCAAACTCTTAGGTAGACTCTAAGTAAGCTTTGATAAAGAAATAAAGTATGAAGCTTGCCATAAAACTAGGATTGGTTTAGCAAGTAGGTATGATCACATATGCTTAAGGCATATAGTATTCATATCACAAGTATGGGTTTGTGGCATCAGTAGGGTATCTTGCAAGTGTTAGCTTGCATTGGTATAGTATCAGCTTGCATCAGTGTCAATATAAGCTTGCATAGTTACTAGGTTGCCTTGTGCAGAGCAGTGGTTGAAGTTCTCCTCGGCTTCCTCTTCGTAGTATCCTCCTTCCTCCTCGTAGTATCCTTGGTCGGTACTAGCGTCTATGAATAAATACGAGGTACACAATCACCAAACAATACTTAACTACTTGCAATCATCACACACAAGGGTCCTATAGATGATCTAGCATCATCTCTAACATTACAAGGTTAAGGCTTGGTTTAAAACTTCTTATTTTTAGAAAAGTAATTTCTACTCATTGCAAAACTACTTAAGATTTAATATTCTCCAAACTAAACATGGGATCATTTTGAAACATGTCATCACCTCATATTGTAGTCCATGGGAATGTGATTTAAAGTAGTGTCACAATTTAATAAGGTTTTACCCTTTTATTTCAATTAATTAAAGTGGCTAGAAATGGTTATGAAGCATTCTTTTATTACTTGAACATTATTTCTGCAAGTAAACCTATATATTTTTATATATTCTGAAAGGTATGGTTAAATGTGATTTTTGAGAGTTGGAATCAACTCAAAAGCTTTTATGGTTTAAATTTGAAAAATGTTTGAATGCAGAAAATCTTCTGCCTTGTTATTTTTGCTATGGGTGATCTACAGATCCAAATGACTTGAATCCAACGGGCTTGGATTAAGCATTCACAGACCTTTCCAACAAAATTGGTTTCATCCAATTTGGTGCACTGAATCGATCTGGGTTGATTTTTGAAGTTGGGTACATAAGTGTGTTTGAATTTTAAAAGAAAAGGTTTAATTTGAATTGCTGGGCTGCGCGGGAAATTCTAACGGGCCGGCCTGCTAAGCGCAGTGCTCCCGCGGGCTGCGTAAGTGGGTGTCCCCACTCGTCAGTGACACGGGGCTGGGCGAAGCGGTATGGGGCAACGTGGATTGTCCGATCTAGTTCTAATCCAACGGCTGAGGGTCATCATCGATGCGAGACAGCTCCGGCGAGAACGAAACCTAGTGCGGCCAGTGAGGGTCGCTGGGGGCTCACCGGGGTATGGGCGAGGGTCGGCGAGGCGGGCGAACGATGAATTCAACCACGGCGATCCTCCTGGTACCGGTGGCTTCTCCTGGGGCGGCTCCAATCGCTGGCTCCCTTCTTCTCCAGAGGCGGCGGGCTCCGGTGAAATTCCGGCGAGGTGGTGCTCGCCTTGCTCTAAGAATGGTGTGGCACGGTCAGTGGGGAGAGGGTAGTGAGATGGTGTGAATAAATCGTGCGGGGGTGGCCTCTATTTATAGTCGAGCGAGGGGACCGTTGGGGCGCAAGATGAGCTCGTCGGGGGCGACGTTACAGGCAGCTAATGGCATGTGTAAGGGTAGGGGACGGTGCTGTGTCTCCTGGCGATGCTCAACGACATGATCGCGAGGCATGGGGCGGTGTGGTTTGGTCTGGAACGGGCGGCGCTCTGCGCGGCAGAGGCGGCGTCTTCGACGGCGGGCGGTGGTTGTATGGCACGGGGCGGCAAACGGGGGTGTCTGGCGGTGTCCTGGGTCGGTGGTGATCGTGTGTGCGCGCGGTGAGGGCGGCGCGTGGTCTGTAGACGCTGGTCGCGGGTGGCGCTCTGGCGCACGCTCGGCATGGTCTGGGCGTGTCTCGTGCGCATCTGGTCCAGGGCTTGGCAACGCTCGCGGCTGGGACAGGCAGTGGCGGTGGACGGTGGGCTGCCTCGCAGACATGCTGGCTAGGCTTGCTGCTGCTCCCAGCTTGCTGTCCACAATGGGGTGACATGGGGTTGCTCGGCTGTTCACCATTAATGGCAATGGCAAGCTCACAGGGGTGCTAGTGTTGGGCTAATCTTTCTAGATGATCTACTGGGTTGTGTGTGAGCTAACTAGGGAACAAGTTAGGCTCAAAACACTGCACACTATAGTGTTTGTGGTTTTGTTTGATTTGTGTCTGCAACCTGTTTGATGAAATGGCCGCATGAACTCAAGTTTTGAATTTTGAAATGAATTTTGGTGAGTTTGCTAGATTGGTTCTAGTGAATCTGCAGATGCTTGGGTTTTGAAACTTGAGCTTGTTTGAGTGGGTTTTGAAAAAGTGGGATCTTCCCATATGAAGAAGATTCAATTTTGAATTGTCATTTAAACTATGCATTTGAAAGTTTCTGGATGATCACAAAGTGGGCCTTGATACTCTGTTATGAGTACATTCAAGGGGTGCAAAGATCCAGAAAAGTTTCTGTTAGGTTTTGAAAGTTTGAGACAGCCAAAGTAGGCATGTGAGTTAAATTGGCCAAAATGACCATTCACTTAATATATTTGTTTTGATTTACTTGTCTTTAGGAAAAGTGTGGGGAATGTTTTAGATGATGTTCTTTTCACCTAAGAAACATTTTACAAGCAATGGTTCACACAAACAAGGTGGTTTTTAAAAGAAATTCAAAATTCATGCATACACATATACATGCATTCATGAATTCATTTAGAAAAGTTTTTGTTAACCCTAAACTTGATGATTAGTGTTTTGATGATCTAAGTTTGATATTTTTGGGATGTTACAAACCTTCCCCCCTTAAACAAAATCTCGTCCCGAGATTTGAAAAGGACGAAAAGATTACCTAGGATTTGAAGAGATCTGGAAACTCCGTTCTGATGTGATCTTCGCGTTCCCAGGTAGCCTCCTCTTCTCTGTGGTTGCTCCACTGAATCTTGAGAAACTTGATGCTTCGGGTTCTGGTAATTCGAAAGGCTTCTTCCAATATACAGATGGGTACTTCGGGATAGGTTAGGTCATCGTTGATCTCTATGGTCCGGTGATCGATATTCTTGAACACTTCGGTCTTCTCGGGGACTTCGAGACACTTGCGAAGTAACGAGATATGGAACACATTGTGCACAGCTGACATCTCTTCAGGTAGTTCCAGTTGATACGATACTTCTCCTCGACGGTTCAAAATTTTGAAAGGTCCGATATATCTGGGGGCTAACTTTCCTTTGAGTTGGAAACGTTGCATTCCCTTCAATGGCAACACTTTCAGATAAACAAAATCTCCGATGTTGAAGGCGAGGTCTCAATGTCTCTTGTCTGCGTAACTCTTTTGTCGGGATTGGGCTGTCTTGAGGTGTTCACGAATCTTGTGAACCTTCTCTTCTGCTTCTCGTAGGATGTCGGGTCCGAAAATCTGACTCTCTCCTACTTCCGACCAGTTCAAAGGGGTGCGACACTTTCTTCCGTACATAAATTCAAATGGGGCCATTTGCAAACTGGCTTGGTAACTATTGTTGTAGGAAAATTCTGCAAACGGCAGACAGTCTTCCCATTTGGATCCATATTCTAACACACATGCTCTCAGCATATCTTCGAGTATTTGGTTTACTCGCTCCGTTTGTCCATCGGTCTGAGGGTGATACGCAGTACTGAAATCTAGGCGGGTTCCTAAACCTTCTTGGACTTTCTTCCAGAATCTCGAGGTAAACTGAGTTCCTCGATCCGAGACTATGTTCTTGGGGACTCTGTGCAAACTAACTATTCTAGCGATGTATAACTCTGCTAGCTTCGAACTCTGATAGGTGGTTTTGACGGGCAAGAAATGGGCGACTTTGGACAATCTGTCCACTATGACCCAGATAGAGTCATTTCCCCTAGTAGAAGTAGGTAGTCCAGTGATAAAGTCCATTCCTACAGAATCCCATTTCCATTCTGGAATCTGCAAAGGTTGCAACAATCCAGCGGGTCTTTGATGTCCTGCCTTGACTCACTGACATATGTCACACTTGGCGATATAGCTTCCGATTTCTCTCTTCATCTTATGCCACCAAAATTGCTCTTTCAAATCTTGATACATCTTAGTTCCTCCGGGATGGATAGAATAAAGAGTATCGTGAGCCTCTTTCAAGATAACTTCTTTCAACTTCGAATCTGCTGGTACACAAAGGCGCCCTTTGTACCACAAAACTCCTTCTTCGTCCTCGGTGAATCCGGGTACTTTGCCTGTACCGATACGACGCTTGATTCCGTCGATACTGGCATTTTCCTTCTGCGCCTCTTTAATCTGACTGATCAAAGTGGGCTGAAGTTCGATGCTAGCCAAAAATCCTTCACTTACTAATTCCATTCGAAAATCTTCCATCTCTTTGTGCCAACTTGGTTGCTCCTTTAAAATCATGGAGTTCAAGTGGCACGACAATCTGCTAAGGGCATCAGCTACCACATTGGCTTTTCCAGGGTGATAGTGAATGTCCAGGTCGTAATCCTTGATTAGCTCAATCCATCTTCTCTGCCTCATATTCAGCTCCTTCTGAGTGAATATATACTTTAGGCTCTTGTGATCCGAATAAATCTCACAACGGTTGCCCATCAGGTAATGTCTCCATGTCTTTAGGGCTAGAACTACGGCTACGAGTTCGAGGTCATGGGTTGGGTAATTTTGTTCATGTTGCTTCAATTGTCGCGATAGATAAGATATAACTTTGCCTTCTTGCATTAGCACACATCCGAGACCAATCTTGGATGCGTCACAATACACATCGAAGGGCTTCGTGATATCCGGCATGATCAAGATTGGGGCTGAAATCAATCTCCTCTTGAGTTCTTGAAAACTCGCTTCACATTTGTCGGTCCATTCAAACTTCTTGTCCTTCTTCAGTAATTGGGTCATGGGTCGGGCGATACTCAAGAATCCTTCTACGAATTTGCAGTAATATCCCGCCAATCCGAGAGAAGCACGAACTTGGGTTTGAGTGGTTGGGGCTTGCCAATCTTCTACATCTTTCACTTTGGCAGGGTCCACGGCAATTCCTCCGGCTGATACAATATGACCGAGGAATCCTACTTCCTGTAACCAGAATTCACATTTGCTAAACTTTGCATACAACTGATGCTCTCTAAGGGTTCCAAGAATGGTCCTTAGGTGTAGCTCATGTTCTTCTTCCGATTTGGAATAAATCAGAATGTCATCGATGAAAACAACGACAAACTTATCCAGGAAGTCCATAAAAATCTTATTCATGAGATTCGTGAAATAAGCGGGGGCATTGGTTAATCCAAAAGACATGACTGTATACTCATACAATCCATATCGGGTGGTGAAAGCAGTCTTTGGGATATCCTCTGCACGAATTTTGAGTTGATGATAGCCGGTTCTAAGATCAATCTTAGAAAATACTTGGGCACCAGTCAACTGATCAAACAAATCTTCTATCTTAGGCAAGGGGTACTTGTTCTAGATGGTGACATCATTCAACTTTCGATAATCCGTACACAAACGGTTACCTCCATCCTTCTTGTCCACAAACAAGACAGGTGATCTCCATGGGGACGCACTTGGTTGAATCAATCCGATTTCCAACATGGAATCCAGTTGCTTCTTCAGTTCTTCTAGTTCTGACGGGTTCATACTATAGGGTCTCTGGGCTATGGGTCCTGTTCCGGGGATTAGTTCGATGATAAACTCGATATCCCGATCTGGGGGCATACCGGGCAAAACATCTGGAAATACATCGGGGTATTCGCAGACTATCCGAACTTGGTCAATGGTAGGTTGGGCTAGACTCTTGTTACACTTGAATTGGCGAGGTAAGGTTTCAGATATATGCTCGACTGATATTCCGGTGGTACTGGTCATGGTAATGGCTTTCTTGGCACAATCAATCAATCCTTTATGCTTGGACATCCAATCCATTCCTAGTACCACTTCCAAACCTTTAGTTCCGAGTACTATTAGGTTAGCATAAAAATCTATGCCATGGATTCGGATAGGGACGGCTTTGCAAATTTGCCTAGCCTTGGTGGTTGATCCGGGAATTTGCACAATCATCACATGCTTGAATTTGGTTGGTTAAATTTTACTAGTGCAGGCAAATTCTTCGGTAACAAATGAATGCGATGCACCAGAATCAAACAACACTCTTGCAAGTACTGAATTAACAGAAAACATACCCATCACGACGTCTGGCGCTTCCTGAGCTTCTTCATCATGCATGAGAAAAAGACGGCCATTGCGGTTGAGTGAATTCCCTAGGGCAAATCTTCTCCCTGGCTGGACACGACGCTGCTGCTGAGCTGGGACATTGGCGTTGGGGGCTGTGGCATTCTTCTTGTTGGGGCACTCATTGGAATAGTGGCCTTTATTTCCACAGTCATAACAGGTCACTTGTGACTTGTCCTTGGCCGCGATAGGCACAGCATTGCTTCCAGTCCTTGGGGCAGTGTTGGGGTTGGTGGTAGTATTGTTGGTGTTGAGCTTGGGTGGGGCACGGGTGAAATTGCTAGAGTTGTCGGGGTTGTTGTGATTTCCTCCGGGTCTAGAGTTTCCACGGTTGGGATAGGTCGGACGGGTCATAGGGGGTCTGTTGGTTCTTGGGGCAAATCCTAGAGATGGGTTGGGGCGATACTTTGGGGTCTGATGGGTTCCTGGTTGATGCATCATGCGACGCTTGCGGTTCTCATTGGCTTGGTTGATCTTTCCTTCCATTTGGATAGCAGAGTCGACAAGGGCTTCAATATCAACAAAGGGGATATTGACTAACACCGTCTGCATCTCGTCATGTAGACCATTCAGGAATCTTTCTTTCTTCTTGGCTTCGGTGTCTATCTCGTCCGGGGCATACCTAGCTAATGACAAAAATTTGTCACGGTATTCCACTACAGTCATCCTTCCTTGCTTCAACTCTCTGAACTCGTCTCTCATTCTCTTGATTAAACCTGGTGGCACATGGGTTCTGCTAAACTTGACCTTGAATTCCTCCCAGGTCATCATCTGGCCTCCGGTCATTGCACGAACACTGTTCCACCATGCCCTGGCATCTCCGGCTAGATAATGGGTGGCGAACAAGACTTTCTCGTTGGCTTCCACTCCGGCTACTTCTAAGTTATTTTCCATGGTTTGCAGCCAATCATCGGCGTCTAGGGGTTCTTCCGACTTGGTGAAAACGGGTGGGTTGGTATTCTAGAAATTTTTGAGCTTAGATCCGTGGTTGTCCTGATTTCCATGGCCTTGGTTGTTGTGGGCTAGCTGGGCTATCTGTTGCAGAGTGGCTAGGTTGGCTTGACGTTCCGCTCTTTCAGCTTCGCGGTCAGAAGTCAACATTTGCAGGATCTACAACATCGGGTCCGGGGCTGAACCACTTCCTCCACGTGGCATCTGAAGATTTAGATAGATCATGAGGAAAGAGTGAAATTGTTAAGGTTTTGGGGTTTTGAAAAGTTTTTGGAGTTTGACTCAAGTTTTCTAGCAACTTGCTTTTTCATTCATTCACTCATAGCACACAGTACAACACACACCACAACAAGGAAAAACAGATGGTTTTAAGAACCATTCTGGAATCTACGATACAGTGGGACCGACTACTACTCACTACGCTAGTGCTCAGTGCTACTACTCCTCGGAGTCTGTGGCTTCATCATCTTCAGGATCATCGATGAAGGCGAAATCATCCTCATCGGTGAAGAATTCCATGGCCTGATCCTCCAGAAAATCATCGTCATCGCTGAGATAGGAGTAAGGGTCTCCACGAAGATCTTCTTCGGCATTCTCCCTTTCCTCCAACTGCATGTCCCTCTCGTGGATGGTCTCTTCCAGAGATGAGATGCGATGGCGAAGACGGGCAATAATGCGCTCCTTCTTGTCGAGCTGACGGTGGCGAGACTTGCGATCCTTTGCGAGCATGGCGATGGTCTGATCCTTCGTCTTGATGATGGCAGACTTGTGGTTGCAATAGTCACGGCAGTTGTCCAACTCTTGTTGACGATCATACATCATGAAGCTAAGGTGGTCCAATTGAGTCTTCAGCTCGGGGTGGTATGGGGCTTCCAGTGGTTGTCCATTTGCATCACGTCTTGGGAAAAACTCAAAGCGAGTACCCTTGATCTGATTGATGCTCTGCCCATACAGACGGGAAAGAGCTTCCTGCATTGCTCTGGCAAGTCCATTGAGCCAGTTGTTTTCCCTCAAGGTAAACTGAATTCCCTCCGCTGTGGGAGGTTCAATCTTTCCTCGGAGACTTGCAACAATTAGGCACTGCAGATCTTCTCCTCCTTGATCATTGAGCTGAGCTCCGAAGAACTCGGGGTGCGGACGCTCCAGAAGTTCCGAAAGCTGATCCAGATCCCTCTCAAAGATAAGGTCTCCCCTATTTCCGAGTTGATAAAACTTGTTGTACTTCACGTCCATCTATAAAAATAGAGGATGAGTAGATTAGCAGAGTGATCAAGTGTGTCAAAATTTTATCTATTTTGCAAGAGTTTTTGAGGAACATGAGGTTTTATGAAAGAATTAAAGAGATAAGAATGAGAATAGGTTTTTGTAAATATTTGTTTTCTTTGGTTTTTGAAACTAAGTTTTTGGTTCAACGTCCAACCTAACTAGGGTCTCCTATGGTCAGGATGGCTCTGATACCAACTTGTGAACACCCGGATTTTTCAATCCTAGATGCCTGTTATGCCATACATCGCAATCCCAGGATTACCATTTTTGCGAGACATAACAGAATTGGATACCATAGTACTTCATCCATTACAACGATACATACGTTCTTACACAAATAGGGATCTCATGATCCAGTTCTTAATAAAACATCAAGCAGCGGAATACGTAATAATAACGGTAGCATAGGCGAAGCTCCATCTTCGGGGTCACAGGCAATGCTGACGATGGGAGATGATCCTAGTTGTCGTAACCTTCCTGGGGTCCATCCTCCAGGTACTCCTCTTCATAGTCTGGTTATGGGAATAGCCAGGGACAAAGCCATGAGTACTCTTTAAGTACTCGCAAACTAATACTAACAAGTAAGGGGTTTTTGGATAATAGGACACTAGGCTCTAGGGTTGTTTTGCAAAAAGCCAGGTTTATCTTTAATAAGTTCCGAAGCTAGTCACAGTTTTATAACTCCTAAGTGGGATCTTGTAATCCAGGTCACAACTCTGTTGTGGTCAAGTCAAAGTCGCAATTCATTTCACAAGTCATTTTAAAAGTCTGACGGGGGAACAGTATGGCCACTCCAACTGTCCATAACCGCGGACGCGGCTATTCGAATAGTTTGACACTCTGCAGAGATTGTACACTTTCACCACAACATTCGATACATCCGTCAGGAACAAATCCTGAATTCACCATACTCAGTATGCGGATAATCAATCCTAACCTTTCGATTACACGCCCTAGTATAAGCACCTCTCCTGTGAGTTTGGCCTCCCAACCATGACTACTGTCATCTTCGGTACTGCACAGGTGGACAATCTTCACAAGGTAGCCTCAGCTCAGACCTTGGCCGTGAGGGAAATAATACTAAGGTATATAAGTTTCCAGTCAAGCCCTACCCAATATTCGGGTATTGTGGTTTTACGATAAAATTGGAATGGTATCGCATCCAGACAACCATCAGTTTTATAAAGGGCTAAGGCTCATGCCTCAACATTTTCATCACCAAAATCATTAAGTGTTTGGAAACACATGTCCAAAACATTTCAATAGAATGATCCATCATTCCAAGGTTTTCATAACCATTTTTCCACCAAGTATTCCCATCTAAAGTTGATCAAGTTTTATGCTTAGCACTAGCATCTACAGTTGGGGGTGGTACTAATGAGGGGTGGTAACTAGTGGAGTTTCACTAAGTCCAACATTATATCTTAGACTGAGATCAAGGTTTCTAGCTTAGGCCAAATTTTATGCTCTTTAGGCAAACTTGAGCACAACTGTCTAATATCTACCAAACTCTTAGGTAGACTCTAAGTAAGCTTTGATAACGAAATAAAGTAAGAAGCTTGCCATAAAACTAGGATTGGTTTAGCAAGTAGGTATGATCACATATGCTTAAGGCATATAGTATTCATATCACAAGTATGGGTTTGTTGCATCAGTAGGGTATCTTGCAAGTGTTAGCTTGCATTGGTATAGTATCAGCTTGCATCAGTGTCAATATAATCTTGCATAGTTACTAGCTTGCCTTGTGCAGAGCAGTTGTTGAAGTTCTCCTCGGCTTCCTCTTTGTAGTATCCTCCTTCCTCCTCGTAGTATCCTTGGTCGGTACTAGCGTCTGTGAATAAATACGAGGTACACAATCACCAAACAATACTTAACTACTTGCAATCATCACACACAAGGGTCCTATAGATGATCTAGCATCATCTGTAACATTACAAGGTGAAGGCTTGGTTTAAAACTTCTTATTTTTAGAAAAGTAATTTCTACTCATTGAAAAACTACTTAAGATTTAATATTCTCCAAACTAAACATGGGATCATTTTGACACATGTCATAACCTCATATTGTAGTCCATGGTAATGTGATATAAAGTAGTGTCACAATTTAATAAGGTTTTACCCTTTTATTTCAATTAATTAAAGTGGCTAGAAATGCTTATGAAGCATTCTTTTATTACTTGAACATTATTTCTGCAAGTAAACCTATATATTTTTATATATTCTGAAAGGTATGGTTAAATGTGATTTTTGAGAGTTGGAATCAACTCAAAAGCTTTTATGGTTTAAATTTGAAAAATGTTTGAATGCAGAAAAGCTTCTGCCTTGTTATTTTTGCTATGGGTGATCTAAAGATCCAAATGACTTGAATCCAACGGGCTTGGATTAAGCATTCACAGACCTTTCCAACAAAATTGGTTTCATCCAATTTGGTGCACTGAATCGATCTGGGTTGATTTTGGAAGTTGGGTACAGAAGTGTGTTTGAATTTAAAAAGAAAAGGTTTAATTTGAATTGCTGGGCTGCGCGTGAAATTCTAACGGGCCGGCCTGCTAAGCGCAGTGCTCCCGCGGGCTGCATAAGTGGGTGTCCCCACTCGTCAGTGACACGGGGCTGGGCGAAGCGGTATGGGGCAACGTGGATCGTCCGATCTAGTTCTAATCCAACGGCTGAGGGTCATATTCGACGCGAGACAGCTCCGGCGAGAACGAAACCTAGCGCGGCCAGTGAGGGTCGCTGGGGCTCACTGGGGTACGGGCAAGGGTCGGCGAGGCGGGCGAACGATGAAGTCGACCACGGCGATCCTCCTGGTACCGGTGGGTTCTCCTGGGGCGGCTCCAATCGCTGGCTCCCTTCTTCTCCAGAGGCGGCGGGCTCCGGTGAAATTCCGGCGAGGTGGTGCTCGCCTTGCTCTGAGAATGGTGTGGCACGGTCAGTGGGGAGAGGGGAGTGAGATGGTGTGAAGAAATCATGCGGGGGTGGCCTCTATTTATAGTCGAGCGAGGGGACCGTCGGGGCGCAAGGTGAGCTCGTCGGGGGCGACGTTACAGGCAGCTAATGGCATGGGTAAGGGTAGGGGACGGTGCTGTGTCTCCTGGCGATGCTCAACGACATGATCGCGAGGCATGGGGCGGTGTGGTTTGGTCTGGAACGGGCGGCGCTCTGCGCGGCAGAGGCGGCGTCTTCGACGGCGGGCGGTGGCTGTATGGCACGGGGCGGCAAACGGGGGTGTCTGGCGGTGTCCTGGGTCGGTGGTGATCGTGTGTGCACACGGTGAGGGCGGCGCGTGGTCTGTGGACGCTGGTCGCGGGTGGCGCTCTGGCGCACGCTCGGCATGGTCTGGGCGTGTCTCGTGCGCGTGGTCCAGGGCTTGGCAACGCTCACGGCTGGGACAGGCAGTGGCGGTGGACGGTGGGCTGCCTCCTAGACATGCTGGCTAGGCTTGCTGCTGCTCCTAGCTTGCTGTCCACAATGGGGTGACATGGGGTTGCTCGGCTGTTCACCATTAATGGCAATGTCAAGCTCATAGGGGTGCTAGTGTTGGGCTAATCTTTCTAGATGATCTACTGGGTTGTGTGTGAGCTAACTAGGGAACAAGTTAGGCTCAAAACACTGCACACTATAGTGTTTGTGGTTTTGTTTGATTTGTGTCTGCAACCTGTTTGATGAAATGGCAGCATGAACTCAAGTTTTGAATTTTGAAATGAATTTTGGTGACTTTGCTAGATTGGTTCTGGTGAGTCTGCAGATGCTTGGGTTTTGAAAGTTGAGCTTGTTTGAGTGGGTTTTGAAAAAGTGGGATCTTCCCATATGAAGAAGATTCAATTTTGAATTGTCATTTAAACTATGCATTTGAAAGTTTCTGGATGATCACAAAGTGGGCCTTGATACTCTGTTATGAGTACATTCAAGGGGGTGCAAAGATCCAGAAAAGTTTCTGTTAGGTTTTGAAAGTTTGAGACAGCCAAAGTAGGCATGTGAGTGAAATTGGCCAAAATGACCATTCACTTAATATATTTGTTTTGATTTACTTGTCTTTAGGAAAAGTGTGGGGAATGTTTTAGATGATGTTCTTTTCACCTAAGAAACATTTTACAAGCAATGGTTCACACAAACAAGGTGGTTTTTAAAGAAATTCAAAATTCATGCATACACATATACATGCATTCATGAATTCATTTAGAAAAGTTTTTGTTAACCCTAAACTTGATGATTAGTGTTTTGATGATCTAAGTTTGATATTTTTGGGATGTTACAGTTTTGCTCATCGGCAGCTTGCTTCTGATCCTTTAGGATCGCAAGCTCCTCCTTCAAGCGATTGATCTCAGCGGAGGCGGAGTCCTGCAGGGCTTTCATGGAATCCTCGTGCATCTTCAGCATTTCTTCCCTCTCCTTCTTAAGGATCTTGTTCTCGCTGTCCAGCTGCTGGATGTGCTTGGACTGCTCGACAATATCCTTGGCCTTGGCGACATGCTCTGCAAGTCGGAGAAACCAAAGTACACATTGAGTACTCGGAGATTATAGGCACAAAAGTAAGACGGAAATGCACAAAAAGAAAACAGACTCTTGTTTTTGATGATCTGTTCCTTCAAGATGGTGATTTTACCCTTTTCAGCTTCAAGGTATGCACGCATCTTCTGGTACTTGTCATTGGCCATGCCCCTCCGAGCATTCTCGTTCTGTGGAAGCAAATACAAAATTAAGTCATTGTTTAGTCTACTTGGAGCCCCTAGTCAGAGATTTTCCATCTAGGCGCTCGGGGGCTACATCGAAAGATTTTAACTTAGCAGTATGCTTAGCTTTTCTTTAAGCATCTAGTCGGAGCTAGTCCAGTTCTCAACTAGAAGCTTGGGGGCTACAGTATAAAGTTTTCACTTGAAAAATGCTTAGCTTTGCTTTAAGTATCTAGTCGGAACTAATTCAGTTACAACTAGAGGCTTGGGGGCTATGGCACTTAAATTTATGAACACTGTGTATGCTACTCTTAAAGCATCTAGTCGGAATAATTCATTCCATCTAAATGCTTGGGGGCTACAGTGAGAGTTTTTCTAACTTAGTCACTCTTAGAGCATATAGATGCAAAACCTATGGTTTTCCATCTACATCCTCGCGGGCTACAGTGGGATACTCATACGAAATGCAAAAGGTAAAGTAAAACTTACAAGTGCGATGATCTTGAGG
Organism: Avena sativa; assembly: GCA_916181665.1. Lineage (NCBI taxonomy): Eukaryota > Viridiplantae > Streptophyta > Magnoliopsida > Poales > Poaceae > Avena > Avena sativa. Next base: position 132,637,117 of record OV702298.1, read on the forward strand.
TTTGTAGCACTTTTGGCCAGCAGCTTGCCAAAGGCAACGCTGTTTCTGCGCAAGATGTCTGCTTGCCGGAGTAGCTCCTCAAGACCGCACGTCGGAGATGATGGCACTCCTCCAGGAACCATAGTGGTGTTACTCGGCATGAGCGCCGGGTAAACAATCTTCGGGAACTCGAAGGGTTTCTGGGGAGCAGAGGCGCCGCCTTCGGCAGAAGTACCAGCTCCCATCACCGCCTTGCGGCTACCGATGGCATCCTTAGCCGGAGCTTCAGCCATTTGAAGAGCAGCACTCTCCTGTGTCGCGTGCTCGCCGACAACAGCAAGTTCGGTAGAAGCGCCAGAGTCCACTTCCATGGAGAAGGGCCTGGTTCCTCCTGGACTGCAGAGCTTGTCAGAGCAGAGGAGGGCTTGACGGAAGGAGTGGCAGGGGCGATCGCGGGAGAGGAGTCACAATGTAGCATATCTTTGATATTTCTAGAAGCCCCAAGAGTCTTGGAGGACTTCTTGAGGCTGGTTGTGGCTTTCTTCCTGAATGTGCAAAATGCATAAGTACAGGAATAAGACAGATAAATGAGACAATGTCGGAGAATGAGAAGCTTACACTAGGGGGGGGGGCCCTTTAGCAAACATCCCGGTGGCTTTCTTCTTTTCCGCCTCCAGGGCGGCAATACTCTTTTTGGAGGCTCCACCCTCCGTCTTCTTTTTCTTGCCTCCGTCGGCAGCGTCAGAGGTGGAGCTCTTCCGCTTTCACGCCAACAGGACATCATCGTCGGACACGACCATGACTTCCTTCATCTTGGGATCATAGATTTGGGCAGCCAGGTTGCCCTCCTCTAGATCGCTAAGCTATTAAGTGAGGAAATCATCGTGTTAGACAAGATGATATTGGCAAGACGGAAAAACTGGAGCAATGTCATACACGGAAAATAAATGTCTACCTTTGGGCACTTTCTGTCTACGAACATGTCATAGGTGAGGGTGAAGCCACGCTTCTTATCCTTCACCTTGACAATGTCTTTGAGGTGGAACTTGACGGAGTCGCTCGAGCAGTTGTCCTCGGAGATCCGGAGGGTATCCCTTCGGTCGCCGGTATACTCGTGCATATACTTCGTGCGGTGCTACAGAGGTTGGATCCTCCTGATGAACCAGCACATGGCTAGGTCCAAGCCGGTCAGACCCGTCTCTACGAACCACTCGATCCGCCTTATTGCACGAGAAGCGTCGAGGTCGGAGGGAAGGGAGGCATGGGACCGCCATGTGGAGACTTCGGCGGCGGCGGCTCCGTCCATAAAGTCCGGGTTCGTTACTTCTCGGCCCGCCAAAGGAATGTCGGGGCCGTAGAAGTATGTCCGCTGCCAATTTTTGCATGACTCGTGGCCGACGATGTCGGGGAACCGCCGGCCAGGACGGATCTTGAAGCTTATGGTGCCGCAGTTTCTAAGCTCCTTCTTACTGTGTCCGGCTTCACGTTTGACGGTGAAAAGTACACAAAAAAATCTAACCTAGGCCTAATCCCTAGGTAACACTCACAAAGTGCCGCGAAGTTGCTAAGCACTAAGATACTATTGAGGGAGAGGTTGTGGGGTTGGACCTTGAAGTGATTCAAGACGGACAGGAAGAAGTGGGAGATGGATAGAGAAACGCCGCGTACCAATTGCGCCTTGAGGTATACTTTCTCTCCGGCTTGGGGAGAAGGGGTCACCTCGCCGGCCGGCGCCGCCCGCCAGGCGAGCCCCTCCGTCGCGGGAAGGTAACCCTCAACAATCATCTCTTGGATGTCGCGGCCGGTGATGTCCGAGCCACGCCAGTCGCCTTTATGCGAGTCTGGCTCCTCTTCCAGGGGATCCAGCACCGCCAGATTATGGTCGCCGCCGGTGGCTTCTATCACCGCCGATGCGGTGATGACCAGGCCCTATGGGGGCATGACGATGGAGCTCCCTGGCTTCGCCGCGGCTTCGCTCGACGCTGCCATTGATGGGGATGAGCTGCTACTAGCCATGGAGGAGGGAGAGGACGCGACTGGTGCAGAGAGAGAGGCTAGGGTTTCTCGAGGTTTTCGCGGAGAGCTCGAGGAGGCGCGCGGCTGGAGGAAGAAGACGATGACGCAAGAGAATGGGGTGAAAAAGTGGCAAGTGTCCCACGGTTACTATTTATCTTACTCTGCGTCAAGATTCGTGCAGCTAATCGGATGGTTGCCGCGTAGACGACGTGTTCGTGAACGTGCGCGGTAATTTCGCCACGTCTCCAACCGTTGCCGCCAATGTTTCGTATCGCTGGTGCGGGAAAATCGGATATGATTGCGTTATCTGCATGTGTGAGTTACGAGGCGTTGCTGACCTACAGTCTATGTCGCCTTAACTGACATGGTATATGAGCCATCCCATCGAAGATTCCGGCATGGACGGATTTAATCCGACAACGGGAGCGTACGATGGAAGATTCAGCATTTCTCCGACTTACTCATAGAAGACGGAGAAACCTTTGCATGGTTCTTTGGGAGGACTACAAGATATTGCTTGACGATTTACTGACATCCATCTAGACGGAGCATTCCACGAGAAGAGGCAAGACGGCGCAAGATCTTGGAGTTCTCCGGGGGCTACTGTTGGGGATATGCTATATGGGTATCCTCATAGCATTTATCTTATCCGACTAACCCGGGTGGCCCATAGTCGGTAGCATGGCCTATGTCCTGCTGGGCGGCCCAGTTAGGTGGATCCAGAAGGGAGGCCCATGCCAGATAAAGGAAGGCTATGATGGAGTCACCAGCGTACCCAGAGCCTTGGAGTGCAAGATACACAAGACTAGTAATAGACGGTGTAGAACTCTGTAACCTGTCTGGCTAGGACTTTTCCCTGTAACCCTAGGACCTGGCGACTATATAAGTCGGGCCTATGGGAGCCTTTAGGGAATCGTTTTACACACACCTCGCACAGCGAACCTATATCTGTAACTCGGTGTATTGCCATTATAGTGATTTATAGCAGGAGTAGGATTTCACCACCGTTGTGGGATCTGAACCTGGGTAAGCTGTGTTACCTCGTACCCGTCAACCGTCCGCCTTACCCCACGTCTCTAAACACGCACTGTGAGGACCCCTCCATGGCGTACTCGTCGGCAATACCACGACATATACCATGAAGTAATGGGTGTAGCCGGTGGATCTATTGGGTGTAGTTCGTAAACTCCACAGCACATATGGCAATTCTTCCGCCCAGGCTCCAGCTGCTCTATGTAGCGGCGCCTCAAGACGTGGCTTAATTCCCTGCAGAATTAATCCATTGGCTCGCTCAACCTGACCATTGGATTGTGGGTGCCACAGATGCAAGGTCAAGTCGGATGCCTTTCTCCCAGCAATAAGCCTCCACTTCTCCGAGTGACAAGTTACTTCCGTTGTCGGTGATAATGCTATGTGGGAGACCAAATCTCACCACTAAATCCCGGACAAACCTGAGGGCAGTTGCCCCATCAAGCTTTCTAATGGGTTTAGCTTCTATCCATTTGGTGAATTTATCAACTGCTACAAGCATATGCGTAAGCCCACAAGGTGTCGTCTGTAATGGTCCCACCATGTCTAGCCCCCAGACTGCAAACGGCCAAGTTATTGGTATTGTTCGCAATTCTTCAGCAGGAACATGTGGTTGTCGGGCATAATACTGGCATCCCGTGCATGTCTCAACCAGCTTGTAGAATCCTTGCTGGAAGGCTTTCGCGACCAATGATCGGGGAGCAGCGTGATGCCCGAAATCTCCGAGATGGATTTCGCGCAGGATTTCCATACCTTCTAGCTAGGAAACACACTTTAGGTATACACCAGTAGTGCTCCTTTTATAGAGTTGCCCATTGATTATGGTATAACTCTTTGCTCGCCGTATTATTTGACGTCTTTCGACTTTGTCATCGGGCAAAGTTCCGTGTTCGAGATACTCCATGAACGGTTTTGTCCAAGCCGGAGGGACCTTGGTCACCATGTTGACGAAAGAGTAAGCTCTATCCAGGTTGTCGATGTCGGATCCCTTCACGGATGGTGTGCGCAGGTGCTCTAGGAAAACTCCTGGTGGAATTCGCTTGCGCCCTGATCCAAGCTTAGACAGCAGATCAGCCGCCTCGTTTTGTTCCCTAGGTACATACTTGACTTCGTATCCCAAGAAGCTCTTGGATATCTCGTCCACTTCGTCTCGATATGCCGCCATCATAGGGTTCCGCGCATTCCAGGTGCCAGCCACCTGCTGGGCAACCAAGTCGGAATCTCCACAGCAAACTATGCGCTTGATGCCAATATCCTTGACTACACGTAGTCTGTGAATGAGTGCTTCATATTCCGCCATGTTGTTTGTAGCCTCGAAGTGGATCTACAAAACGTAGTGTAACTTGTCTCCTGTTGGTGACTGTAGCAATACACCAGCCCCCGAGCCATTGAGCAGCTTTGATCCGTCAAAGTGCATCACCCAGTACTCTGGTTCTGGCAACGGAGTAGCGTCTGGCATCTCCGTCCAATCTGCAACAAAATCCACCAAGGCTTGTGACTTGATAGCGTCGCGTCTCTTGTAGGTGATCTCGAAGGCGGCAAGTTCAATGCCCCACTTTGCGACCCTTCCTGTAGCGTCGCTGTTATTGATAATGTCGGACAGTGGAGTCTTGCTCACCACTGTGATTGGGTGCTCCTGAAAGTAATGCCTCAGCTTCCGAGAAGCAAGTAATACTCCATAAGTTATCTTTTGGTAGTGCGGGTAACGCTGCTTGGACTCCGTCAAGACCTCGCTCACGTAGTAAACTGGTGGTTGAACTCCGTGCTCATAGCCCGGTTCCTTCCGCTCTACCACGATGACAATGCTGATTACCCGGTTGGTTGCCGCCATGTAAATTAACAGGGGCTCTCCAGGCTCGGGTGCTACAAGGATGGGCGCTGAGGAAAGAATCTCCTTGAGCTGCTTCAATGCTGCATCTTCTTCGTCCGTCCACGTGAATTTGTACGCCTTCTTCAGCAACTTGTACAGCGGCAGCGCCTTCTCTCCAAGTCGGCTGACGAACCGACTAACTGCTGCGGCACAACCTGTTAGTCATTGAATGTCCTTTAGGCATGTCAGACGGTTTATGTTTAAGATGGCCTTGATTTTCTCCGGGTTGACCTCGATTCCATGTTGGGAAATGATGAAGCCTAGCAATTTTCCGGCTGGAACCCCGAAGACGCACTTCTTAGGGTTGAGCATCATGTTGTATTTCCGGAGATTATCAAATGTTTCTTTTAAGTCGGAGATTAAGTCGTTTGACTTTTTAGACATCACCGCGATATCGTCCACATAGGCATGAACGTTCCGACCAATTTGGTTGTGAAGGAAACGTTGCATTGTCCGCTGGTAGGTAGCACATGCGTTTTTCAGCCCAAAGGGCATCGTGACATAGCAAAACGTGCCGTATGGGGTAGTGAACAAAGTGGCCAATTGGTCCGACTTCCTCATCTTGATCTGGTGGTATCCTATGTATGCATAGAGAAAACACAAAAGTTCTGAGCCAGCCGTCGAGTCAATGACTTGGTCAATGCACGGCAAAGCAAACGGATCTTTGGGACATGCTTTGTTCAAGCCTGTGAAATCAGCACACATTCTTTATTCATTGGTTCCTTTTTTGGGGACAAGTACAGGATTGGCCACCCATTGGGTGTGAAGGACTTGTCGGATAAATCTAGCCTTAAGTAACCTAGCTATCTGTTTGCCAATGGCGCGTCTCTTCTCATCTCCAAAGTGTCGTAGAGGTTGTTTCACTGGTTTGCATTTTGGATCAATGTTTAAGCTGTGCTCGGCAAGTTCCCTGGGTACACCTTTCATGTCGGCAGGTTGCCAGGCAAAGATGTCCCTATTCTCACGGAGGAACTCGACGAGCGCGCTTTCCTATTTGGGATCCAGGTTCGTCCCAATGGCGATTGATGGGGATATGCCTACCGGGGTATACCCAGCAGGACGTTTCTGACTAGCCCAAGCGCCTGCGAGTGGGCCTGTGGAACGGTGACTGGATCAGGACCTGGTGTGAACTCGAGCGACTGGAAGCTGAAGGCCTAGAAGCGTAGATAGGCCCAATCGGATTAGGTTAAACGATCGCTGAATCCTTAACTGATTCGGTTGAGATCTGTAAACCCTAGGAGGGTGAGTCTATATAAACCTCCCTAGATGGCGCGTAGAGGATACGTTACATCATCGACCCAAGCGACTCGCTGCCTAGCCGCCGAGCTCGCCCCATTGTACTTCCACCATAATACAATCTAGCAGGAGTAGGTCTTTACCCTCCGGGGGGGCGAACCTGGGTAAATCCTTGTGTCTCCGCCCTCATCTCGCACCGCAAATGGCTGGCCTCCCTTGCCCCATGTTCTACTACTCGCTGCCGATTGCAGCATCTGCCATGGTCATTCCCATGACAGTGGCGCCCACCGTGGGGCCTGGCTGGTCTGGCCGGTGTTCTGCGGCGAGATCCAATCTGCCCATCAACGAGTCGATCGCCACCGGCCGCATGATAGCGATCGGCGAGATGCTCCAAATCTTGCCGAGCAGCTACGTCCCGGCGGCGCGACCCGTCAGCATAGCATGATCCTGCTGGTCGGCCCGATCAATCTGTTCGTCGGCCTCACCGACGTCATCGTCTCGGAGGACTCGGCTCGCATCCGCGAGTCGCCGCCATGCGGCCGGCTCTCTGAGAGTCAGGTCCGCACGATCCACCGCCTCGCCTCCGAGTACGACTCAGCCCACAGCGACATGGCTGCAACCACCGCGGCCGCGGAAGAAGCGGCCCTCAACGACGACACCGACTCGGCGACCCCGGCGTCACTCGCCGGATCCATCGTCCCCGCGTCGCCCGCGGGCTCCATCACCCAGGTCTCCAACCTCGGAGACTTCGAGGATCCCTCCATCCTTGGGATCTTCGACTTCGACTCCGGGTTAGAGAACTCCGCCGATCTCCGCGACGGGACCGGTCTCCACGCCGCGACCTACATGGCGACTGGAGCCGACCCGTCGGAGGATCCATTCTCCACCCGATCCCTCCCAACGCAACGGCAACAGAGGTCGAGGAACTCCGCCTGAAGCTGGCGGAAGCAGTCCGCAAGGAGCAAGCCGAGCGTGAAAAATTTCGCCTCGAGCAGGTGACGGCGCAGGAGCTGTCGCGCTACCACCAGCAACGAATCAGGTCGCGCCTGAACCCCACCGTCCAGGGGCACGCCCTGAATTTTGACGACGAGAGCGACCCGACCCGCGTGGCCGAGCACGCGATCTGCGAGAATGCGCCACCAGGAGGAAGCGCGCGGCCCCCACCAGGGTCGACGGCGAATGGCACCCCACCACCACCCAACCGCGCACCCTCCAGGGACCAGCCGCGGATCGTAGTCTCCTCACAGGAGCGAGACGGGAATGGCCTACTACTTTTCTACACCCCGATGGACAACCTCGTCGCGGGCCGAGCAGCAGTCGACAACATCGCGGCCACCGGTGATGGCGCCCTACAGAACCAGTACGTCAAGGCCTTGCTCGCAAAGGCGGTCGAGCAACAAAACGCAGGCGTCGACTCACAGGGTCGGATGTACTCGCGTTCATCGGGCAGCAGAGCGGCTTCAAGCGGCCGCCCCATGGTGGCAAACACCCTCAACTGCCCGCCACCCGAACCACTGCAGCTCCAACACCGACCCGCGAACGCGGTACTCTCCACCAACGACCCCCGGCCGGCGACCAACTTCGTTGCCGGCAACGGTCAGCCCGTCGACGCCCGCACCCACATCATCAACAACCAGAGCTGGCACGCACGCCAGCCCGACGACCTGCGGCATACCCTAACCAACCGCCGCGACGGCGAGCCGAGGGGGTCGCTAAGCCGACTTGGGCCCCGATGCTTCGGACCGATGATCCGAGGCGAAAGATACCCGGCGAACTTCAAAGCGCCGAAGGAAATAGAGAAGTACGACCCCTCGTACGATCCCTCTGAGTGGCTGGATACGTACCTCATGGCAATGGGGATCACCGGCCACACTGATCTACTAGCCGCCCGCTACCTCCCCCTGATGATGGAGGGGGCGTGCAGGTAGTGGATCAACACTCTCCCCGCGGATAGCATCGACTCCTGGGAAGAGATGCGCGACGCCTTCTTCAGGCACTTCGAGGGTTCATACACCCGCGCCACCACCATCGAGGACCTGGAACGATGCGTCCAGGGACCTCGCGAGTCGACCCGCAGCTGGGTCCAACGGTGGCAAGAACTGTGGTACAACGCGGTCGGCATCCACCCAGACACCGCAATCCACTGCTTCAAGACCTCGTGCCGCTACGAGCCCCTGGTCGCCAAGCTCAAACGAGCATACCGCACACTCTAAAACATACCGGATCTCCTAGAGATCGCCAAAAGATACGCGGAGGAAGACCCAAACCAAGAAACCGACGACGAGTTGGGAGGACAACGCCGCACGAGCGGCAACGACAGCGGACGACGATCTGATCTACGCTACAGCAACACTCGCCTCACAGGCAAGCGCCGCAGTGACGGGAGAGTCGACTTCGTCGCCAATGCTGGGTACGCGCAGCGCGAGCCCAAGAGCTTCCGCCGCGACGGGGGGCAACGCCGCGACGACGGCAACTACAAGGCGAAGCCAAGGTTCGACCCCACGGCCCTCCTTAACCAACCTTGTGTATTTCACAGCAGGGAAGGAAAGCCCGCCACGCACATGACCGCCGACTGCTACTCTCTCAAGGAGATCGAGAAGGCACAACGAGCGCGGGAAGACCCCGACAACAACCCGCCAAACGGCGGAAAATTCGGCAGCGTGGCCGGCTCGCTCCACACCTTCACATGCTTCAACACGAAGCGCGAGAAGAAGGTCATCGCCCGCGCCGTCACCGTCAACGCGGTGGCCCAGGTGGAAGTTCCCCAGTTCCTCAACTGGTCGGAGCAACCAATCACTTGGAGCCGCCAGGACCACTCGGCACGCATCGAGTACCCAGGCCGAGTCGCCCTGGTGGTCAAGTCCAAGGTGGGAGACTACTGGCTCCCCAAGACATTGATGGACGGCGGCAGCTCCATCAACATCCTGTACCTTGACACCTTCAGGCGACTGCCGCTCCCGCAGTCGATGGTCGAGACGACCTACACCACGTTCCACGGCATCGTCCCTGGTCGGAAGGCTTACCCGATCGGCAAGGTCACGCTGCCAGTCACCTTCGGCACACCGGCAAACTTCCGCACCGAGCGGGTCGTCTTCGAACTGGTGCCCTTCGACAGCCCCTACCACTGCGTCTTGGGGCGCCAGGCGTTCGCCAAGTTCATGGCGGTGCCCCACTACGCGTACAACGCGATGAAGCTCCTCGGACCACGTGGCGTCATCACCATCCACGGCGACCCCGACATGGCCGCCGAGTGCGAGGCCAAAGGAGCCAAACTTGCCGAGGCCGTCATCGCGGCAGAGGCCAACCACGCCGATGAGCTCGCCAAATACGCGAGCGGGGTCAACAACGACGACCCCACTATACTCAAGAAGCCCAACTCGGAGGGCGGAAACACCTCAGCCTTCGAGGCAACGACGCATACCCACACCGTCGAGCTGGTCCCAGGCGACCCCAGCCAGACGGTGATGATCGGGACGGGCATGAGCCCAGCATAGGAAGGCACGCTCATTGAGTTCCTCCGTGAGAACAGGGACATCTTCGCATGGAAGCCCTCTGACATGCCTGGTGTCCCTAGGGAACTCGCTGAGCACAAACTCAACGCCGACCCTAAAGTGCGACCTGTCAAGCAGTCGCTGCGGCCCTTCAATGAAGAGCGCCGTCGAGCAATCGCCGAGGAGGTGCAGCGTGTACTCACTGCAGGCTTCATCCGGCCAATCAAATACTCCAAGTGGCTGGCAAACCCAGTCCTGGTCGAGAAGAAAAATGGGACCTGGAGGATGTGTATCGATTACACAAACTTAAACAGCGCCTGCCCGAAGGAGCAATTTGTCCTCCCGCGGATCGACCAAATAATCGATTCCACCGCGGGCTCGGAGTCGCTATGCTTCCTCGATGCCTACTCTGGGTACAACCAGATCAAAATGGCCGTTGAGGACGAAGAGAAGACGGCGTTCATCACGCCATTCAGAGCCTTCTGCTACACCGCCATGACCTTCAGCCTCAAGAACGCCGGGGCGACCTACCAGCGGTGTATGCAGGAGGGCCTTGCGAGCCAAATTGGCCGCAATATCCACGTCTACATCGACGACGTGGTAGTGAAGTCCTCTCGCCAGGGCGACCTACTCGCCGACCTGGCGGAAACATTCGCCAACCTGCGGAAATACAAGATAAAGCTAAACCCAGGCAAATGCACCTTCGGCGTACCAGCAAGGCACCTACTGGGATACGTTGTCTCCAAGCACGGGATCGAGGCGAATCCCACCAAGATCGACACGATTGCTCGACTCGGCAAACCCGAGTGCCTGCGCGACGTCCAGAAGCTGGCCGGGCGAGTCGCGGCTCTCAGTCGCTTCATCCCCCGATTGGTAGAAAAGGCGATGCCCCTATATCACCTGATGCGCAAGAACCCCACCTTCCAGTGGGACAAGGAGGCGGACGATGCGCTCCGCGACCTCAAGAAGGTGCTACTCACAGCACCGCTACACGCCGCCCCCGCCGACAAGGAACCCATGCTGGTCTACGTCGCTGCTTCCGAGCGCGTCGTCAGCGCCGTCATGGTCATCGAGCGACCAGAGGAAGGAAAGGAGCGCCCAGTGCAGCGACCAGTGTACTATATCAGCGAGGTCCTCACCGAGTCGCGCCAGCGATACCCGCAGTACCAGAAACTGGTATACGCGGTCTTCAGAGCACAGCGGCGACTGCCACACTACTTCCAGGAGCACCCGATAACGGTCGTCTCTTCAGCACCATTGTAGGACATCATACGCAACCGTGAGGCGACCGGGCGAGTCGCCAAGTGGGCCGTCAAAATCGGCGTCCACAACATCAAGTACGAGCCGCGCAAAGTGATCAAGTCGCAGACTCTCGTGGACTTCATCGCCGACTGGGAGGAGGCCCAGCAGCCAGAAAAGCTGCCATACCTCCACTACTGGAGTTTACACTTCGACGGCTCCAAGAATGCGGACGGTGCAGGAGCAGGGATCGTGTTAACCTCTCCGAAGGGCGACAAGCTACGCTACGTCCTATGCCTCGACTTCAACCCCTACACCAACAACATGGCCAAGTACGAGGCACTACTCCACGGCATGCGAGCGCCAAGGAGATGAATGTCAACCGCCTACGCTGCTACGGAGACTCCGACCTCGTCGCTGGGCAAGTCGCTGGGACCTGTGACGCCGTCTCCCCCACCATGGCGGCATACCACCAAGCAATGGACAAGCTGGGCGGACACTTCGCAGGCTATTCCGTCAAGTGGATCGACATGCGGAAGAACGAGGAGGCCGACGCACTCTCTTGTATCGGCTCAGCTCGACTCACACCACCCGCCGGCGTCTTCCTCGACACCATCACCAAGCCTTCTGTCTCTCCCCCAAGGGAGATCGACATCGGAGTCCCGCTACAACCAGAGCCAGCCCTGGTCGCACTCATCGCCGAGCCAGAGGACTGGACTACGTCGTACATCGCCTACCTAGAGGGAGGCACCTTGCCAGCAGACGAAACAGACGCCCGGATGATAGCACGCCGCTGCAAATCCATCGTCATCATCGACGGTGAGCTCCACAAGCGCAGTGTGACCGGCGTGTTCCAAATCTACATCCAACCCGCTGAAGGACGCAAAATCCTCCACGACATCCACTCTGGCGACTGCGGCCACCATGCCGGCGCCCGCTCTCTAGTCGCAAAGGCTATGCAACACGGTTTCTACTGGCCTACCGCACACGCAGACGCTGTCTACATTGTCCAGCGGTGCGCCGGGTGCCAGATGTACGCCAACCAGACCCACGTGCCAAGCTCGACGCTCAAGACAATCCCCATCACCTGGCCGTTCGCCGTGTGGGGTATGGACATGGTAGGCCCTTTCAAAAGGCCCCCTCCGGCTTCACCCACCTCCTGGTCGCAGTCGACAAATTCACAAAATGGGTGGAGGCCAAGCCAGTCCGGAAATGTGACGGGAAGACCGCCACCAAGTTCCTACGCGAGCTCATCTATCGCTACAGGTTCCCAAACAGCATCATCACGGACAATGGCACCAACTTTGCCAAAGGAGCCATGGCCGAGTTCTGCGAAGAACATCACATCCGACTCGACATCGCCTCAGTCGCTCACCCGGAGTCCAACGGCTAGGCGGAACGAGCCAACCAGAGCATCCTCCATGTCCTGAAGCCACGGCTCCAAGTACCACTCGAGCGCACCGCTGGGTGCTGGGTCAAGGAGATACCCTCCGTCATCTGGGGCATCCGCACCTCCGTCAACAGGTCGACAGGGTTCACCCCCTTCTTCATGGTGTATGGCACCAAGGCAGTCATGCCCACCGACCTAGAGCACGACTCGCCTAGGGTTGTCAACTACACGGAGGCCGCAAACGAACTTGCATGCCAGGATGGAGTCGACCAACTCAACGAGGCACGCGACCTAGCTCGCTCCCGCACCGCCATCTACCAACAAGGGCTCCGCCGCTACCATAGCCTGCGAGTAAGGACTCACACGTTCCAGGAAGGCGATCTGGTGCTACGCCTCATCCAGGACAAGAAGGGCATGCACAAGCTATCCCCCCCTTGGGAGGGACCATTCGCCATCGGGCGAGTCCTCGGCAACGACGCCTATTACCTCATCGACGTCCGAGGAGACGGGAAACTCGACGTCAAGCGACCGTGGAATGTAAACCTCCTACGGAAATTCTACTCCTAGAACTCCACACATGTACTCTCCACCCGCTATGAAATAAAATAGATTGGTTACCGCAAATCGCGTCTACTCTCCGTGCCTTGTGCCACTCGCACTCGTAATAACAGCGTCAAGCTAACCGCAGAAGTCAACCTCTGGTACAGCGACCGGCACGACCAAGTAGTGCGTTCCGAGGGCACTGGGTTACCCCAGGACTCGTAAGGTCCACGAAAAACGCCAACCCGGAGCCCCATTTGAGTTGCCTAGCTCGACTGGCTTAACAAGCCAAGACAACTGCCCTCGTTCCTCACAGCGACCAAAGTCCTCCGCATTCTCGGCACAACAACTCGAACGGCCAAGTACCACGCTCAGGGACTGACGACCAGTCGAGCACGAGCGACTAGGGAAAAACACCAAGTATGAGAGCGTGCCCAGGACTCGCCATGCGACTGACCCTTCGGGTCAGGCAGGAGTGACGCGCCTACTTTAACGCGCTCAGTCCTCACCCACCCTGGAGCTACGACTAGAACCACCAAGTACCATGCTCGGTAACTCGGCCACCTGACCTCGTTCGTGCAAGGGAAAACGGTCAAGTAAAGAGCACTCAAGGGAGTCGCCCTGCGACTGGCTCTCCGAGCTCGGGCGAGTCGACCTCAATAACAAAACAACTGACAAAACATTCAAAACCAAAAAACACATAACAAACGAGGTAAACCCCATAAAAAGGGCAGATGCGCTCGATGACTCATCCAATCAGCATTCAAAATCACGAAACAATTCACAAAATAACGCGCGTTTCATTATAGCAGAACAAATTCGTTCCAAAATACAAGTTGAGTCCAAATGGCCAATTGTCACTAACGCCCCAGGGCACAAATGTTTCTACTCCGCAGGTTTCGACGGCGACTCGCCGCCACCCCTGCGGTTGCGAATGAAGGGCGTGTACGGGTTCGACGGGTACGTCGTCAACTCACCCACCATCGCCGCACGGAAGGGCTGATCAAGCTTGAATTCCCGATGCAGCGACTCAGGATCGTTGGGGGCGACAGTCGTCTCCTGATAAGGGAGAAGGTCGCCCATCGCCCAGACGCGATCGGAGTACACCGCGGCCCGGTCCGTCAGCTTCAGCACCTCGGCGATCTCCACAGAGCCCGTCGACAAGGGATAGCCACTCGTCACGTCGTCAAAGGTCGAAGTCCTCCGAGAAGTGGGCGAGCCCAAGGCTGAGAGCCGACGCCGCCCCGCGCCGAAACGCTGACCGTGTCATGAACTCGACGACTGACAGCGCGTTCTCCAGATACCGCCATACTTCGACGAGGTTGCTAGGAATCACTTCTGTGGGCGATATCTCCTGAAAGTATGCTCGAATGCAAGCCGCGGACAACATGGCCGAGTCGACTAGAGTGGTCACACACTGCCGCGCGTCGTACGATTGCGCCTCCTCTGAGCTATCAATAATCCGACCTGTGGACAGAGGTCGGCAGTGAGTACAACAACGACTTCGTGATGCAGCTACTACAGGCAGAGGCAGAAAGTTTACCAATTAAAGGACGGCAGAGGCCCGTGATGAAGCTTTGAAGCGAGGAGAAGTCGTTCTGCAGCCCAACAACGAGGGCGTCAGAGACCTTTCGCTCTTCAGCGGCAGCCGTAACAACAGCTTTTGCTCGCCCATCCGCCGAGCTCGCCTCCGCCTTCGCTTCCTTGAGCTCGCGCTCCAGATCAGCGTTCCGCTTCTCAGCCGTACTCAAGGCAGATTGCGCCGCCGTCAGTTCACCCGCCGGGACAAGGCCCTGGCGGACCTCCTCTGCCTTGGCAGCGATTGCTTGGAGTCCCTTGTTCCTTTCTTGGACGGCAACAAGTTCCTTCTCCACGCGACACTTTGCAGCAAGCCGATCGGCCGATTCACGCTGCAAGCCCTGCACACAAATCAAACTGTCAACAACAATAGAATCCTAAGTGCCCACCCGCTGAAATTCAGCGACTAGGCACTCGGGGACTGGAGGTCAAAAATCCTAAGTGCCCACCCGCTGAAATTCAGTGACTAGGCACTCGGGGACTGTACGCTACAAAAACACTAAAATAATCCGACCACTGAAATTCAGTGGCCCGATCCTCGGGGACAGGACATACCTGGATGGCTGTGCCCAGCATGTCGTGGAGCTGTAGCGCGTCCACAGACGCAAGCAGAGCTGGAGTGTGTCCACGATGCTGCTCGACCTCCGTCTCGACCACCCCAGGAGTTTGGCTCGTTGGCAGTGCGCCACTCGTTGTGGCCGCTTTGGCCATGAAACGGGGGAAGGTCGCGGCGGATGCCCTAGCGCCACTAGGAGTCGGCTCGGTCACCCCGGGCGAGGAAACAGCCTCCTTGTTCTTCGAAGCCACCTCCGCTGCAGTCGGAGGATCGCTAAGAGCAACTGTCGTGTCGTCAGAGACCGTGACGACATCGTTGCCCTTCGCCTTCTTAGCGCTGTCTGCGGGAGCGGCAACTTCATCAGCTTTCCTCTTCCGCGAGGGGTGCTCCTCGGCAACGACTGGCGGAACCTTGACCACGGAAGGGTGGCCAATCTTTTTAACTCCAGTCCTGTGAAATAACGATATGAGCAAACTTGTCGGATTACAACGGAAGGCAAGCAGACGAACAAGATTTACTTGGCGACTGGTATGAACCACAGTCCCGTGCGGGTGCTGGCCGGCTTCTCCATCTCGGGGCCCAGTTTCCGACTGAGGCCCATCTCGAACACATCATGTGCCCAAGACATGGAGGGCCTCTTCGAAGACGAGGCCGCGACAGGAGCCTCCGTGATGACGTCTGCAGGAGCTCTCCTGGGAGGCGAAGCTGCTGCGGCTGGAGTAGCCCCCAACCCAGAGACCGGGGCGAATGGGGGTGGAAGCGAGGCTAGAGGTACCTCATCCAGGAGGGTGGTGGCGTCCGGTGCTGCTATCGTATGCGTCGCTTCACCCTTAGCCGAGCTGGTGGCATCAGAACTAGTCGCCGAACGAGGCGGAGATGCCTGCTTCGCCGGCTTCGTCTTCCTCCTTGGCGGAGCCTTCACCTTCTTCTTCTTCTTCTTCTTCTTCGACGGCGTAGCCTCACGACGCGAGGTGTGCTCGGGGAGCTCGTCGTCATCGACATCGTGACGTTCGAGGCTCCTACTCGCCTCAAGCTCACGTTGATGTTGCCCGCGAGTTTTGCGAACCATCGGGGCGACGTCTTCCACGGGCTCGTCTTCGTCATCATCGTCGCCATCACCCGCGTTGATCTCGACGTCGCCTTTGGCAGGTGGCGACTCGCTCCCGTCCTGAACGGACGATATCGAGTTTTCGTCGTCTGTGGGTGGGAGCCATCCTTCCACCACTTGGAACAGCTACAATAAAGGTGAAACAACGTCAGCATAACCGCGATTGCATCGTCTGCGACTGCGAATGGTGACGAAAAGAGCGACTTACCATCGGAGCTGGGCGCCTTGCGGTATAGGGGGAGACCCTGGCCTTCGCGTCCAAGTACGCCGCCTGGGTGATCTTTTTCAGGGCCAGGATGTAATCTTCGAGTTTCCACTCGACAAGGCAGGATTTTGTCGGGTCGTCCCTACCCGTATACTCGTACATATAATGGTCGCGGTGGGCCAAAGGCACAAGCCGCTGCCCGAGCCAGCAGTTGTAAAGATTGATGGTTTGGAGGCCCTTCTTCTTCAGGCCACGGACGGTCTGCAACATTTCGTCGACAACCATCCACTGGTCCAGCGGGATCTTGCCGACCTGGGGCCGGCGCGGTTCGGGCCGGTTGGCGGAGTACCTTGGAAGCGCCACTTCGCCTTCTGGAGTCGCCTCGGTGACGTAGAACCAGGATTTCTTCCACTCGTTTGCCTCCTTGGCCGGCAGCATCAGGTCGAAGAACGACTCCTTCGACTTCAGCTGGAACGTTAGGCCACCCGCAGCCAGCATCGGGCCGCCTGATTCTTCGTGACTAATCCTCCCATGGAATAGATCTTGCCACAGGGGGAAGTAGGGCCTGCAGCCCAGATAGCACTCACAGAACGCCACGAAAATGGCGAGCTGCTCAATGCTATGCGGGCCCAGGTCCGACGGCTGGATCCCGTAGAAGGCGCAGAAGCACTAGAAAAAGATAGAAGTGGGAAATCCCAGCCCCCGCTCCAGGTGGCTGGTGAAGCAAATGAATTCTCCCTCGCACGGGTCCGGAGTCACCTCTCCGGCCGTGGGGATGCGCCATCTGCCGGCGCGCAGGATCCTGGCCTCCTCGAACGACGCCAGTAGCGCCCTGGTGCACTTGGATCGACCCCATGGTTCGGCGGAGGGGGCCATTGGTTGGAAGATTTGTGGAGGTCGGGGCTCTCTGGATCGGTTGGATCGCGATGCGGAGAGGAGACGGAGATGGGCGAGATCAGAGGAAAGATGAAAGAGTGTTCCTCCATTCGCCTGTCATTCCCCTTATATAGCGGTTGTTACCCGCCAATTTTGGGAGCCGTTACTACGCGGTGATTACGCGAAAAGTTACCGTTGGACTACCCCAACGGCTAGTTTTGACCCCACTTGACGGTCCAACTTCATCCACTCGACTCGTCGCTCCGAGCGACTTGATTATTCGCCGACCCGATCACTACAACAGTGACTGAATATTCGCCAACCCGATCACTACAACAGTGACTGAGTATTCGCCGACCCGTTCGCTGAGCTACGACCCAATCGGTCGCCATTAGTGCGACTAGAATAACTGGTTTTTCCTTTATTCAGGAGTCCGCCGCTGATTCGACTAGGCGACTGCATTGGAGCCGTATACACCGACTGCCAGCGACCACCTACGACCAATCAACGACAGCCTCGGGGACTACTGATGGGGATATGCCTACCGGGGTATACCCAGCAAGACGTTTCCGACTGGCCCAAGCACCTGCGAGTGGGCCTGCAGAACGGCGACTGGATCAGGACCTGGTGTGAACTCGAGCGACTAGAAGCTGAAGGCCCAAAAGCGTAGATAGGCCCAGTCGGATTAGGTTAAACGATCGCTAAATCCTTAACTGATTCGGTTGAGATCTGTAAACCCTAGGAGGGTGAGTCTATATAAACCTCCCTAGAGGGCGCGTAGAGGATACGTTCCATCATCCACCCAAGCGACTCGCTGCCTAGCCGCCGAGCTCGCCCCATTGTACTTCCACCATAATACAATCTAGCAGGAGTAGGTCTTTACCCTCCGGGGGGCCGAACCTGGGTAAATCATTGTGTCTCCGCCCTCATCTCGCACCGCAGATGGCTGGCCGCCCTTGCCCCATGTTCTACTACTCGCTGCCGATTGTAGCATCTGCCCTGGTCATTCCCAAGACAGCGATGGTCTTGGAGGCATCGCCTACCACAAGTTCCACCAACTTGGTTTCGATGGCGGCCTTGAACGCAGGAGCGGAGTCGGAGATCTGCTTCTTCGACACGGGCATCTCTGAGTCATTGACCTTGCTCTGGATCTCTTTGAATTCTTCGCTGTAGAGGACAGCTTCTGCAATGGCTGCCTCGTTGATCTCGCAGTCCCTTGCCTTGGTAAAGCTTCCGGATATGGTGATAACACCATTTGGTACGGGTATCTTGAGTTTGTTGTAGACGAAGCATGGCTTGGCCATGAACGTGTGGAATATGTCGCGGCCCAATATGACGTGGTACACGCTCTTGAAGGGGACCACCTCGAAGGTCATGCGCTCTTGGTGGTAATTATGAACGTCGCCAAAGGCAACCTGAAGTGTAATGCACCCAAGGGACCGAGCCTCCAGACCAGGAACTACGCCGTGGAAGACGGTGTTGGTCCGCCTTAGGTTTGCCTCCGTCAAGTTCATCTTCTGTAGTGTATCCAGGTACATGATGTTGATGCTGCTTCCACTATCCACCATGCACTTGGTGAACTCCACGCCGTCAATCAATGGTTTGATGACCATGGCGTACTGGTTCTCCGTGGGCACAAGGTCTGGGTGGTCCGTCCTGTCCCAAGTTATTGGAACTTCCGACCAGCGAAGGTACTGGGGGACTGGACGGAGAGTGGCCATCAGGATCCTCAGAGAGGTCTTCTGTTGTCGGACGGTGGGGGTGCCAAGGAAAGTGTGGTAGACGGGAGCCTTCTTTGCGAAGGGGTTCTTGCCCTTGTCGTCGCTCTTGGCGGCGTGCTTGGGGTCAACGTCTTTGTCCATGTCACTTGAATCCTTGGACTCCTCCTCCTTCTTCTTCCCTTTGCCCTTGCCTCGCGGTCTGTTCTTCTGACTTTGCTTGTAGCCGGACTCTGGGTCTTCCTTGAGGTCATTGACGAACTTGCAGTGTCGATTGGTATGGGTGGCCTTGCCGTTGGCGTCGAGGTGTACGAGGCACGGCATATCGCGGTACTCCTCGTAGGTTTGGGGAACGCGGAGCGGCGCCGAGGTGGTTTCACTTCCTCATTGCTTCCCACGGCCAGCTCCCCTTCCTCGGCCACGTTGTCCGCCTTCTCCTCGTCCTGCAAAAGTCACAGCGACCATGTCGGTAGATTGCTTTTCTTCTGGAGAGGTTTTCCGCTTTGTACTGTT
Source organism: Avena sativa (assembly GCA_916181665.1). Classification (NCBI taxonomy): domain Eukaryota; kingdom Viridiplantae; phylum Streptophyta; class Magnoliopsida; order Poales; family Poaceae; genus Avena; species Avena sativa. The sequence goes on from OV702298.1 coordinate 132,656,461, forward strand.
GTTCCTCTGAGCCTGAGTTGGAACGGCCGTTGCCGGCAAGGAGCCGCGAGCGTCATCATCGGCAGCTGCGAACTCACTAGCCAACTGAATCATCTGGTTCAATTCAAGCTGGTGATTGTCCTGCAAGCTCTTCAGCTTATGTCGAAGCAGCCTTCCCCTTTCCATCCCATCGATGAAGGCGGCCATGGCGGTCTGAGCGTGCACTCCTGTGCAGGAATTCTTCATATCCAGCCAGCGGGAGAGGTAGGCGCGAGATGTCTCGTCTTTCTCTTGCACGCACCGCTATAGATCGCCCACAGTGCAGGGACGCTTGTATGTACCCTCAAAGTTCTTGGTGAACGCTTCTTGCATGTCCAGCTAGTTGTAGATAGATTTCTCCGGCAGGTCGTCGATCCATTGACGGGCCGTGCCTGCCAACATTAACGGGAGGTACTTGACAGCGACGTTGGGGTTTCCTCCCACAATCTCCACCGCGTTGTCGTAGTCCTGCAACCATGTGGATGGCTTGGCGGTGTCGTCATAGGGTTTGATGGTCTTGTCAACCCGGAAACCTTTGGGGTAAGTTGCGGACCGTATCGCAGGTCCAAAGCAACGTGGTCCTAGGTATGGTCCTTCCCGGGCCTCGTGGATCTTGTCGATCCGCAAACGCGCATCGTACGACTCCGGGTTCTTCTTTTTGTCAACAGGGGATGGGTTGCGTGAACGACGCGGGCCTCTTCTGCCATGGTGACTGCTTGGAGGTGACGGAGGCAGAGGTGGCAGTGGGTTAGCCTTCTTGCTGTTACCCTCCTACGACGCCTCACGTCTGTCACGGTTTCTTGTCGGACGCGGAGGGTCAAGGCGCGACCTGCTCTTGTGTCCTTGGTTGCGCTCTCCGCCATGACGGGTCTGCTCCACGTTGTCACGGATGACGATGCCACACTACTTTGGTAGGGGCATATCCGTACGATGGTAAGTCTTGTAATCTTCACGATGTCGGGAGATCGGGGTGGTGGCGATGGGCGACGAGGCCGGGCCTTTTCTCCGTGGTTGGAGGATATGGGGATGGCATCCTTCCTGTTGCGTGCATCCCTCCGTCTTCGTTATGATGAACCCGTCTGGGACCCGACATCAAGAGGAGATCGGTCCCTTGGTGGCTTGTGCTGGCTACACTAGCAGAGCGCTGGGTTAGACTCAAGCCTCTGAGAGGTAGCCTTTCCTTGCTGCTTTACCGCCTTGGCCACTAGGTCATAGACCAGTTCCACTGCCTCAGGTGATCTATCCTGCTCCAGAAGGGTCTTGGCGACGGCGAGGTTAAGGAGCGGGGTGGGCATCACCTGCTTGCCTTCACTGTCAATGTATGGCTTGGCCTGTGCCGGCTTCGAGGGAGCCCATCCTAGGTTGCGTTGTACACCAGGATCGTTGATGACGCGAGCCGGAGCCTTCTTAGCCTTCTGCTACTGTAGCAAAGTCTTGTACTCGGCCTCCATTGCTCTAGCTTTCTCTATCGATTTCTGCGCGTTGACCAGATCTCGATCTAGTTTAGCGCCTTGCTCCGCGATGGCTTGCGCCTCCTCCAGCAGCTACTGGCGCTTCTTGTCAACCTAGGTCACGTTTCGGATATGAGCAATGGTTAGTGTCTCGACAAGGAGATTGCCGTACATCACTCTATTAGCTGGAGTAACATGGGCTGCTGCCGACGTAGATGCTGGAGGCGGCAAGTTTGCGGTGTTATTGTTGCTCGGGCCGGTACCGAGTTCCTGCGGCTGTTGCACTGGGTTAGGCGGAGGAGGCATGACCTTTGTGTGATCAGTGTCAGCAGCAATAAGCGGCCCCTTCCCCTTGTCCAACGCGGTAGGCGGAGCTTGTCCGGGTTGATCTTCATACATCGCCGTCCCAATAGTGATGAACACCCCTCGAGACGTGACGGTGTTGTTGGCTTGCTCGTCGCGCGAGTACTCCTCCTCCATATCCTGCATGGCGGAGTCTAGCTCTTCGGGACTGAAGTCCATCTCCTTTAAATCTGCACTGAAATCAGCATAAAGCGCGTCAATGACAGAGTCGTAGGGTGCCAGGACTTCCTCGATGACGGCCGGTGGAGGTGCAACGGCCTCGACGATGACTGGAGGTGGTGGTGCTAGTGCGATGATGGCGGCCGGAGGCGGTGGTGGTGGTGGCTGGATCGGAGGGGCTCCGTCAATGAGCGCAAGCGCTGTCTGAGCTGCCGCTTCGGCCTCCGCGTAGTTGTTGACGGTGTTCACCATGCCTTCAAAGGTAAGGCGTCCTGACGCCTGTTGCCATCTTAGAGAATGTCGGAGAAGCGTGCCATGGTCCAGTCCTTCCACAAAGTGATAGATAGCATCATCATTGGGGTAGTGGGCCAGATCGGCTCGTATACGGAGCCACCTGGCCAGGTAATCGCGAGGGTTTTCGCCCTCTCTCTGAACGCAGCGCGCCAGATCGAAGATGGTAACCACGCCGACGAACTTGGATCTCTGTTGTCCAGACGTACGGACGAAGCCGGCGGATTTGCAGTGATCTTTCACCTTTATATCCTGCACAGGGGCGGTTTGTGTGGGCCTTGAATTTTTCTGATCTTTGCTGGCAAACTCCGAGGAGAGATCCGACATTGATCCTTCCGCGAACGTATCCTTCCCATAGGCGGTCCGTGCGGGCCTTGATGCTCCTCCGACTTCCAGGGAACTAGTGCCCGAGTCGGTTTCGCCGATGAAGAGGTGGATGTCTCCGATAGGAACGATCGGACACCTCGTAGGGTTCGTCTTTGCCGGGATCCAGACCTCGTCAGGAGGGACGATCGGAACGTTGCCGGAGAAGAGAACGCGACTGATGGCTACGTTTTGCCGGTTCCCGCGAAGATCTTGTTCCTCGCCCACTAAAGAGCTTGAAGCGCCTCTTGCCCCACGGTGGGCGCCAACTGTCGTGGTATTGCTGACGAGTACGCCTTGGAGGGGTCCTCACAGTGCGTGTTTAGAGACGTGGGGTAAGGCGGACGGTTGATGGGTATGAGGTAACACAGCTTACCCAGGTTCAGATCCCACGGCGGTGGCGGAATCCTACTCCTGCTATAAATCACTATAATGGCAATATGCCGAGTTACAGAGATAGGTTCGCTGTGCGAGGTTGTATGAAGTTATATATGGTCGTGCCCTAAAGGCTCCCATAGGCCCGACTTATATAGTCGCCAGGTCCTAGGGTTACAGGGAAAATTCCTAGCCGGACAGGTTACAGAATCCTACACCGTCTATTACTAGTCTTGTGTATCTAGCACTCCAAGGCTCCGGGTACGTTGGTGACTCCACCGTAGCCTTCCTTTATCTGGCATGTGCATCCCTTATGGATCCACCTAACTGGGCCACCCAGCAGGCCATAGGACATGCTACCGACTATGGGCCACCCGGGTTAGCCGGATAATAGAAATGCTATAAGGATACCCATATAGCATGTCCCCAACATCTACCTCCTTCTCGCGCGAGGCCGCAGCGGTGGGGAGTTGCTCCTCGTGATCCGTGTCCTCCTGCTGCAGGCGCTCCTTGGCCGAAGCCGCGTCGGCTAACTCCTGCTCAAGGCGCTCCTTAGCGCCAACGACATCTTTAGCTTTTTTCTCCACTCGCCCGATGCTCTTTTTGAGAGCATCAAGCTCGCGGAGGGCAGTGTTGTTCTCCTCTACAACAAAGAACAATCATGAGATTCGTGAATAAGCAAGCAACCAAAGAAGGAGAAGATTGATAAAAACACACACAATCCTTGGAGCCGCTGAAGGCTGGCCTCCAATGCCAGATGCTGCTTCACCAGCTGGTTGGCACCTTGAATAAAAGACTACGAGAAGACGTAACTTGTCAGGAAAAAGGCTCGGGGGCTGCACCCATGAAAACGAGCAAAGCAAATCACGCATACGAAAATGCTTGGGGGCTCCCCCCGAGATACGTACAAAAAATGGCATGATCAGCAGATCATCCAACAGATGCTCGGGGGCTCCCCGCGAGACACACAAAAAATGATCAGCAGATCATCCAAAAAAGGCTTGGGGCTCCCCCCGCGGCAAGAATGAAAACACTTACGTGGTCAGACGGCGACTCCCAAGGTCCGACTGCAGTCTTCTGGGGGACAACCACCTGAGCCTCCTTCGGAGAAGGGTTCGGAGCAGCGCCCTCAGAGGTGGCCACCGTCTAAGGAGGAGGAGGAGCAACCTTCGACTCCCCCACCATCTCCCGAGCGCCATCGCTGATGGAGCCATCGGAGGAGTGGCTACAAAAGAAAAAATCAGACAAGTACAAGCAAGAATACGAGAGAGAGCAAAAGCAATGGCAGATACTTACGAGTCGAAATCGCTCAAGTCAAAGACAGGCGGGGCCCTCCTGCCTTTCTTCTCTTCCTTCTTCTCTTCCTTCTTCCGCTTCGCCGGCGGCTGTGGCGCCACAGCCGCACGGGCACGGCCAGAATAGGAGAGGAAGAGCCACCATGACGCCCACTATGACTCTCAAGGCATGACGGTTTCCTAGGGGTCGGCAGAGTCGAAGCATCCGACGCTTCACTCGAGCTCTGTGTCCGCTTTCGAGTCTGCTCCTTGCTAGACTCAAAAGTTTCTTCCGCTGGTGATCGTGCCGAGGGAAGCTTAGACATGGAATCCACTATCTCATTGTTCGGTGCATCCGGAAAAAGTTCGGGTAGTCGAGGCGACATGCCCGATACCTTGAACTCCTGCGCAAAAAGAAATAAACTTTCAAAACACAAGCAAGTGCAAGAAAAACACAGTCAAAAAAAGCGCTATGCGCGTGCCCTAGATCTACACCCGCGGAACCAGACGAGAGGCAGCGAATGGAGGAGTCAGCGACTTCCCCGGGAGATCTTCTTCAGCTTTGTACTTCAGCAGCGGCCGAAGAATCCTGTCGATATCCACCTTGGAGAGCTCCTCAGTCGAAACCCTAGTCGGGTTGTGGCGACCAGAATAAAGGAACATCGGGTGTGCCCTAGCCTGGAGCGGCTGCACTTGATGTTTGAGGAAGGTGCGGATGATATCCACACCGTTCACCTCTTTAACCGGAATCAACTGGAGATCCTTCACCCCGACGGTAGAGCCCCTCTATCTCCGCCACCTCACCATCCAAGATGTGGTTCTTCTAGGACCTCTTCGGCTGGATTTTCTGGGAGGGGTCGAAAGGAGCAAGGACAAAGTTCTGCCCGGCCACTGTGGAGTCGTGGATGTAAAGCCATCGCCTCCGCCATTACTGGACAGATTCAGACATAGAAAAAGAGAAGAAGAGAAATTTGGATTTAAGGGAAATGATGCAGCCGCCGGTGGGATAAATGCCATCGGAGCCAGATTGCCTCTTCACGGAATAGAGCTTCCGGAAGAGGCCAAAGTGCGGCTCGACACCGAGCCAGCACTCGCAGAAAGTGATGAAGCAGGCGATATGAAGAAGAGAGTTCGATGAAAGATGATGGAGCTGGATGCCATAAAAGAAAAGCAATCCACGGAGAAAATCGTGGATCGGGAAAGAAAGGCACCGAAGGACAAAAGAAATGAACATGACCCGAAACCTAGCGGGAGGACGGGGAATTACCTCATCACCGGGAACTCTGACGGCCTCCCTATCCTGTGGGATCAGACCCCGCTCACGGAGCTTGCGGAGATCGCCCTCGCGCGTCTCCAATCGTCGCCAGCCACCATCGGTGATGCGAGTAGCGGCGGAACCCTTCTTGCGGCCGGTGGCAGCACTAGTACCACCTGCGGTGGAGGCCTTCTTGGACTTCCCCATCACAGTGCAGTGATGACGACGACGTGAACACAGAAATAAGGATGGTAAAGTTCGAAGAAATTCTAGCGCACAGCGAGAAAAGCTCAAAGAAGATGGGAGCAGTGGAACGAGAATGCCTGTGGTGAAAAACAAAACTAATTTTTCCCCAGTGATTATAAGGACGAGGACGATGCACGACGACTGTTCATCGGGAAGACCTAAAGCCAACATCCAAATCCAACCGTCCACGTGTCGGCACAGCAGCGAACCGTCGCTCACACGCCGTCCACTACGCACGGAAATCGAGGCGACGCTGTAATTATCTCCACGCTGTGCGTGACCAGTCAACTCAAAGTTAGAAGGTGGGACCCATGTTCGTCCAATCACGTCATCTCTGGCGCCGCAGATGCTCGAGGTCACAGATCGTCAGCAATGACGTCATCAAAGCAATACTAGCAACGAATACAATTCTTCGGCTACACAGATGAAAGTACTCAGTCGCATCTATGATTAGACTAACTACTTGGGGGCTACTCCTATCAGGAGCGCTGGCCGCACACCCGAAAAAGATCAAAATACTACATCATTGAACTATTCTTCGAGTCCTACATCGAGTCTATGACTCCACTACGGACTCGGGGGCTACTCCCATAGGGAGGATGGATTCAAGCATCCGAAAAATTTGTGTCCTACGGACCTAAAAGTCAACAAAGACTGAATTAAAGTCTCTGCTCGAGTCTATGACTCGAACAGACAGTCGGGGGCGTATGGTCGCGCACCCTATGAATTCTTCGACTGCGATCCTTCGGATCAGCATGCAAAACTTTTCGGAAACTCTGCCCCAGTTAACGCTAAGTGAGAAACATCCTCCTTGGCCACCCGAAACACCTCTGCGGTGATAAACATTCGGATGCTGTGTCTGCGACATAAAGATAAGACCTACAGATATCATCTGATGGCCTGGCAACGCACACGACTACGCTCTACTAGTGATAATCCGTGCCAGCAGGCGTGATGAAAAATCCCGACATACGCGTTGGGTACATCATTTAAAATTTACTGGAATTCCGCTCCTGTAAGTCCTCTGCGGCCTGAGTCGAATTACGCCAGCATATGTTCCGGGTTCGAGTCGAGGGACTCGAATTTGAAGAAGATCGTGTTGTTTTTTCCTAAGACAGTTAACTGACCTTGATCCATCGGGAGATTCAGGCACACGCATCAACAATCCCTACACACTCAAATCGTTATCTAAATGAACAAAGATAGCCGCACCCAAAAGAATGAGGAGTTCTCAGCCGAATGTACGATTCGACTAAACACTCGGGGGCTACTAATATGATTATACCCTACGGGTACACGATCTTAGCATACCTAGTCCAGCCCAAGGAAGGCCCACGAGGACATGAGCCATCTCATGAAGACTTTCGGGTGGCTAGGGACCATGACGCCTTCGAATCCTTGGAGAACAAGACTAGAGTAGATATAATATTCAAAGGGGCAAACCCTAAAACCTTTAACCGACTCGATCTATGCCTGGGACCTGCCTATCTCTATATAAAGGCTAGGTGGGCACGACGAGGAGGGCACTTCATTCCATCGCATAAACACCTCCACGCCAGATTGCATCTGCGCACCCCTATACTTTTCGTTTCCACCGTAATCAAGAGCAAAGAAGCAGGAGTAGGGTTTTCCCTCCGGGGGCCTGAACCTGGGTGAACCTCGTGTCCCTATGTTGCTTATTTGCTAACCGTTCCGCGATCTCCAGCATCCCCATCTTATCCAAAACCCAAGCTCATAACAATGGACATTGACGAGATTAAACCTCGTCAGCAGCTCATAAGGGGTCTTGTTCTTTTTCTTGCGAAGGTAGAGCCGGTTGGTTGCATGACAAGCGGTGGAGATGGCCTCGGCCCAAAAGTTGTATGGAGACTTGAATTCAGCTAGCATAGACCGAGCCGCATCCATCAAAGTGTGATTCTTCCTTTCGACAACACCATTTTGTTGAGGGGTATAAGGAGTGGAGTATTGATGCTTGATGCCTTCATCACTAAGAAACTCATCCAAGGTATAGTTCTTGAACTCGGTGCCATTGTCACGTCAGTGGAAAGAATGGTTGCATTGGGTTTCCGTTGAACTTCATTTGCAAAGTCGATGACGGTTTGTTGAGTCTCACTCTTGTACTTGAAGAAGAACACCCAAGTGTATCTTGAGAAATCATCCACAATAACCAAACAATACTTCTTGCCTCCAAGACTATCATGAGAAGGAGGGCCAAAGAGGTCCATGTGCAAGAGCTCCAAGCATATTTCCGTGGTGATTTGGTTGAGAGATTTGTGAGGAGTTTCATGCATCTTTCCTTCAATACAAGCCCTACACACACGATCTTTGGCAAAACAAACATCGTTAAGACCAAGGATGTGGCCCTCGGAGTGAAGTCTTTGAAAAGTTCTCATGTTAACATGGGATAGGCGGCGATGCCACAACCAGCCCTTGTCGGCTTTAGCATAGATACATAGAGCATGAGGAGTGGTGGTCCCAAAAAGTCCACCACATACAAGTCATGCTCTATATACCCTACGAAAGCCACCTTGAGAGACTTGCTCCACATGAGGACCACAAAATGCTCATTAAAGAAAGAAGAGACACCCATAATGGCAATAGCACGAACTGAAAGTAAATTGTAACCGAGGGTTTTGACAAAAATGACGTCAACCAAGGATACATCTGGGGTTAACACCACTTTTCCAAAACCCAATACCTGAGAACTTGTTTTATCACCGTAGGAGACCATAGTGTTGGCAATATTTGGCCTTATCTCTGACATGATAGACTTGCTTCCGGTCATATGACTTGTGGCACCGCTATCAAGCACCCATTTTTCTCCACCGGAAGCATAGTCCTACAAGAAAATCAAGCTTTGGTTTTAGGTACCCATTTTACAATGGTTTCCCTTTTGTTAGTAACAAGAGTCTTTAGCACCCAAATTTCCCAATCATAATCATGCGTGTAAGTAGTTCCAACATATCTAGCATATACATGACCATCATTGGACTTGCAAAGAATATAAGAGGGGCTGTTCTTCTTGGCAAAGTTGTCACTTTGCAAGATAGAGGGACCATAAGAGGGTCCTAGAGCTTTGCCCTTGTTCTTTCTACTCTTCTTATCCTTCTTCTTCTTCTTCTTCTTCTTAGCCTTGGCAAGTTGATCCTTCAACACCTTGTTCTCCTCAACGAGATGCTCATGCTTGCAACAAGGGTTAGAAGGGATAGACAAGTCTATAATTTGCACAACGGAAGACTTAGCATGTTCACAAGTTAGTTGAGTTTGAAGTTGTTCATGGGCTTCAAAAAGACTTGAGAATTTGCTATCCAAGGCTTTGTGTTCCTCTTTGAGTTTCTCAAGGTCTTCTCGATTCCTATCATGACCAACACCAAACTCAACTTCCTCTTTCTTAAGCACCTTAACCAAAGCTAGAGCATGATCATGTTCTTTAGTGAGAGAGCACATGGAGTTGTTATGGTCATCTACAACCTTAGACACATTTTATTCAAGATTAATTCTCATATTTTGTTCATCCTCAAGACTTTGAGTGAGAGACGCAATTTCATCGGTGGCATCCCTTTCATTTTTACTAAGCAAGTCAAAAAGTTATTCCTTCTCATCTAAAGCATCCCTAGCATTATCAAGTTGTGCAAGCAAGGAATCAAAGCAAGTTTTAGTTTCTTCATCCAAGGGAGCAATAAACTCACATATGTCTATCATCTCTTTCTTTATCTCTAGACCTTCAAGATCAAGAGATGAAGTCTCGCTAGAGATGGGTTGAGGAGTGGGTTTAGATGTTACCTCGGTGGCCTTGGACATGAGACACTTTTGGTTGGAGGAGATGACTTTCTCGTTTGGTGAGTCAAAGAGGGACAATCGTGGAGTAGAGGTAGTGGAAATAGCAGCAACTCCCACAATCTCTCCGCCTTGGACTTCATCATCATCATCATCATCATCATCATCTTTATCCATTCCCAAAAGGTATTCTTCATGGACCACAATAGCCCTTTCCTTGTTAGCGACACTCTTGATGGCGTAGTTCTTGCTCAAAGGATGAGGAGGCCTTGACTTGATCTTGCAGATGAGACGATCACCATTGTCTTCACGGTTATCAAAGTGACACTTGGCCACAAAGTGACTCTTGTCATTGCAATTGTAGCATGATCTCCCTTGGAAGAATTGTTAGATGAGTTGAATCTTTTGTTGTCCCTTGATCTTGACTTGATAATGTACTTGTTCCAAAAGGCTCTTGAAGTGAGTGCAAGATTGATACGTCGGAAACGTATCTATAATTTTTGATTCTCCATGCTTGTTTACTATCTACTTTGCTTTGCTTTGTCCACACTTTGAGGTGTTTTTATATGTTTTCTGGTACTAACCTATTAACAAGTTGCCACAGTGCTAGTTGCCTGTTTCCTTCTATATTTGGTTCCAGAAAGGCAGAAAATCAATATTCTCGGAATTGGACGGGACAAATGCCAAAGTTAATATTTTACCGTGAGAAACACGAAGCCAGAATACGAGATGGAGGAGGCTCACTAGGGGCCACACCCCCTGGCCGCCCGGGTGGGCCTACCCTGCGCCTAGGGGGAGGGGGGTTCAGCCGCCCTGGCGGCCCCCCTGCATCGCCTCTTCGCCTATAAAGTCCCCCCACTGCAAAAACCCTAAACAACCGATCAATAATCCACGAAACCGCCTGTATCCGCCGCCACCATCGTCCCTAGATCAGGGGGGATCTAAATCTCTTCCCGGCACCCTGCCGGAGGGGAGATCATCCCGGAGGCCTTCTTCTTCATCATGCCATCCTCCGGTATGAAGCATGAGTAGATCCACCTTGGACTTCGGGTCCATGTAGTAGCTAGATGGTTGTATCTCCTCCTTTGTGCTTTCATGTCTAGATCTTGTGAGCTTCGTTCATGATCAAGATCTCATCTATTTGTAATCATGCATGTTGTGTTTGCGGGGATCCGATGGATATTGATATTACTATGTCAGATTGATTAATGGTTTTGTCTTATTGATTCTATCATGTCTGTGTTGTTTGTGATCTTGCATGCTCTCTGTTGTTAGTGGCTATCTTGGCTAAGTAGTTGCTAGTGACTCCAAGAGGGGGTATTTATGCTCGATAGTGGGTTCATGCCTCTAGTTTCCAAGGGAAGTGACAGAAATCTCTTCGGTTGTAGATGTGCTGTTGCCACTAGGGAGAAAACAACGGTCTCTTGTTCATGGAACAAGTGGATTGTTTACCTTACACACTTTGCTTAAAGGAGTTGTCTGTTGCTTGCAACTTAATACTGGAGGGGGTTCAGATGATAACCTGAAGGTGGACTTCTAGTCATAGATGAAGTTGGATGGAGGTCTATGTATATTTTTGTATTGCCCAATCGAATATCATAGGACCTTTGTGTCTAGTATTGCATTGTTATGCCTTGCTCAGTCCTGTCAATTGCCCTGCTGTAATTTGTTTACCTAGCATGTCATGTTTGTTTATCTAAGGAGAACACCTCTAGTGAACTATGGACCCCGGTCCAATCCTTACCATTGATACATATTCCACTTTTACTATCTACTTGCTGCAAACCATCATCACCTTCCACACCATACAGTTAATCCTTTGTTACAGCAACCGGTGAGATTGACAACCTCACCGTTCGTTGGGGCAAAGTCTTGAGTTTGTGTTGTGCAGGTTTCCACGTTGCTTGCAACACCTTTGAGACGTTTCCTTCCTCCTACTGGTTCGATAACCTTGGTTTCTTATTGAGGGAAAACTTGCTGCTGTGCTGCTTCACACCTTGCTCTTGGGGTTTGCCGACGAAGTGCTTCCTAGCACCATCAAGCTTTTCTGGCGTCGTTGCCGGGGAATAAAGAAAGAAGCTCCCACGTCATCAAGGCGCCATCAATAAAGATGTTCGGTGAAGGCACACTTGAGGTCCTCTTGAGACCACTCACTTGATGTATCATCATCAACTTCAATAGCCTTGGCCTTCAATGCAAGATTCACTTTTGTCGATCCTATAGCCCTAGAACGGGCGAACTCCGTATTCTTCTTGGCAATCACTTCACTCAAGACTTCTTGGGATGTCATTAAGTGAAAGTTAGTTCTTCCCTTAATGGAGTTGACCTTTTGTTCTTCAAATGGAAGGAGAGCTTGAATGAACTTCCTCTTCATGAACTTGTCATCAACATAGGTGGCACCAAGATCCCTCATAGTGCAACAAAGGACCTTGAGCCGCCTATACATGTCTTCGGGAATCTCATCATCTTGCATAGCAAAACCATCACACTCATTGTTGACTTCATTAAACTTGCAGCTTTGAATGCTTGCATTCCCAACAAATAACTCGGTGAGTTGATCCCATGCTTCCTTGGCGGTGTTGAATTGGAGAATGTGAGCAAAGTCCTTGGGAGTCAAAGCCTTTTGAATCATGCCCAAAGTAGTGGCATTGAGTTGCTTGTCCACCACTTTACCTCGAGTCAACTTCTTTGGGTTATATGGAGAGAACCCATCCTCCACAATCCTCATTAACTCAATAGAAGAGCTGGAAATATGTGAGCGCATTAGATATTGCTAATTGGAAAAATTTATCTAACATAGGTGGTGCTCCTTGAGGAATGATGTGTGGCATGGGAATGGGTGGATCCGGAATATACTTTGGCGGTGGGGGCACCGAGTAGTCCTTTCCTCCACCTTACTATTTGGAAGTTGAGTCTTCGAGCCCCTCAGTGTTCTTGCTTGGAACCTTGGTAGATGTTTGAGCAACATAACCAAGTCCCAAGTGAGTGGTGACGGCTGCGGGATTCACTCCGGGAGCGGTCAGGGGAACGGTGGGAGCAAGCTCGTTGGTTTGGGGTGTGACAAGAGGAACCATGGGGTTTGTCTTGAGAGACTACAAAATAGTCATCATTTCCTCAAACTTGGACATCATGGATGTCTCCAATTTCTTGAGGTCATCCATGGTGGCCAAGTTCTTGGAGTTATCATTCTCACTACCCCTTTCGTCGCCCATCGTATCTTAGGTGGTAAAGCCCAAAATAAGAGCCTTGGCTCTGATACCAATTGAAAGCACCGAATTTTAATCGACTAGAGGGAGGGGTGAATAGGCGACTACAAATTTTTAATTAGTTACTCAATTTTAGGCTTGGAAAGAAGATAAGTTCTCTAGATATGCAACTAGGTGAATAACCTATATGCTAGAGAACTAACAACAAGCACAAGAGAGGTAAATAGCAAGTAGTAAAGGTAAGGAACGAGATAACTGGAGCGGGGACACGGAGATGTAATTCCCGTAATTCATTTCCAAGGAAGCTACGTCTATGTTGGAGAGGTGTCGGGGCCAAACATGGTCACCCGGGCGCCACAAAGGCCTCACCCTCTTCTACGGTGAGCACCACCACAAAGTACGCCTAACAATCCACTAACCGGTGACCTTGAAGGCGCCAACTGAAAACTTTACAACAAGGTTGAGGGGGAAGCTCCACAACCCATTGGAGGCCCTCAACGACACCACAGAGCTTTACAACACATGCCCTTAGCTCCGAGGATGCCCTACACCATCTAGGGTTCCAAGAAACCCAAGAGTAACAACATCCACAAAGGATAGGTGGGGGGAATCAAATCTTCTTTGGTGGAAGTGTAGATCGAGGTCACCTCTCCCACCTCCCAAAAGATCAAGTGATTTGAGTGGCTAGGGACAGAGATCTAGTGAGGTGAAGCTCTAGTATTAATGGAGGAGAGAGAAAATTGAAGAGTTAGGTAGGAGGAAGAAGGAGGGCGCCTTAAATAGCCCCCCTCCAAACTGAACCGTTGGGCAGTTCGTGACATCACCGGAAGTTCCGGTGAGGGGCCGGAAGTTCCGCTGTCATGGGAATGGCCACGAAAGATGCTGCAATCGGCAACGAGTAGTAGAACAATGTTGGAATTATGCCCTAGAGGCAATAATAAAGATGTTATTATTATAATTCTTGTTCATGATAAAGTTTATATTCCATGCTAGAATTGTATTAAGCGGAAACTTTGATACTTGTGTGGTTTATGAACAACACCGTGTCCCTAGTACGCCTATATGGACTAGCTCATTGATTAATGATGGTTAAGGTTTCCTAACCATAGACATGAGTTGTCGATTAATAATGAGATCATGTCATTAGGAGAATGATATGATGGACAGACCCAAATTAAGCAGAGCAATTAGATCGTGTCATCGTGTTCATCTTTGTGAAGCTTTTTCCTATGTCAAGTATTGTATTCCTTAGACCATGAGATAATACAACTCCCTGGTATCAGAAGAAAGCTTTGAGGTCACCAAACGTCATCCTATGTGAGGGTGATCATAAAAGTGTCTCTCAGGTGATCGGAAAGTACTTGTTGGGTTGTATGTATCGAGATGGAATTTGTCCCTCCCGAGTCGGAGATATATACTTCGGGCCCACTCGGTAATCGATATCAACACCGCTTGAAAGCACGTGGTTAAGGAGTTAACCACAAAATGGTATCGGATTACGGAACGAGTAAAGTACTTGTTGTGAACGAGATTGAACTAGGTATGCCGATACCAACGATCGAATCTCCGGCAAGTAAAATATCGCATGATGAAGGGAATACATATATGGGATTAATTGAATCCTGGCATCGTGGTTCATCCGATATGATCATCGATGAATATGTGGGAGTCAATATGGGTTTCCAGATCCTGCTGTTGATTATTGATCGAAGATCATGTTTGCATATTCTCGAACCCGTAGGGTCACACACTTAACGTGCATCGACGCTAGGATAGAATGGATAATTGGTTTATGAGTTTTTGTTTGTAGTCTCGTATGAGACCCAGGACATCACGAGAGGTTCCGGAATGGTCCGGAGAATAAGATTCATATAATGGAAAGCAGTTTTTGGATTTCAGAATCGTTTCGGAGTTTATCGGTATTGTACCGGAAGGTTCTAGAAGGTTCCGGAGTGGGGACAACGTGAGCCCACTATTTGGAGGCCGCGTGGGCCTAAGGATAAGTTCCCTGGCCACTTTGGTCCAGGGTCACAAGGCCCCTAAGGCCCAGTCGGCCAGCCCTAGGGGAAACCCTAAAGGAGTCTTCTAGAAGAGGGGGGGATGACTTGCCCCCCACTCCACCCCTTGGGCCGCCGCCCTAGGGCTTGGAGGAGGGGTCAAGGGGGCCAGCCAGCCCCCTATATAAGGAGGGCAGGGGCGCATCCTGCCCCCACTCCTCCAACCCTAGACGCCGTCCAACTGCTGCCCTTCCATCTCTCTCTCTCTCCCGACTGCGCGTAGGCGAAGCCCTGCCATAGAAACTCTCCACCATAAGCACCACGCCGTCGTGCTGCAGATCCAATCTATCTCTCCACCATACTTGCTAGACCAAGGAAGGAGGAGATGTCGCTGCACCGTACGTGTGCATCTCTCAGAGGAACCGGCCACATGCGGCGTAGGATCAGATCGGATCGCGAGGAGGAGATGGTGAGTACGACTACGTCAACCACGTTCTATTGAACGTTTCCGCTGTGCGATTTCTTCAAGGGTATGAAGATATCATCAATATCTCTCGTTGATTACATCTCCTAGATTAGATCTTGGCTTTCTTGTTCGCATCCGTAGAATTTTTTTGATTTACTATGCTGCGAAACCCTTCAGTGGTATCAGAGTTAGATCTATGCGTAGATGTGTTTCACGAGTAGAACGCAACATGCTTGTTGCGGGCGTTGATGTTTTCTGTTGCAAACCTCTTGTTGTGTATTTCTTATGACGCGGCATAGTGAGATCGAAGCGGTCCATGCCAACTTTACGCGACCTTGTTCGCGAGACCGGCTCCGCACTTGACGTGTGGCTTGTTCCACACATGCAGCTGGTGGATGTCAGTTTATCTCACTATAGTAGTCATGGGATTTACAACAGATGTTAGCAACCATAATATCACCGTTGTGGCTTTTCGTAGGTAAGAATCGTTCTTAGCTTGTTACTCCCATAAGCCACGTAAAACATGCAACAACAAAGTAGAGGCGTCTAACTTGTTTTTGCAGGGAGTGTTTTGTGATATGGTATGGCCCAAGACATGATGTGTATGAATTGAGATGTATGCAATGATCATGTTTGGTAATATTTCACGACTTGCATGTCGATGAGTTCACAACCGGCAGGAGCCATATGGTTGTCTTTATAATTGTATATGACATGTGTGTCAACTTCTTATATGCCATGTAGTAGCTTTACTTTATCGCTAAGTAATTAGCAATAGTTGTAGTTGCTATTCATGGTGGAGGCAATCATGATGGAGTGATGGAGATCATGCTGGCGCGCACAAGATGGAGATCATTGCACGGAGATTGGCTATACCATGTCACATAAAATTATATGCATGTGATGTTTATCCTTTTATGTATCTTATTATGCTTAGATCGCGACGGTATCATTATAATATGATTCCTCAATTAAAGATCAAGATAAAATTGTGTTCTCCCCATGTATACACCGTTGCGAAAGTTCATCGTTTTCAAGCACCTCGTGATGATTGGGTGCTATAAACTCTATGTTCACATACAACAGGTGCAAGCCAGTTTTGCACACGCGGAAATACTTGGGTTTGACTGGACGAGCCTAGCATGTATAGACATGGCCTCGGAACACACGAACCGAAAGGTTAAACATGAGTCATATGAATGATATGATCGACACTTTGTCCACCATTGAAACCACATCTCTTCTCGTGAAGATCGGATTAGGTGTGGTAAATTTGGATCGTGTTCGCTAAACAACTTGAGGGATGTTGAATTTAGTGGGATTTCATCTAGTAATTTGATTAAGTTGAACTAGTTATCATGAACATAGTCTAAATTGTATTTGCAAATTTTGTAGATCAAATGGATAAGTCCAACTTCAACTTCAATGTTTTTGCTGAGAAAGAAAAGCTTAAGAACAATGGGTCTAACTTCACCAACTGGTTCAATCTGAGAATCATTCTAGCTGGTGGACAAAAAGACTATGTACTTGAGAAAGCACTAGGTGACGCCCCTGCTACTGATGCGCCGGCTGATGAAAAAGCTGTTTATCAGTCACGCAAAGATGATTATGAAGAGATTAAGAGTACCATGTTGTTTGCTATGGAACCGAAACTTCAAAATCGTTTTGAGGAGTTCGACAGGCCCTTTGAGATACTTGAGGAACTGAAAACCATGTTTCAGACTCAGGCCCGTTCTGAGAGATATGAGATCTCTGAGTTCTTTAACTGCAAGATGGAGGAAGGGAGTTCCGTTAGTGAGCACGCCATTAAGATATCGGGCCACACTCAACGTCTTGAGCAACTGGACTGCAAGATTCCAGAAGAGCTCAAGATTGAAAGAGTTCTGCAATCACTCCCTCCTACTACAAAGGTTTTGTAGTTACTCACAATCAAATTGGTTCCACTGATACGATCACTGAGCTCTTCGCTAAGCTGAAAGCTGCGGAGGTGGATATCAAGAAAGATAATCATGTGTTGATGGTCAACAAGATCACTAGCTTTAAGAAAGCTAAGGGTGCAAAGAAATCCTTCAAGAAAGGCAGCGGCAAGCGCGTTGCCCCTGCTGAGAAGAAGCTCAAGTCTGGACCTAAGCCGGACACTTAGTGCTTCTATTGCAAGGACAAGGGTCACTGGAAGCGCAACTGTCCAAAGTACTTAGCGGACAAGAAGGCTGGCACCATTAAAGGTATATTTGATATACATGTTATTGATGTTTACCTTACTAGCGCTCCTTGTAGTGCCTGGGTATATGATACTGGTTCAGTTGCTAATATTTGTAACTCAAAACAGGAGCTACGGAATAGACGGCGGCTAGCAAGAGATGAGGTGATGATGCGCGTTGGCAATGGATCAAAAGTTGATGTGATGGCCGTCGGCACGCTCTCCTTAGTTTTACCTTCGGGATTAGTTTTAAACCTTAATAAGTGTTATTATGTGCCTGCGTTGAGCATGGACATTATATCTGGATCGTGTTTATTGCAAGACGGTTATTCATTTAAATCAGAGAATAATGGTTGTTCCATTTATATGAATAACATCTTTTATGGTCATGCACATGTTGTGAATGGTTTATTTCTTCTGAATCTCGAAAGCAATGAAACGCACATCCATAACATTGAGGCTAAGAGATGCAAAGTAGATAGTGATAATCCAACTTATTTGTGGCACTACCGTCTAGGTCATATGGATGTAAAATGCATGAAGAAACTCCATTCTGATGGACTTTTGGAGTCTCTTGATTTTGAATCATTTGACACGTGCGAGCCGTGCCTCATGGGCATGATGATCAAAACCCCATTCTCCAGAATAATGGAGCGAGCAACGGACTTATTGGAAATCATACATACCGATGTATGCGGACCAATGAGTGTTTCGACGCGTGGTGGATATCGCTATTTTCTCACTTTTACTGATGACTTAAGTAGATATGGGTATATCTATTTAATGAAACATAAATCTGAAACATTTGAAAAGTTCAAAGAATTTCAGAACGAAGTGGAAAACCATCGTAACTGGAAAATTAAATTTCTACGATCTGATCGTGGAGGTGAATATTTGAGTTATGATTTTCTCACGCATCTTAAAGCAAGAGGAATCGTTTCGCAACTCACGCCACCCGGAACACCACAGCGCAATGGTGTGTCTGAACGCCAGAATCGAACTCTATTAGATATGGTGCGATCAATGATGTCCCATACAGATTTTCCGTTATCATTTTGGGGTTATGCATTAGAAACCGCTGCATTCACTTTAAATAGGGCACCATCTAAATCCGTTGAGACGACACCGTATGAACTATGGTTTGGTGCTAAACCTAAGTTGTCATTTCTTAAAGTTTGGGGATGCGAAGCTTACGTCAAGAAGTTGATGCCGGACAAGCTCGAACCCAAAGCGGAGAAATGCGTCTCCATAGGATACCCTAAGGAAATGATTGGGTATACCTTCTACCACAGATCCGAAGGCAAAGTGTTTGTTGCAAAGAACGGATCCTTTCTTGAGAAGGAGTTTCTCTCGAAAGAAGTGAGTGGGAGGAAGGTAGAGCTAGACGAGGTTATTGAACCTTCTCTCGAGTTGGAGAGTAGCGCAGCACCTGAAATTGTTCCAGTGCAGTCTGCACCAACAAGAGAGGAAGCTAATGACGAGGATCATGAAACTTCGAACGATGCTACTACTGAACTTTGCAGGTCGACAAGGTCACGTGCCACTCCTGAATGGTACGGCAACCCTGTCTTAACCGTCTTGTTGTTAGACAACAGTGAACCTGCGAATTATGAGGAAGCGATGATGAGCCCAGACTCTGAGAAATGGCTAGAGGCCATGAAATCCGAATTGGGATCCATGAGCGAAAACCAAGTATGGACTTTGGTGGACCCTCCTAGCGACCGTAAGGCCGTTGAGTGCAAATGTATTTTCAAGAAGAAAACATACGCGGATGGTAATGTTACTGTCTATAAAGCTCGGCTTGTCGCAAAAGGGTTTCAGCAAGTTCAAGGTGTTGACTACGATGAGACTTTCTCTCCCGTAGAGATGTTTAAGTCCATTCGGATTTTATTAGCAATTGCTGCATTTCATGATTATGAAATATGGCAGATGGATGTCAAGACTGCGTTCCTCAATGGCAACATTGATGAAGAGTTGTATATGATGCAGCGAGCAAAGGTTTTGTCGATCCTAAGGATGCTAATAAGGTGTGCAAACTTCAGCATTCCATTTATGGACTGAAGCAAGCATCTCGGAGTTGGAACCTTCGTTTTGATCAAGTGATCAAGAGTTTTGGATTTGTTCGAAATTGCTATGAAGCTTGTATCTACAAGAAAGTGAGTGGGAGCTCGGTGACATTTTTAGTACTATATGTGGATGACATATTGATTATTGGAAATGACATTGGTATGCTTAACGATGTGAAGAGTTATTTGGATAAATGTTTTTCAATGAAAGACCTAGCAGAAGCTGCTTATATATTAGGCATAAAAATCTATAGAGATAGACAAAGACGCCTAATAGCTTTAAGCCAAAGTACATATCTAGACAAAGTTCTGAAAAGGTTCAGAATGGATAAAGCAAAGAAAGGTTCATTGCCCATGTTGTCAGGTAAGATATTGAGCAAGGCTAAGTGTCCAGCTACGGTAAAAGATAGAGATACTATGAGCAAAGTGCCATATGCCTCGGCCATAGGTTCTATCATGTATGCCATGTTGTGTAATAGACCGGATGTGTCCAATGCTCTTAGTTTGACGAGCAGATACCAAAGTGATCCAGGAGTGGAACACTGGACAGCCATAAAGAACATCCTAAAGTATTTAAATAGGACTAAAGAAATGTTCTTGGTCTATGGAGGTGATGATCAGCTCGTCGTAAAAGATTACGTCGACGCTAGTTTCGACACCGACCCGAATGATTCTAAATCTCAGACAGGATACGTTTATATATTGAATGGTGGAGCTGGAGAAGCTACAAGAAAAGCGTGATCGCGGGATCTACAAAATAAGCGGAATACATGGCTGTTTCAGAAGCATCAAGTGAAGGAGTTTGGGTCAGGAACTTCATCACTGAGCTTGGTGTGGTTCCAAGTGCCTCAGACCCACTGGAGATATTGTGCAACAAAACTGGCGCCATAGCACTGGCTAAGGAACCAAGATATCATCCAAAGACCAAGCACATCAACCGCCGTTTTCATATAATTCGAGATTATATAGCAGATGGAGATCTGAAGATTAGCAAAGTACATACAGATCTGAATGTCATAGATCCGTTGACTAAACCTCTTCCACGAGCAAAACATGATCAGCACCTTAATGCCATGGGTGTTAGATTGTTGCCAGATGTAAACTAGATTATTGACTCTAGTCCAAGTGGGAGACTATTGGAATTATGCCCTAGAGGCAATAATAAAGATGTTATTATTATAATTCTTGTTCATGATAAAGTTTATATTCCATGCTAGAATTGTATTAAGCGGAAACTTTGATACTTGTGTGGTTTATGAACAACACCGTGTCCCTAGTACGCCTCTATGGACTAGCTCATTGATTAATGATGGTTAAGGTTTCCTAACCATAGACATGAGTTGTCAATTAATAATGAGATCATGTCATTAGGAGAATGATATGATGGACAGACCCAAATTAAGCAGAGCAATTAGATCATGTCATCGTGTTCATCTTTGCGAAGCTTTTTCCTATGTCAAGTATTGTATTCCTTAGACCATGAGATAATACAACTCCCTAGTATCAGAAGAAATCTTTGAGGTCATCAAATGTCATCCTTTGTGAGGGTGATCATAAAGGTGTCTCTCAGGTGATCGGAAAGTACTTGTTGGGTTGTATGTATCGAGATGGAATTTGTCCCTCCCGAGTCAGGGAGATATACTTTGGTCCCACTCGGTAATCGATATCAACACCGCTTGCAAGCACGTGGTTAAGGAGTTAATCACAAAATGATATCGGATTACAGAACGAGTAAAGTACTTGCTGTGAACGAGATTGAACTAGGTATGCCGATACCAACGATCGAATCTCGGGCAAGTAAAATATCGCGTGACGAAGGGAATACATATATGGGATTAATTGAATCCTGGCATCGTGGTTCATCCGATATGATCATTGATGAATATGTGGGAGTCAATATGGGTTTCCAGATCCCGCTGTTGGTTATTGATAGAAGATCATGTCTGCATATTCTCGAACCCATAGGGTCACACACTTAACGTGCATCGACGCTAGGATAGAATAGATAATTGGTTTATGAGTTTTTGTTCGGAGTCTCGGATGAGACCCAGGGCATCACGAGAGGTTCCGGAATGATCCGGAGAATAAGATTCATATAAAGGAAAGCAGTTTTTGGATTTCGGAATTGTTTCGGAGTTTATCGGTATTGTACCGGAAGGTTCTAGAAGGTTCCGGAGTGGGACCAACGTGGGCCCACTTGTAGGAGGCCTGTGTGGGCCTAAGGGGAAGTTCCAGGGCCACTTTGGGCCAGGGGCACAAGGCCCCTAAGGCCCAGCCGGCCAGCCCTAGGGGAAACCCTAAGGGAGCCTTCTAGAAGAGGGGGGGGATGACTTGCCCCCCACTCCACCCCTTGGGCCGCCGCCCTAGGGCTTGGAGGAGGGGTCAAGGGGGCCGGCCAGCCCCCTATATAAGGAGGGCAGGGGCGCAGCCTACCCCCACTCCTCCAACCCTAGCCGTCGTCCAACTGCTGCCCCTCCATCTCTCTCTCTCTCTCTCTCTCCCGACTACGCGTAGGCGAAGCCCTGCCACAGAAACTCTCCACCATAAGCACCACGCCGTCGTGCTGCAGATCCAATCTATCTCTCCACCATACTTGTTGGACCAAGGAAGGAGGAGACGTCGCTGCACCGTACGTGTGCATCTCTCGGAGGCGCCGCCACTTGCGACGTAGGATCGGATCGCGAGGAGGAGACGGCGAGTACGACTACATCAACCACGTTCTGTTGAACGTTTCCGCTATGCGATTTCTTCAAGGGTATGAAGATCTCATCAATCTCTCTCGTTGATTACATCTTGTAGATTAGATCTTGGATTTCTTGGTCGCATCCGTAGAATTTTTTTGACTTACTATGCTGCAAAACCCTTCAAACAAGGGGCAAGGGCGGCCAGCCATCTGCGGTGCGAGATGAGGGCAAAGACACATGGTTTTACCCAGGTTTGCCCCCAGAGGGTAAAGACCTACTCCTGCTAGATTGTATTGATGAGAGAGTATAGAGGGCGAGCTCGGCGGCTAGGCGGCGAGTCGAGGGGGTGTATGATGGAACGTAAGTTCTAGGCGTTCCCTAGGGAGGTTTATATTGAGTCACCTCGCTAGGGTTTACAGATCTACAACTGAGTTGGATAAGGTCTTGGAGGATGCTTGACCTAATCTGACTGGGCCTAGCTACACTTCTGGGCCTAGCTACACTTCTGGGCCTCCAGCTTCCAGTCGCCTAGATTCCTCTTGGATCGTGGTCCAGTCGTTGTCCTGCAGGCCCACTCGCTGGTAGTATGAGCTAGTAGGAAACGTCCTACTGGGTATACCCCACACGGCATATCCCCATCAGTAGTCCCCGAGGCCGTCGTTGATTCGTCGCAGGTGTTCTTTGGCAGTCAGAGTATTCGGGTCCAATTTGGACGCCCATTCGAATCCGCGGTGGACTCCTTCATTGAAAGAAAGAATCTTTAGCATGTTTCCTCAGTCGCAATGACAGCGTCCAGTCGAATCGCCAATCTGACGGATAGTCGAGTCGCAACTATGGCGAATAGGTCGGCGAGTAGTCAAATCGCAGCTATATCGAACGTGTCAGCAAGTAGTCGAATCGCATCTATGGCGAACGGGTCGGCGAGTAGCCGAATCGCAGCTATGGCAAACGGTCTGGCGAGTCGAGTAGACAAAGTTGGACCGTCAATCTGGTCAAACTATCCGTTGGGTAATCCAACGGTAATATCGGCATAATCACCGCACGGTAACGTCTCCTCGAAAATGGCGGGTACCAACCACTATATAAGGAGAGTGATTGGTGAAAAGCGATCATTCCCCACATTTCCTTCGACTCCGCGCGTCTCCCAATCTTCCATCCCTTTCAGAGCGAGCCAGAGCGATCTAGCAACTCCACAGCGATCTCGCGATCTCAGATCCTTCGATCGATGGCGCCACCGAAAGATCTGTGGGGGAGATCCAAGTGCACCAAGGCGCTAATGAAGTCCTTCGAGGACGCGGGAATTCTCCGCGTCGGGAGATGGCGAATTGTAACATCCCAGGATTAGCACCTAGAAATAGAGAGGACACAGGTTTGTGCATTGCATTCATGCATAAGAAAATCCGGGGAATTTTCGCGCAAAACTAAAAGAGCTACAGAGGGATCGGGATCTCTCTTGTACTGAAGGAAACTTCGGAGCAAGTGCGATAGATTTCGACATGACCTTTGCAGAATTCTTTGTTTCGAGGAAAATTTGTTCAAACATGTATTTGAATTTCAAATATGAAATTCAAATGAATTTATAAAATTCATAAATAGGAATTAAAAATATTTTAATAACTTGAAATAGAATGATTACATAAATAATAAATAAAAGAATTCTTAGTTACAACAATATATTTATATATACATGACATTGTCTTTAAAATCAGGATTTACAAAGGAAGACTTAATAAATAAATAGTTCATTATTTACAATCACAATAATAATACCAAATCTTTTCACTTATGAATAAAAAAGAAATTACAAGAAGATTAAAGATAAAACCTAACTAAGCTTCTTTTCTTCTTCTTGATCTTCATTTCCTGCTAACACAACAAAAAGAAAAAGAAAACAAAAAGAAAATAAAATAAACGAAGGATTAGTGGTTAGTTTTGCTCTCAGAAGTGAACAGTGAAATGCACTGTTAAAATTCATCATTGAGCTAATCTATAAGGGGCAAGTTTCACCAAATTGAGCATCCGTTCTTATCCAGTGAGGGCCTCAGTACAACATTATAGGCTTGGAGAGGGGCAAGTTTCACCATGGCAGTAAAAATAATAAGATAAAGATTCCACAAATATCAAAGTTTTCACTTCATCTCATCCACACCAGTAGGTCCCACTTGCAAGAAGCTTGCACATCCACATGCAGTTGTGAGCTGTCAACACCACAGCTAACCAGGAAACCAGATAAGAAGGAAACAGCCGTAGCCAAAAAGTACCTGCCCACACTCCACAACACATTCACACAACATTAACACCAGAGTGCCAAAACAAACAACCATAGCTCTGGTTGCTCCCTAGAGCTATCCTAGAGCTAGGACAAGGGGAAATCAAGGCCAGATGTACCAAGGCAAGAATAATTCCAGCAGAATGGACAGAATTAATCCAGATCCTTCACAAGGGCAAGACAACAACAGCAGTAGATCAAGAGCAGCTGCAGCTTATCCATAATCTCACCAAGTCAAGCTAATCTACTCTATCAGGTTACCAACTTATAATAGTAATAGCACATGCTCATTTCATATTTTAGAGCATAAGTTTTAGTGGGGAAAATGGAGAACTCTCAGACTAGCATAGAAGTGCTATGCTAGTCTCATCATTGAGTTAGAAAAAAAATTGTAACATCTGTTTCAATCATCATTAGGGCCTCAGCCTTTGCATGATTGGCAGGGGAAAGGGCATCAGGTCATATACACTATGATCATACCACTGTGCACACTCCCAGGTGAGGCACCACAGTAGTAGGATCACAACCAAAGAAAATATCATTAATCCTTAATCATCCCAAGCCTAGGTCTCAGTCTTTGCATCCTTGACCTAGTCTAAAGCAAGGTGTAACATCCCAGATTCTGGGTTTGGATGTTATTAGTGTCATGCATCATCCTTGCATCATTTGCATCCTACATTTGAAAACATTGCAACTACAAAATCCTAACACATAAACCCATTTAGAAACCCTATTTAATATCCCCATAAGTAAGCACCTGGTTGTAGTAAGTTGACCCTTCAATATAAACTATGTGAAAACAGTAAACTATGGTCCTATATTGACCACCTTGTTTTTACAAAAATTTGGAAACAAGTTTCATCTTTTTTGGACCAAGTTTGCAAAAGTTATTAGGGTTTTATGAAAACAGAAAAAGGAAAATGATTAAAGGAAAAAAAAGGAAAACCTAACCTAACTGGGCCGGCTGTGCCAGCCCGTCAGCGTGCGCGCGTCGCCTAGTTGCCAGCGCAGCCCAGCAGGACGCAGCCCGCAGGCCGCAGCCGCTAACGCGGGGGTCCCACCCCGTCGTCGTCTCCTAGAGTCCACGGCGAGCACGCTCTCCTCCGCCGTGTCGAACTCCTAACCACGCCGGACTCGACCGCCCCCTCCCCCATGTTTTTGGCCCCTTATAAGCCGACCCCCTCTCGTCGTTTCCCCCCCCCCGAAAACCCTAGCCAAACTTCGCGAACCGCTGCCGCTCTCCCTCGCCGGCGTCGCGCTCGGGAAGGTTCCGATCCGGCGACTCGCGCCACCCCGAGCTCCTCCTTGCTGTTAACCGCCTTCCCCGTGCAACACCGCCTCACCCCCGACGCTTCTTTCCTTCCCTTGTGCAGCACAACGACGGGGATTTCTCGCCGACGTGCCGCCGGAGCCGCGGGAACCAGTGGAGGTGTGCGGCTAGACGAGGAAAGAGGAGCCGAAGCCGATCACGCACGCAGGACCGCGAGAAGGAGTAGAGCGCCGTCGTGCTCTCCGCTACTCCGGGGAACCACCGCAGCGCCGCAGACGACCACGTCCGACCGCGCCACCGCCGTCTCGCCATCGACGCCGCCGGTAAGTTTTCGCCACCGCTCCTGTCCGTCGGATCCGAGTAGAATGGTGTAGATTAGAAGGATGGACGAAACGGTACTAGCCAATGCTGCGCTGCCGCGTGGCAGAGCCACGCCCGTAGCCGGGTCAGCGCCACGTCGCTCCAGCTAGACCAATCAGACGTTGACACCTGGCTAGGTTTTTAAGTGGA
Organism: Avena sativa; assembly: GCA_916181665.1. Classification (NCBI taxonomy): domain Eukaryota; kingdom Viridiplantae; phylum Streptophyta; class Magnoliopsida; order Poales; family Poaceae; genus Avena; species Avena sativa. The sequence goes on from OV702298.1 coordinate 132,682,701, forward strand.
ATATTAGATCTGTTTACAGATTGGATTTAAAACTTGCGAAAATCATATAATATCAAATATTTGGCCAAATTTAGCTTATAATATACCGTTGGATTCCTAATTTTATGTAGAATCCAAATCTGTAATAATATTGCAGGTTTGCAGTAATGTTTTAGGTGTAGATTTTAATCATTGGATTAGAGAGTTTAATCTATAGAAAAATAATTGAAATTCTATTTTATTTGAATCTTGTTGCAATAATTTTGTTTCCACAATACCTACTGATCCAAATCATTAAGCTTGCTTAGGATTATTAGATCTAACTTGGGGCTATTTAGATGGTTTGATCTTCTATAATCCTAGGAATTGTTTTAGTGATTCAAATTAGATCTAAACCCTTGGAAGATCAATCCTAGTGACACCCTTAAACTATCACAACACAAACTTTCTACCTTGATCAATTTAACCAACCTTACATAAATACCATGTTGCATACATGCATGTTTTTCTTTGTGATATGCTTTGAGCAAGTTGTGATCAGATCTATGTTTGTGATTCGTTAGATTGCTCGGAGTGCGCTAAGGAGTGCTATTGTGTAGAGTGCTGCTCGGATCAAGGCAAGTTACACCACTTGTTCATAATTATGTCCCAGTTTTGATTCTATGCATGTGATCTTCAAAATTCTGTAGTATGCATGTGTAGGATGATCTAGTAGAATTTTCCTTAGTATTATTTTGCAAGTGCGATGATTTTGTAGTATCCCATGAGTAGCCCTATACTTAGGATTTTCCATCCTAACAGGTTACCCCTGTTTTGCTAAGTATTGCTTGCTATGCTATATATACAAAGTACCGCTGGGGGGTTCGAAAGACAAAGAATTTTTCTAAGTATAAAGGGCTCTCTAGAGCAAACTTTTCCTCTCAAATCCACTTCAAAATAAAACTAAGTTTTCTTCTGGGCGGAATGGTTGTCGGGTCAACGAGTGTGGTTTTGGTGGAGGACGGCCGCCTAGGAATCAAAGAAGTCTGCCATGTTTCAGAATTCAGAAGCTTTCAGTGCAACCACAATACATTATGGGCTCTGTCTTGGCCTAGTACTTAGTGGGAAACCTCACCTGGGTACCAACATTTGGAGGTTCTTGGCACGGTTGGATCCGGAAGGTAGAGGGGCTACTAAGGGAAAGCCTCGCCATGGTCTTGTCTGTAAAAGGGCTTGATCGTGGATTGTGGGTAAAGTGCACAAACTCTCGAGAGTATTGCAATCTGATCGATCAGCCATGTTCACGGTAACAGAACAACAATGAGCGTCTGAAGGATGGAGCCTCTGAAGGATCTTCCTCTCTCTTTTCTAAAAAAAGTTTTGAAACCCCATGGCGTGCGTAATATCTCTAGTGGGTGGGAATTTGGGGACTTGGTGTGTAATATCCAAGTGACGCTTGGTGCGTAATATCCAAGTGTTTGGTTGTTTGGACACTTGGTGCGTAATATCCTCGTGTGCCACTCGACCTTATTTTATTCAAGCAAATGTTTACAAAGTAGGGCAATCTTCTATTCTTCTCTCTACTTAAGAAAATTAGCTTTGAGCAAATGAACTCTACAGCCTATACCAGCCTTGCATGTAGAGATAGTCTTTTCTCTCCTTGGTGTAATTTGCCAATACATTCAAAGTATTGACCCAACTTGTTGGTTGCACGTCTTATGTGCAGAATCCGAAGATTGAAAGGTGCGTAGGGATCGCGGGTCTACACTCGACAAGCCTGGGCGTTGATGGACTCATGCTGCTTTTATGTTTCCGCTGTTATTTGAGCTAGCATAATGCTAAGCAATTTTTGTAATAATTTCATACTCTGGATTCTCCGTGTAATAAAGACTTTGTGTTTTACATGATATTTCATCGACTGTGAGTGCTAGCTATTGATCCAGGGACTAGCATGTTAATCACAGGGACTTAGGATCCTTACCGATCCGAGGTCACTACAGATGGTATCAGAGCACATCGTTGCCTGTAGGACGTGACCCTAGGATTGGAACCACCTCTAACCTTAGTGCCTTACTTGCTTCTCTACTAAGTTATTTTCCGCACATCTAGTATCTGCTTTCCTCTACTTGTTTAAGTATCTAACCCTCATTCTTCTAACTCAAAGATGACAAGCTTCCTCTACGACACCGTCGCGGACATTGAGCCCCTGCGCTTTGGAGGATGCCTCATGGATCTACTCACACGTTTGGATCTTCCTCTCCCAACAATCCAAGGGAGCACAATGAAGAAACTCCACAAGGACGGCTGTTGGGGAGTCAAGGTCATCCAGCCAGGAAAAGAGCGAGGCAAGAACCCGGAGGAAGACATAGCAATCCACATTGTTAGCGATTCCAAGGAGAAGGCCCTTAGCATCAGCTTGCAGCAACTCATTGGTCGCCTATGTGGACGTCATCATGAAGCTCTCCAAGGACACTGCGGCGGCCTCTTTGGAAGACGAGATGAGGAAGGAATTCCCATGGAGTTAACCTTTGAGGAAAGAACTTCTACCAAGCGCCGAAGAACACAATATCAAGACTTGGAGTGCCACATCCATGACCTTGAAAATGGTACCTTCCTCGAGATGTTGAAGAACGACGAGCTATGCGCCCTCATCAAGGAGAAGGAAGAAATGATCAAGCAGCAGGAAGAGGCAATGAAGCTCCAAGAGATAAAATTCCAGGACCAAGAGAAGAAGTTCGCTAACCAAGAGAAGAGGGTGATAAATAAAAACAAGAGAATTAGGTAACTTAAACAGCAGATCGATGGAGATGAAGTGCAAACTGAAGGCCTTTGCAAGATAATCAATGATGTGCGTGCTTCCAAGAGGTACTTGGCAAAGCAACTTGAAGTCGCAATGAAGTCAAGTTTAGTGGAGGAACTACAAAGCGAGAAGGAGGGACTTCAGGAGCGGCTGGAAGCCACTACCAAGAAGCTACAAGATGAGATAAAGGACCTCCAAGAGAAGCTTGAAGCCACCACAAAGGAGATGGAGTTGTACAAGACAACTCTAGAGCAAGAAGGCTACTCGTTCGAGGACGAGGAAGAGGAAGGCGTGGAAGATGTGTAATAGTTGGACCACCTTTAATTCTATAGTAGAACGTTATTCGCAAATGTAATAAATACCAAGACAAGTCTGGTTTAGTTATACTTGGTTGTTTCCTGTGTTAAATTTGTGTTGTTATGTCTTGTGTGCCTTGTGTGCTTGGTGTGTTTTCATAAGGGTAGGAGTTTACTACTTAGTCTTTCTGTCTATTTCTTAACTATTCTCTTAAACCCCATAGATGCCGCCAAGATGTGCGAACCCCGAAATCCCGCCAGAAATAGCAGAACTTTTGGCCACTCGGAACCAGCTGATCCAACTGCTCACTCAGAACATGCAAAACAACAACAACAACCCGCCACCACCACCACCTCCGCCACCTCCTCAACAAGATCGCTTGACTCGGTTTTTGAGGCTGAACCCACCTACCTTCACTAGCAGCACTGAACCAATCATCGCTGATGACTGGCTGCGTACGATCAACAAGAAGCTAGACACCGTGCAAGCTGTCGGAGCCGACAGGGTGCGTTATGCCGCACACCAGCTTGAAGGACCTGCTGCAGAATGGTGGGATAACTACCAAGTCACCCACCCGGACATTGATGCTATCACTTGGGAACAGTTTGAGTTAGCTTTTCGCACTCATCATGTGGCTGCTGGTGTCATGGCTCTAAAGAGGCGCGAGTTTCGTGACCTACACCAGCTGCACCGTTCTGTCACCGAGTATGGTGAGCTTTTCAATAAGCTAGCCCGTTATGCACCCGATGATGTTTCCACTGATGCCAAGAGACAGGAGGAGTTCTTAAGAGGGCTCAATGATGAGATATCCATTCAGCCTATGGCTCAGAAATTTGACAACTTTTAGGAACTCCTGGACAGAGCCATTGTGGTTGAATCAAAGAGGAAGAGCATAGAAAATCGCAAGAGGAAATCTAACCCTCACAAACACTCTGTTCCATACCAGAAGAAGCGCAATTCCTCACCACCACCTTATAACAATAATGGCCACAACCATAACGGTCATAACCATGGTGGCCACAAACACAATGGGCACAAAAACCGCAATGGAAATGGCGGCAATGGAAAGGATCTCAATGAGGTGACATGCTTTAAGTGCAACAAGACAGGGCACTATGCAACCTCTTGCCCCGAGAGGAAGAATGGCAATGGCAATGGCAATGGGAATAGCAAATCCATTTGTCAAAGCCACGGTGAATCATGTTTCTATGGAGGATGCTTGTGATGCGCCAGACTCTGTGATTGGTAAGTTCAAACTCAATTCTATTCCCGCAGTTGTTCTTTTTGATACTGGTGCATCGCATTCATTCATATCAAGGGTATTTGTGGATAGAGGCAAGATACCAACGGAGTCTATAAACTTTCCTCTAAGGGTAAGTTCTCCTGGGGGAGAAATAGTGGCAAACTCCGGTTGTCGGGATTTAGAACTAAGGATTGGGGCACACATTTTTCCCACCAGCCTAGTAGTTCTAGAATCACAAGGATTAGACATAATCTTGGGCATGAATTGGATGACCGAATATGAAGGAGTCATAGATTGTGCCAAGAGAACTGTCATGCTCACAACACCGGAAGGGAAGAGGATTCGTATCAAGTCGAATTTCGCACTTAAAGAAGTCATGGTGAACTCTCTTAAGGGGGTTAGCTTGGAGGAGGTACCTATTGTAAAGGAATACCCAGATGTCTTCCCAGAAGAGCTACCCGGAATGCCACCCGATCGTGATATCGAGTTTCTCATTGACTTAATGCCAGGCACGGGGCCGATAGCTAAGAGACCATACAAGATGGATGTGGACGAGTTAAAGGAACTCAAGAAACAGCTTAGGGAACAATTGGACAAGGGGTTCATTCAGCCCAGCGCGTCATCTTGGGGAGCACCCGTCCTATTTGTGGAAAAGAAGGATAAGACCAAGAGGCTGGTTGTGGACTACCGCTCGTTGAACGAAGTGACGATTAAGAATAAGTATCCTTTGCCCAACATCAACGACCTGTTTGACCAGCTAAAAGGAGCCAGTGTATTCTCAAAGATCGATCTACGATCGGGCTACTTTCAGCTAAAGATTCGGGAACAGGATGTGCCCAAAACAGCATTCACCACAAGGTACGGGTTGTATGAGTACACTGTGATGTCTTTTGGTCTAACCAATGCCCCAGAATACTTCATGACCATGATGAACAAGGTGTTCATGGAATATTTGGACAAGTTTATCGTGGTATTCATAGATGATATACTCATATACTCTAAGGATGAGAAAGAACATGAGAAACATCTGCGCCTTATTATGGAAAAACTAAGAGAACACAAGTTGTATGCCAAATTCAGCAAGTGCGAATTCTGGTTAAAGGAAGTGGGATTCCTTGGCCATGTTGTGTCAGCTAAAGGAGTTGCCGTAGATCCTAGCAAGGTAGCTTCCGTGACGAAATGGGAGTCACCCAAGAATGTGGGAGATATTAGGAGTTTCTTGGGCCTCGCAGGATATTACCGGAGGTTCATCGAAAACTTTTCCAAGATAGCAAAACCCATGACGGAACTATTAAAGAAGGAAAAGAAATTCCTATGGACCGAGGCATGTGAAGCAAGTTTTCAAGAGTTGAAGAAACGCCTTGTAACGGCACCAGTTCTGTGTCTGCCTGATATCCAGAAGGATTTTCAAGTCTATTGCGACGCTTCTCGACAAGGACTTGGAAGTGTATTGATGCAGGATGGGAAAGTGGTATCCTATGCCTCCCGACAACTTAAGAACCACGAACACAATTATCCCACTCATGATTTGGAACTTGCATCTGTGGTTCATGCACTCAAGGTATGGAGACACTACCTCATGGGCAAACATTGTGATGTGTTCACAGATCATAAAAGTTTGAAGTACATCTTCACCCAAAAGGAGTTGAATATGAGACAACGAAGATGGCTTGAGCTAATTAAGGATTATGACATGGATTTACAGTATCACCCCGAAAAGGCAAACGTGGTGGCTGATGCCTTAAGCCGTAAGGTATATGTAAATGGACTTACCGCAGGGGAACTTCCAGAGGATTTATGCAAGCAATTCAGGGATCTCAGGTTGGAGATAGTCCCAAAAGGACACGTAGCGACTATGGAAATAGTGTCCAGCTTCCAAGAAAGGATCCAAGAAGCACAAAAAGGGGATAAAGAGTTGGAAGAAATAAGAGTCAGGATAAATGAAGGAAAGACTAAAGAATTTCGTCTGGACGAACAAGGAACCCTCTGGTATGGGAAGCGTTTGTGCATTCCCAATGACCCCGATATCAGGAAGATGATTCTACAAGAAGCTCATGATTCGCCATACTCAATTCATCCAGGCAACACAAAAATGTACATGGATGTGAAGGATAGGTTCTGGTGGAATAACCTAAAGAGAGATATTGCAGAGTATATTTCTCTGTGTGATGTGTGCAACAGAGTTAAAGCCGAGCATCAGAAACCGGCAGGATTACTACAACCACTACCTATACCTGACTGGAAGTGGGACAAGGTAGGCATGGATTTCATCACGGGATTACCCCGGACTCGTTCTGGATTTGATTCTATCTGGGTAGTGGTGGACCACTTCACCAAGGTGGCTCACTTCATCCCCGTAAACACCACATATACAAGTGCTAAGCTTGCTAAGATATACATTTCAAGAATTGTAAGCCTGCATGGTGTTCCCAAGGGAATTGTGTCAGATAGAGGCACCCAGTTTACTTCAAAGTTTTGGCGACAACTACATGAGTCTCTTGGAACCCGACTAGAATTCAGTACTGCCTTCCACCCTCAAACAGATGGCCAAACAGAAAGGGTGAATCAAATTTTGGAAGATATGTTGAGAGCTTGCGCACTAGACTATGGGTCTAGTTGGGACGATAACCTGCCATATGCTGAGTTCTCATACAACAAAAGCTACCAGACAAGTATCAAGATGGCTCCGTTTGAAGTTCTATACGGCAGGAAGTGTAGGACTCCATTGCTATGGAATGGAGTTGGAGAACGCAGTCTTTTTGGACCGGACTTGATAAAGGATGCCGAAGAAAAGGTGCGACAGATTCAGGATAGGCTAAAGATAGCCCAATCCCGACAGAAGAGCTACGCTGATTCCAAACGCAGAGATGTGGCCTATGAAATAGGGGACCATGCGTATCTCCGAGTTTCACCCCTACGTGGAGTTAAGAGGTTCGGAATCAAGGCAAGTTAGACCCACGATTCATAGGACCATATAAGGTTCTGGCCCGTAGAGGAGAAGTTGCTTATCAGTTGGAGCTACCGGAAGGACTGACTGTTCATGATGTGTTTCATGTGTCACAACTAAAGAAGTGTCACCCGGAGATGGCTGAAACACCGCTAAGAGACACTGTTCCCCTAGACGAGGTTCAATTGGAGAATGACCTTACCTACAAGGAAAAACCCATCAAAATACTGGAAACAGCCGAAAGGGTTACCCGCACCAAGACTATAAGATTCTGCAAGGTACAATGGAACCACCACTCCGAGGAAGAAGCTACGTGGGAACGTGAAGACGACATGAGAACGGAGCACCCACACCTATTTGCTAGCCAACCCGAATCTCGAGGACGAGATTCTTCCTAAGGGGGGTAGGTTTGTAACATCCCAGATTCTGGGTTTGGATGTTATTAGTGTCATGCATCATCCTTGCATCATTTGCATCCTACATTTGAAAACATTGAAACTACAAAATCCTAACACATAAACCCATTTAGAAACCCTATTTAATATCCCCATAAGTAAGCACCTGGTTGTAGTAAGTTGACCCTTCAATATAAACTATGTGAAAACAGTAAACTATGGTCCTATATTGACCACCTTGTTTTTACAAAAATTTGGAAACAAGTTTCATCTTTTTTGGACCAAGTTTGCAAAAGTTATTAGGGTTTTATGAAAATAGAAAAGGGAAAATGATTAAAGGAAAAAAAAAGGAAAACCTAACCTAACTGGGCCGGCTGTGCCAGCCCGCCAGCGCGCGCGCGTCGCCTAGTTGCCAGCGCAGCCCAGCAGGACGCAGCCCGCAGGCCGCAGCCGCTGACGCGGGGGTCCTACCCCGTCGTCGTCTCCTAGAGTCCGCGGCGAGCACGCTCTCCTCCGCCGCGTCGGACTCCTAACCACGCCGGACTCGACCGCCCCCTCCCCCACGTTTCTGGCCCCTTATAAGCCGACCCCCTCTCGTCGTTTCCCCCCCGAAAACCCTAGCCAAACTTCGCGAACCGCTGCCGCTCTCCCTCGCCGGCGTCGCGCTCGGGAAGGTTCCGATCCGGCGACTCGCGCCACCCCGAGCTCCTCCTTGCTGTTAACTGCCTTCCCCGTGCAACACCGCCTCACCCCCGACCCTTCTTTCCTTCCCTTGTGCAGCACAACGACGGGGATTTCTCGCCGACGTGCCGCTGGAGCCGCGGGAACCAGTGGAGGTGTGCGGCTAGACGAGGAAAGAGGAGCCGAAGCCGATCACGCACGCAGGACCGCGAGAAGGAGTAGAGCGCCGTCGTGCTCTCCGCTACTCCGGGGAACCACCACAGCGCCGCCGACGACCACGTCCGACCGCGCCGCCGCCGTCTCGCCATCGACGCCGCCGGTAAGTTTTCGCCACCGCTCCCGTCCATCGGATCCGAGTAGAACGGTGTAGATTAGAAGGATGGACGAAACGGTACTAGCCAATGCCGCGCTGCCGCGTGGCAGAGCCGCGCCCGCAGCCGCGTCAGCGCCACGTCGCTCTAGCTGGACCAATCAGACGGTGACACCTGGCTAGGTTTTTAAGTGGAATATTAGATCTGTTTGCAGATTGGATTTAAAACTTGCGAAAATCATATAAAATCAAATATTTGGCCAAATTTAGCTTATAATATACCGTTGGATTCCTAATTTTATGTAGAATCCAAATCTGTAATAATATTGCAGGTTTGCAGTAATGTTTTAGGTGTAGATTTTAATCATTGGATTAGAGAGTTTAATCTATAGAAAAATAATTGAAATTCTATTTTATTTGAATCTTGTTGCAATAATTTTGTTTCCACAATACCTACTGATCCAAATCATTAAGCTTGCTTAGGATTATTAGATCTAACTTGGGGCTATTTAGATGGTTTGATCTTCTATAATCCTAGGAATTGTTTTAGTGATTCAAATTAGATCTAAACCCTTGGAAGATCAATCCTAGTGACACCCTTAAACTATCACAACACAAACTTGCTACCTTGATCAATTTAACCAACCTTACATAAATACCATGTTGCATACATGCATGTTTTTCTTTGTGATATGCTTTGAGCAAGTTGTGATCAGATCTATGTTTGTGATTCGTTAGATTGCTCGGAGTGCGCTAAGGAGTGCTATTGTGTAGAGTGCTGCTCGGATCAAGGCAAGTTACACCACTTGTTCATAATTATGTCCCAGTTTTGATTCTATGCATGTGATCTTCAAAATTCTGTAGTATGCATGTGTAGGATGATCTAGTAGAATTTTCCTTAGTATTATTTTGCAAGTGCGATGATTTTGTAGTATGCCATGAGTAGCCCTATGCTTAGGATTTTCCATCCTAACAGGTTACCCCTGTTTTGCTAAGTATTGCTTGCTATGCTATATATACAAAGTACCGCTGGGGGGTTCGAAAGACAAAGAATTTTTCTAAGTATAAAGGGCTCTCTAGAGCAAACTTTTCCTCTCAAATCCACTTCAAAATAAAACTAAGTTTTCTTCTGGGCGGAATGGTTGTTGGGTCAACGAGTGTGGTTTTGGTGGAGGACGGCCGCCCAGGAATCAAAAAAGTCTGCCATGTTTCAGAATTCAGAAGCTTCCAGTGCAACCACAATACATTATGGGCTCTGTCTTGGCCTAGTACTTAGTGGGAAACCTCACCTAGGTACCAACATTTGGAGGTTCTTGGCACGGTTGGATCCGGAAGGTAGAGGGGCTACTAAGGGAAAGCCTCGCCATGGTCTTGTCTGTAAAAGGGCTTGATCGTGGATTGTGGGTAAAGTGCACAAACTCTCGAGAGTATTGCAATCTGATCGATCAGCCGTGTTCACGGTAACAGAACAACAATGAGCGTCTGAAGGATGGAGCCTCTGAAGGATCTTCCTCTCTCTTTTCTAAAACAAAGTTTTGAAACCCCATGGCGTGCGTAATATCGCTAGTGGGTGGGAATTTGGGGACTTGGTGTGTAATATCCAAGTGACGCTTGGTGCGTAATATCCAAGTGTTTGGTTGTTTGGACACTTGGTGCATAATATCCTCGTGTGCCACTCGACCTTATTTTATTCAAGCAAATGTTTACAAAGTAGGGCAATCTTCTATTCTTCTCTCTACTTAAGAAAATTAGCTTTGAGCAAATGAACTCTACAGCCTATACCAGCCTTGCATGTAGAGATAGTCTTTTCTCTCCTTGGTGTAATTTGCCAATACATTCAAAGTATTGACCCAACTTGTTGGTTGCACGTCTTATGTGCAGAATCCGAAGATTGAAAGGTGCGTAGGGATCGCGGGTCTACACTCGACAAGCCTGGGCGTTGATGGACTCATGCTGCTTTTATGTTTCCGCTGTTATTTGATCTAGCATAATGCTAAGCAATTTTTGTAATAATTTCACACTCTGGATTCTCCGTGTAATAAAGACTTTGTGTTTTACATGATATTTCATCGACTGTGAGTGCTAGCTATTGATCCAGGGACTAGCATGTTAATCACAGGGACTTAGGATCCTTACCGATCCGAGGTCACTACACAAGGAGAAGGTATAGCCAAGCAGCAGAGCTGTCACACTTATTAGCTGGCTAATACTAGGCACAATCCAAATGTGGGAAGCACCCTAGTAGCAACCTAGCCACAAGTGCCACTAGAGCCTGGGTTTACCAACTTAAGCTACAGTTTAGCATTCACCAACAATCTCCAGATTAAGGGTCTCATTCAAAACATTTTCCTAAAAATAAACATTAGGAATCAGACAGATATGTAATCACTGCTCAACATAATGGAAGCTAGAATATTATCAACTTAATCATATTTTCCACACATCTATCACAACAGTGATAACCAGGCACAATTATGCATGCTTGGTGGTGCTAGTTAACAAAGATCATTTAGGGCCATTCAGGATCCTCCTCAGCACAAAATCATCTTTTACTTAACCAACAACTAGAAACCATGTGAACACTGTCTTGCTGACAGTAGGTTAGGAAGTAATTAAATTAATCACCAAGCAAATGATTCCAGGGTAGCAACTATACTCAATCAATTATTCCTCCAAAAGATTTAGGAATCAATCCATCATATTTCCTTTCTGCCATACTAGCAGCATAAACTTAAATTCATACTGAATGAAGAATCAGAGTTAAATCACTTAACAAATATATATTTATTTGAGACTATAACCAACTCATTTGAATTCATACTATCATATGAATTCTATAAAATATATGCACTGTTCAAATTCCAACATCACCATGGTATCAAGATTACAGTAGAGCCAAGGATACCAGGAGAAACTGGACACTTACTTATCCAGATAAAGGAACCTCCACTAGCAAAATATCAGCAACACACAACCATAGCAATACCAGATTTTATACATGAGCTCTGGAAATTATTATGCTAGGTTAAACAACCCAGAAAAAGCATCTCCTATATTTCAAAGCATATTCTCATGTCTACATGCTAATTATCAAGAACAAAATCACCTAAACCTTTCCTTGATCATACTAGAACTAAATCATAATACCAGAAATCTATTTAGTCATTTAATCATCTGCCTATGATTATTAGAATGGTAGAACAAGACTTATCCAACCACACCTAACTACACAGCCAGTAGACCAACTAGATCAACCAATCGGTGCATACTCTCATAACCTGAATCAAGACGAAGTCGTCACTACAAGTCCACAAAGATATTTATCAAAACCTACACCTAAATCCATAGGGATCCCAAATCCACATCATAGGAGTCCATCGGCTCAAAGGCCGGTCACACAGGGATTACCTACACTAGAGTGGAGGAAGAGGTGGAAGGAGCACAGCAGGTTCAGCGCCGGGGTTGCGTAGTCGCAGCGCCATCTCGCCGGTGTTAGAACCGAGATAGCCAATTCCCAGCATACCATCAGTACATCAGCATTTAGAGCGAAGGGGCACCTGCGCATCTGATACAGGCGAGGCAGAGAGTTAGGGTTCGCCTTGGGTGTGCAAAGAGGATGCAGGCACAGGCTACGGCGGCAAAGAAAAGCGGGAGGAGGCCGAGGCAGAGTGGGGACGGTGAGTGGCGGCGCTCGACTTAGCCGGCGATTGGCCGGAGTAGAGGCAGGCGGCGGCGTACGCGCCAGGAGGGGAACGAGAAGAAGGGGTCTGTGTGCGTGCATGGATGGTGTGGAGAGGAGTGGGTCGGTGTGTAATGCCAGGCCCAGTCTAGCTGGGCCAGGCCAGCCCATATACCCCAAACAAACAGCCCAAATTAATTAGAATAAGAAATAAAATAAAAGTGAAACAAATAAATTACCAAATTAACCGTTAAACATTTTTAGCTATATAAAATTATAGAAAAATCCGAAAAATACATATAATATATCAAAATGTTCATAAAAATAAGATTTATCTAATAAAAAATATAAATTTATTTATTTAAAATAAATGTACAACACATAAATTTTAAAATCATTAAATCCCGAGTAAAATTTCATAAAATAAGAATAAATCCTAAAAATAAGTAAAAATCATTTTTGTGTATAAAAATAACTATACTATTTTATAAAAATACTAACTTAGAGTTTTCCAAATAAAATAGAAATCAAATATTTAAATACACTTAATTATTTAAAGAATTTTATAAAAATAAAGGTAATACTTAAAAATAAATAAAATTCATTTTTAAGATCTTTAATAAGTATATTTCACTAGAAAAATACTATGTATATTATTTAAGAACATTTTAAGATAAATAAAATTCATTGCTTATACCCACTTTGTTAATTCTTAAAATCATTTTTAAGTAAAGAAATAATCACATTTTCTTATAAAAAAACTAAAACCTTTAAAGTTTGATTACTAAATCTAAATCCATAATTAAAATAAAACTTAAATATAACTATTAGTCTTTAAATGTTTTTAAATCTTAAATTCAAAATTAAACTCCTTTTAAATAAATATTATATATCACTCATGTATAAGGGGGTGAATAATATCCATCCCTCAACCACTCTTAAAAATGACTCTAAACTCAAATAAATTTGTCAGATCATCTAATTATGCTCCCATTAATAAATTGCATATTATTAAATTTTCCTTTCACTTAAATTAAAAGGGATCATCCTTAATAATATTTGCCAAAACCCTAAAACTAGATGCTATTCTAAAACTCATCATATCTTACAATTGACTTCTATTTTTATAGTTAACTTTGGTTTAAACAACCATAAACATCTCATTTGAAGTTTATTCATGTTTTAAAGTTAACTTTACTCACTTGTATCGTCAATTAAAATATGATAACTTAACACCATTCATAACCATCACCAACCCTAATGTAAAACCTAATAAACCTTAAGACTAATTAACCTTAACTAAATACTAGTTTCTTCAAATGTTATTCTTTTTGCCACTTCACACAAACAAGTATATATTAGTTCCTTCAGCTCTTAAGAACTTAACTCAATAACTTTTTATCCCAATAATCAGATAACAATTAATCATAATCACATTATTCTATTAATATTTGTATATTTTGGTTTGTTAACACCTTAGTTCCTTATCAACGTCATTGCTTATGAAATAAACTTAAAGATAAACCCAATCTTAAAGAAGATACCTAAGATCAACTTATTCAAAATACTAAGGGTTTCAATTTGGGAATTATAAAATTGCATAGCATTACTTATGCATAATGGCATCCTGCTTATTTAAACATTAGTACTTATCGGACCAATGATGCTGATTTCAGATATTGGATCTTCTATTATCTCGAAGATCGTGAGTGCACAATCTTGCAATCACACAAGGCAAGTTCACAATTCCTCATGTCCTTTGATTATTTTCTGTAAAGTATTTTGCAAATCCAATGTTGTCATCACCTGCATTTGAAAAAGATCAGAAAACATTATTTTCATAATAATATAATTATAGGTTATTTACCATGAGCTAATAATCTACTATGCAAGTTCCGGTGGTAAAGGAACATATTATCTAGGACTTAACAACCAATGTCGCCAGTGATTCCTGCGCCGTATATTACGCGTTAACCACGAGATTTGGAATGGGACGGAGAAGTCAGCTGGATCGACTCCCTTTCGCATGCATTGGACACTGTTCTGGGCATTTGAAAGTTGCCGATCGTGGGTATAGCCGTTTTATACGGGGGAAGTCTACCATGGATCTGGGCTTACAAAAGACATATATCTAGTGTTAATGGTTGTTGTGTGTATCCAACTAAGGTATAGCCATTTTATACGGGGAAAATTCTACCTTGAGTTTGGTCATCCAACATTTGTGGTGTATGCAGGGTCGCGGAGAAGGACAGTGATTGGCTTGGATCTTAGTCTAGGCCTCATACCAAGGAAGTGTGAACGAGCCTATAACTCAGATGTGCAACAAAGCTAAGATATCTCATGGGTAAAGTAACGCACCTCTGCAGAGTGTAAGAACTGTAACTTTTTACTCCCTGTTCCGGGAAAGAGCTGTGAACGCTGCGGGAAAGGAACTCCATGAAAGTTCTGGTAAACCCGCGAAGGCTGATGGACATAGCTTTTCAGAATAAAATCAACCTTTGAAGAAATGTTTACGAAAACTTGCATTGCCCACGACCTATGGTCTGTGGGTGTAGGTAGTGCATCAAACACTCCTCTTTAGTGGGTTTGCTGAGTACGCTCGTACTCAACATATCTTCTTAACCCTTGCTATATCTCGGAGAAACCAATGACGTTTCTAGGAAATAAGTCACTTGAAGAGTTGAAGATATCTAAGGGAGATCAACGGAGTCGAAGACCTTACCGGAATCTATCAAAGACAAGCTGAAGCGTAGAATAGAAATAAAACTCCTAGAATCTAGAACCTACTTCTGTAGAATAATACTGTTGTAGTACTTTCAAGCCTTATACATATATTAATAGTAGTACTTCTAAAGTAACTCCGAGTGAATCTTTCTGGTTCTTTCTATATAATATTCCTCACTGTCCGAGGAAGCTCTCTGGATCTTTTGTAATATGCTATATGTAATATAAAGTGTTGTCTTGGACCCGCGATGTTTCTGTTGTACCACTCTGAGGGATATAATGCGGATGGAACGGTGTTCCATTGGTATTATATCAACGACTATAGTGTACTACACCATGCAGTGGTATGCTGGGTCACCGCAGTTGGTATCAGAGCATATGCTTTGACCTTAGGTTGGAAACCTAGTAAATGGGTAGAACCTATAGGTTCGATAGTGACTTTAGGAAGCCATCTTATCTACACTATATTTACTTATACATGTGATGGATATTCACTTGAGAACAACCTTGTCACACCTTATTAAAGTTCTTAGATTACTTCTTTTCTTATTAATGATACTTATCTACTATTTAATTTAGGAAGTACCTATCAAGTATTTCGTAAGAAGGCAATATATCTTCTATTAGACTATTCTATACTATAACTAAACTAGAGTAGTATATCACCAAGTCAGAGTACCTCATCAGGGAGTAGTAAATCATGGTGTTATATTACTACGAGAAGCCATGAAATGAAGTAAAACTTTGTTATTATCTTTATACTAGTGGTAAATACCAGGGGAGTATGCCCCAAAACCTTAAACAACATGTTATTATAGGGGAAGTAACTAATGTTCTGTTTAACTAAGAGCTATTAAATGAAGAATAGAATCTTATTAAGAGTAATAAATGGGGTTATGCTTATCTAACCCCATGTAATATGCCAAATTTATAGTGGCATGAATGAAAAGGCAGTATTCTTGTAGTACAAGTAGATCTATATAGGTTATGAAACTGGTTAAAATTTGAGAATTATTCGTTGTTATAATAAATGTGCTTAGGGAAGTTAAGACTAGAAACAAAGGGTAGAAATGTGAGGATGATGTTTAGTATATAACTCCAAGGATAATTAAGTATAACCAATTATAGAGTGATTTAACCAACTATCTCTAGAGTCGGATCAAATTTTACCAAAAGTTATCCCGTTGCAAATGGGAAAATGGTGTAATTTCAGAGGCAAAGAACATTATGAGCCATACAAATAGGTATATAACGGTAGAATTCCATACACTATATGTATCAAAAATTGTAGTGTATAACATCAAAGCCTAAGTACAAGATATGTTTTACTCGAAGTACTGTTTCTATAGGCTTTTGATGTATGTTTGCTAGAGGTAATATTTGGATTTGTTGGCTTTTTTTGTGTGACTAGGTCTGTGCATGAAGTTTGAACTTTATGAGCATATGCATGATGTTTCATGGAGTCCTTACTTGATGTACAGGTCTAGAAGGGAAAATGGGTTCACGTGAGGGAGAGGCGAATTATCACTTTAATGTTGGAAAGATGAAGGCTCATGAGATGTTGGTGATACAACAAAAGGCGGCTAACCGGGAAATTCTGAAGGAAGGATCAAATCAAAAGCCGTATTTAACCACCAAAGAGGAGGTTCTTCAGTATATGAGGAGTATGGAAGAAGGAAGAAAGGGTGAAACCGAGAGGCAGAACCAGTTTTATCGGGAGACGTTAAAGGTTAGGCAAGGGAAGCAATTCAAGGAATTACATCCTAGGGTTAAACTGGTGGAATTCTTAGAAACCAAACCCTAGAGTTTTTCCATGATTGAAGAACCCATGGAGGCGGAGAATTGGTTAATGGATACATCCCGTAAGCTTAAAAGTGTGGGATGCAAAGATGAAGAAAAGGTGCGCTATGCAACTTATCTATTGACCGGAACCGCAGCCACGTATTGGGAGAAATCCAAGTTTGTGATTCTGGAAGGAGGTGTCAATACCTGGGCTGAGTTCAAAAAGAATTTTCGAGAAGAATTTGTTCATCGGGACAATGGTAAAAGGAAGGAGAATGAAGACTTGGAGAACAAGAATCTCCTAGTCCTGAAACATGTATGAGAATTTAAACGTTTATTGAAGTATATTAGTAAGAAAGTAATCAGGGAGGCAAAACGACAAAAGAAGTTCATGAAAGGACTACAAGCAATTATGAAAATGCAGCTCAGGATTGTGCGTGCAAAGGAGTTTCATGAATTGGTGAATAGTGCACATATATCAGGAGATGATGAGATTGATGCACCTGAAAGAAAGAAAAATAGAATTCAAAAATAGACCACAAAAGGTCAGGCCCAAGGACATATTACAAAGAATTATCCGGATCCACATATGACATACAAAACAGAGAAGATATGTCACAACTGTGGAATTCGGGGCCACGTTTTGAAGGAGTGTCCAAAACCTAAGATAGTATGTTACCAATGTGGAGAACCAGGACACATGAAAAGGAACTACCTAAAACCGCAGTTAACTCATGGATGGACATCAGGAGTAATAGAACCAATAATGGGGTTATCATCTACTCAAAATATTCCGCCAATCCAAATGGAGAAAGGGATGTAGGAGCATTTCAATGGAAATGTAATAAGTGTGGAATCCTAGGACACAAGAAATCATGTTGTCCAGAACATCAGGAGGATTATGGAACATCAGTGGGAAGATACATAACATCCACAAAATCACCATCAAAGGAGGGTGTAGGTGAAAAAGATACATCCTCAGGAAAGCGGAAGTATGAAACCATAAATGAAGTCAATAACAGCAATAATCACAACAAAGCAAGTGGTAAGTCAAAACAGTATTAATGATATAAGTTACCTTATACATGCATTTAAGGAGTTAGAGATTTTGCACCACTATTTCCCAAGTATGTGGGTGTACCATCTGTTCCTCATGAGACCATTAGAAAATCTCAAGGGGAAGAGTGAATAATGAAGCATTAGAAGTTAAGATCTAGAGTAAGGTTTAGGGAAAGCCAAAACATTATTAAAAAGTAAGCCATAAGGACTAAGTATACCATAAATAAATGAATAATAGAGTCAAGCTATATTTAGCCAAAGTATAAACCAGAATCATACCTTAAGGAGACTTTCTAAAAACTTAGACACTTCTTGAATAGATGTCCTAATCTGAAATCACTCAAGAGGATCTGATCTGGGCTGAAGTGCTAGATTCCAAAGAAGTTTATACATCAAATGGAATTAGAAGTTAGCTCATTTCAAATCAGAGGAGGATCCACAGAAAATTTTAAATGAAGATATAACAATTATCTTCCTCCCAGATTTAAAAGAGTCACCATGATGTGAAGAAGTCAATCTTATCTTCCGAAACGTAAGAGGGTGCGAACTTCGAGGACGAAGTTTATTTTAAGGGGGAGAGCCTATAACATCCCAGGATTAGCACCTAGAAATAGAGGGGACACAGGTTTGTGCATTGCATTCATGCATAAGAAAATCCGAGGAATTTTCGCGCAAAACTAAAAGAGCTACAGAGGGATCGAGATCTCTCTTGTACTGAAGGAAACTTCGAAGCAAGTGCGATAGATTTCGACATGAACTTTGCAGAATTCTTTGTTTCGAGGAAAATTTGCTCAAACATGTATTTGAATTTCAAATATGAAATTCAAATGAATTTATAAAATTCACAAATAGGAAAATAGAAATATTTTAATAACTTGAAATAAAATGATTACATAAATAATAAATAAAAGAATTCTTAATTACAAAAATATATTTATATATACATGACATTGTCTTTACAATCAGGATTTACAAAGGAAGAATTAATAAATAAATAGTTCATTATTTACAATCGCAATAATAATACCAAATCTTTACACTTGTGAATAAAAAAAAGAAATTACAACAAGATTAAAGATAAAACCTAACTAAGCTTCTTTTCTTCTTCTTGATCTTCATTTCCTGCTAACACAACAAAAAGAAAAAGAAAACAAAAATAAAATAAAAGAAGGATTAGTGGTTAGTTTTGCTCTCAGAAGTGAACAGTGAAATGCACTGTTAAAATTCATCATTGAGCTAATCTGTAAGGGGCAAGTTTCACCAAATTGAGCATTCGTTCTTATCCAGTGAGGGCCTCAGTACAACATCATAGGCTTGGAGAGGGTCAAGTTTCACCATGGCAGTAAAAATAATAAGATAAAGATTCCACAAATATCAAGTTTTCACTTGATCTCATCCACACCAGCAGGTCCCACTTGCAAGCAGCTTGCACATCCACATGCAGCTGTGAGCTGTCAACACCACAGCTAACCAGGAAACCAAATAAGAAGGAAACAGCCGTAGCCAACAAGTACCTGCCCACACTCCACAACACATTCACACAACATTACCGCCAGAGTGTGAAACCACACCACCATAGCTCTGGTTGCTCCTAGGAGCCATCCTAGAGCTAGGACAAGGGGAAATCAAGGCCAGATGTACCAAGGCAAGAATAATATCCAGCAGAATGGACATGAATTAATCAAGATCCATCACAAGGGCAAGACAACAACATCAATAGATCAAGAGCAGCTGCAGCTTATCCACAATCTCACCAAGTCAAGCTAATCTACTCTGCATATCAGGTTACCAACTTATAATAGTAATAGCACATGCTCATTTCATCTTTTAGAGCATAAGTTTTAGTGGGGAAAAATGGAGAACTCTCAGACTAGCATAGAAGTGCTATGCTAGTCTCATCATTGAGTTAGAAAGAAAAAAATTGTAGCATCTGTTTCAATCATCATTTGGGCCTCAGCCTATGCATCATTGGCAGGGGCAAGGTCATCAGGTCATATACACTATGATCATACCATTGTGCACACTCCCAGGTGAGGCACCTTAGTAGTAGGATCACAACCAAAGAAAATATCATTAATCCTTAATCATCCCAAGCCTAGGTCTCAGTCTTTGCATCTTTGACCTAGTCTAAAGCAAGGAGAAGGTATAGCCAAGCAGCAGAGCTGTCACACTTATTAGCTGGAAAATACTGGGCACAATCTAAATGTGGGAAGCACCCCAGTAGCAACCTAGCCACAAGTGCCACTAGAGCCTGTGTTTACCAACTTAAGCTACAGTTTAGCATTCACCAACAATCTCCAGATTAAGGGTCTCATTCAAAACATTTTCCTAAAAATAAACATTAGGAATCAGACAGATATGTAATCACTGCTCCACATAATGGAAGCTAGAATATTATCAACTTAATCATATTTTGCACACAACTAATCACAACAGTGATAACCAGGCACAATTGTGCATGCTTGGTTCAGGTGCTAGTAAACATAGATCATTTAGGGCCATTCAGGATCCTCCTCAGCACAAAATCATCTTTTACTTAACCAACAACTAGAAACCATGTGAACACTGTCTTGCTGACAGTAGGTTAGGAAGTAATTAAAGTAATCACCAAGCAAATGATTCCAGGGTAGCAACTATACTCAATCAATTATTCCTCCAAAATATTTAGGAATCAATCCATCATATTTCCTTTCTGCCATACTAGCAGCATAAACTTAAATTCATACTGAATGAAGAATCAGAGTTAAATCACTTAACAAATATATATTTATTTGAGACTATAACCAACTCATCTGAATTCATACTGTCATATGAATTCTATAAAATATATGCACTGTTGAAATTCCAACATCACCATGGTATCAAGATTACAGTAGATCCAAGGATACTAGGATAAACTGGACACTTACTTATCCAGATAAATGAACCTCCACTAGCAAAATATCAGCAGCACACAACCATAGCAATACCAGATTTTGTACATGAGCTCTAGAAATTATTATGCTAGGTTAAACAACCCAGAAAAGCATCTCCTATATTTCAAAGCACATTCTCATGTGTACATGCTAATTGTCAAGAACAAAATCACCTAAACCTTTCCTTGATCATACCAGAACTAAAGCATAATACCAGAAATCTATTTATTTATTTAATCATCTGCCTATGATTATTAGAATGGTAGAACAAGACTTATCCATCCACACCTAACTACACAACCTGTAGACCAACTAGATCAAACAATCGGTGCATACTCTCATAACCTGAATCAACACGAATTCGTCACTACAAGTCCACAAAGAGATTTATCAAAAACTACACCTAAATCCATAGGGATCCCAAATCCACATCAAAGGAGTCCATCAGCTCAAAGGCCGGTCACACAAGGATTACCTGCACTAGAGTGGAGGAAGAGGTGGCAGGAGCACAGCAGGTTTGGCACCAGGGTTGCGCAGCCGCAGCGCCATGCCGCCTGTGTCAGAACCGAGATAGCCAATTCCCAGCACACCATCAGTACAGCAGTATTCAGAGCGAAGGGGCACCGGCGCATCTGATACAGGCGAAGCAGAGAGTTAGGGTTCGCCTTGGGTGCGCAAAGAGGATGCAGGCGTAGGCTATGGCAGCGAAGAAAAGAGGGAGGAGGTCGAGGCAGAGCGGGAACAGCAAGTGGCGGCGCTGGACTTAGCCGGCGATTGGCCGGAGTAGAGGCAGGCGGCGGCGTACGCGCCAGGAGGGGAACGAGAAGAAGGGGTCTATGTGCGTGCATGGATGGTGTGGAGAGGAGTGGGTCAGTGTGTAGTGCCAGGCCCGGTCTAGCTGGGCCAGTCCAGCCCATATACCCCAAACAAATGGCCCAAATTAATTAGAATAAGAAATAAAATAAAAGTGAAACAAATAAATTACCAAATTAACCTTTAAACATTTTTAGCTATAGAAAATTATAGAAAAATCCTAAATATACATATAATATATCAAAATGTTCATAAAAATAAGATCTATCTAATAAAAAATATACATTTATTTATATAAAATAAATATACAACACACAAATTTTAAAATCATTAAATCCCGAGTAAAATTTCATAAAATAAGGAAAACTCCTAAAAATAAATAAAAATCATTTTTGTGTATAAATATAACTCTACTATTTTATAAAAATACTAACTTAGAGTTTTCCATATAAAATATAAATCAAATATTTAAAACACTTAATTATTTAAAGAATTTTATAAAAATAAAGGTAATACTTCAAAATAAATAAAATTCATTTTTAAGATATTTAATAAGTATATTTCACTAGAATAATACTATGTATATTATTTAAGAACATTTTAAGATAAATAAAATTCATTACTTATACCCACTTTGTTAATTCTTAAAATCATTTCTTAAGTAAAGAAATGATCACATTTTCTTATAAAAACACTAAAACCTTTAAAGTTTGATTAATAAGTCTAAATCCATAATTAAAATAAAACTTAAATATAACTATTAGCCTTTAAATGTTTTTTAATCTTAAATTCAAAATTAAACTCCTTTTAAATAAATTTTATATATCACTCATGTATAAGGGGGTGAATAATATCCATCCCTCAACCACTCTTAAAAATGACTCTAAACTAAAATTATGCTCCCATTAATAAATTGCATATTATTAAATTTATCTTTCACTTAAATTAAAAGGGATCTTCCTTAATCATATTTGCCAAAACCCTAAAACTAGATGCTATTCTAAAACTCATCATATCTTACAATTCACTTCTATTTTTATAGTTAACTTTGGTTTAAACAACCATAAACATCTCATTTGAAGTTTATTCATTTTTAGAGTTAAATTTAGACACTTGTATCGTCAATTAAAATATGATAACTTAACACCATTCATAACCATCACCAACCCTAATAAACCTTAAGACTAATTAACCTTAACTAATACTAGTTTCTTCAAATGTTATTCTTTTTGCCACTTCACACAAACAAGTCTATATTAGTTCCTTCAGCTCTTAAGAACTCAACTCAAGAACTTTTTATCCCAATCACCAGATAATAATTAATCATAATCACATTATTCTATTAGTATTTGTATATTTTGGTTTGTTAACACTTAAGTTCCCTATTAACGTTCTTAAAGATATACCCATTCTTAAAGAAGATACCTAAGATCAACTTATTCAAAATACTAAGGGTTTCAATTTGGGAATTATAAAATTGCATAGCATTACTTATGCATAATGGCATCCTGCTTATTTAAACATTAGTACTTATCGGACCAATGATGCTGATTTCAGATATTGGATCTTCTATTATCTCGAAGATCGTGAGTGCACAATCTTGCAATCACACAAGGCAAGTTCACAATTCCTCATGTCCTTTGATTATTTTCTGTAAAGTATTTTGCAAATCCAGTGTTGTCATCACCTGCATTTGAAAAAGATCAGAAAACATTATTTTCATAAAAATATGATTATAGGTTATTTACCATGAGGTAATAATCTACTATGAAAGTTCCGGTGGTAAAGGAACATATTATCTAGGACTTAACAACCAATGTCGCCAGTGATTCTTGCGCCGTATATTACGCGTTAACCATGACATTTGGAATGGGACGAAGAAGTCAGCTGGATCGGCTCCCTTTCGCATCCATTGGACACTGTTCTGGGCATTTGTAAGTTGCAGATCGTGGGTATAGCCGTTTTATACGGGGGAAGTCTACTGTGGATCTGGGCTTACAAAAGACAGATATCTAGTGTTAATGTTTGTTGTGTGTTTCCAACTAAGGTATAGCCATTTTATACGGGGAAAAGTCTACCTTGAGTTTGGTCATCCAACAACTATGGTGTATGCGGGGTCGTGGAGAAGGACAGTGATTAGCTTGGATCTTAGTCTGGGCCTCATACCAAGCAAGTGTGAACGAGCCTATAACTCGGATGTGCAAGAAAGCTAAGATCTCTCATGGTTAAAGTAACGCACGTCTGCAGAGTGTAAGAACTATAACTTGTTACTCCTTGTTCCGGGAAGGAGCTGCGAATTCTACGGGAAAGGAACTCCATGAAAGTTCTGGTAAACCCGTGAAGGCTGATGGACATAGCTTTTCAGAATAAAATCAACCTTTGAAGAATGTTTACAAAAACTTGCATTGCCTATGACCTATGGTCTGTGGCTGTAGGTAGTGCATCAAACACTCCTCTTTAGTGGATTTGCTGAGTACGCTCGTACTCAACGTATCTTCTTAACCCTTGCTATATCTCGGAGAAACCAATGACGTTTCTAGGAAATAAGTCACTTGAAGAGTTGAAGATATCTAAGGGAGATCAACGGAGTCGAAGACCTTACCGGAATCTATAGAAGACAAGCTGAAGCGTAGAATAGAAATAAAACTCCTAGAATCTAGAACCTACTTCTGTAGAATAATACTTTAGTAGTACTTTCAAGCCTTATACATATATTAATAGTAGTACTTCTAAAGTAACTCCGAGTGAATCTTTCTGGTTCTTTCTGTATAATATTCCTCACTGTCCAAGGAAGCTCTCTGGATCTTTTGTAATATGATATATGTAATATAAAGTGTTCTCTTGGACCCGCGATGTTTCTGTTGTACCCCTCCGAGGGATGTAATGCGGCTGGAACGGTTTTCCATTGGTATTATATCAATGACTATAGTGTACTACACCATGCAGTGGTATGCTGGGTCACCGCACGAATCCCCGCGGCCGGAGAGGAGGAGCCGAATCCGCGCGCTGGGGAGTTCATCTGCTTCACCAGCCATCTCTAGAGGGGACTCAGCTTCCCCACCTCGATCTCCTCTGCCGCTTCTGCTCGTATTATGACATCCAGCCATCGGATTTGGGGCCGCATAGCATCGAGCAACTCACCATTTTCATGGTGTTTTGCGAGTGCTATCTGGGCTGTCGCCCATATTTCCCCCTGTGGCAAGAGCTATTCCATGGGCGAGTCGGACGCGAAGGGGCTGGCGTCCCGATGCTAGCAGCGGGCGGCCTCATCTTCTAGCTGAAGTCCAAGGCTTCCTTCCTCGACCTCATGATGCCAAAGAAGGCGGCGAATGAGTGGAAAAGCATTGGTTCTACGTCAGCGAATTGACTCCGGATGGTGAGGTGGCGCTTCCGATGTACTCCGCCGACTGGCCTGAGCCACACCGGCTTCAAGTAGCCAAGCTTCCGCTCGACCATCAGATGGTAGTCGAAGAGATGTTGATGATGATTCATCAACTGAAGAAGAACAGCCTCCAAACCATCAATCTGTACAACTGCTGGCTCGGGCGGCGGCTGGTGCCCCTAGCCAGCCGTGCTCACTGGATGTACGAGTACACGGGCAAGTACGACGCGACCAAGTCCTGTACCGCCATGTGGAGCGCTGAAGATTATGCTCTTGCGTTAAGGAAGATCACTGATGCGGAATATCTCGACTCGAATGCCGAGATTCCCCCATATACCATGAAGCGCAAGGCGCCACCGGTAAGTCTGCCTTTCCTTGTTTATATTCGCAGTCACAGAAATGCAGTCGCGGCTTACTGATCATGTATTGTCTGTGCAGCTATTCCAAGTGGTGGAAGGTTGGATTCCTCCCTCCGACAAGGATAATGTTGGAGGCGACGATGATGGTGACAAAGACAATGATGACGAGGCTGTAGAGGTTGCCGCACCCGCGGTTAGGAAGACCCGCGGGCAACGGCAACACGAGCTCGAGGCCAGCAAGAGCTTCGAGGCTGATGACGGGGGCAAAGACAAGGCCCTCGAACATACTTCATGGCGCGTGGCTACACCGTCGTGGAAGAATTCGCCAACGAAGAAGAAGGGGGCGGCCAAAGCGGTGTTGCGGCCTCGAGCCGCGACTAGCTCCGAAGCGACTAGCGCGGCCGACGAGGCTGGGCCAGCGCGCCGGTGCATGCGACTATGGCGACTAGTGCGGCCGTGGTGGAGGACGAGGTGCCATTGGCATCGCTTCCACCGCCCTTCTATGAAGTCACCAGGATCGGGGCTGCCCCACCCGTGGGGGCGTCGCCATCGAGGAAGGCACCCGCGTCGACCGGAGGGTAGCTTCTTGCTGTGGCCTCGTCCTCGAAGAAGGCCTCTGTGTTGTGGGCTCCGACCGTGCTCGAGACAGGCCTCAGCCAGAAGCTGGGGCTCGAGTTGGAGAAGCCGGCGCACATCCGCACCGGCTTGCGCTTCATCCCAGTCGCCAGGTAACCGTCTTAATGTATTCTCTTGATCTACTGGTTTGTAGTTGTCGGGTAAGGTTGCTAACGACTCCTTTTTGTAAGACTGGCTTGAAGAAGATCGGTCACCCCTCGGTAGCCAAAGTTCCAGTAGACACCGCGGGGGCGGAGGCTGATCCCTCAAAGAGGAGGAAGGGCAACGACTCCAAGGCGCCTGCCGAGGGCGCGAAGAAGGTGAAGGGCGACGAGGTCGTCACGATCTTGGACGAGCCGGTCGACGCCCCTAGTAAGGCTCCGAGTGGAGCGGACGCGGCCGTGAAGGCCGTAGTGAACGCGGGGTCGCAACTAGTAGAACCTGCGGCGCTGGTCGGGGCGGCTGGCCCGTCGACGAGTGCTGCGGGAGCGGCGGTGGCAACCTTCCCTCACTTTATGGCGAGAACCTCCACCGCAAGTGTGTCGGCGCAGTCGGCCCAAGCGCCCAAAGTTTTGGGCTCGGAGGTTGAGCAGCATCGTGGGCGCACACCTCTTGTGCTCACATCGGTGGATGCGGTCAAGCTGCACAACATGCTGGGTGCGACTATCCAGGTATGTCCAGTCCCCGAGGATCTGGTCACTGAATTTCAGCAGGTAGATTCTTATTGTTTTTCTTCGAAGTTTGTAGATTCTTGGCCATGTCTGTGCAGGGCATCCAGCGCGAGTCGGAGCGTCTGGAGAAAGACCTCCGCTCCATGCAGGAGGTGAACAAACAGATTCAAGCGACTGCTGGTAGGTATTCGAGGGGCCCTTCTCCATGGGTGTCTTTTTTCTGATTTGGTACTCACACTCATGTTGCTGCAGAGGGGCATGCGGTCGCGATGGACAAGGCTCATGAGGGTTTGGTCCCCGCTAGCGAGTTGACGGCTGCCGAGTCGTCGTTGACCGCCACGGAGAAGCGAGTGACCGAGATGGAGCGGGAGCTCAAAGCTGCGAAGGCGGAGGCTAACTCGGCGGACGAGAGGGCTAAGGCGGCTGTTGCTACCGCATCGAAAGAGCAGAAGGTGTCGGATGCTCTCGTCTGCCGAGTCTCCAAGACTTCGTTACAGGGCGCTACCATCCCTTGATTGGTGAGTTCCTTCGTCTTACGTTTGATTGATTTGGCGAGTCCCCGAGCGTGCGGGTCGTCGTTGTCATTGTGTGCCCTTCTGATGTTGAACTGCTTGTGCTTTGTAGGGAAAATTCTTGATGATGAGCCTGAGGCGCAGTCGTACGACGCGCGACAGTGTGTCACCATGCTGGTGGACTCTGCCGCCCTTTCGGCGACCTGTATTCGTGCGTATCTTCAGAAGATTTCACCAACGGAGATGATCCCTAGTGAACTTACTAAAGTCTGGCGCTATCTGTAGAGGGCTCCGGCGGTTGTGGAGTTCATGTCGTGGTTGGCGTTCTGCCGTGGGGCTGCGACTGCACTGAGCCTTGGGCTCACGCACTTCCCTGATGATTTCGACCTCGACGATGTCACCAGCGGGTATCCCTCATCAACTGGCAAGGTCGAGATCTCCGACGTGCTGAAGTTGACCGACAGGGCCGTGGTCTACTCCGACGGAGTGTTGGCGATGGGCGATCTTCTGTTGTATCAGGAGATGATCGTCGCCCCGAACGACCCCGAGCCGGTGCATAGTGACTTCAAGGTGGAGAAGCCATTTTGATCGGTGATGGCGGGCTCCTTGATGATGTATCCGTCGAACCGGTGGGTTCCCTTCATCCATGTGCTCAGTGGCGGTGGCGCGTCGTCGTCGAAACCTGCGGAGTAGACCAGTTTGCCGATTGGTGTCAGTTGTGAAGAAGTGTACGCCTGCCCTTGTAAGCGAACAGATTTTGTTGCCACAAGGAATGCATGTATGCTTTTGTCAGTTTGGTTTTGATTTTTATTTGTTGTGTTGTGCGATTCCCCGAGCGCGTCCGCCCTTGTATGTGGTTTACCTCGTGTTTTAGTGTGAATGTTTGTTGTTGTACTGTTAGTTAGTCGAGGTCGACTCGCCGTGGCTTGCAAAGCCAGTCGCATGGCGACCCCAAGGGGTGCTCTATACTTAGCCGTCTTCCCGGACGCGGACGAGGTTGGTTGGGCGAGTCCCCGAGCGTGGTACTTAGCTGTTCTAGTCGCATGGCCAATGTAGGTGAGCACGAAGCACGTTGTGTTTGGCGCGTCGCTCCGCCTGACTCGGAGAGCCAGTCTCATGGCGAGTCCAGGACGCGCTCTCATACTTGGTGTTTTCCCGAGCCGCGTGGGTTTGGACTGGCGTTAGTCCCCGAGCATGGTACTTGACCGTTCGAGTCGCTGCAGCAAGGATGCGGAGGACTGGGTCACTCCGAGAAGTGACAGTGGTCGTCTTGGCCCTGTGGGCCAGTTGAGCGAGGCGACTCCTATGGGGCTCCGGGTTGCCGTTTTCGTGGACGACACAAGACCCGAGTTTCATCGATGCCCTTGTATCGCACTACTTAGCCCCGTCGGTCACGCGGCCAAGGGTTGACTTCCGTGAGTAGCATGACGCTGTTTTTACGAGTGTGAATGTCACAAGAGTTGGAGAGTGGACACAATTTATGCGAATCGATCATCTTTATTTCATAACGGGGGTAGTACATGTCAGAGTTCTAGGTATAGAACTTCCTTAGGAGGTTTCCATTCCACGACCGCTTAACATCGAGCTGTCCGTCGCCTCGGATGTTGATGAGGTAGTAGGCGTCGTTGCCTAGGAATCTCCCTATGGCGAATGGTCCCTCCCACGGGGGAGAGAGCTTGTGCATGCTCTTCTTGTCCTGGATTAGTTGCAAGACCAGGTCGCCTTCCTGGAAGGTGCGAGTCCGGACTCGACGGCTATGGTAGCGGACGAGTCCTTGCTGGTAGATGGCGGTATGGGACCGAGCTAGGTCGTGTGCTTCGTCAAGCTGGTCAACCCCATCTTGGCGTGCGAGCTCATTGTCGGCCTCTGCATAGTTGACCACCTGAGGCGAGTCGTGCTCGAGGTCGGTTGGCATGACGGCTTCCGCGCCGTACACCATGAAGTAGGGGGTGAACCCAGTCGACCTGTTGATGGAGGTGCGGATGCCCCAGATGACAGAGGGGAGATCCTCGACCCAGCACCCCGGAGTTCGCTCGAGGGGAACTTGCAGTCACGGCTTCAGTCCGTGGAGGATGCTCTAGTTGGCGCGTTCCGCTTGGCCGTTGGACTAAGGGTGGAGGACTGAGGCGAGGTCGAGGCGTATGTTGTGCTCCTCGCAGTACTCGGCCATGGCGCCCTTGGAAAAGTTGGCTCCATTGTCCGTGATGATGCTGTGCGGGAACCGGTAGCGGTAGATGATCTCGCGTAGGAACTTGGCAGCGGTCTTCCCATCGCACTTGCGGACTGGCTTGGCCTCCACCCACTTAGTGAATTTGTCGACTGCGACCAGGAGGTGGGTGTAGCTAGAGGGGGCCTTCTTGAAGGGGCCCAACATGTCCATGCCCAACAGGGTGAATGGCCAGGTGATGGTGATGGTCTTGAGCACCGAGCTTGGTATGTGCGTTTGATTGGCGTACTTCTGACACCCGACACAGCGTTGGATGATGTCGACCGCATCGGTGTGTGCGGTGAGCCAGTAAAAGCCATGTTGCATGGCCTTGGCGACTAGGGACCGGATGCTAGCATGATGGCCGTTGTCGCCGGCGTGGATGTCTTGGAGGATTTTGCGACCTTCTGTCGGCTGTACACAGCGTTGGAACACGCCGGTCACGTTGCGCTTGTGGAGCTCACCGTTGATGATGACAAAGGATTTGCAACGGTGCACAATCATGCGAGCCTCTGTCTTGTCTGCGGGTAGGGTCCCTCCCTCGAGGTAGGTGATGTATGGCGTGGTCCAGTCGCTTGGCTCCGTGATCATGGTGACCAGGGCTGGTTCTGGTTGCAGCGGTATTCCGATGTCGATCTCCCTCGGAGGGAGACAGATGGCTTGGTGATGGTGTCGAGGAAGACACCGGCGGGTGGCGCGTGGTGAGCCGACCTGATGCGAGAGAGGGTGTCGCCCTCTTCGTTCTTGCACCGGTCGATCCACTCGATGGAGTAGCCGGCGAAGTGGCCCCCCAGGTGGTCCACAGCTTGGCGTTATGCCGCCATGGTGGGGGAGACGGCGTTGAAGGTACCGGCGACTTGCACAGCGACGAGGTCGGAGTCGCCATAGCAACATAGTCGGTTGATGTTAATCTCCTTGGCGGCTCGC
Organism: Avena sativa; assembly: GCA_916181665.1. Classification (NCBI taxonomy): domain Eukaryota; kingdom Viridiplantae; phylum Streptophyta; class Magnoliopsida; order Poales; family Poaceae; genus Avena; species Avena sativa. The sequence continues at coordinate 132,712,976 of OV702298.1, forward strand.
ATGCCATGAATGTGGGCCTCGTACTCGGCCATGTTGTTGGTGCAGGGGGTGAAGTCGAGGTACAGTATGTAGCGCAGCTTGTCGCCCTTTGGGGGACGTGAGGACGATCCCTGTCCATGTGCCGTCTGTGTTCTTGGACCCATCGAAGTGGAGCAACCAGTAATGGAGGTATGGCATCTTCTCCGGCTGTTGCGCCTCCTCCCAGTCAGCGAGGAAGTCAGCCAGGTCCTGCGACTTGATTGCCTGGCGTGGCTCGTACTTGATGTTGTGGACGCCAATTTTGACGTCCTAGTTGGCGACTCGCCTAGTCGCTTCGCGGTTGCGGATGATGTCCTACAACGGCGCTAAGGAGATGACCGTGATTGGGTGCTCCTAAAAGTAGTGCGGCAGTCACTAGTGGGCTCGGAAGACCGCATATACCAACTTTTGGTACTCCGGGTAGCGCTGTTGCGACTCGGTGAGGACTTCACTGATGTAGTAGACGGGTCGCTGCACGGGGCGCTCCTTGCCCTCTTCTGGCCGTTCGACGACCATAACGGTGCTGACGACTCGCTCGGATGCCGCGACGTAGATGAGCATTGGCTCCTTGTCGGTGGGGGCGGCGAGAAGCGAGGCCGCGAGTAGCACTTCTTTGAGTGCGTGAAGCGCGTCGTCCGCCTCCTTGTCCCACTGGAACATGGGGTCTTGCGCATTAGGCGGTAGAGAGGTATTGCCTTCTCGCCTAGCCAGGGGATGAAGCGACTGAGAGCCGCGACTCGCCCTGCCGACTTCTGGACAACGCGGAGGCACTCGGGTTTGCCGAGCCGGGAGATCGTGTTGATCTTGGTGGGATTCGCCTCGATGCCTCGCTTGGAGAGTACATACCCCAGTTGTTGTTAAGTAGGTACACCGAAGGTGCACTTTCCTGGATTAAGTTTGATCTTGTACCTCCGCAGGTTTGTGAAGGTTTCGGCCAGGTCCGCGAGTAGATCGCCTTGGCGAGTGGACTTCACCACCATGTCGTTGATGTAGACATGGATGTTGCGGCCAATTTGGCTCGCAAGGAACTCCTGCATGCACCTCTGGTAGGTCGCTCCGGCATTCTTGAGGCCGAACGTCATGGTGGTGTAGCAGAATGCGCCGAATGGCGTGATGAACGCCGTCTTCTCCTCATCCTCGACTGCCATTTTGATCTGGTTGTAACCAGAATAGGCGTCAATGAAACACAGCGACTCCGAGCCCATGGTCGAGTCAATGATTTGATCGATTCGCGGGAGGACAAAATGCTCCTTTGGGTAGGCGCTGTTGAGGTTTGTGTAATCGATACACATTCTCCAGGTCCCATTCTTCTTTTCGACTAGGACTGGGTTTTCCAGCCACTTGGAGTATTTGATTGGTCGTATGAAGCCTGCAATGAGTAGACGCTGCACCTCCTCGGTGATTGCTCGGCGGCGCTCTTCATTGAAGGGCCACGGCGACTGCTTGACAGGTCGCCCTTTGGGGTCGGCGTTGAGTTTGTGATCAGCGAGTTCCCTCGGGACACCTCGCATGTCATATGGCTTCCATGCGAAGATGTCGCGATTCTCACGTAGGAACTCGATGAGAGCGCTTTCCTATGCGAGGCTCATGCCTGTCCCAATCGTCACTGTATGGATGGAGTCGCCTGGGATCAGCTCGACGGAGCGCGTGTGCATGGTGGCCTTGAACGCGGTCGAGCCGCCGTTCTCCGAGTTGGGCTTCTTGAATATTGTGGGGTCGTCATTGTTGACCCCGGTCACATATCTAGCGAGCTCCTGCGCGTGGTTGTCCTCCGCGGCGATGACGGCATCGGCGAGCTCAGCGCCCTTTTCCTCGCACTCCGCGGCCATGTCAGGGTCGCCGTGGACGGTGATGATGCCGCACGGCCCTGGGAGCTTCATCGCATTGTACGCGTAGTGTGGCGTCGCCATGAACTTGGCAAATGCTTGCCGCCCCAAGACGCAATGGTAGGGGCTGTTGAAGGGCACCAGCTTGAAGACGATCCGCTCGGTGCGGAAATTCGCTGGTGTGCCAAAGGTGACTGGCAGCATCACCTTGCCAATTGGGGACGCCTTCCAACCGGGGACAATGCCGTGGAAGGTGGTGTAGGTCGTCTTGATCATCGACTGCGGGAGCCGTAGCCGCAGCCGCCTGAACGTGTCCAGGTAGAGAATGTTGTTGGAGCTCCCGCCGTCTATGAACGTCCTGGGGAGCCATTAGTCGCCCACTTTGGGCTGGACCACCAATGCGACTCACCCCGGATATTCGATCCGTGGCGAGTGGTCCTTGCGGCTCCATGTGATCCGTTGTTCAGACTAGTTGAGGAAGCGGGGGACATCGACTTGGGATACCGCGTTGACGGCGACGACATGTATTGTTGCATACATCTATTTGTGAAAAAGTGCGTAAAATTTTCGCCAAATAAAAACTTAAGTGATCAATGTTTCTTTCTTACTTTAGGATTAGGTTTAGACTTAAAGTAGGATTGTTATAATCTTCGATGTGATTTTAAAAGAATTATGTGTGTGTTTTGAAAGGGGTTTGAATTTAAAACTTAAGTGTTTGAATAATAATTTAAATGATTTAGATATAAGATTTGAATCTTAAAGTAATTAAGATATAGGTAGTATAACTTAAATCTCAAAACAATAGAAATTATGAAATTCATTTTCATATTATAAAGATATAAATAAGATACAATAGAATAAAGAATAAGAATCTTCTTTATTAGAAATAACATAATCTTTATTACAATTGAATAAAATAAAGATTACATGAACTATAAAAAATACAAAGGATTAAGAAAATTACATCTACTAACTATCCTATATCTAAAACCTAAACTAAATCTTCATCTTTATCCTTGAACCTGCAAAACAAGGATTTAACAAAAATAAAATAGGATTAGTGTTAGTATGTATTTCTCTCAGATATGTCAGTGAGCTGCACTTGACAATCTAATCACTGAGAAATGTTAAAGAGGGGCAAGATTCACCAATATGAAAGATTTCATCTTCCACAAATTCACAGCCAGAATGCAAAGGACAGCCAAAAGGGACCAGTTCACCAGCCAAGGTAAAAGTAGATTGGTAACAGTAAGATCAAATTTCCTGAACCTATCCATATGTGCATAGCATCCACACAAGCTGCACACACATAAGCATGCAAGGGTGTGCTGTCGACTACACAAGCACAGCCAGATCAAACAAAACCAGAGCATAGCCGTGGGGAAGCACCCTAGTGGAACACCACACCACAGCATGGGAGAACATCAAGTAAATCAAGAACAACAGCCAAACCAACCACCAGATTAACCCCAAACATCACCAGAATGGTGACATAAGAAGGAGGAAGAACCAGGTGGACATCAAGGCCAAGCCAGGAGCTAGGAGGAGCAGGCTAGCTCCAGATCAAGCACAGAAGTCCAGCAACACTAGATCAAGATCATCACCAACTTACTCCACAAATATCAGCTTTTGTGGTGAGTCTCGTAAAACCTTCAAATGATCTAATCATCTTATTTAGAGAAAGGCATGTGTTGTTTTACAAAACAAACCCTCAGAAGACACCCACTGGGGTGAATCCATCATGGGGATTTCTGAAAATCTAAAGGCAAACAGCAAAGCACCAGAATCCAACCAGAGCTCAGAGCAACATCCTTGCTCTGGTTGTTAAACCATATTCTACAATTAAATCATATATATACCTATGATCTATTTCTAGGCACATCTCTACAGGAAGAGTAGCACCTTAGAAATAAATCTTTGGGATCAATAGATTGATCAAGCTCACTATCATTTTTCCAAGCCATGATTCAATAAAGAATAACTGGTACTACTACCAGGACCACCTGGATGAACCAACTAGATAAGATTTGAATCCCTAAGCCTCAGACCAACATCATTGGTCATAGGGAATTCAGATATGAGCATCTCTAGTTTTCAAAGCCAAGATTGTATCAAGTATCAACTAACCAAATCCATGATTTAGAATTCAACTTGTGTTCCATACATGAAGGTGTCAGAAGAACAACTCAATATGAATCAGGAAAAGCAGTAATCATCCTAGATACAGAAAATCGACTAACTAATCATTTTCCTGTTACAAACAGGAATCATAACTAAAATATTCTTATAATACACTTCACTGTTTGATGATCTCAACCCACATACTAGTTTCCAAGCTTACAGCACTAGGACAGTAGCTGTATCTTATCATAATCATGATCATGAATCAAATAAACAGTGGAAAGCTATCAGATAATTAGCTTTACCAAGCATGGTTTCCATACAACCACATCATCTGAATCAGATGCAATCCAAGCATCAAATTATCAAGTAAGCCACCAGAAACACCATACATCAGATCAACCAACAAGTCTCGTTCCAATAAGTATTCAGTATGGGTACAGATCATTTAAACATGAATCAATTCCTCCAGTACATGAACAAGAACATCACAGAAACCCTAAAGGGATAATCATCCTAATCTGAATCACATAGTAGCCAGGGAGGACACTGCTAACATCTAGCATCGAATGAACAAGCACAGAGAGCATTAGGAGAGGGGAATCAAACTCACCATAGGTCCTCGCTGAAGGATAGAAGAGGAAGCAGAGGGGCCGACGACCATGGTGGCACGGGGAGCACCCCAGAGGGGGCGCTGCAACCCGCACGACGCCACGGCAACGACCCTAATCACGCTTGGAGGGGCATAGCATCAGCTCAACTCACGACGACCAGAGCCACACTTGAATCCATGCTAATCCCCAAACCCTAGGGTTCGGGACAACATCGATCCATCGCAGGATAGCCCTAGGCTCGAATCCAATCGGATAGAACGAACGGGCCGACGGCGGCAGGCATTGCCGGCCACGGGGTCGGGTCAGAGGAGGAGAAGATGAACTCACGCGAGAGAGAGAGGCAATGAGGAATGGGCCGAACTGGGCCAGACCCTTCGGGGTGGCTCTTTTGTCTAGTACTAGTGGGCCAACAGGGCCCAATAAAAATAACCAGCCCAGAAATTCTTTCAGGCCTGTTTTAATAAAAAGGAAAAGACCAAAATACCCATAGACTTAATAAAATTCTAGAAAATAGAATAATAATCCAAAAATTATAAATAAAATATTTTTGGACTCACAATAATCCGTTCTATACAAATAAAATAAGATATCAAATTTTGGATATTCAAAATTTTATAAGAATTTTGTAATTAAAATATCACTTATGGAATTTTACAAAATTATTGAAAGGTGATAAAAATAAATAAAAATCACCTTCATTATTTATTAATATTATAGTATTTTTGAAAAATACTAAATAAATATTTAGTAATAGAATGAAAGTATAATTAAGGAATTATTAAATCAATAAAAAATCAAATAAAAGTAAATAAAATAAAATAATTCAAAATATGTTACAAAATATCAAAAATATAATATTTATAAGGCCTTTATTACTCAAAAAGAAAATTTTTGGGATAAATGCATACAAATTCAAATAATGCATTACATTACTTGCATAATCATTTTGCTTCTTTAAATATTTTCCTTACCGGGCAATAATGATGTTTTTGTAGAACTAGAAGCTAAAGGTCCAGTGCAAGCATCATACTTCACTACCTTGCCATCACAAGGCAAGTTCATCACTTGCTCATATCCTTTGAAGAGTCTTTATTAAAGAATTTGCAAATTGTGTGTTATCATATATGCTATAAAAGAAAGAAAATATTATTTTCCCAAATAAAGAAATTATGATATCATCGTAAGTGGTGATATGATGGAGCAATAGAACTTAGAGTTCTAATTGCAACAATGATGATCAAGTAGGAACTTGATAACCCCTGACATCAGTGATTCTAGCGTCGTATATCACGCGTTAACCATGATATTTGGAATGGGACGGAGAAGTCAACTGTATCTTATTCCTCTCGCATGAATCCGGATGTGCAGGTCGTGGCTGTTATCCTCGTAGCGTGCATATTAATTGGTAATTCATAGAGGATATGCAGCATATGGGTGGGAACCCTCAACGTCCCATGATAGTTCTGGCATCTAATGGTTTGTACAAACCATTCCCGTAATTCATTATGTGGGCATGGTGTACACCAAGGAGGCATGCGGGGTCACGAGGGGGGAAGTTATTGGCTTGGACCAACTACCGGGCCCTACATCATGGAATTGTGGACGAGAAAGTACGCCCGGTTGTGCAACAAGGAGTTGATCTCTCATGGGTAAAGTAAACACACCTCTGCAGAGTGTAAGAACTGTAACTCGTTACTCCCTTTTCCAGGAAGGAGATACGAACGCAGCATGAAAGGAACTCCATGAAAGTTCTAGTCAACATGTGAAGGCTGATTGTCATAGTTTTTATTAGAATAAAATCAATCTTTGAAGAAATATTTACAAAAACTGCATAGTGCCAAGGATTTATAATCCGAGGTGGTAAATAGAGCATCAAACTTCCCACCTTGCATATAATGAACTTGTTGGGTAACGTTGTTACTCATTCTTTCCTTTGATCCCTTGCTTAGACTCTGAGGATTCCGAAGATGTGCCAATGTATGCAGCTGAATGCCAAGAAGACGTGTTCTACGAGGAACCTGATCTATCTGGAGGAGTTGAAGGCATGGACTACGAGATCCATTACGGTGTTGATGAAAATGAGTCCAACTAAGTATCTAGTTAGTAGTAACCATCGGAGCCAAGCAGCATGAACTCTATAGAATAAGCTATTGAGCCCCACTCCTAGTCGGAGTTGTTACTTTTAAATTTCCGCTGAACATCTTATATTTTGGTTTGTAAGTTGGATGTTTTGGAAGTCTTGAACTTCCGGTATTGTAATAATAATGTGTGTACCTTTGTAATATGGACCCGCAATGTTTCTGTTGTACCACTCTGAGGGATGTGATATTTACGGAACGGTGTTCTGTGGATGTCATGTCAACGACTATAGTGTACTACACATGAAGTGGTATGCTAGGTCACCGCAGTTGGTATCAGAGCAAATTGCTTTGACCTTAGGATGGAAAACCTAGTTAAGGGTATTACCTGTAGGAGATTTGGCAATAATAAAGAATTCTCTAAAAGTAATATAATGGGTGTTCAAATGAGAATATTCTGTTATATATTTTAGTGTGATAATTCTTTGTTATGATGCAATATATTATTGGATACTAATTAAAATTATTTTTCCGATATACAGAGATATGGCACCAAAGTTTCCCAAACAGACTTTGGTAAGGAAAGAGGAGACTCTTGATGATTATCAAGGATCATTTACAGACCAACTTCGTCAACTTTTAAAGCTTTTTAATTGCCCAACTAGAATTCCAGTGAATACTATCACTTATCTTGATGGTCGGATGTTATCCAAGTATCGTGTGAGTATCCAACTTCCAGAGAAGCTTGGACTGTATCACGATCTACCCATAGGAGAAGGTAGGAGTCATTTAGCGGCCTATCATGTCGCTGTTGTGGAGGCAATAGCTCATATCCGGGAGCAGAAAACCAAGGAGCTAGAAGGTAGCACATTTTCTGTGATACCTCATGACTCTATAGACTTAGAGCCTATACCGGATCATTTTAATTTGGTTAAGAAGCATCCTAAGTTAGCATCCAAGTTTATGGATAGATACCGGACACTCGTTGCGTATTTTTATAAGACTCATCAAGTGATTGTCGAATACAAAAATGACATGTTAGAGGATCTAACTGACCCGGAAAGGCGGAAGCAGTTAGCAACCCAGTTAGAGAAAGAAGCAAGTAGGAGTGCAACACCTATCTTTAAAGATATTCCTATAGATCCGGAATCTTTTATACCATATCCTTACTCACCAAGACCTGAATCTACATATGATCCTACTATAGATATGCGGTATGCAGTACCACATGGCTCAGAGGATGGTTCTGACTTAGAACTTCCTATTGAGAACTCGGATGGATGGAGAATGGGATCATACAATGGATCTCATGAACACCAGATGTCCACAGATGGTTCTGACAGAAATGTTGGACAATCTAGTTGGATGGGTGCAAGGATGAATCCTAATAACAGAAGTAGAAATACCATGTCAATAGATGATCAGGATGAAGAAGAAGATCCTGAGGAAAGAGTGTTGGAAACATCAACATCTTCTCAAAGCCCAGGGAATATACATTATCCAGTATTCGATTATCTTGTCCACGAGAGCACCTGGGGAGCAGCAGGATCTGCGTATCCTGGTGACAACTCTAGAGATGAAGCTCAGGAGATGCAGGCTGGAGATAATGTTGAATATGTTTCTGCAGACTTTTCAGCTGAGCTGGAGGGAGTCAATGCACTCAGGTTGAGTAATGACTCAAGTCCTGACACTTCAGATACAGAGTATGTTCCTTCTAGAAGGCCATATGTTCCACAAACTGTGCGGCGAACAACACGTCATCACGGTTGGACATCAGACGTGTACGATGAGCGTAGTTACTACTAGAAGACAATTAGTTAGTAATATCAAGTACCGTGTTTGTACCCCAAGTAATAAGGTAGTTGAGTGATTATACCTATATGGTATATGTGTAATGACTTTGTATCATTATGATATTATGTAAAATAAGTGAAATGCATATTTGGATTTTCTTTGGATCTTCGTTGTGTGACTAGTTCTGTGCGTAAAGTCGAGCTCAGAACACATGTGCATGATGTAATTATGAGTATTCGCTTTATGTTGCAGGACTAGGCGGTCATGGATACGGGTGTAGAAATGGAAACTGAGCAGCAGCGGATGGAGCGTGAGGCCAAGGAAAAGGCCGATGATGATACAGCAAATCAAGGAGCATTACCACCACCACCAATGAGACCGTTAATGGAGTAGAACTTTATGCAATACATGCAAATGATGCAAGAGAACCAGAACAAGTTTATGGAGGAGTTGCTGGGGCGAGCAAATCAGAGGGCACCTGAAGGAGGAGAAGTGAGTTTATCTGATTTCCAGAATGCAAGGCCGTTACCTTTTGCATCAGCTCCTGAACCAATTGATGCAGAAGACTGGCTAGCATATACAGAGCGGAAGCTGAAAACTGTAGGTTGCAATGATGAGGAAAAATTGAGGTATGCAACTCATCTTCTAACTGGACCTGCAGCATCATGGTGGGAAAATCAGTTAGCCATGCAACAACCAGGAAGGGAATTTACCTGGGAGGAGTTCAAGCAGAGATTCCGTGAATATCATGTTCCGGAAAGTGTCATGGAGTTGAAGAGGAGACAATTTGAGGATCTTCAGCAAGGATATACTAGTGTCATGAAGTACATCCGGGAGTTTAGCCTACTGTCTCGTTATGCTGAGGAGGATGTTAACACCGAAGAGAAGAGGGAAAAACGTTTCTTGCATGGATTGAATCCGTTTGTGAAAATGCAGCTAAGGTTAGCCAATAAGCAAACTTATCAGCTGTTGTTGGATGTAGCCATTAGTTTTCAAGATGATTACAAGAATGTCCAAGAGGACAGGATGAAGAGAGCCAAGAAGGAAACCAAGAGAATTCAGGCAAGCAAACCTAAACCTAACCTGGAGTTTAAACCTCGGAATAGGAATTATGGCAACAACAACAATAACAGGGGCAGCGGTGGAAATCAAGCTAATCCGAGAAGGAATGTTATCTGTAACAACTGTGGAATTCCAGGGCATTTCCAGAGGGAGTGCAAAAAGCCTGTAGTGATCTATTATGGTTGTGGTCAGAAGGGGCATATCAAGCCGGATTGTCCGAGCAAACCAACGGGAGGATGGCCTTCCAAGGGAGGAGGACAAGCCAGTGGAGGAAATAGACAGCCCAATAAAGGAGGAAACAATGGAAAGAACAATAATGGCAAGAGAAACCGACCTACCGGAAAACTGAACTGTGCAACCCTCGAGGAGGTGGATAATTCGGAGCATGCAGTAATAGGTACGCTCAATATCCTTACCAATCCCGACAAAGTTCTATTTGATACTGGTGCAACTATTTCATTCATCTCTGAAGAATTCTCTGATAAGTTCGGGATTAGAAGGGCAACATTAGAACGTCCTATGACCATAGTTATGGCAGGAGGAAATGTGATTGTGTGCCACATAAAACAAGATCAGGTTATCTCGATCTATGGTTGTACATATTTCACAGACCTTTATGTGATTCCTTTGAAGGGAATTGCAGTAGTGGTTGGGATAGATTGGATGATGGAACACGGAGCTCATATAAATTGTGAGGAGAAAACTGTCTCAATCAAAACTCCAAGTGGATCAAGGATAGTTTACCAGGCAGATAAACACAGTCATATCATGGTGGATCTGTAGTTGAATTCAATGAAGGAAGTTAAATTAGAAGAAACTCCTGTAGTTAACGAATTCCAAGATGTTTTCCCAACGGAATTACTAGGAATGCCACCAGACCGGGAGATAGAGTTCACCATTGACCTAATACCTGGTACAGCCCCAATAGCTCAGGCACCATATAAAATGGGACCCAAGGAGTTGAAAGAACTCAAGGAGCAAATTGATGAGTTAGTTAGAAAATGATTTATTCATGAAAGTGTATCTCCATGGGGAACGCCAGTAATTTTTGTGGATAAGAGAGATGGTGGAGGACAGATGTGTGGTGATTATAGAAATCTGAACAACGTGACGATCAAGAACAAGTATCCTTTACCAAGAATTCAAGGTTTGTTTGATCAAGTGAAAGGAGCTGGAGTATTATCAAAGATCAATTTAAGATCTGGATACCATCAAATAAAAATCAAGCCGGAAGATGTTCCAAAAATAGCATTTGTCTCAAGATATGGACACCATGAATATCTGGTAGTACCATTTGGTTTGACCAATGCACCGGCAATATTCATGAATCTGATGAACAAGATCTTCATGCCATACTTGGATAAGTTTGTCATCGTCTTTATTGATGATATTCTGATATATTCCAAGGACAAGGAAGAGCATGCTAACCATTTGAGAATAGCATTGCAGACTTTAAGAGAACATAAGCTTTATGCTAAGTTCAGTAAGTGTGAGTTCTGGTTAGATGAGGTAGAATTCCTCGGTCATGTGATCATTAAAGATGGGATTGCTATGAATCCATCTAAAGTTCAGTCAGTACTAGAGTGGACTACACCAACCAATGTGAAACAAATTCGAGGTTTCCTAGGAATGGCTGGTTATTATCGGAGATTCATTGAAGGTTTCTCCAAAATAGCCGGACCAATGAATAAATTATTAAGGAAGAATACACCATTTAAGTGGGATGAGAAGTGTGAAGCAAGTTTCCAAGAGTTGAAAACGAGATTAACCACAGCTCCAATCTTAGCAGTTCCTGAAACAGGGAAGGATTTCACCGTATATTGTGATGCATCCAAAGAAGGTTTGGGGTGTGTATTAATGCAAGAACGGAAAGTAATTGCTTATGGTTCAAGACAATTGAAACCCCATGAAGTCAATTATCCAACCCATGATTTAGAGTTAGCAGCAGTAGTTTTTGCACTGAAAGGATGGAGGCATTTTCTTTATGGAGCCAGATGTGAGTTATAGACTGACCATAAAAGTCTCAAATATTTCTTCACTCAAAAGGAATTGAACATGAGACAGAAGCGTTGGTTGGAATTAATCAAGGATTATGATCTAACAATCAATTACACCCCAGGAAAAGCAAATGTTGTAGCAGATGCTTTGAGTAGAAAGAGTGCAGATATTCAGCCTAGCAACAGAGAATTACCAAAAGAGTTACAAATGGACTTGGAAAGATTAGAACTCCAATTCATTAGAATAGAGGTTCTTGGAGGATTTGCGACTATGTAGGTAGTTGCAGAACATGATAGTGATCTTAAGCAAGAAATTTTCAGACATCAAGAAGAAGACCCTTTTATTGCTGAAGAAATTCGACGGATATCTCAAGGGAAAAAATCAGTTTTTCGCCTTGGATACTATGGATCTTTATGGTTCCAAGATCGTTTATGTGTTCCAGATGTGACTAAGATCAGAAATGTCATACTCAAAGAAGCACATACTACCCCATATTCTATACATCTAGGGAGTACTAAGATGTATTTGGATTTGAAGGAACTATTCTGGTGGAATAACATGAAAAGAGATATTGCTAAATATGTATCGAATGTCATATGCGAAAGGGTCAAAGCTGAACATCAAAATCCAGCAGGGCCATTACAACCGTTAGAAATTCCTGAATGGAAATGGGAGGAAATAGGCATGGATTTCATCACAGGATTACCTATGACACCAAAAAAGAAGGACATGATATGGGTAATAGTGGACAGACTCACTAAGAGTGCACATTTTATTCCAGTGAATCAAAAAGATAATGCCGAGAAGTTAGTTGAAGTATATGTCAAAGAGATAGTAAGTAAGAATGGAGTACCCAAGAAGATCGTAACTGATAGGGGATCAGTGTTTACTTCAGCATTTTGGAAGCAATTGCATGAGGCACTTGGTTCAAAGTTAGATTTCAGCACGGCATATCATCCCGAGACAAGAGGTCAAACTGAAAGGACAAACCAAATACTAGAGGACATGTTGAGAGCTTGTGCACTAGATTTTAGAGGAACATGGGAGGATCACATACCATTGGCAGAATTCTCTTATAACAATAGCTATCAGAGTAGTCTGAAGGCAGCTCCATATGAGGTTGTGTATGGAAGGAAGTGTAGATCACCAATATGTTGGTACGAACCTGGAAGCAGCAAAGAATTTGTGCCCGATTATATCAAGGAGAAACAATACATCATTGATAAGATCAGGGATAGACTGAAAATAGCCTAGAGCAGGCAGAAAAGTTATGCGGGTCAAAGACGAAGATCATGGCATCCAGAAGTAGGAGATATGGTCTATTTGAAAGTAAATCCAGTGAAAGGAGTAAAAAGGTTCGGAGTCAAAGGGAAATTAAGCCCAAGATATATCGGACCATTCAAGATACTGAGCCAAAACAGAACTATACCTTATGCTTTAGAGTTACCATCAAGACTGGCTCAAGTGCATAATGTTTTTCATGTATCACAACTTCGCAAATGTTTGAAAGTTCTAGAGGATGCAATAACACATCAAGAGATAGAACTACAAGAAGATCTGACTTATATTGAAAAACCCTGCAAGATTCTAGAAGAAAATTGGAAAAGATTGAGGAATAGGGCAATCAAATATTGCAAGGTACAATGGGAACATCACCCTGACCCAAGACGCAATGGTAGGGGCTGTTGAAGGGCACCAGCTCGAAGACGATCCACTCGGTGCGGAAATTCACTGGTGTGCCAAAGGTGACTGGCAGCATCACCTTGCCAATTGGGGACGCCTTCCAACCGGGGACAATGACGTGGAAGGTGGTGTAGGTCCTCTTGATCATCGACTGCGGGATCCGCAACCGCAGCCGCCTGAACGTGTCCAGGTAGAGAATGTTGATGGAGCTCCCACTGTCTATCAACGTCATAGGGAGCCAGTAGTCGCCCACTTTGGGCTTGACCACCAATGCGACTCACCCCGGATATTCGATCCGTGGCGAGTGGTCCTTGCGGCTCCATGTGATCCGTTGTTCAGACCAGTTGAGGAAGCGGGGGACGTCGACTTGGGATACCGCGTTGACGGCGACGGCGCGGGCGATGACCTTCTTCTTGCGCTTGGTCCTGAACCTGGTGAAGGTGTGGAGTGACCCTGTAACATCCCAGCATTTAGGAACCTAACGAAGGGTAGATTTAGGATTATGCATTGTTGCATGCATCTATTTGTGAAAAAGTGGGTAAAATTTTCGCCAAACAAAAACTTAAGTGATCAATGTTTCTTTCTTACTTTAGGATTTGGTTTAGACTTAAAGTAGGATTGTTATAAACTTTGATGTGATTTTAAAAGAATTATGTGTGTGTTTTGAAAGGGGTTTGAATTTAAAACTTAAGTGTTTGAATAATAATTTAAATGATTTAGATATAAGATTTGAATCTTAAAGTAATTAAGATATAGGTAGTATAACTTAAATCTCAAAACAATAGAAATTATGAAATTCATTTTCATATTATAAAGATATAAATAAGATTCAATAGAATAAATAATAAGAATCTTCTTTATTAGAAATAACATAATCTTTATTACAATTGAATAAAATAAAGATTACATGAACTATAAAAATATTACAAAGGATTAAGAAAATTACATCTACTAACTATCCTATATCTAAAACCTAAACTAAATCTTCATCTTTATCCTTGAACCTGCAAAACAAGGATTTAACAAAAATAAAATAGGATTAGTGTTAGTATGTATTTCTCTCAGATATGTCAGTGAGGTGCACTTGACAATCTCATCATTGAGAAATGTTAAAGAGGGGCAAGTTTCACCAATATGAAAGATTTCATCTTCCACAAATTCATAGCCAGAATGCAAAGGACAGCCAAAAGGGATCACTTCACCAGCCAAGGTAAAAGTAGATTGGTAACAGTAAGATCAAATTTCCTGAACCTATCGATATGTGCATAGCAGGCACACAAGCTGCACACACACAAGCATGCAAGGGTGTGTTGTCGACTGCACAAGCACAGCCAGATCAAACAAAACCAGAGCACAGCCGTGGGGAAGCACCCCAGTGGAACACCACACCACAGCACAGCCTGGGAGAATAGCAAGTAAATCAAGAACAGCAGGCAAACCAACCACCAGATTAACCCCAAACATCACCAGAATGGTTACATAAGAAGGAGGAAGAACCAGGTGGACATCAAGGCCAAGCCAGGAGCTAGGAGGAGCAGGCTAGCTCCAGATCAAGCACAGAAGTCCAGCAACACCAGATCAAGATCATCACCAACTTACTCCACAAATATCGGCTTTTGTGGTGAGTCTCATAAAACCTTCACATGATCTAGTCATCTTATTTAGAGAAAGGCATGTGTTGTTTTACAAAACAAACCCTCAGAAGACACCCAAGTGGGGTGAATCCATCATGGGGATTTCTGAAAATCTAAAGGCAAACAGCAAAGCACCAGAATCCAACCAGAGCTCAGAGCAACATCCTTGCTCTGGTTGTTAAACCATATTCTACAATTCAATCATATATATACCTATGATCTATTTCTAGGAACATCTCTACAGGAAGAGTAGCACCTTAGAAATAAATCTTTGGAATCAATAGATTGATCAAGCTCACTATCATTTTTCCAAGCCATGATTCAATAAAGAATAACTGGTACTACTACCAGGACTACCTAGATGAACCAACTGGATAAGATTTGAATCCCTAAGCCTCAGACCAACATCATTGGTCATAGGGAATTCAGATATGAGCATCTCTAGTTTTCAAAGCCATGATTGTATCAAGTATCAACTAACCAAATCCATGATTTATAATTCAACTTGTGTGCCATACATGATGGTGTCAGAAGAACAACTCAATATGAATCCGGAAAAGCAGTAAATCATCCTAGATACAGAAAATCGACTAACTAATCATTTTCTTGTTACAAACAGGAATCATAACTAAAATATTCTTATAATACACTTCACTGTTTGAGATCATGATGACCTCAACCCACTGTAGGGTTTCATAGCATGGAAAACAAAAAATTTCTACCGCATACAAACATACAAGCCAAGATCTATCTACTAGATTGTAGCAACGAGTTGATGGAATAACTCACCCTCGAAGATTCCAAAGTGTTTAACGAGAGCGGATTCTCATGGGTGATGTAGTCTACTCTTTCCGATCTCAAGATCGCGTAGACGATCCTTCCGGCGCTGCGTTCCGGCAGCGCTCCCGCAGTCGGTCACACGTTCGGTACTCGACGAAGACCTTCCTCTCCCTTGTTCCAGCAGGCAGCAGAGGTTGTAGCACTCTCCTCGCGATTCCGGCAGCACAACAGCGTGGTACCGGAAGTAGAGGGGAGATCTCGCAGGGCTTCGCCTTAAGCCGGAGCGAGTATGGTGGAGTATGAGAGGGCTCCTCGGTGATCTAGGTTTTAGACACACCAAGGAGGAGGTGCTAGAGCCGGCGGTTAGGGTTTGGGGCACCCCAAGTCGGCGGCTAGGGCAACCCTAGGAGGTGGCGGCAGCAGTAGGAGGTGGTGGTGCCAATCTAGGGTTTTGGAGGAGAGGTACTTGTGTGCTAGGAGGGGCAGCCCTGCCCCTCCCTTTATAGGTGGGAGGCGCGGCCAAGGGGAGGGGAGTCCCTCCCCAACTCGGCTTGGAGGTGGGCCGGCGGTTGGAGGAGGGAATCCCTCCCCAACTCGGTTTCCCACTCCTCCTCCTCTTTCCAAAACTTGCCGTTTGACTTTCAAACTAGCCGTTTGACTTTTCAAATTAGGTTTTAAATAAACCCTTTATTTTGGACAGCAAAGACACCTAGTACATGATGCAATCATTCCAATTTACAATGACACATTCATGTACCCTTCCCCCTCCCGGAGTGCCGGACATTCCGGAACATTCTAGAACATTCCCGATGAAAACACTGGAACCATTCCCCAACTCCGAAACAGGACTTTCTTTATATGAATCTTATTCTCCGGACCATTCCGGATCTCCTCGTGATATCCCTAATCCCATTCGAGACTCCGAACAACATTCGGTCTCTTTCTCATCATTCCATAACTACTCAAACAATGTCGAATCCTTAAGTGTGTCTCCCTACGGTTCGTGAATTATGCGGACATGATCGAGACACTTCTCCGATCAATAACCAATAGAGGAATCTGGAAATTCATATGGCTCCCACATATTTCTACGATTACTTTGCGATCGAATGAACCACTTACATACGATACCAACTTCCCTTTGTCTCACGATAGTTTACTTATCCGAGGTTATGATCGTCGGTATCTCTACATACCTAGTTCAACCTCGTTACCGATAAGTACTCTTTTCTCGTTCCCGTGATATGTGATCCCTTGTGAGCCAGTCACATGCTTGCAAGCTAATTGGATGACATTTCACCGAGAGGGCCCAGAGTATATCTATCCGTCATATGGATGGACAAATCCCACTCTTGATCCATGTGTCTCAACCAATACTTTCCGAACACTCAATGCCACCTTTATAGCCACCCTATTACGGTGTGCTGTTTGATGACATCAAAGCATCCATCCGGTAAAGGTGATATGCATGATCTCATGGTCGAAGGAATTAGGTTACTATGTATCAGAAAGCATATAGCAATTGAACTATTAAAATGACTTGATCTTTATGCTACGCTTATCTATAGGAGTATGTCCACCATATCATTCTCCTAACGATATGATCTTGTTGTTAATAACATCTCAATGTTCATGATAGGGAAACCACAATCATCTATTAACCAACAAGCTAGTATTATATAGAGGCTTTACTAGGGACTTCAAAATAAGTTTACAAATCACACAAGTATTAATGTTTCCTTGTTAATACTATTATAGCATGAATGTAAACATTTATCATAAACACAAAGATATAATAATAACTACATTTATTATTGCCTCTAGGGCATATCTCCAACAGTCTCCCACTTGCACTAGAGTCATCTAATCTAGATTACATGGTAATATACCGAACACCCATGGCAGTTTGGTGCTGGTCATGTTTTGCCCTCGGGAGAGGTTTAGTCAACGGATCCGCCACATTCAGATCTGTGTGTACTTTGCAAATCTTTATAACCCCATCTTGGATATGTTCTCGAATTGCGTGAAAACGTAGCTTGATGTGCTTCAGCTTCTTGTGTCACCTTGGTTCTTGCGCATTGGCTATGGCGCCCATGTTATCACAGTAGATAGACATTGGGTCCAGCGCACTAGGAACCACACCCAGCTCTGTAATGAACTCTTTCATCCATATTGCTTCTTGTGAAGCCTTCGAAGCAGCCATGTATTCCGATTCAGTTGAAGATCTCGCCACAACGCTTTGCTTTGCACTCCTCCAGCTAACTGCTGCACCATTCAAAATAAATACGTATCCAGATTGTGATTTAGAATCATCCGGATCGGTGTTCCAACTAGCGTCGGTGTAACCATTAACAACGAGCTGTTCATCACCTCCATAAGAAAGAACCATATCCTTAGTTCTTCTCAAGTACTTAAGGATGTTTTTGACTGCTGTCCAATGATCCACTCCTGGATCACTTTGATATCTGCTAGTCAAACTAACAGCATATGCAATGTCGGGTCTAGTACATAGCATAGCATACATTAGAGATCCTATGGCTGAGGCATAGGGAGTCTTACTCATCCTTTCTCTATCTTCTGCTGATGTCGGACTTTGAGTTTTACTCAAGGTCGTATTGGGCAACATGGGCAAGAACCCTTTCTTGCTATCTTCCATTCCAAACCTCTTTAGAACTTTGTCCAAATATGTACTTTGTGACAATGATATTTGGCGTTTCGATCTATCTCTATAAATCTTTATGCCTAATATGTAAGCTGTTTCGCCAAGATCCTTCATTGAAAAACTATAATTCAAATATTCCTTAACACTATTAAGAAGGTCTACATCATTCCCAATCAATAATATGTCATCCACATATAGTATTAAGAATACTACAGAGCTCCCACTCACTTTCTTGTAAATACAAGCTTCTCCATAACTTTGTATAAAACCAAAACTTTTGATCACCTTATCAAAACGTTGATTCCAACTTCGGGATGCTTGCTTCAATCCATAGATGGACCGTTGAAGTTTGCATACCTTGTTAGCATCTTTAGGATCGACAAAACCTTTGGGTTGCATCATATACAACTCTTCATCAATGTCTCCATTGAGAAATGCTGTTTTGACATCCATCTGCCATATTTCATAATCATAATATGCAGCGATTGCTAACATAATCCTCACAGACTTTAGCTTCGCTACTGGTGAGAAAGTCTCATCGTAGTCAACTCCTTGAATTTGTCGAAACCCTTTTGCGACAAGTCGAGCTTTATAGACAGTAACATTACCATCAGCATCTGTTTTCTTTTTGAAAATCCATTTGTTCTCGACAGCCTTCCGGCCATCCGGTAAGTCCACCAAAGTCCACACTTGGTTTTCGTACATGGATCCAATCTCGGATTTCATGGATTCTTGCCATTTATTGGAATCTGGGCTCATCATCGCTTCCTCATATGTCTCAGGGTCATCGGTGTTATCCACCAACATGACACTCATAACGGGATCATACCAATCTGGAGTGGTACTAGTTCTCGTTGACCTGCGAGGCTCTGTAGCAACTTCAACCGAAGTTTCCTGATCATCATCATTAGCTTCCTCTCTAACTGGTGCAGGCGCCACAGGAACTTCTTCCGGTGCTGCGCTACTCGCAATTTCGAGAGAAGGTTCGACAACCTCGTCGAGTTCTACTTTCCTTCCAGTCACTTCTTTCGAGAGAAATTCCTTCTCTAGAAAGGACCCATTCTTGGCAACAAAGATTTTGCCTTCGGATCTATGATAGAAGGTATACCCAATAGTTTCCTTTGGATATCCTATGAAGACGCATTTTTCCGCTTTGGGTTCAAGCTTGTCCGGCTGTAACTTCTTTACATAAGCTTCGCAACCCCAAACTTTAAGGAACCACAATTTAGGTTTCTTCCCAAACCATAATTCATACGGTGTCGTTTCAACGGATTTAGACGGTGCCCTATTTAAAGTGAATGCGGCTGTTTCTAATGCATAACCCCAAAATGATAGCGGTAAATCTGTAAGTGACATCATAGAACGAACCATATCTAAGAGAGTTCGATTACGACGTTCGGACACACCATTACGCTGTGGTGTTCCCGGCGGTGTCAATTGTGAAAGTATTCCGCACTTCTTCAAATGCTCGCCAAACTCGTAACTTAGATATTCACCTCCACGATCAGAACGTAGAAATTTAATCTTCTTGTTACGTTGATTCTCAACCTCACTTTGAAATTCCTTAAACTTCTCGAAAGTTTCGGACTTATGTTTCATGAAATAGATATACCCATATCTACTCAAGTCATCCGTGAAGGTAAGAACATAACGATAACCACCACGCGATGCTACACTCATTGGACCACACACATCGGTATGTATGATTTCCAATAAGTCCGTAGCTCGCTCCATCATACCAGAAAATGGAGTCTTAGTCATTTTACCCATCAGACATGCTTCGCATCTTTCAAGTGATTCGAAATCAAGTGATTCAAGAAGTCCATCGGAATGGAGTTTCTTCATACGCTTCACTCCAATGTGACCAAGACGACAGTGCCACATATAGGTCGAGTTATCGCTCAATTTCAAACGTTTAGCCTCAATGTTATTAATATGTGTATTTCCACTATCGAGATTCAATAAGAATAGACCATCTATCAAAGGTGCATGTGCATAAAACATATTACTCATATAAATCGAACAACCATTATTCTCGGATTTAAACAAGTAACCGTCTCGCAATAAACAAGATCCCGATATAATGTTCATGCTCAACGCAGGCACCAAATAACAATTATTTAAGTATAAAACTAATCCCGATGGTAGATGAAGAGGTAGCGTGCCGACCGCGATCACATCAACCTTTGATCCGTTTCCCACGCGCATCGTCACCTCATTCTTCACTAGCTTCCGTTTATTCTGCAGCTCCTGTTTCGAGTTACAAATATGAGCAACCGAACCAGTATCAAATACCCAGGCACTACTACGAATACTAGTGAGATACACATCAATAACATGTATATCAGATATACCTTTCTTCTTGATGTTGCCGTTCTTCAAATCCGCCAAGTACTTTTGGGCAATTCCGCTTCCAGTGACCTTCTCCCTTGCAGTAAAAGCACTCAGTATCAGGCTTAGGTCTAGCCTTGGTCTTCTTCGTCGGCGTGGTAACTTTCTTACCACCCTTCTTGAAGTGTCCCTTCTGCTTAGACTTGCCTTTCTTGAATTTGGTGGTCTTATTGACCAACAACACTTGGTGCTCTTTCTTGATCTCCACTTCTGCAGATTTTAACATAGCAAACAGTTCTGGTAACTGCTTGTTCATGTTCTACATGTTGTAGTTCATCACAAAGTTCTTGTAACTTGGTGCTAGTGATTGGAGGACACGGTAAATCCCCAAAGCATTAGGAATCACTATACCCAAGCTTTGAAGTTTGTTTGCATGCCCAGACATCTTAAGCACATGCTCACTGACAGAGCTGCCCTCTTCCATCTTGCAGTTAAAGAACTTTTCAGAAGCCTCATAGCTTTCAATTGCCTCATGAGTCTCAAAAATCAATTTGAGATCCTCGACAATATCATATGGGTCTGAATTCTCAAACCTTTTCTGAAGCTCCGATTCTAAACCATACAAGATAGCACACTGAACTATGGAGTACTAATTCTTCCGAGCGAGGTAAACATTCTTTACTTCATCGGTAGCATCAGCTGCAGGTGGGTCACCCAGCGGTGCATCCAGCACATAGGTCAAATTACCAGCTGTGAGGACAATCCTCAAATTGCGGAACCAATCCGCGAAGTTGCTTCCATTGTTTTTCAACTTTTCTTTCTCTAGGAACGCATTAAAATTGATGGTAGGGGCTGCCATTAATCTACAACATATTTGCAATAGTTTATACTAAGTTTATGACAAATTGAGTTCTAATTAACAATTAAATTAATCTAGGTGAACTCCCACTCAAAACAACATCCCTCACATTGTTTTAGTGATCACACGAACCAAATCCACCATATCAAAACCGATCATCACGAGAGTTGATATAGTTTCAATGGCGAACAATCGACATGTTCATCATATCTACTATATGATTCATGCTTTACCTTTCGGTGATCCGTGTTCCTGAGACCATGTCTGTACATGCTAGGCTCGTCAAGATCAAACCTTAGCTTCCGCATAAGCAAATATGGCTTGCTTACGTTGTATACACTTGCCGAATCTAACACACCCGATCATCACGTGGTGCTTCGAAACAACAAGCTTTAGCAACGGTGCATACTAAGGGTGAACACTTTAGAACTTGAAATTTATGTGCATGAGGGATCATCTTATAATGCTACCGTCGTCTACTAAGCAATACAAGATGCATAAAGGATTAACATCACATGCAATTCATGATATGTGATATGATATGGCCTTTCTTCTTTGTGCTTCCGATCTCCATCTTCAAGCACGAACATGATCTCCATCATCACCGGCATAGCATCAAGGTCAATGACGCTTCTTCATGGTTGTCGTCCACCAGCTTCAACTATTACAACTACTTTGAATAGACACGCGGGTCTTAACAGAAATTAAAGACAACCATATGGCTCCTGCCGGTTGCCGACTTACAATAAGGAACATTGCATACATCATATATAATCACAATCATGGCCATATCACATCACTGCACACCCCTGCAAAACAAAGTTAGACGCCTCTACTTTCTTTGCATATTTTACGTGGTTTGGGGCTGTTAATAAGTGTCGTTCTAACTTACGAACATGAACCACAACATTGATACTAGTATTGTTAATCACCCGTTGTAAATTGGATCTTAACTATGCTAGGAGAAACAGGCATCCGCAAAGCCACTTATGCAATACAAGTTGCATGTCAAGCGTGGAGCAAGTCTCATGAACGATGTCATGTAAGGTTAGCCCGGGCCGCTTCATCCCAACATACCGCAAGATGCAAAGTACACAAGAAGCAATCGACAATAAAAGCATCAACGCCCACAATGACCATTGTGTTCTACTCGTGCAACAGATCTACATATAGACACGGCTCTGATACCACTGTAGGGTTTCGTAGCATGGAAAACAAAAAATTTCTACCGCATACAAACATACAAGCCAAGATCTATCTACTAGATTGTAGCAACGAGTTGATGGAATAACTCACCCTCGAAGATTCCAAAGTGTTTAACGAGAGCGGATTCTCGTGGGTGATGTAGTCGTACTCTTTCCGATCTCAAGATCACGTAGACGATCCTTCCGGCGCTGCGTTCCGGCAGCGCTCCCGCAGTCGGTCACACGTTCGGTACTCGACGAAGACCTTCCTCTCCCTTGTTCCAGCAGGCAGCGGAGGTTGTAGCACTCTCCTCGCGATTCCGGCAGCACAACGGCGTGGTACCGGAAGTAGAGGGGAGATCTCGCAGGGCTTCGCCTTAAGCCGGAGCGAGTATGGTGGAGTA
The DNA here is from genome assembly GCA_916181665.1 of Avena sativa. Classification (NCBI taxonomy): domain Eukaryota; kingdom Viridiplantae; phylum Streptophyta; class Magnoliopsida; order Poales; family Poaceae; genus Avena; species Avena sativa. The sequence goes on from OV702298.1 coordinate 132,736,024, forward strand.
TGAGAGGGCTCCTCGGTGATCTAGGTTTTATACACACCAAGGAGGAGGTGCTAGAGCCGGCGGCTAGGGTTTGGGGCACCCCAAGTCGGCGGCTAGGGCAACCCTGGGAGGTGGCGGCAGCAGCTGGAGGTGGTGGCGCCAATCTAGGGTTTTGGAGGAGAGGTACTTGTGTGCTAGGAGGGGCAGCCCTGTCCCTCCCTTTATAGGTGGGAGGCGCGGCCAAGGGTAGGGGAGTCCCTCCCCAACTCGGCTTGGAGGTGGGCCGGCGGTTGGAGGAGGGAATCCCTCCCCAACTCGGTTTCCCACTCCTCCTCCTCTTTCCAAAACTTGCCGTTTGACTTTCAAACTAGCCGTTTGACTTTTCAAATTAGGTTTTAAATAAACCCTTTATTTTGGACAGCAAAGACACCTAGTACATGATGCAATCATTCCAATTTACAATGACACATTCATGTACCCTTCCCCCTCCCGGAGTGCCGGACATTCCGGAACATTCTAGAACATTCCCGATGAAAACACCGGAACCATTCCCCAACTCCGAAACGGGACTTTCTTTATATGAATCTTATTCTCCGGACCATTCCGGATCTCCTCGTGATATCCCGAATCCCATTCGAGACTCCGAACAACATTCGGTCTCTTTCTCATCATTCCATAACTACTCAAACAACGTCGAATCCTTAAGTGTGTCTCCCTACGGTTCGTGAATTATGCGGACATGATCGAGACACTTCTCCGATCAATAACCAATAGAGGAATCTGGAAATTCATATGGCTCCCACATATTTCTACGATTACTTTGCGATCGAATGAACCACTTACATACGATACCAACTTCCCTTTGTCTCACGATAGTTTACTTATCCGAGGTTATGATCGTCGGTATCTCTACATACCTAGTTCAACCTCGTTACCGATAAGTACTCTTTTCTCGTTCCCGTGATATGTGATCCCTTGTGAGCCAGTCACATGCTTGCAAGCTAATTGGATGACATTTCACCGAGAGGGCCCAGAGTATATCTATCCGTCATATGGATGGACAAATCCCACTCTTGATCCATGTGTCTCAACCAATACTTTCCGAACACTCAATGCCACCTTTATAGCCACCCTATTACGGTGTGGTGTTTGATGACATCAAAGCATCCATCCGGTAAAGGTGATATGCATGATCTCATGGTCGAAGGAATTAGGTTACTATGTATCAGAAAGCATATAGCAATTGAACTATTAAAATGACTTGATCTTTATGCTACGCTTATCTATAGGAGTATGTCCACCATATCATTCTCCTAACGATATGATCTTGTTGTTAATAACATCTCAATGTTCATGATAGGGAAACCACAATCATCTATTAACCAACAAGCTAGTATTATATAGAGGCTTTACTAGGGACTTCAAAATAAGTTTACAAATCACACAAGTATTAATGTTTCCTTGTTAATACTATTATAGCATGAATGTAAACATTTATAATAAACACCCACATACTAGTTTCCAAGCATATAATAATAACTACATTTATTATTGCCTCTAGGGCATATCTCCAACACCCACATACTAGTTTCCAAGCTTACAGCACTAGGACAGTAGCTATATCTTATCATAATCATGACCATGAATCAAATAAACAGTGGAAAGCTATCAGATAATTAGCTTTACCAAGCATGGTTCCCATACAACCACATCATCTGAATCAGATGCAATCCAAGCATCAAATTATCAAGTAAGACACCAGAAACACCATACATCAGATCAACCAACAAGTCTCGTGCCAATAAGTATTCAGTATGGGTACAGATCATTTAAACATGAATCAATTCCTCCAGTACATGAATAAGAACATCACAGAAACCCTAAAGGGATAATCATCCTAATCTGAATCAGATAGTAGCCAGGGAGGACACTGCTAACATCTAGCATCGAATCAACAAGCACAGAGAGCATCAGGAGAGGGGAATCAAACTCACCATAGGTCCTCGCTGAAGGATAGAAGAGGAAGTAGAGGGGCCGATGGCCATGGCGGCACGGGGAGCACAACAACGACCCTGATCACGCCTGGAGGGGCAGAGCATCAGCTCAACGCACGACGACCACGACCACACTTGAATCCATGCTAATCCCCAAACCCTAGGGTTCGGGATAGCATCGATCTATCGCAGGAGAGCCCTAGGATCGAATCCAATCGGATAGAACGAATGGGCGTCATCGACAACCCCCTATTACACCACAGCGGCAACCACAACGGCCGACGGCGGCAGGAATCGCCGGTGGCGGCATCGCCGGCCACGGGGTCGGGTCAGAGGAGGAGAAGATGAACTCGCGAGAGAGAGAGAGGCAGTGAGGAATGGGCCGAACTGGGCCAGACCCTTCGGGGTGGCTCTTTTGTCTAGTACTAGTGGGCCAACAGGGCCCAATAAAAATAACCAGCCCAGAAATTCTTTCAGGCCTGTTTTAATAAAAAGGAAAAGACCAAAATACCCCTAGACTTAATAAAATTCTAGAAAATAGAATAATAATCCAAAAATATAAATAAAATATGTTTGGACTCACAATAATCCATTCTATACAAATAAAATAAGATATCAAATTTTGGATATTCAAATTTTTATAAGAATTTTGTAATTAAAATATCTCTTATGGAATTTTACAAAATTATTGAAAGGTGATAAAAATAAATAAAAATCACCTTCATTATTTATTAATATTATAGTATTTTTGAAAAATACTAAATAAATATTTAGTAATAGAATGAAAGTATAATTAATAATTCATCAATAAAAAATCAAATAAAATAAAATAATTCAAAATATGTTACAAAACATAAAAAAATATAATATTTATAAGCCCTTTATTACTGAAAAAGAAACTTTTTGGGATAAATGCATACAAATTCAAATAATGCATTACATTACTTGCATAATCATTTTGCTTCTTTAAATATTGTCCTTACCGGGCAATAATGATGTTTTTGTAGAACTAGAAGCTCAAGGTCTAGTGCAAGCATCAGATTTCACTACCTTGCCATCACAAGGCAAGTTCATCACTTGCTCTTATCCTTTGAAGAGTCTTTATCAAAGTATTTGCAAATTGTGTGTTATCATATATGCTATAAAAGAAAGAAAATATTATTTTCCCAAATAAAGAAATTATGGATATCATCCTAAGTGGTGATATGATGGAGCAAAAGAACTTAGAGTTCTAATTGCAACAATTATGATCAAGTAGGAACTTAATAACCCTTGACATCAGTGATTTTAGCGCCGTATATCACGCGTTAACCATGAGATTTGGAATGGGACGGAGAAGTCAGCTGTATCTTCTTCCTCTCGCATGAAGTCGGATGTGCAGGTCGTGGCTGTTATCCTCGTACCGTGAATATTAATTGGTAATTCATAGAGGATATGCAGCATATGGGTGGGAACCCTCAACGTCCCACGATAGTTCTGGCATCTAACGGTTTGTACAAACCATTGTCGTAATTCATTATGTGGGCATGATGTACACCAAGGAGGCATGCGGGGTCGCGAAGGGGGCAGTGATTGGCTTGGACAAACTAGTGGGCCCCACATCATGGAATTGTGGACGGGAAAGTATGCCTGGTTGGGCAACAAGGAGTTGATCTCTCATGGGTAAAGTAAACGCACCTCTGCAGAGTGTAAGAACTGTAACTTGTTACTCCCTGTTACGGGAAGGAGCTACGAACGCAGCAGGAAAGGAACTACATGAAAGTTCTAGTCAACCTGTGAAGGCTGATTGTCATAGTTTTTTTAGAATAAAATCAATCTTTGAAGAAAGATTTACAAAAACTACATAGTGCCAAGGATTTATAATCCGAGGTAGTAGATAGAGCATCAAACTTCCCACCTTGCATATAATGAACTTGTTGGGTAACGCTGTTACTCATTCTTTCCTTTGATCCCTTGCTTATACTCCGAGGATTCCGAAGACGTGCCAATGTATGCAGCTGAATGCCAAGAAGACGTGTTCTACGAGGAACCTAATCTATCCAAAGGAGTTGAAGGCGTGGACTACGAGATCCGTTATGGTGTCGATGAAAATGAGTCCAACTAAGTATCTAGTTAGTAGTAACCATCGGAGCCGAGCAGCATGAAATCTATAGAATAAGCTGTTGAGCCCCACTCCTAGTCGGAGTTGTTACTTTTAAATTTCCGCTGAACATCTTATATTTTGGTTTGTAAGTTGGATATTTTGGAAGCCTTGAACTTCCGGTATTGTAATAATAATAATGTGTGTACCTTTGTAATATGGACCCGCAATGTTTCTGTTGTACCACTTTGAGGGATGTGATATTTACGGAACGGTGTTCTGTGGATGTCATGTCAACGACTATAGTGTCCTACACATGCAGTGGTATGCTGGGTCACCGCAGACCCGACATCGTTGCCGAATGCCCTGCCGTTTGGCGAGTGTTTGTTGGGGTCCTCCCGTGCGCGCCATGCCTTCTCGATATCCTTCAGGGAGTGGCAGTCGGCGGTCGTGTGCATGGCGGGCTTCCCCTCCCTATTGTGGAACACGTAGGGCTGGTTAAAGGGAGCTGCGGGTCGAATTTCGGCCCAGCCTTGTAGTTTCCGCAGTCGCGGTGTTGGCCTCCGTCATGGCGGAAGCTCTTGGGGTCGCGTGGCGCGTAACCAGCATTGGCGACGAAGTCGACTCGCCCGTCACCGTGGTGCTTGCCGGTGAGGCGAGTGTTGCTTTAGCGTAGCTCGGGTCGCCTCATGTTGTCGTGGATGCTTGGCGGCGACTTCCACCCGACTCGTCATCGGTTTCTTGGTCGGGTCCTCCTCCACGTACCACTTGGCGATCTCGAGGAGGTCTGGGATGTTGTCGAGTGTTTTGTACACCCGCTTGAGTTTGGCGACCAGTGGTTCGTAGCGGCACGATGTCTTGAAGCAGTGGATCGCCATCTCTGGGTGGATGCTGGCCCCGTTGAACCACATTTCTTTCCACCTTTGGAGCCAGTTGCGAGTCGACTCGCGGGGCCCCTGGACACATCGCTCCAGGTCCTCGATGCTGGTGGCGCGTGTGTAGGAACCCTCCAAGTGCCTAATGAAGGCATTGTGCATGTCTCTCAGGAAACGATGCTATCTGCTGGGAGGGTGTTGATCCATTGCCGTGTCACTGCTTCCATCATCAGGGGGAGGTAGCAAGCGGCGAGCAGGTCGGTGTGGTCGGCGATTCCCATCGCCATGAGGTACGTGTCCAGCCACACGGACGGGTCATATGAGGGGTCGTACTTTTCGATCTCCTTTGGCGCTTTGAAGTTCGCCGGATATTTTTTGCCTCAGATCATTGGTCCGAAGCACTGGGAGCCGACTCTCCTGAGTGAGCCCCTTGGCTCGCCGTCACGGCGGTTGGTGAGGGCGTACCTCAGGTCGTCGGGCTGGCGTGCGCGCCAGCTTTGGTTGTTGATGATGTGAGTCCGCGCGTCGATTGGCTCCCTGTTGGCTGTAACCATGTTGTTCGCCGGTCGCGGGTCGTTGGTGGAGAGTGCCGCGTGCACGGGTCATGGTTGGAGCTGCATGGGCTTAGGTGGTGGGCAATTGAGAGTGTTTTCTGTCGTTGGGCAACCTCTCGAGGCTTCCCTACTTCCCGAAGAGCGGGAGTACATGTGCCCCCACGAGTCGGCTCCCGCGGTTTGCTGCTCGACGACCTTGGCGAGTAGGGCCTTGGCGTACTGAATCTGCAGCGCGCCTTCCCCCATCACGTTGAGGTTGGCGACCACGGATCGACTCGCGATGACGTTGTCCATCGGAGTGGAGAACAGCTGGAGGCCATTCGCGTCCCGCTCTTGCAGGGAGATCATGATCCTTGGATGGTCTGGAGGGGGCGTGCGACCGGTTGGTGGTGGAGGAGCACCGTTCACCATTGCGCCTGGTGGTGGCCGGGCACTTCCTCCTGGTGGTGCATTCTCGCAGACCACGCGGTCGGCCATGTGGGCCGGGTCGTTTTTGTCGTAGAAGTTCAGGGCACGGCCCTGAACGGCGGGGTTCAGGCATGACCTGATGCTGCGCTGGTGGTAGAGCGAGAGCTCCTGCACCGTCACTTGCTCATGGAGAAATTTTTCGCGCTCGGCTTGTTCCTTGCGAACCGCCTCCTCTAGGAGCAGGCGGAGTTCCTCTACCATCGTCGCCGTCGCAGTCGGCGGGATCGGCATAGAGAAGGGTTCTGTCCGGGTGCTCGTGCCGCTCGCCATGTAGGTTGCGATGAAGCGACCGGATCCGGCGTGGAGGTCGCCGGAGCTCTCCGATCCATAGTCAGAGTCATAGATCCCAAGGATGGAAGGATCCTCGAAGTCCCCCATGTTGGAGACTTCGGTGATGGAGCCCGCGGGTGATGCGGCGACAATGGATCCGGCAATTGACGTCAGGGTCGCCGAGTCAGCGTCATCGTTGAGGGCCGCGTCTTCCGCGGCCATGCTGATTCGTCCACGTTGCTGTTGGTCGAGCTATACTCGGAGCCAAGGCGATGGATGGTGCGGACCTGACTCTCAGAGAGCCGATCACGTGGTGGTGACTTGTGGATGCGACCCGAGTCATCTGAGACGATGACTTCGGTGAAGCCGACGAAGAGGCTGATCGTGCCGACTGGCATAGCCACGCCGTGTGTGACCGGGCGCGCCGCTGGGACGTAGCTGCTCGGCAAGATCTGGAGGATCTCGCCGATGGCGATCATGCGGCCGGTGGTGATCGTCTGGTTGATTGGCAAGTAGGATCTCGCCGCAGAACACGGGCCTGACCGGCCAGGCCCCACGATGGGTGCCACTGTCGTGGGAATGGCCATGGCAGATGCTGCAATCGGCAACAAGTAGTAGAACGAGGGGCAATGGCAGCCAGCCATCTGCGGTGCGGGATGAGGGCAAAGACACAGGGTTTTACCCAGGTTCAGCCCCCTGGAGGGTAAAGACCTACTCCTGCTAGATTGTATTGATGAGAGATTACAGAGGGCAAGCTCGGTGCTAGGCGTCCTGTCGAGGGGGTGTATGATGGAACGTAAGTTCTAGGCGTGCCCTAGGGAGGTTTATATAGAGTCACCTCACTAGGGTTTATAGATCTACAACCGAGTTGGATAAGGACTCGGAGGATTCTTGAGCTAATCCGACTGGGCCTAGCTACACTTCTGGGCCTCCAGCTTCTAGTCGCCTAGCTTCTTCTTGGGTCGTGGTCCAGTCGCCGTCCTGCCGGCCCACTCGCTGGCAGTATGAGCCAGTAGGAAACATTCTACTGGGTATACCCCACTCGGCATATCCCCATCATCCGCCGAGTGCTGCTTCAACAATATGAAGACCAATGACGCACGCTCCAAAGCTTGACCGGAAGTTCCGGTCAGAATGAACGGAAGTTCCGATGAAACTTCCGGAGCAAGTTGCGGGCCAAGTTTCGTCAAATAGAACACTTCCAAACAGAAGTATTCTGAACCTGAGCGGAACTTGGAGCAGAACTTGGGACGGAACAACTAGGTCGCAAAAATGCCTGACCGGAAGTTCTGATGCCTGGGCGGAAGTTCCGCTCAGGGTCTCAGCGGAAAAAGCAAAGGAAGTTCCTGCGACCGGAACTTCTAGTGGTACTTCTGGTGGAAGTTCCATCAAATAGAACACTACAATATAGTAGGTTCTAAACTTTGGCCGGAACTTCCGTTGGAAGTTGGACCGTGGCCGGAAGTTCCGATGAGACAAAAACTGCACCAACAGATCAGAAACTCGCTCTCTCGCTGATGAATAGGATGGTTGTAACTACCTCAGTGAATTACGCTCCTAGTACAAGCCTGGATGATCAGAAATGGTTGAAATAGTACGGTGGGGCCCAAATGCCACTCACAGGTAGACCTTTCGGCCGTCCCAACCATTTCCAAACATCGGGACAAGAACGGGCGGCGTAATCGGCAGGCGAAGGGATCAACTACATACACAAATGAGTATGTATGCAAGCCACCATACAATAGTACATCAGAGCCATTCCATCTAAAAAGAAAGGAAATATAGCAACGCCATACGGCAAGATCCAAATATCCTAGATAAATATAATAGTTTAGGATATCTCCTCATACATCAATCAACAGAGTATGAAGCGGAAGCGGAAGACAGAATCCGAGTACGGATAAGAAGCAAATCGGCATAAGATGCCCCATAAATAAGCACATCCCGCCCACAGATCTCGCGGATCCCCGTTCCCGGAATCTCTACACCAAATGATTGTTGCCCACATCGTCCGTCTCTTCCACCCAGTATCCATCTTGCGAGTGTACCTGTTCATCTGAACCAATAATTTATCGTGTGAGACCCTAGGGGTACTCAGCAAGTCTTTATGCCTCTAAAGGGGACACAACCTGGGGTGACGCAATGCAGCAAAAGATAAACCCTAGCAATTCTATAGATACTCGCTAAACATTCGCCTAACCAGAGATAGACGGATGTCCGTGAATTAATAACAACAGTTATAACAGTAATAATGGTAATGTCCATAGATCCATCCTCCTCCTCGCTTACCGACGAGGAAGCGGACGAACAACCCCCATCCGTTGGCAGTTTTATTATCCATTCTGTGAGTGTTGCACTATTTACTAGTCAGGTGCCTAGTCTAGTCAAATTAAAAGCGGTACTTTAGTTATGCTTGTCTATGATCGAGAAACTGTGCTCCAAGTCGTCCATAACGCGGACACGGCTTTCAGAAAGTTTTACCCTGCAGGGGTGCACAAATAGCAACACACACTCGATATGCCTCGGAAAAACCAACTCAAAACCCAACGAGACAGTCACGACAAAGCAATTACAGGATTCAGAAATATTTCAGGGGGCCACCCCATTAAGCTACCCGCAACGAAGCTGGCCGGCTACGAGACGGACTCAAGGTTTGTGTGGCCGGCTATAAACGACTGGGAACCCGAAAGTGTGACTGGGCTTGTCGATACAGCGAAAACGGGTCACGGACCTAAACAGTACAGTGTGCAGTACCTCGCACAATTTAAATAAAGCAGTAAAGCATGGCATAAGTACAGGATAGTAAATAAAACCTCAAACTAGTTTGTGGACCCAAGAAATAAGAATGAATCAAGCTCTGGCTCAGGGGGGTTCATAAGCCTCCCGGATGTGGATAGCGCGAATATTCTTGGAACAGGAATCAAGTACTCGGGGTCTTACGGGACACAAGTGAGCCTGAAAAACCAAATAGCGAATATGGCTCACCGGTGCCACTTTCATTAGTTATCCCATTACTACTTAGGTTAAGTTGTTTAGGTACCTCGTTATCCATCAGACACTCACATACCCTACACATGCTGTTCTACGACTCGCATGGCTCAAACAACTCCTGTAGTAATGGCTCATGGGATGGAGGAACAAGCTTCGGTGGGGTTTTAAAAGTAAAGGCTATGCAATACTTGGGATTCAATTTAATGCAATCGCGACTCAATGATGCAAGAATAAGATAGAGGCAAATAGGTGCTATATGTATGCAAGCATGTGGTAGTGCTTGCCTGGCAGCTCAGTTGAAGCAAGGAATGGATCTGGGTAGTGCTCCTGGTTCTCTTGATATATCCCCTGCTCAGCGTCTATTCGAAGAAGAACCAAACAAACAAGGGCCAACATAAATAAAGAGCACAAGCATATGAATAAATGCGACAAGCAAACAATCATGCCATGATGAATGATGCACAATTTGCATGGCAATAAAGTAGCATGGCATGGGTGAGGTGTGGAAACAATAATGAAGCATTTTTATTGAGCTTTGGCCCCATTTTATTCCCATTTTAGTTGCTGTTCACATTATATTTATATGATGCATGCTTCAAATCAAACCAAGGAATGCATAAACAGAAAGGTCTCGTCGAGCTAATCCTTTTAGACATATTATTTGTCAAATTTGGATTTATAAATCAAAAGTTATTAATTATTTAAGACAAAAGGGCATTTTATTGTAATTTGAATCAACTTGAAATTTTAAGTGTCCAAAATATATTTTGAATGGCATATTTGAATTCCTCATATTTTTCTGATTTGAAAACATATATTATATGTTTAATTTGGATTTGTATTTTAAAAGATATATTAAAACCGATTTGAATTTTGAATTTGAATTAATTTGAAAAGATTTGAATTTAAACAGATAAACATAGAGACTTTTTGTACTCAGACTAATCTAGCCACAGACACTGTCCAGTGGGTCCAGCGCTGACTCAGCAACACACGCGCGCAGAAAACGTTTTACACCGCAGGTTTAGCTAGCCACTGTGGCGGGCAGGTGGGGCCAGCGACCACAGGCCCACGCGCCAGTGAGCGAGCGCGCAGGGACCGATAGGTGGGGCCGTGGCTGGAGCACGGGTTGAAGCTGAAAGAGGCCAGGGGGTTTCCTGCAAAATCTACTGGGTGGCTGACTGGTGGGTCCTCTAGGATCACGGTTTGATGCAAAACAAAACGTGGGGGGGTATGCGCAAAAGCGACAACGCGGTACTATGGATCTTCTCTGAATCTGTCTGTCGACAGATCGGTGCCGACGCGCGGAGCGCAGCGCGCGGGGGGATCGAACTGGGGACCTGGGCGTGCGCGCGGAGGCGGTCACCGCTGGGCTAGGGCGGGGTAGCTGTCAGGGGGGCGGGCGTGGCCTAGGTAGGGTTTTGCGCGGCGCGGAGCGAGTAGACAGAAACATGCGGCGGCACGCAGAGGGCGCTCGGCGCAAGGTCCGGCGGATCTAGGGCGGCACGGCGAGGCAGAGCATGTCCAGGGGGTTTAGGAGCTCACCTAGAGGATGTTGGCGTGGTCGGATCGAGCAGAGGGGCGGTAGATCATCGTCGGAGCTGGCGCACCCGGAACTAGGGTTTGGCGTCGGCTCGGCGGTGATCTCCGGCTCTGGCACGTCTCCTCCTCGACGGCGGGTTCGGGGCAAAGCAGGGGACCCTCCTCGATATACCACTTCGCGGTCGCTCGGCTCGACTGGATCGGCGGGGTGCGGTGGAGGCCGAGGTTTTAGCGGCGAGGTGTAGACGGTGGCGGTAGGGGGTAGATGGAGAAGGAGGGGTAGGTGGGCACGGCCCTGGGGAGATCTGGGAGGGGCCAGAGGTGTCGTGGAGATGGGGATAAGGCAGAGGGAGGGAGGATGCCGTGGGGAGGTGGTGAAGGAAAAAGGTGGCTCGGCCACCTTTTCTTCCTCCTCCTCACGTGCTCGGGCAGGGAGGCCAGGGCAGGGGCAGGCGCATGGGGAGCTGGCAGGTGGGCCAGAGGGCGAGGCCAAGGAGGCAGGGGCAGGCTCGGGCTAGGGGGCCACAAGGCAGGGAGAGAAGAGAGGGAGAGAGGGTAGGCTCGGGTTGGGTGGTGGTAGCCTCGGGCTAGGGTTGGCATTAGGGTTGGGGTAGCTAGGGCAGGGAGAGGTGTCCAGGGAGAGAGGGTGACCGGTGGGGCCAAGCTAGGTAGGGAGAAGGGAGGGCCGAAAGAGAGGGGGAGGTGGTAGCTTAGGGTTTGGTACTAGAGGGTATGGTTTTATGTTAGATAAGAGGAGTGGCACCTAGCTAGAGGATAAGAGAGAAGGGGTGGAGGTTTAGGGTTTTAGAAGATTGCAAACTCCAAACTAGATCAAGCAAAACATGTGGAAAGAGAGAGAGAAAGATGAGGAAAGAGATGGTATGGTGGAGATGGGGTAGGTGATGGGGTTTAAGCATGATCCACTAAGATCAAGCTAAAAGGAGGTGAGATAGATGAGAGATGGCATGATCCAACCAAGAACAAGTAAAACCAAGAGAGGAACTAAGTTGGTGATGGTTGCATGGCCCATGCAAATGCATTTAATGCTAGGTTTCCTCTTGTGAGAACAAAAATGAATACCCCTAGCATTTATACTTATGCATTCCAAAATGTGGAGTAAGGCCTAAGCAAAAGGATTTAAGAGAAAGCTCTAAGTGGAATAGATGGAGATGATCATGTTTGAGTAATATTGGGACTTGCTAATGTGTATGTGCCACTAGGCATTTAATAAGCCCAAAATATCCAAACATGAAAATAACCCCAACACAACACATATGGAAGCTAGCAAGAGGGTTCCACTCACAAGGCATGCAAAGATGGCCATGTGGCTCTCATATACCAATAATGTGAAAACAACATAGTGCATATATGGGAGCATGTGGAAAAGAATTGGATCCATCCCAACCCAGATGAGCTAGAGGTAAACCAATAAGTGCCAAGCTCATATTTAGTTGGATGGTGGAATTATGAGGTGGTGAAAGAAAGGTGGTGGAGTTAATAAGAGATATGCCCCCAACTCAACTTGGGCATTAAACAATATATCAATAACCAAATACAACATCAAGAGGCAAATACAATTAATAATGCATATGAGATAAGAACCAAATCAAAAAGGGTTTTATATGATGCTCAAATGCAAGGAGGCATGATGACATGAGCATAATATGATGATGATGCAACAATTATATATTTGAAGTAGCCATTATATTACTAGACCAAGTAGCATTACAATTGTTAGACAATTGGGATGCTACAACGAGAAAGGTTCATGAAGTTCCTGATGTAGGTATTGACATTATCATTGCCCTGCTTGAGGTTGAGAAACACGTCCTTCATCCTCTCCATGACAATCTCTGACAAATACTGCTCTTTGAATGCTCCAGTGAACTGTCCCCAAGTAGGCTGAAAACCCGTGCAGTTTGCCTTCAGGTAATTCTCCCACCAGAGAGCTGCATCTCCCTTCAGAAGGTGAGTAGCACACTTTACCCATTCTTGCTCAGGAACATCAGCAGTTGCCAGTAACCTTGACATCTCACGCAACCAATCATCAGCATCAAGTGGTTGATCAGAAACATCAAATTGGCGTGGGTTGAACTTCAAGAAGCTTTTGATGTCTCCTCGCTTGGGAGGTGGAGGTAGCGGCACAAACTCATTCCTCCTGACACTTTCCTCAAACCGTTGCTGGTTCTACTGCATTGCTGCCAAGGCATTGGCGATGCTTGACAACGCTGCCCCCAGTTCAGGTTGTATGTCCTCCTCAGAACGGCGTGGTGGTGCCATCCTGTTATTGATATAAAACACAAGTCATTACTATGATGGAGAATAAAAATAATCCACAATAGTACCAAAATGGAATTAACCAAGATTAAAGGTTACAATTTACTAAGATGATATTAAAATATCAACAAAGTTCAAAGCACCTAGAAGATATTAAGCATATCGCACACGACTGAAAAGGAGTGTGGTACACAAATATATCAAAGAAAAATTTTCCACAAATTTCGGCATTAAAATACCAATAGATGCGCAAAATCACTTAACGAATCAAGATTAGTGACTCTACCAATTCATTATACAAGAGCGAATGATAAGAGTAGTGGTATGGTCGCGACTCCATCCCGCACTCAAATCATTACTCCGCACATGAACAAGTAAAACACATATCTCAACACCTTCTTCTCGAGATGATCCTAAAGATTAACAACTACGGAAACGAACACCCCAAACAAGATAACGTCGGATAACAAAGAGTAAGACAGATCGCGTCGGTATACAACGAATCAGATAGATCGCGTCTGTTTGCAAAAGCCTGTCGGTATGGAATGTACCAACAGTTGATACCAAAAGGCCGATAAGATAACAACTTGGATGCAACAGATAGACAAGGAATTACACACACACACTCACTCACACTTTCTATGGTACTACGGAAACCCAGAACACGTGAATCCTAGTTTGAATTTTAAGAAGAGGATTGAAAACGTTACACTTCCTTACCAGAAAAGGATGGTGGGTGGGTAAGAAGAAAAGTGGAAGCAGTCCTACTCTCACGTTTTGTTTTTCCCTAGTATACATAACTACCAAAATATTTGCTAGACAGACAACGACCATTTGGCTGAGACCCTGAAGGGCGGGATGGCTCTGATACCAATTGTAACTACCTCGGTGAATTACGCTCCTAGTACAAGCCTGGATGATCAGAAATGGTTGAAATAGTACGGTGGGGCCCAAATGCCACTCACAGGTAGACCTTTCGGCCGTCCCAACCATTTCCAAACATCGGGACAAGAACGGGCGGCGTAATCGGCAGGCGAAGGGATCAACTACATACACAAATGAGTATGTATGCAAGCCACCATACAATAGTACATCAGAGCCATTCCATCTAAAAAGAAAGGAAATATAGCAACGCCATACGGCAAGATCCAAATATCCTAGATAAATATAATAGTTTAGGATATCTCCTCATACATCAATCAACAGAGTATCAAGCGGAAGCGGAAGACAAAATCCGAGTACGGATAAGAAGCAAATCGGCATAAGATGACCCATAAATAAGCACATCCCGCCCACAGATCTCGCGGATCCCCGTTCCCGGAATCTCTACACCGAATGATCGTTGCCCACATCGTCCGTCTCTTCCACCCAGTATCCATCTTGCGAGTGTATCTGTTCATCTGAACCAATAATTTATTGTGTGAGACCCTAGGGGTACTCAGCAAGTCTTTATGCCTCTAAAGGGGACACAACCTGGGGTGACGCAATGCAGCAAAAGATAAACCCTAGCAATTCTATAGATACTCGCTAACCATCCGCCTAACCAGAGATAGACGGATGTCCGTGAATTAATAACAACAGTTATAACAGTAATAATGGTAATGTCCACAGATCCATCCTCCTCCTCGCTTACCGACAAGGAAGCGGACGAATAACCCCCATCCGTTGGCAGTTTTATTATCCATTCCGTGAGTGTTGCACTATTTACTAGTCAGGTGCCTAGTCTAGTCAAATTAAAAGCGGTACTTTAGTTATGCTTGTCTATGATCGAGAAACTGTGCTCCAAGTCGTCCATAACGCGGACACGGCTTTCAGAAAGTTTTACCCTGCAGGGGTGCACAAATAGCAACACACACTCGATATGCCTCGGAAAAACCAACTCAAAACCCAACGAGACAGTCACGACAAAGCAATTACAGGATTCAGAAATATTTCAGGGGGCCACCCCATTAAGCTACCCGCAACGAAGCTGGCCGGCTACGAGACGGACTCAACGTTTGTGTGGCCGGCTGTAAATGACTGGGAACCCGAAAGTGTGACTGGGCTTGTCGATACAGCGAAAACGGGTCACGGACCTAAACAGTACAGTGTGCAGTACCTCGCACAATTTAAATAAAGCAGTAAAGCATGGCATAAGTACAGGATAGTAAATAAAACCTCAAACTAGTTTGTGGCCCCAAGAAATAAGAATGAATCAAGCTCTGGCTCAGGGGGGTTCATAAGCCTCCCGGATGTGGATAGCGCGAATATTCTTGGAACAGGAATCAAGTACTCGGGGTCTTACGGGACACAAGTGAGCCTGAAAAACCAAATAGCGAATATGGCTCACCGGTGCCACTTTCATTAGTTATCCCATTACTACTCAGGTTAAGTTGTTTAGGTACCTCGTTATCCATCAGACACTCACATACCCTACACATGCTGTTCTACGACTCGCATGGCTCAAACAACTCCTGTAGTAATGGCTCATGGGATGGAGGAACAAGCTTCGGTGGGGTTTTAAAAGTAAAGGCTATGCAATACTTGGGATTCAATTTAATGCAATCGCGACTCAATGATGCAAGAATAAGATAGAGGCAAATAGGTGCTATATGTATGCAAGCATGTGGTAGTGCTTGCCTGGCAGCTCAGTTGAAGCAAGGAATGGATCTGGGTAGTGCTCCTGGTTCTCTTGATATATCCCCTGCTCAGCGTCTATTCGAAGAAGAACCAAACAAACAAGGGCCAACATAAATAAAGAGCACAAGCATATGAATAAATGCGACAAGCAAACAATCATGCCATGATGAATGATGCACAATTTGCATGGTAATAAAGTAGCATGGCATGGGTGAGGTGTGGAAACAATAATGAAGCATTTTTATTGAGCTTTGGCCCCATTTTATTCCCATTTTAGTTGCTGTTCACATTATATTTATATGATGCATGCTTCAAATCAAACCAAGGAATGCATAAACAGAAAGGTCTCGTCGAGCTAATCATTTTAGACATATTATTTGTCAAATTTGGATTTATAAATCAAAAGTTATTAATTATTTAAGACAAAAGGGCATTTTATTGTAATTTGAATCAACTTGAAATTTTAAGTGTCCAAAATATATTTTGAATGGCATATTTGAATTCCTCATATTTTTCTGATTTGAAAACATATATTATATGTTTAATTTGGATTTGTATTTTAAAAGATATATTAAAACCGATTTGAATTTTGAATTTGAATTAATTTGAAAAGATTTGAATTTAAACAGATAAACATAGAGACTTTTTGTACTCAGACTAATCTAGCCACAGACACTGTCCAGTGGGTCCAGCGCTGACTCAGCAACACACGCGCGCAGAAAACGTTTTACACCGCAGGTTTAGCTAGCCACTGTGGCGGGCAGGTGGGGCCAGCGACCACAGGCCCACGCGCCAGTGAGCGAGCGCGCAGGGACCGACAGGTGGGGCCGTGGCTGGAGCGCGGGTTGAAGCTGAAAGAGGCCAGGGGGTTTCCTGTAAAATCTACTGGGTGGCTGACTGGTGGGTCCTCTAGGATCGCGGTTTGATGCAAAACAAAACGTGGGGGGGTATACGCAAAAGCGACAGCGCGGTACTATGGATCTTCTCTGAATCTGTCTGTCGACAGATCGGTGCCGACGCGCGGAGCGCAGCGCGCGGGGGGATCGAACTGGGGACCTGGGCGTGCGCGCGGAGGCGGTCACCGCTGGGCTAGGGCGGGGTAGCTGTCAGGGGGGCGGGCATGGCCTAGGTAGGGTTTTGCGCGGCGCGGAGCGAGTAGACAGAAACATGCGGCGGCGCGCAGAGGGCGCTCGGCGCAAGGTCCGGCGGATCTAGGGCGGCACGGCGAGGCAGAGCATGTCCAGGGGGTTTAGGAGCTCACCTAGAGGATGTTGGCGTGGTCGGATCGAGCAGAGGGGCGGTAGATCGTCGTCGGAGCTGGTGCACCCGGAACTAGGGTTTGGCGTCGGCTCGGCGGTGATCTCCGGCTCTGGCGCGTCTCCTCCTCGACGGCGGTTTCGGGGCAAAGTAGGGGACCCTCCTCGATCTTTCTGGCCACTTCGCGGTCGCTCGGCTCGACTGGATCGGCGGGGTGCGGTGGAGGCCGAGGTTTTAGCGGCGAGGTGTAGACGGTGGCGGTAGGGGGTAGATGGAGAAGGAGGGGTAGGTGGGCACGGCCCTGGGGAGATCTGGGAGGGGCCAGAGGTGTCGTGGAGATGGGGATAAGGCAGAGGGAGGGAGGATGCCGTGGGGAGGTGGTGAAGGAAAAAGGTGGCTCGGCCACCTTTTCTTCCTCCTCCTCACGTGCTCGGGCAGGGAGGCCAGGGCAGGGGCAGGCGCATGGGGAGCTGGCAGGTGGGCCAGAGGGCGAGGCCAAGGAGGCAGGGGCAGGCTCGGGCTAGGGGGCCACAAGGCAGGGAGAGAAGAGAGGGAGAGAGGGTAGGCTCGGGTTGGGTGGTGGTAGCCTCGGGCTAGGGTTGGCATTAGGGTTGGGGTAGCTAGGGCAGGGAGAGGTGGCCAGGGAGAGAGGGTGACCGGTGGGGCCAAGCTAGGTAGGGAGAAGGGAGGGCCGAAAGAGAGGGGGAGGTGGTAGCTTAGGGTTTGGTACTAGAGGGTATGGTTTTATGTTAGATAAGAGGAGTGGCACCTAGCTAGAGGATAAGAGAGAAGGGGTGGAGGTTTAGGGTTTTAGAAGATTGCAAACTCCAAACTAGATCAAGCAAAACATGTGGAAAGAGAGAGAGAAAGATGAGGAAAGAGATGGTATGGTGGAGATGGGTTAGGTGATGGGGTTTAAGCATGATCCACTAAGATCAAGCTAAAAGGAGGTGAGATAGATGAGAGATGGCATGATCCAACCAAGAACAAGTAAAACCAAGAGAGGAACTAAGTTGGTGATGGTTGCATGGCCCATGCAAATGCATTTAATGCTAGGTTTCCTCTTGTGAGAACAAAAATGAATACCCCTAGCATTTATACTTATGCATTCCAAAATGTGGAGTAAGGCCTAAGCAAAAGGATTTAAGAGAAAGCTCCAAGTGGAATAGATGGAGATGATCATGTTTGAGTAAGATTGGGACTTGCTAACGTGTATGTGCCACTAGGCATTTAATAAGCCCAAAATATCCAAACATGAAAATAACCCCAACACAACACATATGGAAGCTAGCAAGAGGGTTCCACTCACAAGCCATGCAAAGATGGCCATGTGGCTCTCATATACCAATAATGTGAAAACAACATAGTGCATATATGGGAGCATGTGGAAAAGAATTGGATCCATCCCAACCCACATGAGCTAGAGGTAAACCAATAAGTGCCAAGCTCATATTTAGTTGGATGGTGGAATTATGAGGTGGTGAAAGAAAGGTGGTGGAGTTAATAAGAGATATGCCCCCAACTCAACTTGGGCATTAAACAATATATCAATAACCAAATACAACATCAAGAGGCAAATACAATTAATAATGCATATGAGATAAGAACCAAATCAAAAAGGGTTTTATATGATGCTCAAATGCAAGGAGGCATGATGACATGAGCATAATATGATGATGATGCAACAATTATATATTTGAAGTAGCCATTATATTACTAGACCAAGTAGCATTACAATTGTTAGACAATTGGGATGCTACAATGGCTGTGGCGGTGCAAATATGGTTTGTGCAAGAACAGATGATTCCCCACAGCCTTCTGAGGTTGACCCCTCTTGATAGTACGGAGATCTAAAACAATAAAATGAAAGAAAGAGAAAAAACGAAAGACCATCGTCTTCATGAGATCCCAAGAATATCATCCACACACTCCATAAGCTCCATCAAAAACAATTAACCTGAAACTCAAGCACAAGGTTAGATCACAAGTGGGATTTTCATCATCACCAAAATAGAAAGGGAAAACATAGTCCTTTCAGCTGGGCCATCTTATTAAGATCCCACTCCGTGACCTTTTCCTTCATGGTAGTGTCATGTTGCTTGGCCTCCTCATCTAGATTCTCCGCATTTGGATCCACCTCAACCGTTGGTAGGGTGATATTAATCACGAGCCTCCTCCAAAGTAAATCTTTGGTTTTGTCGTCCACCTATTTAACTCATGCCTCATTTGGCTTATTCCATTCTCGAACGCTGATTCAGATGAAGTCCCTAACAATAACTCTGCATTGTTCTACAAATTTGTTTTTGACATGAACAAGAGTTGTCAGTGCACCGTCGTCAGCGACTTCTTTGATCATGCACCTTTCATGGTCTTCCTACTTTTTGGCTTCGCCTCGTTTGCTCTTTGCAGAAGATTTGCTCAATCCGGAGGGCTAAAAGAAGAAAGAGCGTTAATACATGTATATAGACAGCAAATGATTAATTAATTAATATTTATATGCACCTCTCCAGAGTTTGTAATATTTAATGTTCCATCAGAGTCGTCGCCTTCTCCGTCACAAAAGTCGTCGCCTTCTCCCCCATAGAAGCCATCTCTTCCGGCGAAAACAGGATCACCCTCATCGGAGTTGTTCAGAAACGTCGATACATCGATTTCTTCCCCACGGATCACACCATGGATCAACTCTTCCTTTTCTTCATCTCTATTGTGTGGTTCCATATTTTCTACAAAGGTGGAAAAGAGGATGAGTCAAAGCGGCTAAGGGAGGAGGTTAGGTACGAAAGATTTGAGGGGCTAGGGCCGGGTACCGTGGTTTGACGTCGAGATCACCTTAAATTTAACCCTAATAAATGCTTGATAATTTAAACGGGGTCCGAGAGATATAAACCTTAATTCGGAGAAACCCTAATATATACATACACAATAATAAAAATGCTCATCAATTGATCTTTATTAATAATAAAATGGATACACTATTTATAATATTTATAAAGGATTATAATGTTTATTCTATCTTTTTACAATGGACATAAGGATTATAATATTTATAACTAACTCCACACATAAGGATTACAATATTTACAAAACGATTAGAATATTTACAAAACTAAATCCATGCATAAGGATTAGAATATTTATAAAATGATTACAATATTTACAAAATGATTACAATATTTACAAAACTAAATCCACACATAAGGATTATAATATTTACAAAACGATTACAATTTTTACAAAACTCCTAAACTAATATTTACGAACTAGCTAACAGATATTCCAAGCTAATCCTAACTAAAAAACCTAGCTAACAAATATCCCTAACTAATTAACCTAGCTAATTATCCTAATTAACTAAATTCCTAACTAATTAATCCTAACTAAATTCCCAACTAACTAAAATAATTAACTAAATTCCGAACTAAATAAACTAACAAATTAACCTACTAACTAAAAATACCGATCGGAAAGGCGGGAAATGGGCACGGGCGCGCACGTAGTGTGGCGGCCTACGGTGATGAGAGGTCGACGAGTCGGCGGCGGCAGAGCACGGGCGACAACGACGATGCATGGGTGATGAGGCGTGCACGGGCGAGACAAGGCGGCTGCGGTGCTTCGGTGCATTGCGGTAGGGTGCGCCCTGACGGAGGCGGCTGTACGGTGGGGCGTGCGGGGCGGCGGGGCAGCCTGCCGGCATCGTGGAATCATCGGGATCCTACGCGTGCATCCTTTGAGGTAGCAGAGAATGGAGACCGGAAAGGAGAAGGGGAGATTGCGCGACCATAAAGGAGGGTCCTTTCGTCCGGTTGGTAGCACCAATCGGGACTAAAGGTTCATACGTCCCGGTTGGAGGAAAAATTATCCACCCTTTCTTCCTGGTTGGTACCTCCAACCGAGACTAAAGAGCCTTTTTTAGGCTGGCCCAAAATGGCGCTCAAAGACCCTTTAGTCCCGGTTGGTGGTTTCCACTGGGACTAAAGGTCCTTTTTTAAATGTTTTTCAACTTTTTAGTAGAGGTTCCCGCCTTATTTTTTATTTAGTTGTTTAAATTTGTAATGATTTTTAAATGGTAAATCATTTTGAATCTTAAAAAACTTTCAACATGAATAGTATTTGAATTTGAATAACTAATCCAAAACCATATTTTGTTTTCTAAAATAATTATTGTAACTACTTAACTTATTAACCATTTTCAATTAAAAATGAATTAACTAATATGTTTTGCATATTTTGGAATCTTAAAAACTTTAAACACCAAAAGTGTTTGAATTTGAATAACTAATTCAAAATTATTTTATGTTTTCTAAAATAATTATTTTAACTATTTGAACTATTAACCATTTTCAATTAAAAATGAATTAACAACATATTTTTTGCATATTTTGGAATCTTAAAGAAATTTAAACATGAAAAGTGTTTAACTTTGACTAACTAATTCAAATCCATTTTCTGTTTTCTAAAATAATTATTGTAACTATTTAAACTATTAACCATTTTCAATTAAAAATGAATTAACTAATATTTTTTATGTTTCAAACTATGGTCAAAACGACGGGCACGAAGATAGGGGATGAGTCTCGTTATCTCATTCATTGGATCTCCGAAGAAACAACATATTGTGAGTCTAATTTTTTTCTTCAAAAAATCATGAGCGTTAGATCATGTACCTGTAGTTCAAATCGGACCCAGTTCCTACCGTTTCGGCAGACATTTGTATTTTTCACCCGGGAAGGAGAAAAAGGTTTGAGATCTCCCGATTGGAAGATCTTCCATGTAAGGTGGTCTAGTATTTTAGAAAAATATGGTGGTACCATTCTGAAACGGCATTTTGGTGGTTGCTTCACAAAAGGCCCCTTTTTTGCGTCCGGAAAATGGAAAATGGCTTTTCCGTGCGACGAAAAGGAAAACTTCCTCCTAAAACATTGTTCGCCATCCCAAGATGCACGTGTGTGCATAATATGGGCATAGTATCATAAACTATGTCGCGATTATGCACATAACATTGATCATTTGGACCGAAAGCCATGGAACCTCGAACATGATAGGTCATTCTGTGAAGGTTTTTTTGAGACATAATCAATATACCAAGTTTGGTATTTTTCCTTGCAACTATGTCACATAATATGAGACCACACAAAGGATTTACATTGTTCGGATCATTTTTGAATTTCTTATGCCTATTTCGAATTTTTCCCGTTTCAAACTATGGTCAAAATGGCGGGCATGAATATAGGGGATGAGACTCGTAAGAACTTGCATTGGATCTCTAAAGAAACAACATATTGTGAGTCTAAAAATGATTTTTTTCAAAACATCACAAGCGTTAGATCATGTACCTGTAGTTCAAACCGGACCCACTTCCTGCTGATTCAGCATACATTTGTCTTTTTCACCTTGAAGGACAGAAAGGTGTGATATCTTCCTATTGGGAGATTGTCCATGTAAGGTGTTCTAGTATTTTATAAAAATGGGGTGGTAGCATTCTGAAACAGCATTTTGGTGGTTGTTCACAAAACGCCCCTTTTTTGCGCCCGGAAAATGGAAACTGGCTTTTCCGTGCAGCGAAAAGGAAAACTTCCTACTGCAACATTGTTCGCCATCCCAAGGTCCACATGAATGCATGGGCACAGTATCACAAACTATGCCATGATTTTGCATATAACATTGGTTATTTAGACCGAAAGCCATGGAACCTAATACATTTTGCTCAATCAAACTGGATGATGACTCTCGGTGCCTGAGCCACGGGAGGTGAACACCCAAATAGAACGAACCATCACCGATTGTGGACCAGATGAGCGCCAACAAAGAAGCTTTGGGTCGATGACAAGACCCGGATTCCTCAACAAGCAACGCGTCCTGGAAGGTAGCACCTCTCAGTGCCAGCCCGACAGAGCCCAGTCTTGGACATGCCCGGCGGTGCCCAGTACTCCGTCGTTGCTGCCGAGTCGACCATGAGTATGAAGGATGGGCATCCTGAAGTAGCCGGTGGGGAATGTGTGGATGTGTGGGTGGCCATGACGGTCGGCCTATATACAGAGGGAAAGGGTGGGAAAGCATGGCAGGAAGAGGAGGGAAATGGCAGGAAAACATGGCGGGAAGCGAAGGGAAAGGGCTTGAAAACATGGCAGGAAGCAGAGGGAAAGGGCAGGAAAACATGACAGGAAGCGGAGGGAAAGTGCGGGAAAACATGGCACAAAATATCTTTAGTCTCGAACTTAAGTGGTTGCGACAGGCTAGGTCCAGCACGAGCATGATTAGTCCCGGATGGGGTCTCCAACCAGGACTAAAGGTTCATCTTTAGTCCCGGCTGGAGAAACTAATCAGGACTTAAGGGGTTGTGGCAGGCTGGGGATGAATATTTAGTCCCGGATGGTGTCTCCAACCGAGAATGAAGATGCACCTTTTTTTCCCGGTTGGAGACACCAACCGGTACAAAACATGAGTGGTGACACTATGCCAGTGAGTGGAGACACTATGCTGGTGGGTGGCAAGACTAATGACATGGGTGAGTGTCGACATTATGTCGTGAGTGTCGGCACTATATCGTGATGCTTAATCTATAAATAGGCATCCTTGTGATTTCTCAGGCATCTCCAAGATGGTGTACGAGAGCAGGGACAACACTACGGCTAGCTTAAGGGATATGCCTAAGGATCCAGTCCTCAGGCATATCTAACAAGCTGGCCATAGATGCACTCCATAATATGTGAAATTAGTTAGCTCCCAGGCGTATTGATCTAGTTAGAGAAGTTATAAACTGCAAGATTTTGTGTGAGAGTAGGGACAACACTATGGCCAGTTTGAGGGAGATGCCTAAGGATCGAGTCCTCAGGCATCTCCAACAAACTGACCATAGATGCACTCCCTAATATGTGAAATTAGTTAGCTCCTAGGCGTATTTATCTTGTTAGAGAGGTTATAAACTGCAAGATTGTGTGCGAGAGAAGGGACAACATGTAACATCCCAAAATTCAAGAATAAAAAAAGCTTGCATTTCATACTTGCATTCATAGCATTCTTAGCTTGCACAAAGATTTTCAAATCAAAACTCAAACTAAAACCAATTTTATGCCTATGGTTTATATATCATATGAGGCTTGGTTTTATTTTTATTTTCTAAGGACCTAAGTGTAATTGAGTAAACAAGTATGTTTGTCACATGTTTGAATACTTGGATCACACTACAAAAATCCAGAGGTGGTTTGGATTCAAACTCATTTGAATTTAGTTTGAATGTGGTTCCTGAAAATCCAATTAGAAAAAGAAAAAGAGAAAAGAATAAAGAAAAGGCCAGCGCTACCATTTCGGCCCAGTGCATGTTCCGGCCCAACAAGCCCACCCGCTGTTCCCCCTCTCCCCTCTCTCTCTCTCACCCGCACCCACTCTACCCGCAGTCACTGTGTGTGGACCCGCGCCAGCTCATCATCGTCTTCCCCCCAAATCGCGCATCAGACCATGTCGCCGCTGCCGTTGCTGCCGTTGATGGCGCAGCGTAAATTCCATTGATTCACGAGTGATTCTCTCCGTGCCTATGCCTACTTAAGCCCCTCCACACCACGAGATTTTCCCCTCACTCACCACCTCCTTTCCGCCACTAGGCTGGTCATATTTCAGCCTACAACGCCGCTGCCCGAGCGTCTCCGGCGAGACATTACGGTGAGCTCCGTCCACCCTGCCCCTTTTCATTCTCGCTATCGTGATCTCCTTGCTCGTTCTCTTCGGCTCATGCCTCTATTTTGTCTACTCGTGACCTAGGTCGTCGGATTCATCAACCACCACGAGCACCCGACGCCCCTCTCGTCTCCGACGAGCAATTGTGGTAAGACGCAACCGCCCCTTGGCTTCTGATTCACACCTCCTCGTTCGCCTGACCCTTGTGCACACATTGATGGCCCTGGTTTGTGCTAGGGAGACCCTGGTCATCGCCTTCGTCGCCGCCCGCATGAACCCAACGTCACCCGCAACTCCGACGAGCCCTAGCGACCTCTACCGCACGCCCCCGCCCACACCTGCGACACGTTGAGGATCCTCGTGATCTCGCGATTCTGGTAAGCATCACCTCTACCCCCATCCCCCTCTGCAATCATCGGACCGTCGCTGCCAGATCACCGCCACTGTGCAACCGTCGCTAGCGCCACCACGCTTTGGTCACGTGCACCATAGCCGTTAGATCCAGATCCAGTGGCTAGGATAGATCATTTAAACGAATCGTTTTTGTTTGATCTGAACCATACAGAGTCACTTAGATCCAACGCTCCACGTTAGCTGATCCACGCGAAGCGGTATCAACCAATCAGAGGCTGCCGCGTGGCTCGATTTTTAATTTAAAAACCAGAATTTGATTCAAACTTAGAAAATTCATAACTTGAGTTCTGGTTATCCAAAAAATTAAAATAAGATATCAATGGACTCACAAAAATAAATCCTACACTACTGTGGGATTACTTTTGTATTTTGTTTCTGTAAAAATGGGTTTTTGTGCAGAGACAAATATAGGCTTATTTTGACTATATAAATTATTTGGAAAATGATTTTAAAGCTAATTTCAGTATATTTAGACTATATTTAGTTAGATTTGTGTTCATTACTGTTTTGTTGAATGGTTTAATGTATAAAAATTCATTCCATTGCATTTGCATGCATTCATATATTTTTTCTTGAATATTTTGAATGAGAATTTGGTGCTATCATTTTATGTGTAGATTTTGGTGCTAGTGGTGATTGTGATTATGAAGATTGTTGCTACTCCCCCAACTACCAAGGCAAGTGGTGCTTCATGTATTGTCCTATTACTTTTGACTATGCACTAGTGATATTTTGTATAGGGCTTGCATGAAAATTTTGCTAAGTATCTATATGCTATGCCATGGGAAATCCTAGTAGTTGCAGTCTTGGTAGAATTTTATCTAAGTTAAGATACTTGATATGTTATCATGCTTAGCCTGGCTAGTAGCAAACAAGGGTGGATTATATACATGCTATGGAAATTTTGTTAAGTCTTTGAATTATATTTTTGCTTAATAAAACAACTAAGTGAATGAATCACCTGGGTGGAATGGTTTGATTGGGTTATGTTGAGTGGTTACACCAGGCCCATATCTATGGTCTACCTTGTGTATCACACTTGTGGAAAGCCACCCAGAAATAAAGGGATCTGAGATACTTAGTGTTTATAAGCTTCTAGTGCAACCACATGGCATATGGGCTCTGCCTTGATCTTATATGTTGCAATAACTTAGCCAGATAGACAGATGGTGGTAGGGTGATAGGTTGGAACGCGTCCATTTGGTCTAAGGGAAGGCTTCTGAAAGATCTTGTCTCGATGCATGTCGAGTCTTATGGGGAAAGTGCACCACCTCTCGAGAAGGAAAAACTTAAGTACTTAGCCGTGTCCCCGGCAACGGACAATTTGAGCGTCAAGACATTCAAGATATCAAGGATCTCCTCATCCCAAATTCTAAGTTAAAAACTTGTGGTTGAACAAGGGTTGAAGGTTCACCAATGTCTATTGGTGGTTCCTTGGTTGTTTTGACAAATAAAAACTTAATTGTTTTCAATTTATAGGAAAAACCTATTTTGAGCAAAGCAAGCCTAAGCTACACTTAGACAAATTCATATAGATGTTAGATACTACTATTCTACTATGGTATCACTTGCCAATACAATTCCAAATGTATTGACCCACTATGGCTGTAACTTATGATGTTGCAGGTTACTCTAATGAGGATTAGGGTTATGAGTCTACACTCAACATGCTTGCCTGTGGCACATGAAGATGAAGACTTTACTTTATTTTACTTATGTTATGAACTCTTATACTAACCCTTGGCTATGGAGTTGTAAAAGACTATGTTTATCTCTGGAATGATGATATAATAAAGACCTTTGTATCTGTGTACTTCATCTTAAACTGTGGATGCTAGCATTTGATCCCGGGACTAGCATTACAACCACAGGGACCTTTACCTTATAAAGGTATGGTCT
The DNA here is from genome assembly GCA_916181665.1 of Avena sativa. NCBI lineage: Eukaryota > Viridiplantae > Streptophyta > Magnoliopsida > Poales > Poaceae > Avena > Avena sativa. The sequence continues at coordinate 132,762,914 of OV702298.1, forward strand.
TACAACTATGGCCAGTGATGACTGCAAGTGCACAAATCGTTTGTAGCTAGTTTTGAAATAAAGATATCGATCCCACAGGAGCAGGAATTCTGAAATCTAATAACTCTTGAATTAAATACTGAAATAGTAATGCTAAATAACGTTCTAAGTATCAAGATAAAATGCGAGTTTTATGTAAAAAGGCATTTTTGTGTTTTTGTATAAGATAACAATAACTAAAGTAAAACAAACTGAATGCAGAAAGTAAGTATCGCGTATGTAAAAGAGATATGAAACTGCAATGGGAAAAGTGTTCTCAGGGAGTAGCGGATACACCTCTAGCATTATAAATGGTTTAAGGTAAAGATTATTATCATGAACATTCTCAACTATGTATGTGTGGGAGGAGCTCCATAATTGGACGAATAGGTAGGAACTACTACTCACATCATCCTCATAACCACAGCATATAAGTAATTGACATTAATCGAATTACTGCGCTATTAAGGGATTTTATCCCATAGGATGTATCCTGTGGCATGGACAATGTTTCGTGAGTTTCCTCGGTTCCCAAATTGATACGTAAGGGGTGCTAACAACTTTATAGTCACCGTAAGTTCTAGCACACCTCCATCTACCAACAAGTAGTTCCATCCATCAAGTCCCCACAAGAGGCAAATATTGACAGGTCGACTTCTCTCAACATCAAGATAATGACAATCTAACACATGGTCACAGCGATGAATATCATAATAAACTTTATCTTATTTCAATCTCATGCTAGGGTTTCTCCATCTCCCCAAGAATTAATGATCTACTCAGACATGGAGGCAATCAACATCATGGCAAAGACAATGGGATCTATCATAGATGAATAGTACTTGTATAAATCCACAACTAGTATGGAAATTACAACAAGATCTAGACAAGATGTAGATGAGATGGATGGAGATGGTGGTGATGCAGTGGTTGATGATGAATATCGATGCCTTAGCCTCCCGGATCTGGTTAGGGTGAAGATGGATCCCTGGTGGATGATTTCCCCCTCCAGATCCCTTCCGGAGGTGAGGTTTATGCAATTTCTGGTCGTTTTGTATGTTCTCTCTCTCTTCCGATTGCATGGGGTGAAACTATTTGAAGAGGCGGTGGTGGCGGCAACTATATGGCTAGAAAAATATTCCCACCATATATTTGGTCACTACAACCACTGCTTCCTGCGACCGCCTCGGGTTTTCTTCTGGTGTTATTTATATTTCCCAAATTAGCGTTTTGCGCTATTTTTACTCCTTTTCGCTCCAATACAAGTGGTCCAAGAATTATGTCCATCGTATCCATCATATGTCCTGATCATGGTGAAAATAGACATAAAAGTTGCACGCGAATGCTGTAAAATACCAAGATCCTACCACTAAAGTGCAAAATAATAATATAAAACATGATGCAAATATGCACTCATCAGCTTCCCCAAGCTTAGACTATTGTTCGTCCCGAGCAAGGTTAGCTTAATGGATGTGATCCTCATATTCATGAAGTTGAGTCGATAAAATAAATGAGGCAGTTGCAGCATGTATTTATCATATATGATACATAGGAATAAGTTCATGAATAGTACCTTACTCGAACCATCTGAATAATATTAGAAGGCTTCCACACCTTAGAATTTAGTAGTTCACAAAAGATTACTCTCAATATGATGTAAAACTTTTTCAGTTCGACCGAATGAGTTAGCGAGGTAGTCCCAAGAGTTTTAGTATTAACATATTCACTTGGGATTTAAAATCTCAAACGTTCCTTTGTCTCACCACAAGATAGCGGTTTTTTATTCTCTTTTTTTATTCTCACACTTTTGTTTAAGTGTTGTGCAAAGGAGCTAGCCATACATTTCACTCCATGTAGGAATTCAAAGTTTAACGATCTCAATTACCAATTCCACTTGTATATGAAGCATCTTTATAGCTTGAATACACTACCTTGTCTTATTCTCACTCTAATTTGATAGCACTTTTAATTTTCCTTTGTTCAAGGTTTCTTTCTCAACTTAACTGATTAGATAATTTTTTCCTTTGTAAATCAAACCATGAACTTACAACATATTGACCAAATTATCTTTGTATGTTCCATTAATACCAATGGTGTGGAAGACTCCTATTTCTATCATCAAGTGCATGTAAAATGATACTCAAGCCATTCATATATCTAATAAGACAAGCACAAAATCAATAATGCTCCATATATGATAATAAACTCGGAATTTCATAAAGGGAACGACTATTCCTAAAGGCAATTCTAATGATGCAAAATTTATTTCTAAGCTCAAACTAATGCAAAGCTAAAATAGTAATATAAAACTTATAAGATATATTACAAGGTCTTAAAGATCTTTCCAAGCTTGGAATCAAGTTTTGCGGGATCAAATAATCCCTCGTGATTATTTAATACCGTGATTATTGTAGATCACTGTGGCGCCATGGCACATGGTATCTTATCTTCACGGGCCAGCCTGAGACGAAGGGATTGATTGACAGCCTCCAGTTCTTTAATACGCAACTTGTAGAAAAGATTATTCCTCTCTAGCACTTTCACTTGTTCTTTAATGAGATCATTGTTATCTTGGAGGGTTTGTATCGCCTTAAGAATCATAGAAAAACCTGATTCGGCTGTCTACTTAATATCTTCATCAAGTTTATCAAGATAAGTCGCAGCAACCGAAGATGCATGGGTGTCCCTGGCGCCTCCTTATCCACCTCTGCAATCTTTAGCTCGAGGGCTTTCAACTCCCTCTTCACGCGTCCTTTGTCGGCATCAAGAAACTCTATAGGGATGATCAAGAAACTCCCTGGTTGCTCTATGGTTGTGTATCCTCATGTATCAACAAGAGATAGATTGGTTCCTGGTGATTATGATTAGAGAGAAACACAATGGAAGTATATAAGAGGGTCGCATGTTGGTAAATCTCACGAGGAAACACAAAAGTTATGACCAAGTAAAGAATCTTAACAAAATAGGGAAAGAAATCACGGGTTTGGAAAAGTCCGGCTGCATAACGACTAATTATACGGGCGCGGCGCGTATAGCTCCGGTCGTGTAGTTGTTTCTGAGCAGATATTTCTAAAACATATCGAGTCCAGGTCGGTTACGTTACTGACTTGGAAGTGACACAATGTTTTCATGAATAAAATGAAAAATAATGGAGATGCCAGAAGTTTAACGACCGGCTATACAACGGGAACAAATTTTCCGGCCGTGTAGCTGTGGTCGTATAGTTTCTAGCCATCGAAAAATTTCATGAAGAAACTACTATTAACTTAATGACCAACTATACGGCGGGAGGTTTTCTCCGGCCATATATTTTCGCTCGTATAGTTGGTTAAAACCCTTGGAAACTTCAGAAAAACATGAGGAATTCAAAGGTAAAAAATTCAGGAGTAAAAATTGTGAAAGCAAATCACTTATTTAGAGGAAGAAATCTTACCTTATACTTACCACTTATTTAGTCGGAGGTGATAAGCTCCTCCAACAGCAAGGACTTTTTATCTTTTGGAGGAATTGACCTTAGTTCCTATAAAAATTCTCGTAAACAAAAATCACTAGGACCAAAGTTCCTCTCAATAAGATTGGTACCTTGTTGGGCAAATATGGATATTGCATCCAATATCTTTATTTCTTGCCTCTGCATAATTTGCAACTCAAATTCTTAAAGTAAAAGGATCCAACGAATTAGTCTTGGCTGATGATTCTTCCTCTGAAGGAGTTCTTTTAAACCATCATGATCTGTATGAACTCTTAGTTTTGAATCCACTATATAAGAACGAAATTTATCGCAAGAGAAAAATATAACAAAAAGTTCTCTTTCTTCCTTAGGATAATTCTTTTGAGCACAATTAAGAGTTCTACTGGCATGATGTATAATATTAAATATGCGACCTATATGTTGTCCCAGAGTTACTCCTATAGCATCATCACTAGCTTCACATATTAAATAAAAAGTCATATCCCATATAGGTGGTTTAATGATAGGAGTTGTAGAGGTCCCAACCTTTAAATAGATAGAGATCCCTATGTTTACAATGCTAGTCCCTGGATCAATAGCTAGCATCCATAGTTAAGATGTAATATCAAGAAACAAAGGTCATAATACAACTTTATAACTAGGAATAAAATAATTCATTACACCTTACATAGCTCATTTGGTTATCTCATTACAATGCAGCAGGAATATCTATAGCATGGAGTACTTCATCTTCAAAGTGCCACAGGCAATCATATTGGTTGTAGACTTGTAATCCTAATCAACACACTTCACTAACATCAAACAAACCTGCAACATAATAAGTTACAGCCACAAGGATCAATACATTCGAATTGTATTGGGAAGTGATACTATGGTAGAATAGTGGTATGTATCATCTATATGCATTTGGCTAAGTGGAGCTTAGGCTTGCTTTGCTTAAAATAGATTTTCCTTATCATTTGAAAACACTAATTTTTTGTTTGTAAAAAACTCCCAAGGCATCTACCAATCAATGATTGAAGATCCTTTAACCCTTGTTCAACCACAAGTTTTTAACTTAGAAATTGGGATGAGGATATTCTTGATAGCTTCCATGTCTTGATGCTCAAATTTTCCATTGCTAGGGACACGACTAAGTACTTAGATTTTAGTCTCTCGAGAGGTGGTGCACTTTCCCCACAAGACTCGACATGCATCGAGACAAGATCTTTCAGAAGCCTTCCTTAGATAGGTTTGGGAACGCGTCCATTTTGGTCTAAGGAAGGCTTCTGAAAGATCTTGTCTCGATGCATGTCGAGTCTTGTGGGGAAAGTGCACCACCTCTCGAGAGAGTAAAATCTAAGTACTTAGTCGTGTCCCCGGAATGGACAATTTGAGCATCAAGACATGGAAGCTATCAAGAATCTCCTCATCCCAATTTCTAAGTTAAAGACTTGTGGTTGAACAAGGGTTAAAGGATCTTCAATCAATGATTGGTAGATGCCTTGGGATTTTTTGCCAAACAAAAACTTAGTGTTTTCAAATGATAAGGAAAATCTATTTTGAGCAAATCAAGCCTAAGCTCCACTTAGCCAAATGCATATAGATGATAGATACCACTATGCTACCATAGTATCACTTGCCAATACAATTCAAATGTATTGATCCTTGTGGCTGTAACTTATTATGTTGCAGGTTTGTTTGATGTTAGTGAAGTGTCTTGATTAGGATTACAAGTCTACAACCAACATGATTGCCTGTGGCACTTTGAAGATGAAGGACTTCATGCTATAAATATACCTCCTGCATTGTAATGAGAGAGCCAAATGAGCTATGTAAGATGTAATGAATTATTTTATTCCTGGTTATAAAGTTGTATTATGACCTTTGTTTCTTGATATTACATCTTAACTGTGGATGCTAGCTATTGATCTAGGTACTAGCATTGTAAACACAGGGATCTCTACCTATTTAAAGGTTGGGACCTCTATAGATGGTATCGGAGCCGATCCTCGCGGTTACATGGGCGTGTGCGGGTCAGTGGCGGACATGTGTAGCATGGCGCGTGTGGCCCGGAGTGGACACGGCATGGAAATGTGCCGGCACTGGACACACAGACGTGTGCCAAGAGGCGACACTCCTGGCTTGTGGTTGATCGACAAGGACGTCGACCTTCTAAGGGTGGGTGTATGTGAGACCCTGGCATATGGCTCAATAGGATTGATAGGAAACCCATACCAACAAGTTGCAACTTCTTTTCCGGAAGCTCATTCGAAAAGAACTCTAAGGTTAAGCGTGCTTAGCCTAGAGCAATTCTAGGATGGTGACCGACCGGGAAGTGGGTACCGGGTGCACATGAGTGAGGACAAAGTGTGCAAAAAAGACAAGTGTTGGTCCGTGGGGTTAGTCTGGAGATCCTATTAAGCTGCTAGAAGTGACAGCCGTCGGTCCGAAGTGACCGGGAGTGTTATAGGAGCATGGGATAAAGCATATTTAAGTTTATCAAAGGCAATAAGACATTTATCATCAAAATTAAATCTTAATCCCTTTTGCAAAGGTTAGTCAAAGGTTTAGAAATTCCTAATGAACCATCTATAAAAACCCACATGACCAAGATAACTTCTTATACCTTTTATATCCCTAGGTTGTGGCATTCTCTCTATTGCTTCAACCTTAGCTCAGTCTACTTCAATACCGTTACCTTTGATACCTTATGTCCAAGGACGATACCTTCTTTGACCATAAAGTGGCACTTATCCCAGTTTAGAACAAGATTGGTTTCTCTGCAACGCTGCAAAACCCTTCTGAGATTATCCAAGTGTCAACACCCGGATTTTTAATCCCAAATGTCTGTTATGCCATACATCGCAATCCTAGGATTACCATTTTTGTGAGACATAACAGAATTGGATACCATAGTACATCATCCATTACACAACATACATAAGGTCTTACACAAATAAGGATCTCATGATCCAGTTCTTAATACAACTCAAGCAGCGGAATACGTAATAATAAAGGTAGCGTAGGCGAAGCTCCATCTTTAGGGTCACAGGCAATGCTGACGATGGGATATGATCCTAGTTGTCGTAACCTTCCTAGGGTCCATCCTCCAGGTACTCCTCTTCATAGTCTAGCCACGGGAATAGCCAGGGACAAAGCCATGAGTACTCTTTAAGTACTCGTAAGCTAATACTAATAAGTGAAAGGGGTTTGTGGATAAAAGGACACTAGGCTCTAGGGTTATTTTGCAAAGGCTAGATTTATCTCTACTAAGTTCATAAGCAAGAGAGCTAGTCACAAAGTTATAATTCCTAAGTGGGATCTTGTAATTCAAGTCACAACTGTGTTGTGGTCAAGTCAAAGTCTCAATTCATTTCACAAGTTCTTTTGAAAACATCTGACGGGGGAACAGTATGGCCACTCCAACTGTCCATAACCGCGGACGCGGCTATTCGAATAGTTTGACACTCTGCAGAGATTGTACACTTTCACCACAACATTCAATACATCCGTCAGGAACAAATCCTGAATTCACCATACTCAGTATGCGGATAATCAATCCTAACCTTTCAATTACACGCCCTAGTATAAGCACCTCTCCTATGAGTTTGGCCTGTCAACCATGACCAATTGTCATCTTGGGTACTGCACAGGTGGACAATCTTCACAAGGTAGCCTCAGCTCAGACCTTGGCCGCGAGGGAACTAATACTAAGGTATATAAGTTTCCAGTCAAGCCCTACCCAATCTTCGGGTATTGTGGTTGTACGATAAAATTGGAATGGTATCGCATCCAGACAACCATCAGTTTTATAAAGGGCTAAGGCTCATGCCTCAACATTTTCATCACCAAAATCATCTGGTGTTCATAAACACATGTCAAAACATCTCAGTAGAATGATCCATCATTCTAAGGTTTTCATAACCATTTTTACACCAAGTATTCCCATCTAAAGTTGATCAAGTTTTATGCTTAGCACTAGCATCTACTTGTGGGGATAAGTACTAATGAGGGGTGGTAAACTAGTGGAGTTTCAACTAAGTACAACCTTATATCTTAGGATGATATCAAGGCTCCTAACTTAGGCCAAATTTTATTCTCTTTATGCAACCTTCAACTATATCTTTCTAGAATCTACAAGTCACGTGAGGACTCTCTAAGGAAGTAGCTTTGATAAGGAAATAAAATAGAAAGCTTTCAAATAAAACTAGGATTGGGTTATCAAGTGGGTAATATCACATATGCTTAAGGCATATAGTAGGCATGGTAACAAGTAAGGGTTTGCTTGTATCAGTAGAATATCTTGCAAGGGTTATCTTGCACATTCACTAGTAGTATTAGGCTTGCCTTGTGCAGAGCAGTGGTTGAAGTTCGCCTCGGCTTCTTCTTCGTAGTATCCTCCTTTCTCCTCGTATCCTTGGTCGTTACTAGCGTCTATAAATAAATACGATGTACCCAATCACCAAACAATACTTAACTACTTGCAATCATCAAACAAAAGGGTCCTATAGATGATCTAGCATCATCGCTAACATTACAAGATTAAAGCTTGGTTTAATTCCTTTTATTTTTCGAAAAGTAATTTCTACTCATTGAAAAACTACTTAAGATTTAATATTCTCCAAACCAAATATGGGATCATGTTGACACATGTCATCACCACATATTTTAGTCCATGGGAATATGATTTAAAGTGGTGTCACAATTTAATAAGGTTTTACCCTTTTATTTTAATTAGTTAAAGTGGCTAGAAATGCCTATGTGGCATTCTTTTATTACTTGGTCATTATTTCTGTAAGTAAACCTATATATTTTTATATATTCTGAAAGGTAGGGTCAAATATGATTTTTGGGAGTTGGAATCAACTCAAAAGATATTGTGGTTTAAGTTTTAAAAATGTTTGAATGCAGAAAAGCTTCTGCCTTGTTATTTTTTCCAAGGGTGATCTACAGATCCAAATGACTTGAATCCAACGGTCTTGGATTCAGCATTCCCAGACCTTTCTAACAAAATTGGTTTCATTCAATTTGGTGCACTGAATCGATCTGGGTTGATTTTTGAAACTGGGTACAGAAGTGTGTTTGAAATAAAATGGAAAAGGTTTAATTCAAATAACTGGGCTGCGCGGGAAGTGATACTGGGCCGGCCTGCTAAGCACAGCGCTTCCGCAGGCTGGTTTAAGTGGCTGTCCCCACGTGTCAGTGAGACGAGGGGGTGCGAAGCGGTATGGGGCGATGTGGTGCGTTCGATCTGGTTCTAATCCAACGGCTGAGGGTCATCGTCGACGTTGGGCAACACCGGCGAGACAGAAACCTAGCGCGGCTAGTGGGGGTCATTGGGGGCTCACCGGGGTTCAGGCGAGGGTCGGCGAGGCGGGCGAACGACGAAGTCTTCGACGGCGAACCTCCTGGTACCGGCAGCTTCTCCCGTGGCAGCTCCAATCGCTGGCTCCCTTCTTCTCCAGCAGCGGCGGGCTCCGGTGAAATTCTGGCGCTGCGCTGCTCGCCTTGCTCCGGGAACAGGGTGGAATGATCAGTGAGGAGAGCGGAGTGACATGGTGTGCTCAATTCGGCTAGGGGTGGCCTCTATTTATAGTGGCGAGAGGGGACTGATGGGGCACACGGTGAGCTCGTGGTGGTCGATGGTACAGATAGCTATCGGCATGGGCGACGGTAGGGGCGGTGCGGTGCTCCCTGGCGATGCTCAACGGCACAGTGGCGAGACGTGGGGTGGTGCCGCTTGGTCGGAAGACGGTGCTCTGCGCGTGCCTGACAGAGATTTTAATGGCGCACAGCGTGCGTGGTCCGCGCGGCGGCGAACGAGCGTGTCTGCGGGGTTGCTGGGATGGTGGTGATCACGTATGCACGCGATGAGGGCGGCGCGCGGTCTGTGGGTGTCGGTCGAGCGTGGCGCACGGGGCGTGCTCTCGGCATGGTTGCTGGCGAGGTTGGCATGCTTCGTGCATGTGGTCCAGGGTTTGGCAATGCTCGCGGCTGGGACAGGGAGTGGCGGTGGACGGTGGGCTGCCTCCTAGACAAGGTTGGCACGGCTAAATCCCCTCCTAGCTTGCTGTCTCTACTGGGGTGGCATGGTGAGCTTCGGTTGTTCACCATTGATGTCATTGCCCAGCTTACAGTGAGTCTAGTGCTTGGTTTAACTTGCTAGATGATCTACTGAGATGGTTGTGAGCTAGAGAGGGAACAAGTTAGGCTTCAATCACTGCTCACAATAGTGTTTAAGATTTTGATGATTTGTGTCTGCAATGTGTTTGATGAAATGGCCGCAAGAATTCAAGTTTTGAATTTTGAAAAGATTTTTGGTGGGTGTGCTAGGTTGGTGCTGGTGAGTCTGCAGATGCTTGGGTTTTGAAAGTTGAGCTTGTTTGAGTGGTTTTTGAAAAAGTGGGATCTTCCCATATGATAAAGATTCAATTTTGAACTGTCCTTTAAACTGTGCATTTGAATGTTTCTGGATGATCACAAAGTGGGCCTTGATACTTTGCTATGAGTACAATCAAGGGGTGCAAACATCCAGAAAAGTTTCTGTTAAGTTCTGAAAGTTTGAGACAGCCAAAGTAGGCATGGGAGTTAAATTGGTCAAAATGACCATTCCCTTATTTTATTTGTTTTGATTTACTTGTCTTTGGGAAAAGTGTGGGAAGTGTTTAGATGATGTTTATTTCACCTAAGCATCCATTTACAAGCAAAGGAACACACAAACAAGTTGGTTCAGAATAATTTCAAATGAAATGCATACACATATGCATGCTTTCATAATTTTATTTAGAAAAGTTTTTGTTAACCCTAATTTTGATGCTTAGAGTTTGATGATCCAAGTTTAGTATTTTTGGGATGTTACAAACCTTCCCCCCTTAAACAAAATCTCGTCCCGAGATTTAAAAAGGACGAAAAAGATTACCTAGGATTTGAAGACATCGGGAAACTCCGTCCTGATGTGATCTTCGCGCTCCTAGGTAGCTTCCTCTTCTGTGTGGTTGCTCCACTAAATCTTGAGAAACTTGATGCTTCGGGTTCGGGTAGTTCTGAAAGCTTCTTCCAAAATACGGATGGGTACTTCGGGATAGGTTAGGTCATCGTTGATCTCTATGGTCTGGTGGTCGATGTTCTTGAACACTTCTGTCTTCTCTGGGACTTCGAGACACTTGCGAAGTAACGAGATATGGAACACATTATGTACTGCGGACATCTCTTCGGGTAGTTCCAATTGATACGACACTTCTCCTCGACGGTTCAGAATATTGAAAGGTCTGATATATCTGGGGGCTAACTTTCCTTTGAGTTGGAAACGCTGCATTCCCTTCAATGGCGACACCTTTAGATAAACAAAATATCCTATGTTGAAGGCGAGGTCTCGACGTCTCTTGTCGGCGTAACTCTTCTGTCTGGATTGGGCCGTCTTGAGGTGCTCACAAATCCTGTGAACCTTCTCTTCTGCTTCTCGTAGGATGTCGGGTCCGAAAATCTGACTCTCTCCTACTTCCGACCAGTTCAAAGGGGTGCGACACTTTCTTCCGTACATAAATTCAAATGGGGCCATTTGCAAACTAGCTTGATAACTGTTGTTGTATGAAAATTCTGCAAACGGCAGACAGTCTTCCCACTTGGATCCATATTCTAACACACATGCTCTTAGCATATCTTCAAGTATTTGATTTACTCGCTCCGTTTGTCCATCGATCTGAGGGTGATACGCGGTATTGAAATCTAGGCGGGTTCCTAAACCTTCTTGAACTTTCTTCCAGAATCTCGAGGTAAACTGAGTTCCTCGATCAGATACAATGTTCTTGGGGACTCCATGCAAACTAACTATTCTAGCGATGTACAACTCTGCTAGCTTCGAACTCTGATATGTGGTCTTGATGGGCAAGAAATGGGCGACTTTGGACAATCTGTCCACTATGACCCAGATAGAGTCATTTCCCCTACTAGAAGTAGGCAGTCCAGTGATAAAGTCCATTCCAACGGAATCCCATTTCCATTCCGGAATCTGTAATGGTTGCAACAATCCAGCGGGTCTTTGATGTCCTGCCTTGACTCGCTGACATATGTCACACTTGGCGATATAGCTTCCGATTTCTCTCTTCATCTTATGCCACCAAAATTGCTCTTTCAAATCTTGATACATCTTCGTTCCTCCGGGGTGGATAGAATAAAGAGTATCATGAGCTTCCTTCAAAATAACTTCTTTCAACTCAGAATCTGCTGGTACACAAAGGCGTCCTTTGTACCACATAACTCCTTCTTCGTCTTCGGTGAATCCGGGTACTTTGCCTGTACCAATACGACACTTGATTCCGTCGATACTAGCATTTCCATGCTGCGCCTCTTTGATTTGACTGATCAAAGTGGGTTGGAGTTCTATGCTAGCCAAAAATCCTTCACTCACTAATTCTATTTGAAAATCTTCCATTTCCTTTTCGCTCCAATACAAGTGGTCCAAGAATTGTGTCCATCGTATCCATCATATGTCCTGATCATGGTGAAAATAGACATAAAAGTTGCACGCGAACGCTGTAAAATACCAAGATCCTACCACTAAAGTGCAAAATAATAATATAAAACATGATGCAAATATGCACTCATCAGCTTCCCCAAGCTTAGACTATTGTTCGTCCCGAGCAAGGTTAGCTTAATGGATGTGATCCTCATATTCATGAAGTTGAGTCGATAAAATAAATGAGGCAGTTGCAGCATGTATTTATCATATATGATACATAGGAATAAGTTCATGAATAGTACCTTACTCGAACCATCTGAATAATATTAGAAGGCTTCCACACCTTAGCATTTAGTAGTTCACAAAAGATTACTCTCAATATGATGTAAAACTTTTTCAGTTCGACCGAATGAGTTAGCGAGGTAGTCCCAAGAGTTTTAGTATTAACATATTCACTTGGGATTTAAAATCTCAAATGTTCCTTTGTCTCACCACAAGATAGCGGTTTTTTATTCTCTTTTTTTATTCTCACACTTTTGTTTAAGTGTTGTGCAAAGGAGCTAGCCATACATTTCACTCCATGTAGGAATTCAAATTTTAACGATCTCAATTACCAATTCCACTTGTATATGAAGCATCTTTATAGCTTGAATACTCTACCTTGTCTTATTATCACTCTAATTTGATAGCACTTTTAATTTTCCTTTGTTCAAGGTTTCTTTCTCAACTTAACTGATTAGATAATTTTTTCCTTTGTAAATCAAACCATGAACTTACAACATATTGACCAAATTATCTTTGTATGTTCCATTAATACCAATGGTGTGGAAGACTCCTATTTCTATCATCAAGCGCAAGTAAAATGATACTCAAGCCATTCATATATCTAATAAGACAAGCACAAAATCAATAATGCTCCATATATGATAATAAACTCGGAATTTCATAAAGGGAATGACTATTCCTGAAGGCAATTCTAATGATGCAAAATTTATTTCTAAGCTCAAACTAATGCAAAGCTAAAATAGTAATATAAAACTTATAAGATAGATTACAAGGTCTTAAAGATCTTTCCAAGCTTGGAATCAAGTTTTGCGGGATCAAATAATCCCTCGTGATTATTTAATACCGTGATTATTGTAGATCACTGTGGCGCCATGGCACATGGTATCTTATCTTCACGGGCCAGCCTGAGACGAAGGGATTGATTGACAGCCTCCAGTTCTTTAATACGCAGCTTGTAGAAAAGATTATTCCTCTCTAGCACTTTCACTTGTTCTTTAATGAGATCATTGTTATCTTGGAGGGTTTGTATCGCCTTAAGACTCATAGAAAAACCTGATTCGGCTGTCTACTTAATATCTTCATCAAGTTTATCAAGATAAGTCGCAGCAACCTAAGATGCATGGGTGTCCCTGGCGCCTCCTTATCCACCTCTGCAATCTTTAGCTCGAGGGCTTTCAACTCCCTCTTCACGCGTCCTTTGTTGGCATCAAGAAACTCTATAGGGATGATCAAGAAACTCCCTGGTTGCTCTATGGTTGTGTATCCTCATGTATGAACAAGAGGTAGATTGGTTCCTGGTGATTATGATTAGAGAGAAACACAATGCAAGTATATAAGAGGGTCGCATGTCGGTAAATCTCACGAGGAAACACAAAAGTTATGACCAAGTAAAGAATCTTAACAAAATAGGGAAAGAAATCACGGGTTTGGAAAAGTCCGACTACATAACGACTAATTATACGGGCGCGGCGCGTATAGCTTCGGTCGTGTAGTTGTTTCTGAGCAGATATTTCTAAAACATATCGAGTCCAGGTCAGTTACATTACTGACTTGGAAGTGACACAATGTTTTCATCAATAAAATGAAAAATAATGGAGATGCCAGAAGTTTAACGACCGGCTATACGGCGGGAACAAATTTTCCGGCCGTGTAGCTGTGGTCGTATAGTTTGCAGCCATCAAAAAATTTCATGAAGAAACTACTATTAACTTAATGACCAACTATACGGCGGGAGGTTTTCTCCGGCCATATATTTTCGCTCGTATAGTTGGTTAAAACCCTTGGAAACTTCAGAAAAACATGAGGAATTCAAAGGTAAAAAATTCAGGAGTAAAAATTGTGAAAGCAAATCACTTATTTAGAGGAAGAAATCTTACCTTATACTTACCACTTATTTAGTCGGAGGTGACAAGCTCCTCCAACAGCAAGGACTTTTTATCTTTTGGAGGAATTGACCTTAGTTCCTATAATAATTCTCGTAAACAAAAATCACTAGGACCAAAGTTCCTCTCAATAAGATTGGTACCTTGTTGGGCAAATATGGATATTGCATCCAATATCTTTATTTCTTGCCTCTGCATAATCTGCAACTCAAATTCTTGAAGTAAAAGGATCCAACGAATTAGTCTTGGCTGATGATTCTTCCTCTCAAGGAGTTCTTTTAAACCATCACGCTCTGTATGAACTCTTAGTTTTGAATCCACTATATAAGAACGAAATTTATCGCAAGAGAAAAATACAACAAAAAGTTCTCTTTCTTCCTTAGGATAATTCTTTTGAGCACAATTAAGAGTTCTACTGGCATGATGTATAATATTAAATATGCGACCTATATGTTGTCCCAGAGTTACTCCTATAGCATCATCACTAGCTTCACATATTAAATAAAAAGTCATATCCCATATAGGTGGTTTAATGATAGGAGTTGTAGAGGTCCCAACCTTTAAATAGATAGAGATCCCTATGTTTACAATGCTAGTCCCTGGATCAATAGCTAGCATCCATAGTTAAGATGTAATATCAAGAAACAAAGGTCATAATACAACTTTATAACTAGGAATAAAATAATTCATTACACCTTACATAGCTCATTTGGCTATCTCATTACAATGCAGCAGGAATATCTATAGCATGGAGTACTTCATCTTCAAAGTGCCACAGGCAATCATATTGGTTGTAGACTTGTAATCCTAATCAACACACTTCACTAACATCAAACAAACCTGCAACATAATAAGTTACAGCCACAAGGATCAATACATTTGAATTGTATTGGAAAGTGATACTATGGTAGAATAGTGGTATATATCATCTATATGCATTTGGCTAAGTGGAGCTTAGGCTCGCTTTGCTTAAAATAGATTTTCCTTATCATTTGAAAACACTAATTTTTTGTTTGTAAAAAACTCCCAAGGCATCTACCAATCAATGATTGAAGATCCTTTAACCCTTGTTCAACCACAAGTTTTTAACTTAGAAATTGGGATGAGGATATTCTTGATAGCTTCCATGTCTTGATGCTCAAATTTTCCATTGCTAGGGACACGACTAAGTACTTAGATTTTAGTCTCTCGAGAGGTGGTGCACTTTCCCCACAAGACTCGACATGCATCGAGACAAGATCTTTCAGAAGCCTTCCTTAGATAGGTTTGGGAACGCGTCCATTTTGGTCTAAGGAAGGCTTCTGAAAGATCTTGTCTCGATGCATGTCGAGTCTTGTGGGGAAAGTGCACCACCTCTCGAGAGAGTAAAATCTAAGTACTTAGTCGTGTCCCCGGAATGGACAATTTGAGCATCAAGACATGGAAGCTATCAAGAATCTCCTCATCCCAATTTCTAAGTTAAAGACTTGTGGTTGAACAAGGGTTAAAGGATCTTCAATCAATGATTGGTAGATGCCTTGGGATTTTTTGCCAAACAAAAACTTAGTGTTTTCAAATGATAAGGAAAATCTATTTTGAGCAAATCAAGCCTAAGCTCCACTTAGCCAAATGCATATAGATGATCGATACCACTATGCTACCATAGTATCACTTGCCAATACAATTCAAATGTATTGATCCTTGTGGCTGTAACTTATTATGTTGCAGGTTTGTTTGATGTTAATGAAGTGTCTTGATTAGGATTACAAGTCTACAACCAACATGATTGCCTGTGGCACTTTGAAGATGAAGGACTTCATGCTATAAATATACCTCCTGCATTGTAATGAGAGAGCCAAATGAGCTATGTAAGATGTAATGAATTATTTTATTCCTGGTTATAAAGTTGTATTATGACCTTTATTTCTTGATATTACATCTTAACTGTGGATGCTAGCTATTGATCTAGGTACTAGCATTGTAAACACAGGGATCTCTACCTATTTAAAGGTTGGGACCTCTATAGATGGTATCGGAGCCGATCCTCGCGGTTACATGGGAGTGTGCGGGTCAGTGGCGGACATGTGTAGCATGGCGCGTGTGGCCCGGAGTGGACACGGCATGGAAATGTGCCGGCACTGGACGCACAGACGTGTGCCAAGAGGCGACACTCCTGGCTTGTGGTTGATCGACAAGGACGTCGACCTTCTAAGGGTGGGTGTATGTGAGACCCTGGCATATGGCTCAATAGGATTGATAGGAAACCCATACCAACAAGTTGCAACTTCTTTTCCGGAAGCTCATTCGAAAAGAACTCTAAGGTTAAGCGTGCTTAGCCTAGAGCAATTCTAGGATGGTGACCGACCGGGAAGTGGGTACCGGGTGCACATGAGTGAGGACAAAGTGCGCAAAAAAGACTAGTGTTGGTCCGTGGGGTTAGTCTAGAGATCCTATTAAGCTGCCAGAAGTGACAGCCATCGGTCCGGAGTGACCGGGAGTGTTATAGGAGCATGGGATAAAGCATATTTAAGTTTATCAAAGGCAATAAGACATTTATCATCAAAATTAAATCTTAATCCCTTTTGCAAAGGTTAGTCAAAGGTTTAGAAATTCCTAATGAACCATCTATAAAAACCCACATGACCAAGATAACTTCTTATACCTTTTATATCCCTAGGTTGTGGCATTCTCTCTATTGCTTCAACCTTAGCTCAGTCTACTTCAATACCGTTACCTTTGATACCTTATGTCCAAGGACGATACCTTCTTTGACCATAAAGTGGCACTTATCCCAGTTTAGAACAAGATTGGTTTCTTTGCAACGCTGCAAAACCCTTCCGAGATTATCCAAGTGTCAACACCCGGATTTTTAATCCCAGATGTCTGTTATGCCATACATCGCAATCCTAGGATTACCATTTTTGCGAGACATAACAGAATTGGATACCACAGTACATCATCCATTACACAACATACATAAGGTCTTACACAAATAAGGATCTCATGATCCAGTTCTTAATACAACTCAAGCAGCGGAATACGTAATAATAAAGGTAGCGTAGGCGAAGCTCCATCTTTAGGGTCACAGGCAATGCTGACGATGGGATATGATCCTAGTTGTCATAACCTTCCTAGGGTCCATCCTCCAGGTACTCCTCTTCATAGTCTGGCCACGGGAATAGCCAGGGACAAAGCCATGAGTACTCTTTAAGTACTCGCAAGCTAATACTAATAAGTGAAAGGGATTTGTGGATAAAAGGACACTAGGCTCTAGGGTTATTTTGCAAAGGCTAGATTTATCTCTACTAAGTTCATAAGCAAGAGAGCTAGTCACAAAGTTATAATTCCTAAGTGGGATCTTGTAACTCAAGTCACAACTGTGTTGTGGTCAAGTCAAAGTCTCAATTCATTTCACAAGTTCTTTTGAAAACATCTGACGGGGGAACAGTATGGCCACTCCAACTGTCCATAACCGCGGACGCGGCTATTCGAATAGTTTGACACTCTGCAGAGATTGTACACTTTCACCACAACATTCGATACATCCGTCAGGAACAAATCCTGAATTCACCATACTCAGTATGCGGATAATCAATCCTAACCTTTCAATTACACGCCCTAGTATAAGCACCTCTCCTATGAGTTTGGCCTCTCAACCATGACCAATTGTCATCTTGGGTACTGCACAGGTGGACAATCTTCACAAGGTAGCCTCAGCTCAGACCTTGGCCGCGAGGGAACTAATACTAAGGTATATATGTTTCCAGTCAAGCCCTACCCAATCTTCGGGTATTGTGGTTGTACGATAAAATTGGAATGGTATCGCGTCTAGACAACCATCAGTTTTATAAAGGGCTAAGGCTCATGCCTCAACATTTTCATCACCAAAATCATCTGGTGTTCATAAACACATGTCAAAACATCTCAGTAGAATGATCCATCATTCTAAGGTTTTCATAACCATTTTTACACCAAGTATTCCCATCTAAAGTTGATCAAGTTTTATGCTTAGCACTAGCATCTACTTGTGGGGATAAGTACTAATGAGGGGTGGTAAACTAGTGGAGTTTCAACTAAGTACAACCTTATATCTTAGGATGATATCAAGGTTCCTAACTTAGGCCAAATTTTATTCTCTTTATGCAACCTTCAACTATATCTTTCTAGAATCTACAAGTCACCTGAGGACTCTCTAAGGAAGTAGCTTTGATAAGGAAATAAAATAGAAAGCTTTCAAATAAAACTAGGATTGGGTTATCAAGTGGGTAATATCACATATGCTTAAGGCATATAGTAGGCATGGTAACAAGTAAGGGTTTGCTTGTATCAGTAGAATATCTTGCAAGGGTTATCTTGCACATTCACTAGTAGTATTAGGCTTGCCTTGTGCAGAGCAGTGGTTGAAGTTCGCCTCGGCTTCTTCTTCGTAGTATCCTCCTTCCTCCTCGTATCCTTGGTCGGTACTAGCGTCTATAAATAAATACGATGTACCCAATCACCAAACAATACTTAACTACTTGCAATCATCAAACAAAAGGGTCCTATAGATGATCTAGCATCATCGCTAACATTACAAGATTAAAGCTTGGTTTAATTCCTTTTATTTTTCGAAAAGTAATTTCTACTCATTGAAAAACTACTTAAGACTTAATATTCTCCAAACCAAATATGGGATCATGTTGACACATGTCATCACCGCATATTTTAGTCCATGGGAATGTGATTTAAAGTGGTGTCACAATTTAATAAGGTTTTACCCTTTTATTTTAATTAATTAAAGTGGCTAGAAATGCCTATGTGGCATTCTTTTATTACTTGGTCATTATTTCTGTAAGTAAACCTATATATTTTTATATATTCTGAAAGGTAGGGTCAAATATGATTTTTGGGAGTTGGAATCAACTCAAAAGATATTGTGGTTTATGTTTTAAAATGTTTGAATGCATAAAAGCTTCTGCCTTGTTATTTTTTCCAAGGGTGATCTACAGATCCAAATGCCTTGAATCCAACGGTCTTGGATTCAGCATTCCCAGACCTTTCTAACAAAATTGGTTTCATTCAATTTGGTGCACTGAATCGATCTGGGTTGATTTTTGAAACTGGGTACAGAAGTGTGTTTGAAATAAAATGGAAAAGGTTTAATTCAAATAACTGGGCTGCGCGGGAAGTGATACTGGGCCGGCCTGCTAAGCACAGCGCTTCCGCGGGCTGGTTTAAGTGGCTGTCCACACGCGTCAGTGAGACGAGGGGGTGCGAAGCGGTATGGGGCGATGTGGTGCGTTCGATCTGGATCTAATCCAACGGCTGAGGGTCATCGTCGACGTTGGGCAACGTCGGCGAGACAGAAACCTAGCGCGGCCAGTGGGGGTCGTTGGGGGATCACCGGGGTTCAGGCGAGGGTCGGCGAGTCGGGCGAACGACGAAGTCTTCGACGGCGAACCTCCTGGTACTGGCAGCTTCTCCCGTGGCAGCTCCAATCACTGGCTCCCTTCTTCTCCAGCAGCGGCGGGCTCCGGTGAAATTCTGGCGCTGCCCTGCTCGCCTTGCTCCGGGAACGGGGTGGAATGATCAGTGAGGAGAGCGGAGTGACATGGTGTGCTCAATTCGGCTAGGGGTGGCCTCTTTTTATAGTGGCGAGAGGGGACCGACGGGGCACACGGTGAGCTCGTGGTGGTCGATGGTATAGATAGCTATCGGCATGGGCGACGGTAGGGGCGGTGCGGTGCTCCCTGGTGATGCTCAACGGCACAGTGGCGAGACGTGGGGCGGTGCCGCTTGGTCTGAAGACGGTGCTCTGCGCGTGCCTGACAGAGATTTTAATGGCGCACAGCGTGCGTGGTTCGCGCGGCGGCGAACGAGCGTGTCTGCGGGGTTGCTGGGATGGTGGTGATCACGTATGCACGCGACGAGGGTGGCGCGCGGTCTGTGGGCGTCGGTCGAGCGTGGCGCACGGAGCGTGCTCTCGGCATGGTTGCTGGCGAGGTTAGCATGCTTCGTGCATGTGGTCCAGGGTTTGGCAACGCTCGCGGCTGGGACAGGGAGTGGCGGTGGACGGTGGGCTGCCTCCTAGACAAGGTTGGCACGGCTAAATCTCCTCCTAGCTTGCTGTCTCTACTGGGGTGGCATGGTGAGCTTTGGTTGTTCACCATTGATGTCATTGCCCAGCTTACAGTGAGTCTAGTGCTTGGTTTAACTTGCTAGATGATCTACTGAGATGGTTGTGAGCTAGAGAGGGAACAAGTTAGGCTTCAATCACTGCTCACAATAGTGTTTAAGATTTTGATGATTTGTGTCTGCAATGTGTTTGATGAAATGGCCGCAAGAATTCAAGTTTTGAATTTGGAAAAGATTTTTGGTGGGTGTGCTAGGTTGGTGCTGGTGAGTCTGCAGATGCTTGGGTTTTGAAAGTTGAGCTTGTTTGAGTGGTTTTTGAAAAAGTGGGATCTTCCCATATGATAAAGATTCAATTTTGAACTGTCCTTTAAACTGTGCATTTGAATGTTTCTGGATGATCACAAAGTGGGCCTTGATACTTTGCTATGAGTACAATCAAGGGGTGCAAACATCCAGAAAAGTTTCTGTTAAGTTCTGAAAGTTTGAGACAGCCAAAGTAGGCATGGGAGTTAAATTGGTCAAAATGACCATTCCCTTATTTTATTTGTTTTGATTTACTTGTGTTTGGGAAAAGTGTGGGAAGTGTTTAGATGATGTTTATTTCACCTAAGCATCCATTTACAAGCAAAGGAACACACAAACAAGTTGGTTCAGAATAATTTCAAATGAAATGCATACACATATGCATGCTTTCATAATTTTATTTAGAAAAGTTTTTGTTAACCCTAATTTTGATGCTTAGAGTTTGATGATCCAAGTTTAGTATTTTTGGGATGTTACAAACCTTCCCCCCTTAAACAAAATCTCGTCCCGAGATTTGAAAAAGGACGAAAAAGATTACCTAGGATTTGAAGACATCGGGAAACTCCGTCCCGATGTGATCTTCGCGCTCCTAGGTAGCTTCCTCTTCTGTGTGGTTGCTCCACTAAATCTTGAGAAACTTGATGCTTCGGGTTCGGGTAGTTCTGAAAGCTTCTTCCAAAATACGGATGGGTACTTCGGGATAGGTTAGGTCATCGTTGATCTCTATGGTTCGGTGGTCGATGTTCTTGAACACTTCTGTCTTCTCTGGGACTTCGAGACACTTGCGAAGTAACGAGATATGGAACACATTGTGTACTGCGGACATCTCTTCGGGTAGTTCCAATTGATACGACACTTCTCCTCGACGGTTCAGAATATTGAAAGGTCTGATATATCTGGGGGCTAACTTTCCTTTGAGTTGGAAACGCTACATTCCCTTCAATGGCGACACCTTTAGATAAACAAAATCTCCTATGTTGAAGGCGAGGTCTCGACGTCTCTTGTCGGCGTAACTCTTCTGTCTGGATTGGGCCGTCTTGAGGTGCTCACAAATCCTGTGAACCTTCTCTTCTGCTTCTCGTAGGATGTCGGGTCCGAAAATCTGACTCTCTCCTACTTCCGAGCAGTTCAAAGGGGTGCGACACTTTCTTCCGTACATAAATTCAAATGGGGCCATTTGCAAACTAGCTTGATAACTGTTGTTGTATGAAAATTCTGCAAACGGCAGACAGTCTTCCCACTTGGATCCATATTCTAACACACATGCTCTCAGCATATCTTCGAGTATTTGATTTACTCGCTCCGTTTGTCCATCGATCTGAGGGTGATACGCGGTATTGAAATCTAGGCGGGTTCCTAAACCTTCTTGAACTTTCTTCCAGAATCTCGAGATAAACTGAGTTCCTCGATCAGATACAATGTTCTTGGGGACTCCATGCAAACTAACTATTCTAGCGATGTACAACTCTGCTAGCTTCGAACTCTGATATGTGGTCTTGATGGGCAAGAAATGGGCGACTTTGGACAATCTGTCCACTATGACCCAGATAGAGTCATTTCCCCTACTAGAAGTAGGCAGTCCAGTGATAAAGTCCATTCCAACGGAATCCCATTTCCATTCCGGAATCTGTAATGGTTGCAACAATCCAGCGGGTCTTTGATGTCCTGCCTTGACTCGCTGACATATGTCACACTTGGCGATATAGCTTCCGATTTCTCTCTTCATCTTATGCCACCAAAATTGCTCTTTCAAATCTTGATACATCTTCGTTCCTCCGGGGTGGATAGAATAAAGAGTATCATGAGATTCCTTCAAAATAACTTCTTTCAACTCAGAATCTGCTGGTACATAAAGGCGTCCTTTGTACCACATAACTCCTTCTTCGTCTTCGGTGAATCCGGGTACTTTGCCTGTACCAATACGACACTTGATTCCGTCGATACTAGCATTTCCTTGTTGCGCCTCTTTGATTTGACTGATCAAAGTGGGCTGGAGTTCTATGCTAGCCAAAAATCCTTCACTCACTAATTCTATTCGAAAATCTTCCATTTCCTTGTGTAGGCTTGGTTGCTCCTTCAAAATCATCGAGTTCAAGCGGCACGGCAATCTGCTAAGGGCATCTGCTACCACATTGGCTTTACCAGGGTGATAGTGAATGTCCAGGTCGTAATCCTTGATTATCTCAATCCATCTCCTCTATCTCATATTCAGCTCCTTCTGGGTGAATATATACTTCAGGCTCTTGTGATCTGAATAAATCTCACAATGA
This sequence comes from Avena sativa, assembly GCA_916181665.1. Taxonomy (NCBI): domain Eukaryota; kingdom Viridiplantae; phylum Streptophyta; class Magnoliopsida; order Poales; family Poaceae; genus Avena; species Avena sativa. Next base: position 132,785,678 of record OV702298.1, read on the forward strand.
TTTCCCATCAGGTAATGTCTCCATGTCTTTAGGGATAGAACTAAGGCTGCGAGTTCGAGGTCATGGGTTGGGTAATTTTGCTCATGTTGCTTCAATTGTCGAGATAGGTAAGATATAACTTTGCCTTCTTGCATTAGCACACATCCTAGACCGATCTTGGATGCGTCACAATACATATCGAAGGGCTTCGTGATATCTGGCATGATCAAGATTGGGGCTGAAATCAATCTCCTCTTGAGTTCTTGAAAACTCGCTTCACATTTGTCGGTCCATTCAAACTTCTTGTCCTTCTTCAGCAATTGGGTCATGGGTTGGGCGATACTCGAGAATCCTTCTACGAACTTGCGGTAATATCCCGCCAATCCGAGAAATGCACGAACTTGGGTTTGAGTGGTTGGGGCTTGCCAATCTTCGACATCTTTCACTTTCGCAGGGTCAACGGCAATTCCTCTGGCTGATACAATGTGACCGAGGAATCCTACCTCCTATAACCAGAATTCACATTTTCTAAACTTGGCATACAACTGATGCTCTCTAAGGGTTCCAAGAATGGTCCTTAGGTGTATCTCATGTTCTTCTTCTGATTTGGAATAAATCAGAGTGTCATCGATGAAAAAAACGACAAACTTATCCAGGAAGTCCATAAAAATCTTATACATGAGATTCATGAAATAAGCGGGGGCATTGGTTAATCCAAAGGACATAACGGTATACCCGTATAATCCATAACGGGTGGTAAAGGCAGTCTTTGGAATATCCTCTGCGCGAATCTTTAGTTGATGATAGCCAGTCCTAAGATCAATCTTAGAGAACACTTTGGCACTGGTCAAATGATCAAACAAATATTCTATCTTGGGCAACGGGTACTTGTTCTTGATGGTGACATCGTTCAACTTCCGATAATCCGTACACAAACGGTTACCTCCATCTTTATTGTCCACAAATAAGACAGGTGATCTCCATGGTGACGCACTTGGTTGAATCAATCCAATTTCCAGCATGGCATCCAGTTGCTTCTTCAGTTCTGCTAGCTCCGACGGGTTCATACTATATGGTCTCTCGGCTATGGGTCCAATTCCGGGGATTAGTTCGATGATAAACTCGATATCCCGATCTGGGGGCATACCGGGCAAAACATCTGGAAATACATCGGGGTATTCACAGACTATCCGGACTTGGTCAATGGTAGGTTGGGATATACTCTTGTTGCATTTGAATTGGCGAGGTAAGGTTTCAGATATATGCTCGACTGATATTCCGGCTGTACTGGTCATGGTGATGGCTTTCTTGGCACAGTCAATCAATCCTTTATGTTTGGACATCCAATCCATTCCTAGTACTACTTCCAAACCTTTAGTTCCGAGTACTATCAGATTAGCATAAAAATCTATGCCATGGATTCGGATAGGGACGACTTTGCAAATTTGCCTAGCCTTGGTGGTTGATCCAGGAATTTGAACAATCATGACATGCTTCAATTTGGTTGGTTGAATTTTACTAGTGCATGCAAATTCTTCGGTGACAAATGAATGCGATGCACCAGAATCAAACAACACTCTTGCAAGTACTGAATTAACAGAAAACATACCCAGCACGACGTTTGGCGCTTCCTGAGCTTCTTCAGCATGCATGAGAAAAAGACGGCCATTGCAGTTGAGTGAATTCCCTGGGGCAAATCTTCTTCCTGGCTGAACATGACACTACTGCTGAGCTGGGGCATTGGTATTGGGGGCTGCGGTATTATTCTTGTTTGGGCACTCGTTGGAGTAGTGACCCTTATTTCCACAGTCATAACAAGTCACTTGCGACTTGTCCTTTGCTGCGACAGGCACAGCATTACTTCCAGTCCTCGGGGCAGTGTTGGTGTTGGTGGTAGCATTGTTGTTGTTGAACTTGGGTGGGGCGCGGTTGAAATTGCTAGAGTTCCCGGGGTTTTTGTGATTTCCTTTGGGTTTAGGGTTTCCACGGTTGGGATAGGTCGGACGGTTCATCCGGGGTCTGTTTGTTCTTGGGGCAAATCCGGGAGATGGGTTAGGGCGATACTTTGGGGTCTGATGGGTTCCTGGCTGATGCATCATGCGACGCTTGCGGTTCTCGTTGGCTTGGTTGATCTTTCCTTCCATCTGGATAGCAGAGTCTACAAGGGCTTCAATATCGGCAAAGGGGATATTGACTAACACCGTCTGCATCTCATCGTGCAGACCATTCAAGAATCTCTCCTTCTTCTTGGCTTCGGTGTCAATCTCATCCGGGGCATACCTAGCTAATGACAAGAATTTGTCACGGTATTCCACTACAGTCATCCTTCCTTGCTTCAACTCTCTAAACTCGTCTCTCATCCTCTTGATCAAACCCGATAGCACATGGGTTCTGCTGAACTTGACCTTGAATTCGTCCCAGGTCATCATCTGGCCTCCGGTCATTGCGCGAACACTGTTCCACCATGCCCTAGCATCTCCGGCTAGATAGTGGGTGGCGAACAGAACTTTCTCGTTGGCTTCTACTCCGGCTACTTCTAGGTTATTTTCCATGGTTTGCAGCCAATCATCGGCGTCTAGGGGCTCTTCTGACTTAGTGAAAACAGGTGGGTTGGTATTCTGGAAATTATTGAGCTTAGATCCATGGTTGTTCTGATTTCCGTGGCCTTGGTTGTTGTGGGCAAGCTGAGATATCTGTTGCAGGGTGGTTAGGTTGGCTTGACATTCTGCTCTTTCAGCTTCACGGTCAGAAGTCAACATTTGCAGGATCTGCAACATCGGGTCCGGGGATGAACCACTTCCTCCGCGTGGCATCTGAAGATTGAGATAGATCATGAGAAAAGAGGGAAATTTCTAAGGTTTCGGGGACTTTGAAAAGTTTTTTAAAGTTTGACTCAGATGTTTCTAGCAACGTGCTTTTCATTCATCCACTCATAGCACACGATACAACACACACCACAACAAAGAAAAACAGATGGTTTTAAGAACCATTCTGAAAACTCCTCAGAATCGGTGGCTTCGTCATCTTCATCATCATCAATGAAGGCGAAATCATCCTCATTGGTGAAGAAATCCATAGCCTGATCCTCTAGAAAATCATCATCATCGCTGACATAGGAGTAGGGATCTCCACGAAGGTCCTCTCCGGCATTCTCCCTTCCTCCAACTGCATGTCTCTCTCGTGGATGGTCTCCTCCAAAGATGAGATGCGGTGGCAAAGACGGGCAATGATGCACTCCTTCTTGTCGAGCTAACGGCGGCGAGACTTGCGATCCTTCGCTAGCATGGCGATGGTTTAATCCTTCATCTTGATGATTGCAGACTTGTGGTTGGAGTAGTCACGGCAGTTATCCAACTCCTGCTGACGACCGTACATCATGAAGCTAAGGTGGTCCAATTGAGTCTTCAGCTCGAGGTGGTATGGTGCTTCCAGTGGTTGTCCATTTGCATCACGCCTCGGGCAAAACTCAAAGCGAGTTCCCTTGTTCTGATTGATGCTCTGCCCACACAGACGGGCAAGACTTTCCTGCATGGCCCTGGCAAGTCCATCGAGCCAGTTGTTCTCTCTCAAGGTAAACTGAATTCCCTCAGCAATGGGAGGTTCAATCTTTCCTCGGAGACTTGCAACAATTAGCCACTGCAGATCTTCTCCTCCTTGATCATTGAGCTGAGCTCCGAAGAACTCGGGGTGCGGACGCTCCAGAAGTTCCGAAAGCTGGTCCAAATCCCTCTCAAAGATAAGGTCCCCTCCATTTCCCAACTGATAAAACTTGTTGTACTTCACGTCCATCTATAAGAATATAGGATGAGTATGTTAGTAGAGTGATCAAGTGTGTCAAATTTTATGTATTTTGCAAGAATTTTTTTGAGGAACATGAATTTTCATGAAAGAATCAAAGGGATAAGAATGAGAATAAGTTTTTGTAAATATTTGCTTCCTTTGGTTTTGAAACTAAGTCTTTTATTCAAACGTCCAGTCTAACTAGGGTATTCTATGGTCAGGATGGCTCTGATACCAACTTGTCAACACCTGGATTTTTAATCCCAGATGCCTGTTATGCCATACATCGCAATCCTAGGATTACCATTTTTGCGAGACATAACAGAATTGGATACCACAGTACATCATCCATTACAAACCATACATAAGGTCTTACACAAATAAGGATCTCATGATCCAGTTCTTAATACAACTCAAGCAGCGGAATACGTAATAATAAAGGTAGCGTAAGCGAAGCTCCATCTTCGAGGTCACAGGCAATGCTGGCGATGGCAGATGATCCTAGTTGTCGTAACCTTCCTGGGGTCCATCCTCCAGGTACTCCTCTTCATAGTTTGGCCACGGGGATATCCAGGGACAAAGCCATGAGTACTCTTTCAGTACTCGCAAACTAATACTAATAAGTGAAAGGGATTTTTGGATAATACGACACTAGGCTCTAGGGTTATTTTACAAAGGCCAGATTTATCTCCACTAAGTTCATAAGCAAGAGAGCTAGTCACAAAATTATAATTCCTAAGTGGGATCTTGTAAGTCAGGTCACAACTCTGTTGTGGTCAAGTCAAAGTCTCAATTCATTTCACAAGTTCTTTTGAAAACATCTGACGGGGGAACAGTATGGCCACTCCAACTGTCCATAACCATGGACGCGGCTATTCAAATAGTTTGACACTCTGCAGAGATTATACACTTTCACCACAACATTCGATACAACCGTCAGGAACAAATCCTGAATTCACCATACTCAGTATGCGGATAATCAATCCTAACCTTTCAATTACACGCCCTAGTATAAGCACCTCTCCTGTGAGTTGCTCCTCCCAACCATGACCAACTGTCATCTTGGGTACTGCACAGGTGGACAATCTTCACAAGGTAGCCTCAGCTCAGACCTTGGCCGCGAGGGAACTAATACTAAGGTATATAAGTTTCCAGTCAAGCCCTACCCAATCTTCGGGTATTGTGGTTGTACGATAAAATTGGAATGGTATCGCATCAAGACAACCATCAGTTTTATAAAGGTCTAAGGCTCATGCCTCAACATTTTCATCACCAAAATCATTTGGTGTTCAGAAACACATGTCAAAACATCTCATTAGAATGATCCATCATTCTAAGGTTTTCATAACCATTTTTCCACCAAGTATTACCATCTAAAGTTGATCAAGTTTTATGCTTAGCACTAGCATCTACAAGTGGGGATAAGTACTAATGAGGGGTGGTAAACTAGTGGAGTTTCAACTAAGTACAACCTTATATCTTAGGATGATATCAAGGTTCCTAACTTAGGCAAAATTTTATGCTCTTTATGCAACCTTCAACTATATCTTTCTAGAATCTACAAGTCACTTGAGGACTCTCTAAGGAAGCTTTGATAAGGAAATAAAATAGAAAGCTTGCAAATAAAACTAGGATTGGGTTATCAAGTGGGTAATATCACATATGCTTAAGGCATATAGTAGGCATGGTAACAAGTAAGGGTTTGCTTGTATCACTAGAATATCTTGGAAGGGTTATCTTGCACATTCACTAGTAGTATTAGGCTTGCCTTGTGCAGAGCAGTGGTTGAAGTTCTCCTCGGCTTCTTCTTCGTAGTATCCTCCTTCCTCCTCGTATCCTTGGTCGCTACTAGCGTCTATAAATAAATACGATGTACCCAATCACCAAACAATACTTAACTACTTGCAATCATCACACAAAAGGGTCCTATATATGATCTAGCATCATCACTAACATTACAAGATTAAAGCTTGGTTTAATTACTTTTATTTTTAGAAAAGTAATTTCTACTCATTGAAAAACTACTTAAGATTTAATATTCTCCAAACCAAATATGGGATCATGTTGACACATGTCATCACCACATATTTTAGTCCATGGGAATGTGATTTAAAGTGGTGTCACAATTTAATAAGGTTTTACCCTTTTATTTGAATTAATTAAAGTGTCTAGAAATGCCTATGTGGCATTCTTTTATTTACTTGGTCATTATTTATGTAAGTAAACCTATATATTTTTATATATTATGAAAGGTAGGGTCAAATGTGATTTTTGAGAGTTGTAATCAACTCAAAAGCTATTATGGTTTAAGTTTGAAAAATGTTTGAATGCAGAAAAGCTTCTGTCTTGTTATTTTTGCCAAGGGTGATCTACAGATCCAAATGACTTGAATCCAACGGGCTTGGATTCAGCATTCCCACACCTTTCTAACAAAATTGGTTTCATTCAATTTGGTGCACTGAATCGATCTGGGTTGATTTTTGAAACTGGGTACAGAAGTGTGTTTGAAATAAAATGGAAAATGTTTAATTCAAATAACTGGGCTGCGCGGGAAGTGATACTGGGCCGGCCTGCTAAGCACAGCGCTTCTGCGGGCTGGTTTAAGTGGCTGTATGGGGCGATGTGGTGCGTTCGATCTGGTTCTAATCCAACGGCTGAGGGTCATCATCGACGTTGGGCAATGCCGGCGAGATAGAAACCTAGCGCGGCCAGTGGGGGTCGTTGGGGGCTCACCGGGGTTCAGGAGAGGGTCGGCGAGGTGGGCGAACAACTAAGTCGACGACGGCGAACCTCCTGGTACCGGCAGCTTCTCCTGGGGCGGCTCCAATCGCTGGCTCCCTTCTTCTCCAGCAGCGGCAGGCTCCGGTGAAATTACGGCGCTGCACTGCTCGCCTTGCTCCGGGAACGGGGTGGAATGATCAGTGAGGAGAGGGGAGTGAGATGGTGTGCTCAATTCGGCTGGGGGTGGCCTCTATTTATAGTGGCGAGAGGGGACCGACGGGGCGCACATTGAGCTCGTCATGGTCGATGGTACAGACGGTTATCGGCATGGGCGACGGTAGGGGGTGGTGCGGTGCTGGTGAGTCTGCAGATGCTTGGGTTTTGAAAGTTGAGCTTGTTTGAGTGGTTTTTGAAAAAGTGGGATCTTCCCATATGATAAAGATTCAATTTTGAACTGTCCTTTAAACTGTGCATTTGAATGTTTCTGGATGATCACAAAGTGGGCCTTGATACTTTGTTATGAGTACAATCAAGGGGTGCAAAGATCCAGAAAAGTTTCTGTTAAGTTCTGAAAGTTTGAGACAGCCAAAGTAGGCATGGGAGTTAAATTGGTAAAAATGACCATTCCCTTATTTTATTTGTTTTGATTTACTTGTCTTTGGGAAAAGTGTGGGAAATGTTTAGATGATGTTTATTTCACCTAAGCATCCATTTACAAGCAAAGGAACACACAAACAAGTTGGTTCAAAAGAATTTCAAATGAAATGCATACACATATGCATGCTTTCATAATTTTATTTAGAAAAGTTTTTGTTAACCCTAATTTTGATGCTTAGAGTTTGATGATCCAAGTTTAGTATTTTTGGGATGTTACACCAAGCAACTAGTAAACAAATTCCATAGACAGAGAAGTCATCCGTAAATACTTATATTATCAGTTCTATAAAATCTGCAAAAATAGCAGGCATGTATCTTTGAAAAGTAGCTGGAGCATTACATAAACCAAAAGGCATGAGTCAGTAAGCATGTAAACCATAAGGACTAATGAAAGTTGTTTTAAGTTGGTCATCAAGATGAACAGCTATTTGAGAAAAAACGGAGTATCCATCCAAGTAGCAAAAATGAGTGTGGTTTGCTAACCTGTCTAAAGTTTGGTCTATGAACGATAAAGGATAGTGATCTTTCCTAGTTTATTTATTCAATTTCCTAAAATCTATACACATCCTATGTCCAAAAATAGTTCTAGTAGGTATCTGATATTATTGTAAACGTATCTATAATTTTTTATGCTCCATGCTTATTTTGTATCAACTTTCTTCTGTTTTGTCTACACTTTGATGTATTTTTATACATTTTCCGGAACTAACCTATTGACAAGATGTCGTAGTGCCAGTTGCCTGTTTTATGCTATTTTTGGTTTCAGAGAAGATAGTAAGGAAATATTCTCGGAATTGGACGGAATATAAGCCAAAGTCAATATTTTACCGAAGCAAAGACGGAGTCCAGAGAGGGGACAAAGAGGCGCCACAGGGCGGCCGCACCACTCCCTGGCACGAGCCCACCCTAGGCTGCACCAGGGCATGGTGTGGGCCCCCTTTCCCTCAACCGACCTTGCCCCTTTGCCTATATAAACACCTCGATGCAGAAATCCTAAGGACCCGATCAGAAATCCATGAAAGTGTCTGTAGCCTCCCCCACCATCGTCCCTAGATCGGGGGATCTGAAGCTATTTCCGGCACACTGTCGGAGGGGAGAGATCATCTCGAAGGCCTTCTTAATCACCATGCCAGCCTCCGGAGTGATGCATGAGTAGTTCCCCTTTGGACAATGGGTCCATATAGTATCTAGATGGTTGTTTCTATCATGTTTAGATCTTGTGAGCTCCGTTCATGATCAAGATCATCTATTTGTAATCCTACATGTTGTGTTTGTGGGGATCCAATGGACATTGAAATACTATGTCAAATTGATTATTGATTCTATCATGTCTACGTTATTTGTGATCTTGCATGCTCTCCGTTGCTAGTAGATACTTTCTCCAAGTAGATGCTTGTAACTCCAAGAGGGAGTATTTATGCTCGATATGTTGTGCAGGTTCCAAGTTGCTAGCAACACCTTGGAGTTGTTTCCTTACTCCTACTGGTTCGATAACCTTGGTTTCATCACTGAGAGAAAACTGCTTCTGTGCTCAGCATACCTTCCTCTTGGGGTTCGCAACAAGCGCTACATATCTGAGCCATCAAGCACTTCTCTGGTGCCGTTGCCGGGGAGATAAGGACAGCTTCAATCTCTTCCTCCCCATCAAATAACTTTTCTGTGAGAAAGAAGATTCTTGCAAGGGGAGTCTCTCACAACAAATATCTTTACTTTGTTTCTGTTTTTCTTAGTTTATTTTGCTTTGTTGGTTTGTTTATTTTTATCAAAAACACAAAAAAATAGTTCCTACTTCAAGTTGTTTTTATGTCTAGTACTACTCCAATCACTATTTCATTATCGATAACCCACTTGGTTTACTATTTGAGAAAACTACTATCACTGCTAAGGTAGTGGATGAACCACCGCGTGCTAGAACCTCCATGGAATATTTTATAAAGTATAGAGAATCATATAAAGGTAAAGTCATGAGATCCGTGTTAAAGAGGTTGGATCTAATTGCTACAATTTTGCTTAAATGCCATGATATAAACTGTTGCTCTGAACAGGATACTAAACATCTTAAATTCCAATGTGGCTTTAGTAAAGAAGTTTTAATTGTGAACTATCATTGGAATAACTATATTCATCTTGGATTTGAAGAAGTAGAACAATTTGTTCTGTTTATGGGAGATTCTGAGATAGAATCCTTCATGTCTAAAAAATATGAAACCTGTGTTGCTTGTAAATACCTTAAAGATATGGTCTCTTCTATCCTTGATTATTGCATAGAAAATTTCAGCAATAATTGTTATATCATTGATTATAAAGAGAGACTCGGTCATCCACAAGAATGTGTCCACAATTTGCAGGAACCTGTGGAAGAAGAAAGTGTTGAACCCGAAAGCTCATTAGATGAAAAAGACGAGGAGAGTGATGAACAAAAGGAGGAAGAATGGATTAGCTACTCATGCCTACCTTCTAATGAGATTAACTCTTTACCCCTTATATTATTTGATTGTCCCCACATGCTTACCAAAGGAGGATGAATGTTATGTTCCCGTGGATTCATTTGAAATATCTACTATGGGTAAAACTTGTGATAATAATTATGCTCCTGTTATCTATGATAATCCATGCTATTTTGATAAATCTTATGATAATCCTTTATTTGTGCCTAACTTCGAAATGCATGGTACTAAAGAGTATTTCTTAGAAAATGATTATGATAAAGCTCTAGATGATGGTCCTATATTGGTTGATAATTTTAATTGTACTACTATTGAAATCAAGATTGGAGGGGTCTTGACTTTATCTTTTAACCCCATACCTCTTGAAAATGATCAGTCATCTTGTTATAAAATTGTTAAAAGTGGGTTCGAACGTTTTAATCCCACTATTTTTGAGATTGATAAAAATTATGTGTTTGTAGATCATGAAAAGCATGGTTTATGTGATAGTTATATTGTTGAGTTTAATCATGAGGCTACTGAAAATTATTATGAGAGAGGAAAATATGGTTGTAGAAGTTTTAATGGTACTGAAACACCTCTCTATGTGCTGAAAGTTTTGAAGTTACTCTTATTTTATCTTCCTATGCCTGTCACTTTGTTCTTTGTGAATTTATTTGCGTACAAGATTCCTATGCATAGGAAGTGGGTTAGACTTAAATGTGTTATGAATTTTCTTCTTGTTGATCTCTTTTACTTTAATTCATATTTCTTATGTGAGCATCTTCTGAAACTATCAAGCCTAGCTAAAAGGCATTAAAGAAAATCACTATTGGGAGATAACCAAAAAAGTTATTTTAGTAAGTTTTTCTTTTGTTGAGTCTTGGAAGTAATTTACTCTGTAATAACCTCTCCTTATCCTTTTTGTGTGGTTTTGTGCCAAGAATAACCTCTTATGGGAAAGAAGTAAGATTTGGGGAAGATGCTGTCCTGAAACAAATTTTTATGCTTCATCATAGAAAATCATGAAATATTGCAGTACATCAGATTGAGCTGTAATTTTCCGTGCGTATGCCCCAGGTTATTTTCTAAATTTCGTTAGTTTAGCACTTTTCGATTTGAGCAACAGAATATCTTCAAAAAAATCAATCTTTACCTGCTGGTCTGTTTTGACAGATTTCTGCCAATATTTGCATTTGCCTCTTAATCGGTTTCTCTTGAGTTCTCTTTGATCACTTGAGCTTTTAAAAGGAGTTTCTATAGTAGCTTGTGTTTTATTGGAAGTTTTACTTGAGTTTAAACTGAACCCAAAGACTTATTATCTTGAATAAACTAATGTTGCTAATGAAGAATTGTGTGAAGTTTTGTATAAAGGAAATTTTCAAGTGTAGGGGAAGAATGAGGTGATGAGATGAAGAATGGACAAAATATCAAGCTTGGGGCTTCCACCCATGTCACCCCTAGAAATATTCAAGAGGTACAAGCATCAAAGCTTGGGGATGCCCAAGGCATCCCCTTCTTCATCAATAAAAATCTCAGGTCTTCTTTCTAGACACTTTATTTTTATTGCTTCATGCACTATTGTGTTGTTCTTGGAGTGTCTTTTTTTGGTCTTCTTGAATAAATTATTTGGACCCCCGCATTCTCATTTTGTTTCAAATAAAGCTGATTGGTGTTGAAAAAGAGTAGAAAGTTTCATGCTTATAGTGGTACAAAAGGAAGCTTGTTATGACTATGGCCTAGACTTTATCATGTCATGTTAGATGTTGCTTTGACCATATGCTTAGTGATTATTGTTGTAGCATGACTTGTTCCAAACAATTGAGATTACTTAATGTGCCTAGAAAGAATCAAGCGTTGTTTTAGCATACAAAAGCATAATATTGTGGTATTCTCCTTTGATGCTTTATTTGGGTTGACTTGGCACATGCTTACACCATGTTAAGACTACAAACCACTCACCTTACCCTCTATGATCATCTAGTTTTTGACTTGTGATATCACTTTATGCTTTAATTAATAATGTTTTGTCGCATTGCATGATTATGGCCATTATTGCTCTCTTAGTTGGTTGCTCCCAGTCTTTTGCTAGCCTCCACTTGTACTGAGTATGAGCTCTACTCATGCATCCAACTCCCAAGAAACCAATTTATTCCAAAGAGTCCACTATAAATTCCTATGCATGGTGTGTTAAACCATTCCAAGTATATTCATGTGTTTATCTATCTTCCAAATTAAATTTGTTATGTGAAAATTAGTGATTAAAGCTCTCACAAACTTCATGGCATACTTTACTTTCTTGCACTTAATAAACTTGAACCATTGTGCCCATCTATGTTGCTTATATGCTTGCAAATTATAAGTTGGGAGTTAGCAGAACCATGCTGACATGGGGAACGCTTTCAACACTGGTACATATTTATCCAGTTGATATCATGATCTTTTGTTTATGGATGTCGGCGGTGTGAAATAAAAGGGGAGGTTGTAAGTCCATGGAGTATTATATGTGTGTTAAGAGAAACGCCTGGGCGGCTAGCCTAAGCCATGCCTAATCATGGTGGAAACTTACAGCATAACCATCGTGAGCAATCTTTGAGGCATCTTCAGAAAAAATATAGAAAAAAAGAGAAAAGAAAAAGAGAAAAGAAAAATAGAAAAGAAAAAAGAGAAAAAAAGCACCATGCTCATGGTAAATAAAAAGATCGCTGAGATGTTCATTGTCTGATGCCTTGTCATTTTGATATGGGATAGCTCCTATGTCATGGGGCAAGGGGTACCCCGTTGGCGGTTCTCTGTGATACACATATACTTACAATGACAAGAACTTGCTTGTGACTAAAGTTTAGTAGTATGAGGAACGGCCCTCGTACTCAAGGGACATGAGATTTTCAACTTATGATCTATCAAGCATATACTTCATATTTGTTGTCAGTTTACCTTAATCACCTCAAGATGCTTATGATAGGGGCAATAAGAGCTGAAAGCTAATAAGTACCATAATTTTTGGAATCTCTTTCTGAAACTTGGAAACCCTGCTTCCCTCTGTGAAGGGCCTTTCTTTTTACTTTTTGTTGAGTCTCCATCTTCTATCTTTATGCACCAATTAAGAGAGCATAGTTTTCATTCTTAGTTCAACGTGCATTATCCCAAAACTTATTGATTGATTCATAATCATGGCAATGCTTGTTCTTCTATTATTTGTATCTAGTCACCCTTATGAACTTTGAAGGTGTCCTATGAATTTATGTTTTGATATTCCATGAAGGACAAGCTGAATACCACTCTTGCTATGTTTTCTTTATGTGAAACAAACAAATGTCTTTCAATGCATTGTTATTCATGATATTTTGTTTGTACCTTTTTCATGTTACAAATTAGTTTTTATGTCTTATTATTAGAACTAAATCTTTCATGCTCATGTTTAAAGTACTATGCTCCCAACTATCAATGCTTTGAAATATTTTGATCAAGATTGTGATGGTGCATGTCACCTAAAAAATTATTCTTTTTATCACTTACCTACTCGAGGATGAGCAGGAGTTAAGCTTGGGGATGCTTGATACGTCATAAATGTATCTATGATTTTTCATGCTCCATGCTTGTTTTGTATCAACTTTCTTATGTTTTGTTTACACTTTGAGGTATCTTTATACATTTTCTGGAACTAACCTATTGACAAGATGTCGCAGTGCCAGTTGCATGTTTTCTGTTGATTTTGGTTTCAGAAAATCTCGTAAGAAAATATTCTCGGAATTGGACGGAACAAAATCCAAAGTCAATATTTTACCGGAGCAAAGACGGAGTCCAGAGGGGGGACAAAGAGGCGCCACAGGGCTGCTGCACCACCCTTGGCACGGGCCCACCCTAGGCCGCGCCAGGGCATGGTGTGCCCCCTAGCCCTCAATCGACCTCTCCCCTTCACCTATATAAACACCCCGATGCAGAAACTGAAGGGTTCATAGCATAGAAAACAAAAAAATCCTACGACGGGAACAACTAAGTACCAAGATCTATCTACTAGATACAATCAACGGGTGGATATACATCCATAGAATACATACCCTTGAAGACCGAATAGCGTTAACGAGATTGTACTCGTGGATGATGTAGTCGAATGCTTGCCGATCTCAAGATTGTGATGAAGTCCATCTGGTCTAGCCGGTCCAGCACCATCAAGTCTAGCACCGCAAAGCAGTGGTGCATCCATTTCAACTGAAACAGTTCCGGTGTCTAGTGAAATAAATTCCTGCGCTTTCCTTTTTCTTTATCTGTCATATCATTTGCTCCAAATGGTGTCGATATCCCTTAAGTGTGTCACCCTACGGTGCGCTAAAAATGTAGACATGATCGAGACCCCTCTCCGATCAATAATCAGCAGCAGGACCTGGAGATCCGTACTAACTCCCACACATTCAACGATGACTTCTGTGATCGTGTGAACCTCATACACATGTAACTCAATCCCTTTGTCTCATGATATATTACATGTCTGAAATTCGATGATCGATATCTCCATACCTAGTTTGATCTCGTTACCGATATGTACTCTTTTCTTGTTCCCGTGATATAACATTCTAGTGATCAAATCACTTTCTTGCAAGCTAATTAATGTGATATCACCGAGAGGTCCCAGAGTATATCTCTCCATCATCGGGATGGACAAATTCCACTCTTGATCCATGAACCTCAACATAACACCTTCGTAGCACTGAACCCATCTTTATAGTCACCCTGTTACAGTGTGACGTTTGATGTTATCAAGATACTCTTCCGGTGTTAGTGATTGACATGATCTCATGGTCTAAGGACTAAGATTACTTCGTATGATGTTATAGAAATATAAACACAATGACCTTGACCGTAATGCTATCTTCGGATGAATGTTCATCACATCATTCCAACAATGTTGTGACCTCGTTATTAACAAGATCCAATGTCCATGATCAGGAAACCTTTGATCATCTTGTTAATCAACGAGCTAGTTTATGAGAGAGGCATAATTGGGAACTTTATTTTTGTTTATTAAACACACATGTATTAACGTTTCCGTATTAATAAAATTATAGCATGCAAAATAAACATTTATCATAAATAAGGAATATGATAATAACCACTTTATTATTGCCTCTCGGGCATATTCCCTTTAGTCTCCCACTTGCACTAGAGACAATAATCTAGTTTAGAAACTTTGCGTATTGAACACCTATGGCTTTCAGCTGTTCCATGTACGCGATTGCAAGTGGTTAACATAATCTACGGATCTGACGCTTTCAGGTCCATGTGTATTTGCATGTCTTTGCATTCACGCATCACTCATTCTCCAATGAGATGGCATTGTATAAATTTGGTCTTTTGGTGAGACCTTTAGTTCCTTGGGGTTAAATCATGTCCATACTATTGTCATACAATATATCTTTAGTGTTAGCCCATTGAGAACCACACCTTAGTTTGATAACAAACTACTT
This sequence comes from Avena sativa, assembly GCA_916181665.1. Classification (NCBI taxonomy): domain Eukaryota; kingdom Viridiplantae; phylum Streptophyta; class Magnoliopsida; order Poales; family Poaceae; genus Avena; species Avena sativa. The sequence goes on from OV702298.1 coordinate 132,800,706, forward strand.
GACACAAATGCCCTCCTTTGCTGCTACTATAGTAGTCATATACTTAGCCTTTTATTGTAGTATCCGTCACAATGTATTAACTTTGGAATTCATCCAAACCCATCATGGAAACTTTCTTTCCATTTCATTGTGCCACCCATAGTTTAAATTGAGATAAACTTAATTTGTATCTTGTGACAAAACTAGTATCATTTTTCAATGAACTATTTGTCTCTTATACAAATGGAATATATTATTAATTCTTTCAAAAGATTATAAGAATATTCTTACTATCGTCCAATGATCATTTTATGATTCATTCTGGTATATGCTCATGACACTTAGAGCATAGGACATATCTGAATGTGTACATATCATGGTATGATTGATCAAAACATTCTTGTGATTTCACTCATCAAGTGTCAAAGCACTTGAATCTTGTTTCACTTACCAAGTGTTAGTACACTTGAATTTTCATTCAATTATTTTTCATGCGACAAGATCCTTTTCTCGTCGTTTCTATATTGAACCCCTTCAATATCTGATATATGTACGTTTGGCATGACCATATTAGCGTCACTGTCTATCCATGTATACATTCATGCTAAGTATTCGGGTTTTGCCTAAGTATTTCATCAAAATGAAATTCTTAACCTTTGTCAATAAAAGATACACCATTTCCAAACAATAAGATGTCCTCCATATAATGTATTAGAAATATGTCTCAGCGCTTGATAAGCCATAAACGTATCTATAATTTTTGATGATCCATGCTTGTTTAGTATCTACTTTGCTTTGCTTTGTCTACACTTTGAGGTATTTTTATATACTTTTTGGAACTAATCTATTGACAAGATGCCATAGTGCAAGTTGCCTGTTATCTGCTGTTTTTGGTTTCAGAAAGCTAAAAAATGAATATTCTCGCAATTGGACGGGACAAAAGCTAAAGTTCATATTTTTCCCTAAGCGATATGGAAAATCGAAGACGAGACGGAGGAGGACACCAGGGTGGCCACACCCTAAGTAGGCACAGGCCCACCCTAGGCCGCGCCCACAGGGGGTGTGGGCCCCCTGGACCTCCACCGACCTTGCCTCCTGCGCCTATAAGAAGCCCCTGACTCAGAAACCCTAAAAGATCTAGAAGAAAGCCAAGAAAAGTTCGGCTGCGCCGCTGCCACCGAAGGGGATATTCGGGGGACAGAAATTCTCTGTTTCGGCACCCTACCGGGACGGGGAATTGCCCCCGGAGCAATCTCCATCGATCTCCATCGCCATCTTCATCACCGTTGCTGATTCCCATGATGAGGAGGGAGTAGTTCTTCCTCGAGGCTAAGGGCCCTACCGGTAGCTATGAGTTCATCGCTCTCTCTCTATGCATGATCTTGTTGTGGTCATGAGCTTTGTAATCAAGTAGATCTACCTTTCTACTCAAGTGCTTTATTAGATATCTACTCTCCCCATGTGTGTGAAAGTGACAGCATGCACGCCATGGTGGCACTTAGGTTTGAGTCTATATAAATACTCTTTGTGCTTTAATAGATCTATTCATTTCCCCACGTGTGTGAAAGTGACAGCATGCATACTGTGTGTGGCACTTTGGCTAGATTGAATATTTGTTATGAGTTATATTTGGAGTTGGATGTCTCTATGAAATCGTGGTGTTTGTTGGAACCATCTAGCGCTCAAGCTGATAGTGTGGGGTTATCTAGATTGGGGAAGGCGGACTTTGAGGAGTGTTGTTATAGCCCTACCGATTATTAGAGTATCCAACCGGAGAGTAGTTAAGAGTAGTATCATGAAGAGAGGATATTTATATGAGAGAGTGTTCACTAGTGAAAGTATGATCCCTAGGCCTTCTTTCTAAACATTGAAACACCGTTTGCATGTAGATCTGTTGCGTGTTTGCTTGCTTCGAGTCTTTACCTCACCGTCAAGCTATTTTCTGGCACCGTTACCACTTGTGTTTCACTATCTCTTCGCCGAACTAGTGCACCTATACACCTGACAAGTGTATTGGGTGTGTTGGAGACAGAAGATACTTCTTGTATCTTGATTGCAGGGTTGCTTGAGAGGGAATACCTTTGACCACTTCCTCCCTGAGTTCGATAAACCTTGGGTGATCCACTTAAGGGAAACTTGCTGCTGTTCTACAGACCTCTGCACTTGGAGGCCCAACAACTGTCTACAAGAATAGAAGTGCGTAGACATCAAGATCTTTTCTGGCTCCGTTGCCGGGGAGGTAAGGTAAAAGGTACTCACATCCTGGTGTGTGAGTGCTCGAAGCTATTTTCTTTAGATTCTGCAATTTTGTCTTTTTGTTTCTTGTTTTCACTAGTTAGGCTTAATGAAAAACAACAACAAAAATTAGAGAGCTTTATAGTATTTATCTCGAGTTAGGACATGAAGTGTTTGAAGAGAAAATTAAAAAACCTATGGAGCTTTATTTGCATGCTAATAGCAATGTTATTAGTATGAATTCCTTGGACACCATTATTGCTAATGTTATGGAAAAGTCTAAGATTGGGGAAGCTAGTTTTGATGAAAATGATCTTTTTACTCCCCCAGCTTTGGAAGATAGCTATTCTATTACTTATGATGATACCAAACCTCCAATATATGATGAGTATGATATTTTCAGTCCACCTACTATTGAGGAGAAAGTTAATTGTGATTACAATCTGCCTCCTATATTTGATGACTATGGTGACGAGAATAATAGTGATAGCTATTTTGTTGAATTTGCTCCCACTACAATTAATAAGGATGATTATGCTTATGTGGAGAGTAATAATCATTTTATGCATGTGGCTCATGATAAGAATGTTTTATGTGATTGTTATATTGTTAATTTTATTCATGATGCTACTGAAAGTTATTATGCGAGAGGGAAACATGGTCTTATGTATCTCAAAAATATTAAGTTTCCCCTCTTTATGTTGAAAGTTTTGAAGTTGCACTTGTTTTGCTTTCCTATGCTTGTTGATTTGTGATTTCATGACTTATTTCTTTACAAGATTCCTTTTCATAAGAAGTGGGTTTTACTTAAATGTGTTTTGAATTTTCTTCTTGATGCTCTCTTTTACTTCAATTCATATTTCTTATGTGAGCATCTTCTCAAACTATCAAGCCTAACTTAAAGGCGTTAAAGAAAAGTACTTGTTGGGAGATAACCCAAGAGTTTTCTTGAGTCTTGGAAGTTATTACTTCTGTAATGACCTCTCCTTATCCTTTTTGTTTGCTTTTTGTGCCAAGAATGACCTCTAATGAGAGGGAAGTAAGATTTGGGGAGTTGCTATCGCGAAACAGATTTCTGTCCTCCACCAGAAAAATACGTGAGGCGTCTCTGTAACTCAGCTTGAGCTAAAAATTTACGAATAAATCCCCCAGTATGTTAGCTAACATTTTTTAGTTCAACACTTTTTGATTTGAGCAACAGAAGATGTTCGAAAAAATCGGTTTCTACCTGCTGCTCTGTTTTGATAGATTTCTGCCATTATTTACATTAGCTTCTTATTGATTCCTTTTTGAGTTCTCTTTGGGTGAATTGAGCTTTTTGAAGGAGTTGCTACAGTAGCTTGTGTTTTTAGTGAAAATCCTTGCTGTTCCAAAGCTTTGCCAGAGGTCTAACATCTTTTGAATAAGCTAATGTTACTAATGAAGATTGTGTGAAGTTTTGTATGAAGGAAAAATTTCAGGTGTAGAGAGAGAATGATGCAAAGAGATGAATAATGGACAAAAGATCAAGCTTGGGGATGCCACCATGGTGTCACCCCAAGAAATATCCAAGAGGTACAAGTGTCAAAGCTTGGGGATGCCCAAGGCATCCCCTCTTTCATCAATAAAAAGCTCAGGTCTATCTAGACACTTCGTTTTTATTGTTTCATGCACTGTTGTGTTGTTCTTGGTGCGTCTTAGTTTTCGTTTGCTTTGCTTAGTTTGTTTAGTTTGCTTGAATAAAGTAGTTTGGATCCCTGTTCTCGCTGTGTTGTTGCAAATAAGTTGCTTGTGTTGGAAAGGAGTAGTAAGTTCTTGCTTGAAAGTGCAAGAGGAGCTTGCATTGACTGTGACTTAGACTTTAGCATCACATGCTAGGTGTTGTTTTGACTTTATGCTTAGTGATTATTGTTATAGCATGTATTGTTCCAAACAATTGGGATTGCTTAGTGTTCCTTGAACAAATTATGCGTTGTTTTAGCATGCAAAAGCATAGTATTGTTGTATTCTCCTTTGATGCTTTGTTTGGGTTGACTTGGCACATGCTCACACCATGTTAGGACTCTCACAAGTCACCACTAGCCGCTATGATCATTTAGTACTTGACTTGTAGTACCACTATATGCCTTGATTAGTAATGCTTTGTTGCACTGCAAGATTATGGCCATTATTGCTCTCTTATTTGGTTGCTCCTAGTCTTTTGCTAGCCTCCACTTGTATGAGTAAGCTCTACTCATGCTTCCAACTCCCAAGAAACCAAGTTATTCCAAAGTGTCCACTATAAGCTCCTATGCATGGTGTGTTACACCATTCCAAGTATATTCTTGTTTTCAACTATCTTCCAATTAAAAACTATTTTGTTATGTGAAAACTTAGTGATTAAATCCCTCACGAACTTGATGGAACACTTTATATTCTTTGCCCCTAATAAACTTGAACCATTGTGTCCTCTATGTTGTATATGCTTGCACTTATACATTGGAATTAGCAGAACCGTGCTGTCACGGGGAACGTTTTCAACATTGCACTTGTACTTTGTACTAAGTTGATATCATGCTCTTTTGTCTATGGATGTCACCAATGTGAAATAAAGAGGGAACTTGTAATTCCATGGAGTATGTATTTTGTGTTAGAGAAACGCCTGGGCCGCTAGCCTAAGCCATGCCTAATCATGGTGGAAACTTGCAGCATCACTATAATGAGCATTCTGTGAAGCATCCTCAATAAAAAGCTATGCACATAGTAAATAAAAAGAACATTGAGATGCTCATTGTACGCTTGCCTTGTCATTTTGGTTATGGGATAGCTCCTGTACCATGTGCAAGGGGTACCCCGTTGGCGGTTCTCTATGATATGCATATACTTACAATGACAAGAACTTACATGTGACCGAAGTTGATTAGCATGAGGTGTGGCCCTCGTATTCAAGGGACTTGAGATTGCCAACTTATACTTTCTCAAGAATATACTCCATAGTTTGTTCACTTTAACCTTAATCACTTCAAGTTGCTTATGATAGGGGCAATGAGGGCTGAAAGCTAACAAGTACCATAATTTTTGGAAGCTCTTTTTGAAACTTGAAATCCCTGCTTCCCTTTATGAAGGGCTTTTCTTCCACTATAATATTGAGTCTCCACCTTCTACCTTTTAGGCACCATTAAGAGAGCATACTTGCCATTATGTGTGCAATGTCCCAAAACTTATTGATTGATGCATATTGTGATATTACTTGTTCTTGTGCTATTTGTTTCTAGTCACCGTTGTGAACTTTGAAGGTGTCTTATGCATCTATTTTCTACTCTATGAGGGACAATTTGAATTCCACTATGCTATGTTTTATGTATGTGAAACAAACAAACGTTTTTCAATGCATGTTATTCATGATCTCTGTTTGTAGCCTTTCATGTTGCGTGCATAGTTACTATGTCCTATTGTTATAACTCCATCTTTCATGCACATGTTTAGAGTTCATTGATCCCACATTTCAATGCTTGCAAATGGTTTTATTCTTTTTATCAGTTACCTACTCGAGGACGAGCAGGAGTTAAGCCTGGGGATGCTTGATACGTCGTAAACGTATCTATAATTTTTGGTGCTCCATGCTTGTTTAGTATCTACTTTTCTTTGCTTTGTTTACACTTTGAGGTATTATTATACACTTTCTGGAACGAACCTATTGACAAGATGCCATAGTGCCAGTTGCCTGTTTTCTGCTGTTTTTCGTTTCAGAAAGCTAAAAAATGCATATTCTCGGAATTGGACGGGAAAAAAGACAAAGTTCATATTTTTCCCTGAGCGATACGGAAAATCGAAGACGAGACGGAGGAGGACACGAGGGTGGCCGCACCCTAGGTGGGCGCGGGCCCACCCTAGTCCGCGCCCACAGGGGGTGTGGGCCCCCTGGACCTCCACCGACTTGCCTCCTACGTCTATAAGAAGCCCCGACTCAGAACCCCTAAAAGATCTAGAAGAAAGCCAATAAAAGTTCCGTCGCGCCGCCGCCATCGAAGGGAAGATTCGAGGGACAGAAAGTCTCTGTTCCGGCACCCTCCGGGACGGGGAAGTGCCCCCAGAGCCATCTCCATTGATCTCCATCGCCATCTTCATCACCTTTGCTGATTCCCATGATGAGGAGGGAGTAGTTCTTCCTCGAGGCTAAGGGCTCTACCGGTAGCTATGTGTTCATCTCTCTCTCTCTATGCATGATCTTGTTGTGGTCATGACCTTTGTAGTCAAGTAGATCTACCTTGCTACTCAAGTGCTTTATTAGATCTCTGCTCTCCCCATGTGTGTGAAAGTGACAGCATGCACGCCATGGTGGCACTTAGATTTGAGTCTACATAAATACTCATTGTGCTTTAATAGATCTATGCTTTTCCCCACACGTGTGAAAGTGACAGCGTGCATACCGTGTGTGGAATTTTGACTATATTGAATATTTGTTATGAGTTATATTTGGAGTTGGATGTCTCTATGAAATTTTGGTGTTTGTTGGAACCATCTAGCGCTCAAGGTGACAATGTGGGGTTATCTAGATTGGGGAAGGCGGACTTTGAGGAGTGTTGTTATAGCCCTACCGATGATTAGAGTGTCCAACCGGAGAGTAGTTAAGAGTAGTATCATGAAGAGAGGATATTTATATGAGAGAGTGTTCACTAGTGAAAGTATGATCCCTAGGCCTTCTTTCTAAACATTGAAACACTGTTTGCATCTAGATCTGTTGCATGTTTGCTTGCTTCCAATCTTTACCTCACCGTCAAGCTATTTTCTGGCACCGTTACCACTTGTATTTCACTATCTCTTCGCCGAACTAGTGCACCTATGCACCTGGCAATTGTATAGGGTGTGTTGGGGACAGAAGAGACTTATTGTATCTCGATTGTAGGGTTTCTTGAGAGGGAATACCTTTGACCACTTCTTCCCTGAGTTCGATAAACCTTGGGTGATCCATTTAAGGGAAACTTGCTGTTGTTCTTCAAACCTCTGCACTTGGAGGCCCAACAAATGTCTACAAGAATAGAAGTGCATAGACATCAGCGCTCCCACTTAATTTCTTGCAAATGTAAGCATATTCATCGTCTCCTGATGAAAATTCCTTTAACAGTTTCATCACGGTAAAGATTCCAACTCCGTAATTCTTACTTCAACCATTGAAGTTTGTGTTGGAGATATGCCCAAGAGGCAATAATAAAGTGGTTATTATCATATCTTCATGCTTATGATAAATGTTTACATACCATGCTATAATTGTATTAACCGGAAACATTAATACTTGTGTGATTTGTGAACATAAAAGAGTCCCTAATAAAGCCTCTTGTTAAACTATCTTGTTGGTTCATATATGTTCATGGTTTTCTTATCATGAACATTGAGATGTTATTAACAACAAGATCATATCATTAGGAGAATGGTGTGATGGACATACTCCTATAGTTAAAAATAGCATAAAGGTCAACTCATTTAATATAGTTCAGTTGCTATAAGCTTTCAGATACATAGTAACCTAAATCCTTCGACCATGAGATCATGCTAATCACCATCACCGGATGGATGCTTTGATGACATCAAACACCACACCATAACTGGGTGGCTATAAAGGTGGCATTGAGTGTTCGTAAAGTATGTGTTGAGGCACATGGATCAAGAGTGGGATTTGTCCATCCATATGACGGATAGATATACTCTGGGCCCTCTTGGTGGAATGTCATCCAATTAGATTCCAAGCATGTGACTCGCTAACAAGGGATCACATATCACAGGAACGAGAAAAGAGTACTTATCGGTAACGAGGTTGAACTAGGTATGCAGAGATACCGACGATCAAACCTCGGATAAGTAAACTATCACGAGACAAAGGGAAATTGGTATCGTATGTAAGTGGTTCATTCGATTGCAAATTAATCGTAGAAATATGTGGGAGCCATATGAATTTCCAGATTCCTCTATTGGTTATTGACCGGAGAAGTGTCTTGGTCATGTCCGCATAATTCACGAACCGTAGGGAGACACACTTAAGGATTCGATGTTGTTTAGTAATATGGAATGTAAGTAGGGAGACCAAATGTTGTTCGGAGTCTCGGATGGGATCCGGGATATCATGAGGAGATACAAAATTGTCCGTAGAATAAAATTCATATAAGGAAAGTCCAATTCCGGAGTTCGGGAATGATTCCGATGATTTCATCGGAGAGGTTCTAGAAGGGTCTAGAAGGTTCACCGGACCGCAAGGGGAAGGGAACATGAACGTGTCATGGATAAGTGGAATGATTGGACCATGTCCTAGGTCACTTGGTTGGGCATTAGCAAGAAAGAAATCAAGCTCCAAATTGAAGGTCAAAAGGCAAGCTTGAAAAGCCAAACTGGGACAATGTGTCCTGGTGGAGGAAGGAAAGAATCCTTGTTTCCCTCCACCACAAGCTAACAAGGAGAGGGATTTTGGGAAGGATTCAAACTTCCCTCTCCCAGGCTGCCCTCCCTCTCATAAATAGAGGGGAGGGGGTTCCCCAATGTTGGGGATATGCTATATGGGTATCCTCATAGCATGTCTCTTATCCGACTAACCCGGGTGCCCATAGTCGGTAGCATGGCCCGTGGCCTGCTGGGCGGCCCAGTTAGGTGGATCCAGAAGGGAGGCCTATGCCGGATAAAGGAAGGCTACGGTGGAGTCACCAGCATACCCGGAGCCTTGGAGTGCAAGATACACAAGACTAGTAATAGACGGTGTAGAACTCTGTAACCTGTCCGGCTAGGACTTTTCCCTATAACCCTAGGATCTGACGACTATATAAGTCGGGCCTATGGGAGCCTTTAGGGCACGATAACTTAGACTCTCTAGTCACCTCACACAGCGAACCTACCTCTGTAACTCGGCGTATTGCCATTATAGTGATTTATACCAGGAGTAGGATTCCGCCACCGTTGTGGGATCTGAACCCCGGTAAGCTGTGTTACCTCGTACCCGTCAACCGTCCGCCTTACCCCACGTCTCTAAACACGCACTGTGAGGACCCCTCCATTGCGTACTCGTCGGCAATACCACGACAGTTGGCGCCCACCGTGGGGCCAGAGGCGGCTTCAGGCTCTTCAGCGGGCGAGGACCAAGATCTTCACGGGAATCGGGGAAACCGTAGCCATCGGTCGCGTTCTCTTCTCCGGCAACGTTCTGATCGTCCCCCCGCCCCGATGAGTTCTAGATCCCGGCGAAGACGAACCCTACGCGGTGTTCGATCGTTCCTATCGGAGACATCCACCTCTTCATCGGCGAAACCGACTCGGGCACTAGTTCCCTGGGAGTCGGAGGAGCATCAAGACCCGCACGAACCGCCTACTGGCAGGACACGTTCACGGAAGGATCGATGTCGGATCTCTCCTCGGAGTTTGCCGGCAAAGATCGCAAAAATTCAAGACCCACCCAAACAGCCCCTGTGCAGGATATAAAGGTGGAAGATCACTGCAAATCCGCCGGCTTTGTCCGTGCGTCTGGACAGCAGAGATCCAAGTTCGTCGGCGTGGTTACCATCTTCGATCTGGCGTGCTGCGTTCAGAGAGAGGGCGAAAACCCCTGCGACTACCTCGCCAGGTGGCTCCGTATACGGGCCGACCTGGCCAATTACCCCAATGATGATGCCATCTATCACTTTGTGCAAGGACTAGACCATGGCACGCTTCTATAACATTCTCTAAGGCGGCAACAGGCATCAGGCCGACTTACCTTCGAAGGCATGGTGAACACCGTCAACAACTACGCGGAGGCCGAAGCGGCAGCTCAGACAGGGCTTGTGCTCATCGACGGAGCCCCTCCGATTCAGCCACAAGCACCGCCTCCGGCCGCCATCGTCACAGCAGCGCCACCACCTCCAGTCATCGTCGAGGCTGTTGCACCTCCACCGACCGTCATCGAGGAAGTCCTGTCACCCTCTGACTCTGTCATTGACGCACTTTATGCTGATTTCAGTGCAGATTCAGAGGAGATAGACTTCAGTCCAGAAGAGCTAGACTCCGCTATGGAGGAGATGGAGGACGAGTACTCGTGCGACGAGCAAGCTAATAACACCGCCATGTCCCAAGGGGTGTTCGTCACCATTGGGACAGCGATGGATGAAGACCAACCCGGGCAAGCTCCGCCTACGGCGCTGGAAAAAGGGAAGGGGCCACTTATTGCTGCCAACAATGATCGCGCAAAAGTCATGCCTCCTCCGCCTAACCCAGTGCAGCAGCCGCAGGAACTCGGCACCGGTCCAAGCAACAATAACACCGCAAACTTGCCGCCTCCAGCATCTACGTCGGCGGCAGCCCATGTTACTCCAGCTGATAGAGTGATGTACGACAATCTCCTCGTTGAGCCACTAATCATTGATCATATCCGGAACGTGACTCAGCTCGATGAGAAACGCCAGCAGCTGCTGGAGGAGGCGCAAGCCATCGCGGACCAAGGCGCTAAACTAGATCGAGATCTGGTCAATGCGCAGAAGTCCATAGAGAAAGCTAGAGCAATGGAGGCCGAGTACAAGACTCTGCTACAGAAGCAGAAGGCTAAGAAGGCTCCGGCTCGCATCATCAACGATCCTGGTGTACGGCGCAACCTAGGATGGGCTCCCTAGAAGCCGGCACAGGCCAAGCCATACATTGATAGTGAAGGAAAGCAAGTGATGCCCACCCCACTCCTTAACCTTGTCGTCGCCAAGACCCTTCTGGAGTAGGATAGATCGCCTGAGGCAGTAGAACAGGTTTATGACCTAGTGGCCAAGGCGGTAAAGCAGCAGGAAAAGGCCACCTCTCAGAGGCTTGAGTCTGACCCAGCGCTCTGCCGTTCTAGCCAGTACAAACCGCCAAGGGACAGATCTCCTCAAGATGTCGGATCACGGACGGGTTCATCAGAACAAAGACGGAGGGATGCACGCAACAGGAAGGATGCTATCCCCATATCCTCCGACCACAGAGAAAGAGCCCAACCTTGCTGCCCATCTCCACCGCCCCGATCCCCCTGATGTCAGGAAGACTACAAGGCTCACCATCGTACGGATATGCCCCCACCAAAGCAGTGTGGCATCTTCATCCGCGACAACGCGACACAGATCCTTCATGATGAAGATCACCACCAAGGACATAAGAGCAGGTCACACCACGACCCTTCGCGTCCGACAAGCAACCGCGACAGGCGTGGGCATCGCGGGAGGGAAACAACAAGAAGGCTAACCCACCGCCACCTCCGCCTCCGTTGCCGCCAAGTAGTCACCATGGCGGAAGAGGCCCGCGTCATTCACGCAGCCCGTCCCCTGTTGACAACAAGAAGAAGAACCCGGAGCCATACGATGCACGTTCGCGGATCGATAAGATCCACGAGGCCCGGGAAGGACCATACCTAGGACCATGTTGCTTTGGACCTGCAATACGGTCCGCAACTTACCCCAAAGGTTTCCAGATTGACAAGACCATCAAGCCCTATGACGGCACCGCCAAGCCCGCCATATGGTTGCAGGACTACGACAACGCGGTGGAGATTGCTGGAGGCAACCCCAACATCGCCGTTAAGTACCTCCCGCTAATGTTGGCGGGCACGGCCCCTCAATGGATCGACGACTTGCCGGAGAGATCCATCTACAACTGGCTGGATATGCAAGAAGCATTCACCAAGAACTTTGAGGGTACATACAAGCGTCCCTGCACTGCGGGCGATCTACAGCGGTGCGTGCAGGAGAAAGACGAGATATCTCGCGCCTACCTCTCCCGCTGGCTGGATATGAAGAATTCCTGCGCAGGAGTGCACGCCCAGACCGCCATGGCCGCCTTCATCGATGGGTTGGAAAGGGGAACATTGCTCCGACATAAGCTGAAGTGCTTGCAGGACAATCATCAGCTTGACTTGAATCAGATGATTCAGTTAGCTAGTGAGTTCGCAGCTACCGACGACGATGCTCGTGGCTCCTTGCCGGCAACGGCCGTTCCAACTCAAGCTCGGAGGAACAGCAGTACAAAGGGGAAAACCGCTCCAGAAGAAAAGAAATCTACTGACATGGTCGCCATGACTTTTGCAGGACGAGGAGAAGGCGGACAACGTGGCCGAGGAAGGGGAGCGGGTCACGGGCAGCAACAAGGAAGTGAAACCAACTCGGCGCCGCTCCGCGTTCCCCAGACGTACGAGGAGTACCTCGATTTGCCATGCCTCGTACACCTCGACTCCAACGGCAAGGCCACCCATACCAATCGACACTGCAAGTTCGTCAACGACCTCAAGGAAGACCCGGAGTCCGGCTATAAGCGAAGTCGGAAGAACAGACCGCGAGGCAAGGGCAAGGGGAAGAAGAAGGAGGAGTAGTCCAAGGATTCAAGTGACATGGACGAGGACGTTGACCCCAAGCATGCCGCCAAGAGCGACGACAAGGGCAAGAACCCCTTCGCAAAGAAGGCCCCAGTCTACCACACTTTCCTTGGCATCCCCACCGTCCGACAACAGAAGACCTCTCTAAGGATCCTGATGGCAACTCTCCCCCCAGTCCCCCAATACCTGCGCTGGTCGGTAGTTCCAATCACTTGGGATAGGAAGGACCACCCAGACCATGTGCCCACGGAGAACCAGTACGCCATGGTCATCAACCCATTGATTAACGTCGTGGAGTTCATCAAGTGCATGGTGGATAGTGGAAGCAGCATCAACATCATGTACCTGGATACACTACAGAAGATGAACTTGACAGAGGCAAACCTAAGGAGGACCAACACCGTGTTCCATGGCGTAGTTCCTGGTCGGGAGGCTCGGTCCCTTGGGTGCATCACACTTCAGGTAGCCTTTGGCGACGTTAATAATTACCGCCAAGAGCGCATGACCTTTGAGGTGGTCCCCTTCAAGAGCGTGTACCACGTCATATTCGTCCGCGACATTTTCCACACGTTCATGGCCAAGCCATGCTTCGTCTACAACAAGCTCAAGATACCCGGACCAAACGGTGTCATCACCGTAACCGGAAGCTTTACCAAGGCAAGGGACTGCGAGATCAATGAAGCAGCCGTTGCAGAAGCTGTCCTCTACAGCGAAGAATTCAAAGAGATCCAAAGCAAGGTCAATGACTTAGAGATGCCCGCGTCAAAGAAGTAGATCTCCGACTCTGCTCCTGCGTTCAAGGCCGCCATCGAGACCAAGCCGGTGGAACTTGTGGTAGGCGATGCCTCCAAGACCGTCGCCATTGGGACGAACCTGGATCCCAAATAGGAAAGCGCGCTCGTCGAGTTCCTCCTTGAGAATAGGGACATCTTTGCCTGGCAGCCTACCGACATGAAAGGTGTACCTAGGGAACTAGCCGAGCACAGCTTAAACATAGATCCAAAATGTAAACCAGTGAAACAACCTCTACGATGCTTCGGAGATGAGAAGAGATGCGCCATTGGTAAAGAGATAGCTAGGTTACTTAAGGCTAAGTTTATCCGAGAAGTCCTTCACACCCGATGGGTGGCCAATCCTGTACTTGTCCCCAAAAAGGGAACCAATGAATTAAGAATGTGCGTTGATTACACCGGCTTGAACAAAGCATGTCCCAAAGATCCGTTTGCTTTGCCTCGCATTGACCAAGTCATTGACTCAACGGCTGGCTCGGAACTTTTGTGTTTTCTCGATGCATACTCAGGATACCACCAGATCAAGATGAGGAAGTCGGACCAATTGGCCACTTCGTTCACTCCCCATACGGCATGTTTTGCTATGTCACGATGCCCTTTGGGCTGAAAAACGCTGGTGCTACCTACCAGCGGACAACGCAACGTTGCCTTCACGACCAAATTGGTCGGAACGTTCACGCCTTTGTGGACGATATCGCGGTGATGTCTAAAAAGTCAAACGACTTAATCTCCGACTTAAAAGAAACCTTTGATAATCTCCGGAAATACAACATGATGCTCAACCCTAAGAAGTGCGTCTTCGGGGTTCCAGCTGGCAAATTGTTGGGCTTCATCGTTTCTCAGCGCGGAATCGAGGTCAACCCGGAGAAAATCAAGGCCATCTTAAACATAAATCGTCCGACATGCCTAAAGGACATCCAACGACTAACATGTTGTGTTCCAGCAGTTAGTCGGTTCGTCAGCCGACTTGGAGAGAAGGCTCTGCCACTGTACAAGTTGCTGAAGAAGGTGGACAAATTCACATGGACAGACGAGGCAGATGCAGCATTGAAGCAGCTCAAGGAGATTCTTTCCTCAGCGCCCATCCTTGCAGCACCCGAGCCTGGTGAGCCCCTGTTAATTTACATGTCGGCAACCAACCGGGTTATCAGCATCGTCGTCGTGGTAGAGTAGAAAGAACCAGGCTATGAGCACGGAGTTCAACGACCAGTTTACTATGTAAGAGAAGTCTTGACGGAGTCCAAGAAGTGTTACCCGCACTACCAAATGATAGCTTACGGAGTATTCCTCGCTTCACGGAAGCTGAGACATTACTTTCAGGAGCACCCAATCACAGTAGTGAGCAAGACTCCACTGTCCGACATTATCAACAACAGTGACGCTACATGAAGGGTCGCGAAGTGGGGCATTGAACTTGCCGCCTTCGAGATCACCTACAAGATACGCGACGCTATCAAGTCACAAGTCTTGGCGGATTTTATTGCAGATTGGACGGAGATGCCAGATGTCACTCAGTTGCCAGAACCAGAGTACTGGGTGACGCACTTTGACGGATCAAAGCTGCTCAACGGCTCGGGGGCTGGTGTATTGCTACAGTCACCAAAAGGAGACAAGCTACACTACGTTCTGCAGATCCACTTCGAGGCTACAAACAACATGGCGGAGTATGAAGCACTCATTCACGGACTGTGTGTAGCCAAGGATATTGGCATCAAGCGCACAGTTTGCTGTGGAGATTCCGACTTGGTTACCCAGCAGGTGGTTGGCACCTGGAACACGCGGAACCCTATGATGGCGGCATATCGCTACGAAGTGGACGAGATAGCCAAGAGCTTCTTGGGCTACGAAGTCAAGTATGTGCCTAGGGAGCAAAACGAGGCGGCTGATCTACTGTTTAAACTTGGATCAGGGCGCAAGCAAATTCCACCAGGAGTTTTCCTAGAGCATCTACGCACACCATCCGTGAAGGGAGCCGACATCGACAACCCTGATAGAGCTGACTCTTTCGTCAACATGGTGACAAAGATCCCTCCGGCTTGGACAAAACCGTTCATGGAATATCTCGAACACGGAACTTTGCCCGACGACGAGGTCGAACGACTGCAAATAGTACGGCGAGCAAAGGGTTATACCATAATCAATGGGCAACTATACAAGAGGAGCACTACTGGTGTATACCTAAAGTGCGTTTCCCAGCTAGAAGGTATGGAAATCCTGCGCGAGATCCATCTCGGAGATTGCGGGCATCACGCCACTCCTCGATCGTTGGTCGCGAAAGCCTTCCGAAAAGGATTCTACTGGCTGACCGCGAAGGCGGACGCCGACAAGCTGGTTGAGACATGCACAGGATGCCAGTATTATGCCCGACAACCACATGTTCCTGCTGAAGAATTGCGAACAATACCAATAACTTGGCCATTTGCAGTCTGGGGGCTAGACATGGTGGGGCCGTTACAAACGGCACCGTGTGGATTTACGCATCTGCTGGTAGCAGTGGACAAATTCACCAAATGGATAGAAGCTAAACCCATTAGAAAGCTTGATGGGGCAACTACCCTCAGGTTTGTCCGGGATCTAGTGGTGAGATTTGGTCTCCCACATAGCATCATCACCGATAATGGAAGCAACTTGTCACTCGGAGAAGTGGAGGCCTATTGCTGGGACAAAGGCATCCGACTTGACCTTGCATCTGTGGCACACCCACAATCCAATGGTCAAGTTGAGTGAGCCGATGGATTAGTTCTGCAAGGAATTAAGCCATGTCTTGAGGCACCGCTACATAGGGCAGCTGGAGCCTGGGCGGAAGAATTACCATCTGTGCTGTGGAGTTTACGAACTACACCCAACAGATCCACCGGCTACACCCCTTACTTCATGGTATATGGAGCAGAAGCCATCCTACCTTCCGACATCCTCCATGATGCACCAAGAGTTGCCGCCTACGACGAAGATGACGCTGAAGAATCTAGACGCCTAGATGTGGATCTTCTCGAGGAGGAGCGCGTTTTAGCATGCCAAAGATCCGCCATCTACCAGTAGAAGCTATGCAGCTACCATAGTCACCACGTTCGGCATCGATCGTTTAAAGAGGGAGATTTGGTGCTCCGACTTAAGCAGAAGAAGTCACACAAATTATCCCCGCCATGGGAAGGACCGTTCATCATAAGCAAGGCGCTGCTCAATGGGTCTTACTACCTTGTCTACAATCGTGAACTCAAGGATAGACCCAACGAGGATCATAAGCGTAAGCGACGTGACCCGGATGATGACTACCCGGAGCTTGATCGGCCATGGAACATAGCACAGCTACGTCCTTTCTACACTTAGCATTTTTTATCTAATTGTGTACCTCTTATATGATCAATGAAATAAAGCTCTTTGGTTCACTCATTTTGCTGAGTCTTCTACCTCCTTTAGTATTCATTTTTGGATCATATAAAACTTTTTATACACAAGTCTTGCGATTGCACTTGTGAAAATTCTGCATACGGGCGTTAGCTTAAGTTTTCTGGTCTACATGTTCTTTGTGGTTTTTATGTGGATTCTGGAGTAGTGACTTTCGGCACTTGTCGTCGGCGATTTTGTTCTCAGGTTATTGACGGTGCCATTGGGCATCATCACCTAAGCGCATGGTTCCGACAACGAGTCTTCCGACTCACGAAAAGTCAAGCATAAAAGCCAAAGTTTTCCGCCATAAGCCAGCACTTGCTTAAAAATATATACATATTGGGAATTAATTCTTAAGTAGCAGGATACAACAACCACTGTTTTCCGCCTTAAGATTACATCACCAATTTTTTCAATGCACACGTCAAGGGTGAAACAAGAATTACAAAGTGTTTTTTACTCTTTGGGTGCAGGGGACTTGGAGGCCGCATCATCACCAGCCGGAGAATCACCCTCAGCATCGACGCTGTGGTGAGACTCGGAGGATTCCGGGTTGGCATTGTCGAGAAAGTTCCTGGGCACGAAGACGTCAACATCTACCAACTCGGCAACCCTGGTATCATACCCCGCGAGTGATGACAGGATGGCTTCGTGATCGATCTCCTTGCCGTCATCATCCATGTCGGGGATACCAGATGTCACCGTGTCGATGTCGGCATCTTCATAGTGTGCCTTCACCATAGACAGCGCCATCCTTGCGCCAGCTCGTGTGCATGAAGCTTTCCAGCTTGCGACATGCTCGGGGGCTCGACGCAGAATCTCCGAGTACTTCACCATGGAGTCCGAGGCCTTGATATAAATCTGAAGGGGCTTGGAAATCTCCTTGGCTTGGGCGATGACGGTGTTGATGAAGTTGCCGGCAAGAATCATACACTCTTTGTCCGAAGGAGGCGAGCGGGTTAATCCCATAGGAGCTGCAAATTCCGACAAGGAGCGTATGAGTTCAAAAAACTCTAAGTATCCAGACTACAAAAAGACAAGGCGGAGGAAACTTACTGAAGATGCTGGCCTTGACCTGCCAGACGATGTCCGCCAAGGATTCCTTCTCTTGTTGGAGGAGCTTAAACGCCTCGCTATGGCGAAGGTTTTGCTCATCGGCAGCTTGCTTATGATCCTTTAGGATCGCAAGCTCCTCCTTCAAGCGATTGATCTCCGTGGAGGCGGAGTCCTGCAGGGCTTTCATGGAATCCTCGTGCATCTTTAGCATCTCTTTCCTCTCCTCCTTCAGGATCTTGTTCTCGCTGTCCAGCTGTTGGATATGCTTGGACTGCTCAACAATGTCCTTGGCCTTGGCGACATGTTCTGCAAGTCGGAGAAAAGAAAGTACACAGTGAGTACTCGGAGATTATGGGCACAAAAATAAGACGGAAATGCGTCATAAGAAAACAGACTCTTGTTTTTGATGATCTGTTCCTTCAAGATGGCGGTTTTACCCTTTTCAGCTTCAAGGTCTGCGCGCATCTTCTGGTACTTGTCATTGGCCATGCCCCTCTGAGCATTCTCGTTCTGTGGAAACAAATACAAAGTCAAGTCGTTGTTTAGTCTGCTTGGATCTTCTAGTCGGAGATTTTCCACCTAGATGCTCGGGGGCTACAGCGAGAGTTTTTAACTTCACAAAATACTTAGCTTTTCTTTAAGCATCTAGTCGGAGCTAATTTAGTTCTTGACTACAGGCATGGGGGCTACAGTATAAAGTTTTTAACTCAGAAAATGCATAGCTTTTCTTTAAAGCATCTAGTCGGAACTAATTCAGTTACAACTAGACGCTTGGGGGGCTACGACATTGGAAAATATAAACATTGTGTATGCTACTCTTAAAGCATCTAGTCGGAATAATTTCTTCCATCTAAATGCTTGGGGGCTACAGTAAGAGTTCTTTCTAACTTAGTCACTCTTAGAGCATATAGATGCAAAACCTATGGTTTTCCGTCTACATACTCGGGGGGCTACAGTGGGATACTCATACGAAATGCAAGTGCGATGATCTTGAGGCTTGTAGCGCTCTCGGCTAGCAGCTTGCCAAAGGCAATGTTGTTTCCTTGCAGGATGTCTGCTTGCCGGAGTATCTCCTCAAGACCGCACGTCGGAGATGACGGCACTCCTCTAGGAACCATAGTTGTGTTACTCGGCATGAGCGCCGGGTAAATAATCTTCGGAAACTCAAAGGTTTTCTGGGGAGCAGAGGCGCCGCCCTCGGCAGAAGTACCAGCTCCCATCATTGCCTTGCCGCTACCGATGGCATCCTTAGAAGGAGCTTCAGCCATTTGAAGAGTAGCACTATCCTGCGTCGCCTGCTCGCCGACAACAGCAAGCTCGGTTGAGGTGCCAGAGTCCACTTCCATGGCGGAAGGGCCTGGTGCCTCCTGGACTTGGGAGCTTGTCGGAGCGGAGGAGGGCTTGACGGCAGGAGTGGCAGAGGCGATGGCGGGAGAGGAGTCGCGGTGCAGCATATCTTTAATATTTCTAGAAGCCCCAAGAGTCTTGGAGGACTTCTTGAGGCTGGTTGTGGCTTTCTTCCTGAAACGTGCAAAATGCATAAGTACAGGAGCAAGACAGGTAAATAGACAATGTCGGAGAATGAGAGGCTTACACTAGGGGGGAGCTTTGGCAAACATCCCGGCGGCTTTCTTCTTTCCACCTCCAGGGCGGCAGTACTCTTTTTGGAGGCTCCACCCTCCTTCTTCTTCTTACCTCCGTCGGCAGCGTCAGAGGTGGAGCTCTTCCGCTTTCGCGCCAACGGGGCATCGTCCCGGACACGACCGTGACTTCCTTCATCTTTGGATCATAGATTTGGGCAGCCAGGTTGCCCTCCTCTAGATCGCTAAGCTGTTAAGTAAGAAATCATCGTGTTAGACAAGATGGTATTGGCAAGACGGAAAAACTGGAGCAATGTCATACACGGAAAATAAATATCTACCTTTGGGCACTTTCCGTCTACGAACATGTCGTAGGTGAGGGTGAAGCCATGCTTCTTATCCTTCACCTTGACGATGTCCTTGAGGCGGAACTTGACGGAGTCGCTCGAGAAGTTATCCTCGGAGATCCGGAGGGTATCCCTTCGGTCGCCGGTGTACTCATGCATATACTTCGTGCGATGCTGCAGCGGTTGGATCCGCCTAATGAACCAGCACATGGCTAGGTCCAAGCTGGATAGACCCGTCTCTATGAACCACTCGATCCGCCTTATTGCGCGAGAAGCGTCGAGGTCGGAGGGAAGGGAGGCGTGCGACCGCCATGAGGAGACTTCAGTGGCGGCTCCATCCACGAAGTCCGGGTACGTTACTTCTCGGCCCGACCAAGGAATGTCAGGGCCGTAGAAGTACGTCTGCTGCCAGTTTTTGCACGACTCGTGGCCGACTATGTCGGGGAACCGCCGGCTAGGTCGGATCTTGAAGCTTATGGTGCCGCAGTTCCTAAGCTCCTCCCTACTGTGTCCGGCTTCACGTTTGATGGTGAAGAAGTATACAAACAAATATAACCTAGGCCTAATCCCTAGGTAACCCTCGCAAAGTGCCGCGAAGTTGCTAAGCACTAAGATACTATTGGGGGAGAGGTTATGGGGTTGGACCTTGAAGTGATTCAAGACGGACAGAAAGAAGTGGGAGATGGGCAGAGAAACGCCACGTACCAATTGCGCCTTGAGGTACACTTCCTCTCCGGCTTGGGGAGAAGGCGTCACCTCGCCGGTCGGCACCGCCTGCGAGGCGAGCCCCTCCGTCGCGGGGAGGTAGCCTTCGGCGACCATCTCTTGGATGTCGCGGTCGGTGATGTCCGAGCCGCGCCAGTCGCCTTTGTGCGAGTCTGACTCCTCTTCCAGGGGCTCCAGCGCCGCCAGATTGTGGTCGCCGCCGGTGGTTTCGATCACCGCCGACGCGGGGATGACCAGGCCCTCTGGGGGGACAACGATGGAGCTCGCCGGCTTCGCCGTGGCTTCGCTCGATGCCGCCATCGACGGGGAAGAGCTGCTGCTAGCCATGGAAGGAATGTAAGGAAGCGACTGGTGCAGAGAGAGGCTAGGGTTCCTCGAGGTTTTCCGCGGAGAGCTTGAGGAGGCGTGCGGCTGGAGGAAGAAGACGATGACGCGAGAGAATGGGTGAAAAAGCGGCAAGTGTCCCACGGTTACTATTTATCTTACTCTACGTCAAGATTCGTGCAGCTAATCGGACGGGTGCGCGTAGACGACGTGTTCGTGAACGTGCGCGGTAATTTCTCCACGTCTCCAACCGCAGCCGCCAACGGTTCGCATCGCTCGAGCGGGAAAATCGGATATGATTGTGTTCTCTGCATGTGTGATTTACGAGGCGTCGCTGACCTACAGCCTACGTCATCATAATTGACATGGTAGATGAGCCGTCCCATCGAAGATTCCGGCATGGACGGATTTAATCCGACAACGGGAGCGTACGATGGAAGATTCAGCATTTCTCCGACTTACTCATAGAATACGGAGAAACCTTTGCAGGGTTCTTTGGGAGGACTACAAGATATTGCTGGATGATTTGCCGACATCCACCTAGACGGAGTATTCCATGGGAAGAGGCAAGATAACGCAAGATCTCGGAGTTCTCCGGGGGCTACTGTTGGGGATATGCTATATGGGTATCCTCATAGCATGTCTCTTATCCGACTAACCCGGGTGGCCCATAGTCGGTAGCATGGCCTGTGCCCTGCTGGGCGGCCCAGTTAGGTGGATCCAGAAGGGAGGCCTATGCCGGATAAAGGAAGGATACGGTGGAGTCACCAGCATACCCGGAGCCTTGGAGTATAAGATACACAAGACTGGTAATAGACGGTGTAGAACTCTGTAACCTGTGCGGCTAGGACTTTTCCCTGTAACCCTAGGATCTGACGACTATATAAGTCGGGCCTATGGGAGCCTTTAGGGCATGATAACTTAGACTCTCTAGTCACCTCGCACAGCGAACCTACCTCTGTAACTCAGCGTATTGCCATTATAGTGATTTATAGCAGGAGTAGGATTCCGCCACCGTTGTGGGATCTGAACCTGGGTAAGCTGTGTTACCTCGTACCCGTCAACCGTCTGCCTTACCCCACGTATCTAAACACGCACTGTGAGGACCCCTCCATGGCGTACTCGTCGGCAATACCACGACACCCAAGGCCACACAACACAAGCCCCTCCCCACCTAGCCGCGCCGCTGCCCCCCAGTGCCGCCGCCGGCTCGCCGTCGCCACCCTAGCCGCCGCCGGTCATGCCTCCTCCTCTCCGGCCCTCTAAAACCTAGATCGTCGAAAACCCTAGATCCACCATAACCTGTTTCGGCTTAGGCGAATCCCTGCAGGATTTTCCCTCTACTTCCAACACCATGCCGTCGTGCTGCCGGAATCGCGAGGGGAGAACTACAACCTCTACTGCCTGCTGGAACAAGGGAGAGGAAGGTCTTCATCGAGTACCTAACATGTGGCCGACCGTGGAAGCGCTGCCAGAACACAGCGCCGGAAGGATCGTCTATGCGATCTTGAGATCGGCAAGTGTACGACTACATCACCCACGAGAATATGCTCTCGTTAACCGCTTTGGAATCTTCGAGGGTGAGTATTTTAATCGACTCATTGCTACAATCTAGTAGATAGATCTTGGCTTGTTTGTCTGCATGCGATAGAATTTTTTTGTTTTCCATGCTACGACCCTACAGTTTGCATGCCCTCTTTAGCATCCTTTGAATTAACAAAACCCTTTGGACCGTGTCTTGTACACGTCCTAGGTAACCATTCTATTAGAAGAACTTTGTTTTATTTATTCAGCTACCGTATACCAAAATTATATGTAGTGGTTGCTACATTAATCCGTCCAGACTAAATATCGCTATGAAAGATCAGATCTTGTCATAGTCAACTCCTTGAACATTGTCGACTATTTCATAGATGTGAAACATAATGTCTGTTTCTTTATAGTTCAAAATACGACCGATAGGTTTTTACACCTTTCCGGAGGGTCTTCCAAGTTCAGAAAACTTGACTTCTCGTGTATGGAACTATCACGGATTTTATGGCTTCAAGCCATTTAACGGAGTCAGGGCCCATCATTGCTTCTTTGCATGTAGTCGGTTTATCATTGTCCAACAATAGTGATTTACTCTCAAATCTTAGCATTTGATTGTTTATCCGACCTAATTCGTTCAATAGGAACTTAGACATCTGTGACCACAATCTTTGAGGCACGTGAGCCATGAGCATTGTGGCTGCCTTCGGAACGTTTTCCGGCGCTGCGCAACTCAGCACATATAGCTAAGGTTCGTTAACCTTATCAAAGTTCTATTGTCCTCCCACTTAACTTTTGCGAAAAATTCCTTTTTCAAGAAACTTCACGTTTCAAGCGACAAACCCTTTTGTCCTCGGTGTTATGGAGGAATACCCAATTGTTATTCGAAATAACCTACAAAGACATGCTCATCCGATTTTGGTTGTAAACATCTTACTTATGCTTATCATACCAAAATTTAAGAAATGACAACTTGAGTTTTACCCCAAACCATAACTTACATGGTGTCATTTCAACGGATCAATATGGAGTTCTTTTCAGTGTAAAAGCTGTAGTCTCTAAAGCTTTAATCTTTTAGAACATAATGGAAGTTTAATAAATAACACCTTTGATCCAACCATGTCAAACAAGGTTTCATTACAAATCTCAAACACTCCATATTCCTATGGTGTTTCGGGAGATGCAAATCTAGATATTTTGCTAAACTTGCAACTCAAATAAATCCCTTTATGATAAAATTCTAAATTATTTATTTTCTTGTTACAATGATTTTCCACTTCATCTTGACAGTCTTTGAACGTTTTCAATATTCCATACTTCTTTCTCATTAAGTGAATATTCACTCAATTTTGCGGAGAAAGCATATGAAGTTGAAGTCCATCGCTTACGACTATACATAATGGACTACATACATCGATATGTATAAATTCCAATATTTTAGTCGTTCGTTCTTCTTTAGCCTTTGAACAAAGTTTTAATTATCCCGAGGAAAGTCTCACAAGCATCATTTGATCAAATCAAAGACTCCAAAAATCCATGAAAATGGAGTTTCTTCATGTTTTCTTTCCAATATAATTTAAACGGCGATGTCACTTCATAAGTGATCTTCCAATAATCTGTCTTGCGACATTTTAGCATTATTTTTATGGATGTGAGTTCTCCAACTAGATTTGTAAATC
This sequence comes from Avena sativa, assembly GCA_916181665.1. NCBI lineage: Eukaryota > Viridiplantae > Streptophyta > Magnoliopsida > Poales > Poaceae > Avena > Avena sativa. Next base: position 132,824,637 of record OV702298.1, read on the forward strand.
ATCCATCTTATAAGGAATAAGGTAATTATTTGAACAATCTTTGTTCTCATAATACCTGATTTAAATAACTATTATTAAAACAAATCTTGAAGGCAAGTTTTGATGTCAACGAGAAATACAAATAATGGTTTGTTTGTATTTTCGATGAACATCATCACATATTATCTTACTAGTTACTTAGGCCATTGTGGTTCATGAATTGCGTCGTTCTGTATGAAATTTTATACCAACCAATTTGGTATTCAATACCCAAGAACCACATTATTTAACAAGCAAAGAATAAAACCATAACATGTATATCATTTATATACCTAAAATGGATATTTCCAATCATTTCTTTTCTACCAAATATATTTTATAGATTCTCTTTCAGCATTTACTTTTCCTTTTAAAAGAATCTATCAACATCAAAAGTGGCGCCATATACATGACACATAGTCCAAAGTGTGTATATTCAAATACTAGTACCTTTGTACTTGCACTTTGAAGTAGATCACCATCATCAAATGATTGGCGTTCTTTCAAAATCCATTCTTTAGTAATCTTTTAGTGTATTAAACACTTTACATACATCTTCTATTCATCCTTATCATCACGACTTTCATGATCAAGCTAATGTAGCTTATAAAGGCGAATCATGAGTATAACGTTACTTTCCAAAACCCCTTTGGATTATTAGGATGTCTAGCATCTCAAACCTACGCAAATTCTCATCCAATATGAGAACATATATTATACTCTATAATATTGCAACCAAAACATTGTTTCAGATATCGTTATATCTGCCACACATTATGGTTTCTAAAACAATTCTTTCAGCTCCTAGATAATCTCTATATTTAAATCAAGAATCATGGAGGAAAACATGATACTTAATATACTAACACTCGAATTGTTACTCTTGATTTAATACTAATTATCAAATTTCATGGAGTAAATAGAGTTTGCTGAAATTTTGCAATAGAACTTTAAACTTTAGATTGACACTCAACACAATACGATACCAGTTCGTAAAGTAAATATCCAGAATACTATAGTTCTATTATCTCAATTACAACTAAGCATAAGGTGGTGAACGAATGCCAATGACTACAACAAATTATGTAAATTTACTTTGATTTAATTTATGATAAATTGAGTTCTAATAATCCAAATTAGAAATGAAGTCCCACTGAAAAACGACATCCCTCGTGTCTTTTGGGTGATTACATGAACCAAATCCACTACACCAAGTCCGATCATCACGTGAGTCGGTGTAGCTTCAAAGGAGAGCATCTATATGGTCATCATATCAAAACATATTACTCATGCTTAACCTTTCGGTCCGTGTTCCGAGGCCATGTATGCACATGCTAGGCTCGCCAAGTAAGAACCTTAGTGTTCGCGTGTGTAAAATTGTCTTACACCCGAGATATGCTCGTGGATTCAAGTAGATCCGATCATCACGTGTGTAAAACTGTCTTACACCTTAGTCTTGGATTCAAGAACACATTTTTATCTTGATATTTAAATGAGGATCATCTTATTATGCTAATAAAACGCCAAACTAGCAATATAAGATGCAAGCAAACATCTTATGTGAAAAGTGAAATGATATGGTCCTTGCACTTGATCGTTATCATGTGCATCGTGGTATAATCTTCATCATTCCTTTATGTGTAAGGCCAAGGTCTATGGAACTTACACCTTATGTGTGTTGTAAGAGTATCGACTTATACTTTTACTTACAATATCACCATATCATGACACTAGCCCAGCAACAATCTAACCTAGACGCTTCTAATTTATCCATTGCAAGTTTTACGTGGCTTAGGGCTTACGAAGATAGAACCGTTCTTACCTACGAACATGGAACCATCATGACAATAATCAAATTATTGACAACTCGTTGTAAATCATATATTCACTATAGTAGGAGAGACAGACACCTGCAAGCCACTTATGCAAAACTAGTTGCATGTCAACATGGAATAGGTCTCATGTGCGAGGACATGTAAAGTTTGTCTGGGCCGCTTCATCCCACTATGCCACCAATATCCAAAGTACAAGGAAGAAGTAATAACATGACCATTAGTGCCCACATATTCATATGTGTACTACCCGTGCAAAGCATCTACGCATAGATCTGGCTCTGATACCACTGAAGGGTTCGCAGTATAGAAAACAAAAAAATTCCTATGATGGGAACAACTAAGTACCAAGATCTATCTACTAGATACAAGCAACCATAGAATACATACCTTGGAAGACCGAATAGCGTTAATGTCACATCCCAAATTTTAGATTTGGTTCTGCATATCATTCATGCCATTGCATCATACTCTTCCATGCAAAACCATCGATTGAAAAGATTCCGCAAAACGCTATTATCTAAACCCTACTCTATTTTACTACGAGGCTCCTGCGGGAGGCTTCAGTAGGACTTGTGTTGTCCACCCTTGTAGCCTAGTGGTTTCAATCAACCCTTGACCCTAGGTTGTTCCCCTCGATTTTACAAAAAAATAGGAATAAGAATCGCCCAATTCGGAGCTCGTACGGAAAAGTTACGGAGGTTTTAGTATTTGCGAAAAAGGAAAAAAAATAAAGGATCAAAAAAATCTGCTGGGCCGCGCCGGCCCAGCCGGCCACCCGCGCCGCCCGCGCGGCGGATTGTATCCGCCGCCGCCGCCCGTATCCGACCTGGACCCCGCGTGGGGCCCACAAAAGGCAGACCCCACCCGCGTGTCCTCTCCCTCCGCGCCTCGAACACCGCGCCAGGACCCCGCCTCCCTACCAGTCGCCGCCGCCTCCCTGGGCCGCCGCACCCACCGCCGCCTCGGTAAGTGCGCCGCCGCACGCCGCCTGCACGCCGCACTCCCCGGTTATGGACAACTGAGTTGCTGGATATTGATTCCATGACATGTTTCTCGCTCATTCCAATTTCATAATTGTTTTAATATTGTTGGGTTAACTTAATTAGGATCTTTTCAAAGAAAATCAAAAAAACTGTTTATGAAAGTAGGACAAATGTATTTGCAAATGCAAGCCAGACGCAGCTCCAATTGCCAATTATGCATGTAGATGTTAGCACTATTGTCTCCTTTACTAGCTCTACTTGCCATACATTCCATGTATTGACCCTTCGGGGCTGCTACGTTTCATGTTGCAGGTTATTCCGATTTTGAGTAATCGATATAGGCCACGGTACTCCACTCGGCACTTGTTCACTTGTGGGCAATTTGAAGAATGGAGGATTTACTTTATTTATGTTGCTACCTGAATAATTTGAGCTAGCCTTGGGCTAAGCTTTTATTGTAATAATGGTACTCTGGATCTTCGTTATTCATGATACACGGATATTTTGCTATGTTATTCATCTTATTCTATTGTGGGCCAATGAACCGATCCAGGGATTGGCATGTCACATAGAAGCCACGGTCTTTTCACAACCGCGGTGTTACAGTTAACGAGGTTGTACTCGTGGATGATGTAGTCGAACGCTTGCCGATCTCAAGATCGTGATGAATTCCATCTGGTCCAGCCGGTCTAGCACCATCAAGTCCAGCACCGCCAAGCAGTGGTGCATCCGTGATTGCACACATGTCCGAGTACCCCCGACAACCTCCACGCCCTCTATAGAGGTCCCAACCTATAATAAGGTAGAGATCCCTGTGTTTACAATGCTAGTCCCTGGATGAATAGCTAGCATCCACAGTTAAGATGTAATATCAAGAAACAAAGGTCATAATACAACTTTATAACCAGGAATAAAATAATTCATTACATCTTACATAGCTCATTGGCTATCTCATTACAATGCAGCAGAATAACTATAGCATGGAGTCCTTTATCTTCAAAGTGCCACAGGTAATCATGTTGGTTGTAGACTTGTAATCCTAATCAACACACCTCACTAACATCAAACAAACCTGCAACATAATAAGTTACAGCCACAAGGTTAAATACATTTGAATTGTATTGGCAAGTGATACTATGGTAGTATAGTGGAGTCTATCATCTATATGCTTTTGGCTAAGTAGAGCTTAGGCTTGCTTTGCTCAAAATAGATTTTCCTTATCATTTAAAAACACTAAGTTTTTGCTTCTAAAAAAATACCCAAGGAACCACCAATAGAAATTGGTGAACCTTCACCCTTGTTCATCCACAAGTTTTTAACTTAGAAATTGGGATGAGGAGATTCTTGATAGCTTCCATGTCTTGATGCTCAAATTGTCCTTTGCCAGGTACATGGCTAAGTACTTAGATTTTACACTCTACAGAGGTGGTGCACTTTCCCCACAAGACTTGGTTTCACCAAGACAAGATCTTTCAGAAGCCTTCCCTTGGACCAGAATGGACGCGTTCCAACCTATCATCCCCTACCACCAACTGTCCATTTGGCTAAGTTATTGCAACCTATATGATCCAGGCAGAGCCCATAATGCCATGTGGCTGCACTAGAAGCTTCTTAACATTTGGCATCTCAAAACCCTTTGTTCCTCGTTGGCATTCCACAAGTGAGATACATAAGGTAAACCATAGAAATGGGCCTTGAGTAACCACTCGACCAAAAACCACCAAGCAAGTACCTTTCCACCTAGGTGATTCATTCACTTAGTTGTTTTATTAAACGAAACACAAGTCCTTGACTTAGAAATATTCCATAGCATGAATATAATCCACCCTTGTTTTCTACTAGCTAAGCTAAGCATGATAGTAGTAGGAATCTTAACTTAGGAAAAATTCTACTAAGGTTTCATCTATTAGGATTTCCCACGGCATAGTTTATACTTAGCAAAATTTCATGCAAGTCCTAATTAGAAATATCACTAATGCATAGTGAAAATAATGGGACAAAAGTATGAAGCATCAATTGCCTTTTTGGTAGAGAATTATAAGTTCACTCCTTGATCTTGTAATAGTCACACTCTTCAAATTGCACTACAATTCAATCAAGCAAGAAAATATTCAGTCTACCATTCAAGCAATCATCACATAGAATAATAAAAACAAAGAAATGCATGTAAGCATGCCAAAGATTTTTTTATTTTGGAAAAGTGGTTTCTATAGGTTATAAACATCATAAAATATCTTTTGGTCATTTATAAAAGTGGCAAGGTCATTTATAAATGTGGCAAAACCATTTGATATCAAGTTAGTGAAAATGGACATTTTAAGTCATTTTTGTTTTGCTAGAAATGGTTCAAACCAAAGTATTATTTTCTAGTGTTTGACAAATAAATTTTTAAACACAAATGTTAGTGTTTTATGTTCAAATGTTTAATATTGAAACCATTTGCAAAAGGTTTTACCTATAAACCATTTTTATACCAAATCAATATTTTATGTTGTTGAAAATGCTTTTTAGCAAAGTAATAATTTATAGTGTTCATCAAACATATTTTTAAATCTCAAAACTTGGTGTTTAGGGTCAGAGAGTTTAAATCTAATCATTTTTCAAAGGTTTTACTCAAAAAGCATTTTTAACACATAAGCAATATTTTTGTTTAACTAGAAATTCTCTAATTGAAAGATTTATTATTTTTCTTTACAAAATATGTTTTTGAATCCACAAGTTGGTTTCTATGCTTAGTAGGTTCAAAAAAATCCAAATGCCAAAGATTTTACCTTAAAAATATTTCTCGAATAAATTTTATGTTCAAAATATTCCTATGCAAGTTTATGCAAATACAACCAATTTAACAGAAGCAATTTACTAAACAAAGTGCATAGTTGGAAAGTACTTGTTTTGATGATTCCATTGATATAAAATTTACAAAATTTGGACGTGTGGATTTAAAGTTATGCAATTTATAAGTTTGAACATTTAATAGAACAAATTCTGGTTTTTAAAACAAATCACAGGCCACGCGTTGTGTTCTTACTGGCTAGTACCGCTTTGGTTGAATCGGCCTCTCTGAGCCGTCAGATCTAAATGACTATGCATGGTACAGATCGAAGGATACCCCTTCGGGTTATTTTCTATCGTAGCCACGCGATCAACATCCTACGGTCTAAAACAACTAACCCTAAACGGGCGGCGCTGGCGGCGGTGGTTGGCGGCGGCGCGGTCAGACGACATCAGAGTCGGCGATACAGGAAGCAAAAGAAGAAGGGAGGTATCTCACCGAGGTCGAATCGTCGTGCTAAAGCTCAACGTACTCGTGGGGAGACAGGGGCGCACTGGTTCATCATGAATCGCTCGCCGGAGTTCGAGACGGCGTCGTGCACACACTGTCATGGTCGAAGACGAGGTTGTAGGTCACGTGTGGGTAGTTGGCGAGCACCTGGAGGTTCATAAGACATAGGAGAATAAGTTGGCATGAGTCTCTGGTCGAGGCGCCCATGGGTTCATGCGATAAAGCTCACCGGAGTTGTTTGTAGACGGCGGTGGCGAGGAGGCGTCGTTGTTGCCGAGCATCTGAGGAGTGTGTGGGCAAATGGGGAGTACTGGGAGGTTTGTAGGAAGATGGGGAACGCGCTCGTGTGGTCGAGGGGGCTAGGGGCGACGATGGCTGGCCGGAATTGGAAGAAAGCCTCGTCGGAGCAGTGGGCGGTCTCAGGTGAAATCAGAGCGGCCTGGTGGCGGAGAGGGTGGGGTGAGCGAGGGGAATGAGAAAGGAGAGGCAGGCGTTTAAGTACGCGTGGTCGGGGGCGAGGTGTACTCCGGCAATGAAGCGAATTAACGCTAGAAATTATGGCCAGAAACGGCCGGCGAGGGGGCGTGGTGACCGCGGCGGGTGAGGAAGATGACTAGGGGGTGGGGCTGGCTAGTCAGCGAGAGAGGGAAAGGTAAGGTGGGGTCCAGACGTCAGTGGGTTTGCGGGTTCGAACAGCGGTGCGAAAACATTTCACGCAGAGAGAGGGAGAGTGGGCTAGTTGGGCCAGTGGGCTGGGCTTGCTGGCTGGGTTGGCAGTTTCATTTTTTTGTTCTGTTTATTTTTATTTTTCCTATTTCTTTAATTTAGTTTTGAATTTGTTTAAACAAATCAAACAACTATTTGAATTTCAAATCTTGCCAAACCTTGAGCATATTTCATTACTGTTTATTAACATATTCTAAAGTCCAATTTCGAATATTTCATTTATTCATTTAGGGTCTATTATAAATTTATAAATAGACATTTGTCCTTATTTCAAAATAAGATTTAAATATGTTTTCAATCTCTATTTGAATTCTAAATTTTTACCAAACCTTTTTCAGTAGTTTTTATTTATTCAAAATAATTTCACTTTGACTTATTATTTAAAAATACTTTAATAAGATTTATATTTAAATTGGGAAATGTATTTACTTAAATAAAATTGGATATTAATAAATCCTCATGATTTTATTTAAATAATACTTTACTCCTTTTATTAAACAAAAATATTTTATTTTATTTGTTTGGCCCAGTTTTAATTTGGCTCTTTTAAAATAGTCCTTATTTATTTATTTCTTCTTTTGTTTTACAAAATCTATATCTTTTTATTTAAAGATCCAAACTTGGTGATTCCAATTTGTAAAATCTTATTTGATATTTATTTATCCTTTTTAAATCTCTTTAGGATTAATTTGATCACAAATTGGTATGGATTTTATATAGGTGCTTTATTAGCTTTGGGAATTCAATTTCCTTATCTTATTAACTTCATAAGATTTTATCTATGGCTCCAAATTGAATGAAATCAATTTCTATGGTTTCATAATACTTTTATTTATCAATCTTGATCATTTATAAATGTTTGTTGATAAATTTTTATATGGATCAAATCCTTAGTCTTTGAGATAACTTGGAAATGTTTTTCTTCCATTAGGGTTTTAGGGATTTGGTTTATTTTCCAAGTGTTTAATTTCAAGATGCATTTATGAAGAATGCACTACACTTGATTTGAATTTAGTTGGATTCAAATTTTTTTCAAAGTTTGTTTAATATGGGTTTTAATGTTTCCATTTAGAAACAAAAAGTTTCTTTTCACCCTAAATCTCAACAATTATTTATTTTGTGTATTTACTTTTCACATTTCAAAATTTGGAAAATTTTGGGATGTGACACCTTCGCTCCAGTGAAGCAGCGAAAGCAACAAATCCTTCTAGAAAAAGCCACCGGGAACATGTATCTCGCTTATTCGAGACCATGGGGAAATTCGAAATGGGGGAAAGAGATCCTTCACGAGGAGGTGTAAGATGAGAGGAAGGAGTGGGGTGCCTTTTATAAAGATAGGGGGAAGCCCCCTCCCATGGCGTGGCAGCCATGGAGGTGCCCCCACCTCTTCCACATTCATGTGGGTGGAGCTCCCACTCACATAAATAGCCGCCCACTCAAAATTCCACTCACCTCCATTAAATTTCCACCAAATTTAATGCAATCTCTCATTAAATAAAACTCTTTTATTTATTTATTCAGAATTTTGTTAATTACTTGAATTAACAAACATTCACATAAAACCCATTACAACATTTCAATTTCACATACAGAACCAGTTTCAGAAATTTCAACCGAAACAGTTCCGGTGTCTAGTGAAATAAATTCCTACGATTTCCTTTTTCTTTCTCTGGCATATCATTTGCTCCAAATGGTGTCGGTATCCCTTAAGTGTGTCACCCTACGGTTTTCTAATAATGTATACATGATCGAGACCCCTCTCCGATCAATAATCAGTAGCGGGACCTGGAGATCCGTACTGACTCCCACACATTCAACGATGACTTATGTGATTGTGTGAACCTTATACGCATGTAACTCAATCCCTTTGTCTTGAGATATATTACATGTCCAAGATTCTATCATCGGTATCACCATACCTAGTTTGATCTCGTTACCGACATGTACTCTTTTCTTGTTACCGTGATATAACATTCTAGTGATCAAATAACTTGCTTGCAAGCTAACTAATGTGATATCACCGAGAGGGCCCAGTGTAATCTCTCCGTCATCGGGATGGACAAATTCCACTCTTGATCCATGAGCCTCAACATAACACCTTCGTAGCACTGAACTCATCTTTATAATCACCCTGTTATGGTGTGACCTTTGATGTTATCAAGATACTCTTCCGGTGTTAGTGATTGACATGATATCATGGTCTAAGGACTAATATTACTTCGTATGATGTTATAGAAATATAAACACAATGACCTTGATCGTAATGCTATACTTCGTATGAATGTTCATCACATCATTCCAACAATGTTGTGACCTCGTTATTAAAAACATCCAATGTCCATGATCAGGAAACCTTTGATCATCTTGTTAATCAACGAGATAGTTTATAAGAGAGGCATAATTAGGAACTTTCTTTTTTGTTTATGAAACACACATGTATTAAAGTTTCCATATTAATACAATTATATCATGCAAAATAAACATTTATCATAAATAAGGAATATGATAATAACCACTTTATTATTGGCTCTCGGGCATATTCCCTTCAGAAACCCTAAGGACCCGATCAGAAATCCACGAAAGAGTCCGTAGCGGCCACCACCATCGTCTCTAGATCCGGGGGGATCTGAAGCTCTTCCCAGCACCGTACCGTAGGGGGGAGATCATCCTGAAGGCCTTCTTCATCACCATGGCAGCCTCCGGAGTGATGCGTGAGTAGTTAACCCTTGGAATATGGGTCCATACAGTAGCTAGAGTGTTGTTTCTCCTCCTTTGTGCTATCATGTTTAGATCTTGTGAGCTCCGTTCATGATCAAGATCATCTATTTGTAATCCTACATGTTGTGTTTGCGGGGATCCAATGGATATTGAGATACTATGTCAGATTGATTATTGATTCTACCATGTCTATGTTATTTGTGATCTTGCACGCTCTCCGTTGCTAGTATATACTTTGGCCAAGTAGATGTTTGTAACTCCAAGAGGGGGTATTTATGCTCGGTAGTAGGTTCATGCCTCTAGTAATCTGGGAGACTGACATAAACTTCTAAGGTTGTAGATGTGCTGTTGCTTTTAGGGAGAAAACAACAATCCTTTGTCCAAGGGCTATTGTATTTTTTACTTTACACACTTTGCTTAATGCAATTATCTGTTGCTTGCAACTTAATACTGGAAGGGGTTTGGATGATAACCTGAAGGTGGATTATTAGTCATAGATGCAGTTGGATTACGGTCTATGTATCATGTTGTAATGCCCAAACAAATCTCATAGAGATCAAGATATCTAGTATATGCATTGTTTTGCATTCTCAATATGTCAATTGCCCCGCTGTAATTTGTTCACCCAGCATGGTATTTATCTTATGGAGAACACCTCTAGTGAACTATGGACCCCGGTCCATTTCTTACCATTGATATACCACCTACTGTTTACTTACTACAAGCAATTACTATCTTCCACACTATATGTTTAATCCTTTGTTTTAAGCAAACCGGTGAGATTGACAACCTCACTGTAAGTTGGGGAAATGTATTATAGATTGTGTTGTGTAGGTTCCAAGTTGCTAGCAACACCTTGGAGTTGTTTCCTTACTACTGGTCTGATAACCTTGGTTTCATAACTGAGGAAAACTTGTTGTTGTGCTCATCATACCTTCCTCTTGGGGTTCCCAACGAGCTCTACATATCTGAGCCATCGGTATTAATTCATTGTTTTCATTAGGAACAACAGTAAAACTGCCCTTCTTAGGAACACAATGAACATGAGTTACCCATTCACTTTCTTTTACAAGATAGATTATACCTGCATCCAGTAGGCGTACTATTTCTTTTCTTACCACTTCCTTCAGTTCGGGCTTCAGCCATATATTGAATTCTGCAATTGGTGTAGCACCTTCCTCCATGAATATTCAATGGACGACTATCATGGTACTAATGCCCTTCAAATCATCCATTGAGTACCCAAAGGCCTTGCGATGCTCCTTAAGTACTTTCATGAGTTCTTATTCTTCATCCCCTAAAATTTTAGCACTAATAATAATAGGAAATTTATTTGTATTATCCAAAAATCTATATTTAAGATTATCTGGTAAAGTCTTCAATTCTAGCGGCGGTAATTCCTCGTCCCCTCTCTTTTCTGGCTCTTCAAAAGCCTCATCAGTTGGAGGACCTAAAATGGGAAGCAAATCGAATTCACTTTATAATTCCTTTAGGGACTTGTCCTCCATAATTATTTCTTCATAATTTGAGTCTTCATTTGCTTCTTCTACTTGATTACTAAAGAAGAAAGCTGCCATCTCCTCAATAGTTTTTCCTTTCTCTTCTCCTTGTATTTGTAGAGGTCTGTCTTTAAATTTGGAAAAGTGGAATTCTTTTTCCGCTTCCCCAAGATTAAGAGACACAATCTCCTTTTTGAAATCAACTTTGGCACCTAAATCATTCAAAAAGTTTCTTCCAAATATAATTGGGCAAAGTGTGTCGGCTGGCATATCAACAACTACAAAATCACACTACTAGGAAAATGCCTGTTTGTGGCGCACATGGAATGGCCATCCGTGGCGCACTAGCCGTGCGCCACTAGCCTCGCGCCGCGGCTAACTCCTAGCCGTGGCGCACTGCCTAGTGCGCCACAGTTGTGTCGAGATAGGCGTAGCGCACCTGCTAGTGCGCCACGACTATGTGGGCAGGTGCGCTACGCGTTGGATCTTCTGTGGCACACGTCCCAGTGCGCCACTAAGCTGCTGAGGTGCGCTTTAGACGTAGTGCGCCACAAAAGCTAGGTCATGTGCGCCACAGGTGTTTTTTTGTTTTTTTTAATTTCAGAGCCAGATTATATACAATACAGATTATATACAATATCACAGGCATATATACACACAGATACAAGATATACAATTATATATATAAATACACAATTTGAAAAACAAGATTGAAACAAATACATATAGATAAGTCTCATACATGAATACATAGTATAAGTTACATTGTTTCGATCAAGTTACAAAGTAGTTGGTGACATGCGAATACATGTGTCGATCGAACAAGTTAGAGCTTGGAAGCTCGCCTAGACATCTAAACTAGCTAGACACAAATGCGGGATAAACAACCAAAGAAGATAAGCATGATCACCGCCGCGACGAAGGTGTAGGTCTTCATCCGGTTCCTTGTCCTAACTCCCGCTAGATAGCGCGTGTATCTAGCTTCCGCCTCCGCCATAGTGTTGTACCCTTTGTAACTATTGCCGCTGAAATGGTGCACCTATCTCCGGCAGTCTTCCCAATCATCGTAGACTCCGAGAACCCGTCCCTTGTACACGACTTACCACGTCATCTATAAGTTGACAATAATAATTAACCGATGATTGAAAAAAAACATATATAACTAAAGTCGCATATGAAGATACACTTATAGAAAGTACTCCTAAATCAAAAAGACCAAAATCAAAAAGCATGCGTCATATATAACTAGGTAGTTCGACACAGGAATATGCTATGATGGAACTGTGAGCCAAGTAGGATGCACAAGACCTGGACTTGTGCATATCACAAGGCTCACAATCCCGTCGTAGCACATTCATATATATATTATGCCAAGACATTTCAATCATCGGCATTATTCTCAAAAAAGACCAAAGTAAATCAAAAATAATGCCTCATATATATACATAGGTCGTTGGACACAGAAATATGCTACGATGGAACCGTAAGCCAAGTAGGATGCACAACATCTAGACTTGTGCATAACATAAGGCTTACAGTCCCGTCATAGCACATTCACATATATATTGTGCCACGACATTTCAATCATCGGCATTATTCTCGAAAAAGACCAAAGTAACTCGAAAAGAATGCCTCATATATAACTAGCTAGGTCGTTGGACACAGGAATATGCTACGACGGAACAATTAGCCAAGTAGGATGCACAATTCCTGGACTTGTGCATATCACAAGGCTAACTATCCCGTCGTAGCACATTCACATATATATTGTGCCACGACATTTCAATCATCGGCATTATTCTCGAAGAAGACAAAAATAACTCAAAAAGAATGCCTCATATATATACATAGGTCGTTGGACACAGGAATATGCTACGATGGAACCGTGAGCCAAGTAGGATGCACAAGACCTGGACTTGTGCATATCACAAGGCTCACAATCCCATTGTAGCACATTCACATATATAGTGTGCCACGACATTTCAATCATCGGCATTATTCTCGGAAAAAGAGTAAGGAAAAAAAAGGACCAAAGTGAGCAAAGGACCAAAGAGTAAGCAAAAAAACCAAGCATTGATTTATATATAATAATAATAAGAAAAAGAAGTAAGCGATGATTCATAAACGTAATAAGATAAGTATAGTAGCATGTACACTTGTCCACACACACACAAAGGTCATCTATAGTTTGTAACTACAACTAGGCCAACATCAAGCCTTCTGGCTCGGCTTAGGGAACGGGAGGACGCCTTGTCTCGTCATGAACTTCCTATAGTCACCCTGCATCTCTAGGCGATCTTCTATGTCACGGTTATTCGGGATATTTCCTCCGTAGAAGATCCCCCCAAAGTCATGACATCACGAAAGATGATTGCCCCAAACTGCTGCTGGATGCGATACATCTCTTGTCTAATATCTGAATCAGTGATCTTGGCCTTTGCTTCGGCCCACTGTTTGAGATGATCTGGCAGCATAGAATTCTGCTGGTTAAGTAGGAACGCCCTCATGTGATGGAGTGCGTAGTAGGCTTCCTTCTTACTGTTTTCCGGCTGCTTCACGCAGGGGAACTCTGTTACGTGGTTGAAGACGTGCCTGCCGAACTTGACCTTCGTACGCACGAAGGTGGTGCCTTCCGTCGAGGCAAAGCCACTGAGAGCATCATCCAGAACTTCCTTGATCTTGTCGTAGTTTTTCTTCTTTTCTAGACTCCCAAGTCGAAATACATGGCGTGGGAATGCTTCGGCGATAAGGAGATGAGCGTGCAGTGTTCATATCTGCGCAAAAAATTCAAATGAAATGTGTTGGAAAAAGAATGATGATAATCTAATAAAGCCAATCGATGGTGGCGAGTGAATAACGACTTACTCGGGAAAGTAAGGCACGAGAATGTATTCCTTTGTCTTGTTCGCCACGAGGATTATTTTTAGGTACGAGGCCACGATACGTCGTTCGGCGGGGGAACCCAAGCAGCCGTCGCGCATGTAGTAGGGGTCCACTATAGCCATGCCCGGTGTGTTCTCTCTAATGATCTGCATGGCCAGGCTGAGAGAAAACAGACGGACCATGGTATAGTGCAGTGGGTATAGGTGGAACATATTGAAGATGTCGTTGAACCGCAGGAAGAACAGATCCGCATGGGCATTGGCGACGAAGCCCAAGCCTGGTGGCACCTTAACCACGAATACCGGGTGCGAGGGATCTTTCTCCGATAGAAGGCGTCTCTCTATCTTCAGCACGCCATCATGCACACTCTGCAGTTCCGAACTGGCGAGCTTCCCCAAATTCTTAGGTAGCATGGGCTCACCCGCCACATGAATCCTCCACATAATGTGTTGATCGGATTCGCAGTTGTTGACGCCACCGGCTGGCTCGAGCTGCTAGATTTTCTTTTCCTGTCCTTTTTTCCTTTTGGAGAGCGGGCAGGCACCACAATCTGAGCACCGGCCGCCCTATGTAGTGTGTCAGGGCTTAGAATAAAGGGCCGCTTGGTTGTATCAGCTGGCTCTGTAAAGGCGCAAGCTGGAGGCGTCTCCTGACAACCAAACAGACGCTTGGTGATAGTGGCTTTCTCTGTGGGGCCACCAGCTAGGTCTTCGTTGCTAAACTGAGTGTTGAAGAAGTGATCATTCCAGTCTTCGTCGTCCTCTGCCGGATCATGTGCCATGTTCATATCATCAACATGATCATCCGACCCACCGCGTGGAGGTGACAGCGAGGGCGGTAAGGGGGCCTTGCCACCGCTTGTCGCTGGCACGACAGGCGGTGCTATTGTCTGTGGCGTGATGGCCCCCGCCGTCCCCAAACGGATCATGCTCTTTGGACATTGCAAGAATAAGCCGAAGCAAGTTCTGAGGACAGTCGGCTCTTGTTCATCCGCTCCTGGGGTTGAATGGGAGGTTCCAGGTCGTCGCAGCCCCTTAGCAACCGACTAATTTTAACCCTGTGCATGCTATCTGGCATCGGCCTTGAGTGGAACATGCGCTGCAAGGGTTGAACGATGGTACCCTTCGCAACATCCCTCAGCTCGTTGTTCACGTAGCATAAGAGAGTGCAAGGAACATCCGTCTGCGGAAAACATGTACGGCGTTGTCAGAGATGCCATAAGAGTAATAGATGGTGTGAAAGGCGGTAAAGAATTTTTTTTACCGTGATGGCGTCGAGATCGGCTAATGTCGACGCACCGCATACGGCGACGGGCGTGCAAGAGACGAAAGGGCTGCTTGATGGCGCGGTGCTGGCCGCCGGTGTATTCTCCCTACCGACGTGTGCTTGGAGCTCCGGTGCCACCGCGACGATGGCAGGGGCACCAACATATACTCCGGCGCCGCGGTGATGGCAGGGGGAGTCACCAACACTTGTGGCGCCGCGGTGCTAGCGGGCGGAGTCACGAACACGTAGTTCGCCTGATTCGTCGGTGCCGCGTTGTTCGAGTGGCTGCTGACCATGCTTGGAATCGGGCACGGCCCTACTCGACCACCCGTACTCCAGTTCGCTATTGACTCCACCAAGGTAGGCAGTAAGGACGTGAGGGTGATTGCCAGGTTGTCTTGGACGATCTGCGGGATCTGCGCCACTTGTTCCTTAAGTTCTTGAACCTCGCGGTTTTCCTCCTCGCTTCTTCCCGATGGCGCCACATGCGTCCTCGGCGGTGGAACAAAATGGTCCACCCAATTCTTACCCCCGAGGCCGGCCAGACGGCCAGCCGACGACAACTTCTTCGTAACCGGCTCTATTTTCTTGGCCTGGTTCATCGCCCTGTTAAAAGGGTTATCCCACCGGGTGGCCGCCGTCGACCCCTGGGATGAGGAACCCTGGGATCCATGACTAGCAACAATTTCCCCCTCCTGCAGAAGAAGTAACAGTGAATCGTTTAGATCATCGATTACATTGCAATCGAGTTGATCCGCGGTAATTAGATTATACTTACCACAATTTCCTCGAATTCCTTCACCGCAGGATTCGCGGTGAGTTGTTTGGTTTTTGGGTCCACATGGTAACGGGCCCTGATGAAGTTTCGAACCTGCCCGGGTTCGAATTTCGCAAAGGGGTTTTCTATCCCCTTGGATCTATACTCTTCGTCCTCCTTATTCCATTTGGCCTCCGCGGTTCTCTATCCAGCAGATCCGAGATGGTGATGACCTATATTCATTGCCTGCAGCACCTTTCCCCGATTACTATTGGCCAGGGCTCTTTCAGATTCACACCTCTCCTTGAACTCCCGGAACTGATCTTCGGTGATCTGCGGGTCATTCTTCTGGATCTCCTCGAGACTTTTGCCTTCTTTATAGATCTTCTTCTTTATCCGGGTTCTCCAGCTGGCCAGGGCGGTGCTCATCTTTGTGAGGGCGGATTTGTTTACTTCGTTCCCATGATAATTTGTGTTCTGATACTTAGCGGGGAACTTGTATCTTCCGTGCAGCTTCTCGAAGAGGAGTGTGCGCAAGTGGCCATTATATTTATGCCGGAGATTCTCGGTGTTGATCGAGATGGTTGTCCAGGTGATCGCCGCCACTTGCCCACCGTACCCTTTGACGACAAGGGCGGGCTCCAAAGGAACCCCTGATGGGCTCACTTCGGTAATTTCCTCCCTGACGGTGTCGACCGTGTTCGGGCACCGTTCCTTCGGCTTCTTCTTATTCTTAGGAGGATTGCTACCACTCCCTGTGCCCTCGCCGCCATCAATGGTTTCATCATCCGCTGTTCCTTTGGCTTCTTCCTCCGCGTCTTCCATATCATCATCCTCGCTCTCCGAAGGATGGTATTCTTCATCGTCTTCTAGCCGCTGGGCCGCCACCCAGAATGTCAATTTTTTATTCGGAGGTCTGAGTTCTCCTTCAGCACTGATGTGCTTAGAACATCTAGCCTCATCGTTGTCACACATCTTTGCACTAATAAAAAAACAAATAATTGCTTAAATGCACGGAAAAATCCGGCATGACCTTTGCTAATTTTCTTAAACTAGGAGTGCCCGATTTCTGCCGAAACGGAAGTTAATCAACATTCCGGCAAAAATCGGGACTCATTTCATACAAGAACCTACATACACGACATAATAAAGTGCTTCATATACAAGCACAAGCACAATTTCAAGTGCTACAGTTATATCACCACAGATCAGTACTACTAGACCATCACCAGCAAGCAAACCAGTACTAAAACCATCACCAGAATCAGTACTAACACCATACAACATAACTAGGATTTCAGCATGAGCATTTCATTAGTATATACACATTGTTTCATCAGTATATACATCATAACTAGGATTTCAGCAGGAGCATTTCATCATTATATACACATTGTTTCATCATAACTAGCATTGCAGTAACAATATAAGATGCACTGCATCCCAGTGGCAGTGCTTGACAATGTCTCTGTTTGGTAGAGTCTTGACACTCTGTTAGGTGGAGGAGTAGTAATACTGGTACTCTGGTAGGGTTACTAGGGTCTGTAGTATATATTGTTCAGGTGTTTGTTTAGGACATGTTAGCTGGCTGGAACAGGACACTTGAACAAAATAAGGGGCTTGCAAAAGCAAGTACCAGCTCAACATCAACACCATAACATGTCTCTATCAGTTGTTCAGAAGCAGCTGGCTCTGCATAAGATTAACAACTGGAGCCATCACTTGAACAAATCGAGCCATCAACATCAGATTAACAACTCATTTGACAGCAAAGTTTATTTATACAAGGGAGACCTCTGGCTCTGCATACATGGCCAGGATGCTATATTCCAAGATGACATGTGATGCTGTTTATTGGATTGATTGATGCTCACATGGAGACAAAATATTGGAGTTCTTAATATGAAAGTGCCAACATGCTCAACTCATTTATCTAGTGCATATGAAAATGTATATGGGCATGCATATAACATGGTTTGTTGTGAAAAGATAAATAACATGGTTTTGCTTTAGGCTGTCAGACAGAGAACATTCAGTAATGAGGGCTTTGTTCTTCAACAAAGAATGCATATCACCATTAATGAAGTACACCCTCTATTTGATACATTAAAAGTAGTATATGTTTGATACACAATGGATTCGTCTCTTATCAGTTATCAATAACTTGCAGCTCTAAACCCTAATTCCCAAATACAACAAGAGGCTACAGCCCCAAGATTGTTCCTCCCACAGGAGCCCCAAAGTAGTATATGAACAACTTGTATTTCAGTCAACTACACCATTCTAACTACTTTAAATTGAAATACACAAACCAGAGCTTCTCTAGGGCATAACACCTGAACAACTTGTATTTCAGTCAACAAGAGGCTGCATCGAGAATAACTTCAAAGTTGAGCAGGATCTAAGGATCAACAATAACTTGGAGGCATAGTTTAATTGTTTACACCAGAGATTCTCTAGGGCAAAGCAAATAGGCACTTTCATCTGTTCATTGCAGGATCTAAGGAACCGTGTGGGTAGGGAGAGAGGGAGAGAGGGGAGGCTCACCTCCTCTGAGACGAGGACGATGACGAGCGCGTGGGAGAGGCGGCGGCCTCCTCCTCCTCGAGCGGCGACGACCTTCTCCTCCACGGATCAGCAGCGACGCGGGCCTCCTCCTCCTCGAGCGGCGCGATCCTCCTCCTCACAAGCGGCGCGGGCCTCCTCCTCCTCGAGAGCGCAGCACGGCGGTGGCGGATCGAGAAAGCAGCGGCGGTGGCACAACGTGGCGGGGCCCGATGTGTGGTGTCTGTGAGATGGGTATGAGAGAGGCGGACGTGGCGCGCGTGGTTGACTAGTCCAACCCACATAGGCGTAGTGCACCCTGGCCAAGTGCGCGCTACGGCTATGTGGGTTGGACTATCAAATAAGAGGGCGGCCACACCACTAGTTAACACTAGCACTGTCTTATCCCACTCGTTCTGCCCACTGCTCTATTCTAAACTTGTGAGCACCCAGGTTCGAATCCTGGTGCCCCACTTTTTTATTTTTATTTTAAAAATACTTTTAAATGTTCCAAAAAATGCCCAAAACTGGTGATATGTGCCATAGAAGTTTTGTTTTGTTTTTAAAATACTTTTAAATATTCCAAAAATGCCCAAAAGTGATCATATATGTCATAAAAATGGTACAAATATGATTCAAAGTATAACTAAATTTCATAATAATTTGTCCATGAATATTACAATCTTTTTCGACCACGCGTTTTACAATATTTTTTGAGCTAGCGTTTTACAATCTTTTTCCCCTTCTTTGTCGCGGTTGAATAATTTAGCCCTGGCACTTTAATGTTTCTTCTTTCGAACGGGCTACCTTTTTTGGGTGTGGTTGTCCTTTTTCTTCTTGTGATGTATGTTGCTGCATCGTAGTCGTCGTCATCTTCAATCTTTGGATCGCCGTACTGGTCGAAGTCTTGCTCGTTGGCGACTCCATCCATTCCGATGACGTTTCTTTTTCCTCTCCTCACGACAACACGGCTAGGCTTTGTCGGGTCGGTAATGAAAAAACATTGGTCCACTTTGGTAGCCAGTACCCACGGTTCATTTTTCGCGGCCATGTTCGCACCGACGGCCTTGGATTTGGCTGCTTCGGGTATAACCATGGTTGTGAAATACCGGTCTTCTCTTTTGACGCTCTTTGCCCATCTGACACGGAACATCGGCACCTTTTCTCCACAGTAGTCGAGCTCCCAGATCTCCTCGATTCTTCCGTAGAATCTTTCCTTCACGTTGTCATCGGTGTAGAATTCCGACGTTACGCCTAAGTTCTGATAATCACACTTGTTGTCCTTTTCCTCCATGTAGAATGTGTAGCCATTGATATCATACGCCTGATAGGTCACCAGGTTTTACATCGGTCCCTGCGACAAGGTGAATATGATCTTTTCCGTGTCAGAAGAATGCGATCGCGGGGGATTATCAAGGAGCGTCTGCCTAAACCAACGCGTGAAATCTGAGTTGTGCTCTTTGATTATTTCGTCCTGCGTCCTCTGTATGCCCTGGTCACTGTACTTCTTCTCGATTAACCTTTTGTGCTTCTGTACCCAAGGATCGACAAGTTCTAAATGCTGTAGCGTGACGAGGTTTGCTCGATCAAAGTCTGCGCGTCAAAAATCGAAGTCTGCATGCAGTATGCGACGACCTTCTCGGTGACCAGATCCGTCGAGCTTGCCAAGGTGCTTATTGATGGGAAGACCGACAGGGTTCTTGATGTCTAGATAATTTGTGCAGAAAGAGATGCACTCTTCGGCAAGAAAGCCCTTGGCTATGCTTCCATCTGGACGGGACCTGTTGCGAACGTATCCTTTGAAGTGTCCGTTCATCCTTTCGAACGCCATCATGTTGCGGAGGAACATCGGCCCGAGTTGTACGATGTCCTCCATGACATGTACCAGCAGATGCACCATAATGTCGAAGAATGCGGGTGGGAAGTAGACCTCAAGCTCACATAGTATCACCACGATCTCCTCCTGTAGCCTCCCGAGCTGATTCACGCCAATCGACTTCCTAGAGATGACGTCGAAAAACTTGTAGAGGCCAAATAACGTTTCACGGACGTGCTCGTCCATTATCCCTCTTAGTGCGACCGGAAGTACCTGCGTCATTAGCACGACACAGTCGTGAGACTTCATGCCACTAAACCTCTGCTTCGCCTCGTCTAGGTATCTACTTATCTTGCCCGCGTAGCCGTAAGGAAATTTGACTCCTAGAAGGCACTTGAAAAACTGTTTGATCTCATCCTGGCTTAGAGTGAAGCAAGAATGAGGGCAGTAATATTCGTTCTTCTTGAACTTTTTACCCTTCCGACGACCTTGTGTCATCTCCGACTCATGAACATCGTCATCTTCCTGATCATCAGGAGTAGTGCGTCCTCCGTGAAGCTCCTTCCGGATACCCAAGCATATCAGGTCGTGCCTTGCTTTTAGACCATCTTTCTTCCTATCTGGCATGTTGATTATGGTGGCGACCAGACTCACGCACATGTTTTTCGTGATATGCATGATGTCGAGGCTATGAGGCGTGCGGAGAAACTTCCAGTATGGAAACTCCTAGAAAACAGACCTTGTTTTCCATACCTTCATCAGCGGCTTGTCTTGTTGCTGCCTCTTTCGCTTCTTTCCAGGCTTAGGACAATCTTTCCAGTTTTTCAGCAACTCTTCCACTTCTTCGCTGCTCCTACGCTCTGGGATTCCTCGGGTCTCGGATTTGCCATCGAACAGGTCTCCACGTTTTCTCCATGGATCATTCTTGCCGAGCCACCTCCGCTGCGCCATGAACATGGTTTTCGATGACCCTAGATCTTTCTCTAGTTGGAGATAGGTTGTGTTATCCATGCACCTAACGCATGCGTAGAATCCTTGGATAACCTGCCCCGAGATATACCCGCAACCTGGATAGTCTTGCACCGTAGTGACCAACACGGCTCTCATAGTGAAATAATCTTGTGCGACGGTGTCGTAAGTATTGGCTCCAAATTCCCATAATATGGCTAGCTCCTCTTTCAACAGCCCGAGATACAGATTGATGTTGGTACCAGGTTGTTTCGGCCCTTGAATTAGCATACTCATTTGTATGTACTTCTTCTTCATGCACAACCATGGAGGGAGGTTGTACATCCATACAAACACAGGCCAAGTGCTGTGTGTGCTGCTCTGGCTACCGAACGGATTGAGTCCATCGGTGCTCGCACCAAGCCTGATGTTCCTCAAATCTCCACCGAATTCTGGGAATTCGAGGTCCAATGCTTTCCACTAGCTAGCATCTGAAGGGTGCGTCAGCAGCTCATCCTTTTCGGGGTCATCATCATCTCCTGGCTTCTTCCTTTCCGCATGCCATCGCATGAGCTTCGCTTCCTTAGGGTCCACGAAATAGCGCTGCAGACGAGGAGGGATAGGAAAGTACGATACCACTTTTCGAGGTGCTTTCTTCCCTTTCTTGTATCGACTCACACCGCACACCGGACATGTGGTTTTTTCCGCGTCCTCACCTCGATAAATGATGCAATCGTTGATGCATACGTGATATCTAATGTGCGATAGATCGAGAGGACAGACGATTTTCTTGGCGTCCTCGATACTAGTTGGACATGTGTTCCCCCTCCGGGAGACGATCGTGCCAGAATGCCACCATGTCGTTGAAGCTTGCGTCGCTCAATTTGTGTTTTGCCTTCATCTCCATAGGCTTGAGCGTTACATTCAACCGGGTATCATCGGGCCTGCATCCTTCATACAATGGAGTAACCGCGTCTTTCTCAAGTTGCGCACGCTTGGCTTTCTCTCTAGCGGCAGCCCTGGCGTTACTCGTCTGCTTGAGAAGCAGCTCTTGCACATAAGGGTCCCGCACCCAGCCTGATGTTGTTCCATCGTCGTCTCCTCCTCCGGCATCTAGATCATCATCATCCCGGTCTGCTTCTGCACCTTCACCATCTCCAGGAGACTCTTCATCATCTCACCCGTTCTCGCCGTGATGATGATCATCGTCATGTTGCCCACCTTCACCGTCTCCATCATCTTCGTCATTGCTTATCCAACGAGTGTATCCATCCATGAAACCATGGTGGAGCAGGTGCGCCTGCAGATTTCCGGAATATGGGTCGATCACCCAGTTGAGTTTGCATCTTCTGCACGGACATCTTATCTCCGTCTTGTTATTTCGTATCATGTCGGCCGTCGCACATTTCAAAAATCTAGCCACAATGTCTTCGTCATTATGAGCACCATTTTTGCCTGCATGGTGTACACGGTACAATTAGAAGTCTATTAGAACCACATAATCAATGCATGCATGCAATGGTCGATAGAAAATTTCGGCATGACCTATCCTAAAATTAGGACCTTTGCGAAATGCCAAAGTCTTGCCAAAATGGAAATGAATCAACATTTTGGCAAAACAAATGGCAACTTGTTCACATACAAACACAAGAGAGAAAGACCGATCCATACACACATGAACATATCATTATCCTCTCCATACACACATGCATGAGCATCATCGATACTCTCTATATACACACACATATGACCATCGATCCTCTCATACACACATCATGAGCATCGATCATCTACATACATATGAGCATATCATCCATATACACATGAACACATCCTTACATGGACAACTTACCGAGATGAGAGAACAATCGCGAGAAAGATGGAAAGGAGAGGTGCGCGCGAGACCGGAGAAGGAGATGAGAGACCGAAGACCTTCCTCTATTACTTATGTAACATCCAAGGCAAGTTCTACATGCTAAAAATGGTGAATGGGTGGAGAAATTGAGGTGGGAAGGAGAAGATCCTGACTAGATCTAAGGAGGAAGAAGAAGGGGAAAGTGAAGTGTGGGGTGGTGGATGATCACACATGTGCACATAAAGTGGAGCTGCCAAAAAATCGCCACATCCGTGGCGCACTCGGCCCAAGTGCGCCACAGGGATTAGTAACATCCGTGGCGCACATGCCATAGTGCACCATGGATGTGTATGGCCGTTTTACAGCACAGAGGGGCATGCGCGTAGGCGTAGCGCACCCCCCCCCCAACGTGCGCCACGGATAACACCAACAGGCGTAGCGCACCTACCCTACGTGCGCTACGGATGTCTGGCGTGCGGCCAACAGGGCCCTAGCCCACACATATCTGTGGCGCACTATGGTCATGTGCGCCACGGTTGTTCTAGTTACTAGTAGGGCACTGCCCATAGGTGAGCCACGCCTGTTTTAGCCGTGGGGAACTTCAACCATGTGAGCCACGGATGTGCTAATTACCTATAGCCATTTTCCTAGTAGTGTCAATAGGAAATTTTTCATTGCCAATTGTGATAGTTGCATTTTCTACTACTCACATTGGAACTCTAAGAGATTTATTGACTAACATGATTGTCATATCAGTATTCTCTATTATACCCGGTTGTATGTCACATCCCAAAATTTTCCAAATTTTGTAATGTGATATGTAAATAAACAAAATAAATAATTGTTGAAATTTAGGGTGAAAAGAAACTTTTTGATTCCAAATGGAAACTCAAAATCCCATCTTGAACAAACTTGAGTAATGTTTGAATCCAACTAAATTCAAATCAAGTGAAATGCATTCTTCCTAAATGCATCTTGAAATTTAAACACTTGGAAAATAAACCAAAACTCTAAAACCCTAATGGAATAAAATCATTTCCAAGATATCTCTAAGACCATGGATTTGACCCATAAGAAAATTTGTCAACAAACATTTACAAATGATCAAAAATTATAAAACCCTAGAAATTGGTTTCACTTAATTTGGAGGCATAAATAAAATCTTATGAAGATAAGGGAATTGAATTTCCAAAACCAATAAAGCACCTATCTAGAAATCCATGCCAAATGGTGAGCAAATAATCCTAAAGATATTTAAAAGGATAATAAATATCATATAAGATTTTACAAATTGGAATCACTAGGTTTGGATCTATAAATAAAAAGATATGGATTTTATAAGATAAAGAAAGAAATATTAAATGAGGAATATTTAAATACCAAATTAAATCTTGGCCTAATCGATAAGCAAATGGAATAAATATAATCCAAATCCAAATAATGAATTTTCAAATTAAGTAAAGTGGCATTAACCAAATTCCATTTCCATTTGAATAAAGACAAAATCCCTATTAGAAATGATTAATTAAATCATAGGAAAATAATATTTGGAATTTACCCAAGTGGAATAAAAGTTGTTTAATTAAATTAAATAAGATCAAAGAAATCTTCCAAATAAAATTTATGGAATTAAAACTATATTTAATTTCATTGGAATAAAGACAAATACCCAATTTTAAATGATTAATAAATCACATTAAAAACATTCCAAATAATTCAAGGTGAATGGTTTGACACCCAAATAAATAGATAAAACCTACTAAAAAGATTTGGAAAGATTTAGTTTTCAAATGGAGTTTTTCAAACAATAATAAATCTTATTAGAATTAATGCAAGGGCCTATTTTAAATAATTAAAAGACCCTAAAAAGAATAAAAGAAATATTCTAAATTTGACTTTAAAATATATTAATAAACAGTATTTGAAAATACTCAAAGTCTGGTTGAAATTTGAATTCAAGTGGATGTTTGAATTGACTAAACAAAATCAAAACAGAATAAAAATTTGGAAAAAGAAAAATAAACAGGAGAGGAAAAAATAAAACAGAGCAGCCCAACCAGACCTGGCCCACTAAGCCAAACATCAGCCCACTCCCTCTCTCCCCGCGAAAAACGCTTCGCACCAGAGAAACAACCCACTCACTCGCTAACTGCTTGGACCCACTCCTCCTCTCTCTCGCTTGTTGACGCCAGGCCCCACTGCCACCTCATCGTCGTCCTCACCCGCCGCTGACCGCGCCCACCTCTCTGGCCGTTACAGCCGTTTGAATGCCGGCGTAAATTCGCGTTAACCACGCCATGAAACATCCCCGCAACCACGCCCTCTTAAGCGCCTCTCCCTCCTCTCTGTTTCCCTCTTAACCTCCCATCCCCGTGCGTCCCCAGGCTGCCTAATTTTGCACTGCACCGCCACTGTCTCCGACGAGCTTTGTGAGAAATTCCGGCAGCTCCTTGTCGCCCCTTGCCCCCTCGACCACTCGAGCTTGCTCCCCACCCTCCTGCGCATCCAGCAGTAACACCAGCTCGCCCACGTGTGCCCCTAACGTCGACAACTTCAACATTAGCGCACCATCGACGACCGCGTCTACTCCGGCGACCATCCCCCGTAAGCCCCAGCTTCCTCTCTCCCTCTGATTGATACGTGTGTGATCACCAGCGTCATGCGCACCTAACGCAACCTTTTTTTTCTTCTTAGCGTGGCCCATAGCAATCAACGCCGTCTCCAACAGAGAGCAACCGACGCCGTCTTGATCTCCGACGAGCAATCAACGTCGACTCCGTACGTCCCTTCACCAACCGAGCACACGTCGAGCATCCCCTCGCCACGGTGATTCTGGTGAGCTTCTCTCCTACTCCTCTCGCCTCCTGTAACTCTGGCAACTTCACCGCCAGAGCACGCCGCCGCCTGTTGCCGCCGCCAGCGCCGCCACTCGATGGTCAGTGAATGAGCGTCGTAGGATGTAGATCCAATGCACGCGAAAGAACTTAAGCGAAGAGGTATCTTTTGATCTGTGCTGCATGTTTTCAGTTAGATCTAATGCCCCACAGCAGCTGATCCACGTGAAACGTTTTCGGCCAATCAAAACACAACACGTGGTCAGCCTTTTGTTTTAAAACAGAAACTATTCTATTAGATACTCAAACTTGCAAAATTCATAATTTTCAAACCACACATCCAAATTTTACAAATTTCATATCAATGGAATCAGCAAAACAAGTACTTTCTAACCATGCACTTTGTTTAGTAAATTGCTTCTGTTAAATTGGTTGTTTTGTAGAAACTTGTGTAAGCATATTTTGAATATAAAATTCTTTCTAAAATTATTTTGGTGATAAAATCTTTGGCAAATGGTTTGTTTTGAACCTACTGACCATATAAATCAATTTGTGGTTTCAAAAACATACTTGGTGAAGCAAAAGAATAAATCTTTGAATTAAAGCATTTCTAGCCAAATAAAAATGTTGATTATGGTTTAAAAATGATTCTGGAGAAAAACCCTTGGGAAATGTTTTGATTTAAACTCTCTGACCCTAAAAACAAAGTTTTATGATTTAAAAATATATTTGGTGAACCCTATAAAGATTATTGCTTGCTAAAGGCAATTCTAACCACATAAAATATTGATTTGTTTTAAAAATGGTTTATAGGTAAAATCTTTTGCAAATGGTTTTTCCACTTATATAAATTGACCAATAGGTGTTTTAGTATGTTTATAACTTATTAGAAACCACTTTGGTAAACAAAACAATCTTTGGCATGCTTGCATGCATTATTTTGTTTCTATTATTTTATGTGATGAATTGCTTGAATGGTAGATTGAATTATTTCTTGCTTGATTGAATTGTAGTGGAATTTGAAGAGTGTGAATATTGAAAGATCAAGGAGTGAACTTATATTCTCTACCAAAAAGGCAAGTGATGCTTCATACTTTGTCCCACTATTTTCACTATGCATTAGTGATATTTCTAAGTAGGACTTGCATGGAATTTTTGCTAAGTATAAACTATGCCATGGGAAATCCTAGTAGATGAAACCTTAGTAGAAATTTCCTAAGTTAAGATTCCTACTACTATCATGCTTAGCTTAGCTAGTAGAAAACAAGGGTGGATTATATTCATGATATGGAATATTTCTAAGTCAAGGACTTGTGTTTTGTTTAATAAAACAACTAAGTGAATGAATCACCTGGGTGGAATGGAAAGAAAGGTTTGTGTTGAGTGGTTATACAAGGCCCATTTCTATGGTTTACCTTGTGTATATCACTTGTGGATGGCCACCCAGGACAAAGAGATTTGAGATGTCAAATGTTGAGAAGCTTCAAGTGCAGCCACTTGGCATTATGGCTCTGCCTGGATCATATAGGTTGCAATAACATAGCCAAATGGACAGTTGGTGGTAGGGGATTGATAGGTTGGAGCGCGTCCATTCTGGTCTAAGGGAAGGCTTCTAAAAGATCTTGTCTTGGTGAAACCAAGTCTTGTGGGGAAAGTGCACCACCTCTGCAGAGTGAAAAATCTAAGTACTTAGCCATGTCCCTGGTAAAGGATAATTTGAGCATCAAGACATGGAAGCTATCAAGAATCTCCTCATCCAAATTTCTAAGTTAAAAACTTGTGGTTGAACAAGGGTTGAAGGATCACCAATTTCTATTGGGAGATGCCTTGGGTGATTTTTGACAAACAAAAACTTAGTGATTTTCAAAAGATAAGGAAAAATATATTTTGAGAAAAGCAAGCCTAAGCTCCACTTAGCCAAATGCATATAGATATTAGACTCCACTATACTACCGTAGTATCACTTGCCAATACAATTCAAATGTGTTGACCCTTGTGGCTGTAACTTATTATGTTGCAGGTGTGTTTGATGATTAGTGAAGTGTGTTGATTAGGATTACAAGTCTACAACCAACATGTTTGCCTGTGGAACTTTGAAGATGAAGGACCCCATGCTATAGTTATTTCTGCTGCATTGTAATGAGATAGCCAAATGAGCTATGTAAGATGTAATGAATTATTTTATTCCTGGTTATAAAGTTGTAATATGACCTTTGTTTCTTGATATTACATCTTAACTATGGATGCTAGCTATTGATCCAGGGACTAGCATTGTAAACACAGGGATCTCTACCTTATTAAAGTTTGGGACCTCTACATTCTATCTCTTCTTTTATTTCTAAATTAAAATTATAAGATATAACATTAAATATGGTGCCAAGATCACATAAACCATAATGTGAGGTTTCTTTAAATATGAGGGAATAATAGGCTTACCCACATCTTTTACCTTAATTTTAACTTCAACCAGTACGGAAGTATCTTTATCAAGTTCAACTATGTTGCAATGTGCATACATATCCATAATTGCTTCCTTGGTTATCTCTTCATCTTTGGTTTCATCCAAAAGTTTTTCAACTTCTGGCACACTTTTCTTTTATTTCTTCTGTTGTACTGCTTTAACCTGTTCATATTCCAAAACATGTTTCTGTGCAGTGTTAGGGAAAGTTATCTCATACATTGGTTCTAGGGAGGCTAGTGTTGCTTTAACTTCTCTTTTCTTATCAGGTTCAGGTGGTGGATCATACTTGACCCAACCCTATTTTGGAGCTTTGATATGTTCTGTAAAAGCTTTAACAACATGCAAGACAAGATCTCAATCCAAATAAAGTTCTTTAGATAATTCATTAACATTGCCCTTTTTTTTATCATAGTCATGAATACAATCATAATCTATTTCTATGCCTCCTTTTCTTCCTAGACCAAAATTCCAAGAAACTCTATGATCGTGAATTCTATTAAGTAAACCCCAATATTTAGTTATGGGAAGATTCATACAAGCTCCTCTCGCGCAATAGTCTAGTTCCAATTTATTAGGTTCAATTAAACCACCATAAAATATATGCAATAAATACCATTCAAGGAAATCATGATGAGGACATTGATTAAGTAAATCTTTAAATTTTATATAAGCTCTTACTAGTCCTTCATTAGGATAGTTCCTCCAAGTCATTATAAGATGCCTGATTCAAAAAGATTTTGATAAAGGATAATACTTAGCTAGAAACTCACATGCTAAATTATCCCAGGTAATAGTAGCTTGTGGGGGTAAAGATCAATACCATGAGAGATTTGTGCTTGTCCAAGTCTGACTAAAGAGTTTTAGCCTTACCTCATTAGCAGTATACCCTGGTAATTGGAAAGTACCTCATATATCCTTAAATCATGCAATGTGCTCATATGGACCAGGATTTTCTTCATATCCAGTAAATTGCTTCTTGTGTAAAATACCAAGTATTACATGATTTATTTCAAACCCCCTTGTCTTCTCGTTGGAGTTGTATATTTTATTAATATCATAGGGTTTCCCAAAGTGGTTGAGTGGGTTAACACTAGTCAAATGCTCAAACTTCATCATGTTGGTGGAACCCTGTAACTCAAAACAAAAGATAGCAAGAATAAAATAAATAAGCAAAAACTAAAAGACCTACATCGCTTATCTCCCCGACAACAGCGCCAAAAAATAGGTGATGACTACAAGTGCACAGATCGTTTGTAGCTAGTTTCAAAATAAAGATATCGTTCCCATAGGGAGCGGGAGTTCTGAAGTTTAATAACTCTTGAATTAAATACTGAAATAGTAATGCTAAATAACGTTCTAAGTAACAAGATAAAATGCGAGTTTTATGTAAAAAAGGTATTTTTGGGTTGTTGTATAAGAGAATAATAAGTAAAGTAAAACAAACTGAATGCAGAAAGTAAGTATCGCGTATGTAAAAGAGATATGAAACTGCAATGGGGAAAGTGTTCTCAGGGAGTAGCGGATACACCTCTAGCATTATAAAGGGTTTAAGGTAAATATTATTATCATGCACATTCTCGACTATGTATGTGTGGGAGGAACTCCGTAATTGGACGAATAGGAAGTAACCACTGCTCACATCATCCTCATAACCACAACAAACAAGTAATTGACATCACTCAAATTATTGCGCTATTAAGGGATTTTATCCCATAGGATGTATCCCGTGGCAAGGACAATGTTCCGTGAGTTTCCTCGGTTCCCAAATTGATACGTAAGGGGTGCTAACATGTAAAGGTCGCAACCTTTAATAAGGTAGAGATCCCTGTGTTTACAATGCTAATCCCTGGATCAATATCTAGCATCCACAGTTTAAGATGTAATATCGAGAAACAAAGGTCATAGTACAACTTCATAACCAGGACTAAAATAATTCATTACATCTTACATAGCTCATTTGGCTATCTCATTACAATGCATCAGAAATAACTATATAGCATGGAGTTCTTCATCTTCAAAGTGCCACAGGCAATCATGTTGGTTGTAGACTTGTAATCCTGTTCAACACACTTCTCTAACATCAAACAAACCTGCAACAAAATAAGTTGCAGCCAAAAGGGTCAATACATTTGAATTGTATTGGCAAGTTTCACTACTATGTAGAATTAAATGGGACCTATCAATATATGCATATTTGGCTAAGTAGGGTTTAGGCTCATTTGCAGAAAGCAATATAGTTTATCCTATCTTTCCAAAATACTTTTGATCTTTTGAAAATCTTTCTGAACTCCTTGGAAGACTCCAAGTGCTTCTAATCCCTTGCTGACACCATCAAGTTTTACTTTGAGAAATTGGAATGTCGAGATCTTCCATAGCTTCAGGCCTTAGTTGCTCAGAGTTGTCCATAACCGGGGACACGGCTAAGTACTTATAATTTGATCTTCTGCAGAAGTTGTACACTTTACCCACATGACACAATCTCGTCTTGACGCCACCAGTGGCCGCTGGATAAGTACACACCAAATGGAGTACTGGAAGATCGAGAATGTGACAAAGTCTTTCCATAAAAGTCTTCCCAATACATGATGCTAGCTTGTATACCACGCACCAATGTAAGGATATATTTCCAATACATGAATCCGGTTAACCTGAGTAGGTGCCAATGCAAGGGTCTTCCATTATGTAGTTGACTAAGCCAGAGTCCATTTAGGATGTGGTTGTACACGGAAGCCACTGTACGAGAAACATGTTCAATCTCTAAGTCCCTGGGTGGTTTTCTTCTAGTGCACATACAAAAAGATAGCCATATAAACATGGTTCCCTTTGTTGCCACCTTATCCAAAATTGAGTATCCATATTCCACCCAGGTAGTTCATTGAGTACTTGTTTTATTATATAAAACATATATTTTTCCAACACTTCATATCATCATATCATGTATTCCATCCCAAGTCTATAGCAGGGCTAAGCATACTACAACTATGAGGTTTTCACTAAGGCAGATGGATTTCCTAATAGGACATAGCATAGCATAGTAATATAGTAGCCCTATCATGCATACTACAAAAATACTACTAAGTGTAATGAAAATAGTAGGACATGGATGATAGTGTCACTTTCCTTTTTAGTAGAGAATTTTGGTTCACTCCTTGATCTTGCAAATATCACACTCTTCAAATTTCACTACAATTTAATCAAGCAAGCACATATTCAAACTAGCATTGAAATAATTCACCACATAAAAGAATAAAATCAAGCAATGCATGCAAGCATGCAAAAGATTGCTTTATTTGGAAAAGTGGTTTCTATTAGGCTCTAAACATTTTAAATCTCCTATTGATCATTTACAAAAGTGGTAAAACCATTTAAATTCAAGTTGGTGAAAATGGCCATTTAAATCATTTTTGTTTTGCTAAGAATGATTTATAACAAAGTAATATTTTGTAGTGTTAGTCAAATATATTTTTTAAACACAAATGTTAGTGTTTATGGTCAAAGTGTTTAATATTAATCCATTTGCAAAAGGTTTCATCCAAATTCCCATTCATAATTCAAAGCAATATTTTATATGCTAATGCCTTTAAAAAAGTAATCACTTACTAGGGTTCATCAATTATATTTTTCTAAAATCCTAAAACTTGGTGTTTAGGGTCAGAGAGTTTAAATCAAACCATTTTCCAAAGGTTATAGTCAAAACCATTTTTAAACCAAAATCAATATTTTTTATTTAACTAGAAATGCTTTTATTCAAAGATTTATTCCTTTGCATCAAAAAATATATTTTTAAATCTACAAGTTGGTTTTTATGGTCAGTAGGTTCAAAACAATCCATCTACAAAATATTTTACCCTAAAATCATTTTTAGAATAAATTTTATAACCAAAATAGGCCTAAACAAGTTTCTGCAAAAAAATCAATTTTACATAACCAAAATACTAAACAAAGCGCATGGTTGGAAAGTTCACATTTTTATGAATCCAGTGATATAAAATTTGTAAAATTTGGACGTGTGCATTAAAAGTTATGAATTTTATAAAATCAAACATCTAATAGAACATTTTTGTGTTTAAATCAACACCTAGGGCCACGTGTCTTAATCTCATTGGGCGATACCGCTTAGCTGGGATCGACTGATGCGGTGCGCTAGATCTAACTTAAATCATACGGTGCGGATCGTTTCATACCCCTTCGTTAAGTGAGTCTATCACGTCGCTTGGATCTAAATCCAATGGCTCACAGCACGCCAACCATAGATGGGCGACACTAGCGACAAACGCGCTGCGGCAGCACTCTGTCAGCGGCGCTCCGGTGAAGATAGGAAGCGAGAGAGAGGGGAAAGGGGTTTACTAGACTCGCCGTGGCGTGGGGAATATCAACATAGTCGTACGAGGGCAGGGGGCGTACGGGTTCGACGACGATTGCTCGCTGGAGTCGTTCCTGGCGGCCAAATGTTCTGTTGTTATTGGGGTTGAGCTTGTAGGCCTCGCGTGGGTTATTGGAGAGCACCTAGAGATGCACAGGACACAGGTGAACCAGATGGTGTGAGTCATAAGTCAAGGCGTGCATGAGGTTGAGAGCTAAGACTCACCGGACTTGCAGCAGAGGACGGTGACGTTCGGCTTGGTTGTTGCCGACGCTCTAGGCCACACACGGTCGGGCTGAAGCTATTGGCAGATGCGCCTGGTGTTGACGAACAGACCCGTGGAAGCTAGGAGGCAGGAGGGGGTCTAGGTTGGCCGGAATCGGCCGGAGTAGCTCGTCGGGGACAGTGTGTTCAAGCGAGAAATTTGTGCAGCCTAGTGGCAGAGGGAAAGGGGAGAGTGGGGGAAAATGGAGAGGGGATGAAGGCGCCTTTATCTTGCGTGATCGTTGGGCGAATTATTCCTGTATCAATGCGAATTTCAAGCCGCGAGTTAACGCCAGAAACGGCAGAGATGAACTGGGGGCGGGGTCTGCGGGTTGAAGACAATGATAGGGCAGGTGGGGCAGCGTCGTCAGTGATAGAGAGGGAGTGCGCGTGGGGCCAAACATTCAGTGACTGAGCGGGTGTGTTTGCGCGTGAGAAAACGCTTCACGGGGAGGGGGAGATAGTGGGCTTGCTGGGCTGGACTGGGCCTGGTTAGTGGGTTGATCCTTTTCCTTTTTTTTCTTCCTGATTTCTTTTTCCTTTTCTATTTTGATTTTCTATTTTTCAAATTCAAACATTCATTTGAATTCTGATTTATTCTTCCAACCTTTCTCAAGCTTTCAGTAGGTTTAATTCTGTTTATAAATGTGTTTCAAAATCCATTTAAAATATTTCTTTTTATTCCATTATGGTTTATTATTATTTTAAAATAGACATTTTGTCTTTATTTTAAATAAAATTTAAATATGTTTTCAAACTCTATTTGAATTCTAATTTTTACCAAACCTTTTTGAGTAGGTTTTATTTATTTTTTAGGGCAGAAAATTCACTTTGAATTATTTTTTATAATATTTTATTATGAGTTAATATTCATTTAAATTGGGAATTGTCTTTATTTAAATAAAATTGGATATTAATCAATCCTTATGATTTTATTCAAATAATCCTTTACTCCTTTTATTAATCAATAATCTTTCATTTCATTTGTTTGGCCAAGATTTAATTTGGCTTTTAAATATTCCCCATTTATTTATTTCTTCCTTCGCCTTATAAAATCCTTATCTTTTTTTTAAAGATCCAAAATTGGTGATTCCAACTTGTATAATTTTATTTATTATTTGTTTATCTTTTTAAATCCCTTTAGGATTCTATTTCTCAAGATTTGGTATGGATTTAGATAGGAGCTTTTATTAGCTTTGGAAAATATTTCCTTTTAACTTACTAAATTCATAAGTTTTTATCTATGGATCCAAATTGAGTGAAACCACTTTCTATGGTTTTATAATATTTTTATTTATCATTCTTGATCATTTATAAATGTTTGTTGACCAATTTTCATATGGATCAAATCCATAGTCTTTGAGAGATCATGGAAATGTTTTTTTTTCTTCCATTAGGGTTTTAGGGTTTTGGGCTTATTTTCCCAAGTTTAAATTTCAAGATACATTCATTGATGAATGCATTTCACTTGATTAAAATTTTGTTTGATTCCCTTTTCATTCAAGGTTTGTTCAAGATGGGTTTTGATGTTTCCATTTGGAATCAAAAAGTTTCTTTTCACCCTAAATTTCAACAATTATTTATTTTGTTTATTTATTTTTTTCACATTTCAAAATTTGGAAAATTTTGGGATGTGACAGGCTACCACCCTTAAAAGAAATCTCGTCCCGAGATTTGGGAAGGCTAAAGGTTACAAGTTGGGTTGAAGGCAATTAGGGTACTACCACCCTTAAAAGAAATGTTGTAGGGTTACATTGATGGTTCACTTGACTATGGGTTCAATAATTGATATCCAAACAAGGAGTCCTTATTTGACTCAACTGAGTTAACTAATTCATGCCATCTTCATCATCTAATTCTTCAAGGGTTCCATACATGTCGATGTGGTACACATGTCCTTTCTGGGCCACATTGGAATCACTTCCATTGGAGTTTCTAGCATCCGTTTTCTTTTTCTTCTCAGGACAGTCTGATGCATAGTGTCCAAGTTCCTTACAATTATAGCACTGCAACTGGCTAATGTCTTTATTCCTGGGATTGCCATGTTGGTTCTGACCAAGGTCATCTCCATTGTTAGTATCATTTCCATTATTATCACTTCCATTGTTGTTGTGGTGATGCTGATGTGGTTTAGAATCTCCATTGCTCTTTTTGAATGAACGCTTCTTTTGTGATGATCCTGAGTGATACTTGAGGTTATGCTTCCTATTTCTGTTCTCAACTTGATTCATCTTGTTTTCCATGATGGTGGCTTTGTAACAGAGTGATTGATAAGTTGGAACATAGGCAACAGACAGCTGCAGGTTCAACTCATCATTAAGTCCTTCGAGGAATTTATCCTTCCTCTTAGTATCTGTATCAACTTCATCCGGTGCATAGAATGCTAGATTGTTGAGCTCCTCGATGCAATCAGCCACACTGAGGTGACGCTGTTTCAGGTTGTGGAACTCCTTTTTCTTCAGGTTCATCACTCCGGATGAGATGTGAGCTGTACGGAAACCATCCTCAAAAATAGCCCAAGTCACATCCTCAAGGGGAGTGGTGATCTGAAAGTTGTCCCACCATGTTGTTGCTGGTCCTTCGAGCAGATATGCTGCAAACCTAACTTTTTCCTCGTCGGAAACAGTCACTAAGTCCTTGTTCACCGAACGTAACCAGTCATTGGCTACCATTGGATTAGTTGTTCCAGAGAACCTTGCAGGCCTTAGTTTTAGAAATCTGGTGAGCATGTCAAGTACTGGAGGATTATTCTGATTGTTGTTGTTATTGTTGTTCTGATTCTGATTTTTCACAAACTGCGTCATCATATGCATCAGTTGAGCTTGAGATGTCATCAACTGCTGCATCTCAGGAGTGATGTTGTTGTTGTTGTTGTTTTTGTTGGGGTTGGCACGATGGGGAGGCATCTATTGGTTTGATAGGGATAAGTAATGATAGATAGATCTAAAGAAGTTCTAACACACAACCCCAAACAATCAAGTTCAATCCAACAATCAACACGCAACTATTCACTTAACAACTTATGAGCTTAACTCATGAGTTGAAGGAAACAACAAGTTTTCTTGAAACAATCAACCTAACATGATATCAATGTTTTTCGTAGGCAATCTAATGTTTCTTAGTTCTCACTTGTAGTCCTTAGTGATGTCTAAGTTGAAGTCCTTGGTGAAACTAAAGTTGAAGTCATCGGTCATGGTGGAGGCTTTGTCCATCAAGTTGAAAAGGAAGAGATGTCTAATCAAATCCACATAGGTTGAGGAAAGGGTTAACAAGATTGTTTGTAAATAAGTTTTGGAACAAATACAACTCCTATTTTTCTAAGGGGTTTTGTCCAATCCTAGGGTTACAATCCTACAGGCAACACAGTGCTCTGATACCATCTATAAAGGTCCCAACCTTTAATAAGGTAGAGATCTCTGTGTTTACAATGCTAGTCCCTAGATCAATAGCTAGCATCCACAGTTTAAGATGTAATATCGAGAAACAAAGGTCATAGTACAACTTCTTAACCAGGAATAAAATAATTCATTACATCTTACATAGCTCATTTGGCTATCTCATTACAATGCAGTAGAAATAACTATATAGCATGGAGTCCTTCATCTTCAAAGTGCCACGGGCAATCATGTTGGTTGTAGACTTGTAATCCTATTCAACACACTTCTCTAACATCAAACAAACCTGCAACATAATAAGTTGCAGCCACAAGGGTCAATACATTTGAATTGTATTGGCAAGTTTCACTACTATGTAGAATTAAGTGGAACCTATCAATATATGAATATTTGGCTAAGTAGGGTTTAGGCTCATTTGCAGAAAGCAATACAGTTTTATCCTATCTTTTCAAAATAGTTTTGATCTTTTGACAATCTTTCTGAACTCCTTGGAAGACTCCAAGTGCTTCTAATCCCTTGTTGACACCATCAAGTTTTCCTTTGAGAAATTGGAATGTTGAGATCTTCCATAGCTTCAGGCTTTAGTTGCTCATAGTTGTCCATAACTGGGGACATGGCTAAGTACTTATAATTTGATCTTCTATAGAAGTTGTACACTTTACCCACATGACACAATTTCGTCTTGACGCCACCAGTGGCCGCTGGATAAGTACACACCAAATGGAGTACCGGCCGATCGAGAATGTGACAAAGTCTTTCCATAAAAGTCCTCCCAATACATGATGCTAGCTTGTCTACTAGGCACCAATGTAAGGATATATTTCCAATACATGAATCTGGTTAACCTAAGTAGGTGCCAATGCAAGGGTCTTCCACTATATAGTTGACTAAGCCAGAGCCCATTTAGCATGTGTTTGTACACGGAAGCCACTGTACGAGAAACATGTTCAATCTCTAATTCCCTGGGTGGTTTTCTTCTAGTGCACATACAAAAATATAGCCATATAAACATGGTTCCCTTTGTTGCCACCTTATCCAAAATTGAGTATCCATATTCCACCCAGGCGGTTCATTGAGTACTTGTTTTATTATATAGAACATATATTTTTCCAACACTTCATATAATCATATCATGTATTCCATCCCAAGTCTATAGCAGGGCTAAGCATACTACAACTATGAGGTTTTCACTAAGGAAGATGGATTTCCTAATAGGACATAGCATAGCATAGTAATATAGTAGCCCTATCATGCATACTACAAAAATACTACTAAGTGTAATGAAAATAGTAGGACATGGATGATAGTATCACTTTCCTTTTTAGTAGAGAATATTGGTTCACTCCTCGATCTTGCAAATATCAAACTCTTCAAATTTCACTACAATTCAATCAAGCAAGCGCATATTCAAACTAGCATTTAAACAATTCACCACATAAAACAATAAAATCAGGCAATGCATGCAAGCATGCAAAAGATTGTTTTATTTGGAAAAGTGGTTTCTATTAGGCTCTAAAAAATTTAAAGCTCCAATTGATCATTTACAAAAGTGGTAAAACCATTTAAATTCAAGTTGGTGAAATTGGCCATTTAAACCATTTTTGTTTTGCTAAGAATGATTTATAACAAAGTAATATTTTGTAGTGTTAGTCAAATATATTTTTTAAACACAAATGTTAGTGTTTATGGTCAAAGTGTTTAATATTAATCCATTTGCAAAAGGTTTCATCCAAATTCCCATTCTTAATTCAAAGCAATATTTTATTTGCTAGAAATGCCTTTTAAAAAAGTAATCACTTACTAGGGTTCATCAAATATATTTTTCTAAAATCCTAAAACTTGGTGTTTAGGGTCAGAGTGTTTAAATCAAACCATTTTTCAAAGGTTTTAGTCAAATCATTTTTAAACCAAAATCAATATTTTTTATTTAACTAGAAATGCTTTTATTCAGAGATTTATTCCTTTGCATCAAAAAATATATTTTTAAATCTACAAGTTGGTTTTTATGGTCACTAGGTTCAAAACAATCCATTTACAACAGATTTTACCCTAAAATCATTTTTAGAAAAAAATTTATAACCAAAATAGGCCTACACAAGTTTCTGCAAAAACAGTCAATTTTACAGAACCAAAATACCAAAAAAGTGCATGGTTGGAAAGTTCACATTTTTCTAAATCCAGTGATATAAAATTTGTAAAATTTGGACGTGTGGATTAAATGTTATGAATTTTATAAAATCAAACATCTAATAGAACATTTCTGTTTTTAAATCAACACCTAGGGCCACGTGTCTTAACCTCATTGGGCGATACCACTTCGCTGGGATCGACTAATGCGGTGCGTTAAATCTAACTTAAATCATACGGTGCAGATCATTTCATACCCCTTCGTTAAGTGAGTCTATGGCGTCGCTTGGATCTAAATCCAATGGCTCATAGCACGCCAACCATAGATGGGCGACGCTAGCGACGAACGCGCGGCGGCGGCGCTCTGTCAGTGGTGCTTCGGTGAAGATAGGAAGTGAGAGAGA
The DNA here is from genome assembly GCA_916181665.1 of Avena sativa. Taxonomy (NCBI): domain Eukaryota; kingdom Viridiplantae; phylum Streptophyta; class Magnoliopsida; order Poales; family Poaceae; genus Avena; species Avena sativa. The sequence goes on from OV702298.1 coordinate 132,863,616, forward strand.
GGGAAAAGGGGTTTACCAGACTCGCCGTGGCGTGGGGAAGCTCAACGTAGTCGTGGGAGGGCAAGGGGCGTACGGCTTCGGTGATGATTGCTCGCCAGAGTCGTTCCTGGCGGCGGCACATTCTGTTGTTGTCGGGGTTAAGCTTGTAGTCCACACGCGGATTATTGGAGAGCACCTGGAGATGCACAGGACGCAGGCGAACCAGATGGTGTGAGTCATAAGTGAAGGCGCACACGAGGTTGAGAGCTAAGACTCACCGGACTTGCGACAGAAGACAGTGACGTTCGGCTTGGTCATTGCCGACGCTCTAGGGCACGTGCGGTCGGGCTAAAGCTACTGGCAGATGCGCCTGGTGTTGACGAATAGACACGTGGAAGCTAGGAGGCAGGAGGGGATCTAGGTTGGCTGGAATCGGCCGGAGTAGCTCGTCGGGGACAGTGTGTTCACGTGAGAAATTTGTGCAGCCTGGTGGCGGAGGGAAAGGGGAGAGTGGGGGGAAATGGAGAGGGGAGGAAGGAGCCTTTATCTTGCGTGATCGTTGGGCGAATTATTCCTGTATCAATGCGAATTTCAAGCCGCGAGTTAACGCCAGAAACGGCAGAGATGAACTGGGGGCAGGGTCTGCGGGTTGAAGACGATGACAGGGCAGGTGGGGCAGCGTCGTCATCGATAGAGAGGGAGTGCGCATGGGGTCAAACATTCAGTGACTGAGCGGGTGTGTTTGCGCTTGAGAAAACGCTTCGCGGGGAGGGGAGATAGTGGGCTTGCTGGGCTGGACTGGGCCTGTTTAGTGGGTTGATCCTTTTCCTTTTTTTTTCCTGATTTCTTTTTCCTTTTCTATTTTGATTTTTTGTTTTCAAATTCAAACATTCATTTGAATTCTGATTTGTTCTTCCAACCTTTCTCAAACTTTCAGTAGGTTTAATTCTGTTTATAAATGTGTTTTAAAATCCATTTAAAATATTTCTTTTTATTCCATTATGGTTTATTATTATTTTAAAATAGACATTTTGTCTTTATTTTAAATAAAATTTAAATATGTTTTAAACTCTATTTGAATTCTAATTCTTACCAAACCTTTTTGAGTAGGTTTTATTTATTCTTTAGTGCAAATAATTCACTTTGAATTATTATTTATAATATTTTATTATGAGTTAATATTCATTTAAATTGGGAATTGTCTTTATTTAAATAAAATTGGATATTAATCAATCATTGTGATTTTATTCAAATAATCCTTTACTCCTTTTATTAATCAATAATCTTTCATTTCATTTGTTTGGCCAAGATTTAATTTCGCTTTTAAATATTCCCCATTTATTTATTTCTTCATTTTCCTTATAAAATCCATATCTTTTTATTAAAGATCCAAAATTGGTGATTCCAACGTGTATAATTTTATTTATTATTTGTTTATCTTTTTAAATCCCTTTAGGATTCTAGTGCTCAAGATTTGGTATGGATTTAGATAGGAGCTTTTATTAGCTTTGGAAAATATTTCCTTTTAACTTATTAAATTTATAAGTTTTGACCCATGGCTCCAAATTGAGTGAAACCACTTTCTATGGTTTTATAATATTTTTCTTTATCATTCTTGATCATTTATAAATGTTTGTTGACAAATTTTCATCTGGATAAAATCCATAGTCTTTGAGAGATCTTAGAAATGATATTTTTTCTTCCATTAGGGTTTTAGGGTTTTGGGTTTATTTTCCGAAGTTTAAATTTCAAGATACATTCATTGATGAATGCATTTCACTTGATTGAAATTTTGTTTGATTCCCTTTTCATTCAAGGTTTGTTTAAGATGGGTTTTGATGTTTCCATTTGGAATCAAAAAGTTTCTTTTCACCCTAAATTTCAACAATTTTTTTTTCACATTTCAAAATTTGGAAAATTTTGGGATGTGACATAACACCTTTATAGTCACTATAAGTGCTATCACACCTCCGTCTACCAACAAGTAGTTTCCTCCATCAAGTCCCCACAAAAGGCAATATTTAGAGGTCGACTTCTCTCAACATCAAGATGAAGACAATCTAACACATGGTCACAGCGATGAATATCATAATAAACTTTATCTTATTTCAATCTCATTCTAGAGTTTCTCCATCTCCTCAAGAACTAAAGATCTACTCAGACATGGAGGCAATCAACATCATGACAAAGATAAATAGGATCTATCATAGATGAATAGTACTTGTATAAATCCACAACTAGTTCGGAAATTACAATAAGATCTCGACAAGATGTAGATGAGATGGATGGAGATGGTGGTTATGCAGCGGTTGATGATGATCGATGCCTTAGCTTCCTGGATATGCGTAGGGTGAAGATGGATCCCTGGTGGATGAGTTCCCCCTCCAGATCCCTTCCGGAGGTGAGGTTTCTGCGATTTCTAGTTGTTCTATATGTCATCTCTCTCTTCCGATTACACGGGGCAAAACTATTTGAAGAGGCAGTGGCGGCGAAAATTATACGGCTGGAAAAATATTCCCGCCGTATAGGTTGTCTTTAAAGCCCCTGCTTCCCGCGATCACCTCGGGTTTTCTTCTAGTGTTATTTATATTTCCCAAATTAGCAATTTATGTTATTTTTTACTCCTTTTCGCTCCAATAGAACTGGTCCAAGAATTGTGTCCATCGTATCCATCATCTGTTCTGATCCTGGTGAAAATAGACATACAAGATGCACCTGAACACCGTAAAATACCAAGATCCTACCACTATAGTGCAAAATAATAATATAAAACATGATGCAAATATGCACTCATCATCCAGCTTTAGGGAGATGCGTAAGGATCCAGTCCTCATGCATCTCCACAAAGCTAGTCATAGAGCACTCCCTAATATGTGAAATGGTAGTAGAAATGGTCCATTAGTCCTGGTTTCCTAACAGGGACTATAGAATCGGGACTAAATGCCCCCTTTAGTCCCGGTCCAGCCACAAACCGGGACTAACACTCAAAACATTTATTAATATTAAAAACCGGGACTACGGAATCGGCACAAAAGGCCCCCCTTGGCATTTATTAATATTAAACTTGGAAAAATACAAACATCATAAAATATCCTTCACAAAATGAGCTATCACGTCTCATGGCATTTAGGTTCACAATATGCGGCCGGCTAGCCAGATTTGAACTATAGAGGTACACAATATGAGGCCATGAACTTCTTGGCATATGTCCCTTGCTTATGATTGCTTTAGCCGTAACCATGGAGCATCTTCTTTATTTAACAGTATGCTTGGGTCAGTTATCACTGTGAAGGGTGGAATTTCATCAAACTTATTATAATCTTCTGACATGTATGTCTTGTCCTCGACTCCCATGATGTTTCTTTTCCCTGAAAGAACTATGTGATGCTTTGGCTCATCGTATGATGTATTCATTTGCTTATTTTTTCTTTTTTTGGTCTAGAGGACATGCCCTTCATATAGAAAACCTAAGCCACATCATTGGCTAGGACGAATGGTTCATCTCTGTAACCAATATTGTTGAGATCCACTGTTATCATTCCGAACAACTTGTCTAACTTTACCCCTTCTCCATTCAGGTTGACCCATTTGCAGTAGAACAAAGGGACCTTACAAGAAACTCCATAGTCAAGTTCCCATATCTCCTCTATGTAACCATAGTATGTGTCCTTTTGCCTATTCTCGTTTGTTGCATCAAAGTGGACACCACTGTTTTGGTTGGTGCTCTTTTTATCTTGGGCGATCGTGTAAAATGTATTCTCATTTATTTTGTACCCATGGAAATTTAATATAGTAGAATATGGTGACCTAGCCAACAAGTAGAGTTGATGTCCAATAGTGGTGTCATTCATGAGTTGTGTTCTCAACCAACCGCCAAAAGTCATGTGTTCATCTCTAATCTAGGAGTCAGGCTTCCCCGGGTTGTTGGAGCATACAATATTCTTGCGTTCCTCTATATACGGACCTGCCAAGGTGGAATTCTATAGAACTGTTTAGTGTTCTTGAGTGAAAGATTGCCCGTACCTACATATCATTGCTTTCTTTCCCAGCGTGCCTTTTCCACTCAGTCTCCCCGCCGCGAGTCAGGAATACTAATTGGCTTAAGGTCAGGAATAAAGTCAACACAAAACTCAATGACCTCCTCTGTTCCACATCCCTTGGAGAAGCTTCCTTATGGCCTAGCACGATTATGAACATATTTCTTTAAGACTCCCATGATCCTCTCAAAGGGGAACATATTGTGTAGAAATACAGGACCGAGAATGGCAATCTCTCCCACTAAGTGAACCAGGAGATGCGTCATAATATTGAAGAAGGATGGTGGGAACACCAACTCAAAACTAACAAGACATTGGGCCATATCCTTCTGTAACCTTGGAAAATTTCTGTATTGATTACCTTCTGAGATATTGCATGCACATAGCTTCACAATGGGTACTTGAAAATTTTCTCGTAGAAGCCCCCTCAATGCACCCAAAAGCAACCGTGTCATAATCACGTGATAGTCATGAGAGTTCAGGTTTTGGAATTTTTTCTCTACCATATTTATTATCCCCTTTATATTAGACGAGAAGCCAGATGACACCTTGATACTGTAAAGGACTTCAAAAAAGATTTCCTTCTCTACTTTGGTAAGAGCATAGCTGGCACGACTCAAGTGACGCCCTTTATCCTTCTTGTTCTATGTATGCATATTATTTGGGTCTTTCATAAGTTGCTGGTCCTCCCGTGCTTCTAGTGTATCTTTTGTCTTCCCATACACGCCCAGGAAGCCTAGAAGGTTCATGCAAATATTCTTCATCACGTGCATCACATTGATTGAAGAGCGGACATGTAGGACTTTCTAATAGGGTAGCTCCCAAAATATAGATTTCTTCTTCCATATGGGCGCATGTCCGGTAGCAACGTCGTTCGGAACAGATTGACCGCCAGGACCCTTTCCAAATATTACTTATATGTCCTTGACTATACCTGATGACTGCAAGTACATAGATCGTTTGTAGCTAGTTTCGAAATAAAGATATCGATCCCACAGGGAGCAGTAAGCGAAATACTAAAATGCTCTTAATTAAAACTAAACGCGGTACTTAAAGAATAATTCTAAGATGCAAGAAAGGTAGGATTATTTTTGGGTTTTTGGTTGATTGAAATAGTGAAGTAACATAAAGTAAAACTTAATGCAGAAAGTAGTAATCGCGTGTGTATGAAAAATTGAAACTACAATAGTGGAAAGGCGTTCTTAGGGAGTGGTGGATACACCGCTAGAAATTTATACTAAGCGATCAAGATTATTATAACGAATATTCTCATGACATGCATGTATGTGGGAGGAGCTCCATATATGGATGATTAGGCAGCAACCACTACTCACAACATCCTTCATAACCACAGTTGACAGATAAATAACATCAGTCGTGTTATCCCGCTATTAAGGGATCTCTCCCGTGGCATAGACATGGCTTAGTGAGTTCTCCTTGCTTACCCAAGTTAGTATGTATACAATGACAACGACTTTATAGTCACAGTAAGTGCTATCATCCCTCTGTCTACCAACAAGTAATCCCATCCATCAAGTCCCCGTGAGTGGCAAATATTAAGGAGGTGCACAACTCCCAACATCAAGATAAAAACAATTAACACATACGTATAATGATGTATAACATAATAATCCCTATTTCATCTCAATCCTATACTAGGGTTTTTCCATCTCCCTAAGAACTAATTATCTACTTAGACATTGAGGCAAACAACATCATGAAAATGGTAATGGAAATGATTATCGAGGAATAGTACTTGTATAAATCCACAACTAGTGCAAGAATTACAACAAGATCTAGATAGGATGGATGGAAATGATGGTGGTGATGGAGATATAGCGGTTGATGAATATGGAGATCGATGCCTTGGCCTCCCAGATCTGCTTAGGGCAAAGATGGATCCCTAGGGAAAGTTCCCCCTCCAGATCCCTTCTGGAGGTGAGGTTTTTGGTGATTTCTGGGTGTTCTGTATGTCGTCTCTCCGATCCAGTTGCACAGGGTGAAACTATTTGAGGAGACGGAACTATATGGTGAGCCAACTATACGGCCGCAACTATATGGCGGCGGCCCGTATAGTTGGTCGTTAACCCTTCTGTCTCCTTTGATCGCTTAGGGTTTTGTTCTAGTATTATTAATATTTCCAAAATAAGTGATTTACGTAGTTTTTGGCTCCGTTTCACTCCAATATAACTGGTTCAAGAATTGTGTCTATTGGAACCATCATATGATCTGATCCTGGTGAAAATAAACATAAAAAGTGCGTGCGAACGCCGTAAAATACCAAGATCCTACATCTACAATGCAAAATAATAATCTAAAACATGATGCAAATATGCACTCATCAACTTCCCCAAGCTGAGACTCTTGCTCGTCCCGAGCAAGTTTAGCTTAATGGATGTGACCCTCATGTTCATGAAGCTGAGTCGATAAAAATAAATTAGGCAATTGTAACATGTGTTTATCATAAAGCTTACATATAAATAAGTTCATGAATATTACCTTACTCGAACCATTTGAATAATACTAGCAGGCTTCCACACCTTAGCAATTACCAGTTCACAAAAGATTATTCTCAACATGATGTAAAAGTATTCGGTTCAACCGAATGAGTTACTGAGGTAGTCCCAAGTGTTTTTAGGATTAACATTTCACTTGGGATTCAGACTCTCAAACGTCTCTTTGTATTACTACAATATAGTGGTATATGCCTATTTGCTCTTTGCACATTCCTTCTTTTTCTTCATCTTTATTTTTATTCTTTTTCTATATATATTTGTGCTGACACTTTTGTTCAAGTGCTATGCAAAGGAGCTAGCCATATATTCCACCTCATGTAGGAATTTCAAAGTTTAACGATCTCAATTATCAAATTCCAAATATATATGAAGCATCTTTATAACTTGAATATTCTACCTCAACTTGTTCTCACTCTATTTGATAGCACTTATAATTTCTCCTTTGTTCGAGGTTTTTCTTTTTCATCTTTAATTAATTAGATAATTTCTCCTTTTTGTAAATCAAACCATTGACCTACAAAATTTGATCAAATTATCTTTATATGTTCCACTAATACGAAGGGTGTGGAACACTCCTGTTGCTATCATCAAGTGCAAGTAAAATCAGACTCAAGTCATTCATATATCCAATAAGACAAACTCAAACTCAATAATGCTCCATATATTGTAATAAACTTAGAATTTCATAAGAGGGATCGACTATTGCTGAAGGGAATTCTAATGATGCAATCTTTTATTTCTAAACTCGAGATAATGTGAAACTAAAAGTAATAAATTTATAAGATTGATTACAAGGTTTTAGAGATCTCCCCAAGCTTGGAATCAAGCCAGGCGGGATCAAATAACTCCTTGATGGTACCTATTCCTCCTCCTGGGTAGGAAGAGCATCGCCTTACTCTCCTGGGTTGCTAAATTTATCCACGCTTGCGAGGCGGATGCTAAGATTGTCCATGTCGTATTGAAGCTTCATAATTTTCCTCTTAAGGAATTTATTCTCATCTGTCAGCTCAAAAATAATTTTAATCAAGAAACCAACTCTACCATCGATGTCATTGACCTTTTTCTCAAGGTCTTTGCTCATCATCCAGTCGGAGTCAATACCTTATCCAATAGTTTCAACACATGACTTTGAAGCTTTTTCCAATTGATAGATCTTATCATGAATCTCATCCTTCCGCACCTTTTTGGATTAGGGAGATACTCATCCTTGCTCCTGCCCTGATCTGATTGCGACATCATCTCCATCCTTTGCGGGAAGATGTCCTCCCAATTTGGGATAGGCTTGATTTCCGAGCTGGATGACGATGATGCTTCCTTTGGTTCCACCTCCTCAATACTCTTCACGGGCTTTTCTTCCTTCTTCTTCCAAATATTGTTGACATGGAAAGGATGCATGGCTTCGCTGCACGGATGTTGTTAGAGGGGCATGTAGAGAGATGGTGATGGTTTTTAGAAGCTGGAGGTTGTAGCTCTACGAAAACTTAATGAAAAAGGTTAGATGGAACCGTCTTTAAAAGGGAAGGTCGAAAACCCTAGCCGTCAGGATTAATGAGCAACTATACGAGCGCGGATCATATAGATCCCTCCCTCTAGTTGCGAACCAACTACAGATTTTTTTATTATCTAAGGCGTTTGATGTCTACGCACTTCTATTCTTGTAGACAGTTGTTGGGCCTCCAAGTGCATAGGTTTGTAGAATAGCAGCAAGTTCCCCTTAATTGGATTACCCAAGGTTTATCGAACTCGGTGAGGAAGTGGTCAAAGGTATCCCTCTCAAGCAACCCTGCAATCAAGATACAAGAAGTCTCTTGTGTCCCCAACACACCCAATACACTTGTTAGGTGTATAGGTGCACTAGTTCGGAAAAGAGATAGTAAAATACAAGTGATATGAATGATTATAAGACAAAGGTTCCAGAAAAGACTTTGATGGCGTGGAAGATTGATACGTCGAAAACGTATCTATAATTTTTGATGTTCCATGCTTGTTTAGTATCTACTTTGATTTGCCTTGTCTACACTTTGAGGTGTTTTATATGTTTTCTGGTACTAACCTATTAACAAGATGCCACAGTGCCAGTTGCCTGTTTTCTTCTGTTTTTTGTTCCAGAAAGGCAGAAAATCAATATTCTCGGAATTGGACGGGACAAAAGCCAAAGTCAATATTTTACCGTGGGGAACACGAAGCCAGAATACGAGACGGAGGGGAGCCACCAGGGGGCCACACCCCCTGGTCGCTCGGCTAAACCTAGCATGCGCCTAGGGGGTGCGGCCACCCTGGCTTGCCCCATGCCTCCCCTCTTTGCCTATAAAGACCCCCCGATACAGAAACCTTAAGTACCCGATAAATATTCCACGAAACCATTTGTATCCGCCGCCACCATCGTCCCTAGATTGGGGGGATATGAAGCTCTTCCCGGCACCCTACCGGAGGGGAGATCATCCCGGAGGCCTTCTTCTTCATCATGCCAGCCTCCTATATGAAGTGTGAGTAGTTCCACCTTGGACTACGGGTCCATGTAGTAGCTAGATGGTTGTATCTCCTCCTTTTTGCTACCATGTTTAGATCTTGTAAGCTCCGTTCATGATCAAGATAATCTATTTCTAATCATGCATGTTGTGTTTGCGGGGATCCGAAGGATATTGAGATTACTATGTTAGATTGGTTCATGGTTTTGTCTTATTTATTCTATCATGTCTGTGTTGTTTGTGATCTTGCATGCTCTCCGTTTCTAGTAGCTATCTTTGCCAAGTAGATGCTAGTGACTCCAAGAGGGGGTATTTATGCTCGATAGTGGGTTCATGCCTTTATTTAATCTAAGGGAAGTGACAGAAATCTCTAAGGTTGTAGATGTGTTGTTTCCACTAGGGAGAAAACAACGGTCTCTTGTTCATGGAACACGTGGATTGTTTACCTTACACATTTTGCTTAAATCAGTTATCCGTTGCTTGCAACTTAATATTGGAAGGGTTCGAATGATAACCTGAAGGTGGATTACTAGTCATAGATGCAGTTGGATAGAGGTCTATGTATCTTGTTGTATTGCCCAATCGAATCTCATAGGATCATGAATGTCTAGTATTGCATTGTTATGCCTTGCTCAGTCCTATCAATTGGCCCACTTTAATTTGTTTACCCAGCATGCCATGTTTGTTTATCTTAAGGAGAACACCTCTAGTGAACTATGGACCCCAGTCCAATCTTTACCATTGATACATCTTCCACTATTACTGTTTACTTTATGTAAACCACTATTACCTTCCACACCATATAGTTAATCCTTTGTTTTCAGCAAACCGGTGAGATTGACAACCTCACTGTTCGTTGGGGCAAAGTCTTGAATTTGTGTTGTGCAGGTTTCCAAGTTGCTAGCAACACCTTTGAGTCATTTCCTTCCTCCTACTGCTTCGATAACCTTGGTTTCTTACTGAGGGAAAACTTGCTGCTGTGCTCATCATACCTTCCGCTTGGGGTCTCCCAAGGAAGCGATCACGCACCATCAAAGAGACTAAAGGAAATCTGAAATAAAGATGGAAGCAAGCAAACATGCAACATATCTAGTTGTAAACGGTGTTTCAATGCTTAGAAACAAGGCCTAGGGATCATACTTTCACTAGTGTACACTCTCAATAAATATATTCTCTTCATGATACTACTCTAAACTACTCTCCGGTTCGATAGCTCTAATCCATGGTAGGTCTACAAAAGCACTCCTTGAAGTTTGCAATCCCCATCTAGTTACCCAACACTGTCACCTTGAGCGCTAGATGGTTCCTTCGAACACCACAATTTAATAGAGACAACCAACTCAAAATATAACTCATGACAAGTATTTATGTATTCTATAGCCTAAGTGACACACGGTGTGCACGCTGTCACTTTCACACACGTGGGGAGAGCCGGAGATCTATTAAAGCACTTGAGTAGCAGAGTAGATCTACTTGATTACAAAGCTCATGATCACAATATGAGCATGCATAGAGAGACAGATGAACACATAGCTACCGGTAGAGCCCTTAGCCTCGAGGAAGAACTACTCCCTCCTCATCATGGGAATCAGCAACAACGATGGAGATGGTGGTGGAGATCGATGGAGATGGCTCCGGGGGAAATTCCCCGTCCCGGCAGGGTGCCGGAATAGAGAGTTATGTCCCCCGAATATCCCCTTCGGTGGTGGCGGCGCAGCAGAACTTTTCGTGGATGGAGGCTGATTCATCTAGGGTTTTCTCATCGGGGGCTTTATATAGGCGAAGGGCAAGGTCGGTGGAGGGCCAGGGGCCACACCCCCTGGTGGCGCCACCAGGGGGTACCCACACCACCATAGGGTGTGCCCACCCTGGTGCCCTACTCCGTCCCTACTTCGCGTTTCCGTATTGCTCTGGGAAAAATAGGCAGATTGGATTTTGTCCCGTCCAATTCCGAGAATATTCATTTTTTAGCTTTTCTGAAACCAAAAATAGCAGAAAACAGCCAACTAGCACTGCAACATCTTGTCAATAGGTTAGTTCCAGAAAGTGTATAAAAATACCTCAAAGTGTAGACAAAACATAAGACAAATGATATAAAACAAGCATGGAGCATCAAGAATAATTGATACGTTTACGACATATCAAGCATCCCCAAGCTTAACTCCTTCTCGTCCTTGAGTAGGTAAGTGATAAAAAGAATAATTTTTGAGGTGACATGCACCATCACAATTTTTATCAAACAATTTGCAAGCATTTATAGTGCGGTGACCCAACATACCACTGCATGATGTAGTACACTATAGTCGTTGACATAACACCAATGAAACACCGTTCACTAGTATTACATCCCTCAGAGTGGTACAACAGAAAAAAAGCAGGTCCAAGACATGATTATAGGTTACAACTCAACTCTTTACACAAGATCCGGAGAACACTCTAGGTTAAAGAGAGAGAAAGAAACTTCTTACAAAGAAGAATCAGAAATAAACAACTCATGACTATTATGCTAATAATATTAGCATCTAACTATTTGGCTTGTATTGTTACTATTGCAATACTCCACAGAAGTAGGTTCTATGGCTAGAGATTATATTCCTATCTAATCAGCAACTCCGTCTTCTATTTAATTGATGTATATGTTGACTTCCTTGACTTCAATGAATAGCTTGATCTGTTGATGAATATTCCCTTGAGCATAAGTTGATGTAGACGTCGTCTATATTGGCTTTAGAACCTATCAAGGGTTAAGAAGATATGTTGAGTACGAGCGTACTCAGCAAGTTCACTAGAAAGGATTGTTTGATGCACTATATCTACAACCACAGACCATAGTTCATAGGCAATGCAAGTTTTCGTAAACATTTCTTCAAAGGTTGTTTTTATTCTGAAAAGCTATGTTCATCAGCCTTCACAAGTTTACCTCAATTTTAATGGAGTTCCTTTCCTGCCGCGTTCGTAGCTCCTTCTCGAAACAGGGAGTAACAAGTTACAGTTCTTACACTCTGTAGAGGTGCGCCACTTTACCCATGAGAGATCTTAGCTTTGTTGCACATCCGAGTTGCAGGCTCGTTCACACATCCTTGGTGTGAGGCCTAGACTAAGATACAAGCAAATCACTGCCTTCTCCGCGACCCCGCATGTCTCCTTGGTGTAGGCCAGCCCACATATTGAATTACGGCAATTGGCAGTATAGACCGTTCAGATGTCGGAACTATCATGGAACGTTGAGGGTTCCCACCCATATGTTGCATATCTCCTACAAATTACCAATTAATGAACACTACGGAGATAACAACCACGACCCGCACATCCGGCTCCATGCGAGAGGGAAAAGATACAACTGACTTCTCCGTCCCATTCCAAATCTCATGGTCAACGCGTAATATACGGCGCAAGAATCACTGGCGACATTGGTTGTTAAGTCCTAGGTAATATGTTCCTTTACCACCGGAACTTCATAGTAGGTTATTACCTCATTGTAAATAACCTATAATCATGTTATTATGAAAATAGTGTTTTCTGACCTTTCTGAAATGCAGGTGATGACAACACTGGATTTGTAAAATACTTTACAGAAAATAATCAAAGGACATGAGCAAGTGTGAACTTGCCTTTTGTGATTGCAAGATTATGCACTCACGGTCTTCAAGACAATATAAGATCGAATATCTGAAAACAACATCATTGGTTCGGTAAGGACTAATGTTTAAAGAAGCAAGATGCTATTATGCATAAGTAATGTAATGCAATTTGATAAACTCGAATCCCGGGGATAACGTTTTTCTAGGGTTTGAATGCTAGGAATGGTTCCTTTTAGAATATTTGTACTTTTAGATAAGTTTCAGATTTGCGCTTCTTATTAAGGCTTGTGAGTGTGTATGAAACAACATGTATTTATAATATCATACAACAATAAGATACACAAAGGTGGAATGCCACTCAAAGACTACTTATATAAGAATTGTTCTATCGTCACATTTTACTTTACAAGTAATGACATTTGTAAGGAGGTTAAGTGTCAACAATCCTAAGTATAAAAATAAAGTTTAAAGCGATGTGATTATGATTAATTGTCATCTATCGACTATGATGAAAGTTCTTGAGTTTAGTTGTTAAGAGTTGGGGATATTATTATCAGATTTGTTGTTTGAAGTGGCAAAAATAATAACATTTGAAGAAAAGGTTTCTTTACTATGGTTTAAACAATCCTGATAGCTTTTAGAATATGATTGATAGAATGTGATTGATGTTATTTACACTTTCTTGAATAGTTTGGATTTGATATGCTTTACGTCTTAATTAAAATAGATGAAAGTAAACTATAAAGAATATAATAAAGTCTTTAGCATTATATTTAAAGTCTTGTAGACTAAAGTTAACTTTACAAACATATATGGATTTAAGATGTAATGCTTATGATAATTGTACTTTGTTCACTTCATAAGGTTTCTTTAAAGTTAACTAGGGATGTTACTACTTTTATTTGAGTAGTGGTTTTTCCAAATTATAATGGAATAGAATCATTTACCTTTTTATAAATGAGTGGTTATAGTTTGTAAATAAGGAAATAATATTACTTAACTACTTATGGATTCACTATATTGTTTTGGTATGTTTATAAATTTGTGATTGAAACAATGGTAAAAGGTTTTACTTGGTTGAAAATATCATTCTTGAAGATTTTATAATTGATAAGAATCTTTTTAGAAAATGATATATACTTATGGTTGAATGATAATTCAATAAGATTATTTTTAAAATGTGTTGAACCATTTTAACTTCATATTATCAATATTTAAGTTTAGCACTATTTATCAGACTCAATTAGCTAATTTTAGAAATATTAGCAATTGTTATTTGCCCTTATATGAATTATCAACTAAGGAAATAGGTTTAAATTCAAGTTATTAAAGTGTTTAAATTTTTATTTACCTCAAAAGTGGAATATTATATTTTTAACATGTCGGTATTATTTTTGTGATCATTTTGGTATATTACATTTATTTTTGTGATTTATAAATAATAAGATATGATTTTTATAAGATTTACTACTTTATAAACACTTAATAAATGATAATTATTTAATTAGGTGAAATAATAATGCATGATTATAATTTTAAATTATAGTTCTTATTTTTCTAAGATTTTTGGTATTTTATTTATATTTTTAACATTTACCAATATTAAAATATGAATTATCAAAGTTTATTATTTATAAAATCTTTATGAAATAATAATTTTTTTAATTGTTAAGATAATAATGTTTGATAAATAAAGTTAAATTACAGATTTTATTTTTCTAAACATTTTCCTATATTAAACATATTTTTCTAAATTGTAAAATAAAAGTTATTGAATTTACAAGATTCTAATCAATTTCTGTAATTATTAAAACCTTTATTGCATCATGCTGACATCACCACGTCGCCAGCACAGGCACTGGAACACTTCTCACCAGGGCAGGGTCTACCCACTACAACTGACAAGGGGGCCCGGGGCACGTCAGCGAGCCACCTAGGTGGGGATGGGACCCGCCATGGTTTGACCTGGCCTGGTCACACGGCGGAGGTTAACTGACGCCGACGACCATACGGTGGCGGCGCTACGGCGCACGCGGCGATGGGATTCTGCACGAATCAGAAGTTCCTCTTCCTAGGCTACCTAAAAATGGTGGCGCGGAGTCCTGGGGCGGCCTAAAACCTCATCGGCGACGACTACAACGGAACGTGCACGGTGGCGCTCGATGACACAACAACACAGAGGACGAGGAGGGCCAGGAGAGGGTTCTTTTGAACCAGAAGCTTACCCTTGTTTTGATAGGAAGCTCGGTGAGGCCGGAGGAAGGTGGTAGTAGTAGTAATGGCGATGGCGGTGGTCATCGGGCTCGAGGAAGACGGAGTCGCTAGCGTCGATTGAGGACTCCCCTCCTTAATTCCGCTAGTGAGGAGGAAGAGGGAAGCGAGGCGGAGCTCCTAGCGCTGTCTCCGGGGCACGGGGTGGCACAAAACGATGGCGGTTCATCGACGCTCGTCGGCTTAGGGTTTCAGGTTTGAGAAAACGGAGAGAGAGAGGTCGCTTGGAAGGGGAAAAGAGGATGAGATCAAAGCGGAGCACCTCGGCGTCCTTATCTCCTCTCTAGAAGACGGCGAGCGGCAGCGAGTATCGCGACGCTGGCGAACGGTGGCGGCGGTGCCACAGAGCAGCTTGGCGCTTGGAGGAAGACGACGAATAGGAGAGACAAAGGGGTATTGGGCCTAGTTGGGCTAGTGTTGGGCTGTGTAGGCTGTGAGACCGCGCGCGAGCATCAGATAGCAACGAGGGAAGATGGGCCGCAGGCCAGATGCTGCTCTCCTTCTGTTTTTTCCTCATTCTCTCTTTTTTCTATGTTCTATTTTGTATTTTACTTTCAGATTTGTATATTACTCATTTGTTTGAATATTTCCCATAGAAATTTATCTGCTAGATAATTGCAGCAATACTAAAATGTATTTAGTATCATTTGTGAACTTTTATTGTATAATGTTATTATTTCTTTATTTTCTTTATATATATACTTTTCATTTAAGTATTTGTAAGGGCTTTTGATATGAATTTAATTTATCTAATATCCATAAACTTATTAAAGAATGCATTACTACTAACTCATGACATTTGATTCTCATTAACATATATTATTAAGGGAATTTTTATATGGTGATCTTTCATTTTTATATGATACATAAAGTTCTAGGGAACTAATATGGTTAATAGTATTCACATGAATCTAGGAAATAGCAATGTATATATTTTCTTATAACTAACATAGTTAGGGTTTGAATTGTAAATGCTTACCCTAGGGTTTAGGGTTCTTAATATACTTATATTCTTTTTTTGATGTGAGTAAAGATTAATGGCTAAACATATTGTCTTTATTTTTGTGATCTTTAATGATATCACCCTTTAAAATAGAAAGTTATTTTCTGGATTGTCTCATGGAGAAGAATTGATAAAGATAACTTCTAAACACATATGGTTATGGTAGTTGGGAATGACAAAGATATCCTTGAGTGAATTCTATAGGAAAGTATTACTATGACCCATTGTGGAAAAAATGATGATGGATCAGTCATATGAAATGGATATTATGTTGGATCACAAATTTAGGGTTTAGGGTTTACCCAAAATTCCTATCTTCCATACTTCAGAATTCTGGACTTCTAATTAAGGAATTCCCTTCCTAGATATACTATTTCTTCTTATCCATCATCATGTGTTAACATGATGAGCTTTACTTCACTAGAATATTCTTCTTACTATTTTCTCCTTCTGAATCCATTTGTAAATCCAATGAGCTTGACACTAAATCTCTAAATACTTTCCTCATGGTAATATCTCCCACTTCTAGAATGCTTCTAATGACTCCAAATCCATTTGAATGATTACTCTCTTACTTCACACATTACTTTATAATCTCACTTATAAATCTTAAAAGCTTATCTCTAAAGCTTTTCATAACTTTCTCATATCTCCACTTGATTATATCAAACTACTCTACTAATTATAACCTCCAATCCAACAGAGGGTTATAGTTAACTCCATTCAGACTTCCTTTATCATCGTTCACTAATGTTACTCCAATATATGAATATATCAAATCCTACTTTCTTCAAGTGTTTAATATTCTCTAGGAGGAATTTTACTACTTCAAGAACTTAGTGCTTCTCTAGCATAATCTAATTCATAATATCTTCTCCTTTACTTGGCTCAGTAAATCATACTCCAACTTCACACTATACTGATGTGACTTGTCATGACTAACCTAGGATCACATATCTATACTAGGGTTTAATCATGTTCTATCCACCAATATCGCTTCTACATGACATAATCATTCACTCTTAGTGACTTGAGCATGATCATTATAATCCTTTTCTCATTAATGGCTTAGGTTTTTAGTTGGATAATCAAGTCCTTCAACAATACAACATTACAACTATATATAATTATATTCTAATTATATCTATTGGACTAAGAGTTATTATTTATTGACTATGCCTACTTGATCCAATAGGATTACTCCTTGGTAAGTATCTTCAATGTTCATCTTTACAATCTTATTTGCTACCATAAAACTATACCTTCCAGATAACTCTTTTATCCATTCTGGAGTGAGTTAATTCCATCAATTATCATATTGATCTTATTCTCTTCCAACACTCCCATCCTATAGATGACATCTAAATCTAGCATTACCACCTAACTCTTCTTACTTCTTTCTTTATTGGCTTGAAGTGATTGTTATGGTGAGAACAAGAGTTGGTAGATCAATAATTGATAGGCTAAGAATTGGTGAATCAATAGTTGATTACTCAAGCTTGGTGAACAACAGATATAATAAGATTCATTAGAGATGATCAGGATTGATATGGAAAGAAAGATATGTGGTGAATGGTCTTGACTTGGTTTCCTTCCTACTCAATCTCACTAAAGAGTTAAGGTTAGGTATTACCATGATACGCATGGTATAAGTAGATGAGATTAAGATAGATCAAGATTTAGTTGTTACATTCCTATTATTTAAGTTATATTTATAACTTGGTATTCATGAGTTATGTAATGAATACTAGGATATGATTACTTAAGGATCAAATATAAATCATTAAGTAATGTATTAGGGTTTAACTTCTACTATATTTGATCTACCCTTAGATAAAATCTCCTTTACCCAAAATAAGGTTTTAACAAAGGTCATATTGAAACTTATCGCAATCAACTTGATGATCTACTTTAATTCCAGCAAGTTGAGAGAAGCTTCAATCACTTTGACAAGTTTTGTTCAAAAGCGCAAAAATTATTCGGATTTTCTATGCATGAATGCAATGCACACATCTGTGTTCAGCTTATTTCTAAGCTCTAATACTGGGATGTTACAGATAGCTAGGATTAAAAGTACTCGAAACATGAGCATGAAAGATGTAGTTCTAACAATAAGACATAGTAACTATGCTATAACATTAAAGGATACAAACAAAGATCATGAATAACAATGCATTGAGAGAACTTTGTTTGTTTCACATATAGTAAACATAGCATAGTGGCATTCAGCTTGTCCCTCATCGAGTAGCAAAACATAAATGCACAGGACACCTTCAAAGTTCATAAAGGTGACTAGATACAAATAGTTCAAGAACAAGCAATATCAACATTATGAATCAATCAATAAGTTTTGGGTCAATGCACATAGAACTAAGAATGGCAACTATGCTATCTTAATTGATGCCTAAAGATAGAAGGTGGAGACTCAATATAAAAGTGGAAGAAAGGCCCTTCACAGGGAAGCAGGGATTTCAAGTTTCATAAAGAGCTTCCAAAAATTATGGTACTTGTTAGCTTTCAGCTCTCATTGCCCCTATCATAAGCATCTTGAAGTGATTAAGGTTAAAGTGAACAAAGTATGGAGTATATCCTTGACAAAGTATAAGGTGGCAATCTCATGTCCCTTGAGTACGAGGGTCGCTCCACATGCTACTCAACTTTAGTTACCGGTAAGTTCTTGTCATTGTAAGTATATGTGTATCACAGAGAACCGCCAATGGGGTACCCCTTGCCCCATGACACAGGAGGTATCCCACATAAAAATGACAAGGCAACAGACAATGAGCATCTCAGCAATCTTCTTATTTACCATGAGAAATGGAGCTTTTTTCTCTTCTTTCCTCCTTTTTTCCTTTTTCTCTTTTTTTCTATCTCTCTTTTTTATAAGAAGAATGCTTCATAGATTTCTAATTATGGTGATGGTGCAAGTTTCCACCATGATTATGCATGGCTTAGGCTGGCAGCCCAGGCGTTTCTCTAACACATATACATAACTCCATGGACTTACAAGCTCCCCTTTTATTTCACACCGCCGACATCCATAAACAAAAGAGCATGATATCAATTGGGTAGATATTTACAGGTGTTGAAAGCGTTCCCCGTGATAGCACGATTCTGCTAATTCCCAACTTATAAGTGCATGCATATACAACATAGATGACACAATGGTTCAAGTTTATTAGGGGCAAGAAAAATAGAGTGTGCCATCAAGTTTGTGAGAGCTTTAATCAGTAATTTTCTTATAACAAGTTTAATTTGGAAGATAGATAAAACAAGAATATACTTGGAATGATGTAACACACCATGCATAGGAATTTATAGTGGACACTTTGGAATAACATGGTACAAGTGGAGGCTAGAAAAATACTAGGAGCGACCAACTAAGAGAGCAATAATGGCCATAATCATGCAAAGCAATTTTTTTTATTAATTATAGCATAAAGTGGTATCACAAGTCAAAAACTAAATGATCTTAGAGGATAAGGTGACTGGTTCATAGTCTTAACATGGTGTAAGCATGTGCCAAGTCAACCCAAATAAAGCATCAAAGGAGAATACCACAATATTATGCTTTTGTATGCTAAAACAACACATGATTCATTCAAGGCACAACAAGTAATCTCAATTGTTTGGAACAAGTCATCCTACCGCAATAATCACTAATCATAAGGTCAAAACAACATCTAGCATGAGATGATAAAGTCTAAGCCACAGTCAAAGCAAGCTCCCTTTTTGTACCACCTAAGCATGAAGCTTCCTACTCTTTTCCAACACCAATCGACTTATTTGAAACAACTCACAATGATAATAGTCAATAAAGATCAGTGAGCATTTCTCACAAATCAACAAAGAAGAACTAGAAAGTTCTAAGCAAAAATCATAAGAAAACTAAGGCTAAACAAAGTGCTAGCAAAAGAGAACACTCATAAAACAATAAGAATGAAAACTAGAGTGTTTTAGGCAACGAAAACGGAGCGTGTCTCTCTCCAAAAGAAGTGTGCTGGGGTCCAACCAACCTATTGCAGCAAACCAAACAAACGAAAACTAAAAAAAATAAAGACGCTCCAAGAACAACATAATAGTGCATGCAACAATAAAAATAAAGTGTCTAGAAATAGACCTGAGATTTTTATTGATGAAGAAGGGGATGCCTTGGGCATCCCCCAGCTTTGACGCTTGTACCTCTTGAATATTTATTGGGGTGACATAGGGTGGCATCCCCAAGCTTGAGCTTTTGTCCATTCTTCATCTCATTACATCATTCTTCCCCTACACTTGAAAATTTTCCTTCATACAAAACTTCACACAATCTTCATTAGTAACATTAGTGCATTCAAAAGATAATAAACCTTTGGGGTTTAGTTTAAAAACAGCAAAACTTTCATTAAAAACACAAGCTACTATAGCAATTCCTTTAAAACTATGAATTCACCAAAAAGAACTCAAAAAGAAATCGATAAGAGGCAAATGAAAATAATGGCAGAAATCTGTCAAAATAGACCAGTAGGTAAAAACCGATTTTTTGAAGACCTTCTGTTTCTCAAATAAAAAAAGTGTTGAACTAAAGAAAGTTAGATAACAACCTGGGGAACAAAATTACAGCTCACTCTGACATATAGAGATCTTTCACGAATTTTTACAGTGAAGCACAAAAATCCGTTTCGGGAGAGCAACTTCGCCAAATCTTACTTCTTTCTCATTAGAGGTTATTCTTGGCACAAAAATCACACAAAAAGGATAAGGATAGGTTATTACAGAAGTAGTAACTTCCAAGACTCAAGAAAACTATTAGGTTATCTCCCAAAAAGTACTTTTCTTTAACGCCTTTAAGTTAGGCATGATAGTTTGAGAAGATGCTCACATAAGAAATATGAATTGAAGTAAAAGAGAGCATAAATAAGCAAATTCAAAATGCATAGGAATATTGTAAAGAAACAAGTCATGAAAGCACAAAGCAACAAGCATAGGGAAGTGAATCAAGTGCAACTTCAAAATTTTCAACATAAAGAGGGGAAACTTAATATTATTGAGATGCATAAAACCATGTTTCCCTCTCTCATAATATTTTTCAGTGGTATCATGAATAAAATTAATAATATAACTATCACATAAAACATTCTTATCATGATCCACATGCATATAATAATTATTACTCTCCACATAAGCATAGTCATTCTTATTAATTGTAGTGGGAGCAAATTAAACAAAATAGCTATCATTATTATTCTCATCACCATAATCATCAAATATAGGAGGCATATTGTAATCATAATTAATTTTATCCTCAATAGTAGGTGGACTGAAAATATCATATTCATCATTGTAATTATCATATATTGGAGGTTTGGTATCATCATAAGCAATATAATAGCTATATTCCAAAGTTGGGGAACTAAAAAGATCATTTTCATAAAAACTAGGTACCCCAAGCTTAGACGTTTCCGTAGCATTAGCAATAATGGTGTTCAAAGAATTCATACTAATAACATTGTTATTAGCATTCAAATAAAGTTCCATAGGTTTTTTAATTTTCTCTTCAAACACTTCATGTCCTAACTCAAGATAAACACTATAAAGCTCCCTATTTTTTGTTGTTTTCCATTAAGCCTAACTAGTGAAAAAAGAAACAAAAAGACAAAATTGCATAATCTAAAGGAAATAACTTCGAGCACTCACACCGGAGGATATGAGTACCTTTTACCTTACCTCCCCGGCAACGACGCTAGAAAAGAGCTTTTGATGGGGAGGAAAAGGTTGAAGTTGTCATGTATATCCCCGGCAATGGCGCCGGAAAAGAGTTTGATGTCTACGCACTTCTATTATTGTATACAGTTGTTGGGCCTCCAAGTGCAGAGATTTGTAGAACAATAAGTTTCCCTTAAATGGATTACCCAAGGTTTATCGAACTAAGGGAGGATGTGGTCAAAGGTATCCCTCTCAAGCAACCCTGCAATCAAGATACAAGAAGTCTCTTGTGTCCTGATACGTCGAAAACATATCTATAATTTTTGATGTTCCATGCTTATTTAATATCTACTTTGCTTTGCTTTGTCTACACTTTGAGGTGTTTTTATATGTTTTCTCGTACTAAACTATTAACAAGATGCCGCAGTGCCAGTTGCCTGTTTTCTTCTGTTTATGGTTCAAGAAAAGCTAGTAAGTAAATATTCTCGGAATTGGACGGGACAAAAGACGAAGTCAATATTTCACCGAGGAGAACACGGAGTCCAGAGGAGAGACGGAGGGGAGCCACAGGGCGTTCGCACCGCCCAGGAGCGGGCAAACCCTAGGCCACACCTAGGCAGGGTGTGGGCCCCCTGGCCTCCCTCCTGTCTCGCCTCTTCGCCTATAAGAAGCCCCCGATGCCTAAACCCTAAGTATCCGATCAATATTTCACGAAACTGTCTGCCACCATCGTCCCTAGATCGGGGGGATCTGAAGCTATTCCCGGCACCCTGTGTGGCACCCTGGATTAATAGTCCGAGAATACCCGTTATGCATACAATTCACGTTCCCATGATCAGTGAACCGTGAGCATAACCGACTAGTATAATTACAACATCTATAAAGTATCGAGTACAAAACTTATAAAGTAGCCATTATGGCAATTACAACACAAGTAGCGGAAGTCTTCAGGCGCAGAGCCCATGTCATGCCTTAACCTACAGGCAACTGACTGGGAAGACGGCCTAGCTCGCAAAGACGTCAGCACCTTCATCTCTTATTAACATCTGCAATCTGGCCAAGTAAATAGCCAGGCACAATTCCGATGAGTACTTTGAATGTACTCACAAACCACCGAGACAAGGTAACAAGATAATGCATATTGGGCTGTGGCGAAATAGCTCTACACTATAGTGGTTTCTGAAAAGCCTAACATTGGCATCTCTATATCTTTGTTGAAAAAGAGTATTTGGAAAATATGCCTCCTTTTAGAAAGTCCGGATATCCCCATGTCCTTGTTAAAAACTTTAAAACAGTTTTGTAGTAAAACCCTTTTTAAACATCTCCGACCATCACTAGTCAAAACTAAATTCATTCTTATCTTTCCTCGTGACCAAGTAACATCCTTTTTATTCATCTCAACATAACCCAAGGGTACTCCTAGAAATCACCTTTCCAACCGTCCTTGACCGTGGAAATGGCTATTCGAATAGATTAGACTCTGCAGTGTTTGTGCACTTTACCCACAAGAATCAATACATCCGCTGGGATACAACCATGGCCCGCTACACACGGTAGACGGGGATTCGGATAATCAAACCTAACTTTTCATTTGTCCGTCTCTAGAAAAGGTGGCTTTTGCTTTTGGGTTGTTCTCTCCGGTACGAGTATGTGGAACGACGGCCATAGTCCTCCCTCCCGTACTGGCCGCTACCCGCAAACCGTAGTTTGGAAGATAGTAATTGTGACTCCACTTCCATCCATACTTACCTTAAGTCATACCATCCGCGGGAGACCCAATTGTTGCATCAGTACCTTGTCCCAGATAGTCCGGATTTTAGGGGATTTCTCCCCTTTACCGAGTATGAGCAGCCTCGGCTAAAGACCACAAACTACGAGTTGAGCCCCAGCGACTGGGGTAGTGTGGTTGCATGGATAAATTGTTACAGTAAAGGTGTATAACACCCCTTCTCTTTCTCTTGCTTGACTTTCTCTTCATCCTCCTCATATATTCTTTAGTAAAACCTCCACTTGGAAACAATACCTCTTTGTTGTAGGGTAAAACCCAAAATAGTTTGATCATTGAAAATCCATGGGCTCCAAGAGGGAAGATGCTAATCATCTTAGCCTCGATATAAAGGGGTAAAAATAGGTGTCAAAGGGTAAGTGTCCTAATGGACACTCATCCATAACTTGGAGGAGCCAAGTTACTCACGCCTTCTATTTGAAACAATCCATGCAATTTAATCGTGCGGTTCATAAACGAGATATAAAACAATTGATAAAAAAGAGTAGGTTAATGTAGGAGTTCAAGAATGGTGGCTTGCCTGTGACCAGCGAGATGTCCCATGACTTATTTTAGAATATCCGAAAACCAATAATAACAATAATGAGAATAACCCGACGCTTCGTTCTTCTCGGCGTCCCACAAACGCAACTATCATCGTTATCTAGTATACATGCACAAAAACAATACCACAATCAATACAAGGCATACAAGCATCAAACAATACAGTAATCAAAGGATAGATACAAGTTATACATCAATGGGATGTTGGATAATTGGTTGATAACATTAGCAAAAGATTTGTAGGTCGTAGGGAAAGGATCCCTTTGGATTTATAGTCTAGGAACTACCTAATAGAGTTTTTTTGACCAAGGGCTTGATATGTATGATACCATTATATAACAATGATACCATCAGATAGGTATTGATAAAATGAATCCAACAAAAGTGGTTTCACTAATTTATCAATTGCCATTGATTTCTAATGGATTTTATAGTGGATAAAACCCTAGTTTTAGGAAATAATTCACCAGACATAATCTAGAGCTCCAAAAATTATTTCCTTGGGTGATTAGGTAGTATTTAGTGGACTGAATCAAGAGGAGTTGGAATCACCTCAAAACAGTAAACACAATGCCCTTGAGGAATTCCCAAAGACAGTACAGGATGGGATTTGTCTTTTCATCATATTTAATTTACAGAAGATTTTTAGGTGATTCCAAGGGAACATGTTAGGTACTGAGAATACCTTTCTGTAGAGATTGTAATCAACCCTTTTGGAGTGGCAGAGCTACTGTGGTGAATTTATTAGTGAATAAACCATGCACAGAATAGTTTAATTCACCAAAATATAACATAGGTTTAGAAAATTATGGGCTACCATATTATGAAATATGTTGATATATATATATATGTAAAAGGAGTTGTAATTAGTTCAAAACCTCATTAGGTTTGACCTAGAGAATTTCCTAAAGGAATAAAAGGCTTGATTTTGATATTTTTTCTAACTGCAATCTAGGAATAAAATTGGTATGGGGCCAGTGGTACATGCAAGGTATGGATTATACCTTTCAATTCAAATTGGTTTCAGGTCATTTGGATTAGTAAAACTCTTTGGAGATAATTATTAGTGAACTGGACAGATCCTAGTAGATGATTTCTCATCTTTATTCTAAACATCAAAATGGATAGCCATTGGATCTGCATGTTAGGGAAAACAGACATGAACCTTAGAAAATTTAGATGTATTAATCTGGAGTAATTTTCCATTTAAAAAAATAATTAAACCAAAAGTCAAATCTGCAGATCTGGTGGAAAAGAATAAAACTACACATGCCAATGGGCTGGGATATGAGGCTATTGGGCTGTGCCAGAGAGATTCGGCCCACCCAGGCGGTTACACGCATGGGAGCCAGGATTCGAACGGGTTGTGGCGGGCCCAGCCGTCAGCGATGTTGAGGGGGCGAAGGGGTATGGGGCGCCCGGGCCGTCCGATTAGAATCGCATCGACGGGCCCGGGTCGTCTCCCTCATCACGCGGTGGTGCCGGGAGGAAACCCTAGCAGAGGGGAATAGGGCGGCGGGGGAGGCTCACTGGGGCCGTTTCCGGCAAAGGGGAGGACATGGGGCGACACGGTGAGGTGCGGGAGTCCTGGGGATGGGCGACACGAGGTGGTTCTCCGTCGGGAACAAGCTCACGCGATGGTGGCCGAGGGGGAGCTCGTCCGAGCTCGACGGTGTGTCTCCAGGGGTTGCTGCATGTCAACAAAAATGGTACCATTAGCTTTAGCAGGAGGAGGGGAGTGCTGCTAGGTAACATGCAGAGGGAGAGGTAGAGGGATAAGGGAGCTGTGCTTGCAAGAAGGAAGGAGGCCTAAGCTTCTTTTTCTTCTTCTCACGGGTAGGGTAGAGCCGGGGAGGGGGAAAGGGAGCTCTAGGGTGTGAGTGGGGGCTGTTGGGGGAAAATGAGGGCAGAGGGGTGAGATGGGGGTGTCCTTGGGCTTATAAACCGAAGGGACAAGGGTTCATGGTGGACATGGCCTAGGGAGGAGAAGGGAGGGGTGCTGCTTGTCCATTGGCTGGTTGGGGTGGTGCTGGGTGGTGGTGTGGGGCCTGCATACGACAAGAGAGGGAGAGTGGAGTGGTGGTGTAGCTGATGTCCCCTTTTATTACAAAGATAGTCAAGATAGGATCCTCTCTCACACACACAAGATTGAAGATCTAAAGGACAAGAAGTTAAGGTTTGCTACAGTGCACGACCTGGAGAGAGTGGTGTTTCTAGTGTGTACTAGACAACCTTCGTAGATGGCTTGAATTGGTTTTATCCCTTGTTTTTATTTGTTTGCCTCATTTGAACAAAATGGTGTTTGTAAAGGAAGTTGAATAATTCGCATTGGTCAAGGTGGGTAAAAGGTAATAGTGTGTAGATAGGGTCATGATATTACCATGGGATTTATTTAGGATTTTTTAGATGATTATAACCTCATTTAAATGCACTTATTCAAAAAGTGCAAAAATGGTTTTTAGAAGGTTAAGTGACCTTTTTACATGGGAAAATCTTTATTTTTGATGTGATATGGTCCTAAATACCATAACACACCTTGGAGAATTTTATTGGGATTTATTGAGGTGGAAAAGTATTTTTAGCGAATTATTTCTTGTTTCCGCCATTTAAGAAAAAGGGCAAAAAGAAATAATAAAGAATGTCAAAAATATTAATCTTGGAGTTGGTAATATGGTATATGATATATAGGCATAAAATGTGCCTTGAGTTGGCTAGGTGATTTGGAGAAAAACAAACTTGCCTTTATAGAGGAGGCTTTGAGGATTTAGTAAGTAAAGGAAATTAAATAGTTTAATAATCCAAATAATTATGGAAATTATTTGGCAAATTATTATATTCAATATAGATGATGTAAAATTGATGTATGCATAAATGTCAACCTTGAGTTTTGAAGAAATGTGGTGAAAAAGGATGGAAACTAGATTTGGGAGGATCTAGGGTTTGGTTATTTTCATACCTCCTAAATAGGATTGGATAAGGGAGCTCAGAGCTCACCTTGGTACAAGGGGCATATGGATAGATAGACCAAGTTATATATATGACCATGGAAGCAAGATTAGGGCTTGGTGGGATTTGAGGTGGTGTAGGAGTGTTGGCAAACTTTGTTGAAAATAAGGCTGCCATAGCAGATATATGAGGTAGCCTCGTAAACCATGTGGGTTTAAGAACCATAAGGCTCCAATGGAAAGAAGTGAAGTGGGGGTTAATATACCATGATTAGTAGATCATAACCAAGAAAGTATTTGGTCAAGGGGAGGTGGCATATAGATGAGAGCTTCTGCCAAAGTTGGCAAGATGATAAGATTTGCAAAAAAGATTATTATCGTGACTACAAAACCATCATGGATGAGTGGGAATTAGAATGGATTATCCAAGGGAAAGAGTAGGCTTTGGTAGGAATAAATATTTACTATAACATGGTTCAAGTACATTCTCAAGAATGCACATAGGTTGGAAAAGGAAGAGCTCCAAAGATTGAATATAGATAAGAAATCCAGACAGCCATTTTGGCAGTTTTGGAGATTTTGACTAGTATGCAAGAGGGAAACATTTGAGAGGGTGGCAAGGGTTTATCCTTTCCGTTAAGTGGTTGATGTTGAGGTATAGATTGAATAGAGGGGATCCAAACTTGGATTGGTTCTTCAATAGGTTGGAAACCATGAAGAGGGATTATCCTTGGATTGCTCTGATCAGGGGATGAGATGGTTGCTTTAGTGGCTTAGGATAGATACAGATTTGGATGCTTGGTTAGAGATTGATGATCACAAACAAGTATTGGGTCCTAAGGGATGAGCTTCTGGATTAGCTCACTCTAGTTCCTAAGCAAACAAGGCAGTCAGCAGATCAAGGCAATTCATCTTATCAAGCTTAACCCACTACTACTAGGGTTACCATCAAGCCTAGCTTGGGGTAAGGATGGGTATTTAGAATTGGGTGTCTTTGAAGGGAGATAATGATCATCTTGGTATTCCTACCAAGATTGGAATGAAAAGGTTTTAATAATGGTTTTGGAAAACCTAGGGATAGGAGTAGCTGGGAGTTCTGTCTTGAAAACATAAGGAGATAATATATTGTTCTCCATAGTTTTGTAAATGGAAACTAGTAAAGTATTTTGTTGTGTCAAGGTCGTCTTGGCTCAGGTTTTGAAATGCCAGAACATTTGAGAATATGAAGGATGATCCAAGACATCTCTTTTGGAAAATAACTTTTTGTAAACTAGTGTTGAGATGAGAAGTACATCACCTGATACACAAACAATTGCATGAGCACAAGCAAACAAGTAAGCAAACATTGCAACACTTAACACGAAAAAGTTTTTGTTCCCCCTGATTTTTTCCTTTTCGACATTAAATAGGAGTAGCTGGGATGTTATAGACCTTTCCCCCTTAAAATAATCTCGCCCCGAGATTAGGGAGGAGTAGGGTTGGGTGATAACATCCGCTTAACAATTTCAGCGGTGGAAAAATTATTAGGCACTAAAGAGTTTTACCACTAATCGAGAGGGTCCGTTTCAGATCGGAGCTGAGTGGCTTCGGGTTGGGCGTTTAGATTAAGCGAGTGGAAAAGACGCAGTATTTTCCCTTTAGGACAAGTCTAGGTAGGTTTTGCGTCGGTGGGTACTTCCTTCTTGGGGCGAGATGGCGATTTGAGTCTTCTTTATTCCTTCGCCTCGTGGTCGACTTTTCTCTCTTCGAGGTCTTGATACACCGGGGTGTTAGCTAGATGGTCGACCTTTGAGTGGAGTACCTTCCGATTCTGGGGAAATGCCGGTTATCGTCCTTCTTGCAGGGTCAATGATTCATAGTTGGAGGGTGGTCATCACTTAGTGTTAACTAGTGTTCGACTCCAGGGGTCTATCGGGTCTTGGGCGCCCCCTTAGAGTAAAACTAAGGGTGCTTGGCGAAGTCACCGACTTTCTTGGTTGGAGTCGTATGTTGATGTTGGGGGATGGCGCTGCACTTTTTCTCCGGGGTGGTTATCTTCTGTCGACTTTGTCGGAACCTATTCATGAGTTAGAAGGTCTACCAGATCGGCGCCTACTAGCTTCCAGGTAGTTAGTTCTGAGCTGGTTATAGGTCCGACGGGTCGGATGATGCCATTGGGGTTTGGCGGTCTTGGAGACGAGGTCCTTTGGAATGGGGTCATTCCAGTTTGGTCTGATGCAACGTCGTGGGTAAAACATGCAAAGAAGGATATCATACTTGCATATCATCCCTAAATTTAGCGACTTCAAGCCGGTCGGTGGCGGAGGTACTTAAGGGGTTACAAAACAGGTCTGTGTCGCAGGGAGCACAAGCACTTAGAGTCTTACAAAACAGGTTCTGGGACGGTACATAGGTTCTACATTACGCCACAAGGGTGAGTCGAGGGAGGAAAACTACTCCCTGGGTATCGCTTGACTCTATTTGCCCTTATTGAGTTTTGCATTGACTTTGGCTACTGCAATTCCTCAGGGGTGTGGGGAATATTCAACTCTTCGGCAGTGAGGGTGAGGGTCATGACTGCTTCCAGAGTTGCTTCTGCAGGTGGGTCTTCTGGTGGGGATGACTGGAAGATAGGTTTATACTCATAGAAGGACAACTCCTCATTTTCCGTCTCGGAGCTAATAGCTTTAGAAGTTGAGGAGGCTAGAGCGGCCACTCTCCTTTCCAGACGAGCATTGGCATCTTGTAGACTCTTCTCCCGGGTACGAAGTATGGCGAGATCCATACGTATGAGGATGTTCTAACGACGGTTCCTGTCGATATCTTCTTGATGGTGTTGCAGGAGGTATTCCATATTCTCTAGCTCATTTCCAATGCAGCAGATGAGGAAGGATTTGGTGGGGAGTCCATCCTTGTCGCGCTTCCCGAACAGGTGGTAAGGGGTATCTTTCAGCTCTCCTTCATGGATCTTGCAGAGGCATGCCATGATATGTTGTATCGCTCGCACGAATCCATCTACCCAGTTGTGGTCAATGAAGGTGAAGATGATGGGCTCGGGGTTGTTCTCACGCGCTGGAATGGTGGCCTTGATGACCCACTGAGCTATGCTTGAATTGCTGTGAGGAAGCTCTGTCCCTTCGATCTTAGGTGGGGGACAACGGATGATCTTCAGTAGCTCATGCAGTTGCTCTTGAAAGGGACAGAAGCTTTCTCCGACGATGATACTTTCTGAGCGGGAGGGAGCCATCTGCACGGTTCTCTGGTGGAGATAAAGTCCGGCTGTAGAAGGAAACGGTGCTACGGAGTTAGTGTTTCGAGTTTGAGGGTAGAGGAAAAAGTGATGTATAGTATTGGGTGGAAAGCTATGGTTTACGATGATAGGTCAACAGGGGTTTATTGGAGTTGAGTGGGAAAGACGCGGTCTTTCCACCTTAGAGCTTTACTTGAGGTTGTCGAGGCTTTCTTATGTGGCCATCCTGCTGAGGAGGGGTTTCGGGCTATGAGGTTGTGAGGGCTAGCGTTAGGATACGCCAACAAGGTGGTCAAAACTTTAGGATCGGATGATCCCAGGCAGACAAGCAACATATTCCAAGCATCAGACATACACATGACAATCAAACAAGGCATACCATAAGTACTAAGGAGGTGACTACACGCCATAAGGGGAATCCTAATGTAGGGATGTTAATTCTAAGTACGGACGTTACGGGGGTCTTATCTTCTGTCCTGCCGTCTTTTGTCGTTGGTGCCGTACTTGATTGATTTGGGGGCTATGAAGGACTCCGTTGGGAGGGCGATCTTGTAGTGTCTTTCGTCGTTGGTGGCTCCTTTGTTTTGCTTGTTTTGGTGTCTCTTCATTCTGGGATATCCGTCTCATAGTCTCCGAGTCGGACTTTGTTTTTGAAAACAAATTAGTTGAAGTAGACGAGATATAGAGTAATCAATTTTCAAATTGTCTAAGTCAGCGAAGATGAGATAAGAAATCTTTCGAAAAGCTTTTGAGAAAATAGTTTGCGAAAACCGATGTTTTCGTAAATAGGGGTTGTCCTGTCTAACGTCCATGCTAACTAAGGTCTCCTACAGTCAGGATGGCTCTGATACCATGTCTGTGGCACCCCGTATTTACGGTCTGAGAATACCCGTTATGCATACAATTCACGTTCCCATGATCAGTGAGCCGTGAAAATAACCAACTAGCATCATTACAACATCCATAAAGTATCGAGTACAAAACTTATGAAGTATCCATTTGGCAATTACAGCACAAGTAGCGGAAGTCTTCAAGCATAGAGCCCATGTCATGCCTTAACCTACAGGAAACTGACTGGGAAGATGGCCTAGCTTGCATAGGCGTCAGCACCTTCGTCTCTTCTTAACATCTGCAATCTGTCCAAGTAAATAGCCAGGGACAATGTCGGTGAGTACTTCGAATTTACTCGCAAACCACCGAGACAAGGTAACAAGATAATGCATATTGGGTTGTGGCGAAATAGCTCTACACTATAGTGGTTTCTGAAAAGCCTAACATTGGCATCTCTATATCTTTGTTGAAAAAGAGTTTTTGGAAAATATGCCTCCTTCTAGAAAGTCCGGATATTCCATATCCTTGTTAAAAACTATAAAACAGTTTTGTAGTAAAACCCGTTTTAAACATCTCTGACAATCACTGGTCAAGACCAAATTCATTCTTATCTTTCCTCATGACCAAGTCACATCCTTTTTATTCATCTCAACATAACCCAAGGGTACTCCTAGTAATCACCTGTCCAACCGTCTTTGACCGTGGACATGGCTATTCTAATATATTAGACTCTGCGGAGTTTATGCACTTTACCAACAAGAATCAATACATCCACCGTGATACAACCATGGCCCGCTACACACGGTAGACGGGGGTTCGGATAATCAAACCTAACTTTTCATTTGTCCATCCCTAGCAAAGGTGGCTTTTACTTTTGGGTTGTTCTCTCCAATATGAGTATGTGGCACGATGGCCATAGTCCTCCCTCCCGTACTGGCCCCTACCCCCAAACCGTAGTTTGGCAGATAGCAATTGTGACTCCACTTCCATCCCTTATCATAAGTCATATCATCCGCGAAAGACCCAATTGTTGCACCGGTACCTTGTCCCAAATAGTCCGGATTTCAAGGGAATTCTCCCCTTTAGCGAATACGAGCAGCCTCGGCTAAAGACCACAAACTAAGAGTTAAGCTCCAGTGACTGGGGTAGTGTGGTTGCACGGATAAATTGTTCCAGTAAAGGCGTATAACGTCCCTTCTCCTTATCTTGCTTGACTTTCTCTTCATCCTCCTCATATCTTCTTTAGTAAAACCTCCACTTGGAAACGATGCCTCTTTCCAAGGGTTTTATTTTGGAAACTTTGTGGTAGGGTAAAACCCAAAATAGTTTTATCATTGAAAATCCGTGGGCTCCAAGAGGGAAGATGCTAATCATCTTAGCCTCGATCTATAGGGGTAAAAATAGGTGTCAAAGGGTAAGTGTCCTAATGGACACTCATCCATAAATTGGAGGATCCAAGTTACTCATGCCTTTTATTTGAAACAAACCATGCAATTTAATCATGCAGTTCATAAATGAGATATAAAACAATCGATAAAAAAGAGTAGGTTAATGAAGGGGTTCAAGAATGGTGGATTGCCTGTGACCAGCGAGATGTCCCTTGAATTCTTTTAGAATATCTGAAAACCAATAATAACAATAATGAGAATAAGCCGATGCTTCCTTCTTCTCGGCGTCTCACAAACGCAACCATCGCCGTTATCGAGTATACATGCACACAAACAATACCACATTCAATACAAGGCATACAAGCATCAAACCATACAATAATCAAAGGATAGTTACAAGTTATACATCAGTAGGATGTTGGATGATTGGTTGATAAGATTAGCAAAACATTTGGAGGCCATAGGGAAAGGATCCCTTTGAATTTATAGTCTAGGAACTACCTAAGAGAGGGGTTTTTGACCAAGGGATTGATCTGTATGATACCATTGTATAACAATGATACCATCAGATAGGTATTGATAAAATTAATCCAACAAAAGTGGTTTCACTAATTTATCAATTTCCAATAATTTATAATGGATTTTATAGTGGATAAAACCCTAGTTTTAGGAAATAATTCACCAGACATAATCTGGAGCTCCAAAAATTATGTCCTTGGGTGATTAGGTAGTATTTAGTGGACTGAATCAAGATGAATTGGAATCACCTCAAAAGAATTATAAGAATGCCCTTGAGGAATTCCCAAAGGCATTACCGGATGGGATTTGTCTTTTTCATCATATTTAATCTACAGCAGCTTTTTAGGTGATTCAAAGGGCACATGTTAGGTACTGATAATAACTTTCTGTAGAGATTGGAATCAACCCTTTTGGAGTGGCAGAGCTACTGTGGTGATTTTATTAGTGAATAAACCATGCAAAGAATAGTTTAATTTACCAAAATTTACCAGAGGTTTAGAAAATTATGGGCTACTAGATTATGAAAGATGTTGATATATATGTGTACAAGGAGTTGGAATTAGGTCAAAAACTCATTTGGTTTGACCTAAAGTATTTCCTAAAAGGCAGAAAAGGCTTGATTTTGATATTTTTTCTAACTGCAATCTAGGTAGCAAATGGGTATGTGGCGAGTGGTACATGCAAGGTATGGATTATAACTTTCAATACAAATTGGTTTCAGGTCATTGGATTAGTAAAACTCTCTGGAGATAATTATTAGTGAACTGGACAGATCCTAGTAGATGATTTCTCATATTTATTCTAAACATCAAAATGGATAGCCATTGGCTCAACATGTTAGGTAAAACATAGAGGAACCTTAGAAAATTTAGATCTATTAATATGGAGTTATTTTCCATTTTCAAAAATAATTAAACCAAAAGAAAAATCTGCAGATCTGGTGGAAAAGAATAAAAATACACATGCCAATGGGCTGGCATATGAGGCTATTGGTATGCGCCAGAGATATTCGGCCCACCCGGGCGGTTACACGCGCGGGAGCCAGGATTCGAACGGCCTATGGCGGGCCCAGACGCCAGCAACGTTGAGGGGGTGAAGGGGTATAGGGGCGCCCGGGCCATCCAATTAGAATCGCATCAACGGCCCTGGGTCGTCTCCCTCGTCGCGCGGCAGTGCCGGGAGGAAACCCTAGAAGAGTGGAAGAGGGCGGCGGGGGAGGTTCATCGGGGCCGTTTTCGGCAAAGGGGAGGATGCAGGGCTCCGCGGTGAGGTGCGGGAGTCCCGGGGATGGGCGGCACGAGGTGGTTCTCCCTCGGGAACTAGTTCGTGCGAAGGTGGCCAAGGGGGAGCTCACCGGAGCTCAACGGTGTGGCTCCAGGAGTTCATGCATGTCAACAAAAATGGTACCATTAGCTTTAGCAGGAGGAGGGGAGTGCTTCTAGGTAACATGCAGAGGGAGGAGGAAGTTGTGCTTGCTAGAAGGAAGGAGGCCGAAGCTTCTTTTTCTTCTTCTCACGGGCAGGGCAGAGCTGGGAAGGGGGAGAGGGAGCTCTAGGTGTGAGTGGCGGCTATTGGGGGCAAATGAGGGCAGAGGGGTGATATGGGGGTGGCCTTGGGTGTAACATCCCAAAAATCATGATTTGTAAAGTTTGCATATCATTCATGCATTCATATGCATTTGGTCTTTTTCAAATAAAATTCCAAAATAAGAAACCATATTTTTGCCTATTACTTTATGCAAGTAAGGCAATGATTTTATTTTTACTTTCCAGGTATGAGAATGCTTGGGATTGATTAGAAATGTTTCGAATTTAATGCAAATCTTGCACAAAATTTTCAAAAACAAAAATTCAATAAAAAACCATTCTTATGCCTATTATCCATGTATTAATAAAGGCATGGTTTTATTTTTATTTTCAAGCCCAAAAAGGTTTTGGAGTGTAAATATGTGTTTGACACACTTTTGGACACTAGAAACATAGTACAAAATTCTGGAGAAAATTTGAATTTAAACAGATTTGAATTAGCCATTCAAATTCAATCTAGAAAATCAAAAAAGAAAAAGAGAAAGAGAAAAAGGGAAAAAAATAACAAACGCGGCCATCTAACCCAACCCACCCGCGGCCCAACTAACAGCCCACCTAGCCCACCCAGGAAAACCCCTCTCCCTCTCTGTTTCTCATCGCAAACGCGCGCACCCACCCACTGACGCGCGGATCCCGCAGCCATGTCATCATCTTCCCCAATCAACACCGCAGCGACGCTGTCGCCGCCCGTTACTGGCCAAGTGATTCGCGATAAATCCTGCAGTAATTCCACGCCTAGACCCCTCTACTTAACCCCCACCCCACTCCGCTCTTTTCCCCTAACTCGCCACCTTCTAAGCGCTGCTAGGTTGTCCACATTCGAGCTTGCGCCACCGCTGTCCCGAACCACTCCGGCGAAGGATCACAGTAAACCATATCCCCCTTTTCCTCTTTGGTTGATAAAGGTGTGCTCGCCATGACCATGCGCGTCTAACTCCACCTCTGGCTCGTCTTATCGTGCCTTGTAGCATCGACAACAACCACTTCCGAGCGAGCCCGACGCCGACGCCAACTCCGATGAGGAATCAACGCCATGCTCGTGCGCCCCCGCCCCGTCCACGAACACGTCAAGCATCACCGCGTCTCTGCGATCTCAGCAAGCACCCGTACTCTTCCCCGTACCCTCTAGCCTCGACGGAACCTTGCCGTCCGATGTGCAGCCGCCGTGGTGGCCATTTGTGCCACCCGCGTGTGGTCAGAGAAACGAGATCAACTGGATCTGGATCCAGCGGTCGCGATTAGAACAACCAGCAAAGGGGTACACAAGGATTTGAATCATAGATCTTAGATATGGCGGTGTAGATTAGATTATATGCGAAAGGGTAAGAATCGATCTGGTGCGTTGGATCTGATTAGATCCAACGGCACGGAAGCGCGATCCACCCCGAAGTGGTACTGTCCAATCAGGAGCCGCCGCGTGTCAGGGTTTTTCTTTTAAAAATCCAAATTTGATTTAATTAGATGAATTAACTTGTAAAATTCATAACTTTTGTTCTGTTTATCCAAAAATGAAAATAATATATCAATGGATTCACAAAATTAAATCCTACACATATATGGGATTAGTTTTGTACCTTGCTTCTGTAAAAATGGAATTTTATGCAGAGACGTTTGTAGGCCTATCTTGAGTACAAAAATTATTTAAAAAATGTTTTAAAGACTAAATTGAGTCTATAAAAGTTTAGTTTTGTGTTTAGTACTGTTTACTTGTCTTGCTTGGTTTAAGAAAAATCATCACATGGCATTTGCATGCATTCATATATTGTTGTTTGATTAATTTGAATGTAAATTTGGTGCTATCATTTTATGTGTAGATTTTCGTGCTAGTGGTGATTATGATTGTGAGGATTGTTGCTACGCCCCCAACTACCAAGGCAAGTGGTGCTTCATGTATTTGTCCCATTATTTTGATTATGCACTAGTTGGAATTAGGTCAAGACCTCATTTGGTTTGACCTAGAGTATTTCCTAAAAGGCAGAAAAGGCTTGATTTTATATTTTTTCTAACTGCAATATAGGTAGAAAATGGGTATGTAGCCAGTGGTACATGCAAGGTATGGATTATAACTTTCAATACAAATTGGTTTCAGTTCATTGGATTAGTAAAACTCTCTGGAGATAATTATTAGTGAACTGGACAGATCCTAGTAGATGATTTCTCATATTTATTCTAAACATCAAAATGGATAGCCCTTGGCTCAACATGTTAGGTAAAACATAGAGGAACCTTAGAAAATTTAGATATATTAATATGGAGTTATTTTCCATTTTCAAAAATAATTAAACCAAAAGAAAAATCTGCAGATCTGGTGGAAAAGAATAAAAATACACATGCCAATGGGCTGAGATATGAGGCTATTGGTCTGCGCCAGAGATATTCGGCCCACCCGGGCGGTTACGCGCGCGGGAGCCAGGATTCGAACGACCTATGGTGGGGCCCGGACGCCAGCAACGTTGAGGGGGTGAAGGGGTATAGGGGCGCCCGGGCCATCCAATTAGAATTGCATCGATGGCCCTGGGTCGTCTCCCTCGTCGCGCGGCAGTGCCAGGAGGAAACCCTAGAAGAGTGGAAGAGGGCGGCGGGGGAGGTTCACCGGGGCTGTTTTCAGCAAAGGGGAGGATGCAGGGCTCCGTGGTGAGGTGCGGGAGTCCCGGGGATGGGCGGCACGAGGTGGTTCTCCCTCGGGAACTAGTTCGTGCGAAGGTGGCCAAGGGGGAGCTCACCGGAGCTCAACGGTGTGGCTCCAGGATTTGCTGCATGTCAACAAAAATGGTACCATTAGCTTTAGCAGGAGGAGGGGAGTGCTTCTAGGTAACATCCAGAGGGAGGAGGAAGTCGCGCTTGCTAGAAGGAAGGAGGCCGAAGCTTCTTTTTCTTCTTCTCACGGGCAGGGTAGAGCTGGGGAGGGGGAGAGGGAGCTCTAGGTGTGAGTGGCGGCTATTGGGGGCAAATGAGGGCAGAGGGGTGAGATGGGGGTGGCCTTGGGTGTAACATCCCAAAAATCATGATTTGTAATGTTTGCATATCATTCATGCATTCATATGCATTTGGTCTTTTTCAAATAAAATTCCAAAATAAGAAACCATATTTTTGCCTATTACTTTATGCAAGTAAGGCAATGATTTTATTTTTACTTTCCAAGAATGAGAATGCTTGGGATTGATTAGAAATGTTTAGAATTGAATGCAAAGCTTGCACAAAATTTTCAAAAACAAAAATTCAATAAAAAACCATTCTTATGCCTATTATCCATGTATTAATAAAGGCATGGTTTTATTTTTATTTTCAAACCCAAAAAGGTTTTGGAGTGTAAATATGTGTTTGACACACTTTTGAACACTAGAAACATAGTACAAAATTCTGGAGAAAATTTGAATTTAAACAGATTTGAATTAGCCATTCAAATTCAATCTAGAAAATCAAAAAAGAAAAAGAGAAAGAGAAAAATGGAAAAAAATAACAAACGCGGCCATCTAACCCAACCCACCCGCGGCCCAACTAACATCCCACCTAGCCCACCCAGGAAAACCCCTCTCCCTCTCTGTTTCTCACCGCAAACGCGCGCACCCACCCACTGACGCGCGGATCCCGCAGCCACGTCATCATCTTCCCCAATCAACACCGCAGCGACGCCGTCGCCACCCGTTTCTGGCCAAGTGATTCGCGATAAATCCTGCAGTAATTCCGCGCCCAGACCCCTCTACTTAACCCCCTCCCCATTCCGCTCTTTTCCCCTCACTCGCCACCCTCCAAGCACTATTAGGCTGTCCACATTCGAGCTCGCACCACCGCTGTCCCGAACCACTCCGGCGAAGGATCACAGTAAACCATATCCCCCTTTTCCTCTTTGGTTGATAAAGGTGTGCTCGCCATGATCATGCGCGTCTAACGCCACCTCTGGCTCGTCTTATCGTGCCTTGTAGCGTCGACAACAACCACTTCCGAGCGAGCCCGACGCCGACGCCAACTCCGATGAGGAATCAACGCCATGCCCGTGCGCCCCCGCCCCGTCCACGAACACGTCAAGCATCACCGTGTCTCTGCGATCTCAGTAAGCACCCGCACTCTTCCCCGTACCCTCTAGCCTCGCCGGAACCTTGCCGTCCGATGTGCAGCCGCCGTGGTGGCCATTTGTGCCACCCGCGTGTGGTCAGAGAAACGAGATCCACTGGATCTGGATCCAGCGGTCGCGATTAGAACAACCAGCAAAGGGGTACACAAGGATTTGAATCGTAGATCTTAGATATGGCGGTGTAGATTAGATTAGATGCGAAAGGGTAAGAATCGATCTGTTGCGTTGGATCTGATTAGATCCAACGGCACGGAAGCGCGATCCACCCCGAAGTGGTACTGTCCAATCAGGAGCCGCCGCGTGTCAGGGTTTTTCTTTTAAAAATCCAAATTTGATTTAATTAGATGAATTAACTTGTAAAATTCATAACTTTTGTTCTGTTTATCCAAAAATGAAAATAATATATCAATGGATTCACAAAATTAAATCCTACACATATATGGGATTAGTTTTGTACCTTGCTTCTGTAAAAATGGAATTTTATGCAGAGACATTTGTAGGCCTATTTTGAGTACAAAAATTATTTAAAAAATGTTTTAATGACTAAATTGAGTCTATAAAAGTTTAGTTTTGTGTTTAGTACTGTTTACTTGTCTTGCTTGGTTTAAGAAAAATCATCACATGGCATTTGCATGCATTCATATATTGTTGTTTGATTAATTTGAATGTAAATTTGGTGCTATCATTTTATGTGTAGATTTTGGTGCTAGTGGTGATTGTGATTGTGAGGATTGTTGCTACGCCCCCAACTACCAAGGCAAGTGGTGCTTCATGTATTTGTCCCATTATTTTGATTATGCACTAGTTAGAATTATGTCAAAACCTCATTTGGTTTGACCTAAAGTATTTCCTAAAAGGCAGAAAAGGCTTGATTTTGATATTTTTTCTAACTGCAATCTAGGTAGCAAATGGGTATGTGGCGAGTGGTACATGCAAGGTATGGATTATAACTTTCAATACAAATTGGTTTCAGGTCATTGGATTAGTAAAACTCTCTGGAGATAATTATTAGTGAACTGGACAGATCCTAGTAGATGATTTCTCATATTTATTCTAAACATCAAAATGGATAGCCATTGGCTAAACATGTTAGGTAAAATATAGAGGAACCTTAGAAAATTTAGATCTATTAATATGGAGTTATTTTCCATTTTCAAAAATAATTAAACCAAAAGAAAAATCTGCAGATCTGGTGGAAAAGAATAAAAATACACATGCCAATGGGCTGGGATATGAGGCTATTGGTCTGCGCGAGAGATATTCGGCCCACCCGGGCGGTTACGCGCGCGGGAGCCAGGATTCGAACGGCCTATGGCGGGGCTCGGACGCCAGCAACGTTGAGGGGGTGAAGGGGTATAGGGGCGCCCGGGCCATCCAATTAGAATCGCATCGACGGCCCTGGGTCGTCTCCCTCGTCGCGCGGCAGTGTCGGGAGGAAACCCTAGAAGAGTGGAAGAGGGCGGCGGGGGACGTTCACCGGGGCCGTTTTTGGCAAAGGGGAGGATGCAAGGCTCCGCGGTGAGGTGCGGGAGTCCCGGGGATGGGCGGCACGAGGTGGTTCTCCCTCGGGAACTAGTTCGTGCGAAGGTGGCCAAGGGGGAGCTCACCGGAGCTCAACGGTGTGGCTCCAGGAGTTGCTGCATGTCAACAAAAATGGTACCATTAACTTTAGCAGGAGGAGGGGAGTGCTGCTAGGTAACATGCAGAGGGAGGAGGAAGTTGTGCTTGCTAGAAGGAAGGAGGCCGAAGCTTCTTTTTCTTCTTCTCACGGGCAGGGCAGAGCTGGGGAGGGGGAGAGGGAGCTCTGGGTGTGAGTGGCGGCTATTGGGGGAAAATGAGGGCAGAGGGGTGAGATGGGGGTTGCCTTGGGTGTAACATCCCAAAAATCATGATTTGTAAAGTTTGCATATCATTCATGCATTCATATGCATTTGGTCTTTTTCAAATAAAATTCCAAAATAAGAAACCATATTTTTGCCTATTACTTTATGCAAGTAAGGCAATGATTTTATTTTTACTTTCCAAGTATGAGAATGCTTGGGATTGATTAGAAATGTTTAGAATTGAATGCAAAGCTTGCACAAAATTTTCAAAAACGAAAATTCAATAAAAAACCATTCTTATGCCTATTATCCATGTATTAATAAAGGCATGGTTTTATTTTTATTTTCAAACCCAAAAAGGTTTTGGAGTGTAAATATGTGTTTGACACACTTTTGGACACTAGAAACATAGTACAAAATTCTGGAGAAAATTTGAATTTAAACAGATTTGAATTAGCCATTCAAATTCAATCTAGAAAATCAAAAAAGAAAAAGAGAAAGAGAAAAAGGAAAAAAAAATAACAAACGCGGCCATCTAACCCAACCCACCCGCAGCCCACCTAGCCCACCCAGGAAAACCCCTCTCCCTCTCTGTTTCTCACCGCAAACGCGCGCACCCACCCATTAACGCGCGAATCCCGCAGCCACGTCATCATCTTCCCCAATCAACACAGCAGCGACGCCGTCGCCGCCCGTTTCTGGCCAAGTGATTCGCGATAAATCTTGCAGTAATTCCGCGCCCAGACCCCTCTACTTAACCCCCTCCCCACTCCGCTCTTTTCCCCTCACTTGCCACCCTCTAAGGGCTGCTAGGCTATCCACATTCGAGCTTGCGCCACCGCTGTCCCGAACCACTCCGGCGAAGGATCACAGTAAACCATATCCCCCTTTTCCTCTTTGGTTGATAAAGGTGTGCTCGCCATGACCATGCGCGTCTAACGCCACCTCTGGCTCGTCTTATCGTGCCTTGTAGCATCGACAACAACCACTTCCGAGCGAGCCCGACGCCGACGCCAACTCCGATGAGGAATCAACGCCATGCCCGTGCGCCCCTGCCCCGTCCACGAACACGTCAAGCATCATCGCGTCTCTGCGATCTCAGCAAGCACCCGCACTCTTCCCCGTACCCTCTAGCCTCGACGGAACCTTGCCGTCCGATGTGCAGCCGCCGTGGTGGCCATTTGTGCCACCCGCGTGTGGTCAGAGAAACGAGATCCACTGGATCTGGATCCAGCGGTCGCGATTAGAACAACCAGCAAAGGGGTACACAAGGATTTGAATCATAGATCTTAGATAGGCGGTGTAGATTAGATTATATGCAAAAGGGTAAGAATCGATCTGGTGCGTTGGATCTGATTAGATCCAACGGCACGGAAGCGCGATCCACCCCGAAGTGGTACTGTCCAATCAGGAGCCGCCGCGTGTCAGGGTTTTTCTTTTAAAAATCCAAATTTGATTTAATTAGATGAATTAACTTGTAAAATTCATAACTTTTGTTCTGTTTATCCAAAAATGAAAATAATATATCAATGGATTCACAAAATTAAATCCTACACATATATGGGATTAGTTTTGTACCTTGCTTCTGTAAAAATGGAATTTTATGCAGAGACATATGTAGGACTATTTTGAGTACAAAAATTATTTAAAAATGTTTTAAAGACTAAATTGAGTCTATAAAAGTTTAGTTTTGTGTTTAGTACTGTTTACTTGTCTTGCTTGGTTTATGAAAAATCATCACATGGCATTTGCATGCATTCATATATTGTTGTTTGATTAATTTGAATGTAAATTTGGTGCTATCATTTTATGTGTAGATTTTGGTGCTAGTGGTGATTGTGATTGTGAGGATTGTTGCTACGCCCCCAACTACCAATGCAAGTGGTGCTTCATGTATTTGTCCCATTATTTTGATTATGCACTAGTGATATTTTGTATAGGGCTTGC
This sequence comes from Avena sativa, assembly GCA_916181665.1. Lineage (NCBI taxonomy): Eukaryota > Viridiplantae > Streptophyta > Magnoliopsida > Poales > Poaceae > Avena > Avena sativa. Next base: position 132,905,825 of record OV702298.1, read on the forward strand.
ATGAAATTTTACTAAGTATCTATATGCTATGATATGGGAAATCCTAGTAGTTGTAGAATTGGTAGAAATATTCTCAAAGTTAAGATTCTTGCTATATTATCATGCTTAGCCTAGCTAGTAGCAAACAAGGGTGGTACATATATACATGCTATGGAAATTTTACTAAGTCTTATGACTTATGTTTTTACTTAATAAAACAACTAAGTGGATGAAACACCTCGGTGGAATGGTAATTGCTTGGATGGATTTTTGTTGAGTGGTTACCAGGGCCCCATATTCATGGCCTACCCTGTGTATCTCACTTGTGGAATGCCACCCAGGAACCAAGGGATTTGAGATGCCAAATGTTAAGAAGCTTCTACTGCAGCCACATGACAATATGGGCTCTGCTTGGATCATATAGGTTGCAATAACTTAGCCAAATGGACAGAAGGTGGTAGGGGTGATAGGTTTGGAACGCGTCCATTTGTTCTAAGAGAAGGCTTCTGAAAGATCTTGTCTCGATGCATGTCGAGTCTTGTGGGGAAAGTGCACCACCTCTCGAGAAGGAAAAATCTAAGCACTTAGCCGTGTCCCCGGCAACGGACAATTTGAGCATCAAGACATTGAAGCTATCAAGGATATCCTCATCCCAATTTCTAAGTTAAAACTTGTCGTTGAACATGGTAAAGGTTCACCAATGTCTATTGGTGGTTCCTTAGGAGTTTTTGTCAACCAAAAACTTAGTGTTTTCAACTGATAGGAAAAACCTATTTTGAGAAAAGTAAGCCTAAGCTACACTTAGCCAAATTCATATAAAAGTTAGAAACTATTATTCTACTAAGGTATCACTTGCCAATACTATTCCAATGTATTGACCCACTATGGCTGTAACTTATGATGATGCAGGTTACTCTGATGAGGATTAGGGTTATGAGTCTACACTCAACATGTTTGCGTGTGGCACATGAAGATGAAGACTTCACTTTATTTTGTTAAGTTGAACTCTTGTACAAGCCTATGGCTATGGATTTGTAAAATACTATGTTATATCTGGAATGATGATGTAATAAAAACCTTTATTTCTGTGTACTTCATCTTAAACTGTGGATGCTAGCATTTGATCCAGGGACTAGCATTGGAATCATAGGGACCTTTACCTTTATAAAGGAGGGGTCTTACATTGGGCTTATAAACCGAAGGGGAAAGGGTCCATGGTGGACATGGCCTAGGGAGGAGAAGGAAGGGGTGCTGCTTGTCCATTGGCTGGTTGGGGTGGTGCTGGGTGGTGGTGTGGGGCCTGCATACGACCAGAGAAGGAGAGGGGAGTGGTGGTGTAGCTGATGTCCCTTTTTATTACAAAGATACTCAAGATAGGATCCTCTCTCTCACAAGATTTAAGAGCTAAAGGACAACAGGTTAAGGTTTGCTACAGTGCACGACCAGGAGAGAGGTGTTTCTGGTGAGGTGTACTAGACAAGCTTGGTAGATGGTTTGAATTGGTTTTAGCCCTTGTTTTGATTTGTTTGCCTCATTTGAACAAAATGGTGTTTGTAAAGGAAGTTAAATAATTTGAATTGGTCAAGGTGGGTAAAAGGTATTGGTGTGTAGATATGGTCATGATATTACCATGGGATTTATTTGGGATTTTTCAGATGATTATAACCTCATTTAAATGCACTTATTCAAAAAGTGCAGAAATGGTTTCTAGAAGATTAAGTGACCTTTTTACATGGGACAAGCTTGTTTTTGATGTGATATGGTCCTAAATACCATAACACACCATGGAGAATTTTATTGGGATTTATTGAGGTGGAAAAGTATTTTTAGGGAATTATTTCTTGTTTCTGCCATATAAGAAAAAGGGCAAAAAGAAATAATAAAGAATCTCAGAAATATTTATTTTTGAGTTGGGAAGATGGGATATGATATATAGGCATCAAATGTGCCTTGATTTTTCAAGGTGATTTGGATAAAAACAAACTTGCCTTTATAGAGGAGGCTTTGAGGATTTAGTAAGTAAAGGAAATTAAATAGTTTAATAGTCCAAATAATTATGGAAATTATTTGGAAAATTATTATATTCAAGATAGATGATGTAAAATTTATGTATGCATCAAGGTCAACCTTGAGTTTTGAATAAATGTGGTGAAAAAGGATGGAAATTAGATTTGGGGGGATCTAGAGTTTGGTTATTTTCCTACCTCCTAAACAGGATTGGATTAGGGAGCTCAGAGATCACCTAGGTACAAGGGATATATGGATAGATAGACCGGGTTATATAGATGACCATGGAAGCAAGAGTTGGGCTTGGTGGGATTTGAGGTGGTGTAGGAGTGTTGGCAAACTTTGTTCAAAATATGGCTGCCATAGCAGATACATCAGGTAGTCTCCTAAACCATGTGGGTTTAAGAAGCACAAGGCTCCAATGGAAACAAGTGAAGTGGGGTTTGATAGGCCATGATTATTAGATCATAACCAAGCAAGGAGTTGGTCAAGGGGAGGTGGCATATATATGTGAGCTTTGCCAAAGTTTGCAAGATGATAAGATTTGCAGAAAAGATTATTATCTTGACTACAAAACCATCATGAATGAGTGGGAATTATAATGGATTAGCCAAGGTCAAGAGTATTCTTTGGTAGGACTAATTATTTACTACAAGATGATTCAAGTACATTCTCAAGAATGCACATAGTATGGAAAAGGTAGATCTCCAAAGATTGAATCTAGATAAGAAATCCAGACTTAGCCATTTTGGCAGTTTTGGAGATTTGACTAGTATGAAAGAGGGAAACATTTGAGCGGGTGGCAAGGGTTTATCCTTTCCATTAAGTGCTTGATGTTGAGGTATAGATTGAATAGAGGGGTGATGGTGCCTAGTACTTGTCGTGGGACGCTTCGTTGGAAACCCCAAGAGCAAGGTATGAAGCAACAACAAGTTTCCCTCTGTAAGAAACCGAGTTATCGAACCAGTAGGAGGAAGGAAACGTCACACAGGTGTTGCAAGCAACGCGGAGACCTGCACAACACAAACTCAAGACTTTGCCCCAACGAATCAGTGAGGTTGTCAAACTCACCGGTTTGCTGTAACAAAGGATTAAACGTATGGTGTGGAAGGTAATGGTGGTTTGCAGCAAGTAAACAGGTAATAGTGGAAGATGTATCAATGGTAAAGATTGGACCGGGGTCCATAGTTCACTAGAGGTTCTCTCCTTAGATAAACAACATGGCATGAAGGGTAAACAAATTACAGCGGGGCAATTGACAGGAAGTGAGCAAGGCAAAACAATGCAATTACTAGTCAGAAAGATCCTATGAGGTTGATTGGGAAATACAACAATATACATAAACCGCCATCCAACTGCATCTATGACTAGAAGTCCACCTTCAGGTTATCATCCGAACCCCCTCCAATATTAAGTTACAAGGAACAGACAACTGCTTTAAGCAAAGTGTGTAAGGTAAACAGTCCACATGTTCCATGAACAAGAGACCGTTGTTTTCTCCCTAGTAGCAATAACACATCTACAACCAAAGAGATTATTTTCCCTTCCCTTGGAAACTAGAGGCATGAACCCACTAGCGAGCATAAATACCACCTCTTGGAGTCACTATCAACTACTTGTCCAAGATAGCTACTAACAACGGAGAGCATGCAAGATCACAAACAACACAGACATGATAGAATCATAAAGATAAAACCATTAATCAAACCAACATAATAATCTCAAAATCCATCAGATCCCCGCAAACACAACATGAATGATTACAAATAGATTATATCTTGATCACGAACGGAGCTCACAAGATCTATACATGAAAGCACAAAGGAGGAGATACAACCATCTAGCTACTACATAGACCCATAGTCCAGGGTGGAACTACTCATGCATCATAACGGAGATAAGGCCTCCGGGATGATCTCCCCTCCGGCAGGGTGCCGGGAAGAACTTCAGATCCCCCCTGATCTAGGGACGACAGTGGCGGCGGCTATAGATGGTTTCGTGGATTTCTGATCGGGTCCTCAGGGTTTCTGCGTCGGGGGCTTATTATAGGCGAAGGGGTGAGACCGGGAGGCGGCCAGGGCCACCAAACCCTAGCCAGGCGCATGCCCACCTTCCCCCGCGCCTGGGGTGGGTCTGGCCCCCCTGGCTAGCCCCTCCGGCTCTCCTCTGGACTTCTTGTTCCACACGGAAAGTAATTGACTTTGACGTTTGTCCCGTCGAATTCCGACAATATTTCTTTACTAACTTTTCTGAAACCAAAAACAGCAGAAAACGGGCATCTGGCACTGTTGCAACTTGTTAATAGGTTAGTACCAGAAAACATGTAAAAAGCACCTCAAAGTGTAGACAAGCAAAGAAAAGTAGATACAAAACAAGCATGGAGCATAAAAAATTATAGATACGTTTCCAACGTATCAACATCCCCAAGATTAACTCCCGCTCGTCCTCGAGTAGGTAAGTGATAAACAGAATAATTTTTGAGGTGACATGCACCCTCACAATAAAGATCCAACCATTTGCGAGCATTGAAAGCTGGGATCAAAGAACTCTAAACATGTGCATGAAAGATGAAGTTCAAACAATAGGACATAGTAATTATGCATGCAACATGACAAGCTACATACAAAGATCATGAATAACATGCATTGAAAAATGTTTGTTTGTTTCACATGCAGAAAACATAGCAAAGTGGCAGTCAGCTTGTCCCTCATAGAGTAGCAATATAATGCATAGGACACCTGCAAAGTTCACAAGGGTGACTAGAAACAAGTAGCACAAGAGCAAGTAATAACACAATATGCATCAATTAATAAGCTTTGGAACATTGCGCATAGAATGAAAACTATGCTCTCTTAATGGTGCCTAAAGGTAGAAGGTGGAGACTCAATAATGGTGGAAGAAAGGCCTTTTTTGTAAAGGAAGCAGGGATTACAAGTTTCAAAAAGAGCTTCCAAAAATTATGGTACTTGTTAGCTTTTATCCCTCATTGCCCTATCATAAGCATCTTGAAGTGGTTAAGGTTAAAGTGGCAAAGCTGGAGTATATGCTTGATGAAGTATAAGTTGACAATCTCAAGTCCCTTGAATACGAGGGCCATACCTCATGCATACTCAACTTTGGGTCCAGGTAAGTTCTTATCACTGTAAGTATTTGCATATCATTGAGAACCGCCAACGGCGTACCCCTTGCACATGGTACAGGAGCTTTCCCGTAACCAAAATGACAAGGCAAGCAGACAACGAGCATCTCAGCAATATTTTTATTTACTATATGCATAGCTTTTTTATTGAGAATGCTTCATAGAAAGCTCATTATGGTGATGCTGCAAGTTTCCACCATGATTAGGCATGGCTTAGGCTAGCGGCCCAGGCGTTTCTATAACTCAGAATACAAAATCCATGGGTTTACATGTCCCCTCTTTATTTCACACCGGTGACATCCATAGACAAAAGAACATGATATCAACTGAGTACAACAAGGTACAAGTGCAATGTTGAAAACGTTCCCCGTGACAACACGGTTTTGCTAATTCCAACTTATAAGTGTGCCATCAAGTTCGTGAGGGCTTTATTCACTAAGTTTTCACATAACAAAATAGTTTTAAATTGGAAGATAGTTTAAAACATGAATATACTTGGAATGGTGGAACACACCATGCATAGGAGTTTATAGTGGACACTTTTGGAATAACTTGGTTTCTTGGGAGTTGGAAGCATGAGTAGAAATTACTCAAACAAGTGGAGGCTAGCAAAAGACTAGGAGCAACCAACTAAGAGAGCAATAATGGCCAAAATCATGCAATGCAACAAAGCAAACTAATCAAAGCAATGAGTGGTACTACATGTCACATCCCAAAATTTTCTAAATTTTGAAATGTGAAAAATAAACAAACAAAATAAATAAAGGATGAAATTTAGAGGGAAAAGAAACTTTTTGCTCCTAATTAGAAACATCAAAACCTTACTTAAAACGATTTTGAATGAGAAAGTGACAAACAAGATTTCAAAAATTCAAATGCATGGCATGCATCATCATCATTTAGAACTTGCATTTTAAACCAATGGAAAAGTAACGCACCCAAAACCTAAAGCCAAATAAGAAAATCATCACATCAATTTCAATTCATATCTATGGCTACATTCCATATAATTAATTTTGAGAAAAGTCATTTTGAGAAAAGTCATTCATAAAGTGATATGAAGGTAAGTAACGAATTGATTTCACCTTATTTGGGTCCCTAGATAAAAAGTTGTGAACAATATAAGATAAAAGAAATAAGAAAATATTCCCAAAGTTAATTTAAGCGATGGAAGAAATCCATAATTGAATGAAACAAAAGTATACTTAAATGATATATAATAATAAATAAATATTTTATAAAACTTTACAAACTTGTTTGACCTTTTTTTGGAGCTCTAAATCAAAAGATATGAAATAAACAAGAACTAAGAAAATATACTGTATAGGCCAACGTGTCATGCTCAAATTCTAAATGAATTAGACTTTAAAAATATATATTACAAATATTCTAATTGGCATAAAATATCAACTTATTTTTATATAAAATTTTCTGAAAAGGTTTGATAAAATTTTGAATCAATTTGAAAAGACAAATTAAAACTAGAAAATAAAAATGAAAAGAATAAAAAAATGAACTAACCCAACTTGGCTAATTCAGTCAATTCGGTCCAAATCCAGCCCAACCGAACAACCCTCTTTCTCCCGATATTTTTTCTCTGTTTCGTGCTTTCACCTTTTTCTTGGACCGCATTCTTGACACATCTAGACCGAACAAACAAGAAGATCGATCGTCTTCCTCATTTATGTTTACAGACTGGAGCTTGTACGTTACACTGGACTCAGTTTTCCCCTCCCATTTTATGGCATTCAAGATTTAGAAACGTTTCGCCATCAACAGGAAAATTGTTAGAAATTCAATGCATGTTCAATTCAGACTCTTAATTTCCCACTTTAACGTCTTAATTTCCCAATTCAATCTCGTGACCATAATATCATTAATTTGCATAGCTTTTCTAATCTCGTTTCTCAGGCCATACCAAATAAAATGCAGCGTGTCACTTCATGCTCCTTCTCTTTTTCGACTTTTGTTCTCAAAATTTTCTCAGATAAGCTCTATAACAATCTATGTCATCGACATTTTAATCAAGATCTTGGCAAGTTCATCGGACCGGTACGTTGCATATGTGAACCTCTAGCCCTATTCTTTCTATCCGAGGACTCCAATCACCGCCGCCTACCTCATGGACATGTTCTTGTGTCTTCTCATGTTTGTTTGTCGTGCGGACGCCGGAGACAAGCCGTCGTCATGCCCGGAAGCGAGTGTGACCATCACGAGGAGTCTCGTCGAAGTGTGCCAAGTATGTCGTCGAATGAGCTATGCAGTGAGGAGTATCTCCATGTCCGAAGACTATTGAAACAAGGTCAACGACACAGGGAGCCAAGAGTCGCCACGTGCGCCGCTGTCAACGACTCAACCTGGTGAGCTCCTACTGTCTTTTGTTTTCAGCTGTCCATCCTTCATCTAATAGACGTAAAAGAACTCATAGCTGAGGATACATGCTAATCTTATTATGCTATCGGGTCATATCTTTTTATTATTTTTAGATTTGTGTCTACGGTAGACTATAAATTTTCTAAAATCATAATTTTGGTTCTGTGCATCCAAATTTTGTAAACTTTATATCCCAGGAATCTGTAGGAAATATAGAACCCAATGGAATCATAAAACTTGAATTTTAGACAAGTTTAAATCAATCACAATCAAATATGGTGAACTGCCTATCTCATCCATAACATTAATTCTATAAATTATTTTAAGTTGAATCTTTCCGATAAATGTTACAAATCATGTCATCTGTCCATTAGCATCAGATCCCAAAATTATCTAAACTAGAAACCAAATCAATCAATATAATGCTCACATACTAGTACCCTTTCGCATGTCTATCTTTTGATCCAAAAATATATTCCTAGCTGCCAAGTATGGAGGAATGGCTGACGCAATGCACTATAATCAACCAGCATAATTTTGTGATTTGTTGCATGCTTACTAATGTTGCGGGTTACAAACTAAAATAAATGCTAATTTCTATATAAGTGGAGCATGGATCGTGCATGCTTTTGCTTGCCTGCATGGTGCTGGCACTTTCTTGATCGTCCTAGTACTCTCGTCACTTAGACACTGTGTAATGTGCATTAGTGCATGTTCCAGCCATTAGTTTTATAAGACTCACGTCTCCCTGTCTGAAATAAAATCAATAAATCGGGGTTATTCGCCTCAATTAACGATTCAGATTGCCTTTCACCTAAGATCTAACAGCTGCGTACGTATGTGCCGGAAGTGGCCTCAGTTGGCTGGGTTGTGACCAAACTTAAACTATAGAATAATTTTTAAAGTACATGAATTTAGCAATCTTCTAAAATTCACCACTTTTGATCGGCTCATCCAAATTTAGCAAACAAGATGTCAACACCCGGATTTTTAATCCCAGATGCCTGTTATGTCATACATCATAATCCCAGGATTACCATTTTCGCGAGACATAACAGAATCGGATATCATAGTACATCATCCATTACAAACGATACAAAAGTTCTTACACAAATAGGGATCTCATGATCCAGTTCTTAATACAACATCAAGCAGCGGAATACGTAATAATAACGGTAGCGTAGGCGAAGCTCCATCTTCGGGGTCACAGGCAATGCTGACGATAGGAGATGATCCTAGTTGTCGTAACCTTTCTGGGGTCCATCCTCCAGGTACTCCTCTTCATAGTCTGGCCATGGGAATAGCCAGGGACAAAGCCATGAGTACTCTTTAAGTACTCGCAAACTAATACTAACAAGTAAAGGGGTTTTTGGATAATAGGACACTAGGCTCTAGGGTTGTTTTGCAAAAGCCAGATTTATCTCTACTAAGTTTAGAAGCAACGAATGCTCGTCACAATTTTATAACTCCTAAGTGCGAACTTGTATTCCATATCACAACTCTGTTGTGATCAAGTCAAAGTTTCAAATCATTTCACAAGTCATTTTGAAAAGTCTGACGGGGGAACAGTATGGCCACTCCAACTGTCCATAACCGCGGACGCGGCTATTCGAATAGTTTGACACTCTGCAGAGATTGTACACTTTCACCACAACATTCGACACATCCGTCAGGTACAAATCCTGAATTCACCATACTCAGTATGCGGATAATCAATCCTAACCTTTCGATTACACGCCCTAGTATAAGCACCTCTCCTGTGAGTTTGGCCTCCCAACCATGACCAACTGTCATCTTGGGTACTGCACAGGTGGACAATCTTCACAAGGTAGCCTCAGCTCAGACCTTGGCCGTGAGGGAACTAATACTAAGGTATATAAGTTTCCAGTCAAGCCCTACCCAATCTTCGGGTATTGTGGTTGTACGATAAAATTGGAATGGTATCGCATCCAGACAACCATCAGTTTTATAAAGGGCTAAGGCTCATGCCTCATCGTTTTCATCACCCAAAATCATCACGTGTTTGGAAACACATGTCCAAAACATTTCAATAGAATGATTCATCATTCCAAGGTTTTCACAACCATTTTTCCACCAAGTATTCCCATCTAAAGGTTATCAAGTTTTATGCTTAGCACTAGCATCTACAGGTGGGGGTAAGCAATAATGAGGGGTCGTAAACTAGTGGAGTTCTAACTAAGTTCAATCTCATGCCTTAAGATGACATTAAGATTATCTAGCTTAGGCCAAATTTTATGCTCTTTATGCAACCTTCAGATAACTTTCTAGTATCTATAATTCACTTAAGTAAACTCTAACAAATAGCTTTGATAAAGAAATAAAGTATAAAGCTTGTAAGTAAAAACTAGGATTGGTTGGTCAAGTGGGTTGGATCGTATATGCTTAAGGCATATAGTGGGCAGAGTAACAACTAGTGGTTTGTGGCATCAGTAGGGTATATTGAAAGGGTTAGCTTGCATTGGTCCACTTAGTTAATAAATCTTCCACAATATCAGTATAAGCTTGCTAAATTGCAAGTGTTAGCTTGCAAGGTTAATAGCTTGCATTGGTCAACTTGATTAGTAAAGCTTGCCTTGTGCAGAGCAGTTGTTGAAGTTCTCCTCGGCTTCTTCTTCGTAGTATCCTCCAAACAATACTTACCTACTTGCCTTGGTCGGTACTAGCGTCTATAAATAAATACGAAGTACACAATCACCAAACAATACTTACCTACTTGCAATCATCACACACAAGGGTCCTATAGATGATCCAACATCATCACTAACATTACAAGATTAAAGCTTGGTTTAATTCTTTTTATTTTTAGAAAAGTAATTTCTACTCATTGAAAAACTACTTAAGATTTAATATTCTCCAAACCAAACATGGGATCATGTTGACACATGTCATAACCACATATTTTAGTCCATGGGAATGTGATTTAAAGTGGTGTCACAATTTAATAAGGTTTTACCCTTTTATTTTAATTATTTAAAGTGGCTACAAATGCCTATGTAGCATTCTTTTATTACTTCAACATTATTTCTGAAGGTAAACCTATATATTTTTATATATTCTGAAAGGTATGGTTAAATGTGATTTTTGAGCGTTGGAATAAACTCAAAAGCTATTATGGTTTAAATTTGAAAAAAAATTGAATGCAGAAAAGCTTCTGCCTTATTATTTTTACCATGGGTGATCTATAGATCCAAATGACTTGAATCCAATGGTCTTGGATTCAGCCTTCTCAGTCCTTTCTAACAAAATTGGTTTCATTCAATTTGGTGCACTGAATCAATCTAGGTTGATTTTTGAAGTTGGTTACAGAAGTGAGTTTGAAACAAAATGAAAAAGGTTTAATTCAAATAACTGGGCTGCGCGGGAAAAGTTAACGGGCCGGCCTGCTAAGCGCAGTGCTCCCGCGGGCTGCTTGAGTGGGTGTCCCTAGTCGTCAGTGAGACAGGGAGGGGCGAAGCGGTACGCGGCGATGTGGATCGTTCGATCTAGTTCTAATCCAACGGCTGAGAGTCATCGTCGACGTAGAGCAACGTCGGCGAGAAAGAAACCTAGCGCGGCCAGTGAGGGGTGTTGGGGGCTCACCGGGGTGCAGGCGAGTGTCGGCGAGGCGGGTGAACGACGAAGTCGACGACGGCGAACTCAGGGGTGGACGAAATCGATGGCGCCCTTCTTCTCCAGAGGCAGCGGGCTCCGGTGAAATTCTGGCGAGGTGGTGCTCGCCTCGCTCTGGGAATGGTGTGGCACGATCAGTGAGGAGAGGGGAGTGAGATGGTGTGAAGAAATCGAGCGGGGGTGGCCTCTATTTATAGTCGAGCGAGGGGACCGACGGGGCGCACGGTGAACTCGTCGGGGGCGATATTACAGACGACTATTGGCATGGGCGAAGGTAGGGGCGGTGTGGTGTTCCCTAGCGATGCTCAACGACATGGTTTTGAGGCGTGGGGCGGTGCGGTTTGGTCTGGAACATGCGACGCTCTGCGTGGCAGAGGCGGTGTCTTCGATGGCGAGCGGTGGCTGTGCGTCACGGGGCGGCTAACGAGGATGTCTGGTGGTCTACTGGGTCGGTGGGGATTGTGTATGCACGCAGTGAGGGCGGCGCGTGGTCTTTGGGCTTCGGTCGAGGGTAGCGCTCTGGCGCCCGCTCGGCATGGTCGCTGGCAGTCTAGGCGCGATTCGTGCGTGTGGTCCAGGGCTTGGCAACGCTCGCGGCTGGGATAGTGAGTGGCGATGGACGGTGGGCTGCCGCCCAGACATGCTGGCTAGGCTTGCTTTTCTTTCTAGCTTGCTGTCGACATGGGGGTGACATGGGTGTGCTTGGCTATTCACCATTGATGGCAATGCCAAGCTTACAATGAGGCTAAGGGTTATTTGAGGTTGTTAAATGATCTACTAAGGCTAGTGGTGTCCAAAGAGGGAACAAGTTAGGCTTCAATCACTGCTCACTATAGTGTTTAGATTTTGTATGATCTGTGTCTGCAACCTGTTTGATGAAATGGCCGCATGAAATCAAGTTTTGAATTTTGAAAAGATTTTTGGTGGGTTTGCTAGATTGGTGCTAGTGAGTCTGCAGATGCTTGGGTTTTGAAAGTTAAGCTTGTTTGAGTGTTTTTTGAAAAAGTGAGATCTTCCCATATGATAAAGATTCAATTTTGAATTGTCATTTAAACTATGCATTTGAAAGTTTCTGGATGATCATATAGTGGGCCTTCATACCTTGTTATGAGTACATTCAAGGGGTGCAAAGATCCAGAGAAGTTTCCATTAGGTTCTGAAAGTTTGAGACAGCCAAAGTAGGCATGGGAGTTAAATTGGTCAAAATGATCATTTCTTTATTTTATTGGTTTTGATTTATTTGTCTTTAGGAAAAGTTTGGGAAATGTTTAGATGATGTTTATTTCACCTAAGAAACATTTTACAAGCAAGGAAACATACAAACAAGGTGGTTCAAAAGAATTTCAAATTAAATGCATACACGTATGCATGCCTTCATAATTTTAATTAGAAAAGTTTTTGTTAACCCTAATTTTGATGATTAGAGTATGATGATTTAAGTTTAATATTTTTGGGATGTTACACAAGATATCTCTAAAATCCTTGCAACTTGTAGAAACGCTGAAAACATATGACATAAATTATCTTGCATGGTAAACCATATAAAGAACATTAACCGACAATGAAATAATATAGATAATCTTAATTGGTTTGTATGTTGGTTGTTCATACCATGTGTTCATTTGCATGTTATTTGGCTTTTGGATTGGTTATTTATTATGGTGTATTGATTTATCATTTAGATTACACGGAGTGCAATGTGTATGATTGTGAGAAGTGTACGATCATCAACGATAAAAAGGAAAGTGATACTTTGGTCATTAAAAGTCCTATTTTTTCTATATTGCATTAGTGATGTTTTTGTAGTGTGCATCATAGGACTATTATGTATATTACTATGCTATGCTATTCCTATAGTATCTACCTTGGTAGTATTTCCTAAAGATAGGAGACATCGTAAGATTAGAATGCTTAGTCTTGTTATATAGATTCGTGGGTGGAAATCATGATATTATGTCTTATGGAAATATAAGTATTTTTGGACTAATGAAAACAACTGATGTTAATGAAACACCTAGGTGGAAATGGGACTTGTATGGATTATGTTGAGTGGTTACCCAGGGCCCATGTCTATGGTTTACCCTGAGGTATCACACTTCTGGACGGCCACCCAGGAACAAAGAGATTGGGGATGTTCTTGTCGCGAAGCTTGCAGTGCAGCCACATGGCATATGGGCTCTGCCTTGACCAACTAAGTTGCGATAACTCAGCCAGACAGACCTAGGGTGGTAGTGATGATAGGATGCAATGCGTCCGTGGTGGTCTGAGGGGTTGCTTCTAAAAATTCTCGTCTCGATGCATGTCGAGTCTTGTGGGGAAAGTGCACCACCTCTCGAGAGGGTAAAACCTAAGTACTTAGCCGTGTCCCGGTTATGGACAATTTTGAGCATCAAGGCATTGAAGTAGTTCAAGAATCTCATCATTATAATTTCTGTAAGTTAAAACTTGATGGGTGAACAAGTGAAGCACCTGGAGGGTATCCAGAGTGCCAAGTTTGATGAAGTGTTGATGAAAAAGAGAAAAAATATTTACAAAGGATAGGAAAAAGTTACTTTATGCAAAGGCCAGCCAAAACTCCACTCAGCCATACATTCATGTAGATGTTAGGTTCTCTATATCAATATGGTATCACTTGCCAATACAATTCAAATATATTGACCCTTGTGGCTGTAACTTATCATGTTGCTGGATTACTTGATGATAGTGAAGTTCGGTGAGTAGGGATGATGAGTCTACAACCAACATGTTTGCCTGTGGCACATGAATATGAAGGACTCCATGCTTTATAGTTATATCTGCTGCTCTGTAATAAGATAGCCATATGAGCTTTGTAAGTTGTAATGAACTATTTTTTTCCTAGATATGCGATGTAATATGACCTTTGTTTCTTGATATTATATCTTAACTATAGGTGCTAAGTCAAGGACTAAATGATCATAGAGGCTAATGGTGACTTGTTCATAGTCATAACATGGTGTGAGCATGAGCCAAGTCAACCCAAGAAAAACATCAAAGGAGAATACCACAATACTATGCTTTTGCATGCTAAAACAACGCATAATATTTTCAAGGCACACTAAGTAATCTCAATTGTTTGGAACAAGACATTCTACAGCAATAATCACTAAGCATAATGCTAAAACAACACCTAGCATGTCATGCTAAAGTCTAAGTCATAGTCAATGCAAGCTCCTCTTGCACTTCAAGCAAGAACTTACTACTCCTTTCCAACACCAAGCAAACTTATTTGCAAAACAACACAGCGAGAGCGGGGGTCCAAACTACTTTATTCAGGCAAACTAAACAACCTAAGCAAAGAAAATGAAAACTAAGATGCTCCAAGAACAACATAACTGTGCATGAAACAATAAAAACGAAGTGTCTAGACTCTAGACAGACCTAAGCTTTTTATTGATGAAGAAGGGGATGCCTTGGGCATACCCAAGATTTGACTCTTGTAACTCTTGGATATTTATTGGGGTTACACCATGGTGGCATCCCCAAGCTTGGGCTTTTGTCCATTCTTCATCTCATTGCATCATTCTCTCTCCACACCTGAAATTTTTCCTTCATACAAAACTTCACACAATCTTCATTAGCAACATTAGCTTATTCAAAGGATATTAGACCACCAGCAAAGCTTTGGAACAACAAGACTTTTCACTAAAAACATAAGCTACTATAGTAACTCCTTCAAAAATCTCAATTTACCTGAAGAGAACTCAAAAAGGAATTAATAAGAAGCAAATGCAAATAATGGCAGAAATCTGTCAAAACAGACCAGCAGGTAGAAACCGATTTTTTCGAACATCTTCTGTTGCTTAAATCAAAAAGTATTGAACTAACGAAAGTTATCTAACATACTGGGGGATTTATTCGTCAATTTTGAGGTCAATCCTAGTTACATAGACTCCTCACGAATGTTTTTGGTGGAGGACAGAAACCTGTTTCGGGGCAGCAACTCTTGGTTATTACAGAAGTAATAACTTCCAAGACTCAAGGAAACTCTTGGTTTATCTCCCAACAAGTACTTTTCTTTAACGCCTTTAAGTTAGGCACAAGAAGCAAGAAGAATCAAGTATTTTCAAATGAGGAAGCATTAACATCAAACCTTGCTTTCAAAGGAGGAGCAAAAAGCAACTTCTCTCTTCTCACAGGGAAGTGTTCAATACCTTTCTTGAATGGAAAATGATATTTAAGGGTGCCTTCTTTCATATCAATGATGGCACTAACTATTCTAAGAAAAGGTCTTCCCAAAGTAATAAGACAAGAAGCATTGTATTCAACATCCAAAACATAGAAATCAACAGGGACATAAGCATTGTTAACCATAATGAGAACATCATTAATACTCCCCATGAGTTTCTTCTTAGCATTATCATTGGGTGGGACATCCAAATAACAATCTTCTAATGGTGGTAAATAAAGCATTTCATAAATCTTCCTAGGCATAATAGAGACACTAGAACCAAGATCACATGAAGCTTTGAGATCAAATTCATTCACTTGCATATTAATGATGGGTTCCCAACTATCTTCTACTTTCCTAGGAATAGAAGCTTTGTGTTTTAGCTTCTCTTCCTTAATCTTAACAAGAGCATCTGTAATGTGTTTGGTAAAGGCAACATGCATATCACTAGCATCAGGACTTCTAGCAAGCTTTTGCAGAAACATAATCACTTTAGAAATATTGCAACCATCAATATCAAAGTCAAACTTAGCATCACTAGTGGTAGGCATAGGAGGAGGAGGAATGGGGGCTACTTGTGGTTTAGAGGTGATAGTGCACACACTATTGTTTCTATCAATTTCAGCTTCCCTTTCCCACCTAGCATGAAGCTGAGCTAATATCCTAACATTTTCATCAATAGTAACTTGTATGGAATGAGCAGTAGCAAAGGTGTTTCCATAGTTTCAGGTTTAGCAGCCATTTTATTAACCAAGGAAGTTTGAGCTTCAGACAAAGAGGACATATTTTTCTCAATAGTTAAAAGCTTTTACTCTATAGTCTTATTGAAAGTCTTTTGTTTACTAATAAAGTCTTTGAGCATGACTTCAAGTTCAGAGGGGGCACTTCTAGAATTATTGTAAGAGCTTCCATAGGAATTGCCATTATTAGGAGGATAAGGCCTATAATTGTTGTTGCTACCAAAATTATTCCTGTAGGAATTGTTGTTTCTAATGAAGTTCACATCAACTTGCTCTTCTTGAACAACCAAAGAGGCTAAGGGAACACTATTAGGATCTAGAGGAGATTTCCCATTAACAAGCATAGCCATAATAACATCAATCTTTTCACTCAAAGAGGAAGTTTCCTCAACAGAATTTACCTTCTTACCATGTGGAGCCCTCTCAACATGCCATTTAGAGTAATTAACCATCATATTATCAAGGAGCCTTGTTGCAGCACCCAAAATGAGGCCCATAAAGGTACCTCCAGCAGCTGAATCCAATAGATTTCTTGAGGAGAAGTTCAAACATGCATAAAAAGTTTGGATAATCATCCAAGCAGTGAGTCCATGAGTAGGGCAATTTTTAACCAAAGATTTCATTTTTTTTCCAAGATGGAGCAACATGTTCACTATCAAGCTGTTTAAATTTCATAATATCACTTCTCATAGATATAATCTTAGCAGGAGATAGTACTTTCCAATAAAAGCATCTTTGCACTTAGTCGAAGAATCAATACTATTTTTAGGCAAAGAAAGCAACCATTCTTTAGCTTTTCCCCTTAGGGAGAAAGGAAAAAGCTTGAGCTTAATAATATCTCCATCTACATCCTTATACTTTTGCATCTCACAAAGTTCAACAAAGCTATTAAGATGGGCAGCAGGATCATCAGAACCAGCACTAGAAAATTTCTCTCTCATCACAATATTCAACAAGGCAGGCTTAATTTCATAAAAGGTAGCATCAGGAGCAGGTGGAGAAATAGGAGTGCTTAGGAAATCATTGTTGTTGGTGCTAGTAAAGTCACACAACTTGGTGTTCTCAGCAGAGTTCATTTTGGCAAAGGTGGGCAAGCCAAAAACAGCAGCAACTAGAGCAAGAACTAATTTTTTTGTGGTTTTCGAATAAGGCAAGCAAACCAAACTAGACTAATCTTTTTTCGAAAAGAGGCAGACAAAACCAAGCAAAAGAAACAAAGCAAACTAAAAACAAAGTAAAGAGGAAGGAAGTGAAGGACTCCCCTAGTGAAGAAGTCCTTAGCCTCCCCGGCAACGGCGCCAGAAAATAGCTTGATGGCGCCCAGTACTTGTCGTGGGACGCTTCGTTGGAAACCCCAAGAGCAAGGTATGAAGCAGCACAACAGCAAGTTTCCCTCAGTAAGAAACCGAGGTTATCGAACCAGTAGGAGGAAGGAAACGTCACACAGGTGTTGCAAGCAACGCAGAGACCTGCACAACACAAACTCAAGACTTTGCCCCAATGAATCAGTGAGGTTGTCAAGCTCACCGGTTTGCTGTAACAAAGGATTAAACATATGGTGTGGAAGGTAATGGTGGTTTGCAGCAAGTAAACAGGTAAAAGTGGAATATGTATCAATGGTAAAGATTGGACTAGGTCCATAGTTCACTAGAGGTTCTCACCTTAGATAAACAACATGGCATGAAGGGTAAACAAATTACAGCGGGGCAATTGATAGGAACTGAGCAAGACACAACAATGCAATTACTAGTCAGAAAGATCCCATGAGGCTGATTTGGCAATACAACAATATACATAGACCGCCATCCAACTGCATCTATGACTAGAAGTCCACCTTCATGTTATCATCCGAACTCCCTCCAGTATTAAGTTCTAAGCAACAGACAACTGTTTTAAGCAAAGTGTGTAAGGTAAACATTCCACATGTTCCATGAACAAGAGACCGTTGTTTTCTGACTAGTAGTAACAACACATCTACAACCGAAGAGATTATTGTAACTTCCCATAGTCCAAGGTGGAACTACTCACGCATCATATCGGAGAAGACCTCGGGGATGATCTCCCCTCCGGCAGGGTGCCGGGAAGGACTTCATATCCCCCCCGATCTAGGGATGACGGTGGCAGCGGCTATAGACGGTTTCGTGGATTTCTGATCGGGTCCTCATAGTTTCTGCATGGAAGGGGCGAGACCGAGAGGCGGCCAGGGCCACCAAACCCTAGCCAGGCGTGGGGACACCTTCCCCCGCGCCTGGGGTGGGTCTGGCCCCCCTGGCTGGCCCCTCCGGCTCTCCTCTGGACTTCTTGTTCCCCACGGAAAGTAATTGACTTTGACGTTTGTCCCGTCCAATTCCGAGAATATTTCTTTACTAACTTTTCTGAAACCAAAAATAACAGAAAACAGGCATCTGGCACTGTTGCAACTTGTTAATAGGTTAGTACCAGAAAACATGTAAAAATCACCTCAAAGTGTAGACAAGCAAAGCAAAGTAGATAAAAAACAATCATGGAGCATCAAAAATTATAGATACGTTTCCAACGTATCAAGGGGATCCAAACTTGGATTGCGTCTTCACTAGGTTGGAAACCATCAAGAGGGATTATCCTTGGATTTCTCTGATCAGGGGATGATATGGTTGCTTTAGTGGCTTAGGATAGATCCAGATTTGGATGCTTGGTTAGAGATTGATGATCAGAAACAAGGATTGGGTCCTAAGGGATGAGCTACTAGATTAGCTCACTCTAGTTCCTAAGCAAATAAGGCAATCAGCAGATCAAGGCAATTCATCTTATCAAGCTTAACCCACTACTACTAGGGTTACCATCAAGCCTAGCTTGGGGTAAGGATGGGTATTTTGAATTGGGTGTCTTTGAAGGGAGATAAGGATCATCTTGGTATTCCTACCAAGATTGGAATGAAAAGGTTTTAATAAAGGTTTTGAAAAACCTAGGGATAGGAGTAGCCGGGAGTTCTATCTTGAAACCATAAGGAGATAATATATAACTCTCCATAGTTTTGTTAATGGAAACTAGTAAAGTATTTTGTTGTGTCAAGGTCCTCTTGTGTCAGGTTTTGAAATGCCAGAACATTTGATAATATGAAGGATGAGCCAAGACATTTTTTTTGTAAAATAGCCTTTTGTAAACTAGTGTTGAGATGAGAAGTACATCACCTGATACACAAACAATTGCATGAGCACAAACAAACAAGTAAGCAAACATTGCAACACTTAACAAGAAAACGTTTTTGTTCCCCCTCATTTTTGCCTTTTGGACATTAAATCATGGTTGCTGAAATTGGGATGTTACACCCTGCCGGATTGTAGATCATTCTGGAGGCCTTCTTCTTCATCATGCCAGCCTCCGGTATGAAGCATGAGTAGTTCCACCTTGGACTACGCATCCATGTAGTAGCTAGATGGTTGTATCTCCTCCTTTGTGCTTTCATGTCTAGATCTTGTGAGCTCTGTTCATGATCAAGATCTCATCTATTTGTAGTCATGCATGTTGTGTTTACAAGGATCCGATGGATATTGAGATTACTATGTCAGATTGATTAATGGTTTTGTCTTATTGATTCTATCATGTCTATGTTGTTTGTGATCTTGCATGCTCTCCGTTGTTAGTGTCTATCTTGGCCAAGTACTTGCTTAGTGACTCCAAGGAGGGGTATTTATGCTCGATAGTGGGTTCATGCGGTGACCCAGCATACCACTTCATGCGTAGTACACTATAGTCGTTGACATGACATCCACAGAACACCGTTCCGTAAATATCACATCCCTCATAGTGGTACAACAGAAACATTGTGGGTCCATATTACAAACATACACCCATTATTATTACAATACCATAAGTCCAAGACTTCAAAAGATTCAACTTACAAACCAAAATATAAAGTGTTTCAATGGAAGTTGAAAGTAACAACTCCATCTTAGAGTTGAGCTCAATAGCTTATTATATAAGGTTCATGCTGCTCGGCTTCGTTGATTACTAATAACTAGGGCAACTAAGCTGACTCGTTGTCGTCTACTCCATATCGGATCTCGTAATCCACTCCTTCAACACCACCTGACAGGTCAGGCTCCTCGTAGAAGACATCATCCTGACATTCTGCTGCATACATTGGAGTATCTTCGGGATCCTCAGAGTCTATGCAGGGGATTAAAGGAAAAGGTGAGTAACAGATTTACCCAGCAAGTTCTTTATATGCAAGGTGGGAAGTCTTATGCTCTATATACCACCTCGGACTATAAGTCCTTGACACTATGCTGTTTTCGTAAATCTTTCTTCAAAGATTGATTTATTGTTAAAAACTATGCCCATCAGCCTTCACATGTTTACCAGAACTTTCATGGAGTTCCTTTCCTGCCACGTTCGTAGCTCCTTTCCGGAACACGGAGTAACAAGTTACAGTTATTACACTCTGTAGAGGTGCGTTACTTTACCCATGAGAGATTAACTCCTTGTTGCACAACCGGGCATACTTTCTCATCCACAATTCCTTGATGTGGGGCCTAGTAGGTGATCCAAGCCAATCACTGCCCCCTTGGCGACCCCACATGCTTCCTTGGTGTCCACCATGCCTACCCATTGAATTACGGCAATAGTTTGTATAGACCGTTAGGTGCCAAAACTATCGTGGGACGATGTGGGTTCCCACCCATATGCTGCATATCCTCTATGAATTACCAATTAAATGCATGTGACGAGGATAACAGCCACGACATGCTTCATCTGACGAGATCATCTATCTTCTTCATGTCTAAAAATTTCATGCTTGAGTCTCTGTCCTGAGGAATTGAAGTTCCAATCTCTCCAAATCCATCTGTAATTCTTTTGGTAGTTCCAGATTGCTAGGCTGAATATATGTGCTCTTTGGACTTAAAGCATCTGCTACAACATTTGCTTTCCCAGGGGTATAATTGATTGTAAGATCATAATCCTTGATTAGTTCTAACCAATGCTTCTGTATCATATTCAATTCCTTTTGAGTGAAGAAATATTTGAGACTTTTGTGGTCAGTGTATAATTCACATCTTGCTCCATAAAGAAAATGCCTCCATCCTTTCAAAGCAAAGACTACTGCTGCTAATTCCAAATCATGAGTTGGATAATAACTTCAAGAGGTTTCAATTATCTTGATCCGTAAGCAATTACTTTACAATCTTGCATTAATACACAACCCAACCCTTCTTTGGATGCATCACAGTATACTATAAAGTCCTTCCTTGTTTCAGGAACTGCTAAGATTGGAGCAGTAGTAAACCTAGTCTTTAACTCTTCAAAGCTTGCTTCACACTTCTCATCCCAGATGAATGGTGCATTCTTCCTTAACAATTTTGTCATTTGTCCAGCTATTTTGGAGAAACCTCCAATGAACCTCCGATAATAACCAACCATTCCCAAGAAACCTCAAATTTGTTTCATATTGGTTAGTGTTGTCGATTCTAATATTGGTTGAACTTTGGATGGATTTACATCAATCCCATCTTTACTGATCAGATGACCGAGGAATTCAACCTCATCTAGACAGAATTCACACTTGCTGAACTTAGCATAAAGCTTATGTTCTCTTAGGATATGCAATGCTATTCTCAAATGTTCAGCATGCTCTTCCTTATCCTTGGAATATATCAGAATATCATCAATAAACACTATTACAAACTTGTCCAAGTATGGCATGAAGATTTTGTTCACTAAATTCATGAATATTGCTGGTGCATTGGTCAATCCAAATGGTACGAAAAGATACTCATGGTGTCCATACCTTGACAAATGTTGTCTTCGGAACATCCTCCGGTTTGATTTTTATTTGGTGGTATCCGGATCTTAGATCAATTTTAGAAAATACTCCAGCTCCTTTAACTTGATCAAACAGATCCTGAATTCTAGGCAATGGATACTTATTCTTGATGGTAACATTGTTGAGATTTCTATAGTCCCCACACATCCTTCTTCCTCCATCTCTTTTATCTACAAAGATCACTGGAGTTCCCCATGGTGATACACTTTCTTGAATAAATCCTTTCCTGGCTAACTCATCAATTTGCTGTTTTAGTTATTTTAATTCCTTTGGATGCATCTTGTATGGTGCTTGAGCAATTGGTGCTATACCCGGAATTAGGTCAATAGTGAACTCTATTTCCCGATCTGGTGGCATTCCTGGTAACTATGCTAGAAAAACATCTTGAAACTCATTTACTACAGGAATATCCTCCAACTTGACCTCCTTCATTGAATTCAACTGAAGGTCTACCATGATATGACTATGCTTATCTGCTTGATAAACTATCCTTGCTCCACTTGGAGTCTTGATTGAGACAGTTTTATCCTCACAATTAATCTGAGCCCCATGTTCAGTCATCCAATCCATACCCAGCACTACTGCAATTCCATTCAAAGGAATCACATAAAGGTCTGCAAAGTATGTACAACCACAGATCAAGATAACCTGATCTTGTTTAATGTGGCGTACAACTACATTTCCCCCTGCCGTCACCATGGTCATAGGGTTTTATAACGTTGCCCTTCTAATCCCGAACTTATCACATAATTCTTCAGCAATGATGAAGTAGTTGCACCAATATCAAATAGAAATTTTCCGGGATTGGTAAGGATATTGAGAGTACCTATTACGGCATGCTCGGAGTTATCCTCCTCCAAGGTTGCACAATTCAGCTTCCTAGTAGGTCTGTTCCTCTTGCCATTGTTGTTCTTGACATTATTTCCTCCTCGATTGGGCTGTCCATTACCTCCACTGGCTTGTCTTCCACCCTTTGTAGGCCAACCACCCGGCGGTTTACTTGGACAATCAGGCTTGATATGGCCTTTTTGGCCACAGCCATAACAAATAACTACTGGCTTTTTGCATTCTCTCTCGAAATGCCCTGGAAGTCCACAATTGTTGCAGATAACATTTCTCCAGGGATTGGACTAATTTCCACCATTGCCCTTGTTATTGTTATTGTTGCTGTAGGCTTTGTTCTTGGGTTTGAACTCCAAATTTGGTTTAGGTTTACTGGCTTGAATCCTTTTTGTCTCTTTCTTGGCTCTCTTCCTTTGGTCCTCTTGGACATTCTTGTAGTCATCTTCAAAAGTGATGGCTGCATCCAGTAACTGCTGAAAAGTTTTCTTATTGGCCAACCTCAACTACATCCTCACAAATGGATTTAATCCTCGCAGAAAACGCTTCTTCCTCTTTTCTTCAGTGTTGACTTCATCCTCGGCATAAAGAGACAGTTGGCTAAACTCCCGGATGTACTTCATGACACTAGTATAACCTTGCTGAAGCTCCTCAAACTCCCTCCGCTTTAACTCCATAACACTTTCCGGAACATGATACTCACGTAACCTCTTCTTGAACTCTTCCCAAGTATACACTCTTCCTAGATGTTGCATGGCTAACTGATTTTCCCACCATGATGTTGCAGGTCCTGTCAGAAGATGAGTTGCATACCTCAGTTTTTCCTCATCATTGCAACCTACAGTCTTCAGCTTTCTCTCCGTATCCGCTAGCCAATCTTCTGCATCCATTGGTTTAGGGGCTGATGCAAAAGGTAATGGCCTTGCATTCTGGAAGTCGGAAAGACTCACTCATCTGCCTTCATGCGCTCTCTGGTTTCCAGCTCATCCCAATAGCTCTTCCATGAACTTATTTTGGTTTTCTTGCATCATTTGCATGTACTGCATAAAGTTCTGCTCCATTAACGGCCTCATTGGTGGTGGTGGTGGTACTGTTCCTTGATTTCCGGCATCTGCATTTGTCTTCTCCTTGACCTCGCGCTCCATGCGCTGCTGCTCAGATTCGGTTTCTTCACCTGTTTCCATGACCCCCTAGTCCTGCAACATAAAGCAAATACTCATAATTACATCATGCACATGTGTTCTGATCTCAACTTTACGCACAGAACTAGTCACACAATGGAATTAAAATCCAAATAAATTCCAAATATGCATTTTTTCATATTATACATTACAAACAACTTAGTAGTACACAACATCTACCATATAAGTACATTAACAACTTAACAATACTTCCTCATTTATGTAGCTACATCATTCTCTCAGATTACAATACGCACTACCCGATACTTCCTAATAAGTAGCCTGCTTCTAGAATCCACGACGCTCATCATACATGCCTGAAGTACAACCGTGACGACGTAACGTCTGTCGCACAGTTTGTGGAACAAATGGCCTTCCATAAGGAACATACTCAGTATCTGAAGTATCAGGACTTGAGTCATTACTCAGTCTGAGTGTATTGAATCTAACCAGCTCATCTGAAAAGTCTTCAGAACCCTGTTTAGCATTATCTCCTACTTGCATCTCCGGAGCTTCATTCCTAGAGTTACCAACAGAATACGCAGATTCTTCTGCTCCCCAGGTACTCTATTGGGTAAGATAATTAAACACTGGTTAATGTATATTCCCTGGGTTTTGAGAAGATGTTGATGATTCAAACACTCTCTCCTCAGGATCTTCTTCCTCATCCAGATCATCTACGAATATGGTATTTCTACTAATGTTATTCGGATTGGTTCCTACTCCCATCCAACTAGATTGTCCAACATTTTTGTCAGACCAACCTATGGACATTTGATTCTCTTGGGATCCTTCAATTGACCCTATTCTCCATCCATCAGAATTATCGATAGGAAGTTCTGAGTCGGACTCTTCCTTCGAACCCTGTGGCACAGAATACCTCATATCTAATGTAGAATTATAGGTAGACTCTGGTCTGGGTGAATAAGGATATGGCGTAAAAGATTCAGGATCTATGGGTATATCCTTAAAAATTGGTTTTACACTACTCCTTGCTTCTTTATCCAACTGGAATGCTAACTACTTCCTTCTTTTCAGATCAGTTAGATCCTCTAACATGTCATTTTTATCTTCAACTATAACTTGACGGGTCTTATAAAAAGACGCAACAAGTGTTCGATATCAATCCATAAACTTGGAAGCTAACTTAGGATGCTTCTTTACCAAAGTAAGATGATCTGGTACTGGCTCCGAGTCTATAGAATCATGAGGAATCACAGAAAATGTGCTCCCTTCTAACTCCATGGCTTTATGCTCCATGATATTAGCTATCGCCTCCACAACAGCAACATGATATGCCGCTAAATGACTCCTGCCTTCACCTATGGGTAGATCGTGATATAATCCAAGCTCCTCTAGAAGTTGGATACTCACACGATACTTGGATAACATCTGAACATCATAATAAGTTACGGTATTCACCAGAATTTTAGTTGGAAAACTAAAAATCCTTAAGACTTGACGAAGCTGATCAGTGAATGATCCTTGGTAGTCATCGAGAGTCTCCTCTTTCCTTACCAAAGTTTGTTTTGGAAACTTTGGTGCCATAACTCTGTACAACAAGAATACTTTTATTAGAAATCAATAATATATTTCATGATAACAAAGAATTATCGCACTAAAAATATATAACGGAATATTCTCATTTGAATACCCATTATACCCTTTTTAGAGAATTCTTTATCGTTGCTCAACACTCCTACAGGTAATACACTTTACTAGATTTCCAACCTAAGTTCAAAGCAATTCGCTCTGATACCAACTGCGGTGACCCAGTATACCACTGCATGTGTAGTACACTATAGTCGTTGACATGACATCCACAGAACACCGTTCCGTAAATATCACATCCCTTAGAGTGGTACAACAGAAACATTGCGGTTCCATATTACAAACATACAACCATTATTATTATTACAATACCATAAGTCCAAGACTTCAAAAGATTCAACTTACAAACCAAAATATAAAGTGTTTCAGCAGAAGTTGAAAGTAACAACTCCATCTTAGAGTTGAGCTCAGCAGCGTATTATATAAGGTTCATGCTGCTCGGCTCCATTGATTACTAATAACTAGGGCAACTAAGCTAACTCGTTGCTGTCTACTCCATATTGGATCTCGTATTCCACTCCTTCAACACCACCTGATAGGTTAGGCTCCTCGTAGAAGACATCATCTTGACATTCTGCTGCATACATTGGAGTATCTTCGGGATCCTCAGAGTCTAAGTAGAGGATCAAAGGAAAAGGTGAGTAATAGTGTTACCCAGCAAGTTCCTTATATGCAAGGTGGGAATTTTGATGCTCTATATACCACCTCGTACTATAAGTCCTTGGCACTATGCAGTTTTCGTAAATATTTCTTCAAAGATTGATTTTATTGTTAAAAACTATGCCCATCAGCCTTCACAGGTTTACCAAAACTTTCATGGAGTTCCTTTCCTGCCGCCTTCGTAGCTCCTTCCCGGAACAGGGAATAACAAGTTACAGTTCTTACACTCTGCAGAGGTGCGTTACTTTACCCATGAGAGATCAACTCGTTGTTGCATAACCGGGCATACTTTCCCATCCACAATTCCTTGATGTGGGCCCTAGTAGGAGATCCAAGCCAATCACTGCCCCCTTCGTGACCCCGCATGCCTCCTTGATGTACACCATGCCCACCCATTGAATTACGGCAATGGTTTGTACAGACCGTTAGATGCCAGAACTATCGTGGGACGATGAGGTTTCCCACCCATATGCTGCCTATCCTCTACGAATTACCAACTAAATGCACGTTATGAGGATAACAACCACGACATGCACATCAGGCTACATGCGAGAGGAAGAAGATACAGCTGACTTCTCTGTCCCATTCCAAATCTCATGGTTAACGCGTGATATATGGCGCTAGAATCACTAATCTCAAGTGTTGTTAAATTCCTAGATGAATATCACCATTGCAAATAGAAACATAAGTTATATTTCTCCCTTATATCATCACTTTGGATGATATCAACAATTTATCTACTTGAGAAAATAATATTTTCTTTCCTTGAAACATAGATGATAACACACAGTTTGCAATTACTTTGATAAAGACTCTTCAAAGGACACGAGCAAGTGATGAACTTGCCTTGTGATTGCAAGGTAGTGAAGTCGGATGCTTGCACTGGACCTTGAGCTTCTATGTTTACAAAACATCATTATTCCCCGGTAAGGACAATATTTAAAGAAGCAAAATGAATATGCATAGTAATGCAATACATTATTTCTTATTTATCTTCTTTGTGTGTTTTACCCAATATTTTAGTTTCTGGAATTTCCTTAAATAATAAAGAAATTTATTTTAAATAATAACTTTTTAATATTCTATAAATATTACATTCACTATTTATGATGTAATATATTATTAATAGAGTAAAATCCAAAGGTTTTATTTATTATTAGGAACTCTTGTATTTATTTGTATAATAATACTTTTTAGGAATTAGAATTAAAAAATATTCTTTTAGTAACTCTAAATATTTATTTAGTATTTTTCAAAAATACTAAAATAATAATAATATATAATAGAATTGATTTTTATTTATTTTTATCCTCTTTCTTTAATTTTATAAAATTCCATAGGGAATATATATATTATAAAATTCTTGACTAAATTATATATATATATATAAATTATATTTAATTTATTTAAATAGGTTGGATTTTTATGAATCTAAAAATATATTATTTGTAATTTTTAGACTTCTATTTTATTTTCTAGAATTATATTTAGTTCTAGGGGTGTTTTGGTCTTTTATTGATTACTAAAATTTCCTTTTTAGGATCCTGGGCCAACCATTGGGCTTATTGGGCCAGACTTGGCCCAGATGGCCTAGTAAAAAGTCAAGCCCGAAGATGTACTGGCCCCATTGGCCCCTTCCTCTACCTCTCCTTCTCTCGTCCTCATCCTATTCTTCTCCTTGACCTCGTGGTCGCTGGCGTCGTCGCCGTGCGATTCCCGCCGCCGTTGTTCTCCATGGCCGCCGCCTTGGTGTATAACGAGGTTTTCGACCATGCTCCTTCACCTGCTCTGACTCGATTTGGTTTTGGGGCCCTTCTATGGCCAGGCTAGTCCCATCCCGAACCCTAGGTTTGGGGTGGTGCTATTGACGCCGCCGTCGATACTCCCTTGGTGACGTGCGGTGCTCGTGCACCCCCATGTGCTGCTGTGGCCGCCGCCATGGCTGGTGCGGGTTGCAGCGCCCTCTAGGGTTCTGCTCGTGCCGCCGCGAGCTCGTCGACCCCTCTACTTCCTCTTCAATTCTCCAGCGAGGACCGTAGGTGAGTTGGTTGTTGATTATCACCCGTGCTTCTGTCTACTTTGAGTATCTCTGTGTATAACTAGTGGTTATCCTCCATTAGGCTTGTACTGGTTCTAGGGTTTATTCCTGGTTCTTGGGTTCATCCTCGTGTGGCTTGTGAGATGGTAATTTTGATCTGGTGGTGATGCCTAGTATGAAATGTGCTCATTGTAATATTAGGCTGACTGTCATGATTTTATTATCCGTTGCCACTGTGAATCTGATGCTAGTGGTTACATAAGGTTGCCTCTGATTGGTGATGAATCTATTTAACCTGATGGCATGATTGTGAAATCTGTTGGGTGAGATTGATGCTTAGTGTGCTCACTTGGTGTTATTGCTTTGATACTGACAGTAAAACTATCAGTGGTTGTTCACTGCATCAGTGGTTGTTGGCTTGTATTTTTATCCATAGATTGAACTTAATCATTAGAGTCTAATGATACTCTGAAGATTATTGAATATGTTAAATGATCTCTCAATATAATCTCAGGGAAATGATAATTAGTGGCTTCATTATAGGATATGTTCTTGTGACACCATCTTAGTATGGCACACAAGTTGATTCTTCTAATGACTTTATTGTGGTCAGTACTTGAGATTGGGATAGATGTCTAAAATAGGTTGCAAGCTTATATTGATTTTTTATGCCTATGATGTTGGTCTGAAGCTCTAGGAACTAGATTCATATCTTGATGTCCCTTTCAAATATGCTAGAATAACATGGTTGCTCACTGGATCTTGGATCCAAGTTTGTTAAGATGATTGGTTTATTTGTAGCTTATGAAATCTGAGGTGCTACTTTTTTTAAGAGATGCGCCTAGATTTTATAAGAACAATTGATGAAGTATATAAATTGTTTTAGTATCACCAGATCCATGATGCTGGTCTGAGATTTTGGCGGTTTGGTAAAGTTTACTTTTGGTCTTTTACATTTCAATTCCTCTAGGATAGGTTCACCCCACTTGGGTGATCACTGAGAGGTTATCTTATGAAACAACACATATTTTCTGTTTGGGTAAGATGAACAGATCATGTGGATGTTTGTGATACTCACCACAAAAGTTGATGATTCTGGTGGCTTGATGTGCTTGTGGTGTTGCTGGCCTGATCCTACCCTTCAAATCCTGGTCTTGTTCTTGTTTCCCCTGATTCCTGTGCTTGGCCTTGATCAGCCCTGCTCCTCCTAGATCCTGTGAGCTTGACCTTGCTATCCACCTAATTCTCCCTCTCCTTATGTCACCATCTGATGATGTTTGGATTGATATGGTGGGAGGCTTTGTTGGTTGGTTGTTTGCTTAGATTGGTGCAGCTGGGTGTTCTTGGTGTGGTGTGGAGAATACAGAGATGCACTTGTGTTTTCCCACGACTGTGCTTGGTCCTTTTACTTGATTGAGCTGCTTAGGCTGGGTCGACAGCACACCCATGTAGTTTGGTGAATGAGCTGCCTGTGTGTCTGTTGCATGGTTATGGATGAGATCAGTGAGGTTTTTCACCCTTTGATCTTTTTACTGTTATCTTGCCTAGTGAAACTTGCCCCTTTTACTTCCTGTGATCATTTGACTTATGGCTTATTTACTATGAAAGATCAAATTCTTTCATATTGGTGAAACTTGCCCCTTAACAGATTTACTCAATGATGTAAACTTGAGCAGTGCAACTCACTGCTCTCTACTGAGAGTAAAATTAATAAGTTAACTTTCATTTTCCCTTTTTGTTTGTCCTTTATTTTGCAGGTACAAGATCTGAAGATTAAGGATTTAGTATAGGTTTACTTTTAGACAGATATATATTTCTCTTTTTTGTAGTTTCCTATCTGTAAAGATTCTTGATTGTCTAAATGAGTTACTCTTTGTAAATTATTCATAGAATATAGATATGAAATAAAGTATTCATTTCTTAATTGGATTCTTTTAGAGTTTCTATTTCTATATATTATTTCTTGATTGAATAATATTACTAAATCATTTTAGAATTCATTTAAAATATCAATTCTCAACTTTTAAAATACAAACTCAAATTTCAAGTTTGGATTCAAATTCCTTTCCCCTAAAACACACTAATCCATAAAGATCATGTCAAAATTTATAACGGTCACCCTCTAAAGCTATTCCTACACTTAGAGAGTGAAAGGAACTCTGATCACTTCAGGTTTTTATTTGGCGAAAAATTTACCCACATTTTACAGATGAATGTATGCATATACACAAATTCCTAAATCTACCCTTCATTGATTCCTAAATGCTTCCTGATGGGATTCCTATTGAATTCTATCAACATTGTTGGATGATTATAAAAACAGATGTTATGGCTGTGTTTGAAGATTTTTTTGCTCATAAATTTGATTTGAGGAGCATTAACTATGGGTTGATTACTCTGTTGCCCAAAGGTGATGATGCTGATAGAATCCAGAAGTATAGACCAATTTGTCTGCTCCAGATATTGTTTAAGATTTTTACTAAGACTCTGACGGTTAGAACTGAGCCTGTAATGGGGAAATTAATTGACACGTGTCGGACTGCTTTTATTAAAGGGAGGTTTATTGCAGATGGGGTGACTTTGTTACATGAGATCTTGAAAGAATCGAAGAGCCAGAAGCAGCAGGGTGTGGTGTTGAAAATTGACTTGGAGAAAGCTTATGACAAGGTAAATTGGGATTTTTTGTTTTACTGTTGTAGGCAGAAAGGTTTCAGTGAGGATTGGATGATTTGGTTAAAAAGTGCTGTGACTCAGGGTAATCTCAGTGTTAAAGTGAATGGGGAAACTGGTCCTTACTTTGGCAGTTATAAAGGGGTCAGACAAGGAGATCCTTTTTCTCCATTTTTGTTCAATTTGGCTAGGGAATGTTTGGCTAAGATGGTGCTTAATGCACAGGCTGGTGGGTTGTTTACAGGGTTGGTTGATAATTTGTTTGATAAAGGGATTGCTATTTTGCAATATGTTGATGATACTATCCTGTTTATTAAAGATGATCCTGAGGGGGCTAGAAACTTGAAATTGTTGCTGTATTTGTTTGAATCCATGTATGGTCTCAAGATTAACTTTGAGAAGAGTGAGGTGATGATGGTGTTGGATGATGAGGAGAAACTTTCCAATTATGCTGAAATGTTCAACTGTCAGAAGGGTAGTTGGCCAATCAAATATTTGGGGTTGCCGGTTTGTAGCAGGAGATGCACAGTGGCTGAGATGAGTTTTATTGGTGACAGGTTGAAGAAAAGTTAGATGGGTGGATGGTGGGTGCTTTATCTCTGGGAGGGAGGCATGTTAAAATCACTGCTTGTGTTTCCAGTGTGGATGTTTATCCCATGACTATGTTTCTTCTACATAAATCAAATGTGGAAGAAATTGAGAAACAGATTAGAGCTTTATTTTGGTATGGAAAGGTGGGGAAAAGAAAATATCATCTGGTTAAATGGAAATATGTGTGTAGACCCAGGAAAAAAGGTGGACTGGGGATTAAAAATATTAGACTTTTTAACATTTTCTTGCTTTGTAAGTGGTGGTGACGCCTTGAAGCTGAGCAAGGTCCATGGCAAGTTTTTGTGAGAAAGAAGTATTTGAAAAGAGGTGGGATCAGTACTGTGAAACACGGACAGAATGAATCTCCATGTTGGAATGATTTGATTAAGATTAGGGATCTTTATTTGGCTGGTAGGATAATGAGGATTGGTAATGGGGAGTTGACTGATTTCTGGCATTATGCTTGGTGTCTGGATATGCCTTTGAAGGATAAGTTCCCTGATTTGTTTGATATTTGCCAGAATTAAACGATCATTGTCGCTGATATGGCAAGAAAGAGGTGGAGATGCTCTTTTAGAAGATGGTTGGATATCGATGGGTTGAATCATCAGGAACAATTGAGAAAGATGTTATCTGGGGTGAGTTTGAATCAGGAAAAAGACAGGCCAGTGTGGATGTGGAATAAATCTGGCAAGTTTTCTGTTAAGTCGATGTACACACATCTGTCGAATGTAGGGATTGATAGAATTTTCAAACATCTGTGGAAAGCTAAAATTCCCCTGAAGATTAAAATTTGGTTGTGGCTTATCTGGCACAATGCTATTCTCACCAAAGACAACATGAGGAGGAAGAATTGGGTAGGAGATCTTACTTGTAGGTTTTGTAATGAGGATGAGAACATTGGGAACTTTCTCTTTTCTTGTGTGGCAGCTAGATACGTTTGGGGGGTGGTTGCCAGAGCTATTGGTGCCACGAATAGGCCTGGGTCCTTTTCTCAATACTTTTGGTGGGCTTCGCAGTGTGTGGGTGTTGGCAGAAATGTGCAGATTACGGTGGTGGCGGCAATTTGTTGGGCTATTTGGAAGCTCAGGAATAGGGCTTGTTTTGAAAAAAAACTTATTAACTCGCCTGTTGATTTGGTTATATATGCTTGTGTGTTCATTCGTTATTGGGCAGGGCTGCATGGGGAGGATGACCGGGCGGTGTTGCAAGCTGGAGCTGATACTTTGCAACAGTATGCGCTGGCTGATGCGGCAGCTATGGATGTGGCTCCTGTTCCTTTTCTAGGACTACCAGCAATCCCTGGAGACCGTACTCATGAAGCTCCGGAACTGGAAAGGGGGCGGGAGAAAAGAAGGAGAACCTGAAGAACTGGTTTGTGAGGAGATTGTGTTGGCGTCTCACGTGGCTTTCTTCGCTTGGTCTGATAGCTCCTCGTTGTGTTTGATAGTAGTGTTCTCCACTAGCCTGAGGGCGGTGTTCTTGCGTCTCCAGCCTTCTTCCTTTTGTTTGTTTAGTTTGCTTGGTTTGTAATGTGGATCTCTTAAGTCGTTTTGACCCCCTAGGTGGGTCAGTACTACGTTTATGTGTTTGTGGTTGTTGTTCCGTTGTCTGATGATAATGGAACCCGATCCCTCATTCTGGGGGATTGTATGGAAAAAAAATTGATTCCTAAATGCTAGGATGTTACAGTTCATGCCTCTATTTAATCTAAGGGAAGTGACAGAAATCTCTAAGGTTGTATATGTGTTGTTGCCACTAGGGAGAAAACAATGGTCTCTTGTACATGGACCAAGTGGATTGTTTACCTTACACACTTTTCTTAAAGCAGTTGTCTGTTGCTGGCAACTTAATACTGAAGGGGGTTCGGATGATAACCCAAAGGTGGACTTCTAGTCATAGATGCAGTTGGATGGCGGTCTATGTATCTTGTTGTATTGCCCAATCGAATCTCATAGGATCATGATGTCTAGTATTGGATTGTTATGCCTTGCTCAGTCCTGTCAATTGCCCTGATGTAATTTGTTTACCCTGCAAGTCATGTTTGTTTATCTAAGAAGAACACCACTAGTGAACTATGGACCCCGGTCCAAACTTTATCATTGATACATCTTCCACTGTTATTGTTTAATTTATGCAAACCACTATTACCTTCCACACCATACAGTTAATCCTTTGTTATAGCAACCGCTGAGATTGACAACCTAACTGTTCGCTGGGGCAAAGTCTTGAGTTTGTGTTGTGCAGGTCTCCAAGTTGCTTGCAACACCTTTGAGACATTTCCTTCCTCCTACTGGTTCGATAACCTCGGTTTCTTACTGAGGGAAGACTTGCTGATGTGCTCTTCACACCTTGCTCTTGGGGTTTCCCAACGAAGCGCTCCCACGTTGACAAAGCGCCAACACGTTTTCTGGCGCTATTGCCGGGGAGGCTAAGGACGTCTTTACAAGAGGAGTCCTTCTCAAACTTTCTCTTTACTTTGTTTTTTTTTGCATAGTTTCTTTTGCTTGGTTTTTTGCCTCTTTTTATCAAAAACTCCAAAAAAATAGTTTAGTTTGGTTTGCTTTCTCTTACAAAAACACAAAACAAATTAGTTTCTGTTCTAGTTGTTGCTGTTGTTTTGGCTTGCTCCACCTTTGCCAAAATGAACTCTGCTGAGAAAACCAAGTTGTGTTACTTCACCAGCACAAACAATAATGATTTCCTAAGCACTCCTATTGCTCCACCTTCTCCTGATGCTACCTTTTGTGAAATTAAGCCTGCTTTGTTGAATCTTGTGATGAGGAAGCAATTTTCTGGTGCTAGTTCTGATGATGCTGCTTCCCATCTCAATAACTTTGTTGAACTTTGTGAGATGCAAAAGTATAAGTATGTAGATGGAGATATTATTAACCACAAGTTGTTTCCTTTCTCCTTGAGAGGAAAAGCTAAAGAATGGTTGCTATCCTTGCCTAGAAATAGTATTGATTCCTGGATTAAGTGAAAAGATGCTTTTATTGGAATGTACTACCCTCCTGTTAAGAGTATATATATGAGAAGTGATATTATGAAATTTAAACAACTTGATAATGAACATGTTGCTCAAGCTTGGGAAAGAATAAAATCTTTGGTTAAGAATTGTCCCACTCATGGACTTACTGCTTGGATGATTATCCAAACTTTTATGCAGGTTTGAACTTCTCTTCAAGAAACCTGTTGGATTCAGCTACTGGTGCTACCTTTATGACCATCACCTTGGGTGCTGCAACAAAACTCCTTCATAATATGATGGTTAATTATTCTGAATGGCACACTGAGAGAGCTCCAGATGGTAAGAAGGTAAATTCTGTTGAAGAAACCTCCTCTTTGAGTGATAAGATTGATGTTATTATGGCTATGCTTGTTAATGGGAAATCTCCTTTGGATCCAAATAATGTTCCCTTAGCCTCTTTGGTTGCTCAACAAGAGCAAGTTGATGTGAACTTCATCAGAAACAACAATTTCAACAACAATGCTAATGGTAATAACTATAGGCCGTATCCTCATAATAATGGCAATACCGATGGAAACTCCTACAACAATGCTGTAAGATCCCTCCCTTATAAAGGTAAGGATCCCTGTGATTGCAATGCTAGTCCCTGGATCAATGCTATCATCCACAGTTTAAGATGAAGTACACAGAAACAAAGGTCATTATTACATATCATTCCAGAGACAAACATAGTCTTTTACAACTCCATGGCCATAGGCCTAGTACAAGAGTTTAACCATAAAAATATAAATAAGTCTTCATCTTCATGTGCCATAGGCAATCATGTTGAGTGTAGACTAATAACCCCTAATCATCATCAGAATAACCTGCAACATCACAAGTTACAGCCACAGTGGGTCAATACATTGGAATAGTATTGGCAAGTGATATCTTAGTAGAATATTAGCATCTAGATACTACATGAATTTGGCTAAGTGTAGCTTAGGCTTGCTTTGCTCAAAATAGTTTTTACCTATCAGTTGAAAACACTAAGTTTTTCTTTGACAAAACATCCCCAAGGAATCACCAATAGAAATTGGTGAACCTTCACCATTGTTCAACCACAAGTTTTAACTTAGAAATTGGGATGAGGAGATTCTTGATAGCTTCCATGTCTTCATGCTCAAGTTATCCAATACCAGGGACAAGGCTAAGTACTTAGATTCTTCCATCTGCAGAGGTTGTGCACTTTCCCCACAAGACTTGATTTTCACCAAGACAGGACCTTTCAGAAGCCTTCCCTTAGACCAAATGGACGCGCTCCAAACCTATCATCCCACTACCACCAACTGTCCAAATGGCTAAGTTATTGCAACCTATATGATCCAGGCAGAGCCCATAATGCCATGTGGCTGCACTAGAAGCTTCTAAACATTTGGCATCTCAAATCCCTTTATTCTTGGGTGGCTTTCCACAAGTGAGATACACAAGGTAAACCATAGAAATGGTACTTGTGTAACCACTCAACATAAACCATTCTTTCCATTCCACCCAGGTGTTTCATTCACTTAGTTGTTTTATTAAGCAAAAACACAAGTCAATGACTTAGAAATATTTCACATAGCATGAATATATAATCCACCCTTGGTTGCTACTAGCTAGGCTAAGCATGGCAATAGTAAGCATATTAACTTAGAGGAAATTCTAACAATTATACAACTACTAGGATTTCCCAAGCATAGCATATAGATACTTAGCTAAATATTCATGCAAGTCCTATACAAAATATTTCTAATGCATAGGTAAAATATTGGGATAAACACATGAAGCACAAATTGGCTTGGTAGTTTGGGGAGTAGCAACAATCTTCACAACCACAATCACTATTTGCACCAAAATCTACACATAAAATAATGTCACCAAATTCACATATCAATAATATACAAGCAAAAATATATGCATGCATGCAAATGACATGTGATGATTTTTCTACACTAAACATGACAAGTGTACAGTACTGAAACATAAATAAGACCAAGATACTCAAAATAAACTTTATTTGATTTTTAAAATATTTTTCAAATAATTTCCATACTCAAATTAATCCTACAAATGTCTCTGCAAAAATAACCATTTTTACAGAGTCAAAACATTAAACACGTTGCATAAACAGATAGGATTCTTTCTCCTAATTCCAATGATATAAAATTTGTAAAATTTGAACGTGTGGATCAAAAGTTATGAATTTTGCAAGTTTGAATCACTAATAGATCAAATTTCTGTTTTAAATCTAAACTCAGGCCACGCGGCGGCTTCTGATTCGCTGATACCGTTTCGCACGGATCGATCGATGAGGGCCTTTGGATTAAAGTGACTGCGCACGGCCCATATCTAATCATACCGCTTCGCTTAAGTCGTCTATCGTACGCGTTGGATCTAGATCTAACGGCTCAAAACTAACAGACCATAATCGAGCGGCGCTGCGACGGTGGCTGGCGGCGACGCGCTCGGGTGGTGATGATGCCGGTGATACAGGAAGCGCGGAAGAGGGAGAAATGGCTCACCGAGTTCGCCATGCGTTGCTGATGCTCAAAGTGTGCTTGGTTGGCGAAGGGGCGCTCGAGGTCGACTGGGATTGCTCGCCGTAGTTCCTCCTGGCAACGGATGCTTCTGTTCGTCGACGTTGGCGAGGGTACAGATCATGCCAAGGTAAAAGAAGTGGTGGGTCAGATGCGCAAGACGATACTAGTCACGCGGGTGTCAACGAGAGGTAAAGGGGAGGTCGAAAATTACCACTGCAGGTCGTCGGAGTTGAAGCCGAAGACGGTGGTGCTCAGTTGTTTGTGTTGCCGACGCTCTAGGGTACGCGCGGGCGAGCTAGCGGTACTGGGAGGTGCGCAAGGTGAAGTGGAGCATGCTCGTGTGAACCAGGAGCAGAGGGGTGGTCGGGGTTGGCCGGAATCGATGCTGCGGTTCGTCGAAGCAGCGAGGTCGCGGCGAGGAATTCTCGCAGCCTGGGGGCGCTCAGTGCTTGGGGTTTGGGGGGAAATGGAGAGGGGGCAGAGGGGGTTTAAGTAGCGAGGATGAGCGGGGCAATTATGCCGAAAATCAAGCGCAATCAATCGGATTTGATTCGGGAAGAAACGGCAGAGAGGAGCAGTTCCTCTGGCGCGGGATTGCCGACAATGCTGATGTGGCGGTGGGTCCGGAGTGTCAGCGAGGGAAGGGTGTGCGGGTGGGTGAGAAACAGAGGGAAAAGGGGTCCCAGGTGGGCTGGTTAATGGGCTGGCTCTGCTGTTGGGCTGAAAGTCTGGCGCCGGCCTTTTTCCATTTCTTTACTCTTTTTCTTTTTCTGTATGATTTTCGAGGAATCAAATTCAAATGAAATCAAATGTGGTTGAATTCCAAAACTTTCTAGATTTTTATAAAGTGAAACCTGCACATTTTTTAGTATAAAAAATGTTGTCTCACTGGACTAGCTTGGTTCTTTTGAAGTTTTAAAAATAAACAGTGCCTTAGCACAAGATTTGATAAAGATATGAAAATGGTTTTAAAACCATAATTTGTTTTGGAAAAATTTGTCCAATCTTTGGAACTCAACCAAACCAACTTATGAACAAACAAATATTGGTTTGAAACAAATGTTCTCTCACTAGAGAGTAGCATTGGATCAATTCTTGTCTACATAAAATAATAAGCACTCAATGCTTCTGCTTTCTTGTAATGACTTGAAAATGATCCCTAAATGATTATGCATGCATGGATGATATGCAATCTTTGAAAACATGATTTTAGGGATGTTACAAATCTAACCCCTTAAGGTGAATCTCGCCCTCGAGATTCGGGTTGGCTAGCAAATAGGTGAGGGTGGTCTTTCCGAAGATCATCTTGTCTTTCCCATGTTGCTTATTCTTCGGAATGATGGTTCCATTGAACTTTGCAGAATTTGATAGTCTTATTTCGAGTAACTCTTTCTTCAGTCTCAAGAATCTTGATTTGTTTTTCCTCATAAGTGAGATCACTTTCCAATTGAACCTCCTCCAAAGGTATAGTATCCTTCAAAGAAGTCTCTTCCATCTCTGGATGGCATTTCTTTAGTTGACTCACATGAAACACATTGTGAAATGCAGACAATGATTCTGGCAATTCAATTTCATAAGCTACTTCTCCTTTACGACTGAGAATCTTGAATGGTCCAACATATCTTGGGGCCAATTTTCCTTTGACTCGAAATCTCTTCACTCCACGAAGTGGTGACACTCTAAGATAAGCTCTATCACCCACTTCATAGGTGACTTCTCTACGCTTATGATCTGCGTAGCTCTTCTGTCGGGACTGTGCTATCTTCAATCTGTCCTTAACTAGTTTGACTTTCTCTTCAGCCTCTTTGATTAGTTTTGGTCCGAACAAATTTCTTTCTCCCACACCATTGCATAGTAATGGGGTGGTACACTTTCTCCCATAGAGAAACTCAAATGGTGCCATCTCAATACTGGCTTGATAGCTGTTATTGTAAGAGAATTCTGCGTAAGGTAGACTTTCATCCCAACTAGGTCCATAGTCTAGAGCGCATGCTCTCAACATATCTTCAAAAATCTGGTTGGTCCTTTCTGTTTGTCCATCAGTCCGAGGATGAAAAGCAGTGCTGAATTCCAACCTCGTTCCCAATGACTCATGTAGTTTCCTCAAAAAATGAGAAGTGAACTGAGTTCCCCTATCGGACACAATACTCTTGGGTACTCCATGCAGACATACAATCCTACTCATATAGATCTTGGCTAACTTAGCACCTGTATAGGTTGTCTTCACAGGTATGAAATTATCCATTTTAGTTAGGCGATCCACTACTACCCAAATAGAATCAGATCCTGACCTGGTCCTTGGCAATCCAGTCATGAAATCCATGCCAATCTTGTCCCACTTCCAATCAGGAATAGGTAGCGGTTGTAGCAATCCTGCTGGTTTCTGATGTTCCGCCTTCACTCTACTACATACATCACACAAAGCAATATGTTCGGCGATGTCCTTCTTGAGATTATTCCACCAAAATCTTTCCTTCATATCCATGTACATTTTGGTGTTACCCGGATGAATGGAATATGGTGAGTTGTGTGCTTCTTGTAGAATCAGTTTCCAAAGCTCCGGATCTTGCGGAACACAGATACGTTTTCCATACCATAAAGTACCTTGTTCGTCTTCATGGAATCCTTTGGCTTTTCCGTTACCAATCTTTTCCTTAATCTCTTCAATTTCCTTATCTGTCTTTTGGGCTTCTTTGATTTTGTCCAACAAAGTGGGTTGAACATCCAATGACATCTAGCAACAAAGTGGGTTGAACATCCAATGACAACAAAGTGGGCTTCTTTGATTTTCCCTCAAGCACAATCTCCAATCTGAGATCTCTAAATTGGGCACACAGATCATCTAGCAACTCTCCCTTAGTAAGGCCATTCACAAAAACCTTACGGATTAGAGCATCCGCTACAACATTTGCTTTACCGGGGTGGTATTGCAAACTCAAGTCATAGTCCTTGATGAGTTCTAGCCATCTTCTTTGTCTCATGTTAATTTCTTTATGGGTGAAGATATACTTCAAACTTTTGTGATATGTGAACACTTCACATCGCTTTCCCAAAAGATAGTGTCTCCATGTTTTGAGTGCATGGACAACAGAGGCTAACTCTCAATCATGAGTAGGGTAATTTACCTCATGGGTTTTGAGTTGTCTCGAGGCATAAGCCACAACTTTCCCTTCTTGCATTAGAACTGCACCTAATCCATGATGAGATGCATCACAATACACTTGGAAATCTTTCTCCAAATCTGGCAGACATAAGACTGGTGCTGTCACTAGTCTCTTCTTTAATTCTTGGAAACTAAGTTCACATCCTTCAGACCAAGCAAATTTCTTATCCTTCTTTAGCAACTCTATCATAGGATTAGCTACTTTGGAGAAATTCTCAATAAATCTTCTGTAGTATCCTGCCAAGCCAAGGAAACTACGAACCTCTTTCATTGACTTAGGAGATTCCCACTCCGTTACAGCTGACACTTTTGCGGGATCAACTGCTACACCATCTCCTGACACAACGTGTCCAAGAAATCCAACTTCATTTAGCCAAAATTCACACTTGCTGAATTTGACATACAACTTATGCTCTCTAAGCTTCTCAAGTATCAAACGCAAATGTCCTTCATGCTCTTCTTTGATCTTGGAGTAAATCAAAATGTCATCAATGAAAACGATAACAAACTTGTCAAGGAACTCCATGAACACCTTGTTCATCATATTCATGAAGTTAGCTGGTGCATTAGTCAAACCAAATGGCATCACGGTGTACTCATACAATCCATACCTAGTGGTGAAAGCTGTCTTAGGTATGTCTTGTTCTCTTACTTTAAGCTGAAAATAACCTGACTGGAGATCAATCTTTGAGAATACACAAGCTCCTTCTAACTGATCAAACAAGTCATTGATTCTAGGCAAAGGATATTTGTTCTTGATAGTCACCTCATTGAGTGAACGATAATCAATACATAAACTTTGACTTCTATCTTTCTTTTCCACAAACAAGACTGGTGCTCCCCAGGATGAAGAACTTGGTTAAATAAATCCTTTCTGCAACTGTTCTCCAAGTTGTTTCTTGAGTTCTTTTCAACTCATCAACTGACATCTTGTAAGGTCTCTTTGCTATTGGTCCTGATCCTGGTAGCAAATCAGTCAGAAATTCCACATCTCTATCTGGTGGCATTCCCGGCAATTCTCCCGGAAACACATCCGGATATTCTGTCACATCCCAAGATTTTCCAAATCTTGTAATGTGAAAAATAAAATAAATAATTGTTGAGAATTAGGGTGAAAAAAAAACTTTTGATTCCAAATGGAAACATCAAAACCTATTTTGATCAAATGAAATCCTAAAGGGATTTAAAAAGGTAAACAAATAATAAATAAAGTTATAATAGTGGGAATCACTATTTTTGGATCTTTTAATAAAAATATTTTGTTTTCAAAAGAAAAGGTAGAGTTATAAATAAGGATTATTTTAAAGAGCCAAATTAAATCTTGGCCAAGCAAATGAAATAAATTATTTCTATTTGTTAAAAAGAATAAAGGTTTTTTTAAATAAAATAATAAGGGTTTATTAATATCCAATTTTATTTATGTAAAGAATTTTTCCTTTTAAATAAACATTAAAATTTATTAAAAGTTTTAAAAATAAGAATTCCAAGTGTTTTAGTTTTTCAAATGAAACCTACTGAAAAGATTTTGATATTATTTAGATTTCAAAAAGAGTTCTAAAATAAATTAAAACCTATTTGAATTAAAGACTATGGTCTATTTATTTAATTAATAATAGATCTTAAAAGAATAAAAGAATTATTTTATTTTTGACTTTGCAATATGTTGATAAACAAAATAAAAATTCACCCAAAGTTTGGTGGTGATTTGAATTCAAATAGAGATTTAAAAATATTATTAAATCTTATTTAATTAATACTAGAGCCTATTTTAAATAATTAAAAGACCCTAAAAAGAATAAATAAATTATTCTAAATTTGACTTTGG
This sequence comes from Avena sativa, assembly GCA_916181665.1. Taxonomy (NCBI): domain Eukaryota; kingdom Viridiplantae; phylum Streptophyta; class Magnoliopsida; order Poales; family Poaceae; genus Avena; species Avena sativa. The sequence continues at coordinate 132,947,796 of OV702298.1, forward strand.
AGTGTGTTATTAATCAGTCTTTGAATCCACACAAAATTTGAGAGAAGTTTGAATTCAAATAGATGTTTGAATAGACGAAACAAAATCAAAACAGAAAAATCAAATTGGAAAAAGAAAAATAACAGGAGAAGAAAAAAAATAAGAAACGGAGCAGCCTAGCCTAGCTAGCCCACTAAGGCCCAGCAGCCCACTCCCTCTCACCCCGAACCGTTTTCCTTCTTACTCAGAAACTCACCCGCACAGCGAATGACGGTTGGACCCCACCTCCTCCTTCTCTCTCTTGCTGCCAAGTGACCCCACTGCCCCGTCAGCTTCGTCCTCCCCGCGGTGACCACGCCCCCAACCCCTCCTCGCCATTTCTGGCTGTTGAAGCCGGAGTCAATATGCTTTACTGCCTTCATTAATCCACCCCGCGACCATGCCATCTTAATCGCCTCCCTCCCCTCTCCATTTCCCCCAGACACCGCACCATCGGAGCCCCCAGGCTGCCCTGATTTCTGCTTTGACCGCCACTGTCTCCGGTGAGCTCCACCTCCAATTCCGGCCAAACCCTGCCGCCCCTCGCCTCCTCGACCATGCGAGCCTGCTCCCCTCTTCCATGCGCATCTCCCAGTGGACTCAGCTCGCTCGCGCATGCCCCCCATCCTCAGCAAACACCTCGACTGACCGCCACCGTCTGCTCCAACTCCGACGAGCTCTACTGGTAACCTCCGACCACGCCGCCCCCTCTCTTTGATGCTTCCGCACTCCCTACTATCCTACGCGTCTAACAGCACCCTCTCTTCCCTTTCCCGTGCCCTGTAGCGACGTCTTCGACAACGGCCGAGCGAACCCGACGCCAGGCAGACCTCCGGCGAGCGATTGCCGTCACCACCGTGTGCCCCTTCGTCAGCAAGGACCACCTCGAGAATCTCCACGCCACGGCAAACTCGGTGAGCATCTCCCTTCACTCTCTCGCTTCCTGTAACATCGACACCGCCACTGTCTGACCGCGCGCCGCCACCTGCCGCCGCCAGCGCCGCCATTTGATGGTTGCTTGATCGACAGCCATAGGATGTAGATCCAACGCACGCGAAAGAAACTAAGCGAAGAGGTATCTTTGGATCAGAGCCGCACGATCTGTTTAGATCCAACGCACCAGAGAGGTTGATACGAGCGAAACGGTATCAACCAGTGAAATCACGCCACGTGGCCATCGTTTGATTAATTAGACAGAAACTTTCCTATTAGATGATCAATTTTGTAAAATTCATAACTTTCAAACCACACGTCCAAATTTTGCAAATTTTATATCAATGGAATCACCAAGACAAGCCCTAGCCAACCATGCCAATTTGTTTAATAAATTTCTTCAGGGAAAATGATTGTTTTTGCAGAAACTTATGTAGGCATGTTTGGAATATAAAATTCATTCTAAACTTATTTTGGGGATAAAATCTTAGGAAAATGGTTTGTTTTGAGCCTACTGACCTTAGAAACCAACTCATGGATTTGAAAATATATTTGTTAAAGCTAAAGAATAAATCTTTGATTTAAACCACTTCTAGTCAAATAAAAATATTGTTTATTTGTTAAAAATGCCTTTTGGAGAAAACCTTTGGGAAAATGTTTTGATTTAAACTCTCTGACCCCAAGCACCAAGTTTTATGATTTAAAAAAGTATTTGGTGAACTTTATAAAGATTGTTACTTTGATAAAGTCATTTTTCAACCACATAAAATAATGCTTTGGTTTAAAAATGGTTTATAAGTAAAATCTTTTGCAAATAGTTCTGCCACTTTATAAAGTGACCAATAGGTGTTTTAGAATGTTTATAACCCATTAGGAAACAATTTTCCAAATAAAACAATCTTTGGCATGCTTGCATGCATTGTTTTGCTTCTGTTATTTTATGTGTTGTTTTGCTTCTGTTATTTTGCTAAATGTAAACCATGCCATGGGAAATCCTAGTAGATGAAACCTTAGTAGAATTCTCCTAAGTTAAGATTCCTACTACTATCATGCTTAGCTTAGCTAGTAGAAAACAAGGGTGGAATATATATTCATATTATGGAATATTTCTAAGTCAAGGACTTGTGTTTTTGTTTAATAAAACAACTAAGTGAATGAATCACCTGGGTGGAATGGAAGGAATGGTTTGTGTTGAGTGGTTACACAAGACCCATTTCTATGGTTTACCTTGTGTATCTCACTTGTGGATGGCCACCCAGGAACAAAGAGATTTGAGATGTCAAATGTTGAGAAGCTTCAAGTGCAGCCACTTGGCATTATGGGCTCTGCCTGGATCACATAGGTTGCAATAACTTAGCCAAATGGACAGTTGGTGGTAGGGGATTTATAGGTTGGAGCGCGTCCATTCTGGTCTAAGGGAAGTCTTCTGAAAGATCTTGTCTTGGTGAAACCAAGTCTTGTGGGGAAATTGCACCACCTCTGCAGAGTGTAAAATCTAAGTACTTAGCCATGTCCCTGGTAAAGGACAATTTGAGCATCAAGACATGGAAGCTATCAAGAATCTCCTCATCCCATTTCTAAGTTAAAAACTTGTGGTTGAACAAGGGTTAAAGGATCACCAATTTCTATTGGGAGATGCCTTGGGTGATTTTGTCAAACAAAAACTTAGTGTTTTCAAATGATAAGGAAAAATCTATTTTGAGCAAAGCAAGCCTAAGATCCACTTAGCCAAATGCATGTAGATGATAGACTCCACTATACCACCATAGTATCACTTGCCAATACAATTCAAATGTATTGACCCTTGTGGCTGTAACTTATTATGTTGTAGGTTTGTATGATGTTAGTGAGATGTGTTGATTAGGATTACAAGTCTACAACCAACATGTTTGCCTGTGGCACTTTGAAGATGAAGGACCCCATGCTATTGTTATATTTTGCTGCATTGTAATGAGATAGCCAAATGAGCTATGTAAGATGTAATAAATTATTTTATTCCTGGTTATAAAGTTGTATTATGACCTTTGTTTCTTGATATTACATCTTAACTGTGGATGCTAGCTATTGATCCAGGGACTAGCATTGCAATCACAGGGATCTCTACCTTATTAAAGGTTGGGAACTCTACAGATGGTATCAGAGCATTGTGTTGCCTGTAGGATTTGTAACCCTAGGATTGGACAAAACCCCTTAGAAAAATAGGAGTTGAATTTGTTCCAAAAATTATTTACAAACAATCTTGTAAACTCTTTCCTCAACCATTTTTGGTTTTGATTCTACATCTCTTCTATTTCAAACTTGATGGACAAAGCCTACCCCATGGCCAAAGACTTCACCATGTGCAAAGGACATCATCAACTCAAATGACTTCAACATCTTCAAGTGATTTCAACCTTATTCTCAACAAGGACTTCAACCTTGGATATCACTAAGGATCACAAGTGAGACAAGAATATTATTCAAGACTTGAAGACTAAGGAAACACAACTTATAAGGAACCATCATCACTTTAAAGTTTTGTGACCAAGAATTTCCCAAGGAAACCATGATCTCATTCAAGAAGAATCCACCAAGAAGGATAGAATGATTTCAAGTGAACCATATAGTTGGACCACCATAATTAGATCAAACCAAATTCACCAACTTATGTGGTGTAACAAAAATATTTTATTGCTTAAAGATGTGCTTGAACTTTTTGTTTGAATGGAATGTTTGTTTGTGATTGCTTGCACATTGCTTGAGTGAATTGTGATGTGTGTGATTAGAATTGATTCCTTAGAAAATCTTTTGCCTATTCTAATCCCAATCCAACCCAAACAGATGACTTACCCAAGAGACTTCAACACCAAGAATGACAACAACAACAACAACAACCAAGAGATGCACATGAGAGAACAACTACTAGCAAACCAAACCAAGTTGAACCAAGTGACAGCTCCGTTTTTAGCCAACACCAGTGAGGTAGATCCAACCATACAAAAGTTTTTGGAAATTTAATCCCAATTGTTGCAAGGGATGGACACTCAAATGATCAACATGGGAGACAACCATTCCCAAGGAGTTTGTGACAACAAGGATGTCAAGGATGATATTTTAGAAGGAACCCAATCTTGCAAAGTTTGTGGAAACAAGGATCACACTCCCAAGGAACATAAAGATCAATGCCCCAATTGTGAAGAGAAACATCCAACTAATCAATGCCCCACCTCTCAAGCTACTTGTTTCCTATGTGAAGGAAATAATCATGTCCCTATCCAATGCCCCATCTATTCCATAGTTCAACAAAGGAAACAAGGTGGAGTGCAACAACAATTTGTAAACCCTCATGAAGGAACAACTTCTACCAAGAAGGATGAAGGCAAAGTCAAAACTATGCACCATAAGGCCAAATCCAAAGTGATCACAAAGTGTTGCTACTCTTGTGAAGACGAAGGTCATATCTCTAGTAAATGCCCCAAGAAGAGAGAAAGATTTCCCACCTTTGTGGTAAAGTATGAAGAGCATGAACTAGAAGAACTCCTAGCTTTGGAGAGACCCAAGAAGAAGAAGAAGAAGAAGAAGAAATACCCCAACCCAAGCAAGAAGGATATTACCCAAGAGCAACGTTACACTTGCAAAGAGATGGGACACTATGCCAATGAATGTCCAGAAAATAAGAAGAACCAAGGAAACAAACAAGAGGCAATGATACCAAAGGAAAAGAAAGATATCAGCCAAGTGATGTGTTTCAATTGCAAAGAACCAGGACATTATGCAAGCAATTGTCCAGAAAATATGAAGCACAAGATAAACAAGCCTATGAAGGATCTCAGCCTTGTCACATGTTTCAAGTGTGGAAACAAAGGACACAATGCAGATGTTTGCCCAGAAATATTTCAACAAGATCCCAAGCAAGCCAAGAAGTAATCTGGTTGGAAAATATTTTAAGGGTGGTAGTACCCTAGTTGCTTTGAGCCAACTTGTAACCCTAGCCCCCCAAATCTCGGGACGAGATTTATTTTAAGGGTGGTAGCCTGTCACATCCCAAGATTTTCCAAATCTTGTAATGTGAAAAATAAAATAAATAATTGTTGAGAATTAGGGTGAAAAAAAAACTTTTGATTCCAAATGGAAACATCAAAACCTATTTTGATCAAATGAAATCCTAAAGGGATTTAAAAAGGTAAACAAATAATAAATAAAGTTATAATAGTGGGAATCACTATTTTTGGATCTTTTAATAAAAAGACTTGGTTTTCAAAAGAAAAGGTAGAGTTATAAATAAGGATTATTTTAAAGAGCCAAATTAAATCTTGGCCAAGCAAATGAAATAAATTATTTCTATTTGTTAAAAAGAATAAAGGTTTATTTAAATAAAATAAAAAGGGTTTATTAATATCCAATTTTATTTAAGTAAAGGCTTTTTCCTTTTAAATAAAAATTAAAATTTATTAAAAGTTTTAAAAATAAGAATTCCAAGTGTTTTAGTTTTTCAAATGAAACCTACTGAAAAGATTTGATATTATTTAGATTTCAAAAAGAGTTTTATAATAAATTAAAACCTATTTTAATTAAAGACTATGGTCTATTTATTTAATTAATAATAGATCTTAAAAGAATAAAAGAATTATTTTATTTTTGACTTTGAAATATGTTGATAAACAAAATAAAAATTCACCCAAAGTTTGGTGGTGATTTGAATTAAAATGGCGATTGAAAAATATTATTAAATCTTATTTAATTAATACTAGAGCCTATTTTAAATAATTAAAAGACCCTAAAAAGAATAAATAAATTATTCTAAAATTGACTTTGGAGTGTGTTATTAATCAGTGTTTGAATCCACACAAAATTTGAGAGAAGTTTGAATTCAAATAGATGTTTGAATAGACTAAACAAAATCAAAACAGAAAAATCAAATTGGAAAAATAAAAATAACAGGAGAAGAAAAAAATAAGAAACGGAGCAGCCCAGCCCAGCTAGCCCACTAAGGCCCAGCAGCCCACTCCCTCTCACCCCGAACCGTTTTCCTTCTTACTTAGAAACTCACCCGCATAGAGAATGACGGTTGGACCCCACCTCCTCCTTCTCTCTCTCGCTGCCAAGCGACCCCACTGCCCCATCAGCTTCGTCCTCCCCGCGGTGACCACGCCCCCAACCCCTCCTCGTCGTTTTTGGCCATTGAAGCCGGCGTCAATACGCTTTACTGCCTTCATTAATCCACCCCGCGACCATGCCATCTTAATCGCCTCCCTCCGCTCTCCATTCCCCCCAGACACCGCAACACCGGAGCCCCCAGGCTGCCTTGATTTCTGCTTCGACCGTCACTGTCTCCGGCGAGCTCCACCTCCAATTCCGGCCAAACCCTGCCGCCCCTCGCCTCCTCGACCATGCTAGCCTGCTCCCCTCTTCCATGCGCATCTCCCAGTGGGCTCAGCTCGCTCGCGCATGCCCCCATCGTCGGCAACCACCTCGACTGACCGCGCCATCGTCTGCTCCAACTCCGACGAGCTCTACTGGTAACCTTCGACCGCGCCGCCCCCTCTCTTTGATGCTTCCGCACTCCCTACTCTCCTACGCGTCTAACAGCACCCTCTCTTCCCTTTCCCGTGCCCTGTAGCGACATCTTCGACAACGGCCGAGCGAACCCGACGCCAGGCAGACCTCCGGCGAGCGATTGTCGTCACCACCGTGCGCCCCTTCGCCAGCAAGGACCACCTCGAGCATCTCCATGCCACGGCGAACTCGGTGAGCATCTCCCTTCGCTCTCTCGCTTCCTGTAACGTCGACACCGCCACCGTCTGACCGCGCGCCGCCACCTGCCGCCGCCAGCGCCGCCATTTGATGGTTGCTTGATCGACAGCCATAGGATGTAGATCCAACGCACGCGAAAGAAACTAAGCAAAGAGGTATCTTTGGATCAGACCCGCACGATCTGTTTAGATCCAACGCACCAGAGAGGTTGATCTGAGCGAACCGGTATCAGCCAGCGAAATCACGCCACGAGGCTAGCGTTTGATTAATTAGACAGAAACTTTCCTATTAGATGATCAATTTTGTAAAATTCATAACGTTCAAACCACACGTCCAAATTTTGCAAATTTTATATCAATGGAGTCAGCAAGACAAGCCCTAGCCAACCATGCCATTTGTTTAGTAAATTGCTTCTGGAAAATGATTGTTTTTGCAGAAACTTGTGTAGGCATGTTTGGAATATAAAATTCATTCTAAAATTATTTTGGGGATAAAATCTTTGGAAAATGGTTTGTTTTGAAACTACTGACCTTAGAAACCAACTCATGGATTTGAAAATATATTTGGTAATGCTAAAGAATAAATCTTTGATTTAAACCACTTCTAGTCAAATAAAAATATTGTTTATTTGTTAAAAATGCTTTTTGGAGAAAACCTTTGGGGAAATGTTTTGATTTAAACTCTCTGACCCCAAGCACCAAGTTTTATGATTTAAAAATGTATTTGGTGAACTTTATAAAGATTGTTACTTTGATAAAGTCATTTTTCAACCACATAAAATAATGCTTTGGTTTAAAAATGGTTTATAAGTAAAATCTTTTGCAAATAGTTCTGCCACTTTATAAAGTGACCAATAGGTGTTTTAGAATGTTTATAACCCATTAGGAAACAATTTTCCAAATAAAACAATCTTTGGCATGCTTGCATGCATTGTTTTGCTTCTGTTATTTTATGTGTTGTTTTGCTTCTGTTATTTTGCTAAGTGTAAACCATGCCATGGGAAATCCTAGTAGATGAAACCCTAGTAGAATTATCCTAAGTTAAGTTTCCTACTACTATCGTGCATAGCTTAGCTAGTAGAAAACAAGGGTGGAATATATATTCATACTATGGAATATTTCTAAGTCAAGGACTTGTGTTTTTGTTTAATAAAACAACTAAGTGAATGAATCACCTGGGTGGAATGGAAGGAATGGTTTGTGTTGAGGGGTTACACAAGGCCCATTTCTATGGTTTACCTTGTGTATCTCACTTGTGGATGGCCACGCAGGAACAAAGAGATTTGAGATGTCAAATGTTGAGAAGCTTCAAGTGCAGCCACTTGGCATTATGGGCTCTGCCTGGATCACATAGGTTGCAATAACTTAGACAAATGGACTGTTGGTGGTAGGGGATTTATAGGTTGGAGCGCGTCCATTCTGGTCTAAGGGAAGGCTTCTGAAAGATCTTGTCTTGGTGAAACCAAGTCTTGTGGGGAAAGTGCACCACCTCTGCAGAGTGTAAAATCTAAGTACTTAGCCATGTCCCTGGTAAAGGACAATTTGAGCATCAAGACATGGAAGCTATCAAGAATCTCCTCATCCCAATTTCTAAGTTAAAAACTTGTGGTTGAACAAGGGTTAAAGGATCACCAATTTCTATTGGGAGATGCCTTGGGTGATTTTGTCAAACAAAAACTTAGTGTTTTCAAATGATAAGGAAAAATCTATTTTGAGCAAAGCAAGCCTAAGCTCCACTTAGCCAAATGCATGTAGATGATAGACTCCACTATACCACCATAGTATCACTTGCCAATACAATTCAAATGTATTGACCCTTGTGGCTGTAACTTATTATGTTGCAGGTTTGTATGATGTTAGTGAGATGTGTTGATTAGGATTACAAGTCTACAACCAACATCTTTGCCTGTGGCACTTTGAAGATGAAGGACCCCATGCTATTTTTATATTCTGCTGCATTGTAATGAGATAGCCAAATGAGCTATGTAAGATGTAATAAATTATTTTATTCCTGGTTATTAAGTTGTATTATGACCTTTTTTTCTTGATATTACATCTTAACTGTGGATGCTAGCTATTGATCTAGGGACTAGCATTGCAACCATAGGGATCTCTACCTTATTAAAGGTTGGGAACTCTACATATTCACTCACAATTGGCACACTGTCTATCCTAACCCCCTTAAGAGAATTTAGCTTACTTCCTTTTGATTCAAAGTTAGACTTGAATCTTATCTGTTTCTTTTCCGAGGTTGTGAGTGCGACTGTACGGTTAGCACAATCTAGTACTCCTTCATACTTGGTCATCCAATCCATTCCCAAAATTACATCGAGTCCTTGGGAATCTAGAATTATCAGACTCACTAGAAACTTATGCTTTCCAAACTCTATCACTAGATCACGGCATCCAAGACTTACTATCATATCTCCACCGGGAGAACTTACTTTTATTGGACACCCAATCTTTTCAGTTGGAAACCCATTTCTATCAACAAATGCTTTTGATATGAATGAATGTGATGCACCCGTATCAAAAAGAACAAGTGCTGGAATAGAATTGAGTTTGAACTTACCAGCCACACCATCGGACTCCTCATGGATTTCTTCCACATTGATGTTGTTCACTTGTCCCTTCTGAAAAGGGTTGGGCTTGTTGGGTCCCTCAACTTTCTTTTCTGGGCATTTATTTGAATAATACCCCATCTTCTTGCACTTGAAACATTCAAACTGACTAAGATCCTTCTTGACAGGCTGGCTTCCACTACCACTTCCACTTCCATTGTGGTGGCTCTTGTGTCCACTCTTGTGATTCTTGTACTTGTCATTGTCATGACTACGGTGATGCTTGTTGTCATGATGACGGTTGTGGTTGTGGTGGTTGTTGTACTTTCCATGCTTGTGGGATCCAGAACTCCCACTATCATCATAATGGGAACGCTTGTGAGACGATCCTGAGCTGTGCTTGTCAGAGTTGTGTTTCCTCTTTCTGCTTTCAACCTGTTTCATCTTGCTCTCCAAGATGGCAGCCTTGTCACAAAGGGATTGATATGTGGGGACATAGGCCACAGATAGTTGCAGATTCAATTCATCATTCAATCCTTCGAGGAACTTCTCTTTCCTCTTGGCATCAATATCAACTTCATCTGGTGCATAACGCGCCAGATTGTTGAACTCTTCAATATATTCAGCCATGCTGTGGTGGCGCTGCTTCAAGTTATGGAACTCCTTATTCTTCAAACTCATCACTCCGGATGAGATGTGAGCTGTACGTAAACCATCTTCGAAGATAGCCCATGTCACATCCTCAATGGGAGTGGTGATCTAGAAGTTATCCCACCAAGTAGCTGCTGGTCCTTCCAACAAGTGTGCTGCAAACCTGACTTTCTCCTTGTCGGTACAGCCGACAGTTACCAAATCCTTGTTAACTGAACGTAGCCAATCATTGGCCACCATGGGATCAGTAGTTCCTGAGAACTTTGCTGGCCTCAGTCTTAGGAATCTGGTGAGCATGTCAAAACCTGGTGGATTGTTCTGATTGTTGTTGTTGTTATTGTTATTGTTGTTGTTATTCTGATCCTGTATGAAAGTAGTCATCATCTGCATCAACTGTGTCTGTGCTTTCATCAGCTGCTGCATCTCGGGGCTGACATTGTTGTTGTTCGGGTTGGGGTTGGCACGTCGAGGAGGCATCTATGGTTTTCATAAGGATAAGAATGAGATACCCATAGATGCTTAACATGCACAATACATCACATAAACAATCACCAAACAAGCATCAAAATAACAAAAGTTCAACAATGTAATCAACAAGTTTGAAAGGTAAACACATCAATAGCAAGCCATCCACATGTTGGATGGTCATTGCGACTCAAAATAGAGGTCTTGTACTCCTCGACATTGGTAGTCAAGGCCTCTACCTTGGCTTTGAGAGCCCTCTTCTGTGAACAAAGTCTCTCAATCACAACCTGCTGATGCTCGATCTCGAAGTCCTTGGCCTCTAGTTCTGCAGTCATCTCTCGAATCCTCTTGTTCCTGTCTTGGACTCTCTTCTCTTGGCTTTTGAACTTACTATCTTGACTCTCAAACTTGGCCTCCATTTCCTTGACTATATCGTCTTGCTCTGCGAAGAGCTTGTCCTTCTCATGAAGCTGCACCTGGAGCTCGTCATTACTAAGCATGACGTTGGTCCTATTAGTATCTAGGTGCCTAAGTAGAACCTCTAGGTCCTGAAGGTACAGACGAATCGGCTCTGCCGTCTCTCTAGCAGTATCCTCGAACTCAATAGCCTCACCATCCTCATCGCGTCTTCCGAAAGCGTGGAAGTGAGTACCTCTAATCTCCCGAGAGTGTCTCCTCTAGGCCTCTCTCCTTGTCGTCATGCATGAGCTTGAAGGTGATAGCCTCCGTGGCTGGCTCAGTATGGCGTCCTGGCTGAGTAACCTTGAAGCCCCAAAGGTCCTTCCTCTCAAACTTGGTGAGGGGAAGCATCATGATGCTAGGAAGCGGAAGATTAAGCACACTAGTGAGCTCATTAAGACGAGTGCCAAAACGAGTTCCCTTTAACTCTTCAGCTGTGCTGATAGTAAAATTAGGCATCTATTTTATAAAATAGAGAAAAGTTAGAAACAACATCAACACAAATACACAAGACAAGGTAGCACAAGCATATCATTTGCAAACAAACACACAAGTCATGGCATACATAAATCCCTTACAAGAATTCAAGGTTCAACATAACTTAGAAAAAAAATTGGAAATAAAATGATAAGTGTGGTGGTCCAACTAACAAAGTACGTTACATCTCTCACTCACTAGACAAAATGGCTATCAAAGCATCCTTAGTAGCCATCTGCCTATCTTGTTCACAAGATTCCCAAATCAAGTCTATGATGTCTTCCCTTAGTTGTTGGTTGGTAGTTTCCAACTCTTGGGTATGATTCTTTTCTTCTCTAAGGTCATTTTGGGTGTTGAGCATTCTGCACTTGAGTCTATCACCAAGTTCTTTGATGGCCTTCCAAGCTGCATCCCTTGCAGAATCAAAGAATGTGGTGTGCATCACTGAGTTGGTGACCATGCAGAATCCTGATTCTTTGTGGTTGTCTTCCTTGTTTTTATACAAGTGAAGTTGCACCCACCAATATTCTTCTCCTTCATCCATCACAGGGAAACCTTTGTACACAGCTGCACCATGTATCCCCATGGTAACCATAAGGTTCTTGAGAGCCTTTGGAAATTCAGTCTCACACTCTAGGGTCATGGTCATGAGTGGTCCCTTCCTTACAGCTTCGTTGATGGAGTTCATCTAAAAATTGAGATGAGAAATAAGAATTAGAAAAGTTTACGAGAAGAAAAAGACAAGTGTGGAAATTGTTGAAAATTTTCCTTAGTGGTTTCTAATCCAATCCTAGGGTCATAATCCTACAGGCAACACAGTGCTCTGATACCATATGTAAGATACCTCCCTTATAAAGGTAAGGATCCCTGTGATTGTAATGCCAGTCCCTGGATCAATGCTAGCATCCATAGTTTAAGATGAAGTACACAGAAAAAAAGGTCATTATTACGTATCATTCAGAGACAAACATAGTCTTTTACAACTCCATGGCCATAGGCCTAATACAAAAGTTTAACCATAACAATATAAATAAGTCTTCATCTTCATGTGCCACAGACAATCATGTTGAGTGTAGACTCATAACCCCTAATCATCATCAGAATAACCTTCAACATCACAAGTTACAGCCACAGTGGGTCAATACATTGGAATAGTATTGGCAAGTAATACCTTAGTAGAATATTAGCATATAGATACTACATGAATTTGGCTAAGTGTAGCTTAGGCTTGCTTTGCTCAAAATAGGTTTTACCTATCAGTTGAAAACACTAAGTTTTTCTTTGACAAAACATCCCCAAGGAATCACCAATAGAAATTGGTGAACCTTCACCCTTGTTCAAACACAAGTTTTAACTTAGAAATTGGGATGAGGAGATTCTTGATAGCTTCCATGTCTTGATGCTCAAGTTGTCCAATACCAGGGACATGGCTAAGTACTTAGATTCTTCCATCTGCAGAGGTTGTGCACTTTCCGCACAAGACTTGATTTTCACCAAGACAAGACCTTTCAGAAGCCTTCCCTTAGACCAAATGGACGCGCTCCAAACCTATCATCCCACTACCACCAACTGTCCAAATGGCTAAGTTATTGCAACCTATATGATCCAGGCAGAGCCCATAATGCCATGTGGCTGCACTAGAAGCTTCTAAACATTTGGCATCTCAAATCCCTTTGTTCCTGGGTGGCCTTCCACAAGTGAGATACACAAGGTAAACCATAGAAATGGTCCTTGTGTAACCACTCAACATAAACCATTCTTTCCATTCCACCCAGGTGTTTCATTCACTTAGTTGTTTTATTAAGCAAAAACACAAGTCAATAACTTAGAAATATTTCACATAGCATGAATATATAATCCACCCTTGGTTGCTACGAGCTAGGCTAAGAATGGCAATAGTAAGCATCTTAACTTAGAGGAAATTTTAACAATTCTACAACTACTAGGATTTCCCAAGAATAGCATATAGATACTTAGCAAAATATTCATGCAAGTCCTATACAAAATATTTCTAATGCATAGGTAAAATATAGGGATAAAAACATGAAGCACCACTTGCCTTCGTAGTTTGGGGAGTAGCAACAATCTTCACAACCACAATCACTATTTGCACCAAAATCTACACATAAAATAATGGCACCAAATTCACATATCAAAAATATACAAGCAAATATATATGCATGCATGCAAATGACATGTGATGATTTTTCTACACTAAACATGACAAGTGTACAGTACTGAAACATAAATAAGACCAAGATACTCAAAATAAACTTTATTTGATTTTTAAAATATTTATCAAATAATTTCCATACTCAAATTAAGCCTACAAATGTCTCTGCAAAAATAACCATTTTTACAGAGGAAAAACATTAAACACAATGCATAAACAGATAGGATTCTTTCTCTTGATTCCAATGGTATAAAATTTGTAAAATTTGAACGTGTGGATCAAAAGTTATGAATTTTGCAAGTTTGAATCACTAATAGATCAAATTTCTGTTTTAAATCTAAACTCAGGCCACGCGGCGGCTTCTGATTCGCTGATACCGATTCACACGGATCGATCAATGAGGGCCGTTGGATTAAAGTGACTGCGCACGGCCTAGATCTAATCATACCACTTCGCTTAAGTCGTCTATCGTACGCGTTGGATCTAGATCTAACAGCTCAAAACTAACAGACCATAATCGAGTGGCGCTGCGACGGTGGCTGGCGGCGGCGCACTCGGGCGGTGATGCTGCCAGCGATACAGGAAGCACGGAAGAGGGAGAAATAGCTCACCGAGTTCGCCGTGTGTTGTTGATGCTCAAAGCGTGCTTGGTTGGTGAAGGGGCGCTCGAGGTCGACTGGGATTGCTCGCCGTAGTTCCTTCTGGCAACAGATGCTTTTGTTCGTCGACATTGGCGAGGGTACAAATCATGCCATGGTAAAAGAAGCGGTGGGTCAGATGCACAAGACGATACTAGTCACGCGGGTGTCAACGAGAGGGAAAGGGGCGGTCGGAAATTACCACGGGAGGTCGTCGGAGTTGAAGCCAAAGACGGTGGCGCTCAGTTGATTGTGTTGCCGACACTCTAGGGCACGCGCGGGCGAGCTAGTGGTACTGGGAGGTGCGCAAGGTGAAGTGGAGCATGCTCGTGTGAACCAAGAGCAGAGGGGTGGTCGGGGTTGGCCGGAATCGATGTTGCGGTTCGTCGGAGCAGCGAGGTCGCGGCGAGGAATTCTCGCAGCCTGGGGGTGCTCAGTGCTTGGGGTTTGGGAGGGAAATGGAGAGGGGGCAGAGGGGGTTTAAGTAGCGAGGATGAGCGGGGCAATTATGACGGAAATCAAGCGCAATCAATCGGATTTGATTTGGGAAGAAACGACAGAGAGGAGCAGTTCCTACGGCGCGGGATTGACGACGATGGTGATGTGGCGATGGGTCCGGAGTGTCAGCGAGGGAGGGGTGTGCGGGTGGGTGAGAAACAGAGGGAGAAGGGGTCCCGGGTGGGCTGGTTAATGGGCTGGCTCTGCTGTTGGGCTGAAAGTCTAGCGCCGGCCTTTTTCCATTTATTTACTCTTTTTCTTTTTCTGATTGATTTTCCAGGAATCAAATTCAAATGAAATCAAATGTGTTTGAATTCCAAAACTTTCTGGATTTTTATAAAGTGAAACCTGGACATTTTTGAGTATAAAACCATGTTGTCTCACTGGACTAGCTTGGTTCCTTTGAAGTTTTAAAAATAAACAGTGCCTTGGCACAAGATTTGATAAATATATGAAAATGGTTTTAAAACCATAATTTTTTTTGGAAAAAAATTTCCAAGCTTAGGAACACAACCAAACCAACTTATGAACAAACAAATCTTGGTTTGAAACAAATATTCTCTCACTAGAGAGTAGCGTTGGATCAATGCTTGTCTACATAAAATAATAAGCACTCAATGCTTCTGCTTTCTTGTAATGACTTGAAAATGATCCCTAAATGATTATGCATGCATGGATGATATGCAATCTTTGTAAACATGATTTTAGGGATGTTACAAATTCTAGAAGTGCCCCTCTGAACTTGAAGTCATGCTCAAAGACTTTATTAGTAAACAAACCACTTTCAATAAGACTGTGGAGGAAAATCTTTTGAATGTTGAGAAAAATATTTCATCTTTGTCTGAAACACAGTCCTCTCTGATTAATAAAATGGCTGCTAAACCTAAAACCATGGAAAGTACCTTTGCTGCTACTCATGCCATACAAGTTACTATTGATGAAAATGTTAGACTGTTAGCCCAACTTCATGCTAAGTGGGAAAGAGAAGCTGAAATTGCTAGAAACAATAGTGTAAGATACCTCCCTTATAAAGGAAAAGGATCCCTGTGATTGCAATGCTAGTCCCTGGATCAATGCTAGCATCCACAGTTTAAGATGAAGTACACAGAAACAAAGGTCATTATTACAGTCATTCCAGAGACAACATAGTCTTTACAACTCCATGGCCACAGGCCTAGTACAAGAGTTTAAATAAGTAATAAGATAAATAAGTCTTCATCTTCATGTGCCACAGGCAAGCATGTCGAGTGTAGACTCGTGACTCCTAATCATCATCAGAGTAACCTGCAACATCACAAGTTACAGCGACATTGGGTTAATACATTGGAATAGTATTGGCAAGTGATACCTTAGTAGTATATTGGTGGACTAGATACTATATGCAATTTGGCTAAGTGTAGCTTAGGCTTGCTTTGCTCAAAATAGGTTTTGCCTATTAGTTGAAATCACTAAGTTTTTCTTTGTCAAAAACTTTTCCCAAGGAACCACCAATAGACATTGGGGTCCTTCACCCTTGTTCAACCACAAGTTTTACTTAGAAATTGGGATGAGGAGATTATTGATAGCTTCCATGTCTTGATGCTCAAATTGTCCAATAC
The DNA here is from genome assembly GCA_916181665.1 of Avena sativa. Taxonomy (NCBI): domain Eukaryota; kingdom Viridiplantae; phylum Streptophyta; class Magnoliopsida; order Poales; family Poaceae; genus Avena; species Avena sativa. The sequence continues at coordinate 132,963,999 of OV702298.1, forward strand.
CAGGGACATGGCTAAGTACTTAGATTCTTCCATCTGCAGAGGTTGTGCACTTTCCCCACAAGCCTTGATTTTCACCAAGACAGGACCTTTCAGAAGCCTTCCCTTAGAACAAATGGACGCGCTCCAACCTATCATCCCACTACCACCAACTGTCCAAATGGCTAAGTTATTGCAACCTATATGATGCAGGCAGAGCCCATATTGCCAAGTGGCTGCACTAGAAGACTCTTAACATTTGGCCTCTCAAATCCCTTTGTTCCTAGGTGGCTTTCCACAAGTGAGATACACAAGGTAAACCATAGAAATGGGCCTTGTGTAACCAGTCAACATAAACCATTCCTTCCATTCCACCCAGGTGTTTCATTCACTTAGTTATTTTATTAAGCAAAACACAAGTCCAAAGACTTAGAAATATTTTATCATAGCATGAATATTTCACCACCCTTGGTTGCTACTAGCTAGGCTAAGCATGGCATAGATAAGCATCTTAACTTAGAAATTTCTAGCAATTCTACAACTACTAGGATTTCCCAAGCATAGCATATAAGAAAAATATAACCATGCAAGACTAGCAAAATATTTCTAATGCATAGTAGAAAAACATAGGGATAAAATCATGAAGCACCACTTGCCTTGGTAGTTTTGAGAGTAGCTACACTCCTCACAATCACAATCACTATTTGCACCAAAATCTACACATAAAATCATAGCAACAAATCACATACAAAAATAATACAAGCAAAAATATATGGATGCATGCAATATGATATGTGATGATTTTTCTAAACTCAACAAGACAAGTGCACAGTACTGGTTCATAAACAAGTTCAAAACTTGCCAAACAACCTTTATTTAAACACTAAAACATTTCTCAAATAATTTATATACACATAATAGGCCTACACATGTTTCTGTAAATAAAACTATTTTAACAGAAACAAAACATTAAACACATTACATATTTGGAAAGGGCTTTCTCTCCTGATTTCATTGATATAAAATTCATCAATTTTAGACGTGGGAATCAAAAGTTATGACTAAAACAAAATCAAACATCTAATAGATTCAAATTCTGATTTTAAATCTAACTAGCAGACACGCGGCGTGTTTCTATTGGTTGGTACCGGTTCGGGCGGATCGATCAACAAGAGCCACACAATTTAAATGAAGATGCACGACCAGATCTAGCGCGTACCCCTTTGTTAAGTGAATCTAACACAGCCGATGGATCTAGATCTAACGGTCCGCGATCAAGCGACCATACTCTGGCGGTGCTAGCGGTGGCGACTGGCGGCGGCGGCTCTGTCCACGGCGGCGCGGCGACTACAGGGGTTTTGGGGTCATCGGAGATGCTTACCAGACTCGTGGCGATGTACTGAAGCTCAACGTGGCGATGGCTTGACAAGGGGCGCACGGACACAGCAGCACGAGCTCGTCGGAGTTGCTGGCGGCATCAGATGCTCTCTGTCGGAGTCGAAGGCGACGTTCTGGGGCTTGAGGATCCAAACAAAAAGTATCAGCAGGTGCGCTAGATGCAGGCGAACATGCTCGTATGATTCAGAAACAGAGGGGAACGCGAGGCTCACAGAATTTTGTCGCCGGAGTTGGAGATGGCGTCAGGAACTTGCGGTGTTTGGTGGAGTCGACGACCTGGGGCAATACAGGACAAACCAAAGATATCAGAATAAGCACAAGGAGGTTGCGAAGCAGCCTGCATGAACCAGAGAGGAAGGGGCGCACGGAGCTCACCGGGATTGGTCGCCGGAGTGGGTTCTATCTGCGGCGGTGCAAGGGCGAATACGGGCAGCCTGGGGGCGCTCTGTGCTCGGGGTCTGGGGGAAAATGGAGAGGGGGCAGAGGGGGTTTAAGTAGCAAGGTCGCGAGCGTGATTCCCTCGAGCATTGATCGTGAATTGAAGCCGCAAATCAATCCAGAAACGGCCGAGTGATTTGCGGGAAGAACTCGTCGCCGGGGTGGAGAAGAAGACCGTTGCGCGGGCCGCGTTGTCAGTGAGAGAAACAGAGGGGAGTTGGGGACAGGCGATCAGTCACTTGGTGGGTTCGTTTGCAAGTAAAGAAAAACGGTTCGCGGGAGGGGTTGCTGGGCTAGTTGGGCTGGTTGGGCCAGATTTGACTGTTTGCTTATTTTTTCTCTTTTAAACCTTTTCTTTTTCTGTTTGCTTTTCTAAAAAGGATTTTCAAACTCATTTTCAAACTCCAATTCAAATATGTTTGATTTCAAATCTTCTCTGGACTTTTGTACAATGAATCTTGTACTCAAATAAGTGTCAAACCTTTCTGTTTACAAAAACCAACTTGGGTCATTTGAAAATTAGAATAAAACCAAGCCATTATGTGATATAATAATTGGCATAATCTTGGTTTTATTTCATACTTTGTGTGGAAACTTTATTAAAGCTTTTGAAACCACTTATGTTTGAATTCAAAACACTACTGAATAGCAAGTAGCCCAAAGGCTAGAGTGTTCATACATAAAATAATGAGCAATATATGCTCCTGTTTTTGAAATGATTTTGAAACCAAACCCTAAATGATCATGGATCCATGGATGATATGCATGAGTTTGAAACATGATTTTGGGGATGTTACAAATAGTGTGCGCGTAGGGTTCACAGCATAGAAAACAAAAATTTCCTATGATGGGAACAACTATGTACCAAGATCTGTCTACTAGATACAAGCAACGGGTGGATATACATCCATAGAAAACATACCCTTGAAGACCGACAAAGCTTAACGAGGTTGAACTCGTGGTTGATGTAGATGATCTCTTGCCGATCTCAAGATCGAGAGGAAGTCCTAGCGCCGCAAATCAGCGGTGCATCTGTGCTCTCACACACGTCCGAGACACCGAGCAACCTCCGCCTCCTCGCTCCAGTGATGCAGCTGAAGCACAACTCTTTATTTCTGAATAGCCACCGGGAATATGTATCTCGCTAGTCCGAGACCATGGGGATAAATACTAGAGGGGGAGAGAGATCCTTCACGAGGAGGTGTGAGTGAGAAGTGAGGGAGGGGGGCTCATTTTATAGGAGGAGGGGGGAACCCCAAGAGGGTGGCCGGTGCATGGGGGCTGCCCCCTTGCCCTCCCTCCATTCATGTGGGTGGACACTCCACTCACAAAATGCCCCTTCAATTTTCTCCACTCAAAAACCCACTCAAATTCCCATTAAATTTCCACCAAATTTAATGCAAACTCTCATTAAATAAAACTAATTTTATTTATTCAGAATTTTTTCAATTACTTTAATGACAAATATTCACATATAACCTCTTACTAGTATTTCATTTCACATGCAGAAACACTTTCTGTAATTTCATCCGAAACAAGTTTCGATATCTACTGAAATAAATTCCTGCGCTTGTTATTCTTTTCATCATGAAACTATTTGCTCCAAATTGTGTCGGTGTCCCTTAAGTGTGTCACCCTACGGTTCGCGAATAATACGTACATGATCGAGAGCCCTCTCGGATCAATAATCAGAAGCAGGACCTAGAGATCCATACTGACTCCCACACATTCAACGATGACTTTCTTGTGATCATGAGAACCTTTTACGCTAGTATCTTAATCCCTTTGTATCGCGATATATTACATGTCCGAGATTCGATCATCGGTATATCCATGCCTAGTTTGATATCGTTACTAACATGTACTCTTTTCTCGTTCCTGTAGGGTTCGCAGCATAGAAAACAAAAAATTTCCTACGATGGGAACAACTATGTACCAAGATCTATCTACTAGATACAAACAACGGGCGGATGTACATACGTAGAGAACATACCCTTGAAGACCGACAAATCTTAACGAGTCCAAACTCGTGGCTGATGTAGATGATCTCTTGCCGATATCAAGATCGAGGGGAAGTCCTAGCACCGCAAAACAGCAGCGCATCCGTGCTCGCACACACGTTCGAGGCACCAAGCATCCTCCGCCTCTTCGCTCCAGCGATGCAGTGGAAGCACAACTCTTCTTGCCGAATAGCCACCGGGAACATGTATCTCGCTAGTCCGAGACCATGGGGAATAAATTCTAGAGGGGGAGAGAGATCCTCCACGAGGAGGTGTGAGTGAGAGAGAGGGAGGGGGCTCCTTTTATAGGGAGAGGGGGGCACCCAAGGGGCCATGCGCCCAGCCATGGGGCTTCCCCCACCTCTTCCACATTCATGTGGGTGGACACTTCACTCACTCAAATGCCTTTCAATTACCTCCACTCAAAAACCCACTCAAATTCCCATTAAATTTCCACCAAATTTAATGCAAACTCTCATTAAATAAAACTCCTTTTATTTATTCAGAATTTTGTCAATTACTTTAATGACAAACATTCACATATAACCCCTTGCTAGTATTTCATTTCACATGCAGAAACACTTTTTGCAATTTCACCCAAAAACCCGTTTTGGTATCTAGTGAAATAAATTCCTGTGCTTGTTATTCTTTTCGGCATGAAAATTTTGCTCCAAATGGATGTCGGTGTCTCTTAAGTGTGTCACCCTACGGTTCTCGAATAATGCGTACATGATCGAGACCCCTCTCAGATTAATAATCAGAAGCGAGATCTGGAGACCCATACTGACTCCCACACATTCAACGATGACTTTCTTGTGATCGTCGGAACCTTTTACGCCAGTATCTTAATCCCTTTGTTTTGTGATATATTACATGTCCGAGATTCGATCATCGGTATCTTCATACCTAGTTTGATCTCGTTACTGACATGCACTCTTTTCTTGTTCCCGTGATATAACATTCTAGTGATCAAATCACTTGCTTGCAAGCTAATCAATGTGGTATCACCGAGAGGGCCCAGAGCATATCTATCCGTCATCGGGATGAACAAATTCCACTATCGATCCATGGGCCTCAACATAACACTTTAGTAGTTCTGATCCCATCTTTATAATCACCCTGTTACGGTGTGACGTTTGATGTTATCAAGAAACTCTTCCGGTGTTAGTGATTGACATGATCTCATGGTCTAAGGATTTCGATCACTTCGTAAGTTGTTATAGCAATATAAACTCAATGACTTTGATCGTAATGCTATACTTCGGATGAATGTTCATCACACCATTACACTAATGTTGTGACCTCGTTATTAACAACATCCAATGTCCATGATCAGGAAACCTTTGATCATCTTGTTAATCAACGAGCTAGTTTATAAGAGAGGCATAACTAGGAACTTCCTTTCTGTTTATTAAACACACATGTATTAACGTTTCCGTATTAATATAATCATAGCATGTAAAATAAACATTTATCATAAATAAGGAATACGATAATAACCACTTTATTATTGCCTCTCGGGAATATTCACTTCAGTCTCCCACTTGCACTACAGACAATAATCTAGTTTGAAAACTTTGCGTATTGAACACATATGGCTATCTGGTGTTCCATATACGCAATTGCAAGTGGTTAACATAATCTATGTCTAACACCCTCGCCTGATAAGGCTGAGTTCATGTGTATAGTGCCAATCCCTGGATCGGTTCACTGGCACACACAGTACAAAATGATACCAAATATAACTATGCATCATAAATACAACGATTATGATCCAGAATTTACATTATTTATTCAAGTACACAGCGGAAAACGAATACAAGGTAGATCTCCATCCTTCAAATGTGCCACAGGCGAACAATCGTTGAGTGGAGTCTCACGACCTATAACGATCTCTTAGTAACGATATAACCTGCAACATGAAACGTTGCAGCCACGAGGTCAATACTTTGAATGTATTGGCAAGTAGAACTAATGAGTACAAAGGATCTATCAACTACATGCATATTTGGCTTGGTGGAGTTCAGGCTCATTTGCTAAAAGCAATACAACTTTTCCCAACTTTCAAAATACTTTTCTTTCTTCAAAAACAATCTTCTAAGGACATACCAGCATAAACCCATGTAGAAACAAGACAGTTCAGCTTTCGTATGCTCCTAAACCCATGTTCATCCATCAAGTTTTAGTAATTAAGAAATTGGGATGAGTGAGATCTTCCAAAAGTTCTAGGCCCAGTTGTTCATAGTTGTCCATAACCGGGGACACGGCTAAGTACTTAGTTTAGACACCCTGCAGGGGTTGTACACTTTACCCGCACGACCTAGTCAACCCGCTCTTACCATTACACTCATTTTGTGTCATGATAGGGACAAAACCAAGACGGAACCTTTCATAAGCAGAACCCTGAACCCTCATGACGGACCCATACCAACCTACATCCCCTACATCTGCTAGTCACGTCGGGTCAGGTTCCCACAACTTACTAAGTCAAGACAAATAATGACATGCGGCTGTACTGGAAGCTACTACACAAGAAACCTGTCCAATCTCAAAAACCTAGGTGTGCTTTCCGCAATAAACCATCCAAAAACATCAATCCATCACACCCAGGAGATTCATTAAATTCCAGTTATTTTCATTATAACAAAACATAACTTTTCCATAACATAATCAATCATGAAATCCCTTTTTGCGCATCTAATAAGCATGGCTAAGCAATTACAGTACGATGGCTCAAAGGAGATCAAGTCTTGGAAGTATGGCAATCATGCCTGGGTGTCATAGCATAGCATAGTAGTAAAACACCTACACATGCATCACTACTAAAAATCATACTACATGCATAGGAAAAATAATAGGACATTTATGATAGCTCTACTTGCCTTTGTTGTAGGAGATGTAGTCGATCAAATAATCCTCATAATAGAGAAGATTGCACTCGTCAAAATCATAAATGTTGCACTCCTCGCAATCTATCGATCAAACAAGTGCACAACAAACACACCATTCAAAATAATGCAATTATGCACAATACAACAAAACAATGATGAACAAATGCATGCATGACAATTTAATATGTCACACTGGTTTTTACTTTAGTTATCTAAACAATAATGAAGTATATGATGCATGCAAGAGGCCAATTAATGCAATGGAGTACTTGTTATTAATAATTACTTGCCAATATAGGGGTTTTAATAGTTCTGTTGTAACGCTTGTTCTAACTATCGAATTAAATTTGTTTCTTGGGTTTACTGGATAGAGGACATTAATACGAACCAGTAGGCGTTGGATTCACCCTAATCAGAGTTATAGATCTTTTTGTATGATTTAAATAGTGTTTAACAGGTTTTAAAAGATTCATATAGTTTCTGTTGTCTAAAAATCAAACAAAACTTATATCTGTAATCTCCACAGAATTGTGATTTCAGGGACATATGATTTGTAATTTTCTGAGTAGTATTAGAATTACTATGATTTTAATACTCTAAACAAGCCATTAAACTATTTATTTAATTGCTACAAAACCTTACAGTATTTTCTCGAACCATTTGCATATTGATGATCTACATGGAACCAGCTTTCCATTGGTATATTATTTATATTTTTGTGATATGCAAATAATTTACTATGAATTTATTAACCTAAAAGACCATTAAAACTAATTAAATTACTACAGTAATTTCTACACTATAAAAGTTGGATCCAACAGTTTATTAATGTTGTATATGAAACTAGCAATCTATATACACTTTATTTGTATTTTTATAATCTATAGATAATTTACTATACTTATTTAGTACAAAGTGTCCATTAAATCATTTAAATTATTACAATAAATATATTATGTATCAGTCAGATATAATAGCACATTAATATTCTACATATTTTTGTGAATCCATAGGTATATTATTTACTAATTTTGGACTTACAGGTAATTTTCTATGAATTTCACAAGTTTCCTTTATTTTCTGACTTTTCTTTAAATATTAAATCAATTAACCGACGCTGACTGGGCAGGGTTGCTGACGCGGCGCTGACCTGGCTGTGGACGTGGCGCTGGCGGGGCAGAGTGACGAGGATGGCCACATGGTGTAACCAGGTTGGTCGGTACCCCTTCGCTCCTTGTTTTAATCTGGATCGCCAGATGTGGATCCTACGGCTGCTGGTGATCTAGGCTTAGGTGGCGGTCAACGGCGACGGGAATAGTGGCTTCGGCGGCGGCGATGCTCGGATGTCGGTGGTGGAGGCGGTTCTGGTGGCCTCCGGCGACGGTGGAGTAGGCGACGGGGTGAAGATCGTCTCGGGGAACCATATGGCGCGCTCATGTTTGCTGTTTGTTTCCTGGAACAGCCACGGCGTGCGGATGGAGTGGCAGCGGGTCGGTGGAGCTCCGGCGAGCTCGCGTGGTGGTTTCGGTGATCTGCAGAAGGGGCAAGTAGGTCAGGGTGAAGCGGTGATGCACTAGGAGCAAGGTTAGAGGGGAAAGGAAGGCCGGGGTAGTCAGGAACCTCGACTTCAATGTCGATCTAGAAGGCCGACGGCGGTGAGATCCGAACCTCGAGTTCGGGGGATCTAGGGTTTGAAATTTGGCGAAAAACGAGGGGGTCTCGGATGCGGGAGATTATATGGAGGAGGTGGCGTGCGCAAGGGGCAAGGGCGGCCGAATCACGCGGATTTCTCGGGCAGTTCGTCGGGTTCGTGCTTGATGTGGAGTCCGGCTGGAGGAAGGAGAAGATCGACGGGGTCCACCCGTCAGTGACAGCGGAGGAGGGAGATGGATGTGGGCTGCTGGCGGGCTGCACAATTGGGTTGGCCCAGCTGCGGTGCTCGCGCTGCGCGCTGCGTGGAGAGGCGTGGTGAGCAGCAGTTAGCTGGCGGTGCTAGGTGGGCTGGGCCGCGGGGCGGGGCGGGGCAGGGTAGGTTTAGTTAGTTTTTTTTGTTCCATTTCTTTTCCATTTTCTATTTCCTTTTTTTCTTTATATCTTTTTCTTAGATAATACAATTGAGATGATTTTGGTGTCCAAATTTTTCTAATAATCTGTAGATCAACATAGGATCATATTTGTAATATTTTTACTAGTTTGCAAGTACTAGATTTAAATTCCTTGTATATTCTCTTCTAGGTGCATTTTAGTAATTCAAAATAGGGTTTATAAATGAGGTTTTGGAATTCAAATTTTCATGAATGCAATGCAATGCACATGAATGACATGTAAAAACAATATTTTTTTTTAATCCCAAATTCTGAAATCTTAGGATGTCACAAACTAACCCCCTTAAGATGAATCTCGTCCCCGAGATTCGGAATGGCTAGCAAATAGGCGTAGGATATCTCCTTGTCCGGTGTAGCTCTTCTTCACCATGGATAAGCCTTCTGAGCTAACCCCCTTAAGAGAATTTAAGTTGGCCTCTCCAACTTCAGTTATTGTGCTATATCTGATTCTTCTTCCCTCTGGGGTTGTGAGTGAAATTGCTCGTCGTGCATGATCTATCTGGCCTTCATATTTTGACATCCAATCCTTGCCTAGAGTGACGTCAAAGCCTTGTGATTCCAACACATTCAAGCTTGTGGGAAAGTTGTGTACCCCAATCCTTAGGTTCAGATTATGACATCCAAAAGTTGCTACCTCTTCTCCACTAGGAGAGCTTATTTTGATGGGCATGTTAATGGTTTCAGTTGGAATTATGTTTCTATCCACAAATGCCCTTGATATGAACGAATGTGATGCTCCATCACCAAATAGAACGCATGTTGGAAAGGTATTGATCCGAAACGTACCAATCACGGCATCAGGGTCTCCCTGAACTTCATCCATACTAATATGATTAATATGTCCCTTCTGAAATGGTTTTGGCTTGTAGCCATCAATCTTATTCTTCTTCTTCTTAGGGCAGTCTCTTGAATAGTGTCCCTTCTGCTTGCATTTGAAACATCCAACCTTACTTATGTCCCTCCTAAAGAGATTGGTGTTGTGCGCCACAACATTGTTGTCTTCATGGTTGTGATCATTCCCTCCTTCAGAATTGTGGTTGTGACTCATGTGGACATTATGGTGGCGTCCATTTCCTTCGCGGTGCTGATGTCCATTACCATCATGGTCGTCATATCCATTGCCTTCATGCATGTGAAGTTCAGAACCTCCATTCCCATGGAAAGCACAAAACTTCCGATGCGGTCTTGAGTTATAGTTGTTATTTTGCTTTCTCTTGCGTTTCTCAGCTTGACTCAGCTTTTCTTCAAGAATTCTAGCTTTGTCCATTAGATCCTGGAAGGTGGGAGTGTAAACTACTGACAACTGAACGGAAAGCTCATCACTCAGTCCATCCAGAAATGTGTCTTTCCTTTTATCATCAGTGTCAACATCCTCCGGGGCATAGCGAGACAATTTGGTGAATTCCTCTATGTACTCCGACACTATGCGATCGTACTGGTGTAGATCATGAAATTCCTTTCTCTTTAGGCTCATAGCTCCAGACGAGACATGGTTTTTCTTGAATCCTTCCTCAAACATCTCCCATGTGACTGTATCAATGGGGTGGGTAATCTGAAAAATATCCCACCATGTAGCTGCTTGTCCTTCAAATAAGTGAGCAGCAAATCTCACTTTCTCTTCATTAGTGCATCCAACTGTTACTAAGTCCTTATTCACTGAGCGAAGCCAATCAAGTGCTATCATAGGCTCAGGTGCGCTTGAGAATTTTGCAGGTCTCAATTTCAGGAACCTAGTGAGAGTATCCTCTTGGGGCTGGTTGTTGTCGTTGTTGTTGATATTGTTGTTGTTCTGGACAGCCATGAATTGTGTCATCACCTGAGCTAGCTGTGTCTGGGCCACTATCAGCTTCTCCATCTCAGTGGGTTGTCGTCGATGCGGCATCTGTTTGGGATAGCATAGATGAGTACAGATAGAAGAGGACTAAGAGAAGTATTTCTACCCATAACTATATGAAACAATCAATGTCACAAACAAGCAAACAATCATAAACAATTAACACATAAGCAAATACTTGCATAACAACGTTACAGGGGTCTATACCTTACATTTTATAACCACAAAATAGTTTGAAGGAGTTGGAGATAATACTAGAGTAGAATAGAGCAACAAATAAACAACAAACAAAATCTGTCAAAACGGTACAGCAGGTTTCACGAATTTTTCTTAGCATCTTAGCCTCGTCAGGAATTTTATCTAATTTTTGTGCATATACTACAGGTAATTACGCTCCAGATCCTATTTTTTGAGATTTTTCTTATTTACCAATAAAATATGAAAAATCGCGCGGTACAACAGGTCAGGCAGAAAACTGCAGCAGTAATCCTACGAATTTCAATCAATTCACACCATTAGAATAGTTTTAAAACCACACGAAAACTCCAGCAACTTTAGAGTTTCAAAACAACAGATCCTAAACAAGGCATCACACGATATGGTTCAGTACAAACAAGCAAGCAACCTATATTGTCATACCACATAAGTTGGTAAGAACAATATACTAACATGATAGTGATGATCTCCTAAAGAGATAAAATATGGTGGTCCAGACCTACCCAACTTGATGAGATGTTTATTTATGCCATCTTATTTATTGTTTTACTTATGCTAACTCTCATATAGGTATCATAAGAATGGACAACTACAAATTTTGAACAAGAAGAGGTTATAGAAAAGATAGACAAGGAATATAAGAACTCTAATACGTATAAAATATGATAGTTCTCCTAATAGAGGTCTTCTATTGCTAATCCATTTCTAAGGTCACGATCCTACAGTCAACACACAGCTCTGATACCATCTTGTAACACCCTCGCCTGATAAGGCTGAGTTCATGTGTATAGTGCCAATCCCTGGATCGATTCACTGGCACACACAGTACAAAATGATACCAAATATAACTATGCATCATAAATACAACGATTATGATCCAGAATTTACATTATTTATTCAAGTACACAGCGGAAAACGAATACAAGGTAGATCTCCATCCTTCAAATGTGCCACAGGCGAACAATCGTTGAGTGGAGTCTCACGACCTATAACGATCTCTTAGTAACGATATAACCTGCAACATGAAACGTTGCAGCCACGAATGGTCAATACTTTGAATGTATTGGCAAGTAGAACTAATGAGTACAAAGGATCTATCAACTACATGCATATTTGGCTTGGTGGAGTTCAGGCTCATTTACTAAAAGCAATACAACTTTTCCCTACTTTCAAAATACTTTTCTTTCTTCAAAAACAATCTTCTAAGGACATACCAGCATAAACCCATGTAGAAACAAGACAGTTCAGCTTTCGTATGCTCCTAAACCCATGTTCATCCATCAAGTTTTAGTAATTAAGAAATTGGGATGAGTGAGATCTTCCAAACAGTTCCAGGCCCAGTTTCTCATACTTGTCCATAATCGGGGACACGGCTAAGTACTTGGTTTAGACACCCTGCAGGGGTTGTACACTTTACCCGCATGACCTAGTCAACCCGCTCTTACCATTACACTCATTTTGTGTCATGATAGGGACAAAACCAAGACGGAACCTTTCAGAAGCAGAACCCTGAACCCTCAGGACGGACCCATACCAACCTACATCCCCTACATCTGCTAATCACGTCGGGTCAGGTTCCCACAACTTACTAAGTCAAGGCAAATAATGACATGCGGCTGTACTGGAAGCTACTACACAAGAAACCTGTCCAATATCTAAAACCTAGGTGTGCTTTCCGCAATAAACCATCCAAAAACATCAATCCATCACACCCAGGAGATTCATTAAATTCCAGTTGTTTTCATTATAACAAAACATAATTTTTCCATAACATAATCAATCATGAAATCCCTTTTTGCGCATCTAATAAGCATGGCTAAGCAAATACAGTACGATGGCTCAAAGGAGATCAAGTCATGGAAGTATGGCAATCATGCCTGGGTGTCATAGCATAGCATAGTAGTAAAACACCTACACATGCATCACTACTAAAAATCATACTACATGCATAGGAAAAATAATAGGACATTTATGATAGCTCTACTTGCCTTTGTTGTAGGAGATGTAGTCGAGCAAATAATCCTCACAATAGAGAATATTGCACTCGTCAAAATCATAAATGTTGCACTCCTCGAAATCTGTCGATCAAACAAGTGCACAACAAACACACCATTCAAAACAATGCAATTATGCACAATACAACAAAACAATGATGAACAAATGCATGCATGACAATTTAATATATCACAATGGTTGTTACTTTAGTTCTCTAAACAATACTGAAGTATATGATGCATGCAAGAGGCCAATTAATGCAATGGAGTACTTGTTATTAATAATTACTTGCCAATATAGGGGTTTTAATAGTTCTGTTGTAACGCCTATTCTAACTGTCGAATTAAATTTGTTTCTTTGGTTTACTGGATAGAGGACATTAATACGAACCAGTAGGCATTGGATTCACCGTAATCCGAGTTATAGATCTTTTTGTATGATTTAAATAGTGTTTAATGGGTTTTAAAAGATTCATATAGTTTTTGTTGTCTAAAAATCAAACAAAAATTATATCTGTAATCTCCACAGAATTGTGATTTCAGGGACATATTATTTGTAATTTTCTGAGCAGTATTCAAATTACTATGATTTTAATACTCTAAACAACCCATTAGACTATTTATTTAATTGCTACAAAACCTTACAGTATTTTCCTGAACCATTTGCATATTGATGATCTACATGAAACCAGCTTTCCATCGGTATATTATTTATATTTTTGTGATATGCAAATAATTTACTATGAATTTATTAACCTAAAATACCATTAAAACTAATTAAATTACTACAGTAGTTTCCGCACTGTAAAAGTTGGATCCAACAGTTTATTAATGTTGTATATGAAACTAGCAATCTATAGACACTTTATTTGTATTTTTATGATCTACAGATAATTTACTATACTTTATTTAGTCCAAAGTGTCCATTAAATCATTTAAATTATTACAATAAATATATTATGTATCAGTTAGATATAATAGCACATTAATATTCTACATATTTTTGTGAATCCATAGGTATATTATTAACTAATTTTGGACTTACAGATAATTTTCTATAAATTTCACAAGTTTCCTTTATTTTCTGACTTTTCTTTAAATATTAAATCAATTAACCGACGCTGACTGGGCAGGGTTGCTGACGCGACGCTGACCTGGTTGTAGACGTGGCGCTGGCGGGGCAGAGTGATGAGGATGGCCACATGGCGTAACCAGGTTTGTCGGTACCCCTTCGCTCCTTGTTTTAATCTGGATCGCTAGATGTGGATCCTACGGCTGCTGGTGATCTGGGATTAGGTGGCGGTCAACGGTGACGGGAACAGTGGCTTCGGCGGCGGCGATGCTCGGATGTTGGTGGTGGAGGCGGTTCTGGTGGCCTCCGGCGATGGCGGAGTAGGCGACGGGGTGCAGATCGTCTCGGGGAACCCTATGGTGCGCTCATGTTCGTTGTTTGTTTCCTGGAACAGCCACGACATGCGGATGGAGTGGCAGCGGGTCGGTGGAGCTCCGGCGAGCTCGCGTGGTGGTTTCGGTGATCTGCAGAAGGGGCAAGTAGGTCAGGGTGAAGCGGTAATGCACTAGGAGCAAGGTTAGAGGGGAAAGGAAGGCCGGGGTAGTCAGGAACCTCGACTTCGATGTCGATCTGGAAGGCCGATGGTGGCGAGATCCGAACCTCGAGTTCGGGGGATCTAGGGTTTGAAATTTGGCGAAAAACAAGGGGGCCTCGGATGCGGGAGATTATATGGAGGAGGTGGCATGCGCAAGGGGCAAGGGGCGACCGAATCGCGCGGATTTCTCGGGCAGTTCGTTGGGTTCATGCTCGATGTGGAGTCCGGCTGGAGGAAGGATAAGATCGATAGGTCCACCCGTCAGTGACAGCGGAGGAGGGAGATGGATGTGGGATGCTGGCGGGCTGCACAATTGGGTTGGCCCAGCTGCGGTGCTCGCGTTGCGCGCTGCATGGAGAGGCGTGGTGAGCAGCAGTTAGCTAGCGGTGCTAGGTGGGCTGGGCCGCGGGGAAGGGTAGGTTTAGTTAGTTTTTTTGGTTCCTTTTCTTTTCCATTTTCTATTTCCTTGTTTTCTTTAAATCTTTTTTTTAGATAATCCAATTGAGATGATTTTGGTGTCCAAATTTTTCTAAAAATCTGTAGATCAACATAGGATCATATTTGTAATATTTTTACTAGTTTGCAAGTAGTGGATTTAAATTCCTTGTATATTCTCTTGTAGGTGCATTTTAGTAATTCAAAATAGGGTTTATAAATGAGTTTTTGGAATTCAAATTTTCATGAATGCAATGCAATGCACATGAATGACATGTAAAAACAATATTTTTTTTATCCCAAATTCTAAAATCTTAGGATGTGACACTATGGATCTGACGCTTCAGGTCCTTGTGTATTTGCATGTCTTTGCGTCTCCATGCATTACTCATTCTCTAATGAGATGGCATTGTATAAATTTGATCTTTTGGTGAGACCTTAGTTCCTTGGGGTTAAATCACGTCGATACTATTGTCGTACAATATATCTTTAGTGTTAGCCCGTTGCGAACCACACCTTAGTTTGATAACAAACTACTTGACACAAATTCCCTCCTTTGCTGCTACTATACCAGTCATATACTTAGCCTTTTTGTTGTAGTATTCGTACAATGTCTTAACTTTGGAACTCTTCCAAATCCATCATGGAAACTTTCTTTCCATTTCATTGTGCCACCCATATTCTAAATTGAGATAAACTTAATTTGTATCTTGTGACAAAACTAGTATCAATGTAACGCTTTACAATGAACTATTTGTAATTGTTTGTCACCTCTACACAAATATATTCTTAGTTCTTCCAAAATATCATAAGAATATTCTCACTATCGTCCAATGATCATTTTATGATTCATTCTGGTATATGCTCATAACACTTAGAGCATAGGACATATCTGGATGTGTACATATCATGGTATGATTGATCAAAACATTCTCGTGATTTCACTCATCAAGTGTCAAAGAACTTGAATCTTGTTACACTTATCAAGTGTCGATACACTTGAATCTTGATTCAATTCCTTTCCATGCGACAAGAACCGTTTCTTGTCATTTCTATATTGAACTCCTTCAATATCTCATATATGTACGTTTGGCCCAACCATATTAGCGTCAACGTCTATCCACTATAGACATTCATGCTAAATATTTGCGTTTTGCCTAAGTCTTCCATCAAAATGAAATCCTTAACATTTGTCAATAAAAGATACATCATTTCTAATCAACAAGATGTTCTCCACATAATGTATTAGAAATATGTCTCAGCGCTCCCACTTAATTTCTCGCAAATTCAAGCATCTTCATCGTCTCCAGATGAAAACTCCTTTTTCATCACGGTGAAGTTTCCAACTCCGCGATGCTTACTTCAATCATTGAAGTTTGCATGCCCTTTTAGCATCCTTTGAATTTAACCAAACTGTTTGGACCGTGTCTTGTACACGTCCTAGGTAACCATTCTATTAGAAGAATTTTGTTTTGTTTATTCATCTACCATATACCTAATTATATGTAGTGGTTGCTACTTTAATCCATCCAGACTAAATATCGCTATGAAAGATCCAATCTTGTCATAGTCAACTCCTTTGAACGTTGTCATAAAATAATTTACGACATGTCGACTATTTCATAGATGTGAAACATCCATGTCTGTTTCTTTATAGATCCAAATACGACCGATAGGTTTTTACACCTTTCCGGAGGGTCTTCCAAGTTCAAAACTTGATTTCTCGTGTATGGAACTATCACAGATTTTACGGCTTCAAGCCATTTGACGGAGTCAGGGCCCATCATCGCTTCTTTGCATGTAGTCGGTTCATCATTTTCAAACAATAATGATTTACTCTCAAATCTCAGTATTTTATTGTTTATCCGACCGACTTGGTTCAATAAGAACTTAGACCTCCGTGACCACAACCTTTGAGGCACGTGAGCCATGAGCATTCTGGCTGCCTCCGGAACATTTTCCGGCACTGCGCAACTCAACACATATAGCTAAGGTTCGTTAACCTTATCAAAGTTCTATTGTCCTCCCACTAAACTTTTACAAAAAATTCCTTTTTCAAGAAACTTCACATTTCAAGCCACAAACCCTTTTGTCCTTGGTGTTATGGAGGAATAACCAATTGTTATTCGAAATAACCTACAAAGACATGCTCATCCGACTTTGGTTGTAAACATCTTACTTATGTTTAGCATACCAAAATTTAAGAAAGGACAACTTGGGTTTTACCCCAAACCATAACTCATATGTTGTCATTTCAACAGATCAAGATGGAGCTCTTTTCAGTGTAAAAGCGGTAGACTTAAAGCTTTAATCTTTTAAAACATAATGGCAGTTTTATAAATAACACCTTTGATCCAACCATGTGAAACAAGGTTTTATTACAAATCTCAAACACTCCATACTCCTATGGTGTTTCGGGAGATGTAAATCTAGGTGTTTTGCTAAACTTGCAACTCAAATAAATCCCTTTATGATAAAATCATAATTCATTTATTTTCTTGTTACACTTGTAACTCAAATAAATCCCTTATGATAAAATCATAAACCATTTATTTTCTTGTTACAATGATTTTCACTTCATCTTGAAAGTCTTTGAAACGTTTTTCAAATATTTCATACTTCTTTCTTATTAAGTGAATATTCACTCAAATTTCCGGAGAAATTATATGAAGTCAAAACCCATCGCTTACGACTACACATAATGGACTACATACATCGATATGTATAAATTCCAATATTTTAGTCGTTCGTTCTTCTTTGGCCTTTGAACGAAGTTTTTAATTATCCCGAGGAAAGTCTCACAAGCGTCACTTGATCAAATCAAAGACTCCAAAAATCCATGAATATGAAAATTCTTCATGTTTTATTTCTAATATAATTTAAACAGCGATGTCACTTCGTAAGTGATTTTTCAATCATTTGCCTTCCGACATTTTAGCATTAGGTTTTATGGATGTGATTTCTCCAACTAGATTTGTAAATCATCCATCTTATATGGAATACGGTAATTATTTGAACAACCTTTGTTCTCATAATACTGTTATAAATAACAATTATTAAAACAAATCTTGAAGTAAAGCTTTGATGTCAACGAGAAATACAAACAACGGTTTGTTTGTTTTCGATGAACATCATCACATATTCTCTTGCTAGTTACTTAGGCCATTGTGGTTCATGAATTGTGTCGTTCTTTATGACATT
Source organism: Avena sativa (assembly GCA_916181665.1). Taxonomy (NCBI): domain Eukaryota; kingdom Viridiplantae; phylum Streptophyta; class Magnoliopsida; order Poales; family Poaceae; genus Avena; species Avena sativa. The sequence goes on from OV702298.1 coordinate 132,982,094, forward strand.
TCATACCAACCAATTCGGTATCTAATACCCAAGAACCACATTGTTTAACAAGCAAAGAATACAACCAGAACATGTATATCACCCATATACCTAAATTGGATATTTCCAATATTTTCTTTTCTGTCAAATATATTTTATAGATTCTCTTTCAGCATTTCCTTTTCCTTTTAAAAGAATTTATCAACATCAAAAGTGGCGCCATATACATGACACATAGTCCAAAGCGTGTATATTCAAATAATAATACCTTTGGACTTGCACTTTGAAGTAGATCACCATCATCAAAATGATCGGCATTCTTTCCAAATCCATTCTATAGTAATATTTTAGTGTAGTAAACACTTTACATACATCTTCTATTCACCCTTATCATGATGACTTTCATGATCAAGCTACTGTAGCTTATAAAGGCGAATCGTGAGTATAACATTACTTTCCAAAACCCTTTTGGATGATTAGGATGTCTAGCATCTCCATCCTTCGTAAATTCTCATCCAATATGAGAACATATATTATACTCAATCATATTGAAACCAAAACATTGTTTCAGATATCATTATATCTGCCACACATGATGGTTTCTGAAACAATTCTTTCAGCTCCTAGATAAACTTGATATTAAAACAATCAAGAATCATGGAGGCAAACATGATACTTAAGATACTAACACTGGAATTGTTACTCTCGATTTAATACTAACTATTAAATTTCATGGAGTAAAAAGAGTTTGCTGAAAGTTTGCAATAGGACTTTAAACTTTAGATTGACACTCAACACAATACGATACCAGTTTGTAAAGTATATATCCAGAATTCTATAGTTCTATTATCTCAATTACAACTATGCATAAGGTGGTGAACGAATGCCAATGACTATAACAAATTATGCAAATTCACTTTGATTTAATTTATGATAAATTGAGTTCTACCAATCCAAATTAGAAATGAAATCCCACTCAAAAACGACATCCCTCGTGTCTTTTTGGTGATTACATGAACCAAAGCCACTACACCAAGTCCGATCATCACGTGAGTCGGTGTAGCTTCAAAGGCGAGCATCCATATTGTCATCATATCAAAACATATGAATCATGCTTAACCTTTAGGTCTGTGTTCCGAGGCCATGTCTGTACATGCTAGGCTCGCCAAGTAAGAACCTTAATATTCGCCCGATATATGCTCGTGGATTCAAGTACACCCGATCATCACGTGATGTCTTGAAGCGACGATACATTGTCGGTGCATACTTAAGGAAGAACACATTTTTATCTTGATATGTAAATGAGGGATCATCTTATTATGCTAATAAAACGCCAAACAAGCAATATAAGATGCAATAAACATCACATGTTAATAAGTGAAATGATATGGTTCCCGCACTTGATCTCCATCATGTGCATTGTGGTATGATCTCTATCATACCTCTATGTGTAAGGCCAAGGTCTATGGAACCTACACGTTATGTGTGTTGTAAGAGTATCACCTTATACTTTTACTTACAACATCACCATATCATAACACTAGCCCAGCAACAATCTAAACTAGACGCCTCTAATTTATCCATTGCAAGTTTTACGTGGCTTAGGGCTTTCGAAGATAGAACCGTTCTTACCTACGAACATGAACCGCAACGAGGATAACCAAATTGTTGACAACTCGTTGCAAATTAGATATTGACTATAGTAGGAGAGACAGACACCCGCTAGCCACTTATGCAAAACTAGTTGTATGTCAAGCGTGGAACAGGTCTCATGTGCGAGGATATGTAAAGTTTGTCCGGGCCGCTTCATCCCACTATGCCACCAATATCCAAAGTAAAACTAAGAAGCAATAAAATGATCATCATCGCCCACATACTCATATGTGTACTACCCGTGCAAAGCATCTAAGCATAGATCCGGCTCTGATACCACTGTAAGGTTCACAACATAGAAAACAAAAAATTTCCTACAATGGGAACAACTATGTACCAAGATCTATCTACTAGATACAAACAACGGGCGAATGTACATACGTAGAGAACATACCCTTGAAGACCGACAAAGCTTAACGAGTCCAAACTCGTGGTTGATGTAAACGATCTCTTGCCGATCTCAAGATCGAGAGGAAGTTTTAGCGCCACAAAACAGCAGCGCATCCGTGCTCGCACACACGTTCGAGGCACCGAGCAAGATCCGCCTCCTCGCTCCAGCGATGCAGCGGAAGCACAACTCTTTCTTGCCGAATAGCCACCGGTAACATGTATCACGCTAGTCCGAGACCATGGGAAATAAATTCTAGAGGGGGAGAGAGATCCTTCACGAGGAGGTGTGAGTGAGAGAGAGGGAGGGGCTCCTTTTATAGGGAGAGGGGGGAACCCAAGGGGCCATGCGCCCAGCCATGGGGCTTCCCCCACCTCTTCCACATTAATGTGGGTGGACACTCCACTCACTCAAATGCCTTTCAATTCCCTCCACTCAAAAACCCACTCAAATTCCCATTAAATTTCCACCAAATTTAATGCAAACTCTCATTAAATAAAACTCCTTTTATTTATTCAGAATTTTGTCAATTACTTTAATGACAAACATTCACATATAACCCTTTGCTAGTATTTCATTTCACATGCAGAAACACTTTTTGCAATTTCACCCGAAAACCCGTTTCGGTATCTAGTGAAATAAATTCCTGCGCTTGTTATTCTTTTCGGCATGAAACTTTTGATCCAAATGGATGTCGGTGTCTCTTAAGTGTGTCACCCTATGGTTCCCGAATAATGCGGACATGATCGAGACCCCTCTCAGATCAATAATCAAAAGCGGGATCTGGAGACCCATACTGACTCCCACACATTCAACGATGACTTTCTTGTGATCGTCAGAACCTTTTACGCTAGTATCTTAATCCCTTTGTTTCGTGATATATTACATGTCCTAGATTCGATCATCGGTATCATACCTAGTTTGATCTCGTTACTAACATGCACTCTTTTCTTGTTCCCGTGATATAACATTCTATTGATCAAATCACTTACTTGCAAGCTAATCAATGTAATATCACCGAGAGGGCCCAGAGCATATCTATCCGTCATCGGGATGAACAAATTCCACTCTCGATCCATGGGGCTCAACATAACACTTTAGTAGTTCTGAACCCATCTTTATAATCATCCTGTTACAGTGTGACGTTCGATGTTATCAAGAAACTCTTCCGGTGTTAGTGATTGACATGATCTCATGGTCTAAGGATTTCAATCACTTCGTAAGTTGTTATAGCAATATAAACTCAATGACTTTGATCATAATGCTATACTTCAGATGAATGTTCATCACACCATTACACTAATGTTGTGACCTCGTTATTAATAACATCCAATGTCCATGATCAGGAAACCTTGATCATCTTGTTAATCATTGATCTAGTTTATGAGTGAGGCATAACTAGGAACTTTCTGTTTGTTTATTAAACACACATGTATTAACGTTTCTGTATTAATACAATCATAGCATGTAAAATAAACATTTATCATAAATAAGGAATACGATAATAACCACTTTATTATTGCCTCTGGGGCATATTCCCTTTAGTTCCCGTGATATAACATTCTAGTGATCAAATCACTTGCTTGCAAGCTAATCAATGTGATATCACCGAGAGGGCCTAGAGCATATCTATCTGTCATCGGGATGAACAAATTCCACTCTCGACCCATGGGCCTCAACATAACACTTTAGTAGTACTGAACCCATCTTTATAATCACCCTATTATGGTGTGACGTTTGATGTTATCAAGATACTCTTCCAGTGTTAGTGATTGACATGATCTCATGGTCTAAGGATTAGGATCACTTTGTATGTTGTTATAGCATTGTAAACTCAATGACTTTGATCGTAATGCTATACATCGGATGAATGTTCATCACACCATTCCAATAATGTTGTGACCTATTTATTAACAACATCCAATGTCCATGATCAGGAAACCTTGATCATCTTGTTAATCATTGATCTAGTTTATGAGTGAGGCATAACTAGGAACTTTCTGTTTGTTTATTAAACACACATGTATTAATGTTTCCGTATTAATACAATTATAGCATGCAAAATAAACATCTATTATATACTTGGAATATACATAATAACCACTTTATTATTGCCTCTTAGGACATATTCCCTTCAGTCTCCCACTTACACTAGAGACAATAATCTAGTTACATAGTGATAAATCTAACACCCATGGAGTTCTGGTGTTGATCATGTTTTGCTTTAGGGAGAGTTTTAGTCAACGGATCTGCTACATTGAGATCCGTGTGTACTTTAGAAATGTTTATATCTCCATCCTTGACATGCTCGCGGATGGAGTGAAACCAGCGCTAAATATGCTTGGAATTCTTGTGAGACCTTGGTTCTTTGGCATTGTCTATGGCACCATTGTTGTCACAATAGATCACCATTGGGTCCAACGCGCTCGCAACCACACCTAGTTCCGTTATGAACTCCTTCATCCAAACTGCTTCCCGAGCCGCTTCTGAAGCAACAACATATTCGGCCTCTGTTGTTGATCCCGCCACCTTTGGAACTCCTCCAAATAACCGCTCCACCATTCATGAGAAATACGTATCCGGATTGAGACTTAGAGTCATCCGGATCGGTGTCAAAGCTAGCATCGACATAACACTTAGCGACGAGCTCTTCTTCACCTCCATACACAAGAAACATATCCTTATTTCTTCGCAAGTACTTAAGGATATTCTTGACCGCTATCCAGTGTTCCGATCCTGGATCATTTTGGTACCTACTAGTCAAACTAATAGCATGTGCCACATCCAGTCTTGTACATAGCATGGCGTACACTATAGAGCCTATGGCTGAAGCATAGGGGACTTTGTCCATTATCTCTCTTTCTTCCGCCATACCTGGTCTTTGAGTATTACTCAATGTCTTGCCTTGCAACATAGGTAAGAACCCCTTCTTACTTCCATCCATTTTAAAATTCTTTAAAATCTTATCAAGGTATGTACTTTGCGATATCCCTATTAGGCGCCTAGATCTATCCCTATAGATCTTTATGCCTAATATGTATGACGCTTCACCTAGGTCCTTCATTGAAAATTTGCTGTTTAGATAACTTTTAACACTATTTAAAAGATCTATATCATTTCTAATCAGTAATATGTCATCCACATATAATATCAGAAATGCCACATTACTCCCACTCACTTTCTTGTAAATACAAGCCACTCCATAAGTTTGGACAAATCCAAACTCTTTGATCACCTCATCAAAGCGGAGATTCCAACTCCGAGATGCTTGCTTCAGTCCACAGATGGATCGCTTAAGCTTGCATACCTTGTTAGCATCCTTAGGATCGACAAAACCCTTTGGTTGTATCATATACAACTCTTCTTCAATGTTGCCATTGAGGAACGCAGTTTTGACATCCATCTGCCATCTCTCATAGTCGAAATATGCAGCAATTGCTAACATAATTCTAACTGAATTTAGCATCGCTATGGGAGAGAATGTCTCATCGTAGTCAACTCCTTGAATTTGTCGAAACCCCTTTGCGACAAGTCGATCTTTATAGACGGTTACATTACCATCAACATCAGTTTTCCTTTTGAAAATCCATTTATTCTCCACGACCTTTCGGTCGTGAAGTAAGTCCACCAAGGTCCAAACCTGGGTTTTGTACATGGATTCCATCTCGGATTTCATGGATTCTAACCATTTGTTGGAATCCGGGATCATCATCGCTTCTTCATACATCATAGGGTCATCAATTTCATTGACCATGAAATTCATAACAGGATTTCCGTATAGCTCGGGAGCTACACGCGTCCTGCTAGACCTGCGAGGTTTGGTAGTATTCTCTTTCGGAGCTTCATGATCGTTATCATTAGTTCCCTCTTCAATTGGTGAACCCAACTCCGGAACGACTTCCGGCGATGCGCTACTCGCCATACTATGAAGAGAAGGTTCTACAACCTATTCAATTTCTACCTTCCAACTACTCACACCTTTCACGAGAAACTCTCTAGAAAGGATCCATTCTTGGCAACAAAAACCTTGCCCTCGGATTTGTGATAGAAGGAATACCCAATAGTATCCTTAGGGTATCCTATGAAGACGCATTTTCCGCTTTGGGTTCGAGTTTATCCGGTTGAAGATTCTTCACATAAACATCGCATCCCCAAACTTTAAGAAATGATAGCTTATGTTTGTTTCCAAACCACAATTCATACGGTGTCTTTTCAACGGATTTAGATGGTGCCTGATTTAAAGTGAATGCAGCAGTTTCTAGTGCATAACCCCAAAATTACAGTGGCAAGTCCGTCAGAGCCATCATAGATTGAACCATATCTAATAAAGTACGATTATGACGTTCTGACACACCATTTTGTTGTGGTGTTCTGGCAGGTGTGAGTTGTGAAACTATTCCACACTCGTTCATATGAGTGCTAAACTCGTAACTTAGATACTCACCTCCATGGTCGGACCGTAGAAATTTGATCTTTCTATTACGATGATTTTCCACTTCACTCTGAAACTCCTTGAATTTCTCAAAGGTTTCAGACTTGTGTTTCGCCAAGTAGATATAAGCGTATATACTCAAATCATTCGTGAAAGTTACAAAATAACGATATCCACCTCGCGCCGACACACTCATTGGACCACACACATAAGAATTATGATATCCAATAAATCTGTCGCCCGTTCCATTGAACCGAAAAACGGTGTTCTAGTCATCTTGCCCATAAGGCATGGCTCACATGTATCAAATGATTCAAAATCAAGTGATTCCAAAAGTCCATACGAATGGAGCTTCTTCATGTGTTTAACGCCAATATGACCTAGACGAGAGTGCCACATATATGTGGATATATCATCATTAAGTTTAATACTTTTAGCATCAACATTATGTATATGTGTAACACTATTATCGAGATCCAAAAGAAATAAACCATTCATCATCGGTGCATGACCATAAAAGATTTCATTCATATAAATAGAACAACCATTGTTATTGGATTTAAATGAATAACCATTGCGCCTCAAACATGATCCAGATACAATGTTCATGCTCAGTGCTGGCACCAGATAACAATTATTCAAGTTTATAACTGATCCTGATGGTAAGTGGAGAGGTAGCGTTCCTACGGAGATCACATCAACGCTTGATCCATTGCCGACACGCATCTTGACCTCACCCCTTGCTAGCGGCCGCTTGTTCCGCAGCCCCTGATTCGAGTTACAAAATTAGCAACTAAACCGGTATCAAATACCCAGGTGCTAATGCGAGTACTAGTCAAGTACACATCAATAACATGTATATCATATATACCTTTATTTTCCTTGCCGGCCTTCTTTTCTGCCAAATACTTGGGGCAGTTGCGCTTCTAGTGGCCAGTCTCTTGCAATAATAGCACTCGGTATCAGACTTAGGGACAACTCGGGGTTTCTTTTTAGGCACGAAAACCGTCTTGCCCCCTTCTTTCCCTTCTGTTTACCCTTCTTGTCTTTCTTGAAACTAGTGGTCTTATTGATCATCAACACTTGATGTTATTTCTTGATCTCCACTTCTGTAGTTTTAAGAATTGACAGAAGCTCGAGGAGAGACTTCTTCATGCCTTGCATATGATAGTTCACCACGAAGCTCTTATAGATAGGTGGCGGAGACTGGAGAACACAATGGATGCCTAAGTCAATGGGAATCATTATTCCCAAGGACACAAGCTTATCGGCGTAACCCGACATCTTGTGTACATGCTCACTTACGGAGCTGTTCTCTTCCATCATGCAACTAAAGAACTTTTCTGAAGCATTGTAACTCTCTACAGCAGCATGGGTGTCGAAAATCATTTTCAACTCACCCACTGTATCAAAAGCATTGCCGTTTTCGAAACGCTTTCGAAGTTCTGGCTCTAGCCCATACAATATGCCACAATGAACTAAGTTGTGGTCCTCCTGGCGAGTCCGAAAGACGTTCTTTTCCTCGTCAGGGGCATCATCAAGTGGTGGGGGGCCTAGCGACACTTCTAGCACATATTTCTTTTGTGCAGAAGTGAGGAGAATCCTCAAATTCATGGCCCAATCGGTAAAGTTGCTACCGTTCATTGCAAGTTTCTATTTCTCCATGAACACATTGAAATTAAAAGCAGGTGGTGCCATCTACAACAGAATTTGTAAAGTTTAGACTAAGTTTAAGATAGATTGAGTTCAACTAATCCAAATTAAGAATGAACTCCCACTCAAAAACGACATCCCTCGTACCTTTTTCGTGATTACATGAACCAAATCCACTACACCAAGTCCGATCATCACGTGAGTCGGTGTAGCTTCAAAGGAGAGCATTAAATGGGCATCATGTCTTCCATATGGGAACAACTATGTACCAATATCTATCTACTAGATACAAGCAATGGGCGGATATACATCCATAGAGAACATACCCTTGAATACCGACAAATCTTAACGAGGTTGAACTCGTGGTTGATGTAGACGATCTCTTGCCGATCTCAAGATAAAGAGGAAGTCCTAGCACCGCAAATCAGCAGCGCTTCCGTGCTCGCACACACGTCCGAGAAACCGATGCAACGGAAGCACAACTCTTTCTTGCCAAATAGCCATCGGGAACATGTATCCCGCTAGTCACAGACCATGGGGATAAATACTAGAAGGGGAGAGAGATCCTTCACGAGGAGATGTGAGTGAGAAGTGAGGGAGGGGGCTCCTTTTATAGGAGGAGGGGGACCCCAACGGGGTGGCCGGTGCATGGAGGCTGCCCCCTTTCCCTCCCTCCATTCATGTGGGTGGACACTCCACTCAAAAAATGCCCCTTCAATTTTCTCCACTCAAATTCCCTTAAATTTCCACCAAATTTAATGCAAACTCTCATTAAATGAAACTCCCTTTATTTATTCAGAATTTTGTAAATTACTTTAATGACAAACATTCACATAAACCCCTTGCTAGTATTTCATTTCACATGCAGAAACACTTTCTGCAATTTCACCCGAAACCAGTTTTGGTATTTAGTGAAATAAATTCATGCGCTTGTTATTCTTTTCAGCATGAAACTATTTGCTCCAAATGGTGTCGGTGTCTCTTAAGTGTGCCACCCTACGTTTCACGAATAATGCAGACATGATCGAGACCCCTCTCAGATCAATAATCATAAACGGGACCTGCAGATACATACTGACTCCCACACATTCAACGATGACTTTCTTGTGATATGAGAACCTTTTACGCTAGTATTTTAATCCCTTTGTCTCATGATATATTACATGTCCGAGATTCGATCATCGGTATGTCCATACCTAGTTTGATCTCGTTACTGACATGTACTCTTTTCTTGTTCCCGTGATATAACATTCTAGTGATCAAATCACTTGCTTGCAAGCTAATCAATGTGATATCACCGAGAGGACCTAGAGCATATCTATCTGTCATCGGGATGAACAAATTCCACTCTCGATCCATGGGCCTCAACATAACACTTTAGTATGTAGTATTGAACCCATCTTTATAATAACCCTGTTATGGTGTGATGAACAAGTTCAATGATTGACATGATCTCATGGTCTAAGGATTAGGATCACTTTGTATGTTGTTATAGCAATATAAACTCACTAACTTTGATCGTAATGCTATACTTCGGATGAATGTTTATCACACCATTCCAATAATGTTGTGACCTTGTTATTAACAGCATCCAATGTCCACGATCAGGAAACCTTGATCATCTTGTTAATCAACGAGCTAGTTTATGAGATAGGCAATAACTAGGAACTTTATGTTTGTTTATTAAACACACATGTATTAATGTTTCCGTATTAATACAATTATAGAATTCAAAATAAACATCTATCATATACTTGGAATATACATAATAACCACTTTATTATTGCCTCTCAGGACATACAACAGGCATCGATGAAGCATTCTTCTTATAAAAAAAGAGACACACTGAGAAAAGAGGAAAGAGATAAAAAAGCACCATATTCCCATGGTAAATAAGAAGATTGCTGAGATCCTTATTGTCTACTTTCCTTGTCATTTTGGTTATGGGATAGCTCATGTACCATGTGCAAGGGGTACCCCGTTGGCGGTTCTCTATGATACACATGTACTTACTATGACAAGAACTTACAGGTGACTAAAGTTGAGTAGCATGAGGAGCGGCCCTAGTATTCAAGGGACATGAGATTGCCAACTTATACTTTGTCAAGCATATACTCCATAGTTTGTTCACTTTAACCTTAATCACTTCAAGATGCTTATGATAGGGGAAATGAGGGCTGAAAGCTAACAAGTACCATAATTTTTGGAAGCTCTTTTTGAGACTGGAAATCCCTGCTTCCCTATATGAAGGCCTTTCTTCCACTATTATAATGAGTCTCCACCTTCTACCTTTAGGGACCAGTTAAGAGAGCATAGTTGCCATTCTTAGTTCTATGTGCATTGTCCCAAAACTTATTGACTGATGCATACTATTTATATTACTTGTTCTTATGTATTTGTATCTAGTCACTCTTATGAACTTTGAAGGTGTCCTATGCATCTATTTGCTACAACATGAGGGACAAGGTGAATGCCACTATGCCATGTTTTCTGTATATTAAACAAACAAACGTTTTTCAATGCATGTTATTCATGATATTTGTTTGTAGCCTTTCATGTTGCATGCGTAGTTACTTTGTCTTATTGTTAGAACTCCATCTTTCATGCACACGTTTAGAGTTCTTTGATCCCAGCTTTCATTGCTGGAAAATGGTTTGATCTTGGTTTTGAAGGTGCATGTCGGAAGTTATTCTTTTATAACTTACCTACACGAGGACGAGCAGGAGTTAAGCGTGGGGATGCTTGATACGTCGAAAACGTATCTATAATTTTTGATGTTTGATGCTTGTTTAGTATCTACTTTGCTTTGCTTTGTCTACACTTTGAGGTGTTTTTATATGTTTTATGGTACTAACCTATTAACAAGATGTCGCAGTGATAGTTGCCTGTTTTCTTGTAACATCCCAGTATTTAGGACCTAACGAAGGGTAGATTTAGGAATATGAATTGTTGCATGCATTCATTTGCGAAAATGTGGGTAAAATTTTCACCAAATAAAAACTTAAGTGATCAATGTTTCTTTCTTACTTTGAGAATAGGTTTAGTCTTAAAGGAGGATTGCTATAAACTTTGATATGAACTTAAAGGAATTATGTGTGTTTTGAAATGAGTTTGGATTTTAAAACTTAAGTGTTTTATAATTTAAATGATTTTGATATAAGATTTGAATGTTAAATTAATTAAGAGAAAAGTATTATAACGTAAATCTTATTTAAAAGCAATATGGTATATGAAGTTCATTTCTTATTCATAAACACATTACAAGGAATAACTTATTGAAGTTATTCTAAACTTCACAATTCACACAAGAGTAAAGAATAAAATATTCTTCATTAATAAATATATAATCTTTGTTTCAAATGAACCAAATAAAGATTACAAGAATTATAAAAGAAAAATTACAAAATATTAAGAAAAATACATTTGTATCTCTACTAACTATCCTATATCTAAAACTACACTAAATCTTCATCTTTATCTTTGTACCTGCAAAACAAAGATTAAATAGAAAATAAAACAAGATTAGTGTTAGTAGATATTTCTCTCAGATATGTCAGTGAGGTGCACTTGACAATCTCATAATTGAGAATTGTGGAAAAAGGGGCAAGTTTCACCAATCTGAAAGATTTTATCTTTCATACATTCAAAGCCAGAATTCAAATGACAGCTAAACGGGACCAATTTACCAGCCAGGTAAGAGTAGTTTGGTAATAGTAAGTTCAAACTTTCTGAACTTATCCACATGTGCATAGCAGGCACGCAAACATGCAGAGGGGTGTGTTGTCGATCTCACAAGCATAGACATTATCATAAAACCACAGCCCAGCCGCAGAGGAGCACCTCAGTGCATCTCTCCACTACACAATACACCAGCACAACCAGGATGAACAATAGTTAAACCAAGAACAGCAACCAAACCAACCACCCAGATCAACCCAAACATCACTAGGATGGTGACATAAGGAGGGAAATAGATCTGGTGGACAACAAGGTCAAGCCCAGGAGGTAGGAGGAGCAGGCAAGCTCAAGAGCAAGCTCAGGAGCCAGCAAAAGTAGATCAAGATCAAGACCAAGAGCAAGATCAGGATCATCATCAATATACTACACCAACATCAAATCTTGTGGTGAGTCTCATAAAACCATCACATGCTTTCATAAGATTATCTAAACAAAAGCATGTGTTGCTTTATGCAATAATCTCCCAATAAGCACCCAAGAGGGGTGAATCTATCCTAGAGATTTCAAGTATAAGGATAAGAAATCTAGCTCAACCACAAACACTAAACCCTCAGACCAGCATCACTGGGTTGAGTGTTACTTTGCAACTTATATAATTTTCATTTGATCTTATCAAGATCAGGGCACATCTCAGAGAGAGTAGCACCTCTAATCTTGCAAGATCCAAACAAACTAATACTCAACCAACTAGGAATTAAATCCTAAAGCCTCAGACCAACATCATAAGCAGGAAAGTTAATACAAGTTTTCATGTCAACTTGTCAGTATTAATCACAAGCGTAATCAAGCTAAGCCCAGAAATAAAAACCCAATCACATGTGTGCCAGAATACAATGGTATCACAAGGACAAGTTCTTAATGAGCTAAAACCAATCTTTACTTAGCTTCCACAGATAAAAAGGTACAACCACTACATATCATTTTCCTGAAGCCAAGTGCTAGGAATCAACATTAAAATGAATCTATAGATCCACAGAAAATCATTACATATAATGATTTGATTCATAGTGTATCATCTTATACAAACTAACACTATAATTACAGTAAGCAACCACTGAAAGAAACTACTGTCAGTATGAGCATTCTGAAAGTAGAGTACACTCTCAGATCAACAGCATAATCCTATCAAGGATTCCATTGAAACATTAACATGAATCATGGGGTATTACCAATATAACTAAATCTGACAGGCAACTAGTATCATCAAAGCTACTATCAATCCTTAACCACAATAGGCAATAATTTCCCATGATCAAATATGATCAACACTAGATCTAAAGCATCATAGATATGATCAACAGGGGGGTTATGAACCCTAATCTAGAGATGAACCCAATCAACACATAGTCACTCAACATGAGAAGCCACTAGATACACACAAAAAAGAATCATGGCAGTAGCATGGACAAACACCACAGAGACCACTTACTCGAGGTCCTCGCTGATGAGTCGAAGAGGAAGCAGAGGGGCCGACGAACCGCGGCGGCACAAGGAGCACCCAGAGGGGCGCTGCAACCTGCACCTGCCACGGTGGCGGCCGCAGCAGCGCACGAGACCAGCACACCATCGCGGGCGGTATCGCGGCGGCGGCGACAGCATATTCTCCGAATCCTAGAGTTCGGGAATAGGGTGGAACTAACCACGAGGAAGCCCCGGAGTCAAATCCAAGCAGATAGAAAGAAAGAGCATCGTCGACAACCCCAACTCGCACCACGGTGGCGGCCAGAACGGCCGACGACGGCGAGAATCGATGGTGGCCGCATCGCCGGCCACGGGGGCGAGTCAGAGGAGGAGGAGATAAGGTCGAGGGAGAGAGAGGAGCCAGAGTGGGCTGGGTGGGCCAAAACCCTTCGGGGTAGCCATTTGACCCTGCCCTATTGGGCCACTTTGGCCCAATAATCCCAAGGGGCCAGCCAAGGTTATTTAATAAATCTTTTGCTCAATTGGAAAAGACCAAAATACCCCTAACCTCAATAAAATTATAGAAAATAAAATAAAAGTACAAAAATTATAAATAAAATATTTTTGGATTCACAATAACCCACTATGTTCAAATAAAATAAAATATAAAATTTTGAACACTTAAACTTTTATAAGAATTTTGTAATTTATATATTCCTTATGGAATTTTTACAAAATTATTGAAAGGTGATAAAAATAAGTAAAAATCACTTTCATTATTTATTAATATTATAGTATTTTTGAAAAATAGTAAATAAATATTTAGTAATAAAAATAACCCATATTCCTATAAGGATAAACGTTTATAATTTAAGTAAAATACAAAAATCTTAGAAAAATAAGAATTCTAATTTAAAATATAATCATGTATTATTATTTCTTAATTAAATATTTATTACTTATTAAATAATTAAAAGTAATAAGCATTATAAAAATCATATTTTATTATGTATAAATCACAAAAATACATGTAATATACCAAAATGATCACAAAAATAACATTTACATATTAAAAATCTAATATTTTACTTTTGAGATAAACAAAAATTCAAATATTTTAACAACTCAAATATAAACTTATTTAGTTCATTAATAATAAATAATATTTATTAATATCCTTGAAATGAGTAAAATAAGTTTAATATATAGTACAAATCTTAAATATTAATGAAATAAAACTCTAATGGTTTAAAAACATTATAAATATCTTTATAACAAACTATCTTCAAATCTAAGTGAAGATTATATTCTCAAAGGATTCCAACTCATGATAAAAACCTTAAAGAACATCTTGTGAATAAATCAGATCCTTTCGATTTACTTTAAATTATCAAATTTCAACAATTACCACAACACTATAAAAAGTTTAAGGATAGTTAAATGAAATTATATCTGGAATTATAAACTCTACTCACTTATCTATAAAAGGTAAATGATACTACTCTATCATAGAATTAAGAAACCATTATCCCAAGTAAAAGAATAACCATTCTTAAATAACTTAAAGAACACTTTTTAGATATACAAGATATTAATGTATAAGTACTATACTTTCAAAACTATCTATATTTTAAAGTTAACTTTAGTCTCCAAGAATCTAAATATAATACCATACACCTTAATACATGTTTTATAGTTAACTTTGGTTTGAAGTAGTTAATCTATAAAGCAGCTCAAGCTCAAATCATTTGATTAAAACAAATAACATCAACCATCACTAACTAACCACAAGGTTTATTTAGACCTTAGAAGAGAAACCCTTTTCTTCGAAGGTTATTCTTTTTGCCACTTAAAATAAGAAACCTTGTATAAGTAATCCTAACTAGTATATCATAAGTATGAATACTTTATTCCTACATATGTATTGACTCAAACCACTTATAAACTCTAATAAAAATACAACTACGAAATTTATCCAAAAGGACCACATATTCCAAAGTAACCACTTTAAAAATCTAAACCTCGGGACAACGTTATTTCCGAGATTTACGCTTAAAACGTGCATCACACTATTTATGCATAAAAGCATATTGCTTCTTTAAACATTAGTCCTTACCGGACCAATGATGCTGATTTCAGATTTTTGGATCTTATACTGACTCGAAGACCGTGAGTGCATAATCTTGCAACCACAAAAGGCAAGTTCACACTTGCTCATGTCCTTTGTTTATTTTCTGTAAAGTATTTTACAATCCACTGTTGTCTTCACCTGCATTTGAAAAAGGTCAGAAAACACTATCTTCCAATAATAATGAGAACTATTGATTATTGATCCAGGGTGATCAATTAATCTATTAAATCTGATAGTTGGAATACCACTGTTCAGAACTATATCACCTAGGGCTTAACAACCAATGTCACCAGTGATTCTTGCACCGTATATTATGCGTTGACCATGAGATTTGGAATGGGACGGAGAAGTCAGCTGTATCTTATTCCTCTTGCATGAAGCCAGATGTGCAGGTCGTGGCTGTTATCCTCGTAGCGTGCATTTTAATTGGTAATTCGCAGAGCATATGCAGCATATGGGTGGGAACCCTCAACGTCCCGCGATAGTTCTGACATTTAACGGTTTGTACAAACCATTGCCGTAATTCTTTATGTGGGCATGGTGTACAACAAGGAGGCATGCGAGGTCGCGAAGGGGGCAGTGATTGGCTTGGATCATCTTCTGGGCCCCACATCATGGAATTGTGGACAGGAATAAGCTGCCCGGTTGTGCAACAAAGAGTTGATCTCTCATGGGTAAAGTAACGCACCTCTACAGAGTGTAAGAACTGTAACTTGTTACTCCCTGTTCCGGGAAGGAGCTGCGAACGCGTTAGGAAAGGAACCCCATGAAGGTTCTGGTAAACCCGTGAAGGCTGATGGACATAGATTTTCAGAATAAAAGCAACCTTTGAAGAAATGTTTATGACAACTTGCATTGCCTACGACCTACGGTCTGTGGCTGTAGTTATAGTGCATCAAACACTCCTTTTCTAGTGAATTTGCTGAGTACACTCGTACTCAAAGTATCTTCTTAACCCTTGCTAGATTCTGAAGCCTTAAAACAAAGACTACATCAAGATATGCTCCAGGATTTATCAAAAACAGCTGAAGCTCTTCAATGAAGACAAGGAAGTCCACATATACCTCAACTCAAGTGAAGACGAAGTTACCGATTAGATATAAATACAGTCTCTAGCCAAAGAACATATCTCTGTAGTGTATTGCCATAGCAGCAATGCCAATTCCTTAGTTAAGTAATAGTTTAGTAGTATTTTAGTTTTGCGTTATTTATCTTTGATTCTTCTTCGTAAGAAGTTCTTTCTCTCCCTTTAATCTAGAGTGTTCTCTGGATCTTATGTAAAGAGTGAGTTATAACCTTTAATCCATGTATTGGACCTGCTATGTTTTTGTTGGGCCATTCTGAGGGATGTAATACTAGTGAGCGGTGTTTCATTAGTGTTATGTCAATGACTATAGTATACTACATCATGCAGTGGTATGCTGGGTCACCGCAGTTGGTATCAGAGCATATGCTTTGACCTTAGGTGGGAAACCTAATAAATGGGTAGAACCTGTAGGACACATCCTAGCAATAATGAAGAGTTCTCTAGTGATATGAGGGATATTCACTTATTAATAATCCTGTTATGTTACTAGTGCGATAACTCTCTTATATGATTGCAATTCCAATCATTTCCCAAGAGTTTTAACTCTATATAACTGATGATAATTTCTTATCCACAATTCCACATGGCACCTCGATATCCACCCCGGAATGTTCAAGTGATGAACAGGACGTTGGATGACTATGGGGGGATTGGACAGACAATCTCCAAAAACTTCTATGGAGTTTGGAATGTGAATCAAGACTCTTGGTCAAGATTTACACTTACTATGATGGGCAGGTATTAGCTAAATACCGTGTCATGATCATGTTACCCAAGAAGTTAGGACTGAAGGGAGAAATGCCAGTAGGAGAGGCAAGGTGCATGGCATCTGCATATTAGATTGCTGTAGCAGCAGCCATAACCATGATCCGAGAGCATAAATCCCAAGCTCTAGAAGGTAGTACTCACACCATTATACCACATGAAACCTCAAACTCAGAGCATGAGTTAGATCACTCTACCTTAGTTCAAGCTAAACCTGCTCTAGCTGTAGAGTATATGGATCGTTATCGGTCTTTACTAAACACTTATCATAATACTCACCAAGTTTTAGTTCAGGAACTGGATACGGTCATTGAGGATTTTACTAATCCTGAAAAAGCAATGGCTCGTAGGAAGAAGTTAGATAAAGAAGCTAGGCATCCCAAATACATACCCTCAGAGGAGGTGTTTGAGGAAACGGAGTTCGATGACCCAAACTCAGAAAATTATGCCTATTACCAGTATGACCTCAAGCCACCTGAAGAACTATAGACCAAGTACAATTCCGAACAATAGGAATGGAATAAAGTAATTCCAAATAAACCTGAGCCTAACATGTATGGATGGGAAAGAGAATCTCAAGGTAAAACTATAGGGAATCCTATACCTTGTGATACAGGTATTCAAGAAGAGGCCAATTATAATCATAGAGAGCCTTATGGACCATATGGGGGTAATACGAATCCAATCAACTTAGAAGAGTACTCCAATAGTTACTACACCAATATATATGACTAGATCCAAGAAGAAGCTAAGGAACCAACTTACTATGAGGAAGCGTTGCCAGAAAACCCGAACTATTCGGTGGAAGATTATGCCAAATCTAGTCATTTTCAATGACTAATTCCCAGTCTCTGTACTTCTACTCAAGATTACGCACCTCCTGGATGCTCCTATGCTCCAGAAGGCAGTCGTAGGACTTCACGTCATCATGGACGGAACTCCAGGAAGCACTAGAGGAAGACGAAAGTGAGAAAGAAACGACATCCCAAGGGATGAGGGCTTGAATAATGTACATAGAGGGTAATGCGTATGGTAGATTGCAGGGTTTGCGAAAATAAGTGAGGATATATCCACAAGAACAAGAAGTTCTTGTAAGATAGTTGTGTAAATAGGTATGGAACAAACAGTTGGAACATCTAGTACATTTGTAAATTAGCTAAAACCTATGTGTAATACAAGGTATATGTTTTGTTGTTTATCGACATTTGGATCTTATTGAATTTTCTTGATTGACTAGATTTGTACATGAAGTAGTTCATGTACAGAGGGGAGATCATCCCGGAGGCCTTCTTCTTCATCATGCTATCCTCCGGTATGAAGCGTGAGTAGTTCCACCTTGGACTACAGGTCCATGTAGTAGCTAGATAGTTGTATCTCCTCCTTTGTGCTTTCATGTCTAGATCTTGTGAGCTACGTTCATGATCAAGATTTCATCTATTTATAATCATGCATGTTTTGTTTTCGGGGATCCGATGGATATTGAGATTACTATGTCAGATTGATTAATGCTTTTGTCTTATTGATTCTATCATGTCTGTGTTGTTTGTGATCTTGCATGCTCTCCATTGTTAGTGTCTATCTTGGCCAAGTAGTTGGTAGTGACCAAGAGGGGGTATTTATGCTCGATAGTGGGTTCATGCCTCTATTTAATCTAAGGGAAGTGACAGAAATATCTAAGGTTGTAGATGTGTTGTTGCCACTAGGGGAAAACAACGGTCTCTTGTTTATGGAACAAGTGGATTGTTTGCCTTACACACTTTGCTTAAAGTAGTTGTCCGTTGCTTGCAACTTAATACTGGAGGGGGTTCGGATGATAACCCAAAGGTGGACTTCTAGTCATAGATGCAGTTTCATGGCGGTCTATGTATCTTGTTGTATTGCTCAATCGAATCTCATAGTATCATGATGTCTAGTATTGCATTGTTATGCCTTGCTCAGTCCTGTCAATTGCCCTGCTGTAATTTGTTTACCCTGCATGCCATGTTTTTTTATCTAAGGAGAACACCTCTAGTGAACTATGGACCCGGTCCAATCTTTACCATTGATACATCTTCCACTGTTACTATTTACTTTCTACAAACCACTATTACCTTCCACACCATACAGTTAATCTTTTGTTACAGCAACTGATGAGATTGATAACCTCACTGTTCGTTGGGGCAAAGTCTTGAGTTTGTGTTGTGCAGGTCTCCAAGTTGCTTGCAACACCTTTGAGAGGTTTCCTTCCTCCTACTGGTTCGATAACCTCGATTTCTTACTAAGGGAAGACTTGCTGCTGTGCTCTTCACATCTTGCTCTTGGGGTTTCCCAACGAAGCGCTCCCACGTTGATAAAGCGCCAACATGTACCCAACACACCCAATACACTTGTCAGGTGTATAGGTGCACTAGTTCAGCGAAGAGATAGTAAAATACAACTGATATGGATGATTATAAGACAACGGTGCCATAAAAGACTTTGATGGCGTGTAAGAGACTAAAGGCAATCTGAAATAAATATGGAAGCAAGCAAACATGCACCATATTTAGTTGTAAGGGGTGTTTCAATGCTTAGAAACAAGGCCTAGGGATCATATTTTCACTAGTGGACACTCTCAATAAATATATTCTCTTCATGATACTACTCTGAACTACTCTCTGGTTGGATAACTCTAATCCATCGTAGGGATACAAAAGCACTCCTTAAAGTTTGCAATCCCCATCTAAATAACCCCACACTGTCACCTTGAGCACTAGATGGTTCCTTCGAACACCACAATTTCATAGAGACAACTAACTCAAAATATAACTCATGACAAGTATTTATGTAATCTATAGCCTAAGTGCCACACGGTGTGCACACTATCACTTTCACACACGTGGGGAGAGCCGGAGATCTATAAAAGCACTTGAGTAGCAGAGTAGATCTACTTGATTACAAAGCTCATGATCACAATATGATCATGCATAGAGAGAGAGATGAACACATAGCTACAGGTAGAGCCCTTAGCCTCGAGGAAGAACTACTCCCTCCTCATGATGGGAATTGGTAACAGCGATGGAGATGGTGGTGGAGATCGATGGAGATGGCTTCGGGGGCAATTCGCCGTCCCGCCAGGGTGAAACATAGACTTCTGTTCCCCTAATCTCCCCTTCGGTGGTGGCGGCGCAGTGGAACTTTTCGTGGATGGAGGCCGATTCATGTAGGGTTTTCTCATCGGGGGCTTTATATAGGCGGAAGGGCAAGGTCGGTGGAGGTCCAGGGGTCACACCCTGGTGGCGCCACCAGGGGTAACCGCGCCACCATAGGGTGTGCCCACCCTAGTGCCCTACTCCGTCTCTCCTTCGCGTTTCCGTATTGCTCCGGGAAAAATAGGCAGATTGGCTTTTGTCCCATCCAATTCCAAGAATATTCATTTTTTAGCCTTTCTGAAACCAAAAATAGCAGAAAACAGGCAACTGGCACTGTGGCATCTTCTCAATAGATTAGTTCCATAAAGTGTATAAAAATACCTCAAAGTGAAGACAAAACATAAGACAAATGATATAAAATAAGCATGGAGCATACAGTTGGTCATTAAACTCTCTATATCCTGGCATAAAAATTTGGCGATGCGATGAATAACTATACGACCGTAACTATACACCTGGAAATTTATTTCCGCCATATAGTTGGTCGTTAAGGTTACAGTATACATCAAAATTTATCTATTTCTTTGGGAATTGTTCATTAATCTGGAGCTTAATGAAATACCAATTTTTTATAGAAAAATGACAACTTAAATTTTTGACCAACATTAACATTCATTGAACAAGATTTTTATCATGACCAAATTTCTTTTATTTCACAAGATCTTTAAGTGTTCCTTTATTCAATCTCAAACTTAGCTAAAACTTACTTGGAAATTTAAAACTTACTCGTCCCTTTATTTCAAATGGGTTTCCTCCCATGAAGCGCTATTTTATGGTCTATAGCTTGACCATAGTGTTGCTCACTTCATCTTGATCTTGTCTTTCTTCCAGTTACCATTCCTTCCATATTTTTGCTCAATCAACTCTTCTGGGGTAATTATTCGTAAGGTGATTGCACTTATATCTTCTTTTGCATGATAATGATTCAAGCGTTGTCCATTCACTATCCATAAAAGAGAGGGTGTTTTCCCCTGGAGCTTCACTGCTCCCGATGCATAAGCCTCTTCAACTATATAGGGGCATTCCCACTTTGATCTGAGCTTCTCTGGAAACAACTTAACGCGAGAGTTATAGAGCAAAACTTTATCTCCATTTTTAAAGACTTTATCCTTTATTTTTCTATCATCCCATCTTTTTACTTTTTCCTTAAACAATCTAACATTTTCATAAGCCTCACTCCTGAACTCATCTAAATCATGTATGTCTAATAGATGTTTTTCTCCTGCTGCTTTAAGATCATAGTTTAAGTTCTTGATTGCCCAAAAGTCTCTATGTTCCAATTCTAATGGTAGGTGGCACGCCTTACCGTATACCATTTTATATGGTGTCATACCCATCGGGTTTTTAAATGCAGTTCGGTATGCTCAAAGAGTGTCATTTTACCTTGTATGGCCAATCTTTTCTTGATTTATCCACCGTATTCTCGAGTATGGTCTTCAGTTCTCTATTAGAGAGTTCCACTTGACCACTTGTTTAAGGATGATATGGTGAAGCAACACGGTGAGTTACTCCATATTTGCTGAGGATTTTCCTGAAAGTTCCTTTCATAAAATGAGAACAACCGTCAGTAATTAAAAATCTAGGAACTCCAAACCTGGAAATATGACATCCTTGATCATCTTCACGGAGGTAGCTACATCTGCATGATTAGTTGGGATAGCTTCAACCAATTTAGTAACATAATCGACAACAACAAGAATATGAGTGTAGCTATTTGATTCTATAAAGGTCCCATGTAATCCATTCCCCACACATCAAATGGTTCAATTATAATACTATAATTCATTTTCATCCCTTGTCTTCTGCCTATATTACCTCTTCTCTGGCAAGCATCGCAATATTCCACATACCTTTGTGCATCCTTGAACAAGGTGGGCCAATAGAATCCGGATTGAAGTACCTTTTCTGCAGTTCACCTTCCTGCATGATGTCCTCCATACGGGCTGCCATGACAAGCTTGAAAAAATTGCATTCATTTCATGATTAGGAACACAGTTTTGAATCATTCCATCAGGTCCATGACGATAAAGAAATGGGTCATCCCAAAAGTAGTGTCTGAGATCATTAAAGAATTTTATTCTTTTATTCCTTGTCATACCAGGAGGCACAAATTTTACAGCAATATAATTAGCATAATCTGCATACCATGGATCAACAACTTCAATTTTTGCTACGTATTCTCCCGGAAATGACTCATTTATAGGTACGAGGTCGGTAATTATTCCCTCCATCCTAGATATATGATATGCTACTGGATTATCTTTACCCCTCCTATCTACTATTTGCAAATCATATTCTTGTAGTAATAACACCCACCTAATCAACCTGGGCTTTGCATCCTTTTTTCACAAGAAGGTGACACAAAGCTTGGTGATTTGTATGAATTATTACTCTATAATTAATAATGTAAGATCTAAATTTGTCACAAGCAAAAATTATATCCAGGAACTCTTTCTTGGTAGTAGCATAATTTTCTAAATCTTATTAAGAGTCCTACTAGCATAGTGAATAACATTTAAATTCTTCCCGTCTTGCTATCCTAGTACAACTCCTACAGCATAGTCACTAGCATCACACATGATTTCAAAAGGTTCATCCCACTTTGGAGATTGCATGATAGGTGCTGAAACTAATTTGTTCTTAAGATTTTCAAAAGCTCCAATGCTGCCATGATCTAGATAGAACAGAGTTTCTTTATCAAGAAGGTTAGTGAGAGGCATTGCTATTTTAGTAAAATATTGTATAGAACATTTGTAAAAACCTGCATGTCCCAGAAACATTTTTAAGTTTTTAATGTCTTGAGGTATGTGAAGATTTTATATAACACTTATATTGGTCTTATCTATTTCTATACCTTTTTCTGAAACCTTATGTCCAAAAACTTTAACCGCTCTTTCCATGAATCGACATTGGTCCCAATTTAAAATTAAGTTTGATTGCCTGCATCTCTGCAAAACCTTGGTTAAATTGTAGAGACAATTATCAAATGTTGTTCTACAAACAACGAAATCATTTGTTAGAACTTCCATAGTCTTCTTCACAAGATCATCAAAGATTTTTAAAACACATTCTTGAAAGGTTGCAGCTGCATTACATAAGCCAAACGGGATTAATCTATAAGCATAAGTACCATAAGGACATGTGAAAGTTGTTTTCTCTTGATCTTCGGGTTGTATAGCAATTTGAGAATAACCGGAATAACCATAAAAAACAAAAATAAGAATTATTGCTTAGTCTTTCTAAAATTCTATCCATGAACGATATAGGTTTATGATTTTTCTGTGTCTCACGGTTTAGCCTTCTAAAATCAATGCACATATGATAACTAATAATAAGCCTTATAGGGACTAGCTCACCATCCTCATTCATAGCAGCATCAAGACCCCCATGTCTTTGTATGAAATGAGCTGGGCTAACCCACTTACTATCATAAATAGGATATATTATGCCAGCATCTAATAAGCGTATAACTTCTTTTTTTACTACTTCTTTCATTTTAGGATTAAGCCTTCTTTGTGTGTCAACTATAGGTACACCATCTTCAAGAATGGTAATCTTATGTGTCACAATGGATGGATCTATTCCTTTAATATCATTTAGAGTATACCCAAATGCTTCACGATGTTTGATCAAAACTGAAATAAGTTTATTTGTTTCATTTTTTAATAAATTTTTACTAATAATAACAGGACATTTATTTTCATTATCTAAAAATTCATACCTTATATTGTCTGGAAGTCGTTTCAATTCAATTAGTGGAGGTTCTTCATCCCCTTTGCTTACAAGTTCTTCATAGTCATGTGGGTTTTCTGCTTCCAGAATGGAGTGAAGGTAATCATCCATGTCTTCTCTATCCTCATCATCTGGTGCCTCTTCCCAATTAATTAAGCTCCTTTCTAATTCATCTTGGGGAGTGCTGAAATGAATTGCAGCTAGCTCGGCAATTGTTTTCTCTTCCTTGATATATTCTATTACATATGGCCTCTTTTTAAGTTTGGTGAAGTGGAATGTAATTTCCTCCTCTCTAAACATCATGGAAATAGTCTCCTCCTTATTATCAATTCGAGCTTTGGTTATAGAGACAAAAGGCCTGCCTAAAAGAATAGGACAAAAAGTATCTCGAGGCATATCAACAATATGAAAATCGAGAGGGTACATGAGTGGTCCAATAAAAACATAGACATTTTGAATAACACCTTCCGATTTTTTATTAGTTAACAATTTAATAGTGGTGTCCACCAGTTCCACATCTGGATTATTTAAATTGTAGCGAAGTTCCTCATAAAGTGATGAAGGTATAATATTTATTGTGTAAATCGGCTCACAAATTCCGTATAAGGAAGTTTCTCCACAGTATATAACAGTCATAGGTTTAGAAGTTTCCATACCTTGTATCTTACCTATAATGAAATCTAAAGTTTCAGAGTCTAGCATAACTACTTCATTTTCCATGATTCTTGCCTCCATAAGATCCTTAAATATAAAAATATTTGCATTGGTATCTTCGGGGTTATTTTCCGGTTTATTCGATCTTATCCTTATATGTTCTTCCTCCCTGCACTTTTTCTTAATATTATCTTGAATAGGTTCAGAGAAAACTCTACCAATGATGAGTCCTTTCTTGCTCGCTTCTTTTCTTCGAGGGGTTTGCGAGATTCCATCCTACAGGTACCTGCATATGCCCTGCATAATTCTCAATAATTTTATTTACCGAATAAGAATCAATATTGAGGGTTTTAATCATCGCACAAGTCCTTTCATCTACAAGAAGCATATTCAGAAGAACTTTTCATATTGGTCTCCTCATTTTTAAGACTTTCCGTTGTTTCTTTCATTATCATTATTAATTTCCAAGCTTCATCATAAGTATAAGATAGGAAACTACCATTAGAAGCGGTATCTAGGCTCGTTCTATTTTATTATTAAGCCCTCCATAGAAAGTATGGGTGATTAACCAATCAGGCAAACAGTGATGGGGGCAATTGTCTAGATAGCTTTTATACCTTAGATAGCCTTCATATAAACACTCATCAGGAATATTTTTGAAACTAATATTAATACTTCTCATCCTATGAGCTTTGCTTTTTGAGTAATATTTTGACAAAAAATTGGTTGTCAAATCCATCTACGTCCTTGGTGCTTCTACACAAAAGGATCTATACCAGTTGCAAACATTATTAGAGAGAGTTTGTCTAAACAACTGAATTTTAACCTTATCAAGGTCACAATCATCAAATATGAAGGAACCAAAAACATCTTCAAAGAATTATAAGTGTCCATATGGACTCTCTTCATTGGTCCTTGAAAACTTCTTAGAGTTAAGTAACTCAAATAATAAAGGATGGATCTCAATACCATTGGGGTTTATGCTTCGATTGATAGTTATAAAAGCGTCCATGGGCAAACCCATATTCCTTACTGCCTCTAGCTGCATTAAATGCTGAGTGTTGTCCATTGTTTGGTCCTACAAGTTTAAATCAAAAATTAGTACAACAAAAGTAAATAACTAAAAGTAAAGTGACTTATAGCGCTAAGATCCCTGGCAACAGCGCCAGAAAATAGCTTAATGACTGCAAGTGCACAGATCGTTTGTAGCTAGTTTCGAAATAAAGATATGGATCCCACAGGGTGCAGTAGGAAAAAGACTAAAATGCTCTTAATTAAAACTAAACGCAGTACTTAAAGAATAATTCTAAGATGGAAGAAAAGTAGGATTTTTTTGTTTATGGGTTTTTGGTTGATTGAAACAGTAAAGTAACATAAAGTAAAACTTAATTTAGAAAGTAGTAATCGTGTGTGTAAGAAAGATTCAAACTGCAATAGGGAAAAGGCGTTCTCAGGGAGTGGTGGATACACCGCTAGCAATTTAGACTAAGCGATCAAGATTATTATAATAAATATTCTCATGACATCCATGTATGTGGGAGGAGCTCCATATATGGATGATTAGGCAGCAACCACTACTCACACCATCCTTCATAACCGCAACTGACAGATAAACGACATCAATCATATTATCCCGCTATTAAGGGATCTCTCCCGTGGCATGGACATGGCTTAATGAGTTCTCCATGCTTCCCTAAGTTAGTACTTAAAGAATGACAATGACTTTATAGTCACAATAAATGATATCATCCCTCCGTCTACCAACAAGTAATCCCCTCCATCAAGTCTCCGTGAGAGGCAAACATTAAGGAAACGGACAACTCTCAACATCAAGATGAAGACAATTAACACATACATATAATGATGTATAACATAATAATCCCTATTTCATCCCAATCATATACTAGGGTTTCTCCAGCTCCCCAAGAACTAATAATCTACTCATACATGGAGGCAAACAACATCATGACAATGGTAATGGAAATGATTATCGATAAATAGTACTTGTATAAATCCACAACTAGTGCAAGAATTACAACAAGATCTAGATAGGATGAATGGAGATGATGGTGGTGTTGGAGATGTAGCGATTGATGAAGATGGAGATCGATGCCTTGGCCTCCCAGATCTGCTTAGGGCGAAGATGGATCCCTAGGGAAAGTTCCTCCTCCAGATCCCTTCTGGAGGTGAGGTTTTTGGCGATTTCTGGGTGTTCTGTATGTCGTCTCTCCGATCCAGTTGCACGAGATGAAACTATTTGAGGAGGCGGAGGTGGAGCCAACTATACGGTCGCAACTATACATCGGCGGACCGTATAGTTGGTCATTAAACCTTCTGTCTCCTTTCTCTCTTCGGGTTTTCTTCTGGTATTAAAAATATTTCCAAAATAAGCGATTTACGTAGTTTTTGGCTCCTTTTCACTCCAATTTAACTGGTCCAAGAATTGTGTCCAACGAATCTATCATATGATCTGATCCTGGTAAAAATAAACATAAAAAGTGTATGTGAACACCGTAAAATACCAAGATCCTACATATACAATGCAAAATAATAATATAAAACATGATGCAAATATGCACTCATCAATACCAAATACATCATCACTAGTAGGGAGGTCAGGCTTCTTCCGGTGATCTGCCTCACCTTTGAAATGCTTTCCTTTCTTTCTTACGGGATGATTGGTCGGAAGAAATCGATGATTGCCCAGGTACATAACCTTCTTGCATTTATGCAAATATTTACCTTCAGTCTTATATAAACAGTGCGTGCACGCCTTATATCCCTTGTTTGTCTGTCCTGAAAGGTTACTAAGAGTAGGCCAATCATTGATGGTTATGAAAATCAACCGTCGTAGGTCAAATGGCTCATGTTTGTGCTCATCCCACACATGTACACCTGGTTTGCCCCACAGTTGTAAGAACTTTTCAACTAATGGCCATAGGTACATATCAATGTCGTTGCCGGGTTGCTTCGAGCCTTGGATGAACACTGACATCATAATAAACTTGCACTTCATGCACAACCAAGGAGGAAGGTTGTAGATAAATAGAGTCACAGGCTAGGTGTTGTGACTGTAGCTCTGCTCCCCAAAAGGATTTATGCCATCCATACTTAGACCAAACCATATGTTCCTTGTGTCACCTGTAAAGTCCGGGAAGTCTCTCTCGATTTTTCTCTACTGCGACCCATCAGCGGGGTGTCTCAACTTCCCGTCTTTCTTACGGTCTTCTTTGTGCCATCTGAACAACCTAGCATGCTCTTTGTTTCTGAACAGACGTTTCAACCGTGGTATTATAGGAGCATACCACATAACCTTAGTAGGAACCCTCTTCCGGGGAGCTCACCCTCAACATCACCAGGGTCATCTCGTATGATCTTATACCGCAATGAAGTGCATATCGGGCATTTATCTAAATTATGGCACTCCTCACTGTGGTAGAGGATGCAGTTGTTAATGCATGCATGTATCTTCTACACATCTAATTCTAGAGGGCAGAGAGTCTTCTTTACTTCGTACGTACTCTCGGGAAATTCGTTAGCCTTTTGAAGCTTCAACTTTATTATTTTCAGCAACTTTTCAAATGCAGAGTCAGCTAGACTACACTCTGCCTTCCATCGCAGCAATTCCAGTATGGTACTGAGCTTTGGGCTTCCATCTTTGCAATTTGGGTACAACAATTTTTTGTGATCTTCTAACAGGCCCTTCAACTTCAACTTCTCCTTTTCTGTTTCACAGTCTCGCTTTGCATCAGAAATGACCCGACCAAGATCATCAACGGGCTCATCTGATGCCCGTTCTTCACCACCTTTCTCTTCATTGTCTTCCATTGTAGTATCACCGTATTCACGGAATATAGGATATTTGTTATCATCATCCTCTTCTTGTTCATTGTCTTCCATCATAACCCCTCTTTCTCCATGCTTGATCCAACAATTATAGCTGGGCATGAAACCTTTCTGAACCAGGTGGCCACGAATGATTTTCGAGGAAGAATAATTCTTGTCATTCCGATATTGAACACATGGACAACGCATAAAACCATTCTATTTGTTTTCCTTAGCCACATCGATAAATTTAGCCCTTAATGTACTCGGATTCACGTCGGTCACCGTACATCCACTTCTGCCTATTTATCTGCATCTTATAATTAAGTTTATAAAAACCATTACAGAACATCATAAATAGTGAAATGACCACTTTATGTTGACACATGCATTATATCAATGACAAAAGAAAGGATAAGGTTCCTAACGTCGATCAAGGAGGAAAGAAAGAGGAGAAAGCTCAAGTGTGGCTCGGGCACCTCATAAGATTTTTGTTTTGTGAGAAATCAAGCGACATCATTCACTCAAGCATTTCATCGAACACCTCTCGTGCATAGGAAAAACAAACTAGCACACACATCTCACACCTTCCACCAAGAAAAAACAAAGAAAGGAAGGAAGAGGGATGGATGTGTATTTATAGGCAGGGACTATTCTTCCCGGTTTGTAACATAAACCGTGTCCTACCGCATATCTTTAGTCCCGGATTGTGTTTCAAACCGGGACGAATGCCCCCCTTTCGAACCGGGACCAATGGCCCTGCCTCCCGAGTGATGCGCCGACCGCTCGAACCGAGACGAATGAGAGCATTAGTCCCGGTTCGTGGTGCGACCGGGACTAATGCTCTGGGCGCTCCCGAACGAAAGGCCTGTTTTTTACTAGTGGATACAGTGTCTGAATCGGCCCTTTTTTCCATGCAAACCGGAAAACGACGGTTGTTATGCGGATGGGGGTTCTGCTAGAGTTGCTCTTATATAATTTTAGAGGGGGTTTCGTGGTTCTCACCCCCACTAGATCTGCCACTGGCATCGAGGAAGATTCAGATATCTTAGCTGTCAGTGATCACAAAGTATTGTATTTGCGTTTGTTTGTGTTGAGTAAAAGAGAAAATTACCAAGTGAATTTCCCATAATAAACGCTATATAAAACATGATTAGAATAATAGAAAGTATACTAATCATGTGAAATAGCGAATACATATTAAGGAAGATAACGAAACACATTGCAAGTCATAGAACTTGAGATGCAAGCAGAACAAGGTTGAGAAAGAAAATATACATGACAACAGCAGCAGAGGAACCGCCGATGTTCGTGTTGACAACATCGTCAGCCATGTCATCGAGGAAAAGGGTGCTGATGCGGGGTGTAACATCCCAAACATATTAAACTTAAATCATCAAACTCCAATCTTCAAATTTAGGATTAACAAAAACTTTTCCAATTAAAATTATGAAAGCATTCATATGCGTGTGCATTAAAATTTGGATTCTTTTGAATTGCCATGGTTCTGTGTTTCTTTGCTTGTAAAATGATTCTTAGGTGAAATAAACATCATCTAAACAATCCCCAAACTTTTCCCAAAGACAAACAAATTAAGTGAATGGTCACTTTGGCCAAATTAACTCCCATGCCTACTTTGGATATCCCTAACTTTCAGAACTTAACAGAAACATGTATGGATCTTTGCACCCCTTGATAGTACTCATAACAAGGAACCAAGGCCCACTTTGTGATCATCCAAAAACATTAGAATGCATGGTTTAAATGACAGTTTAAAATTGAATCTATTGCATATGGGAAGATCCCACTATTTCAAAAACCACTCAAACAAACTCAATTTTCAAAACCCAAGCATCCACAGAATCCTCAACACATTCCTAGCACACCCACCAAAAATCTTTTCAAAATTCAAAACTCAAGTTCTTGCGGCCATTTCATCAAACACTTCGAGACAACAAATCAAACTGGCCAAACTTCACTGTTTTGAGCAGTAATTTGGCTAAGCATTGTTCACCATTGATCACACTTGTCTCCCCCAGTGCCAACCAGTGCCTTGACCACCCCTAGACCCTACCCTTTGCAACATGCCATGCCAACCTGAAGGAACCCTTGCTAGCCGACCATGGCTAGCTAGCCAGAGCAAGCACCAAGCCTAAACACCATGTCTAGGACACAGGTCACCGTCCACCGCCACCCCTTGTCCAGCGCTCGAACCCTGCCAGCCACTGGACCACACACCCAAGCCATGACAAGCTTCTCTGCGAGCATGCCGAGAGCGTGCCAGAGCGCCACCCTCGACACACGCCCACAGACTGCTCGTCGCCCTCTCCGCGTGCACGTGTGATCACCACCGCCCCAGCAACCCCGCAGACACCCCCGTTCGCCGCCCCATGCCTCACAGCCCCCGCTCGCCGTCAAAGATGCCGCCTCTGCCGTGCAGATCACCGCACATTCCCGACCGTTTGCCACCGCCCCTACACGCGAATTTAAACCATAGAGCATCACCAGGAGACCGCCCGTCAATCACCAACCTCGGCCATGCCTCTAGCCGCCCGTAGCCGTGTCGCCACCGTCGCCTGCCCATCCCTCTCGGTCTCGCCATCAAGCCTATAAAAGGAGACGATCCTCGCTCGATTTCTTCACACCATCTCACTCCTCTCACCTCACTGATCATTCCACCCCTTAGCCGGAGCAAGGCAAGCAGCGCATCACCGGCCGGAGCTCGCCGCTGCAGAGGAGAAGAGGAGTCGTTGATTTCGTCCACCCCCGGAGCTGTCGCGACCATCCCTGAGTTCGCCATTGTCGACTTTGTTGTTTGCCCGCCTTGCCATCATCACTGGAGCCCCGGTATGCCCCCTATGCACCCCCACTGAGACGCTAGGGTTCGAGCTCGCCAGTGACCTGTTCATCGTCGACGACGACCCTCAGCCGTCGATCTTCATTCTAATCCAACGCACCACATCGCCCCGTACCGTTGCGCGTTTAATGAGCCACTGACCAGTAGACCCCTCCTGTCAGCTGCGCCCCGCGCTGCGGAGTGACACTGGGCCGGCCCATTGCCCCTTCCCGCTCAGCCCACTCATTTGAATTTAGCTTTTTCTATTTATAATCAAACTCAGTTATGTACCTAGTTTCAAAAATCAACCCAGCTCGATTTAGTGAACCAAATTGAATGAAACCAATTTTGTTAGAAAGATATTGAAATGATTAATCCAAGCCCGTTGGATTCAAATCATTTGGATCTATAGATCAACCTTGGTAAAAATAACAAGTCAGAAGCTTTTCTGCAATCAAACATTTTTAAAATCTCAACCATAATAGCTTTTGAGTTGATTCCAACTCCCAAAAATCACATTTGATCATACCTTTCAGAATATATAAAACCATATGGGTTTACTTACAGAAATAATGTTCAAGTAATAAAAGAATGCCACATAGGCATTTCTAGTCACTTTAGTTATTTAAAATAAAAAGGTTAAACCTTATTAAATTGTGACACCATTTTAAATCACATTCACATGTACTGAAATATGTGGTGATGACATGTGCCAACATGATCCCATGTTTGGTTTGGAGAATATTAAATCTTAAGTAGTTTTGCAAAGAGTAGAAATTACTTTTCTAAAAATAAATAAATAAGACAAATGCTTTATTCTTGTGATATTAGTGATGATGCTAGATCATCTATAGAACACCTTTGTGTGATGATTGAAAGTATTTAAGTATTGTTTGGTGATTGTGTACCTCGTATTTATTCATAGACGCTAGTACCGACCAAGGATACGAGGAGGAAGGAGGATACTACGAAGAAGAAGCCGAGGAGAACTTCAACCACTGCTCTGCACAAGGCAAGCCTAATACTACTAGTTGATTGAGCAAGCTAACACTTGCAAGATACTCTACTTTAGCAAGCCTTACTAATCAAGTTGACCTATGCAAGCTAATACTTGCTTGTTACCAGGCCAACTATATGCCTTAAGCATATGTGGTCATCCCCACTTGATAACCCATTCCTAGTTTTACTTGCAAGCTTTCTACTTTATTTCTTTATCAAAGCTATTAATTGGATTTTACTTGAGTAAATTGTAGATACGAGAAAGATAATTCAAGGTTGCATAAAGAGCATTAAATTTGGCCTAAGCTAGATAATCTTGATGTCATCCTAAGGCATGAGATTGAACCTAGTTAAACTACACTTGTTTACCACCCCTCATCAATACCCACTCCCATTTGTAGATGCTAGTGCTAAGCATAAAACTTGATCTACTTTAGATGGGAATACTTGGTGGAAAATGGTTATGAAAACCTTAAAATGATGAGTCATTCTACTGAGATGTTTTGACATGTGTTTCCGAACACCAGATGATTTTGATGATGAAAATGTTGA
This sequence comes from Avena sativa, assembly GCA_916181665.1. NCBI lineage: Eukaryota > Viridiplantae > Streptophyta > Magnoliopsida > Poales > Poaceae > Avena > Avena sativa. Next base: position 133,015,089 of record OV702298.1, read on the forward strand.
GACGGGAGCCTTAGCCCCTTTATAAAACTGATGGTTGTCTGGATGCGATACCATTCCAATTTTACCATATAACCACAATACCCGAAGATTTGGGTAGGGCTTGACTAGAAACTTATATACCTTAGTATGTGTTCCCTCACAGCCAAGGTCCGAGCTGAGGCTACCTTGTGAAAATTGTCCACCTGTGCAGTACCCAAGATGACAGTTGGTCATGGTTGGGAGGCCAAAATCACAGGAGAGGTGCCTATACTAGGGCGTGTAATCGAAAGGTTAGGATTGATTATCCGCATACTAAGTATGGTGAATTCAGGATTTGTTCCTGACGGATGTATCGAATGTTGTGGTGAAAGTGTACAATCTCTGCAGAGTGTCAAACTATTCGAATAGCCGCGTCCGCGGTTATGGACAGTTGGAGTGGCCATACTGTTCCCCCGTTAGATTTTTTCAAAATGACTTGTGAAATGGATTGAGAATTTGACTTGACCACAACAGAGTTGTGATATGAAATACAAGTTCCCACTTAGGTGTTATAAAATTTTAACTAGCTTTTCTTGCTTCTGAACTTAGTAGAGGTAAATATGGCTTTTTGCAAAACAACCCTAGAGCTTAGTGTCCTACTACAACCCCCCCCCTTCACTTGTTAGTATTAGTTTGCGAGTACTTAAAGAGTACTCATGGCTTTGTCCCTTGCTATTCCCGTGGCTAGACTATGAAGAGGAGTATCAGGACGAAGGACCCCAGGAAGGTTACGACAACTAGGATCATCTCCCATCGTCAGCATTGCCTGTGACCCCGAAGATGGAGCTTCGCCTACGCTACCTTTGTTATTACGTATTTCCGCTGCTTGAGTTGTATTAAGAACTGGATCATCAGATCCTTATTTGTGTAAGACCCTATGTATGGTTTGTAATGGATGATGTACTGTGGTATCCAATTCTGTTATGTCTGGCAAAAATGGTAATCCTGGGACTGCCATGTATGGCATAACAGGCATCTAGGATTAAAAATCTGGGTGTTGACAAGTTGGTATCAGAGCCATCCTGACCATATGAGACCCTAGTTAGACTGTACGTTTGAATCAAAAACTTAGTTTCAAAACAAAAGGAAGCAAATATTTACAAAAACTTATTCCCATTCTTATCACCTTGATTCTTTCATAAAAATTCATGTTCCTCAAAAACTCTTGCAAAATACATAAAATTTGACACACTTGATCACTCTACTAACTTACTCATCCTATATTTTTATAGATGGACGTGAAGTACAACAAGTTTTATCAGTTGAGGAATGGAGGAGACCTTATCTTTGAGCGGGATTTGGACCAGCTTTCGGAACTTCTGGAGCATCCGCACCCCGAGTTCTTCAGAGCTCAGCTCAATGATCAAGGAGGAGAAGATCTACAGTGGCTAATTGTTGCAAGTCTCCGAGGAAAGATCGAACCTCCCACTGTCGAGGAAATTTAGTTCACCTTAAGAGAAAACAACTGGCTCGATGGACTTGCCAGGGCCATGCAGGAAGCTCTTGCCTGTCTGTGTGGGTAGAGTATCAACCAGATCAAGGGTACCCGCTTTGAGTTTTGTCCAAGGCGTGGTGCTATGGGATAGACACTAGAAGCCCCATACCACCACGAGCTGAAGACTCAGTTGGACCACCTTAGCTTCATGATGTATGATCGTCAGCAGGAATTGGACAATTGCCGTGATTACTCCAACCACAAGTCCGCCATCATCAAGACGAAGGATCAGACCATCGCCATGCTAGTGAAGGATCGCAAGTCTCGCCTCCGTCAGCTCGACAAGAAGGAGCGCATCATTGCCCGTCTTCGCCATCGTATCTCGGATTTGGAGGAGACCATCCATGAGAGATACATGCAGTTGGAGGAAAGAGAGAATGCCGGAGAGGATCTTCGTGGAGACCCCTACTCCTATCTCAGCGATGATGATGATTTTCTGGAGGATCAGGCTAGGGACTTCTTCACCAATGAGGATGATTTCGCCTTCATCGATGACGATGAGGATGATGACTACACTGAGGAGTAGTAGCACTTGAGCACTAGCGTAGCGAGTTGTATTCGGTCGCACTCTATCGTAGTTTCTAGAATGTTTCTTAAAACCATCTGTTTTTCTTGTTTTGTTGTGTGTGTTTGTATCGTGTGCTATGAATGAATGAATGAAAAGCAAGTTGCTAGAAAATCTGAGTCAAACTTTAAGAACTTTCCAAAGTCCCGGAACCTTAGAAATTTCCCTCTTTTCTCATGATCTATCTCAATCTTCGATGCCACGCGGAGGAAGTGGTTCATCCCTAGACCCGATGTTGCAGATCCTGCAAATGTTGGTTTCTGACCGCGAAGCCGAAAGAGCCGAACGACAAGCCAACCTAGCCACCCTTCAACAGATAGCTCAGCTAGCCCACAACAATCAAGGCCAAGGAAATCAGGACAACCCTAGATCTAAGCTCAATAATTTCCAGAACACCACCCCACCTGTTTTCACTAAGTCCTAAGAGCCCTTAGACGTCGATGATTGGCTGCAAACCATGGAAAACAACCTGGAAGTCGTCAGAGTGGAAGCTAACGAGAAAGTTCTATTCGCCACCCATTATATAGCCGGAGATGCAAGAGCATGGTGGAATAGCGTTCGTGCAATGAACGGAGGACATATGATGACCTGGGAGGAATTCAAGGTCAAGTTCAGAAGAACCCATGTGCCACCGGGTTTGATCAAGAGAATGAGAGACGAGTTCAGAGAACTGAAGCAAGGAAGGATGACCGTAGTGGAATACCGTGAAAAATTCTTGTCATTAGCTAGGTATGCCCTGGATGAGATCGACACCGAAGCCAAGAAGAAAGAGATATTCTTGAATGGTTCGCATGATGAGATGCAGACTGTGTTAGTCAATATCCCCTTTGCTGATATTGAAGCCCTTGTCGACTCTGCCATCCAGATGGAAGGAAAGATGAACCAAGCCAATGAGAACCGCAAGCGTCGCATGATGCATCAGCCAGGAACCCATCAGACCCCAAAGTATCGCCCTAACTCATCTCCAGGATTTGCCCCGAGAACCAACAGACCCTCGATGAACCGTTCGACCTATCCCAACCGTGGAAACCCGAGGCCCGGAGGAAATCACAACGACCCCGGCAACTCTGGCAATTTCAACCATGCACCACCCAAGTTCAACAACAACAATGCTACCGCCAACACCAACACTGCCCCAAGGACTGGAAGCAATGTTGTGCCTGTTGCCGCAAAGGACAAGTCACAAGTGAATTGTTATGACTGTGGAAATAAGGGTCACTACTCCAATGAGTGCCCCAAGAAGAATGCTGCAGCCCCCAATGCAAATGCCCCAACTCAACAGCAGCGTCGTGTTCAGCTAGGAAGAAGGTTTGACCCAGGGAATTCACTCAACCGCAACGGCCGTCTTTTTCTCATGCATGCTGAAGAAGCTCGGGAAGCGCCAGACGTCATGCTGGGTATGTTTTATGTTAATTCAGTACTCGCTAGAGTGTTGTTTGATTCTGGTGCATCGCACTCATTTGTCACCGAAGAATTTGCATGCACTGGTAAGATTCAACCAACCAAACTGAAGCATGTTATGATTGTTCAAATCCCCAGTTCAACCACCAAAGCTAGGAAAATTTGCAAGGCCGTCCCTATCTAAATCCATGGCATAGATTTTTATGCTAATCTGATAGTACTCGGAACTAAAGGTTTGGAAGTAGTACTAGGAATGGATTGGATGTCCAAACATAAAGGATTAATTGACTGTGCCAAGAAAGCCATAACCATGACCGGTACAGCCGGAATATCAGTCGAGCATGTATCTGAAACCTTACCTCGTCAATTCAAGTGCAACAAGAGTATATCCCAACGTACCATTGACCAAGTCCGGATAGTCTGTGAATACCCCGATGTATTTCCAGATGTTTTGCCCGATATGCCCCTAGATCGGGATATCGAGTTTATCATTGAACTAATCCCCGGAACAGGATCCATAGCCTAGAGACCATATAGTATGAACCCGTCTAACCTAGCAGAACTAAAGAAGCAATTGGATTCCATGTTGGAAATTGGATTAATTCAACCAAGTGCGTCACCATGGAGATCACATGTTTTGTTCGTGGACAAGAAGGATGGAGGTAACCGTTTATGTACGGATTACCGGAAGTTGAATGATGTCACTATCAAGAACAAATACCCATTGCCCAAGATAGAAGATTTGTTTGATCAGTTGACCGGTGCCAAAGTGTTTTCTAAGATTGGTCTTAGAACAGGCTATCATTAACTCAAGATTCACGCAGAGGATATTCCCAAGACTGCCTTTACAACCAGATATGGATTATACGAGTATACTATCATGTCTTTTGGATTAACCAATGCCCCCGCTTATTTCATGAATCTCATGAATAAGATTTTTATGGACTTCCTGGATAAGTTTGTCGTTGTTTTCATCGATGACATTCTGATTTATTCCAAATCAGAAGAAGAACATGAGCTACATCTAAGGACCATTCTTGGAACCCTTAGAGAGCATCAGTTGTATGCCAAGTTTAGCAAATGTGAATTCTGGTTACAGGAGGTAGGATTCCTCGGCCACATTGTATCAGCCGGAGGAATTTCCGTTGACCCTGCAAAGGTGAAAGATGTCGAAGATTGGCAAGCCCCAACCACTCAAACCCAAGTTCGTGCATTTCTCAGATTGGCAGGATACTACCGCAAGTTCATAGAAGGATTCTCAAGTATCACCAGACCCATGACCCAATTTCTTAAGAAGGACAAGAAGTTTGAATGGATAGAAAAATGTGAAGCGAGTTTTCAAGAACTCAAGAGAAGATTGATTTCAGCCCCAATATTAATCATGCCGGATATCACAAAGCCCTTTGATGTGTATTGTGACGCATCCAAGATCGGTCTCGGATGTGTGCTAATGCAAGAAGGCAAAGTCATATCTTATCTATCTTGACAACTGAAACAACATGAGCATAATTACCCAACCCTTGACCTCGAACTCGCAGCCGTAGTTCTAGCCCTGAAGACATGGAGGCATTACCTGATGGGAAACCGTTGTGAGATCTATTCGGATCACAAGAGTCTGAAGTATATATTCACTTAGAAGGAGCTGAATATGAGACAGAGAAGATGGATTGAGCTAATCAAGGATTACGATCTGGACATTCACTATCACCCCGGTAAAGCCAACATGGTAGCAGATGCCCTTAGCAGATTGTCGTGCCGCTTGAACTCCATGATTTTGAAGGAGCAACCAAGTTTGCACAAAGAGATGGAAGATTTCCGCATAGAATTAGTGAGTGAAGGATTTTTGGCTAGCATAGAACTTCACCCACTTTGATCAGCCAGATTAAAGAGGCGCAGAAAGGAACTACTAGTATCGACGGAATCGAGCATCGTATTGGTACAGGCAAAGTACCCGGATTTACCAAAGACGAAGAAGGAGTTCTGTGGTACAAAGGACGCCTTTGTGTACCAGAAGATTCTGAGTTGAAAGAAGTTAGTCTGAAGGAAGCTCATGATACTCTTTATTCTATCCACCCCGGAGGAACGAAGATGTATCAAGATTTGAAGGAACAATTTTGGTGGCATAAGATGAAGAGAGAAATTGGAAGCTATATCGCCAAGTGTGATATATGTTAGAGAGTCAAGGCGGGACATCAAAGACCCGCAGGATTGTTGCAACCATTGCAGATTCCGGAATGGAAATGGGATTCCGTTGGAATGGACTTTATCACCGGATTGCCTACTTCTAGTAGGGGAAATGACTCTATCTGGGTCAAAGTGGACAGATTGTCCAAAGTCGCCCATTTCTTACCCGTCAAGACCACATATCAGAGTTCGAAGCTAGCGGAGTTATACATCGCTAGAATCGTCAGTTTGCATGGAGTCCCCAAGAACATCGTATCGGATCGAGGAACTCAGTTTACCTCGAGATTCTGGAAGAAATTCCAAGAAGGTTTAGGAACCCGCCTAGATTTCAGCACCTCTTATCACCCTCAGACCGATGTACAAACGGAGCGAGTAAATCAAATACTCGAAGATACGCTAAGAGCATGTGTGTTAGAATATGGATCTAAGTGGGAAGACTGTCTGCCGTTTGCAGAATTTTCATACAACAACAGTTATCAAGCTAGTTTGCAAATGGCCCCATTAGAATTCATGTATGGAAGAAAGTGTCGCATCCCTTTGAACTGGTCGGAAGTAGGAGAGAGTCAGATTTTTGGACCCGACATCCTACGAGAAGCAGAAGAGAAGGTTCACAAGATTCGTGAGCACCTCAAGACAGCCCAGTCCAAACAGAATAGTTACGCCGACAAGAGACGTCGAGACCTCGCCTTCAACATAGGAGATTTTGTGTATCTGAAGGTGTCGCCATTGAAAGGAATGCGGCGTTTCCAGCTGAAAGGCAAGTTAGCCCCAGATATATCGGACCCTTCAAAATTCTGAACCGTCGAGCAGAAGTGTCATATCAATTGGAACTACCCAAAGAAATGTTAGCCGTGCACAATGTGTTCCATATCTCATTACTTCGCAAGTGCCTCGAAGTTCCAGAGAAGACCGAAGTGTTCAAGAATATTGATCACCGGACCATAGAAATCAACAATGACCTGCCTATCCCGAAGTACCCATCCATATTTTGGAAGAAGCTTTCAGAACTACCAGAACCGGAAGCATCAAGTTTCTCAAAATTCAGTGGAGCAACCACACAAAAGAGGAAGCTACCTGGGAGCGCGAAGATCACATCAGGACGGAGTTTCCCGATCTCTTCAAATCCTAGGTAATCTTTTTCGTCCTTTTTCAAATCTCGGGACGACATTTTGTTTAAGGGGGGAAGGTTTGTCACATCCCAAAAATATTAAACTTAAATCATCAAACTCTAATCTTCAAATTTAGGGTTAACAAAAACTTTTCCAATTAAAATTATGAAAGCATTCATATGTGTGTGCATTAAAATTTGGATTCTTTTGAATTTCCATGGTTCTGTGTTTCTTTGCTTGTAAAATGATTGTTAGGTGAAATAAACATCATCTAAAAAATCCCCAAACTTTTCCCAAAGACAAACAAATTAAAACAAACACATTAAGTGAATGGTCACTTTGGCCAAATTAACTCCCATACCTACTTTGGCTATCCCTAACTTTCAGAACTTAACAGAAACATGTATGAATCTTTGCACCCCTTGATAGTACTCATAACAAGGAACGAAGGCCCACTTTCTGATCATCCAAAAACATTAGAATGCATGGTTTAAATGACAGTTTAAAATTGAATCTATTTCATATGGGAAGATCCCACTATTTCAAAAACCACTCAAACAAGCTCAATTTTCAAAACCCAAGCATCCACAGAATCCTCAACACATGCCTAGCACACCCACCAAAAATCTTTTCAAAATTCAAAACTCAAGTTCTTGCGGCCATTTCATCAAACACTTGGAGACAACAAATCAAACTGGCCAAACTTCACTGTTTTGAGCAGTAATTTGGCTAAGCATTGTTCACCATTGATCACACTTGTCTCCCCTAGTGCCAACCAGTGCCTTGACCATCCCTAGACCCTACCCTTTGCACCATGCCATGCCAACCCGAAGGAACCCTTGCCAACCGACCATGTCTAGATAGCCAGAGCAAGCACCAAGCCTAAACACCATGTCTAGGACACAGGCCACCGTCCACCACCACCCCATGTCTAGTGCTTGAACCCTGCCAGCCACTGGACCACACGCCCAAGCCATGCCAAGCTTCTATGCGAGCATGCCGAGAGCGCGCCAGAGCGCCACCCTCGACACATGCCCACAGACCGCGCGTCGCCCTCGCCGCGTGCACGTGTGATCACCACCGCCCAGCAACCCCGCAGACACCCCCGTTCGCCGCCCCATGCCTCACAGCCACCACTCGCCGTCGAAGACGCCACCTCTTCCGCGCAGAGCACCGCACGTTCCCGACCGTTTGCCACCGCCCCTACACGCGAATTTAAAACATAGAGCATCGCCAGGAGACCGCCCGTCGATCGCCAACCTCAACCATGCCTCTAGCCGCCCGTAGCCGTGTCGCCACCGTCGCCTGCCCATCCCTCTCGGTCTCGCCGTCGAGCCTATAAAAGGAGACGATCCCCGCTTGATTTCTTCACACCATCTCACTCCCCTCACCTCACTGATCATTCCACCCCTTAGCCGGAGCAAGGCAAGCAGCGCATCGCCGGAATTTGGCCGGAGCTCGCCGCTGGAGAGGAGAAGAGGAGCCGTTGATTTCGTCCACCCCCGGAGCTGCCGCGACCACCCCTGAGTTTGCCGTTGTCGACTTTGTCATTTGCCCGCCTCGCCGTCGTCACTAGAGCCCTGGTATGCCCCCTATGCACCCCCACTGAGCCGCTAGGGTTTGAGCTCGCCGGTGACGTGTTCATCATTGACGACGACCCTCAGCCGTCGATCTTCATTCTAATCCAACGCACCACATCGCCCCTGTACCGCTGCGCGTTTAATGAGCCACTGACCAGTAGACCCCTCCTGTCAGCTGCGCCCCGCGCCGCGGAGTGATACTAGGACGGCCCATTACCCCTTCCCGCGCAGCCCACTCATTTGAATTTAGCTTTTTCTATTTATAATCAAACTCAGTTATGTACCTAGTTTCAAAAATCAACCCAGCTCGATTAAGTGAACCAAATTGAATGAAACCAATTTTGTTAGAAAGATATTGAAATGATTAATCCAAGACCATTGGATTCAAATCATTTGGATCTATAGATAAACCTTGGTAAAAATAACAAGTCAGAAGCTTTTCTGCATTCAAACATTTTTCAAATCTCAACCATAATAGATTTTGAGTTGATTCCAACTCCTAAAAATCACATTTGATCATACCTTTCAGAATATATAAAACCATATGGGTTTACTTACAGAAATAATGTTCAAGTAATAAAAGAATGCCACATAGGCATTTCTTGTCACTTTAATTATTTAAAATAAAAAGGTTAAACCTTATTAAATTGTGACACCATTTTAAATCACATTCCCATGTACTGAAATATGTGGTGATGACATGTGTCAACATGATCCCATGTTTGGTTTGGAGAATATTAAATCTTAAGTAGTTTTTCAATGAGTAGAAATTACTTTTCTAAAAATAAATAAATAAGACAAATTCTTTATTCTTGTGATATTAGTGATGATGCTAGATCATCTATAGAACACCTTTGGGTGATGATTGAAAGTAGTTAAGTATTGTTTGGTGATTTTGTACCTCGTATTTATTCATAGACGCTAGTACTGACCAAGGATACGAGGAGGAAGGAGGATACTACAGAGAAGAAGCCGAGGAGAACTTCAACCACTGCTCTGCACAAGGCAAGCCTGATACTACTAGTTGATTGAGCAAGCTAACACTTCCAAGATACTCTAATTTAGCAAGCCTTACTAATCAAGTTGACCTATGCAAGCTAATACTTGCTTGTTACTAGGCCAACTATATGCCTTAAGTATATCTGATCATCCCCACTTGATAACCCTATTCCTAGTTTTACTTGCAAGCTTTCTACTTTATTTCTTTATCAATACTATTACTTAGAGTTTACTTGAGTAAATTGTAGATACTATAAAGATAATTGAAGGTTGCATAAAGAGCATTAAATTTGGCCTAAGCTAGATAATCTTGATGTCATCCTAAGGCATGAGATTGAACCTAGTTAAACTACACTTGTTTACCACCCCTCATCAATACCCACTCCCATTTGTAGATGCTAGTGCTAAGCATAAAACTTGATCAACTTTAGATGGGAATACTTGGTGGAAAATGGTTATGAAAACCTTAGAATGATGAGTCATTCTACTGAGATGTTTAGACATGTGTTTCTGAACACCAGATGATTTTGATGATGAAAATGTTGAGGCAGGAGCCTTAGCCCCTTAAAACTGATGGTTTTCTGGATGCGATACCATTCCCATTTTACCGTACAACCACAATACCCGAAGATTTGGGTAGGGATTGATTGGAAACCTATATACCTTAGTATGTGTTCCTCACGACCAAGGTCTGAGCTGAGGCTACCTTGTGAAGATGGTCCACCAGTGTAGTACCCAAGATGACAGTTGATCATGGTTGGGAGGCCAAACTCACAGGAGAGGTGCCTATACTAGGGCGTGTAATCGAAAGGTTAGGATTGATTATCTGCATACTAAGTATGGTGAATTCAGGATTTGTTCCTGACGGATGTATCGAATGTTGTGGTGAAAGTGTACAATCTCTGTAGAGTGTCAAACTATTCGAATAGCCGCATCCGCGGTTATGGACAGTTGGAGTGGCCATACTGTTCCCCCGTCAGATGTTTTCAAAATGACTTGTGAAATGGATTGAGAATTTGACTTGACCACAACAGAGTTGTGATATGAAATACAAGTTCCCACTTAGGTGTTATAAAATTTCAACTAGCTTTTCTTGCTTCTGAACTTAGTAGAGGTAAATCTGGCTTTTTGCAAAATAACCCTAGAGCTTAGTGTCCTACTACAACCCCCCCCCCCCTTCACTTGTTAGTATTAGTTTGCGAGTACTTAAAGAGTACTCATGGCTTTGTCCCTGGCTATTCCCGTGGCCAGACTATGAAGAGGAGTATCAGGACGAAGGACCCCAGGAAGGTTACGACAACTAGGATCATCTCCCATCGTCAGCATTGCCTGTGACCCCGAAGATGGAGCTTCGCCTACGCTACCTTTGTTATTACGTATTTCCGCTTCTTGAGTTGTATTAAGAACTGGATCATGAGATCCTTATTTGTGTAATACCTTATGTATGGTTTGTAATGGATGATGTACTGTGGTATCCAATTCTGTTATGTGTCGCAAAAATGGTAATCCTGGGATTGCGATGTATGGCATAACAGGCATCTAGGATTAAAAATCCGGGTGTTGACACGGGGAAGAAGTCCTCGTTGGGGAAGACGTCGGTGCAATCGCTATCCGTGAAGGAGTCCGTGATGAAGCCAGTAGTCGCGCCAATAGCGCTCCCTAAAAACCTGATCGCCCTTCTCCCGTACAGGACTCGAAGCAGCAGGGTCTCGGAGCCGTATTGTCCCGGCTCGCGGTGCACTCCGCGAGACGGGATAGGCAAGACTAGGTAGCGCAATGCTCTAGAACTGGAGGAGCAAAGGATGTGTGGCAGTGTGTCTGAGAGGAGGCGCGACCTCTCTCTTATAGGCACAGAGGGGAAGGCAGACATGCTGCACAGGAGATGAAACGAATGGACGGAAGTTGAAGCGAATAGGTGGCAGCCCACCGGACAGCCTCCACTCAGTTCGTATTCATTTAGCTCGTATTAAAAGTCCACTAGAGCAAAACGTTTCAGCTTCTGTACAACTGTTCATATACAATTCATGTGTGGCAAAATAAAGCATGGCTCGACGAGATTCCCGTAACCCGCGCACACGCGCGTCGTGGCGTGGCGTGTCGTGGCGAGGCGAGCAAGGAGGAGGAGGAGCGTGTGTGTATATGTCTTCTCTTCTCAAGCTCGTACAAGTGGTGGAAGAGCTCTCCTTATAAGCTGGTCCAAATTCCACTCAACTAGCAATGTGGGACTAAACATTTGCCCCAGCTCTTGCCTTGCATGAATGGGCCAAATGGGCCTCTAGGATTTCAGGAATTTATTGGCATATAATAAATGGGTTGGGACTATTTAGGCAAAAATTCCAACAATCTCCCACCAGATCCCAGAGGCACATGACGTTTGCCTTTGGTTCCAAAACATTGTTTATATACCGATACTGTAGTGGAGACTGTTAAGTTGAACTTCCACCTAGAGCTTTATGTTATACTAGGCTGCAACTTGTACAGTGGACTATGCCTTGAACTGCAAGTTTGCTGCAAACCTAGCTTCACAAAAAGTCTTGACCGATACTAGGCTACCGTGGGACTTCCCCGCGGGTGGAGCTTATGCATCATACTCCATGACCTTTCATGAGTTTATTAGAGAGCACCCTACTCTCATAGACTGTGACGTTTTAACAGTCAGACTCATATAGGTGTGTTCTTCAAAAGATGTTCTGCAGGACAATATCTTTTCTTAGGACAAGCCACTTAAAACACATTAAGATAATAAATCAACCTATCGTGCAGAATATGAAAGTATTGCATCTTTATGGAGTGGTGTTTATTAAAGTAGGGATACTTTCCTCTCAGCTAACCAACAGCTTGTCTCCCAATTCTAATTCACGGGATCTCCGATCACATAGAGTGGTTTACCACTATGTAAAGCTCAAATTGTGGGTCTCATACCCATCTCCTTTGATGAATTTTCTATCATGTTTCATGATAGACCCTCTGTGAAGGGACCTACCAAGTTTTTAGATGTTTGGATATAATCCAATGCAATAACTCTGGAGTTTCTCATTTTCCTGAAAGATTTCAGTCTCCTCTTCACATGTCTTGATGACTTCATATTATCCTTAGAACTATTTACCTTGAAAATCACAGTTTGATTATCGCAGTTCATAAGGATTGCGGGTATTGGTTTTTCAACCCTAGGTAAGTTCATCAAGAGTTCATGAAGCCACCCTGATTCAACAGTGGCTGTGTCTAATGCTGTGAGTTCTGCTTCCATAGTTGACCTTGTTAAGATGGTCTGCTTGCAAGACTTCCAAGAAACAGCGCTACTAGCAAGTGTGAATACATATCCACTTGTGGCCTTTATCTCGTCAGCATCAGATATCCAATTTGAATCACTATAACCCTCTAGTACCCTCGGATACCCGGTATAGTGAATGTCTTAGCTCGCAGTGCCTTTTAGATAGCGCATAACTCTCTCAAGAGCATGCCAGTGATTGTCTCCTAGATTTGAAACAAATCGACTGAGTTTTCTTACAGCAAAGGCGATGTCAGGCCTCGTGGCACTAGCTAAATACATAAGCGAGCCAATAATTTGAGAGCATCTCAGTTAGTCTCTAGCATTTCCTCGATTCTTTTGAAGCAACACATTAGGATCATACGGTGTAGGAGAAGTCTTGAAGTCGCTATACCCGAAACGACTCAAGACCTTTTCCACATAGTGGGACTGAAGCAATGTAATCCCACCATCATAATCTCTCAATAGCTTGATGTTTAGGATTTCATCAGCTACTCCCAGATCCTTCATCTCAAAGAAACAAGATAAGAAATCTTTGACCTCCTTAATTATATTAAGGTTGGTTCCGAAAATCGGTATGTCATCAACATACAAAAAAAGGATGACTCCCTCACCCCCACCATGGCGATGGTACACACATTTATCAACTTCATTTACAACAAAGCCTACAGCAGTTAAAGTTCTTTCGAACTTCTCATGCCACTGCTAAGGGGCTTGTTTTAGGCCATATAAAGACTTCAACAACTTGCACACCTTTCCTTCTTGACCATTTACCACAAAGCCATCTGGCTGATCCATGTAAATTTCCTCATCCAACTCTCCATTAAGGAAAGATGTCTTAATGTCCATTTGATGAACGATAAGACCATGAGAGGCAGCCAATGAGAGTAATACTCGAATGGTGGTCAATCTGGCAACAGGTGAGTAAGTGTCAAAGAAGTCTTCACCTTATTTTTGAGTATATCCCTTGGCTAAGCTTTTTCTTAAACACCTACTTGCATCCTACAGGTTTGCACCCATAAGGGCGATCAGTGATCTCCCATGTTCCATTAGCTAAGATGGAATTCATCTCACTATGGACGGCTTCCTTCCAGTAGTCAGCATCAGGAGATGCATATGCTTCTAAATGGAAGTGGGAGTGTCATCCATAAGGTACACAATGAAATCATCACCAAAGGACTTTGCAGTCCTTTGTCTCTTGATCTTTTAGGAATTTCATTATCATCCTTCTTAGGACTTTCAGAGTGTTCAATTGGAATGGTAGGCTCAGAAAATGTAGCAAATTCCTAATTAGATGAACTAGGTATCTCCGGATTTGATGAGTTAGGTTTATCCTTCATAGGAGATGATCCTAGTTGTCGTAACCTTCCTGGGTCCATCATCCTGGTACTCCTCTTCATAGTCTGGCCATGGGAATAGCTAGGGACAAAGCCATGAGTACTCTTTAAGTACTCGCAAACTAATACTAACAAGTGAAGGGGGTTTTGTAGTAGGACACTAAGCTCTAGGGTTGTTTTGCAAAAAGCCAGATTTACCTCTACTAAGTTTAGAAGCAAGAAAAGCTAGTTGAAATTTTATAACACCTAAGTGAGAACTTGAATTTCATATCACAACTCTGTTGTGGTCAAGTCAAAATCTCAACTCATTTCACAAGTCATTTTGAAAACATCTGACGGGGGAACAGTATGGCCACTCCAACTGTCCATAACCGCGGACACGGCTATTCGAATAGTTTGACACTCTGCAGAGATTGTACACTTTCACCACAACATTCGATACATCCGTGAGGAACAAATCCTGAATACACCATACTCAGTATGTGGATAATCAATCCTAACCTTTCCCTTACACGCCCTAGTATATGCACCTCTCCTATGAGTTTGGCCTCCCAACCATGACCAATTGTCATCTTGGGTAATGCACAGGTGGACAATCTTCACAAGGTAGCCTCAGCTCAGACCTTGGCCGTGAGGGAACCCATACTAAGGTATATAAGTTTCCAGTCAAGCCCTACCTAAATTTCGGTTATTGTGGATGTACGGTAAAATATGAATGGTATCGCATCTAGACAACCATCAGTTTTATAAAGGGCTAAGGCTCATGCCTTAACATTTTCATCATCCAAATCATCTGGTGTTCGGAAACACATGTCAAAACATCTCAGTAGAATGACTCATCATTCTAAGGTTTTCATAACCATTTTCCACCAAGTATTCCCATGTAAAGTTGATCAAGTTGTATGCTTAGCACTAGCTCTACAAGTGGGGGTAAGTACTAATGAAGGGTGGTAAACAAGTGTAGTTTAACTAAGTTCAATCTCATGCCTTAGGATGACATCAAGATTATCTAGCTTAGGCCAAATTTAATGCTCTTTATGCAACCTTCAATTATATTTCTAGTATCTACAATTTACTTCAGTAAACTCTAACAGAAAGCTTTGATAAAGAAATAAAGTATAAAGCTTGCAAGTAAAACTAGGATTGGGTATCATCAAATGTGTCTAACCAAGCATGCTTAGTGCATTGCCTAGGTTATCTAACTTTCATAATTGCAAGTGTTATCTTGCTCAATCAACTAGTAGTATTAGGCTTGCCTTGTGCAGAGCAGTGGTTGAAGTTCTCCTCGGCTTCTTCTTCGTAGTATCCTCCTTCCTCCTCGTATCCTTGGTCGGTACTAGTGTCTATGAATAAATACGAGGTACACAATCACCAAATAATACTTATCTACTTTCAATCATCACTCAAAAGGGTTCTATAGATGATCTAGCATCATCACTACATTCAAGATTAAAGCATTTGCATTATTTATTTATTTTTAGAAAAGTAATTTCTACTCATTGAAAAACTACTTAAGATTTAATATTCTCCAAACCAAACATGGGATCATGTTGACACCTGTCATCACCACATATTTCAGTACATGATAATGTTATTTAAAGTGGTGTCACAATTTAATAAGGTTTAACCTTTTATTTTAAATAAAATAAGTGACTAGAAATGCCTATGTGGCATTCTTTTATTACTTGAATATTATTTCTGTAAGTAAACCCATATGTTTTTATATATTCTGAAAGGTATGATCAAATGTGATTTTTGAGAGTTGGAATCAATTCAAAAGCTATTATGGTTGAAATTTGAAAAATGTTTGAATGCAGAAAAGCTTCTGCCTTGTTATTTTTACCAAGGTTGATATATAGATCCAAATGATTTGAATCCAATGGGCTTGGATTAAGCATTTCAATAGCTTTCTAACCAAATTGGTTTCATTAAATTTGGTTCACTGAATCGAGCTGGGTTGATTTTTGAAACTAGGTATAGAACTAAGTTTGAAGATAAATAGAAAAGGCTAAATTCAAACGAGTGGGCTGCGCGGGAAAGGTTAATGGGCCGGCCCAGTGTCACTCCGCAGTGCGGGGGCACAACTGACAGGGGGGTCTACTGGTCAGTGGCTCATAAAACGCAAAGCGGTATGGGGCGAGGTGGTCCGTTGGATTAGAATGAATATCGACGGCTGAGGGTCGTTGTCGATGATGAACAAGTCACTGGCGAGCTCGAACCCTAGCGGCTCGGTGGGGGTGCATAGGGGGAATACCGGGGCTCTAGTCATGACAGCGAGGCGGGCAAACGACGAAGTCGACGACGGCAAACTCAGGGGTGGTCGTGGCAGCTCCGGGGGTGGTCGAAATAAATGGCTCCCTTCTTCTCCAGAGGCGGCCTGCTCCGGCGTAATTCCGGCAAACTGCTGCTCCCCGTGCTCCGGCTAAGGGATGGAATGATCAGTGAGGTGAGGGGAGTGAGATGGTGTGAAGAAATCAAGCGGGGGTCGTCTCCTATTATAGGCTCGACGGCGAGACCGAGAGGGATGGGCAGGCGACGGTGGCGACATAGCTACGGGCGGCTAGAGGCATGGCCGAGGTTGGAGATCGACGGGTGGTCTCCTGGCGATGATCTAGAGCTTAAATGCGTGTGTAGGGGAAGTGGCTAATGGTCGGGAACGTGTGATGCTCTGCGAGGCAGAGGCGGCGAACTCCGTGACGAGCGGTGTCTATGGGGTACGGGCGGTGAAACGGGCATGTCTAGTGGTCTCCTGGGACGGTGGGGTGCATACTGGCTGGCGGCGAGGGCTCGAGGTGGTCGGGTTGCGTGGGAACGGCGCGTGCTCTGCGGTGCGTGTTGGCATGGTCGACAGCGGCGCGGGCGCGACGTTCCTGGCAGTTCTGGTCGTTGTCTTCGAGCTAGGGATGGTCGAGAGGGGGCGATGAGGCATGGTCTGCATGCTAGACAAGGTTGGCACGTCTAGTTCTTCTCCTAGCTTGCTGTCCACACTAGGGTGACATGGGTTCTCTCGGCCTGCTCACCATTGATGACAATGGCCAGCTTACAGTGGTGCTAGAGGTTAGTTAAGGGTGCTAGATGATCTACTAAGGCTAGTTGTAACCAGATAAGGAACAAGGTTGGCCCAAAACACTTCTCAACATAGTGTTTTTGATTTTGTTGATTTGAATCTGCAACATGTTTGATGAAATGGCCGCATGAACTTAAGTTTTGAATTTTGAAAAGATTTTTGCTGGGTGTGCTAGGCATGTGTTGAGGGTTCTGTGGATGCTTGGGTTTTGAAAATTGAGCTTGTTTGAGTGGTTTTTGAAATAGTGGGATCTTCCCATATGAAATAGATTCAGTTTTAAACTGTCATTTAAACTAAGCATTTAAATGTTTTTGTATGATCACAAAGTGGGCCTTGGTACCTTGTTATGAGTACTATCAAGGGGTGCAAAGATCCATACATGTTTCTGTTAAGTTCTGAAAGTTAAGGATAGCCAAAGTAGGATGGGAGTTAATTGGCCAAAGTGAACATTCACCTAATTTGTTTGTTTTGACTTGTTTGTCTTTGGGAAAAGTTTGGGGATTGTTTATATGATGTTTATTTCACCTAAGGATCATTTTACAAGCAAAGAAACATAGAATCATGGCAATTCAAAAGAATCCAAATTTAATACACACACATATGAATGCTTTCATTTTTTTAATTAGAAAAGTTTTTGTTAACCCTAAATTTGATGATTAGAGTTTGATGATCCAAGTTTAGTATTTTTGGGATGTTACACTACCCTTCATTGATTCCTAAATCCTGGGATGTTACAGACTTCCCCCTTAAATTAAACTTCATCCCAAAGTTTGTTGATGTGTACCTGAATAGTTCTAGATAGGCTTCTCTTAAGTCATCCTATTTCTCCCTTGTGGCTTCTCTCTCGGGGTGATGCTCCCACTGTACCTTATAGTATTTGATTGCCCTATTTCTTAACCTTTTCCAGTTCTCTTCTATAATTTTACAGGGTTTCTCAACATAAGTCAGGTCTGCTTGTAATTCCACCTTTTGATGTGTAATTGCATCATCAGGAACTTTAAGACATTTCCGGAGTTGTGAAACATGGAAAACATTGTGAACTTAATCCAATCTTGATGGTAACTCTAAAGCATAAGCTATGGTCCTGTTCTGACTCAGTACTTTAAATGGTCCTATATATCTTGGACTCAACTTTCCTTTAAATCCGAACCTTTTAACCCCTTTCATTGGGCTTACTTTAAGATATACCATGTCTCCTACTTCAGGATGCCATGATCTTCGACTTTGGTCAGCATAACTTTTCTGCCTACTTTGAGCTATTTTCAGTCTATCCTTGATTATATCAATGATATCTTGCTTTTCCTTTATATAGTCTGGCGCAAATTCTTTGCTACTCCCAAGCTCATACCAACATATTGGTGATCTAAATTTCCTTCCATAAAGTACTTGATATGGGGTTGCCTTTAGACTACTCTGATAGTTGTTATTGTAGGAAAATTCTGCCAATGATAGATGATCTTCCCACAACCCTCTAAAATCTAATGCACAAGCCCTTAACATGTCTTCCAGTATTTTATTGGTTCTTTCAGTTTGACCCCTAGTTTCTGGATGATAGGCTATGCTGAAATATAACTTTGAACCAAGTGCTTCATGTAATTGCTTCCAAAATGCGGAAGTAAACATTGATCCTCTATCAGTTACGATCTTCTTGGGCACTCCGTGCTTACTTACTATCTCCTTGATGTAAACTTCTACTAATTTCTCGGCATTATCTTTCTGATTTACTGGGATAAAATGTGCACTTTTATTGAGTCTATCAACAATCACCCATATCATATCCTTCCGTTTTGGTGTCATGTGTAATCCTGTGATGAAGTCCATACCAATTTCCTCCCATTTCCACTCGGGAATCTCCAAAGGTTGTAATGGCCCTGCTGGACTTTGATGTTCAGCTTTTAACCTTGGGCAAGTATGGCATTCTGACACATATTTTGCATTATCTCTTTTCATGTTATTCCACCAGAATAATTCTTTCAAGTCCATGTACATCTTGGTACTTCCTAGATGAATGGAATATGGTGTCTTATGTGCCTCTTGAAGTATCACTTTACGAATCTCTGACACATCTAGAACACAAAGACGATCTTTAAACCATAAATATCCATAATCTCCTAAGCAAAAAGCCGATGCATGTCCTTGAGATATCCTCCGAATTTCTTCAGCAATAAAAGGATCTTCTGCTTGATGTCTAAAACTTTTGTACTTGAGATCACTATTTTGTTCTGCAACTATCTGCATAGTAGCTAATCCACCAAGAGTCTCTGTCCTGAGGAATTGAAGTTCCAATCTCTCCAAATCCATCAGTAATTCTTTTGGTAGTTCCCGATTGCTAGGCTGAATATATGCGCTCTTTCGACTTAAAGCATCTGCTACAACATTTGCTTTCCCAGGGGTATAATTTATTGTAAGATCATAATCCTTGATTAGTTCTAACCAACGCTTCTGTCTCATATTCAATTCCTTTTGAGTGAAGAAATATTTGAGACTTTTGTGGTCAGTGTATAATTCACATCTTGCTCCATAAAGAAAATGCCTCCATCCTTTCAAACCAAAGACTACTGCTGCTAATTCCAAATCTTGAGTTGGATAATTAACTTCATGAGGTTTCAATTGTCTTGATCCGTAAGCAATTACTTTACGATCTTGCATTAATACACAACCCAACCCTTCTTTGGATGCATCACAGTATATTGTAAAGTCCTTCCCTGTTTCAGGAACTGCTAAGATTGGAGCGGTAGTTAACCTAGTCTTTAACTCTTGAAAGCTTGCTTCACAATTCTCATCCCAGATGAATGGTGCATTCTTCCTTAACAATTTGGTCATTGGTCCAACTATTTTGGAGAAACCTTCAATGAACCTCCGATAATAACTAGCCATTCCCAAGAAACCTCGAATTTGTTTCACATTGGTTGGTGCAGTCCATTCTAATACTGATTGAACTTTGGATGGATTTACAGCAATCCCATCTTTACTGATCACATGACCGAGGAATTCAACCTCATCTAGCCAGAATTCACACTTGCTGAACTTAGCATAAAGATTATGTTCTCTTAGGATCTGCAATGCTATTCTCAAATGTTCAGCATGCTCTTCCTTATCCTTGGAATATATCAGAATATCATCAATAAACACTATGACAAACTTGTCCAAGTATGGAATGAAGATTTTGTTGATTAAATTCATGAATATTGCTGGTGCATTGGTGAATCCAAATGGTACGACAAGATACTCATGGTGTCCATACCTTGAGACAAATGTTGTCTTCGGAACATCCTCCGGTTTGATTTTTGTTTGGTGGTATCCGGATCTTAGATCAATTTTAGAAAATACTCTAGCTCCTTCAACTTGATCAAACAGATCATGAATTCTAGGAAATGGATACTTATTCTTGATGGTAACATTGTTGAGATTTCTATAGTCCCCACACATCCTTCTTCCTCCATCTTTTTTATCTACAAAGATCACTGGAGTTCCCCATGGTGATACACTTTCTTGAATAAATCCTTTCCTGGCTAACTCATCGATTTGCTCTTTTAATTCCTTTGGACCCATCTTGTATGGTGCTTGAGCAATTGGTGTTGTACCCGGAATTAGGTCAATAGTGAACTCTATTTCCCGATCTGGTGGCATTCCTGGTAACTCTGCTGGAAAAACATCTTGAAACTCATTTACTACAGGAATATCCTCCAACTTGAACTCCTTCATTGAATTCAACTGAAGGTCTACCATGATATGACTGTGCTTATCTGCTTGATAAACTATCCTTGCTCCACTTGGAGTCTTGGTTGAGACAGTTTTATCCTCACAATTAATCTGAGCCCCATGTTCAGTCATCCAATCCATACCCAGCACTACTGCAATTCCCTTCAAAGGAATCACATAAAGGTCCGAAAAGTATGTACAACCACAGATCGAGATAACCTGATCTTGTTTAATGTGGCGTACAACTACATTTCCCCTGCTGTCACCACGGTCACAGGGTTTTCTAATGTTGCCCTTCTAATCATGAACTTATCACAGAATTCTTGAGAAATAAATGAAGTAGTTGCACCAGTATCAAATAGAACTTTTCCGGGATTGGTAAGGATATTGAGCGTACCTATTACGGCATGCTCGGAGTTATCCACCTCCTCCAAGGTTGCACGATTCAGCTTCCCGGTAGGTCTGTTCCTCTTGCCATTGTTGTTCTTGACATTATTTCCTCCTCAATTGGGTTGTCCATTACCTCCACTGGCATGTCCTACATCCTTTGTAGGCCAACCACCCGGTGGTTTACTTGGACAATAAGGATTGATATGTCCTTTCTGTCCACCGCCATAACAAATAACTACTGGCTTTTTGCATTCTCTCTGGAAATGCCCTGGAAGTCCACAATTGTTACAGATAACATTTCTCCGGGGATTGGATTGATATCCACCATTTCCCTTGTTATTTTTATTGCTGTTGTAGGCTTTGTTCCTGGGTTTGAACTCCAAATTTGGTTTAGGTTTACTGGCTTGAATCCTTTTTTTCTCTTTCTTGGCTCTCTTCCTTCGGTCCTCTTGGACATTCTTGTAGTCATCTTCAAAAGTGATGGCTGCATCCAGTAACTGCTGAAAATTTTGCTTATTGGCCAACCTCAACTGCATCCTCACAAATGGATTTAATCCTCGCAGAAAATGTTTCTTCCTCTTTTCTTCAGTGTTGACTTCATCCTCGGCATAACGAGACAGTTGGCTAAACTCCCAGATGTACTTCATGACACTAGTATAACCTTGTTGAAGCTCCTCAAACTCCCTCCGCTTCAACTCCATAACACTTTTCGGAACATGGTACTCACGGAACCTCTGCTTGAACTCTTCCCAAGTATACACTCTTCCTGGTTGTTGCATGGTAACTGATTTTCTCACCATGATGCTCCAGGTCCTATCATAAGATGAGTTGCATACCTTAGTTTTTCCTCATCATTGCAACCTACAGTCTTCAGCTTTCTCTCCGTATCTACTAGCCAATCTTATGCATCCATTGGTTCAGGGGCTGATGCAAAAGGTAACGGCCTTGCATTCTGGAAGTCGGAAAGACTCACTCCTCCGCCTTCAGGAGCTCTCTGGTTTCCAGCTCATCCCAATAGCTCTTCCATGAACTTATTTTGGTTTTCTTGCATCATTTGCATATACTGCATAAACTTCTGCTCCATTAACGGCCTCATTGGTGGTGGTGGTGGTAATGTTCCCTGATTTCTGGCATCTGCATCTGCCTTCTCCTTGGCCTCGTGCTCCATGCGCTGCTGCTCAGATTCGGTTTCTACACCCGTTTCCATGACCCCCTAGTCCTGCAACATAAAGCGAATACTCATAATTACATCATGCACATGTGTTCTGAGCTCAATTTTACGCACAGAACGAGTCACACAATGGAATTAAAATCCAAATATGCATTTTTTTTCATATTATACATTACAAACAACTTAGTAGTACAAGTCATTACAACATGTACCATATAAGTACATTAACAACTTAGCAACACTTCCTCATTTATTTAGCTACATCATTCTCTCGGATTACAATATGCACTACACGATACTTCCTAATAAGTAGCCTGCTTCTAGTATCCACGACGCTCATCATACATGCCTGAAGTCCAACCGTGACGATGTAACGTCCGTCGCACAGTTTGTGGAACAAATGGCCTTCCAGAAGGAACATACTCAGTATCTGAAGTATCAGGACTTGAGTCATTACTCAGCCTGAGTGTATTGCCCCTATCCAGCTCAGCTAAAAAGTCTTCAGAACCCTATTTAGCATTATCTCCTACTTGCATCTTCGGAGCTTCATTCCTAGAGTTACCAACAGAATACGTAGATTTTGCTACTCCCCAAGTACTCTGTTGGGAAAGATAATTAAACACTGGATAATGTATATTCCCTGGGTTTTGAGAAGATGTTGATGATTCAAACACTCTCTCCTCAGGATCTTTTTCGTCATCCTGATCATCTATGAATATGGTATTTCTACTACTGTTATTCGGATTTGTTCCTACTCCCATCCAACTGGATTGTCCAACATTTCTGTCATACCCATCTATGGACATTTGATTCTCTTGGGATCCTTCAATTGACCCTATTCTCCATCCATCAGAATTCTCGATAGGAAGTTCTGAGTCGGACTCTTCCTCCGAACCCCGTGGCATAGAATACCTCATATCTAATGTAGAATCATAAGTAGACTCTGGTCTGGGTGAAAAAGGATATGGTGTAAAAGATTTAGGATCTATGGGTATATCCTTAAAAATTGGTTTTACACTACTCCTTGCTTCTTTCTCCAACTGGAATGCTAACTACTTCCTTCTTTCCGGATCAGTTAGATCCTCTAACATGTCATTTTTATCTTCAACTATAACATGATGGGTCTTATAAAAAGATGCAACAAGTGTTCGATATCGATCCATAAACTTGGAAGCTAACTTAGGATGCTTCTTTACCAAAGTAAGATTATCCGGTACTGGCTCCGAGTCTATAGAATCATGAGGAATCACAAAAAATGTGCTCCCTTCTAACTCCTTGGCTTTATGCTCCCGGATATTAGCTATCGCCTCCACAACACAACATGATATGCTGCTAAATGACTCATGCCTTCACCTATGGGTAGATTGTGATATAATCCAAGCTCCTCTAGAAGTTGGATACTCACACGATACTTGGATAACATCCGACCATCATAATAAGTTATGGTATTCACCGGAATTTTAGTTGGACAACTAAAAATCCTTAAGAGTTGACGAAGCTGATCAGTGAATGATCCTTGGTAGTCATCGAGAGTCTCCTCTTTCCTTACCAAAGTTTGTTTTGGAAACTTTGGTGCCATAACTCTGTATAACAAGAATACTTTTATTAGAAATCAATAACATATTATATCATAACAAAGAATTATCGCACTAAAAATATATAACAGAATATTCTCATTTGAATACCAATTATACCCTTTTTAGAGAATTCTTTATCGTTGCACAACACTCCTACAGGTAATACCCTTTACTAGGTTTCCAACCTAAGGTCAAAGCAATTCACTCTGATACCAACTGTGGTGACCCAACATACCACTACATGTGTAGTACACTATAGTCGTTGACATGACATCCACAGAACACCGTTTCGTAAATATCACATCCCTCAGTGTGGTACAACAGAAACATTGCGGGTCCATATTACAAACATACACCCATTATTATTATTACAATACCAGAAGTCCAAGACTTCAAAAGATTCAACTTACAAAACAAAATATAAAGTGTTTCAGCAGAAGTTGAAAGTAACAACTCCATCTTAGAGTTGAGCTCAGCGGCTTATTATATGAGGTTCATGCTGCTCGGCTCCATTGATTACTAATAACTAGGGCAACTAAGCTGACTCGTTGCCGTCTACTCCATATCTTGTAATCCACACCTTCAACACCACCTAACAGGTCAGGCTCCTCATAGAAGACATCATCTTGATATTCTGCTACATACATTGGAGTATGTAACATCCCAAAAATATTAAACTTAAATCATCATACTCTAATCATCAAAATTAGGGTGAACAAAAACTTTTCTAATTAAAATTATGAAGTCATGCATATGTGTATGCATTTAATTTGAAATTCTTTTGAACCACCTTGTTTGTATATTTCCTTGCTTGTAAAATGTTTCTTAGGTGAAAATAACATCATCTAAACATTTTCCAAACTTTTCCTAAAGACAAATAAATCAAAACCAATAAAATAAAGGAATGGTCATTTTGACCAATTTAACTCCCATGCCTACTTTGGCTGTCTCAAACTTTCAGAACCTAATGGAAACTTTTCTGGATCTTTGCACCCCTTGAATGTACTCATAACAAGGTATCAAGGCCTACTTTGTGATCATCCAGAAACTTTCAAATGCATAGTTTAAATGACAATTCAAAATTGAATCTTTATCATATGGGAAGATCCCACTTTTTCAAAAACCACTCAAACAAGCTCAACTTTCAAAACCCAAGCATCTGCAGACTCACTAGCACCAATCTAGCAAACCCACCAAAAATCTTTTCAAAATTCAAAACTTGATTTCATGCGGCCATTTCATCAAACAGGTTGCAGACACAAATCATACAAAATCTAAACACTATTTGGAGCAGTGATTTGAGCCTAACTTGTCCCCTCTTTGGCTCACAACCATCTCAGTAGATCATCTAGCTAACTAAACGAAGCACTAGCACCACTATGAGCTTGCCATTGTCATCAATGGTGAACAGCCGAGCACACCCTTGCCACCCCATAGTCGACAGCAAGCTAGCAGCAGCAGCAAGCCTAGCCAGCATGTCTGGGAGGCATCCCACCGCCCACCGCCACTCACTGTCCCAGCCGCGAGCGTTGCCAAGCCCTGGACCACACGCACGGACCGCGCCTAGACCGCCAGCGACCATGCCGAGCGTGTGCCAGAGCGCCACCCTCGACCGAAGCCCACGGACCGCGGGCCGCCCTCACCGGTTTTTTTCAAATTTAAACCATAATAGCTTTTGAGTTGATTCCAACTCTCAAAAATCACATTTAACCATACCTTTCAGAATATATAAAAATATATAGGTTTACCTTCAGAAATAATGTTCAAGTAATAAAAGAATGCTACATAGGCATTTCTAGCCACTTTAAATAATTAAAATAAAAGGGTAAAACATTATTAAATTGTGACACCACTTTAAATCACATTCCCATGGACTAAAATATGTGGTGATGACATGTGTCAACATGATCCCATGTTTGGTTTGGAGAATATTAAATCTTAAGTAGTTTTTCAATGAGTAGAAATTACTTTTCTAAAAATAAAAAGAATTAAACCAAGCTTTAATCTTGTAATATTAGTGATGATGTTGGATCATCTATAGGACCCTTATGTGTGCTGATTGCAAGTAGTTAAGTATTGTTTGGTGATTGTGTACCTCGTATTTATTTATAGACGCTAGTACCGACCAAGGATACGAGGAGGAAGGAGGATACTACGAAGAAGAAGCCAAGGAGAACTTCAACAACTGCTCTGCACAAGGCAAGCCTAATACTACTAGTGAATATGCAAGCTATTAACTTTGCAAGCTAACACTTGTAATTTAGCAAGCCTATACTGATATTGTGCAAGCTTTATTAACTAAGTGGACCAATGCAAGCTAACCCTTGCAAGATACCCTACTGATGCCACAAACCACTACTTGTTACTCTGCCCACTATATGCCTTAAGCATATATGATCCAACCCACTTGACCAACCAATCCTAGTTTTTACTTATAAGCTTTATACTTTATTTCTTTATCAAAGCTATTCCTTAGAGTTTACTTAAGTGAATTATAGATACTAGAAAGTTATCTGAAGGTTGCATAAAGAGCATAAAATTTGGCCTAAGCTAGATAATCTTAATGTCATCTTAAGGCATGAGATTGAACTTAGTTAGAACTCCACTAATTTACCACCCCTCATTATTGCTACCCCCACCTGTAGATGCTAGTGCTAAGCATAAAACTTGATCAACTTTAGATGGGAATACTTGGTGGAAAAATGGTTGTGAAAACCTTGGAATGATGGATCATTCTATTGAAATGCTTTGGACATGTGTTTCCAAAAACTTGATGATTTTGGGTGATGAAAACGACGAGGCATGAGCCTTAGCCCTTTATAAAACTGATGGTTGTCTGGATGCGATACCATTCCAATTTTATCGTACAACCACAATACCCGAAGATTGGGTAGGGCTTGACTGGAAACTTATATACCTTAGTATTAGTTCCCTCACGGCCAAGGTCTGAGCTGAGGCTACCTTGTGAAGATTGTCCACCTGTGCAGTACCAAAGATGACAGTTGGTCATGGTTGGGAGGCCAAACTCACAGGAGAGGTGCTTATACTAGGGCGTGTAATCGAAAGGTTAGGATTGATTATCCGCATACTGAGTATGGTGAATTCAGGATTTGTTCCTAACGGATGTATCGAATGTTGTGGTGAAAGTGTACAATCTCTGCAAAGTGTTAAACTATTCGAATAGCCGCGTCCGCGGTTATGGACAGTTGGAGTGGCCATACTGTTCCCCCGTCAGACTTTTCAAAATGACTTGTGAAATGATTTGAAACTTTGACTTGACCACAACAGAGTTGTGATATGGAATACAAGTTCCCACTTAGGAGTTATAAAATTGTGATAAGCATTCGTTGCTTCTAAACTTAGTAGAGATAAATCTAGCTTTTGCAAAACAACCCTAGAGCCTAGTGTCCTATTATCCAAAAACCCCTTTACCTGTTAGTATTAGTTTGCGAGTACTTAAAGAGTACTCATGGCTTTGTCCCTGGCTATTACCATGGCCAGACTATGAAGAGGAGTACCTGGAGGATGGACCCTAGGAAGGTTACGACAACTAGGATCATCTCCCATCGTCAGCATTGCCTGTGACCCCGAAGATGGAGCTTCGCCTACGCTACCGTTATCATTGCGTATTCCGCTGCTTGATGTTGTATTAAGAACTGGATCATGAGATCCCTATTTGTGTAAGAACTTATGTATCGTTTGTAATGGATGATGTACTATGATATCCAATTCTGGTATGTCTCGCAAAAATGGTAATCCTGGGATTGCGATGTATGGCATAACAGGCATCTGGGATTAAAAATCCGGGTGTTGACAGAGTATCTTTGGGATCCTCAGAGTCTAAGTAGGGGATCAAAGGAAAAGGTGAGTAACAGCGTTACCCAGCAAGTTCATTATATGCAAGGTGGGAAGTTTGATGCTCTATATACCACCTCAGACTATAAGTCCTTGGCACTATGCAGTTTTCGTAAATCTTTATTCAAAGATTGATTTTATTGTTAAAAACTATGCCCATCAGCCTTCACAGGTTTACCAGAACATTCATGGAGTTCCTTTCCTACCGCGTTCGTAGCTCCTTCCCGGAATAGGGTGTAACAAGTTACAGTTCTTACACTCTATAGAGGTGCGTTACTTTACCCATGAGAGATCAACTCCTTGTTGCACAACCGGGCGTACTTTCCCGTCCACAATTCCTTGATATGGGGCCCAGTAGGTGATCCAAGCCAATCACTGCCCCCTTCGCGACCCCGCATGCCTCCTTGGTGTACACCATGCCCACCTATTGAATTACGACAATGGTTTGTACAGACCGTTAGATGCCAGAACTATCGTGGGACGATGAGGGTTCCCACCCATATGCTGCATATCCTCTACGAATTACAAATTAAATGCACGTTACGAGGATAACAGCCACGACATGCACATCCGGCTACATGTAAGAGGAAGAAGATATAGCTGACTTCTCCGTCCCATTCCAAATCTCATGGTTAACACGTGATATACGACGCTAGAATCACTGATGTCAAGGGTTGTTAAATTCCTAGATGATTATCATCGTTGCAAATAGAAACCTAAGTTCTATTGCTCCCTTATATCATCACTTCGGATGATATCAACAATTTATCTACTTGACAAAATAATATTTTGTTTCCTTGAAACATAGATGATAACACACAGTTTGCAATTACTTTTATAAAGACTCTTCAAAGGACATGAGCAAATGATGAACTTGCCTTGTGATTGCAAGGTAGTGAAGTCGGATGCTTGCACTGGACCTTGAGCTTCTATGTCTATAAAACATCATTATTGCCCGGTAAGGACAATATTTAAAGAAGCAAAATGAATATGCATAGTAATGCAATGCATTATTTGTTATTTATATTCGTTGTGTCTTTTTCCCAATATTTTAGTTTTTGGAATTTCCTTAAATAATAAAGAAATTTATTTTAAAGGATAACTTTTTAATATTCTATAAATATTACATTCACTATTTATGATGTAATATATTATTAATAGAGTAAAATCCAAAGGTTTTATTTATTATTAGGAACTCTTGTATTTATTTGTTTAATAATTCTTTTTAAGAATTAGCATTAAAATAAAATTTCTTTTGGTAACTCTAAAAATTTATTTAAAATTTTTGTAAAATACTACAATAATAATATATAATAGAAGTGATTTTTATTTATTTTTATCCTCTTTCTTTAATTTTATAAAATTCCATAAGGAATATATATTATAAAATTCTTGACTAAAAATTATATATATATAAATTATCTCTTAATTTATTTAAATAGGTTGGATTATTATGAATAAAAAAATATATTATTTGCATTTTTAGACTTCTTTTTTGTTTTCTAGATTTTTATTTAGTTCTAGGGGTATTTTGGTCTTTTATTAATTATTAAAATTTCCTTTTTAGGATCCTGGGCCAACCATTGGGCTTATTGGGCCAGACTTGGCCCAGATGGCCTAATCAAAAGTCAAGCCCAAAGAGGTACTGGCCCCATTGGCCCCTTCCTCTGCCTCTCCTTCTCTCGTCCTCATCCTATTCTTCTCCTTGACCCCGTGGTCGCTGACACCGTCGCCGTGCGATTCCCGCCGCCGTGGTTCTACATGGCCGCTGTCGTGGTGTATAACGAGGTTGTCGACCACACTCCTTCACCTGCTCCGACTCGATTTGGTTTTGGGGCCCTTCTGTGGCCAGGCTAGTCCCATCCTGAACCCTAGGTTTGGGGTGGTGCTGTTGACGCCGCCGCCGATGCTCCCATGGTGACGTGCGGTGCTCGTGCGCCCCTGTGTGCTGTTCTGGCTGCCGCTGTGGCTGGTGTGGGTTGCAGCGCCCTATGGGGTGCTCCCCGTGCCTCCGCGATCTCGTCGGCCCCTCTACTCACTCTTCAATTCTCTAGCGAGGACCGTAGGTGAGTTGGTTGTCGATTATCACCCATGCCTCTATCTACTTCGAGTATCTGTATGTGTAACTAGTGGCTATCCTCCATTAGGCTTGTATTGGTTCTAGGGTTTATTCCTGGTTCTAGGGTTCATCCCTGTGTGGCTTGTGAGATGGTAATTTTGATCTGGTGGTGATGCCTAGTATGAATTGTGCTCATTGTAATATCAGGTTGACTGTCATGATTTGATTATCTATTGCCACTGTGAATTTGATGCTAGTGATTAGATAAGGTTGCCTCTGATTGGTGATTAATCTAGTTAACCTGATGGCATGATTGTGAAATCTATTGGGTGAGATTGATGCTTAGTGTGTTCACTTGCTGTTATTACTTTGATACTGACAGTAACATTGTCAGAGGTTGTTCACTGCATCAGTGGTTGTTGTCTTGTATGTTTATCCATAGACTGAACTTAATCATTGAGTCTAATGATACTCTGAAGATAATTGAATATTTTAAATGATCTCTAAGTATAATCTCAGGGAAATGATAATTAGTGGCTTGATTATAGGATCTGTTCTTATGACACTATCTTAGTATGGCACACAAGTTGATTCTTCCAATGGCTTTACTGTGGTCAGTACTTGAGATTGGGATAGATGTCTAAAATAGGTTGCAAGCTTATATTGATTTTTTTATGCCTATGATGTTGGTCTGAAGCTCTAGGAACTAGATTCCTATCTTGCTATCCTTTCAAATATGCTAGAATAACATGGTTGCTCGCTGGATCTTGGATCCAAGTTGGTTAAGATGATTGGTTTATTTGTAGCTTATGAAATCTGAGGTGCTACTTTTTTAAGAGATGTGCCCAGATTTTATAAGAACAATTGATGAAATATATAAATTGTTTTAGTATCACCAGATCCATGATGTTGGTCTGAGATTTTGGTGGTTTGGTAAAGTTTACTTTTGGTCTTTAACATTTCAATTCCTCAAGGATAGGTTCACCCCACTTGGGTGATCACTGAGAGGTTATCATATGAAACAACACATATTTTCTGTTTGGGTAAGATGAACAGATCATGTGGATGTTTGTGATACTCACCACAAAAGTTGATGATTGTGGTGGCTTGATGTGCTTGTGGTGTTGCTGGCCTGATCCTGCCCTTCACCTCCTGGTGATGTTCTTGTTTCCCCTGATTCCTGTGCTTGGCCTTGATCAGCCCTGCTCCTCCTAGCTCCTGTGAGCTTGACCTTGCTATCCACCTAATTATCCCTCTCCTTATGTCACCATCTGATGATGTTTGGATGGATCTGGTGTGAGGCTTTGTTGGTTGGTTGTTTGCTTAGCTTGGTGCAGTTGGGTGTTCTTGGTGTGGTGTAGAGAATACAGAGATGCACTAGTGTTTGCCCACGACTGTGCTTCGTCCTTTTACTTGATTGAGCTGTTGTGACTATGTCGACAGCACACCCATGCAGTTTGGTGAATGAGCTTCCTGTGTGTCTGCTTGATGGTTATGGATGAGATCAGTGAGGTTTTTCACCCTTTGATCTTTTTACTGTTATCTTGTCTGGTGAAACTTGCCCCTTTTACTTTCTATGATCATTTGACTTATGGCTTATTTATTATGAAAGATCAAATTCTTTCATATTGGTGAAACTTGCCCCTTGACAGATTTACTCAATGATGTAAACTTGAGCAGTGCAACTCACTGCTCTCTACTGAGAGTAAAATTAATAAGTTAACTTTCATTTTCCCTTTTTGTTTGTCCTTTATTTTGCAAGTACAAGATCTGAAGATTAAGGATTTAGTATAGGTTTACTTTTAGACAGATAAATTCCTTTGTAAATTTTATTTCATTCCTTTGTAAGAAATGTGTAATAACTTATTAATATATATATATTTCTCTTTTTTGTAGTTTCCTGTCTGTAAAGATTCTTGATTGTCTCAATGAGTTACTCTTTGTAAATTATTCATAGAATAAAGATAAGAAATAAAGTATTCATTTCTTAATTGGATTCTTATTCAGAGTTTCTATTTCTATATATTATTTCTTGATTGAATAATATTACTAAATCATTTAGAATTCATTTAAAATATCAATTCTCAACATTTAAAATACAAACTCAAATTTCAAGTTTGAATTTAAATTCCTTTTCCCTAAAACACACTAATCCATAAAGACCATGTCAAAATTTATAACGGTCACTCTCTAAAGCTATTCCTACACTTAGAGAGTGAAAGAAACTCTGATCACTTTAGGTTTTTATTTGGCGAAAAATTTACCCACATTTTACAGATGAATGCATGCATATGCACGAATTCCTAAATCTACCCTTCGTTGAATGTTGAGATGTTACAGAAATCCTTGTTGGAGAAGACGTCGGTGCAATCGTTATCCGTAAAGGAGTCCGTGATGAAGCCAGTAGTCACGCCAATAGCGCTCCCCAAAAACCTTATCGTCCTTTTCCCGTACAGGACTCGAAGTAGCGGGGTCTCGTAGGCCTACTGTCCCGGCTCGCGGTGCACGTCACAAGACGGGATAAAGAAGACTAGGTAGCGAAGTGCTCTGAAACTGGAGGCGCAAAGAATGTGTGGCAGTGTGTCTGAGAGGAGACGCGACCTCTCTCTCTTATAGGCACAGAGGGGAAGGCAGACAGACTGCGCAGGAGATGAAACGAATGGACGAAAGTTGAAGCGAACAGGCGGCAGCCCATCGGACAGACTCCACTCAGTTCGTATTCATTTAGCTCGTATTAAAAGTCCACTTGAGCAAAAAGTTTCAGCTTCTGTACAACTGTTCATATACCATTCATGTGTGGCAAAATAAAGCTCGGCTCGGCGAGATTCCCGCAACCCGCGGCGCGCGCGCGTCGTGGCGAGGCGAGCGAGAAGGAGGAGAGCACGCGTGTATATGTCTTCTCTTCTCAAGCTCGTACAAGTGGTGGAAGTGCTCTCCTTATAAGTTGGTCCAACTTTTACTGAACTAGCAATGTGGGACTAAACATTTGCCCCAGCTCTTGCCTTGCATGAATGGGCCAAATAGGCCTCTAGTATTTTAAAAATTTAGTGGCATATAATAAATAGACTGGACCTATTTAGACAAAAAATTCAACAGTTTGCACCTACTGAATAAGTTCGTTTATGTGTCACATGCAATTAGCTATACAATGAACGACAAGTGAGGAAATGTGTAGATCGATCCAATCAGATGGTATGACATGAAGAATATGGTTATAATGAGTCGTTATGGACGATAACACACAAAGTGCAAACCGAGTATAGTATATTTAGGATACGTTTGGTTTAGGGCAGATGCTAGCCCAGCAAAAAAATTGGTAGCCTAGCATACTTTGCTTTATGTTCGGTTTATTTCTAAAAATTTGGTTATTAATGGATTTTCCCACACTCCTCTCAGCATATTCTTACCAAATAATTAGTCAAGTGTGGACGAATAATTCCTTGACTAAAAAATTGGCAAGCCAATTATTACTAACATCTAGTAGGATTAGCCAGGGCATGACGCAAACATGCTCTTAACCTCAATCTCCTCCGCCTATTGCCATATAATAACCTGGCTTACTTGCAAGATCCTAGCTTGAGTGTAGTATTTATTTGGTAATATTTTTGGCACTAATTCGTATATATCCCATAAGACTAGCTCTATAATAAAAAACAAGGGATGCACATAAATCGATTCAATCAAGTGGTACATGCAGCATGTGGTAATTAGTCGTCATGACTAGTAACACAAAGTGCAAAACGAAACTGGCGCCATATTTAAACCCAATCACCTCCGCCGCCAGGTCCCTACCCTCCGGCGTCTCCCTTCCCCGCCGCTGCCACTGGCGACCGCCGCGGTGGCGGCGGCCCCCCTCCCCAAAGTTGGTTGGGGGATTCTCGGTCGTGCTGCCCCTCGCAGCCTCCCACGTTCCCGTTCCCGTTCCCGTTCCCGTTCCCGTTCTCGTTCCCGTTCCCGTTCCCGTCCTCCTCCGCCGTCCTCGTTCTTGTCTCCCTGCTCCGGCGCGGAGACCGTTCCGGCGAGCGGCGTGGCGACCCAGTTCCCCTCCAAAATCACTCCTACTGTTTCCCCTACCTCCCCTTTGTCTGGTGCTCCCCCTCGCTTGCATCTGGCAGCTGGTGGGACGCCCCAGATCTGGTCGGTTCCGGGCCTAGGGTTGGCTCCATGTCCGGGCCTCCAGCTTGCGGACGCCGTGGTGGCGTGTGCCTCTTGGTGGTGCAGGGTGGTGGTCGTTCGTTGGCCAGCGCGGTGCTGGGCAGCGGCCGTCGGCGTGTTGGCCGATGGCCAGTCTTGGCCCCATTCTTGGGTTGGGGTGTTCCGGTGTTGTCGCCTCCTCTTGGCCCTTCCATCAGCCATGTGTGGTGTGCATCCGCCGGGGCTGACCGTTCCTCCGCATGCAGATGGCAGTCGTGGAGGCGGCATGCTCCCTACCCAGGGGATGGCCGTGGGAGGGTTCTGAGATCTCCGTCGTCCTGCTGCCAGCGCTGATCCGTCAAGCTGGTGAGTTCCTTGGTTTGCAGATGGCGGCCATGGTTTGCGGTGTCCTCCCATCAGGGAGTGTCGTGGCAATGGGGAGTTGGATCCACTCCTGGGTTTCTTGCTGCAGTGTCCCCCACCGGTGATATCTGGGCGTGCTTTGTGTGGCGCCCGCGGCACGCCCTCGGCTTGTGTCGCTCTTCGGCTGTGCCGGTGGACGGTGCGGCCTTGGTGATACTGTGCCTTTCGAATGTGCGTGTGGCTCCAGACGCGGTGAGTGCGCGTGCTTCGTGAAGCTTTTCAGTTGTGTGGGCTCGGCCTTGTGATGCCTTTCAACTTCGCCAGTGGCATCGTCTTCGTGTGGTGGTCTCGGACGCTTGTGTCCGTTTGGCTACGTTGTCACACCCGGTCTATAGGATTGTAATCCCGGTGGTGTGGCGGTGTAGGCTCGGCATGTGTTGCCCTTCGACCACATCGATGGCATGGAGATGTCAGGGTTGGTCTCGGCTGATCGGAGCTCTTCGTCCACTCGCTGGTGCTTCCGATGCAATGTGCCCGTTGTTGGCGTTGTCTCTTCGGTCCTTGTGGTGTTTGCTTGTAGTGTGTTGAAACTTGTTAGAGTCTCTCTTCGTTATTTATGTGTAGGTATGCGTGGGTGTTTTTATAGTTATCTCTCCCTTATGTATTCCTGTATGCTCTGGTTCATTTGAACTAATCTTGTACAAGGCTGCAAAGCCTCATAGGCAACGTGAATGAAAAATTATTCAGGTGGGACTCGCTCCCAAAAAACTCAATCACCTCCGCATATTATAAAAACCCGACATTCGTGCAAGATCGTAGCTTTGAGTATACTTGGTACTTATCTGATGACACTTTTGGCACTAGTTGATTTACTCGTCAAAAGACGGAGGAGACCACAGCCACCGATCTCCCGCCGGGAAGGGAAGACCTAGCTGGAAGTGGCAAAAGGAATCGTTACTTTCTAACAGCAGGATACGCAATCTTAATCCCGGAGAACGTCTCCATCATCACGCTCTTTCCACGAACCACTCGCTTATTTTGAGTCGTGGCCAGTCAAAGCCGCAACAGTCCCAGCCCTTGTCGCGGCGCGAGTACATGCAGCCTTTGTGTTCGCTGCTTTGCTTTGGCACGGCGGAGCGGAGGCCGTACGGTCGGTCCTGACGCGGCAGCACAGGCCACAGGGGGAATCGTCAAAGTGCCCACTTCTCGAATTTACTATGAACCTTGTTTTAGCAAGGAGGCCGTGTCGTGGCCCTGCTGGACGCAGAGGGCTTGGGGCGTCAGGCGTGCTGGGAGCTGACACAATGACACACGCCATCCACCCGCAACAGGAAACGGGTAGGCCTGTGCGGCACGAAAGCCTACGGATGATCCTGCTGGTGCTGCTACTGCCGACGCAACGCAAATCCACAACTGGAAACGGCTACGCCTGGAGTGGACAGCGCGAAAGCCTACGGCCCCCGTCCCGATCTCTTGCACCGGCTCGGATGGCCACGGGGAGCGCAATTATTGCCGGCGAAGCGCGCGCACCCAAGGGCTGGCTCTGGCTGTGGGCAGCGTGGGATGGGGAGCTCGGAAGGCTGCCGAGCCGTCCAATCCTCGGTCGCAGCGACGCGCGCGGCAGGCACTACACTCACGGGTGGAGCAGTGGCTTCCCTCGTACTCGTTGTACGTACGCGGCCAGATGATGCAGCAGCGCACCGGGCGGGGCACTGCTACTCGCGTCCTGTTCCGGCATACAGCACCCAGGCTACTACTCCGTATCTTCTCTCTTTTGAATGCGTAACAAATATGGCATGCTGAAATAGCTTCTGGTTCTGGAGACGGCTCGTCTAGACGCGGCCTCCCAGCCCCAATGGCCAGTGTACCGTAGCATTGGTCTTCAGATCAGAGTAAAAAAAAGACGGGATGGCTTTTGAGGAGACCGGACGGCCGCCCAGATACTACTAGTTTCCTGGGCGTGTTTTTTCGGGGACGTTTTGTGGCATAAACATACGTCTCACGTCCACGCTGCTTGACAAAGTCCAGTGCGAAGCTCGGTACAGGTGGCCACGAGTTGCGACCTTTCTTTGCCCCGTCCAGACTCCCGACCACGTCTAGACTAGACGGTCTAGTCTGCTCACACAGGGAGATGGCTAATGGAAGTCTTTATCCATGATCCCTCGATCTTTTTTTCTTTTTGAGAATATGATCCCTCGATCTTTCTGACGGAGACTCTTGAGGCGCGACAGACCCGATCACGGTCAAGGGATCCCGGAGACGGAGACTCACGGGTCTACCAAGCTTTTCATATTTATATCAAAAGGATAGATTTTAAGGTAGTTAGATATAAAGAATATATAAAAAATACGTTCTTACATGATATTTTAAAAGAAGAGGTTAAATGAAACAGTCACCCCGTTTTCAGCCTTTTGCTACTCAAAATCACATTTGTAGACTTGGCAAAATGCTTTATATGGATTGAAACATGCTCCACGAGCATGGTATTCACGTCTCAGTTCCAAGTTACATACACTGGGTTTCATTTCATCTAAAGCTGACACATCCTGGAGGTGGCGATTTGGCTCCCACGTCCAGATGATTTCACTATCGGTACCATTCGTTTGGGCATTGAGATCCGGTGGTGTCACCCGAGAAATATTGAAGCGAACCGCAAAAATTGCAGAATACTGGTGGGCCATGGTGGTTGTGTGCTGGTATAGTTGTGTAAGTACGACAGTTAATGGAGACGATTTGGGGTGCCGGTTGGACAGACGACGGTGAAGTTTTGTGTACGGGCGGTACAAGTTCGTGCGAAAGAGATGTACCATTAGTACATGATCCCTAGACCGAAAAAGTATAGGATGTCCGTCTTCCGTCAACGCACTAAAACGTTATGGATCCACCTCTTAGGCCAACTCCAACGGAGGCCCCAAAACGGACAAATCTGGTCTGGCTGGACAAATCCGGACAAATACCATCGCCAACGGGCTACCGTAAAAGACTATGTGTCTGATTTTCGGTTCGGATCATCGTATTCCGGGATCAAATCTAGGACCAATTTGCGGGAAAACGAACAACGCGGACGCTCCGGCATGTTCTCCCACTACCGTCCATGGGACCACATGCAGCCACACATGTCCACACCTATCCTACTACTTCTCTCTCTCTCCACTAGGGGTGGACATGTAGCTCGAGGCTCGATGCTCTGCTTAGGCTCGACAAGGCTCGGCTTGGAGGAAGGTCAAGCCAAGCATAAATCTTGTTATTCAGGCTCGAGGCTCGATAAGCCGGCTCGGTGAAGCTTGCAAGCCGGCTCGAAAGCTCAATGAAGTTAAAAAATTCGCCATGAACTTTGCTAAAATTGTGAGAATTCATAGTTTTATACAAGATTTGATCATGATTTCACAAATACATCAACAAAATAGTCTAACAAGTTAAAGAAAGTACCAATAACCATAATAGTACCATTACAACACAAGTTTCATAACACAAACTGACCACTTAGTCCAACAGGAGTCTCATACATGGGTACATGACAAACACGGGGACATAGTTCAACAAAAATAACAGGAACCATGATAAGGCAAATCAGATCATAAACATCAACCAGAAAAGAACCATTGGTCCATCGACCATCATTTCATCTCCCTGGCCTCTATCCTCGCTGCCATCTCCTGCAGTTCGTACACTCATATGTCGAATCTGTTTATCACAAAGACACAAATAAATCATCACATACATGGTATTGCATGAGATATGTTATAGCAAGTGAGCGAAATAGCATTATATAATGAGTTTTGCATTACTTGTGTCCTTGTACAAAAAACTACAGCAAGTAGAGAAACAAAATAGCACTATATACTTACTAGTTGCTCCCCACCACACTTTTTGGAAATGGAATGCACTCGACATCATCAATATCATCTGGTTTCTAAAAGAGTGAAAATGATGAAAGTTAGGTATGCATAAGACATAGTATAGTAGACTAACTAGCAACAAAATGAATCAACAAGGCACATACCACATCTAGTGATACATTTTTTTTCATTGTGAGCACCTTTAATCCAACTAGAAGCACACACCGGCGCCTCCACCATCCCTGGGTTTAGAGAGCTCCTATAGTCATCTAGAACTCGCCCCACGGTGCTAAAAGTAGACTCCAAATACAAAGAAGTTGCCGGTATAGACAAAAAATTCTTTGCCATCTTTAACACGATGGGGTATCTATGGGCATTCAGCTTCCACCACAATAGCACATCAAAAAAATGTTTAGCAAGCTCTTATTTGCCTCACCAAGATACTTATCAATCTCATTCTTTGATGTCTCCATAGAAGTCTCACTTAAGTATGAGGTAAACTCGCTGGCACTTGATGGTAAAGATGAACTTGTATCCATGGGTGTAGATGAGGATGCAGCAGATCTATAAGAACCAGATTTCTCATAATGATGATGTATATCATAAGTTTCATATAGCTTTGCCAACTCGGTTTCAATCAAATTATATTCAGTAGTAGCTTTCTCTTCTGAATAAATCTTTCTAAAACCCCACTTAATGTATTTCAGCTTATACCTTGGGTCAAGAATAGTAGCAATCACCATGAAATTATTGGGTTCTTCCCAATACTTGTTGAATTTGTCCAACGTTGCCTCCCCCATAGTTTTCAAAGCTGGGTTGGTGGATCTACATGCCTCTGTAAGTGCAATCTTGACATTGACAATGTGAGGGTAAAATATATTCGAAGTAGGATATGTAGAGTTAGAGAATGCAGTGGACACCTCAGCTAGAGAAGCAAGTATAGGTGTAATGGTATTGAACAATGTCCATTCATCATTTGATAGCTTTCATTTATAATTTGCATCGTTGTCCGCATAAGAATCTCTTGCATCCCTATAGGTAATGGTTGTTCTTAACATGTCGTAAGTTGAATTCCACCTTGTGGCCACATCTAGTTTCAGCCCCTCTCCAATTGTGATTGCAAGAAACCGACAAATTTCTACAAACTTGTGCAATCAAGATACCGACTTCTTGATGTACTTAGCAGATTCCCTCACATTGGTTGTTAAAGGGGAGATGGTTGCAGTTCCATCAGTGAACACCAAATTAATAATATGAGCACAACAACGAATATGGAAATATTTAGGAACAAAACAATAGGAGCTTCTAGCAGCAAACATAGCCGTCAAATTGTGGATAGCTACATCATTGTTAGATGCATTATCTAGAGTGATCGAAATGATTTTATCTTCTATCTTACATGCAGCCACACACTCAAACACAGCTTGAGAAATCACATTTACACTATGTGGAGGGTCCAACTCCACGAAATTCAGCACATGACATTGCATATTCCAATTTTTATCAATGAAATGTGCAACTAAACACATGTAGGAAAATGTTTGGTTAGATGTCTACAAATCAGTAGTTAAAGCTATGTTATCCACACCTTTAAAACCCTTCATAAGGCTATCTCTCTCAGATTCAAACACCTTCTTGCATTCCATTCTAATGGTTTTTCTACCAATAAACTCATACCGAGGATTTAAATATTTCATCACTATGTTGAACCATGTGTGCTCTACCATCTTAAATGGATAATCATGACAAATCAGCATCTTAGCAATTAATTTTTTAGCTTCTTCTTGACTATGCTCCCTAGAAGATTGCAAAACAGAAATACCGGTATCACTTGCATTAGATGGCTGAAAGTTGAGAAGGGTTGGACTATCCACCTTTTCCATAGCGATCTTATAATCTGGACATGCTTTGCTATAGTGTCGCAACAGATGGAAAGTGGCTCCCCCATTGTCCTTGTTGTAGGAGAAAAAATTCTTGCAATACTTGCATTGTGCCATTATCACCTCAACAGTAGGATCCTCTTTCGATGGCCGAGGAACCTTGTAGAAGTGGTCCCATGCAACTGACTTAGAATTGGCACTCGACTCAACGGTAACCTTCAGACCAACCTTCATTCCCTTTTGTCGCTTCTTCCCTCTCTCAGAAACCCCACCATCATTACTAGCAGAATTACCATCATCGGATATGTTAATGACCACTAACAAATACATTATCATCCGACATGGCATCATTCTTGTCATAAGAATTTTCTTCCTCATCGGACTAAATTGTTTGAGCCTGCGCATAGAGTAATCACAAAGATTAAATCAAGACAATAGATGTACTACTATTGTGGGTTCAATTACAAAAAGGTGAAACAAAATTACCATTTGTGGAGGTGTCGGGGATATGACCCTGCATACCCCAAAGGTGAAGTATAAAAGGATCTCTATAAAGAAATGGAGGATTTAATGAGAGGCATATGTGAAAAAACATAAATAAGTATATAAATAAGGCATGACAAGAGAAATCTAAAAGGAAAAGAAGAAAAGCCGCTCTGGGCCGAATGAGGGCAAAGTCGGCCCAGTCAATATTCTCCCTGGCCGGATTATCTACTAACAGAGTTAAATACCACATGATTCGGCCCACAAACCGAATACCAACAGGAGCAACTCCACTCCCCGGGATGGGCTGAGTTCATTTAATCCGGCCCAAAACGAGCTTACGCAGTATCCCACGTCGCCACCAGCCCCACCTCGACGCAGGGATCCCTGCCAAAACATCTCCCCCGACAAATTCCCTAGTCAACGCGGGTCCCGCGCCCTCCTCTTGCCGAGCTCCCTCGATAATACCCCGCCAGGACTTCGCTGGGGAACCGCCGAATCGCCCGAGTGGGTCGACACAGGCAGCATGGCCCACCACGGGCCGGCAGATCCAGGTCGCCTACATCCACTCCTCCCGGGTGGGCCGGCATGGGAAGCTTGGCCCACCGCGGGGCCTTCATCACCAACCATCCCGAATTAGGCGGTACTCCAGGATGCCTTCTCCTTCCCCGGGTGGGCCTTTGGCGAATAAAGCGGCCCACCGCGGGATACAAGAATTTCTGGGTTGGAGGACTTCGGCTGGGCCGTCCACAACTTAGGCCGAGTGTGGAGTAATTCGGCCTGGGCTTGTCAGGACCTCGCCTGGGCCGAATTATGACCTAGCTGGGCCACCTCTCCCCTAGGCCTAATCAAGCAAGGTCCAGGCCGACTCTTCCTCTTTCCCAGGGCAGCTGGTTGAATTATGTTGTCCCAAATGTCTTATTATTCTCTACGGGATGCTCCTACAAGCCCTACAACGGTGTACCTTCGCGCCAATTCAAGCTCCTCAAGAACCATGCCAGTCTTGGGACGCCCATGGCTCAGACTGACACATGTGATATGGAATATGCCTTTGGCATCCAGGAATATGATGAGGGATATTCCTTGGCATCTTCAAAGATGCCAAGGCATATGCTGAGCATCTAAGAAGATGCCAGGAATATGCTACGTAGATGCCAAGCATGGGAAACAATCCTTGTTCCCTGGGCTCCCCTTTATAAGGAGCACTAGGGAGATCGTTCACGGGAGAGGCCCCGAAGGGCTCTTCCCTCTTTGCTCAATAGGAGCCCTTCTTCTTCTTCCTCCTCCAATCTCACAGAGAGATCTAGATAGAGGCATAGGAGATACAGCTCAAGGAGCATGATTGTAGTCACAAGTATGGCAAGATTATAAGAGATTAGATGTAGAGAATGAGGTGTTATCTCCACTTGAGAGCCTCAATCCTATATACATTGTATTTCTCTGTGTTCATACGAGTGCGGTCTTCACTACATCATCCCTCCCCGGATTCCTCCACGTCCATCGGCCCCAACTTTAGCCTACCCATGGCATATGCCGTGATACCACCACGACATTTGGCGCCCACCGTGGGGCCTTATAGTGGCGTTGGTTGGGTTTCCATCCGGACGGGAGCATCTTCATCAACCTCATCCTCATGGAGCACCTTCAGCTCCTCCAGGCGAACAGAGAACAGGGAGAGCACCTTCAGTTCCTCCAGGCGAACAGAGAATAGAGAGAGCACCTTTAGCTCCTCCAGGCGAATAGAGAACAGAGAGAGCACCTTCAGCTCCTCCAGGCAAACAGAAAACAGAGAGGAAAGCACAGGGGTCTCCAAGTCTAACTCAGCAAGGCAGGTAAGACTCAGTAAGAATGACTCAAACTCTTCTCCAAGCTCACTGTAAGTAACAGATAACTCAGCCACCAACATTCGATCCTTCACCTCGGGGAGAAAATAACTCAACCCGGGGACTAGCCAGCGTATCCATAGAATCACCTTTAGATGGAGAAAAACTTATATAGGTTTGGGTATGTATTTTACTAGCTTATTTATGATTCGTATAGAATTTGAGTCAGCTTATTTATAATTCGGATAGAATTTGAGTCATCTTATTTATAATTTGGATAGAATTTTAGTCAGCTTATTTATAATTCGGATAGGATTTGAGTCAGTTTATTTATGCTTTGGATTAACCTTTAACTCAGCTCACCAGCCAGCTTATTGACGATTCAGATAGAATTTGAGTCAGTTTATTTATGCCTCGGATTAATCTTTAACTCAGCTCAGTAGCTTATCTTTGATTCGGACTAACATTTGATTCAGCTTGCCAGGGTATATTATATTCGGACTTGTATTCTAGTTCAGCCTACTAGCTTATCTCAGATTTGGACTAAAGTTTGATTTAGCTCGCCAGACTGCCAGGTTATATTATGACTCCTCTTGATATTTCACTATCTTGCCAGGATGACTAGTGCGGTCTTCACTGCATCATCCCTTCCCGGATACCTCCACGTCCACCGGCCCCAACTTTAGCCTACCCATGTCATATGGAGTGATACCACCATGACAGGAAGAGAATTGTTTGCTGCCGGCTGCAAAAAATTAGGTACTACTGGTTGCGATGATGCATGCATCGTTGAAGATATGTTGAGCATAGCTGCAGTCCGCGATTGCATTACCTTGTTGTATGCATGCCTCTTTCCCTGCCCTTGTGGCTTCCTCATACATGCTTGCGTTCCTTCACTCTCCCGCCCCGGTTGCATTTTCTCTATCCTTCACGATTTTAGACAGTCACAATGTTACTAACAAGACTAAAAAGAAACAAGATTTTATCACAACAATGGTACTAACGAAAGAAAAAAGAAAAAAAATTGTATTTCTTACAACTAGATGTTATCACAATAATGGTACTGCCTAGATATTATCACTAAAAAGAACAAGATTGTACAGAATACAGAGCCGCTACAGCCTAATCATACAAAGTACAGAGCCGTTGCAGCCTAAAAATTGTACAAAATAGAGTGTTGGTGGTGGGAGGTGGCATGGGCGCTACTGACCTGGACCTGCAGCTGCAGCTGCAGTCATTGGTGGTGGGAGGTGGCGTGAGGCCGGTGTGGCGGCCGGAGGGCTGGCGGTCTGGCATCGTTAGGCGGGCGGACCGGCGCCCCCGCTAACCCTAACCCTAGCCGGAGGAGGCTGCGGGTGCGCGCGCGCGGGGGGAATGAGCACTAGGAAGAAGGGAAGGAGGAGGCAGCCAACCTTGGTGGCGGCCTGGCAGGAGACGGGGACGAACGAGGAGGATGACGGGGTGGCGTCGCCGTGTTGGCGAGAGAAATCAAGAGCGAGAGACGAGAGTCGAGAGGCACGGGGGCGGGCCGGGGCCCCGTGGGACGGGATATTTTCGGGGGTAGGTGGCCGGCTCATCAAGCCGTTCGAACGAGCCACGAGCCCTCTTTACAGTGGGTTTTCAGCACCAAGCCGAGCCTAGGCAAGACTCGATTTTTGCAAGCTTTGACGAGCCGAGCCACGAGCCGGCTTGGCTCGGGTCGATTCCACCCCTACTCTCCACCATTTTTATCTCTCCCATCGACACGAGCGCACATGCGCCGCCGCTGCCCCTCCTCCTTGCGCGCGCCAACTATGCCTCCTCCCCTGCATGAGTCGTTGCTCCTCCTCCCCTAGCCGGAGAGCTCCCGCTAGGGTCGACCTGCCACCACCATTCCCTCCCTTGTGCATGAACCGGCCGCTGCCATGTCCTTCTCTATGCTCGCGTCGCCGCCATGGCCGTCCGCGCCCTCCGTCCTGCCCTCCCCTGAAGATACGTCGGAAACGTATCTTTAATTTTTGATGCTCCATGCTTGTTTAGTATCTACTTTGCTTTGCTTTGTCTACACTTTGAGGTGTTTTTATATATTTTCTAGAACTAACCTATTAACAAGTTGCCACGGTGCCAGTTGCATGTTTTCTTCTGTTTTTGGTTTCAGAAAGGCAGAAAATCAATATTCTCGGAATTGGACGGGACAAAAGCTAAAGTCAATATTTTACCGTGGGCGACACGAAACCAGAAGACGATACGGAGGG
This sequence comes from Avena sativa, assembly GCA_916181665.1. NCBI lineage: Eukaryota > Viridiplantae > Streptophyta > Magnoliopsida > Poales > Poaceae > Avena > Avena sativa. The sequence continues at coordinate 133,059,622 of OV702298.1, forward strand.
GCGCCACAGGGTGGCCAACCCCCCTAGGCGCGAGTGGGCCCACCCCGTGCCTAGGTAGGGTGTGGCCCCCATGGTAGCCCCCTGGCTCGCCCCTTCGCCTATAAGAAGCCCCCGATGCAGAAATCCTAGGCACCCGATCAAAACTCCACGAAACCTTCTATAGCCGCCACCACCATCGTCCCTAGATCGGCAGGGGATCTGAAGTTCTTCCCGGCACCCTGCCGGAGGGGAGATCATCCTGGAGGCCTTCTTCTCCGGTATGAAGCATGATAGGTTCCACCTTAGACTACGGGTCCATGTAGTAGCTAGATGGTTGTGTCTCCTCCTTGTGCTTTCATGTATAGATCTTGTGAGCTCCGTTCATGATCAAGATCTAATCTATTTGTAATCATGCATGTTGTGTTTGCGGGGATCCGATGGATATTGAGATTACTATGTCAGATTGATTAATGGTTTTGTCTTATTGATTCTATCATGTTTGTGTTGTTTGTGATCTTGCATGCTCTCCATTGTTAGTAGCTATCTTGGCCAAGTAGTTACTAGTGACTCCAAGAGGGGGTATATATGCTTGATAGTGGGTTCATGCCTCTAGTTTCCAAGGGAAGTGACATAAATCTCTTTGGTTGTAGATGTGTTGTTACCACTAGGGAGAAAACAAAGTTCTCTTGTTCATGGAACAAGTAGATTTTTGACCTTACACACTTTTCTTAAAGCAGTTATCTATTGCTTGCAACTTAATACTGGAGGGGGTTCGGATGATAACCTGAAGGTGGACTTATAGTCATAGATGCAGTTGGATGGCGGTCTATGTATATTATTGTATTGCCCAATCGAATCTCATAGGATCATTTTGTCTAGTATTGCATTGTTATGCCATGCTCAGTTCCTGTCAATTCCATGTTGTAATTTGTTTACCCTTCATGCCATGTTGTTTATCTAAGGAGAGCACCTCTAGTGAACTATGCACCCCGGTCCAATCTTTACCATTGATACACCTTCCACAGTTACCTGTTTACTTGCTGCAAACCATCATCTTCCACACCATAGGTTTAATCCTTTGTTACAGCAAACTGGTGAGCTTGACAACCTCACTGATTCGTTGGGGCAAAGTCTTGAGTTTATGTTGTACAGGTTTCCATGTTGCTTGCAACACCTTTGAGACGTGTCCTTCCTCCTACTGGTTCGATAACCTCGGTTTCTTACTGAGGGAAAACTTGCTGCTGTGCTCATCACACCTTGCTCTTGGGGTTTCCGACGAAGCATCCCACGACAGTGTTGGGCGTCATCAAGCTCTTTCTGGCGCCATTTCCGATGAAATAAAGGGCCATCAAAATTCTTCCTCCCCGTCAAGCAAGCTCTTTCTAGCGCTGTTGCCGGGGAGGCTAAGGACGTCTTCTCAAGGGGAGTCCTCCTCAACCCTTCTCTTTACTCTGTTTTTAGTTTGCTTAGTTTATTTTGCTTGGTTTTATTTGCCTATTTTTATCAAAAACTCAAAAAAAATTAGTCTAGTTTGGTTTGCTTTCTCTTTTAGAAAACACAAAAAAATTAGTCCCTGCTCTAGTTACTGGTTTGTTGATGGATCAGTTGATGTGGATCCTGTTGGGAACACCAAGAGCAAGGTGTGAAGCAACACAGCAGCAAGTCTTCTCTCAGTAAGAAACCGAGGTTATCGAACCAGTAGGAGGAAGGAAACGTCACACAGATGTTGCAAGCAACATGGAAACCTGCAGAACACAAACTCAAGACTTTGCCCCAACGAATCAGTGAGGTTGTCAAGCTCACCGGTTTGCTGTAACAAAGTATTTTAAACGTATGGTGTGGAAGGTAATGGTTTGCAGCAAGTAAACAGGTAACAATGGAAGGTGTATCAATGGTAAAGATTGGACTGGGGTCCATAGTTCACTAGAGGTGCTCTCCTTAGATAAACAACATGGCATGAAGGGTAAACAAATTATAGCAGGAAAATTGACAGGAACTGAGCATGGCATAACAATGCAATACTAGACAAAAAGATCCTATGAGATTCGATTGCCAATATAATAATATACATAAACCACCATCCAACTGCATCTATGACTAGAAGTCCACCTTCAGGTTATCATCCGAACCCCCTTCAGTATTAATTTGCAAGCAACAGATAACTTCTTTAAGCAAAGTGTGTAAGGTCAACAATCCACTTGTTCCATGAACAAGAGAACGTTGTTTTCTCCCTAGTGGAAACAAAACATCTACAACCAAAGAGATTTCTGTCACTTCCCTTGGAAACTAGAGGCATGAACCCACTATCAAGCATATATACCCCCTCTTGGAGTCACTAGCAACTACTTGGCCAAGATAGCTACTAACAATGGAGATCATGCAAGATCACAAACAACACCGACATGGTAGAATCAAATAGACAAAACCATTAATCAATCTGACATAGTAATCTCAATATCTATCGGATCCCCGCAAACACAACATGCATGATTACAAATAGATTAGATCTTGATCATGAACGGAGCTCACAAGATCTGTACATGAAAGCACAAGGAGGAGATATAACCATCTAGCTACTACATGGACCCGTAGTCGAAGGTGGAACTACTCACGCTTCATACCAGAGAAGAAGGCCTCCGGGACGATCTCCCCTCCGGCAGGGTGCCGGGAAGAACTTCAGATCCCCTCCCGATTTAGGGACGATGGTGGAGGCGGCTACAGAAGGTTTCATGGAGTTTTGATCGGGTGCCTAGGGTTTTTGCATCGGGGGCTTCTTATAGGCGAAGGGGCGAGCCAGGAGGGCCACCAGGGGGGCCACACCCTACCCAGGCGCGAGGTGGGCCCACGCGCGCCTGGGGGTCTGGCCGGCCTGTGGCGCCCCTCTGTCTCGTCTTCTGGCTTTGTGTCGCCCACGGTAAAATATTGACTTTGGCTTTTGTCCTGTCCAATTCTGAGAATATTGATTTTCTGCCTTTCTGAAACCAAAAACAGAAGAAAACATGCAACTGGCACTGTGGCAACTTGTTAATAGGTTAGTTCCAGAAAAGATATAAAAACACCTCAAAGTGTAGACAAAGCAAAGCAAAGTAGATACTAAATAAGCATGAAGCATCAAAAATTATAGATACGTTTCCGACGTATCAAGCATCCCCAAGCTTAACTCCTGCTCGTCCTGAAGTAGGTAAGTGATAAAAGAATAATTTTTTAGGTGACATGCACCATAAAAACCAAGATCAAACCATTTTCAAGCATTGAAAGGTGGCTTCAAAGAACTCTAAACATGTGCATGAAAGATGGAGTTCTAACAATAGGACAAAGTAACTATGCATGCAACATGAAGGCTAAAAACAAAGATCATGAATGACATGCATTGAAAAACGTTTGTTTGTTTCACATATAGAAAACATGGCATAGTGGCATAGAGTAGAAAATAGATGTGTAGGATACCTTCAAAGTTCATAAGAGTGACTAGATACAAATAGCACAAGATCAAGCAATATCACAATATGCATCAATCAATAAGTTTTGGAACACTGCACACATAATGGTAACTATGCTCTCTTAATGGTGCCTAAAGGTAGAAGGTGGAGACTCAAATACTGGTGGAAGAAAGGCCCTTTATAAGGGAAGAAGGGATTTCAAGTTTCAAAAATAGCTTCAAAAAATTATGGTACTTGTTAGCATTCAGCCCTCATTGCCCCTATCATAAGCATCTTGAAGTGATTAAGGTTAAAGTGAACAAAGGTGGAGTATATGCTTGACAAAGTATAAGTTGGCAATCTCAAGTCCCTTGAATACGAGGGCCACACCTCATGCTACTCAACTTCAGGCACCTGTAAGTTCTTGTCATAGTAAGTACATGCGTATCATAGAGAACCGCCAACGGGGTACCCCTTGCACATGGTACAGGAGCTATCTCGTAACAAAAATGACAAGGCAAACAGACAATGAGCATCTCAGCGATCTTTTTATTTACTATGTGCATAGATTTTTATTGAGCATGCTTCACAAAATGCTCATTATGGTGATGCTGCAAGTTTCCACCATGATTAGGCATGGCTTAGGCTAGTGGCCCAGGCGTTTCTCTAACACAAAATACATAACTCCATGGACTTACAAGCTCCCTCTTTATTTTACACCGGTGACATCCATAGACAAACGAGCATGATACCAACTGTGTACAAAGTACAAGTGCAATCTTGAAAATGTTCCATGTAACAACACGATTCTGCTAATTACAACGTATAAGTGCAAGCATATACAACATAGATGACACAATGGTTCAAGTTTATTAGGGGCAAAGAATAAAAAGTGTGCCATCAAGTTTGTGAGGGCTTTAATCACTAAGTTTTCACATAACAAAATACCTTTTTTTAATTGGAAGATAGCTGAAAACAAGAATATACTTGGAATGGTGTAACACACCATGCATAGGAGTTTATAGTGGACACTTTGGAATAACTTAGTTTGTTGGGAGTTGGAAGCATGAGTAGATCTTACTCATACAAGTGGCGACTAGCAAAAGACTGGGAGCAACCAACTAAGAGAGCAATAATGGCCATAATCATGCAGAGCAACAAAACATTACTAATCAAAGCATATAGTGGTACTACAAGTCAATGACTAAATGATCATAGAGGATATGGTGACTTGTTCATAGTCATAACATGGTGTGAGCATGTGCCAAGTCAGCCCAAACAAAGCATCAAAGGAGAATACCACAATACTATGCTTTTGCATGCTAAAACAACGCATAGTTCTTTCAAAGCACACTAAGCAATCCCAATTGTTTGGAACAAGAAAAGCTACAAAAATAATCACTAAGCATAAGGTTAAAAAAACACCTAGCATGTCATGCTAAAGTCTAAGTCACAGTCAATGCAAGCTCCTCTTGCACTTATCAAGCAAGAACTTTCTACTCCTTTCCAACACCAAGAAACTTATTTGAAACAACACAGCGAGAACGGGGGTAGAAACTACTTTATTCAAGCAAACTAAACTAAATAAGAAAAGAAAACAAAAACTAAGACGCTCCAAGAACAACACAACAGTGCATGAAATAATAAAAACGAAGTGTCTAGACAGACCTGAGCTTTTAATTGATGAAGAAGGGGATGCCTTGGGCATCCCCAAGCTTTGACGCTTGTACCTCTTGGATATTTCTTGGGGTGACACCGGGGTGGCATCCCCAAGCTTGAGCTTTTGTCCATTCTTCATCTCATTACATCATTCTCTCTCTACACCTAAATTTTTTCGTTCATACAAAAGTTCACACAATCTTCATTAGCCTCATTAGTGTATTCAAAAGATAATAGACCTTTGGGTTTAGCTTTGGAACAGCAAAACTTTTCACTAAAAACACAAGCTACTATAGCAACTCCTTCAAAAATCTCAATTCCCCAAAAGAGAACTCAAAAAGGAATCAATAAGAAGCAAATGCAAATAATGACAGAAATCTGTTAAAACTGACCAACAGGTAGAAACCGATTTTTTCGAAAATATTTTGTTTCTCAAGTCAAAAAGTGTTGAACTAACGGAAGTTAGCTAACATACTGGGGTATTTATTCATAAATTGTCAGCTCAATACGACTTACAGAGACTCCTCACGAATTTCAGGACAGCAACTCCCCAAATCTTACTTCCCTCTCATTAGAGGTCATTCTTGGCACAAAAATCAAACAAAAAGGATAAGGAGAGGTCATTACTGAAGTAATAACTTCCAAAACTCAAGGAAACTCTTGGGTTATCTCCCAACAAGTACTTTTCTTTAATGCCTTTAAGTTAGGCACAAGAAGCAAGAAATCAAGTATTTTGAAATGAGGAAGGATTAACATCAAACCTTGCTTTCAAAGGAGGAGAAAAAAGAAACTTCTTTCTCCTCATAGGGAAGTGTTTAATACCTTTCTTGAATGGAAATTTATATTTAATGGTGCCTTCTTTCATATCAATGATGGCACCAATAGTTCTAAGAAAAGGTCTTCCCAAAGTAATGGGACAAGAAGCATTGTATTCAACATCCAAAACATAGAAATCAACAGGGACATAAGCATTGTTAACCATGATGAGAACATCATTAATACTCCCCATGAGTTTCTTCTTAGCATTATCATCAAGTGGAACATCCAAATAACAATCTTCCAAAGGTGTCAAATCAAGCATTTCATAAATCTTCCTAGGCATAATAGAGACACTAGAACCAAGATCACATAAAGCTTTGAGATCAAAGTCATTCACTTGCATATTAATAATGGGTTCCCAACTATCTGCTATTTTCCTTGGAATAGAAGATTTTTATTTTAACTTCTCTTCCTTAAACTTAACAAGAGCATCTGTAATGTGTTTGGTGAAAGCAACATTCATATCACTAGCATCAGGACTTCTAGCAAGTTTTTGCAAGAACAGAATCACTTCAAAAATATTGCAACCATCTATATCAAAATCAAACTTAGCATCACTAGTAGTAGACTCGTTAGGCTTAGGCTTTGTAGGAGGAGGAATAGGGGCTTCTTGTGGTTTAGTGGTATCCATTCTAGTGATGGTGCACACACTATTGTTTCTATCAATTTCAGCTTCCCTTTCCCACTTAGCATGCAGTTGGGCTAACAGTCTAACATTTTCATCAATAGTAACATGTATGGCATGAGCAGCAGCATGGTATTTTCCATGGTTTCATGTTTAGCAGCCATTTTATTAATCAAGGAGGACTGTGCATCAGACAAAGAGGAAATATTCTTCTCAACAGTTAAAAGTTTTTCCTCAACAGTCTTGTTGAAAGCAGTTTGTTTACTAATAAAGTCTTTGAGCATGACTTCAAGTTCAGAGGGGGCACTTATAGCATTGTTGTAGGAGTTTCCATAGGTATTGCCATTATTAGGAGGATAAGGCCTATAATTGTTGTTACCACCAAAATTATTTCGATAGGCATTGTTATTGAAATTGCTGTTTCTAATGAAGTTCACATCAACTTGCTCTTCTTGAGCAACCAAAGAGTCAAAGGGAACATTCTTTGGATCTAAAGGAGCTTTCCCATTAACAAGCATAGCCATAATAACATCAATCTTATCACTCAAAGAGGTGGTTTTTTCAACATAATTTACCTTCTGACCATGTGGAGCTCTCTCAGTGTGCCATTCAGATTAGTTAACCATCATATTATCAAGGAGTTTTGTTGCAGCACCCAAAGTGATGCCCATAAAGGTACCTCCAGCAGTTGAATCCAACAGGTTTCTTGAAAAGAAGTTCAAACCCGCATAAAAAGTCTGGATAATCATCCAAGCAGTGAGTCTATGAGTGGGACAATTCTTAACCAAATACTTCATTCTTTCCCAAGCTTGAGCAACATGTTCATTATCAAGTTGTTTAAATTTCATAATGTCACTTCTCATAGATATAATCTTAGCAGGAGGATAGTACTTTCCAATAAAAGCATCTTTGCACTTAGTCCAAGAATCAATACTATTTCTAGGCAAGGATAGCAACCATTCTTTAGCTTTCCCTCTCAAGGAGAAAGGAAACAGCTTGAGCTTAATAATATCTCCATCTACATACTTATACTTTTGCATCTCACAAAGTTCAACAAAGTTATTGAGATGGGCAGCAGCAGCATCAGAACTAGCACTAGAAAATTGCTCTCTCATCACAAGATTCAACAAAGCAGGTTTAATTTCATAAAAGGTAGCATCAGGAGCAGGTGGAGCAATAGGAGTGCTAAGGAAATCATTGTTGTTTGTGCTAGTGAAGTCACACAACTTGGTGTTCTCAGCAGAGTTCATTTTGGCAAAAGTGGAGCAAGCCAAAAATAGCAGCAGCAGAACATGAACTAATTTTTTTGTGTTTTTGATAAGATAAAGCAAACCAAACTAGACTAATTTTTTTGAGTTTTTGATAAAAAGAGGCAGACAAAACCAATCAAAATAAACTAAGCAAACTAAAAACAAATTAAAGAGAAAGGTTGAGGAGGACACCCCTTGTTAAGACGTCCTTAGGCTCCCCGGCAACGGCGCTAGAAAACTTGTTGATGACTCAGTTGATGTGGAGCCTGTTGGTAACCCCAAGAGCAAGGTGTGAAGCAGCACAACAGAAAGTCTTCCCTCAGTAAGAAACCGAGGTTATCGAACCAATAGGAGGAAGGAAACGTCACACAGGTGTTGCAAACAACGTGGAAACCTGCACAACACAAACTCAAGACTTTGCCCCAAGTAATAGTGAGGTTGTCAATCTCACCGATTGCTGTAACAAAGGATTAACTGTATGGTGTGGAAGGTAATGGTTTGTAGCAAGTAAAAAGGTAACAATGGAAGATGTATCAATGGTAAAGATTGGACCGGGGTCCATAGTTCACTAGAGGTGCTCTCCTTAGATAAACAACATGTCACGAAGGGTAAACAAATTACAGCAGGGCAATTGACAGGAACTGAGCATGTCATATCAATGCAATACTAGACAAAAAGATCCTATGAGATTTGATTGGGCAATACAACAATATACATAGACCGCCATCCAACTGCATCTATGACTAGAAGTCCACCTTCAGGTTATCATCCGAACCCCTTCCAGTATTAAGTTGCAAGGAACAGACAACTGCTTTAAGCAAAGTGTGTAAGGTAAACAATCCACTTGTTCCATGAACAAGAGACCGTTGTTTTCTCCCTAGTGGCCATAGAACATCTACAACCGAAGAGATTGCCATCACTTCCCTTGGAAACTAGAGGCATGAACCCACTATCTAGCATAAATACCCCCTCTTGGAGCTACTAGCAACTACTTGGCCAAGATAGCTACTAACAACGGAGAGCATGCAAGATCACAAACAACACAGACATGATAGAATCAGTAAGACAAAACCATTAATCAATCTGACATAGTAATCTCAATATCCATCAGATCCCCGCAAACACAACATGCATGATTACAAATAGATTATATCTTGATCATGAACGGAGCTCACAAGATCTATACATGAAAGCACAAGGAGGAGATACAACCATCTAGCTACTACATGGACCCGTAGTCCAAGGTGGAACCACTCATGCTTCATAGCAGAGAAGAAGGCCTCCGGGATGATCTCCCCTCCGGCAGGGTGCCGGGAAGAACTTCAGATCCCCTGCCGATCTAGGGACGATGGTGGTGGCGTCTACAGAAGGTTTCATGGAGTTTTGATCGGGTGCCTAGGGTTTCTACATCGGGGGCTTCTTATAGGCGAAGGGGCGAGCCAGGAGGGCCACACTACCCAGGCGCGGGGTGGTCCCACCAGTGCCTAGGAGGGTCTGGCCGTTCTGTGGCGCCCCTCCGTCTCGTCTTTTGGCTTCGTGTCGCCCACGTTAAAATATTGAATTTGGCTTTTGTCCTGTCCAATTTCGAGAATATTGATTTTCTGCCTTTCTGGAACCAAAAACAGAATAAAACAGGCAACTGGCACTGTGGCAACTTGTTAATAGGTTAGTTCCAGAAAAGATATAAAAACACCTCAAAGTGTAGACAAAGCAAAGAAAATTAGATACTAAACAATCATGGAGCATCAAAAATTATAGATACGTTTTCGACGTATCATCTGTTATTGCCTTGCTTTGTCATGCTTTCTATCAATGGATGGTTTCTTTGAAACTAGTTCTTATTGGCAAGGTGGGTTAACGGAAGAACAAAAGTATTTTTATAAGAAACACCGTTTGTCACAAAAAGGAAACACCTATGGGAAAAATTGAAAAATTGAATACTCTTGCTAGAGAGGTGTGCTCTACTTATAATGTTACTAATTGCTTTGATAAAGCCTGTTGCTGTAGGAGGTATAAACACCTCCCTTTTTAATGTGAGTATAATGATAATGTTACCATATCCTCGTATGTTAAAGGAAATTATGAATTTTATGATGTGGAACAAATTGAAAAGTTTATTTCCTTCAAGGGTGCATTTGAACTTGCCAGTTTGCTTGAAAATACTGATGATGCACCTTATGAATATGGTTTATGAGATACTTAAATTTTGCTTTGATAATTACAAGGAAGAAAATGGCTATATTCTTGAATATTTTAATAGATGCTTTCCACAAATGGAAGAGACTAATGCCTTGCAGGAGCCTATGGAAAAATAAATTGTTAAAACTGGAAGCTCATTAGATGAAAAAGAGGAGGAGAGTGATGAACAAAAGGAGGAAGTGTTGGGGATATACTTTACGGGTATACCCACAGGATTTGCTGACCAGGATGGCCCACCAATGGGTTAGAGCTTTGCTTCACGGGCGGCCCAGTTAGAGAAAGAGGAGGAGCCAGTTCTGGCTACGACAAGGCCCAGAAGAGTTACCGACTTAGGCCTGTAGTATTACTTGTAGTCCAAGCTGTACAAAGTTACCGACACTATAACATAGCCGGATAGATCTCTCCCTGTAACCCTAGGCCTGGGTGACTATATAAACCGGCCCTATGGGAGCCTTTAGGGCAACAAATCTATACACAACCACAACCAACTCGCACAGGCGAACCTCTCTTGTAATCCTCTTTAAGATCCGGCTTACGCCGATATATTACTAGGTTACTAGAAGGAGTAGGATCCGATCACCACAGTCGGATCTGAACCTGGGTAAACTTGTGCTCACCGCTCCTGGAACATCCGACGTCTCACACCCCATCCTTCCAACACTACTAGGACCCCCTATGGCGTACTTGTCGACAATCCGACGACAGTTGGCGCCCACCGTGGGGAAGGTGACCTTTGGAGAATCATTCCAGGTGGAATCTGCGCGTGCAGGAATTGGCAAAACTATCGCCATGGGTCACATGATCTACGCCAGTGATGTCCCTCTCATCCTCCTCGATGACACTTGGATTCCGGCTTCAAAACCCGTGACGACCTACACGATCATGTCAATCGGTAAGATCGATATTTATCTCGGTTTCGCTGAACCCTCCCAATCCACCCTAGAGGTGATGACCATGGCGGAAGAAAAATCCGGATCTACTTTGTCCGCAGAGGCGGAAGAGTTCAGGGTCTCAGAGAAAATCAAACCCACCGAACCCACTCCTGTAGTGGAAGAAGAAGTGGAAGAAGAAGCCAGATCTGACCTCTCCAGCGAGATCGGATACATAGACGAGGAATACATCCGCTACAGATCAAGCATTGCTGACATCGAAGCGGAAACAAAGTTATACAAGTACCTCAAGAACATGAACAAGAAGAAGCACTGTTTCGTATACCACATAAGCACTGGATCTGACTTTGTCGATGCTGGAGCTAGTAGTGACTCGGTCCTAGATGCAATCGAAGAAAACGCCGACTTACCTGGCTCCCTAGCGGAGTCAATCACATCGCAGGAGCTTCGAGACTTCGACAAAGAAATAGAGGAGTACGAGCAAGAGCACATCTCCAGACAAGAGCAAGGTGAGCCATATTATCCTCCTAGTCCATATGATAGCATGGATGAAAGCTACACCTCGCAGGATGACATGGATACCGAAGATTCCTCCGAGGTCCACAAACCTACCATGACAGAAAGTACCGATGGAAGTTTATCCCCTGGTACCGGACCAAAAGCCGTCTTTGCCACTGGTACACACGTTAAGGATACTGGGCGGTCAAAGAAGAAGAAGAAGAAGAACAAGAATCCGACTCCGGCAGGGCCGGACGTCGAGGAAACCAACGAATAAAAAGTTGATGAAGAGATTGAGATGGAGAATCAGGACGGAGATCTGATTAACCCCACCCCGATTGATCCTCCTGTGGATGGACATGTTGTCAGCAAGGGTGCACACGAAATCTACGGAGATGCTCTCACAATTGCAATCCCAACAGCTTCAGATCTTACGCCGGAGGCACTACAGAAAAGGGCTAAATACCTAGAAAAACACAGCCTGTTTCTACTTGAAGAGGCCGCGTGCCTCGTCAAGATGAGACAGCAGTTAGACAGTGATCCTGCCAGATATCAGTCAGATTTCAAGCGACATCCAAACAAAACAAGGGGAGGTTCGTTTCTTGTAAACAATAATCCGGATATCCACAAAGATCTATTCGACGGAAAATATGGAGAGAAGATTCGAGTCTATAGCACACCGGTGGAAAATGCTGCTGCAGCTCGCGCCATCCTCGCCAACAATCCGTCTCCGCAGCAGGTCCAGCAGTGCGTCGCGCTGCTGGACAAAGGATTAAAGCAGCAGAAAACGGCCGCATCATTTAGTGGCAAGCTGGCCTCAAAATCCGAGTTTTGCCACAATGGCGCTAACCAAAACTCTGATGTAAGACTCCGCAGGGATACGACTCAACTCTATCGTCCCCGTGGAGAAGAAGATAATTCAAGAACCGGCTCAAACAACCACTCCTGCCGGCCGGCACGTGACTAGGCAAGAGTTATTCCGGCTGCGGCCGAAGACGCCATCAGGGCAATGGTCTCTCATCAGGACCATCGTCAGCAAAACAATCGCTATAGAGAAGACCGGAAACACGCCGCCAGCGAGAGGAGCAAGATCGGCCGTCCGGGTGGCAACGCCGGACAAAGAGATGATCCGGATCATACTGAATATATTAGGGACGGTGCCCAAAGAAACAGGCATCAAAGTCAGCATAATGAGGCTCCACCACCACCAAGAAACACAGCCGGAAATAATCCACCAGGGCCCCCATCGCCTCCCAGTAGCGACCATGAAGGATCACGTCGTAGACATGGAAGCCGCAGGGGCGGAGGCGGCAATGGTGAGAGAAGAAGCAGAAATCCGACTCCACCGCGCAGAAGCCGCGAGCCTCCAAGGCGCACATCTCTCTCACCAAACGACGCTCGCCATCGCATCGAATCAAACATAGAAGTGCGATGGTACAAGGAAGAAGATGTGTACGTGGGACCCAAGTGCTTTGGTCCACATATACGTCAGCCCATCGCCAAACATATTCATCCCTACGACGGTGCAGCTCGGCCAGATACTTGGCTCCAGGATTTTTTCTAGGCTTGCTACATCGCCAAAGGAGGAAACAGACTGGTTGCAGTCCGATATCTCCCACGATGCTGAGGAAGACGGCTCGATCATGGCTTAACAAACTGCCAGAGAGTTCAATTCATAACTGGTACGATATGGAGAGTGTGTTCTTTTCAAACTTCGAGGGAACATACAGGAGGCCCTGTACAGTCGCTGACTTGCAGCGTTGCACCCAAAGACCCGGAGAAACCTGCCGGGATTACCTCGGATGCTGGATCGATACGAAGAACTCCTGCGAAGGAGTAAACGAGCAAACTGCGATAGAAGCTTTCATTGCAGGACTTCCAGTTGGACTTTTACGTCACAGGATGAAGCGTGACAACGTCACAGATTTGGGAGAAATGATAGAGACGGCAAGCAAGTACGTTGATGCCGATGATGATTCAGAAGGGCTGCTAAATATTCTGGCCAATCCCAATGCGGCCAAACAGCCAAAGCAAACTCATAAGTGCAAAAACACCTCGGATGAAAAGACGGCTCCGGACAACACAGCTGTTAACACAATGTTCAGATCCAGAGGACGAGGAGGGCACGGAGGCGGCCGGGGTAGAGGCCGAGGAACTTCCCGAATCCAGGGCATAGGAGACCAGCAACCCGGGAGAACCTATACCTGGGATGACATTGCCAATAATCCTTGTGTCCACCACTTGGATAGTAACGGAGGATCTACCCATACAAATGGCGAGTGTCGTTTCAATGACGACATCAAGAAAGACGAATCCGCTGGCTACAGAGCCAAGCGACGAAAAGGAAAGAAAAATTCCAAGAAAGGAAAGGAGCCCAAGGAAGATTCTGACATGGAAAAGGCGGAAGTCGCGGTAGAACCCAAGCCGGATGGAAAGAAAACTTTTCCGACTAAGAAAGGCACATACGTCTGCTTCCTTGTATCCCAACCAGCTAAGGACAAAAGGCGGTTCTTCGTGAGGTCAACGCCACGGTTCCGGCTGTCCCACAACTCCTGGACTGGTCAGAGGTAACCATCACCTTTGATAGGTCAGATCACCCGAGGAAAACACATCATCGAGGAAAGTACCCTCTAGTCGTCAATCCTCTTATTGATGGCTATGAGTTCTCAAAAACACTTATGGACGGTGGGAGTAGTATCAACATCCTCTACATCGAGACACTCCACCGCATGAAGCTACACGAGAGCTAGTTGAGTTACAATAGTGTAACTTTCCATGCCATTGTACCAGGAAGACAGGCAAATTCTTTGGGTGAGATTACTCTGGACGTGATGTTCGGAACCCAAGATAATTACCGGACCGAGCCACTCTCTTTTGAGGTGGTACCGTTTAAAAGTGCTTACCATGCCATCTTCAAACGTCCGGCTTACTGGGCGTTCATGACCCATCCCTGTTACATCTACAACATGATTAAACTTCCAGGTCCAAAGGGCGTAATTACCATACGAGGAAATCCAAGGAAGGCACGAGAGTGTGACGAAGGATCTGCTGCCTTCACCGAAGCCGTTCTACACGCCCAGGAGTACCAGGAGATAAAGAATACCATCAATCCATCCGAGATGCCCGCTATGAAGAACGAGGTGCTGAAGCCAAGTTTGTAGTTCAAGGCGTCAGAAGAGACGAAGAAGACGTCACTGAAGGAAGACGATCCCTCCAAGACGAAGAACATAGGGGTAGGCATAGGCCACGCATAGGAAAACACGCTCGTCGAGTTCCTCAAAGCTAATAGTGATATCTTCGCATGGCATCCATCTGACATGACCGGAGTACCTAGGGAACTTGCCGAGCACTCTCTTAATGTGTACCCAGACGCTAAACCCGTCAAACAGTCCTTACGACGGTTTGGTGATGAAAAGCGCAAAGCAATAGCCAAGGAATTAGCCCGCCTAGAGTTAGCGGATTTCATAACAGAGGTCATCCATACAGATTGGATGGCAAATCCTGTACTTGTCCCTAAAAAGAACACCATTGATTTAAGGATGTGTATTGATTATACCGCTTTGAACAAGGCATGCCCAAAAGATCCGTTTCCTTTTCCAAGAATCGATCAAGTTATCGACTCAACGGCAGGGTCAGAATTACTCTGTTTTCTCAACGCATATTCCAGATATCACCAAATATCGATGAAAAGTCAGATCAAATTAAGACATCTTTCGTCACTCCTTTCGGAACTTTCTGCTACAAAACTATGCCTTTTGGCTTAAATAACCCAGGAGTAACATATCAACGTACCATGCAACATTGTCTCAACGACCAAATCGGACGCAACGTGCATGTATATATAGACGACATAGCAGTTATGTCCAAAAAGAAGGAAATTTTAATTTCCGACTTGGATGAAACGTTTGCTAGTCTACAAAAATTTAATATGGTGCTAAATCCGAAGAAATGTTTATTTGGAATTTCAGTCGGAAAATTGTTAGGTTTCATCGTCTCTGATCGAGGCATAGAGGTAAACCGGGACAAAATCAAGGCTATCTTAAACATTACCAGGCCGACTCACCTGAAGGACGTACATCGCCTCACTGGTTGCATTGCAGCGGTGAGTCGGTTTGTCAGCCGGCTCGGTGAAAGAGACGCACCTTTGTATAAACTATTGAAGAAAACCGACAAATTTGTCTGGACCTCAGAAGCCGAAACTGTCCTACAAAGTTTGAAAGATCTGTTTTCAAATCCACCAGTCCTTGCAGTGCTAGAACCTTAGGAACCTATGTTACTCTATATTGCAGCGACCAACAAGGTCATAAGCGTGGTAAAATTAGTTGAACGCGAGGAAGAAGGCCACGAGCATAAGGTGCAACGACCAACTTATTATCTAAGTGAGGTCCTGACAGAATCAAAGCAACGGTATCCACATCATCAGAATCTAGCCTATGGAGTGTTCTTTGCATCCAGAAAGCTACGTCACTATTTTCAAGAGCACAAGATCACAGTAGTGAGCACAGCTCCTCTGCGAGATATAATCAATAACCGCGACGCCACTGGACGTGTCGCAAAGTGGGGAATAGATCTTGCAGCTTTCGACATTGAGTACAAACCACGTACAACAATCAAGTCCCAAATTCTCGCCCTCCAGACTCGGAATTGATTGGACAGAAACGATAGAAAACTCAGGCCCTCCAGACTCGGAATTTTGGACCCTCCACTTTGACGGATCAAAAGCACGAGGAGGCTCGGGGGCTGGCATGGTGCTCAAATAACCCCAAGGAGATAAGCCATTCTATGTGTTGCAAATACACTTCACGGCAACCAATAATATTGCCGAGTATGAAGCACTGCTACATGGAATACGCATGGCCAAAAACATTGGCATATCAAGACGCATGTGTTACAGAGACTCGAATTTAGTTGCTCAGCAAGTATCCGATATCTGCAACGCAAACAAGCACATGGCAACATATAAGGTTGTTGTGTATGAACTATCCAAATCGTTCGAAGGTTTTGAGGTACAACACATCCCTCGAGCAGAACATGAGGAAGCAGATGCACTATCAAGAATAGGCTCTGCATGGAAACAAGTAGCAGATGGAGCTTTTTAGAGCATTTAAGGGTCCCCTCCATAGTCAGATTTGATGAGGACTATCCGACGAAATCCGACTCACCTTTAATAGCAGTTCTGGCTGTAATTCCTAGCTGGACAAGACCCTATCTGGATTTCCTGATAGACAAAAAACTACCCGTAGACGAAGTCTTGAGCCGGCAGATTGTCCGACGAGCAAAATCCTACACTATAATAAATGGTGAGCTCTATAAACGGAGTGTTTCTGGCATGTTTCAGAGATGTATTTCTTCGGAAGAAGGGATGGAAATCTTAAGAGAAATCCATGAAGGTGAGTGTGGTCACCATGCTGCAGCCAGATCCTTAGTGGCAAAAGCTTTTCGAAACGGATTCTTTTGGCTTACATCTAAGGCGGATGCCGACAAACTGGTCAAAACGTGCAAGGACTGCCAAAAGTATGCTCATCAGGCACATGTTCCGGCTGAACAACTGCGAACAATCCCTATTACATGGCCATTCGCGGTATGGGGGCTTGATATGGTAGGGCCGTTTCACACGGCAAAATGTGTATTTACTCACCTACTAGTTATGGTGGATAAATTTACAAAATGGATTGAGGCTAAACCCGTAACAAGTTGCGATGGAGCCATAGCCAGAAGATTCGTCGAGGACATAATCATCAGATTCGGATATCCACATAGTATAAGTACTGACAAAAGGAGAAACTTTTCCATTGGTGAACTTGCCGAATTCTACGAAGAACAAACGATCCGACTCGATATTGCATCAGTCGCACATCCATAAGCCAATGGACAAGTCGAAAGGACTAATGGCCTTATTCTACAAGGAATCCGACCTCGCCTCGAGGCACCACTTCGTCGAGCAGCGGGGGCTTGGGCGGAAGAAATGCCGTCTGTGATTTGGAGCTTACGTACAACTCCTAACAGATCAACCGGCTATACTCCTTTGTTCTTGGTCTATGGTGCAGAAGGAGTTCTTCCAAGTGATCTGATTCATCAGGCTCCACAAGTAAAAGCGTATACCGAAGAAGATGCAGAAGTTTCTCGGAAAGATGATCTCGATATAATCGAAGAAGTACGCATCGTTGCTGAGCAGAGATCTATAGCCTATCAGCAGAAGTTACGCAAGTATCATAGTCAGAGAGTGCAAAACTGTTTTTTCAGAAAAGGCGATTTAGTTCCCTAACTTGTGCAAAAAAGAAAGCACAAACTTTCCCCAATTTGGGAAGGACCTTTTATGGTTAGCAGAGATCTACATAATGGGTCATATTATTTAACCGACATGAGACCAGTCAAGGAAAGACCTGATACTTGGAAAAGAAAGAGAGTTAGTGGCAGCACAGGCCCAGATGAAATAGACCGTCCACGGAATATTGCACCGCTACATCCCTTCTATTCTTAGTTATACTTTCTTGTAATCATATATGTACATGTTCAAAGTGAAATAAAGTATTGGTTTCCTCATATTGTTACTTTTGACACGTTTTTGCCATCTTATTTCCAAAAGAGCATGTAATTTTTTCGAAAATCCCAGAATGCTTGAAAGTACTTTATGCTCATGTTCGTTCTGGTTACGATTTTTGAACAATCTAAAAACGTTACCTTAAGGTACAAAGTTTAAATTATTGTATATACTTTGATTCTTTATCTGATTGCTTAGACGCGGACATTTTACGAGTAATGACTTGTTGGTACGCGAAGCTGACTTTGTTCCTGAGTTTAAACTGGTTTAGCAATTGCGCTCCGTTGCTCGGCAAAGTTTCCGTGCTAAAGGTTGGCCGACCCATGAAAGGGACGAGGCAGAGAGCCAGATAAACCGATAAGTATAGGCATAAAAAAAGAGTGCTTCAGAAACTTTCAAGCACAAAGCATGAAAATATATAAACAAAAGTGCTAAGATAGTAAAAACATCAGTTTTTATAGAACAACACAAAATAAACATTGTATCCATCATTACATTGCCATAAGTTTAAGATAATGCATAGACATTGTTTATGCTATAGGCTGTGGTGATGAAGCAGGTGGAGCACTGGAATCAACAGCAATATCGCCCTCAATATCAGACTCGGAAGCATTGCTGCCTTCTGTCTCTTGGGGCGAGGGAGGAGCGGTGAAGGATTCGAAGAATGGCGTCGTGTAGTTGGTCATCTCCTCCACCCGACATGCGTAACCACAAGATTATTGGATGGCCTTGATATCTTGTGGGTTAACCTCATCATCCTCCTAGGCAATGCCCTTGGTGACGTGCTAGATTTCCATCTCGCTATGGTGGCACATCACCATAGTCAGAGTTGTTTGCGCAGCAGTACGAGTGTAGGAGATCTTCTAGTCGTCAATCAACTTTAGAATATCCTTCATTTTATCCCTCACCTCATGCACTAACATTGTGTGCAAGTCGGAAAGCTTGACGGCTTCTCCAGCCTCTCTAGAGTTTGGCGGAAGTCGAACAAGACATCTCCGACGAGCTTAATGCGCTCGAGGCGAGGTTCAGAAGTGGAAGAGTCGGAAAGATTCAGGGAGGCTGGGAAAGAATCAAAAAGTCAAGATTCGGCAGAAACGAAAGTCAAAAAATAAAAAACACAAATTAAAAAGATTCGGAAATCTTACCAAGCACGGAGTGATTCCATTCAGCATGCTCCTTGCGGAGGCTGTCTAGTTCACTAGCTGAGGCGTGGGCAAGATCCCTCTGGATATCAAAATCCTTCTTGAAAATAGCAAGTTCCTTATCTCGGAGGGCTAGGAGCTTCACGAGCCTCACGGTCTCGTGGTTGCTTGACTCCAGGACAACGACTACGGATTTCTCCGATTCCATAGTTAGCGTCTCAAGCTTTTCCCGGAGTTCAGCATTCTCTGCTTGCAAAACCTTGAAGTTTTCGGCCTGCTCCACCATCTTGATGGATTGGCATAACAATTCTGCAAAGAAAAAAATATCAGTCGGATAAAGCAAATTCGACTATGACAAAACATTTAACTGACAAAGAGGAAGCCGGAAATGTTTACCTTCTTCTTCATCTTTTTCAACTTTCAACTTTGAATTCTCCAAGCGCAAAGCTTTGATTTCTTTGTGCTTATTGGGAATATTCTTGAGCAATTCCTAGTTGGAAGATGCAATTTTTTATAAGTTTAGAGACGGAATACCGTCAAACGGCTACTAAGACTCGTGCTGCAAATTTAACTAAGTAAAATTACAGCACGAGCCTTGGGGGCTACACTACATTGTTCTTTTGCAACCTAAAAGCGTCAACCCGGATCAAATGATGTTTATCCGACTTTATGCTTGAGGGCTAGAGGATATGATAATAAATGCAAATAAGAATCGGAAACTTACAATGTGTTCCAGGTGCAACTTTTCAAATCCGAGCTTGGTGCTGTGAAACAACTTCTCGGTAAGGGTGAGGGACGGAACATCCGTCGCTGGGAGTTTGCCAAATGCGACTTTAGCATCCTGGACCAAAATTTGGTCCAGGAGGCTGACCAGCTTGACGTCTTCCTCCTCTTGGGTCGCTGCCTTTGGAGTCAAGATTTGCTTCTCAAGACTGGATTGAGCCAGCCTAAGGATCTCCTCCTTCTCTTTCCTATTGAGACCAGGGACAGCTGAGTCAACCACTTTATTCACCATTCCTGTGGTCATTACCATGGAATCATTACCCTTGAAGGGTTCACCCTTGTCAGTTGCCTGGTCATCAAAGGTGACCAGGGCGTTTGAGATCTTGCCAGCATCAAGGGCTGCAGAAGCTCCCTATGCTGACGTAATAGTAGATGGGGTCGACGGCGGCACAACAGGAGAGATAACAAGCTTCTGCTGACGCATATGCTTGCTGGCTTTATCTTGCTCTTCAACACCGATTTAGCTCTAGAACACGAAAATCCTAAAAATTAGGTGTGCTCTGGAAAGATAACAAAGGTACAGGAGTACTAAAAATGAAAGGCGAGGTGCTTACTTTTTAACTACTGGCAACACTTGGCTACCAACAGCAACAACTTCCTTTGCCTTACGCTTCTTGGAAGCGGAGGCGGTAACTTCTTGCACCTCATTATCCTCCGTCGCCTCTGGGTCGTCTAAAGCATAGCCCTCTAGTGGAGCTAGCTCAGACTCAGAGAGTTTCTCGAGCTGACACATTCGAAAAAGCATCGATGAAAATAGAGTCGGAGAGAGAGAACAGAAAAGAACGACAAAATGCGAAAGTAGAGTCAGAATATTTACCGGAGTCAAAGGACAGTTGGACGTATACATTTTCATGGAAACTTCCGGAACTTTTCGTTCCACTCTTTCCTTGATCAAATATTGCATGAGGGTCTTGTAGTCCTTCGCCGAAAGCCGGTTCGGGCTGATCTTCATGCTGTCCTTCTTGTCTCTGGTGATTTGGTGCATGAGGCGGTTTCCGTGGTGCTGGAGAGGCTGAATCCGGCACTCCATCCAATAGTGGATCAAGTCGGATCCACGAAGCCCCTCATGCTTCATCAAAAATTCGATCCGCCTCTTGGCGAGGATCAAAATATCCGACAGCTCCGGCGCCTCCGCGTCCCATGAATCTTGGTGGGGAGTGGCGCCATTGACGAATGCCGGAAGACCTTCCGACTTTCCTGGAGCCGTAATATGCTTATGGTAGAATAAAGTTCCGGCCCAGCATTTGACGGACTCGCTAGCGTTAATCCTAGGATAGATTCGATTCCTCCTAAGGACTAAGCTAAGAGTCCCAGTGACATAAGGCACACCGGCACTGATGGAATTCTTCCGAGTACCATAGTAGTACCTAAAAAGGGTGAGACTTGTCCTAATGCCAAGAAACCCCTCGCACAGAGCTGCATGAGCACTAAGCTCGAGCAGAGAGTTGGGAGGAAGATTATGGAGTTGCACACCGTAATGGTTGAGGACCTCGACGAAGAAGTTCGATGGAGGCAAGCTGAGGCCGCGGTTGACGTGAGTGCCGAACATCACCCTCTCGCCGTCGAGCAGCGTGAGGACGTCATGTCCTGAGGTGCTCCGCCACGCGCCAGCGACGATGAACCCCACATCCTCCATAACTTGGAGCTCCGCGGTATCCATGGCGCTGGGATCCAAAGACCCCGCATTTTCTTCTCATCCGTCGCTGACGGGCCCGCCGCCACCGCTCCGGAGGAGGAGGTAGATGCCATAGTTCTTGGAGGAAGAAGGGATGGTGGGGGAAGGAGAGATTTTTATCAACGGTGTGCAGATGGGAACAGGTGCGGAAAGCTCGAGGAGTACAAGGAAGCAATGAATGAATAGACAGAGAGGTGAATCTGAGAAGAAGGGTTTTCTCCTCTCTTTATTTGTCTCTATGTCAAGATTCGTGCGGTAAGACGCGCGATTATCGCCACGCGTATAGGAGAGGGGGAGTTAGCTTCCGGCTTATGTTTCGAACCAAGCACGCCACTGTAAAATCTGGCTTATGTTTCGAACCAAGCAAGGAAAAAATTAAGGTCACAGTAAAATATATCCGACTCGATTGACTCGGAATCCTACATCAATGAATGAAGTTTTTGGGAACCCTTCAAGATTTTCAAGATGAAGAAACCATCAAGCTAGACGATTTATCTGACTTCAGATCATGGAGACTTCCAGGGGCTACTGTTGGGCATATACTTTTCGGGTATACCCACAGGACTCGCTGACCAGGGTGGCCCACCAACGGGTTAGATCTTTGCTTCACGGGCATCCCAGTCAGAGAAAGAGGAGGAGCCAGTTCCGGCTACGACAAGGCCTAGAAGAGTTACCGACTTAGGCCTGTAGTATTACTTGTAGTCCAAGCTGTACATAGTTACCGGCTCTGTAACATAGCCGGATAGATATATCCCTATAACCCTAGGCCCGGGTGACTATATAAACCGGCACTATAGGAGCCTTTAGGGCAACAATTCGATACACAACCACAACCAACTCGCACAGGCAAACCTCTATTGTAATCCTCTGTAACATCCGGCTTACGCTGATATATTACTAGGTTGCTAGCAGGAGTAGGATCCGATCACCGCAGTCAGATTTGAACCTGGGTAAACTTGTGCTCACCGCTCCTGGAACATCGTACATCTCACACCCCATCCTTCCAACTCCACTAGGACCCCCTATGGCGTACTTGTCGACAATCCGACGACAGGGAAAATGGATTATCTACCCATGCCTACCATCTAATGAGAGTAAATCTTTATCCCTTAAATTATTTGATTATCACCCTTGCTTACCAAAGGAGGATGAATGTTATGTTCCTGTGGATCCTTTTGAAATATCTACTTTGGGTAAAACCTATGAAGGTTTTAATCCCACTATTTTTGAGCTTGATAGAAATTATAAGTTTGTAGATCATGAAAAGCATGCTTTATGTGATAGGTATATTGTTGATTTTATTCATGAGGCTACTGAAAATTATTATGAGAGAGGAAAATATGGTTGTAGAAGTTTTCATGGTACTAAAATACCTCTCTATGTGCTGAAAGTTTTGAAGTTACTCTTGTTTCATCTTCCTATGCTTGTCACTTTGTTCTTTGTGAATTTATTTGCATACAAGATTCCTATGCATAGGAAGTGGTTTAGAATTAAATGTGTTTTGAATTTTCTTCTTGATGCTCTCTTTTACTTCAATTTATATTTCTTATGTGAGCATCTTCTCAAGTTATCAAGCCTAACTTAAAGGTGTTAAAGAAAAGTACTTGTTGGGAGATAACCTAAGAGTTTTCTTGAGTCTTGGAAGTTATTACTTAAGTAATGACCTCTTCTTATCCTTTTTATTTTCTTTTTGTGCCAAGAATGACCTCTAATGAGAGGGAACTAAGATTTGGGGAGTTGTTGTCCCGAAACAGATTTTTGTCCTCCACCATAAAAATTCGTGAGGAGTCTCTCTAAGTCAGTTTGAGCTGAAAATTTACGAATAAATCCCCTAGTATGTTAGATAACTTTTGTTAGTTCAACACTTTTTTATTTGAGCAACAGAAGATTTTCAGAAAAATCGGTTTCTACCTGCTGGTCTGTTTTGATAGATTTCTGCCATTATTTGCATTTGCTTCTTATTGATTCCTTTTTGAGTTCACTTTTGGGGAATTGAGCTTTTTGATGGAGTTGCTACAGTATCTTGTGTTTTTAGTGAAAAGTTTTGCTGTTCCAAAGCTAAACCCAAAGGTCTATTATCTTTTGAATACGCTAATGTTGCTAATGAAGATTGTGTGAAGGAAAAATTTCAGGTGTAGAGAGAGAATGATGTAATAAGATGAAGGATGGACAAAATCTCAAGCTAGGGGATGCCACCCCGGTGTCACCCCAATTAATATCCAAGAGGTACAAGCGTCAAAGCTTGGGGATGCCCAAGGCATCCCCTTCTTCATCAATAAAAAGCTCAGGTATGTCTAGACACTTCGTTTTTATTGTTTCATGCACTATTGTGTTGTTCTTGGAGCGTCTTAGTTTTCGTTTGCTTTGCTTAGTTTGTTTAGTTTGCTTGAATAAAGTAGTTTGGACCCCCGTTCTCGCTGTGTTGTTTCAAATAAGTTGCTTGGTGTTGGAAAGGAGTGGGAAGTTTTTCCTTGAAAGTGCAAGAGGAGCTTGCATTGACTGTGACTTAGACTTTAGCATGACATGATAGGTGTTGTTTTGACCTTATGCTTAGTGATTATTTCTGTAGCATGTTTTGTTCCAAACAATTGGGATTGCTTAATGTGCCTTGAAGGAATTATGCGTTGTTTTAGCACACAAATGCATAGTATTGTGGTATTCTCTTTTGATGCTTTGTTTGAGTTGACTTGGCACATGCTCACACCATGTTATGACTATGAACAAGTACCATTGCCTCTATGATCATTTAGTCCTTGACTTGTAGTACCACTCTATGCTTTGATTGGTAATGTTTTGTTGCTCTACATGATTATGGCCATTATTGCTCTCTTAGTTGGTTGCTCCTAGTCTTTTGCTAGCCTCCACTTGTATGAGTAAGTTCTACTCATGCTTCCAACTCCCAAGAAACCAAGTTATTCCAAAGTGTCCACTATAAACTCCTATGCATGGTGTGTTACACCATTCCAAGTATATTCTTGTTTTCAGCTATCTTCCAATTAAAAAAGTATTTTGTTATGTGAAAACTTAGTGATTAAAGCCATCACAAACTTGATGGAACAATTTATATTCTTTGTCCCTAATAAACTTGAACCATTGTGTGATCTATGTTGTATATGCTTGCACTTATACATTGGAATTAGCAGAATCGTGCTGTCACGAGGAACATTTTCAATATTGCACTTGTACTTTGTACACAGTTGATATCATGCTCTTTTGTCTATGGATGTCACCGATGTGAAATAAAGAGGGATCTTGTAAGTCCATGGAGTTATGTATTTTGTGTTAGAGAAACGCCTGGGCCGCTAGCCTAAGCCATGCCTAATCATGGTGGAAACTTGCAGCATCACCATAATGAGCTATCTGTGAAGCATCCTCAATAAAAAGCTATGCACATAGTAAATAAAAATATCGCTGAGATACTCATTGTCTGCTTGCCTTGTAATTTTGGTTATGGGATAGCTCCTGTACCATGTGCAAGGGGTACCCCGTTGGCGGTTCTTTATGATACGCATATACTTACTATGACAAGAACTTACAGGTGACTAAAGTTAAGTAGCATGAGGTGTGGCCCTCGTTTTCAAGGGACTTGAGATTGCCAACTTATACTTTGTCAAGTATATACTCCATAGTTAGCTCACTTTAACCTTAATCACTTCAAGATGCTTATGATAGGGGCAATGAGGGCTGGAATCTAACAAGTACCATAATTTTTGGAAGCTATTTTTGAAACTTGAAATCCCTGCTTCCCTTTATAAAGGGCCTTTCTTCCACCATTATTTGAGTCTCCACCTTCTACCTTTAGGAACCATTAAGAGAGCATAGTTGCCATTCTGTGTGCAGTGTCCCAAGACTTATTGATTGATGCATATTGTGATATTACTTGTTCTTGTGCTATTTGTATCTAGTCACTCTTATGAACTTTGAAGGTGTCCTATGCATATATTTGCTACTCTATGAGGGACAAGCTGAATGCCACTATGCCATGTTTTCTGTATGTGAAACAAACAAACGTTTTTCAATGCATGTTATTCATGATCTTTGTTTGTAGCCTTTCATGTTGCATCATAGTTACTTTGTCTTACTGTTAGAACTCCATCTTTCATGCACATGTTTAGAGTTCTTTGATCCCATCTTTCAATGCTTGCAAATGGTTTGATCTTGGTTTTGACGGTGCATGTCACCTCAAAAATTATTCTTTTATCAGTTACCTACTAGAGGACGAGCATGAGTTAAGATTGGGGATGCTTGATACGTCGGAAATGTATCTTTAATTTTTGATGCTCCATGCTTCTTTTATATCTACTTTGCTTTTCTTTGTCTACATTTTGAGGTGTTTTTATATCTTTTCTAGAACTAACCTATTAATAAGTTGCCACAGTGCCAATTGCCTGTTTTCTTCTGTTTTTGTTTCCAGAAAGGCAGAAAATCAATATTCTCGGAATTGGATGGGACAAAAGGCAAAGTCAATATTTTAACGTGGGCGGCATGAAGCCAGAAGACGAGACGGAGGAGTGCCACAGGGCGGCCAGACCCCCTAGGCGTGGGTGGGCCCACTCCGCACCTTAGTAGGTGTGGCCCCCTGGTGGAACCCCTGGCTCGCCCCTTCGCCTATAAAAAGACCCTGATGTAGAAACCCTAGGCATCCGATCAAAACTCCACGAAACCTTATGTAGCCGCCGCCACCATCGTCCCTAGATCGGGGGGATCTGAAGTTCTTCCCGGCACCCTGCCGGAGGGAAGATCATCCCGGAGGTCTTCTTCTCCGGTATGAAGCGTGTGTAGTTCCACCTTGGACTACAGGTCCATGTAGTAGCTAGATGGTTGTATCTTCTCCTTGTGCTTTCATGTATAGATCTTGTGAGCTCCGTTCATGATCAACATCTAATCTATTTGTAATCATGCATGTTGTGTTTGCGAGGATCCGATGGATATTGAGATTACTATGTCAGATTGATTAATGGTTTTGTCTTATTGATTCTATCATGTCTATGTTGTTTGTGATCTTGCATGCTCTCCTTTGTTAGTAGCTATCTTGGACAAGTAGTTGCTAGTGACTCCAAGAGGGGGTATTTATGCTCGATAGTGGGTTCATGCCTCTAGTTTCCAAGGGAAGTGACAGAAATCTCTTCGGTTGTAGATGTGCTGTTGCCACTAGGGAGAAAACAACGGTCTCTTGTTCATGGAACAAGTGGATTGTTTACCTTACACACTTTGCTTAAATCAGTTGTCTATTGCTTGCAACTTAATACTAGAGGGGGTTCGGATGATAACCTAAAGGTGGACTTCTAGTCATAGATGCAGTTGGATGGCGGTCTATGTATATTGTTGTATTGCCCAATCGAATCTCATAGGATCTTTTTGTCTAGAATTGCATTGTTATGCCATGCTCAGTTCCTGTCAATTGCCCTGCTATAATTTGTTTATCCTTCATGCCATGTTGTTTATCTAAGGAGAGCACCTCTAGTGAACTATGGACCCCGGTCCAATCTTTACCATTGATACACCTTCCACTGTTACCTGTTTACTTGTTGCAAACCATCATCTTCCACACCATATTTTTAATCCTTTGTTACAGCAAACCGGTTAGCTTGACAACCACACTGATTCGTTGGGGCAAAGTCTTGAGTTTGTGTTGTGCAGGTTTCCATGTTGCTTGCAAAATCTTTGAGACGTTTCCTTCCTCCTACTGGTTTGATAACCTTGGTTTCTTAATGAGGGAAAACTTGTTGCTATGCTCATCACACCTTGCTCTCGGGGTTTCCAACGAAGCGTCCCATGATAGTGCTAGGCGTCATCACCTGCACGCGCTGCCCACCGCCCTGCCCTCCCATGTGCTCGCGCCGCCGCCATGCCCTTCCCTGTGCGCGCGTCGACCATCGCCATGCCCTCCCTTGTGCTGCGCACAGACGGGGACCTCCTAAAGCCATGTCCCGAGCTCCACTTCCCTTCTCTCCAGCTCTGTCGTGGGACGATGATTGTGCGCCTCTTCGTCTGGCTCCAGCAAAATGTGGGGATGGCCCCGTTGGGGGCACCTACAAAATTGGGCCGGACATGTGTCCATTTTTTGTCCTTCCACCCCACTAATGGACCGAATGGGACATATTCGGTGTCTAGTTTAGGGTGGGCCATTGAAGTTAGCCTTAGGGAATCTTCATGCTGACCCAAACAGGCGATCCAAAACGTCTATTTTTGTCTGTTTAGGTCGGGCTGCGGGGGAAATTGGGTCGTGGTCTGGCCTGTCCGGCCAACTATGCCTAGCGGTACGATCCATCTGTTCGCGCTTGGCAAATAGACCCTCACTATGGGCATCGACGTCGGCGCCGATGTATTTCTAGTGTGTTCTCGCCGTCCCGACTTTCTTTACCGCTGCTTCCTGCCTGTTCTGGGCATTTCCCGTTGCATCCAAGCACAACCATAAAAAGGGGATGCCAACCAAAATAGGTACAACCAGAAATCATCCCCCCACAATTTGTGCATTTGTCGGGCTACCTTGCCTCATTTGGAGCAATGCCGCGATAGTATACCCAGTCCAGCCCAAGGAAGGCCCACGCGAGGATTTGCAGCCTAGAAAGTTTTCGGGTGGCCCAAGCCCGTGGAGAATTCGACTCCTTGGAGGACAAGTCTAGATTAGATAGAATTTTAAAGGGTATCAACCCTAATCTGTAACCGACTCGACCTACCCCTGGATCTGGCCTATCTATATAAAGGCCGGGAGGGCACAACGAGAAGGACAATCACCACCTCATACACACACCTCACGGCAGATTGCATCTACGCACCCCTGTAATCTTCGGTTCCGCCGTAATCAAGAACAAACAAGCAGGAGTAGGGTTTTCCCTCCAGGGGCCTAAACCTGGATAAACCTCGTGTCATTGTGTTGCTTGTTTGTTAACCGTTCCATGACTTCCAGCATCCCCATCTTCTCTGAACCCAAATCCATAACAATGGGCATTGACGAGTCGAACCCTCGTCACTTCCACTGCGAAGTTCTTGATCCGCTGCCCGCATGGCATCTTGGGTAGCGCGTCTGGAGCAAAATTCATGGAGGATGGTACTCCCTCCATCCCAAATTATTTTGCATTCTAGGATTGGTCAAAGTCAAACATATGAAAACTTGTCCAAATATATTCGACAAAATACCAACATATATAAAATCAATTACATACAATATAGAAGTATGATTTATGGTGATTCTAATTATATTTATTACATATTTTAGATGCTAATATTTTTTCTTATATATATAGTCAAGTTTATAAAGTTTGACTCTGACTACACCTAGAATGCAGAGTAAATTGAGACAGAGGGAGTACTTTGCATTCGTGTTCTTCTTTGACAGTTAAAGCCAAGTCCTTCCCTTTTGCTTTTATGGATCTATAGAGATGCTTCGAGAGATGCGTCTGGATCTTAAGAGATGCTTTTATGGCACCATCACTGATTTAGGACACATGCAATTTTAGGACATCATAGACATTTCACATGGTTAAATAAGACAAATTTCCAGAAACCCAAAAGAAGTCTCTTGTGTAGTTTCTTATAGCTTTTACTCACTATGGTTTTTTCACACCATTTCTCCTAAGCCTGATTATGCATAAGCAGGAGCCCACAAGAATTCACCCTAATACTACCAACACCAGATTTCTCCGTAGCCGGTGTATTTTCAGAGTTGCTAGTTTGTGCAACAGAAAACTAGAGTTGCTGGTCCATGCAAGTGTTGCACCAAGAGTTACTGGTCCTCAGCAATTTTCTCTGATTGATTAATTGGAAGACTTGTAGCTCTGTAATTCGAACAGTAACTGTTGGAATTTGGGTGTGGGCCTTGGCCCATAGCCTAATACAAATTCTGAAATTCTCATGGCCCATTCATGCCTAGCAAGGGATGGCACCAAAGTTTAGTCCCACCTTGCTAGTTTGGAGGGAGTTGGACCAATATATATAGTGAAGTGTTTCACTACCTCCTAAAGAGAGTGAAGAGGAGTGGCATACACGCTCTCTCCTCCTCCTCCGTCGCCCGCCTCGCCACGCCTCGCCTCGTCACGACACGCGCATGCCGCGGTTTGCGGAATTGTGCCTCGGTGCCGATCTTATCTTTTTCTGCTCGGGAAAATTATTGTGCGAGTTATTTTCTGTCAGCCGGAAACGTGGGCGCCGTCGCTACACCTTCTCCATCCCCTCTTCCGGCGTGCATCGGACGACGGGACAGTTGGCCTCCGGAACCACCGCCTCTCGTGAACCTGTACGGGTGAGGGGCGATCAAGTTTTTGGGGAGCGCGTTTGCGCGACTACTGACGGCATCACGTCGACCGACCACTCCTTCCCCGACGAGGACTTCTTGCCGGACATCAATAACCTCTACATCGACGCCATGGCTGACGACACTGGTGTCAACGCGAACCTCAACCCCAACCTGAACGTGAACCCGATTCCTCCTCTAGCACCGTGCATAATCTGTTCCTATCTAGTTCAGTTTCTGTTGCAGTTTCTTGTACTAGCTTTTGGAATAGATGCGATCTGCTTATTCTGGTTGAATGTGATCTGTTCGTCTATTCTGCTAGTATACATGATTAGATTAATTCTAGCACTTATAGTCATGATTTATTATTGCTTATTTAGGATTGAATATTATGGTAATTTGCTTATATTTTCAACAATCCAAAAACCTGATTATAGGAAACTGAATTCAACTAGTTTAGCCGCGGCTACAAGGCCGCCTCCTTTTGAAGGTGTCATTTATAAGAGATGGCGCACAAGAGCAGTTCTATGATTGAAAAACCTAGGCTGCTATAGCACCACTCTTGGCAAACCTGAGGGAGACCTTTCTCCTATTCAGGAGGAAGCGTTTCAGAAATTCGACACCATGTCTATGGGGGCTTTGTTCAATATTCTTGGTGACAACATTGTTGACACTTGTATGTCATTTGATAATGGCAAGGATGCGTGGGATGCACTCGACGCCAAGTTTGGTGTTTCAGATGCTGGCACTGAACTGTATATCATGGAGCAATTCTATGACTACAAGATGACTGATGACCGTCCCATCGTGGATCAGGCTCATAAGATACAGTCCCTTGCCAAAGAACTCGAGCAGTTCAAGTGTACCTTACCGGACAAGTTCGTGGCCGGAGGCATTATTGCCAAGCTTCCTCCTTCTTGGAGGAACTTTGCTACCTCTCTGAAACATAAGAGACATGAGTTTTCTGTTTCGGGTCTCATCGGATCTCTTCATGTTGAAGAAAAGGCGAGAGAAAAAGATACACGTCCTCGAGGATTTGACGGAAGTTCTAGTGCACATGTAGTGCAGAAAAATAACTTCCAGTCCCACAAGTTCAAGAATAAGAACAGGTCTGATGGCAAAGGAAAGTTTGATGACAAAAACAAGGCCGCGCAGACTACCAACTTCAAGAAGAAGACTGAGTATAAGAAGAAAGGATCCTGCCATGTCTATGATGATCCTAATCATTGGGTTCCTAGCTACCCCAATCGCTTTGACAAGCGTTCACATGGAAATAGTGGCAAGTCCGCTAATGTTGTTCTTGGTGATACTAAGATGAAGGATGCTAGGTACGGTATATTTCCTACTGTTCTTTCAGTTTGTAATTCACCTGATTGGTGGATAGACACTGGTGCAAATATACATGTATGTGCCGATATTTCCATGTTCTCTTCTTATCAGGTCGAATGGGCTGGCTCCATGCTGATGGGAAACGGCTCACGTGCTTCTGTTCAAGGTGTTGGTATGGTAGATCTGAAGTTTACTTCGGGGAAGATCGTACAACTGAAGAATGTGCAGCATGTTCCCTCCATCAATAAGAATCTCTTCAGCGGATCTCTTCTGTGTTGATATGGTTTTAAGTTAGTCTTTGAGTCCAATAAAGTTGTAATTTCTAAGTGTGGACAATTTGTTAGAAAGGGTTATAAGTGCGGAGGCTTGTTCCGCTTATCTTTGTTAGACTTATGTACTCAAGTTACTAATCATGTTTGCAATGATAGTGAATCCAGTATTTGACACTCACGACTTTGTCATATTAATTTTGGGTGCATGACGCGGCTTGCCGATATGAATTTAATTCCGAAATTTACTACTGTCAAAAGTTCCAAGTGTCAAGTGTGTGTGCAAGCTAAGCAACCTCGCAAGTCTCACAAGACTGCCGAGGTACGAGATTTGGCACCACTGGAACTAATACATTCAGATCTTTGTGAGATGAATGGTGAGTTGACAAAAGGTGGAAAGCGATATTTCATGACTTTAATTGATGATTCCACTCGATATTGTTATGTGTACCTTCTGAAATCTAAAGATGAAGCTTTTAATCACTTCAAAACCTATAATGCTGAATCAGAAAACCAATTTGATCGAAAGATTAAGCGACTTCGGTCTGATCGTGGTGGAGAGTATTTTTCCAATGAATTCGATTCTTTTTGTATGGAGCATGGTATTATCCATGAGAGGACGCCTCCCTACTCACCTCAGTCAAATGGGTTGGCTGAAAGAAAGAACCGTATTCTAACTGATTTGGTTAACGCCATGTTAGATACATCGGGTCTATCCAAGGAATGGTGGGGGGAGGCGATAAAGACTGCGTATCATGTCCTAAACCGTGTTGCCAAAAAGAACAAAACCATTACTCCATTTGAGGA
Source organism: Avena sativa (assembly GCA_916181665.1). Taxonomy (NCBI): domain Eukaryota; kingdom Viridiplantae; phylum Streptophyta; class Magnoliopsida; order Poales; family Poaceae; genus Avena; species Avena sativa. The sequence continues at coordinate 133,091,739 of OV702298.1, forward strand.
ATGGGAAAGGAAAAGGCTGAAACTCTCCTACTTACGGACTTGGGGTTGTTTGGCGAAAGTGAATGTGCCGATACCTATTGGACCAAAAACCGTGGATTGTGTCTTTCTAGGATGTGCATTTCATAGCATTGGCTATAGATTTTTGATAGTGAAATCTCAGGCATATGACATGCATGTTGGTACAATCATGGAGTCGAATGATGCGACTTTCTTTGAAGACATCTTTCCCATGAAAGATTCGTCTAGTTCATCAAATCAGGAGATGCCTAGTTTATCTAGTCAAGAATTAATTACAATTGCTGAACCCACCATTTTAATAGAACACCCTGATAATCATGTGGAGGATAACAATGAAGCTCCTACCAGAAGTAAGAGACAGAGGACTGCGAAGTCCTTTGGTGATGATTTCATTGTATACCTCATGGATGATACTCCCACTTCTATTTCAGAAGCTTATGCATCTCAAGATGCTGACTACTGGAAAGAAGCCGTTCGCACTGAGATGGATTCCATTATAGAAAATGGAACTTGGGAAATTATAGATCGTCCTTATGGGTGCAAACCTGTAGGATGTAAGTGGGTGTTCAAGAAGAAGCTTAGACCTGATGGTACTATTGAGAAGTATAAGGCACGCCTTGTTGCCAAGGGTTATACCCAGAAAGAAGGCGAAGACTTCTTTGATACTTATTCACATGTGGCTAGATTGACCACCATTCGAGTACTGCTATCCTTGGCTGCCTCGCATGGTATTCTCGTTCATCAAATGGACGTTAAGACAGCTTTCCTAAATGGAGAGTTAGATGAGGAAATTTATATGGATCAGCCGGATGGATTCGTGATAGATGGTCAACAAGGCAAGGTGTGCAAGTTACTGAAGTCTCTGTATGGTCTTAAGAAAGCACCTAAGTAGTGGGATGAGAAGTTTGAAAGGACTTTAACTGATGAAGGCTTTATTATAAATGAAGCTGACAAGTGTGTGTACTATCGCCATGGTGGGGGCGAGGGAGTCATCTTATATATGTATGTTGATGATATACTGATATTCGGGACCAATCTTAATGTTATCAATGAGGTCAAAGACTTTCTATCTTGTTGTTTTGAGATTAAAGATCTAGGAGTGGCTGATGCGATATTGAACATCAAGCTGCTGAAAGATGATGATGGTGGGATAACACTGCTTCAGTCTCACTATGTGGAAAAGATCTTGAGTCGTTTTGGTTATAGCGAATAAAATCTCCTACACCATATGATCCTAGCATGTTGGTTCGAAAGAATCAGGGAGATCCTAAGGATGCTAAAGATCAGCTGAGATATTCTCAGATTATTGGCTCGCTTATGTGTTGAGCCAGCGCTACTAGGCCTGACATCTCCTTTGGTGTAAGCAAGTTAAGTCGATTTGTATCAAATCCTGGAGATGTTCACTGGCAGGCCCTTGAAAGGGTTTTGCGTTATTTGAAAGGCACTGCGAGCTATGGGATTCACTACTCCGGGTATCCAAGGGTACTTGAAGGGTATAGTGACTCAAACTGGATTTCTGATGCTGATGAGACTAAGGCCATGAGTGGTTATGTGTTTACACTTGGTGGTGGCGCTGTTCTTGGAAGTCTTGCAAGCAGACCATCTTAACGAGGTCAACTATGGAAGCAGAACTCACAGCATTAGACACAGCCACTGTTGAAGCAGAGTGGCTTCGTGAACTCTTGATGAACTTACCTGTGGTTGAAAAACCAATACCCGCAATCCTTATGAACTGTGATCATCAAAATAAACAGTTCTAAGGACAATATGAAGTCATCAAGACATGTGAAGAGGAGATTGAAATCTGGCAGGAAAATCAGAAAATCCGGAGTTATTGCATTGTACTATATCCAAACATCTAAAAATCTGGCAGATCCCTTCACAAAGGGTCTATCACGTAATGTGATAGATAATGCATCGAGGGAGATGGGTTTGAGACCCACATTTTAAGTTGCTCACAGTGGTAACCCGCTCTATGTGATCGGAGATCCCGTGAAGTAGAGTTGGGAGACAAGCTGTTGGTCAACTGGGAGGAGAGTATCCTTACAGCATACTACCACTTTGTATAGATGCAATACTCTTCTATTCTGCATGGCAGGCTGATATTTACCTTAATGTGTTCTGAGTGGCTTGTTTAAAGCAAAGATGTTGTCCTGCAGAACATCTTTTGAAGAACACACCTATATGAGTCTGACTGTCAAATGTCACAGTCTGTGGGAGTTGGGTGCTCTCTAATAAACTCATGAAAAGCCATGGAGTATGACACATAAGCTCCAAACCGCGGGGAAGCTTCGCGGCAGTCCTGTATCGGTCTAGACCTTGTGTGAAACTAGTGCGCACCAAACTTGTAGTTCAAGGCATAGTCCACTATTCAAGTTGCAATCTAGTGTAGCATGAAGTTCTAAGTGGAAGTTCAACTTAACAGTATCCACCTCGCACTGGTATATAAATAATGTTCTGGAACTGATTGATGTGATGTGATGATATGTGCCTATGAGAATTTGTGGGGAATTGTTGAAATTTGGGTGTGGGCCTTGGCCCATAGCCTAATACAAATTCTGAAATTCCCATCACTACTAGGAAAACGCCTGTTCGTGGCGCACCTGAAAAGGCCATCCGTGGCGCACTAGCAGTGCGCCACGGGCCTCGCGCTACGGCTATCTCCTAGCCGTGGCGCACTACCTGGTGCGCCACGGTTGTGTCGAGATAGGCGTGGCGCACATGCCAGTGCGCCACGGAAAGTAGTCCAGGTGCGCCACGCGTATGAAACGATAACCGTGGCGCACTAGGTGCTGTGCGCCACGGATATAAATTTTAAAATTCAAAAAAAAGCAGCAGATCTGGATCTCGTCGTCAGTGCCGTCGCGCGTCGGTGCAGGTCGCCGTCGTCGCCTCGTCGTCGCCTCCTTATCATCGTCAAAACTGCAAGGAGGAGGAGGAGAATAGGAGGAAGAGGAGGAGAAGAAGAAGAGGAGGAAGAGGAGGAGAAGAAGAGGAGGAGGAGAAGAAGAAGAGGAGGCCTCGTCATCGTCGGAACTACAAGGAGGAGGAGGAAGAGGAGGAGAAGAAGGAGCCCGCCCTCTCGTCGTCGGAACTGCAAGGAGGAGGCCGCCGTCACCATCTTCACTTCAAGGAGGAGGAAGAGGAGGAGAAGGAGAAGGAGAAAGAGAAGGAGGAGCAGGAGGAAAATGAGAAGGAGAAAGAGAAGGAGGAGAAGGAAAATGAGAAGGAGAAGGAGGAGAAGAAGAAGGAAATGAGAAGGGAGGAAAAGGAAAAGGAGAGAAGGGGAGGGAAAAGAAAAGGGGTAGGTGGGCGGGGTGAGGATTTGAAATTTGAATCCCGCCCAAGCTTATCCGTGGCGCACTAGGTGGTGGTGCGCTACGGGTAAGTCGCCCTCTATTTTAAAACGGTCTTTTGACCGTAACTTTTTACTCTTTTTGAATTTTGAAAATCTAAAAAATCGCTAAACGACCGGAGGTGGTTGCGAGCGGATGCGAAATCTCGTTCTCGTCATTTTGATATATTATACGATTTTTTCGATATCGTATGCAAAAGTTACGGCCTTTTTACCGTGGCATGACTTTTTTTTGCAGATAAAGTCGAAACTCATGTTTGTTAATTTTACTAGAAGCTATACCACATTACCTACCTAAATATGAAAGGATTTAATTTTTTGAAGTGTTTATCATTTTGTTTTATTTTTTGCAAAGCCTAAAAAGGCGATCCACGGGGGGAGGGGGTGGAGTTGGTGCAGGATAGTTAGGCGTAGGGCACTAAGGCAAGGTGTCCTACTACTAAGTTTATACATCCGTAGGGCACTAGGGCAGAGTGCCCTACGGCTAAGTTGACCTAGTTGGTGCAGGCCACTTAACCGTAGGGCACTAGGGCAGAGTGCCCTACGGCTAAGTTGATCCAGCTGCTGCAGCACACATGCCTGTAGCGTACTAGGTCAAGGTGCGCTACGGCTAAGTGACACATCCATAGCGCACCTTGCCTAGTGCGCTACGGGTATGTGTGTTACGTCCACCTGCGTCCTGGCCCACACATAGCCGTGGCGCACCACCCCCATGTGCGCCACGCTTATGGCAGTTAGCCGTAGGGCACCTGTGGGCAATGCGCCACGCCTATTTTACCCGTGGGGCACTACTAGCCAGTGCGCCACAGAAGTATGGATTACCTATAGCCGTTTTCCTAGTAGTGCATGTCCCATTCATGCCTAGCAAGGGATGGCACCAAAATTTAGTCCCACCTTGCTAGTTTGGAGGGAGTTGGACCAATATATATAGTGGAGTGTTTCACTACCTCCTAAAGAGAGTAAAGAGGAGTGGCATACACACGCGCTCCTCCTCCTTCGTCGCCCGCCTCGTCACGACGCGCGCGTGCACCGCAGTTTGTGAAATTGTGCCTCGGTGCCGATCTTATCTTTTTGCTGCTCGGGAAAATTATTGTGCGAGTTATTTTCTGTCAGCCGGAAACATGGGCTGTTACTACTCGGACGTGGGTTACGCCCCACGTCTTACCCGACCGGCGCTATATATAAACGGCCTTAGGCGAAAACCCTAAGACGAGGTAATACACATCTCTCTGTCTCCAGAACCTTGCGCCGCCGCTACACCTTCTCCATCCCCTCTTTCAGCATGCACCGGACGACGGGACAGTAGGCCTCCGGAACCACTGCATCTCGTGAACCTGTACGGGTGAGGGGCGATCAAGTTTTTGGGGGAGCGCGTCTACGCGACTACTGACGGCATCACGTCGACCGACCACTCTTTCCCCGACGAGGACTTCTTTCCGGACATTAGCAGCCTCTACATCGACGCCATGGCTGACGACACTGGTGTCAACGCGAACCTCAACCCCAACCTGAACGCGAACCCGATTCCTCCTCCAGCATCGTACGTAATATGTTCCTATCTAGTTCAGTTTCTGTTGCAGTTTTTTGTACTAGCTTTTGGAATAGATGTGATCTGCTTATTCTGATTGAATGTGATATGTTCGTCTATTCTGCTAGTATACATGATTAGATTAATTCCAGCACTTATAGTCATGATTTATTATTGCTTATTTCGGATTGAATATTATGGTAATTTGCTTATATTTTTAACAGTAACTTCGTAATGTCCGATGCACTGTTTTTCATGTCGCAAACTGAACATGTCTTGGATGTTGATTAAAGTGAAATCATGCCTTGCGATCCTGAGCGTCTGTATTTTGGGATATGAAATTCGTTCTTGTACAGATGAGGTGTTGGCTGATGTTGTGTAGACTTTTTCCAGCACGTAGCCATGCTGGTGAGGTTCAGTTATGAGCTAGCCTGGCACCCTGAATGGATTTATTCTAGGTAGCCAGGTCGCCCTGTTCGAATCCAAAATTTGAAAAATCGAACAAGATTACATCTGATGGTACAAGATCGTCGGGGAATTTCCTGGACTGGTCGCAGGCGAACGACGCCATGGTACATGACCGGTACTGCCATGGTGGGGCCGTGCACTGTGAAAAATCGGATATACTATGCAATACATGCTGGGATACCTGACGACTTCGCGAATCTCTATGTAAAGCTGTGCTCCGGATAATAAGATCATCTGGACATGTGACCCAAAACGGATTTTCCGCTCATCCTTGTTTTTTTACAAGACAGGTATAAAAATGTTTCTATTATTGTGACAAATTCATCAAACTCTGCCATATCAGCTCTTCTACATAATCTTAGTACTAAGTTTGCTCTTAAGGACCTTGGTGATCTGCATTCTTTTTGGGTCTTGGGGTTCATAAGTACTCTACTGGTCTTTTATTAAATCGGGAAAATATGCTACAAATATCATACACGTGTGGGCATGAGCTATTGTGCGCCCTGTCCTATACCTCTTGCAGTTAATGATAATCTTTCACCGACTAAAGGATCATGAGTATTATTGGAGCACTTCGGTACTTCACCTTGACACGGCCTGATTTGTGCTTCTCGGTTAACAAGGCATGTCAATGTCTTCATGCTCCTACCACATCTCATTGGACAATGGTCAAGAGGATTCTGAGGTATATTCAGGCACTAAATAGGTTGGACTTACATTCCAGAAGTCATCCTCTACACTTCTTAGTGCGTTTTCTAATGCTGTCTGGACTGGTGATCTTGATGATAGACGCTCCACATGTGGATTTGCTATTTTCTTTGGTCCTAATATCATATCCTGGAATGCTAGGAAACAGGATACGGTCTCCAGGTCTAGTACTGAGGCTGAATACAAAGCACTCGCCAATGCTACTACTGAACTCATCTGGGTTGAAGCTCTTGTTCGAGAACTTGGCGTCACTCTCCAGGAGAAACCTTGCTTATGGTGTGATAATCTTGGTGCCACCTATCTGTCTGTTAATCCAGTCTTTCATGCTCGCACCAAACATATTGAGATTGCCTTTTATTTTATTCGAGAATGGGTTGCTAGCAAGCAACTTGACACTCACTTTATTTCTAGCAAGGATTAGATTGTAGATGGTTTCACCAAAACTTTATGCTCTAAAAAGTTAGATGAGTTTAAACATAATATAAACCTCTCCCAAGTTTAGCCTAAAGGGGTATTAGACATGTAATATGGGCCTATATGTTATGGTGTAGTACACCAACCGTATAGGACCCCAACTTTGTACTCTGCCACTAAAGGGGGCTTTTCCCTTCTATATCAACATGTACCGACGGCCCAAAAGGGCACGATCGTTCCACCCAACAAAACCAACCGAGTCATGACAAACACGCGCACATTACCTCTCAAATCACGGTGTTGCAATGCGGGTTTGCCTGCACCGCTGCACCGAGAAGAAAAAGTAAAAAGCAATCAACTCAACCAATTTTTTCGGATCTGCTAATTCTCAGTACTCAGTCGCATAAACCTAGTTAGATATCAATCTAACATGAAAACGATTGATCCCACTTAAGATTCTGCAAAGCAAAAGTTGAGCTTCATGTGGATCTTGAGATTATCCTCTGTTTGGATGTGGTGTAATATACCTAGGCATTTCTCGGTCAGGCTGGAAGAAGCCCGCCCGCACATTTTCCAGGCCTGATCCTGGCCTGGCCCGACTATCGGGCCTAAAATTTCTGCCCACGCATGGCCCGAACTGCACAAAACAATCGGGTCATCGGGCCAGGCCTTCCCTATTTTCGCCATTCTTTAGGCCCGAGCCCATCCCGAGTAGCACAGGGGCCTCAAAACTATTGCCCAGGCCTGGCCCGCGGGCTAGAAAATCCTGGCCCGTCGGCCTTTTTTGTACTAGGCCGGGTCGGGCCGCACGAGCTAGGCTACCCATGCCCAGCTATAGGCACAAGAGCGTAGAGATCTAAGCAATGATGCGAGAGACCTTAGATCAAGACTAAAGAAAAGGATTGTTGCTTTGGCGACCCTGGAGAGGTCAAGGAAGAGGCAAGAATCTAGGGTTAGTATCCTCAAAGAAGGAGACGCTAACACGAGGTACTTCCACCTTCGTGTCAATGGATGGAGACGCAAGAATCACATCCTCCGCCTCAAGCACAATAGCGGTTCGGTAGGGGAGCATGGCCAAAAGGAAGGCATCATGCATAATCATTTCAAGTGCGCCATCAAAAGAGGACAACCACGCACTAAGAACTTGAATTGGGTTGCGATTCCAACTCAACAATGTGACCTTAGTGGGATTAGTGCTCCCTTAACAAAAGAAGAGGTAAAGGCCACGGTGGACAACACAGCTAGTGAAGGGCTGTATGGCTATACCGATTCTTTCTTCAAGACTTTCTGGAACGTAATCAAAGGGGATATCACGATGGTGATTCATCAATTCTCGGTCCTCCGTAACAACCATCTCCATTGGATTAAATCTTCCAACATTGCTCTCATTCCTCAAAAAGAGGGAGTCGAGGAGGTCACTGACTTTCGCCCAATTAGCCTCATCCATGCCATTGCAAAGCTCATCTCCAAGATGATGGCCGCTAGACTTGCTCCCCACATGAACAAGCTTGTCTCCAATTATCATGGTGATTTTATAAGGAAGAGAAGCATCCATGATAATTTCCTCTATGTGAGAAGCATGGCGAGGAAGTTTCATAAATCAAAAAAGCCAATGCACCGCTTCAAGCTTGACATTAAAAAGGCTTTTGACTCTGTTCGATGGGACTATTTTGCTACAACACTTAGGCTTCCCAACCAAGTTTTGTGATTGCATCCCGACACTCCTCTCTACCTCCTCATCAAGAGTGCTTCTCACACTACTAGGGAAAAGACTATAGGATACATGCTTATAGGAGGCGCATCCCTCAAACATTCGCCTCCACTAAATACACGAGGCGCATGTCTAAACGGTGCGCCTCCTGTATATTATTACTTGAGGCGCATCTTTAAGGGATGCGTCTCCTATATCGCATGTACGGACCAGATCTGCCTGCCCCCACTTACTCGAGGCGCATCTGCTACATATGCGCCTCGAGTAGTTCAAATACTTGAGGCGCATATGGAGAAGATGCGCCTCGAGTAAGTTGTGTGGGCCCGGTTGTGGTGGGTGCCACAATATAGGAGGCGCACCAGCGGATATGCGCCTCGAGTATTTTTCAATATTGGAGGCGCATCACTATGACATGTGCCTCGAGTAAGTGATGTAGGCCTGGAGGGTGGCAGGCGCTAGACACTCGAGGTGCATCTACCAGATGCAACTCAGGTATTTTATGTATACAAGGCACATATTACATGGGATGCGCCTCGAGTAATTTCGCCATCTTTTTGCCACCTTTATCACGTACACCCCCACTCACTTCTCCTCTCACTCTTTCTCCTCCACATAAGATCTGGTCACCCTACTCCTCCTCCCCACCTTATTTTCTCCATTGTTTCACCATAGAAGCTTTCTAACCCTCTATTGGTTGACACGCATATGTAATTGAAAGATCTTGCACTTCTAGATATACAAGATCTCACTTTACTTATCCTCTAGCTCTCCTACTCCTATTTGTCGTTGGAGGAAGCTTGAAGGCGTTGTTGCATGTATGCGCGTTGTCGGCGACACCTACTAGATTGTGTTGTGTGCTTTCTTTGTTTTGCGTAGGGATTTTATTTTGGGTTGCCAATGTTTCACAGAAATGTCGGTTTGTTTCCATTCCGGTGAATTTCTGGCACCTGGCGGATGTCCTCTTATTAGGGGTGGTCATGCTAGTGAAGTGATACGGGTAGGCTACACTAGCGCAAATCAAATTTTCTACCACGTAAACCATGATTACTGTTGTCATAGATCACGTGATTACCACTAGACACGCAGTTGAGAAACTTGATGAAGCGCTTCAATGTAGTGTAGATGATCTACGTCTCCTCCTTCTCGTCCCACGAGCAGCTCCCCTTGCGCGGCTCGTCCAAGCGCTACAGATGCAGCGCCTCGGAGGTATCCACACGTACAGGGTGGAAGCGTCAGGCGCCGAACTGCTAGGTCCGCGCATGCAACACAGGCATGAAGAGTGGCGGCTGGGAGGAATGGTCTAACCCTGGTCAGCTCGCCCCACCCTCTCTTATATATGCGTCCCTAGTGGGCTTCTACATTAGCAGCCCATTAGAACCCTAAGCTTGGTCTAATTTGGATCTAATCCTCATTAGGCTTCCAGCCCCTTAAGTGTGTGACCCTATAGGTTCATATACGTATAGACATGACACGAATACACTTATTCTGTCAATATTTGGTAGCGGCCTCTAGCAAGACGTGCCAACTCCTAAACGCATACAAAGATCATATCGGACGAACCATCACAAGGTTTAGTACATGTCTTTCCCTTTGCCTCACGATATTTGGTCTAGCTCCAAGCTGACCTCTCTTTATCGATACTGTGATTCGGAATCCCTTTACTAGGTTAACTCTTAACCATATGTAGCATGGCCATGCATTTCTGGATCTGATCACTCGAGGGGCCCAGAGATATCTCTCTCAAGTAGAGAGGGGAAAATCCCATCTTGATTGACCATGCCTTGCAGCATGCTTCATGACAAACCCGAAAGCTACCTTTATAACTACCCAGTTACGGAGTAGCGTATGATAGCCCCAAAGTATGTAGATCCACATCTGAAGTACACGCAACAATCTCAGGTCTAAGGACAAAACATACACGATGTGTAGAGAGAGAGCTGCAGCGAATTGCAGTCTCAAGTTGGGTCAGTCGAACCCCATGTTCATAACATGTGTCCACATCATTGGTTTGACATCTCCATGTCTATGACTTGCGAAACATAGTCATCAACCAATCGATGTGCTAGTCTAATATTCACGCGTGTCGTTACATGAACTCCGACTAGGGACAACTATTAAATAACCATACAAGTAAAGAGTTTCACAAACAATTCACATAATTGCCAATCAATACAAGTTGCCTGATATGGATATTCAAGAAACAATACAATAACTCATGGATACATAAGAAATATAATCATCTCTATGATTGTCTCTAGGGAATATTTCCTTCAGTCTCCCACTTGCACTAGAGTCAATATAGATTGTATCTAATACCTATTGCTCTTGCGTGCGCCTCATGCACAGGCTGCGGGAGTGGCTTTGTAAAAGGATCAGCAACATTTGAGTCCGTATGTATTTTGCATATCATGACACTACCATCCTCAACGAACTCATGAATCTGATGGTAACACATGCGAATATATTTGTTCTTCTGGTTCTGTCTAGGTTCCTTGGCTTGTGCAATAACACCATTGTTGTCACAATAAACGTCCATGGGATTGGACGCGCCCTGAACCACACCAAGAGAAATCAGGAAATTCCTAATCCAAACAGCTTCCTTTGCAGCCTCCGAGGCCGCAATATATTCAACTTATGTTGAAGAGGAGGCCACCGTATCTTGCTTGAAACTTTTCCAACTCACAGCACCACCATTCATGACAAACAAATAACCAGATTGCGATCTGGAATCATCTGAGTCGTTAAGGTAACTCGCATCTATGTAACCCCTTACACTGAGTTCATCCTCACCTCCATAAACTAGGAACACATCCTTAGTCCTTCTCAAGTACTTAAGGATATTCTTTACCGCTGTCTAGTGACCTTCACCTGTATCAACCTGGTATCTGCTCGTAACACTTAGAGCATTGGAAACATCTGGGCGTGTACATAACATTGCATACATGATGGATCCAATAGCCGAAGCATATGGAATCCTGGTAATGCGCTCACGCTCATCAGTAGTCGAAGGACACTGAGTCTTGCTGAGTTTTATGCCGTGAGACATGCGCAAGAACCCCTTCTTAGCCTCTTCCATGCTGAACCGTTTCAACACTTTGTCAATGTATGTACTATGGCTTAATCCAATTAGCCTCCTTGATCTATCTCTATAGATCTTGATGCCCATAATATATGCCGCTTCTCCTAAGTCCTTCATCGAAAAACTATTTTTCAATGAGGTCTTAACAGACTCAAGCATAGGAATGCCATTTCCAATCAGCAATATGTCATCTACATATAAGATTAGAAATACCAGCGCTCTCCCACTTTCCTTCTTTTAAACACAAGGTTCTTGTTCGTTTTTGATGAAGCCAAACTCCTTAATAACTTCATCAAATCGAATGTTCCAACTCCGACATGCTTGCTTCAGCCCATAAATAGACTTTAGAAGTTTGCATACCTTTCTAGCATAGTTTGGATCGACAAAACCTTCGGGCTGCATCATATACACATCCTCAGTTAGGATTCCATTTAGGAAAGCCGTCTTGACATCCATCTGCCATATTCCATAGTCGAAATGTGCAACAATGGCTAGAATGATCCATATAGATTTAAGCATCGTTACAGGCGAGAAAGTCTCGTCGTAGTCAACTCCTTGAACTTGTCGAAAACCTTTTGCAACAAGTCGAGCTTTATGGATGTGAACATTTCCATCCATATCAATCTTCTTCTTATAGATCCATTTCACTCGATGGCTTTAAAACCATCAGGCAGGTCAACCAAGTTCCAAACTTGATTGTCTCCCATGGACTCTATCTCGGATCTCATGGCTATTAGCCAATTCTTAGAGTCTGGGTCCACCATCGCTTCTGCATAGGTCGCAGGTTCATCATTATCTAACAATAATAATTCCCGCGTTTCGTGGAGCCTCGCCGACCTTCGTGGTTGTGGTGCTTCTATTGCCACGGGTTCCTCAACTTGTTCTGCTACAATAGCATCACTTGTAGAAGTATCCCCAACTGGCTCATCTTGAACTTCTTCAAGTCGCACCGACCTTCCCCTTGTTCCTTTTGTGAGAAACTCTTTCTCTAGGAAAACACCGCTGCGAGCGACAAACACTTTGCCCTCTTCTCGGTTGTAGAAGTAATACCCTAAGGTTTCCCTCGGATATCCCACGAAAATGCACATATCCAATTTTGGTGTTAGCTTGTCCGACTGAAGTCGTTTTACAAATGCATCACAACCCCAAATCTTTAGAAAAGACAAACTGCGATTCTTTCCAGTCCACATCTCATATGGTGTCTTAACTACGGATTTAGATGGTACCCTGTTAAGTGTAAAAGCTGCTGTTTCTAGAGCATAACCCCAAAATGATAATGGTAAATCCGACTGGCTCATCATCGATCGAACCATGTCCAACAAAGTTCGATTGCGCCATTCAGGGACCCCGTTTCTTTGAGGCGTTCCGGGCGGCGTGAGCTATGGAACAATTCCGCAGCTCTTAAGATGATTGGTAAATTCGTGACTCAAATATTCACCTCTGCGATCAGATCGCAAGGCCTTTATTTTCTTGCCACATTGATTCTCTACCTCATTCTGAAACTCCTTGAAATTTTCAAAAGTTTCAGACTTATGCTTCATCAAATAGACATAACCATATCTACTGAAATCATCAGTGAAAGTAATGAAGTAGTGATATCCTCCTCTGGCTGTCGTGCTCATTGGTCCACATACATCAGTGTGTATGAGTTCCAACAAGTCTGTCGCTCTCTCGGGTAAACCCGAAAAAGTTGATTTGGTCATTTTTCCAAGTAAACAAGCCTGACATGTCTCGTATGATTCAAAATCAAACAAAGTTAGAAGACCATCACCATGGAGCTTCTTCATGCGCTTTTCACTTATATGCCCCAAAGGACAATGCCATAAATAGGTAGGACTCAAATCATTAGGCCGAAGCCTTTTAGCACTAACATTGTAAACAGATGCATCATCAAGATTTAAAATAAATAACCCATTCACAATGGGAGTATCAGCCATAAACATATCATGCTTAGAGATTACACAACCATTGTTTACACTCGCGAATGAATAACCATCCCTCATCAAACATGAAGATGATAAAATGTTTCGACCCATACTAGGAATGTAATAACAATTATTCAACTCCATAATAAATCCTGACGGAAGGTGAAGTTGCATGACGCCGACGAACAATGCAGCAACCCTTGCTTTATTTCCGACGCGAAAATCCACTTCGTCTTTCTGCACTTCTCTAGTCCTTATTAGCCCCTGCATCGAATTGCAAATATGAGCAACCGATCCGGTATCAAATACCCAAGATTTAACATAGGAATCAGCGAGAAGAATGTCCACAACATTTACAACAAGCGTACCTGAGTGGGAAGTACTCTTACTTCCACTCTTCTTCAAAGAAGCCTGGTACTTGTTGCAGTTTCTCTTCTAGTGGCCATGTTCATGACAAAAGAAGCACTCAGTGTCTTCTACAGGTCCAGCCTTTTGCTTGGGTGCGGGCTTAGGGATCGTATCCTTAGCCTTGCCCTTCTTCTTCCAAGAAGTACCCTTTTTCTTGAAGCTAGGCTTATTCTGCACAGCCATCACATGGCTATGCCCTACACACTTGTTCATGTCACTTTCTGCTGTTTTTAGCATCCCGCATAACTCATTAAGGCCCTTCTCCACCACATGCATATGGTAGTTCGAAATGAACTACCCATAGCTGGATGGAAGAGACACCAAAATGAAGTCAGTGGCCAACTCTTGGCCTAGTGGAAAACCAAGCTTTTCCAAAGTCTGACTGTAACTAACCATTTTGATCACATGGGGGCCTACAGCTGCTCCCTCTGCTAGCTTGCATTCGACAAAGGACTTGGCAACATTGTACCTCTCAGTCCTAATAGTTTGTTCCATTTAGTTTATCTTTGTCAAGAATCGAACACAAAGAAAAAGGTGATGTAGTGTTTGGTGCCATTGATCTACAACAGAAAACATGCAAAATACTAAGCCATGTAACCATGAAAGAGTAAAACATATTAAACAATTTAATAGCATATACTCCCACTTAAATCAATATCCCTCTATTGATACTAAGTGATTCAAGATCCACAATTAAAAAGTCGACTAGTGAGCTCTAGCATCACTGCTAGAAGACAAGGTAAATCGGTAAGAAACACTTGCTAATCATATCACATATGACTCTGGTTGTTGGGTGACATCTCTATGTCAAAACTAGGCACCCAACCTTTATGCCCCAAGGTCCTTAACTGTTAAGATGACCTTGTCAAGCTCACCAACCCTTATGCATGTAGGTATCCGATACAAACCCATCCAGCCAAGGAAAACCGTGGCGCCCTAATTTCATAGGCCCACCAACGATTGTACAGGGCATAGGATGGTGCAAGGTTTGGTTGGGAGGACATGGTTTAAGTTAACTTTGTGAGGGATCGTTCTACTTCTATCATCTAAGCATGCATAGAGTAAAATGCATAAGAATAGCATTCACATAGTTGTGACACAGTATGGACCATTTTCTCATGGTGATTTCTATCGCCATAGAACCTGTCCACCACGATGATCTCCATCTTCATGTTCCATGCGAGCCATCCTCCAAGTGATGAGTCCTCCAAGAACTTATACAAGCTATTACCCCTAACAGCTAGTAATCAAAATTACATAGAATTGGGATCATCACAAGTTGGCACGCAGGCCATTACAATAATTGACAACACACATGGCTCCAGTCATGTTGCCCTACTCACGACAAGCAGGTCATGATAAATTTCATACATGCATCACATACATATATGGGCCATACTGATCACATACATCCTGCAAAAACAAGTTATGCATAGAATCGCATTCTACCGGATCATGTGACCTCGCAGCACCTAGTTACCTTAACGAGATACAAAATGTTCTACGACTAGGGGGGTCTAGGGGTCTCCCCCTGCGGGGTTCGAAGGGGAAGCGCCCCTCGTGGTATTTTCTTTAAGGATTTTGATCAGCAAATCAAATTTACCATAAATCGTCTGTTGTTCCGATCTAATCAAACTCCTTTGATCACGGTACATCGATTTTAGATATAGGATCCGATTCGATCAATCATATTGATCTTCGCATGATTCAACAGGATTTATGTATCACTGTCTACCCCGATGGCGGAAACCGACCGGTAGGGGTAAGTCGTTCGACTACCTCAGAATCACGATCACGGAAAGCAAGATCATAGATCAATCCTGAACCATCGCAATATAAACAATCACATCATTCATATCAATATGCATATCACGATATGCAAACATCCCAAATCTATAATTGAACAACATCGACTCTGATACCACTGAAGGGATACGGGTACGCTACACTAGCGCAAATCAAAATTTTCTACCGCATAAACCAAGATTACTGTTGTCATAGATCACGGGATTACCACTAGACGTGCAGTTGCAGAACTTGATGAAGTGAATCAATGCAGTGTAGACGATCTTCGTCTCCTCCTCCTTCTTTTGCCACAAGCAGCTCCCCTTGCGCGCCTCGTCCAAGCGCTACAGATGCAGCGCCTCCGAGGTATCCACACGTACAGGGTGGAAGCGTCAGATGCCGGACTGCTAGGGCCACGCGTGCAACATAGGCGTGAGGAGTGGTGGCTAGGAGGAATGGTCTAACCCTGGTCATCTCGCCCCACCCTCTCTTATATATGCGTCCCTAGTGGGATTCTACACATTAGCAGCACATTAGAACCCTAAGCCTGGTCCAATTCGGATCTAATCCTCATTAGGCTTCTAGCCCCTTAAGTGTGTGACCCTATAGGTTCATATACGTATAGACATGACACGAATAAACTTATTCTGTCAATAGTTGGTAGCGGCCTCTAGCAAGACGTGCCAACTCCTAGACGCATACAAAGATCATATCGGACGAACCATCACAAGGTTTAGTACATGTCTTTCCCTTTGTCTCACGGTATTTGATCTAGCTCCAAGCTGACCTCCCTTTCTCGGTACTGTGATTCTGAATCCCTTTACTAGGTTAACTCTTAACCATATGTAGCACGACATTCATTTCTGGATCCAATCACTCGAGGGGCCCAGAGATATCTCTCTCAAGTAGAGAGGGGCAAATCCCATCTTGATTGACCATGCCTTGCAGCATGCTTCAGGACAAACCCGAAAGCTACCTTTATAAGTACCTAGTTACGGAGTAGCGTCTGATAGCCCCAATGTATGTCGATCCACATCTCAATTTCATGCGACAATCTCAGGTCTAAGGACAAAACGTACATGATGTGTAGAGAGAGCTGCAACTAATTGCCAGTCTCAAGTTGGGTCAGTCCAAACCCATGTTCATAACATGTGTCCACATCATTGGTTTGACATCTCCATATCTATGACTTGTGAAACATAGTCATCAACCAATCGATGTGCTAGTCTAATATTCACGTGTGTCCTCACATGAACTCCGACTAGGGACAATTATTAAATAACCATACAAGTAAAGAGTTTCACAAACAATTCACATAATTGTCAATCAATACAAGTTGCCTGATATGGATATTCAAGGAACAATACAATAACTCATGGATACATAAGAAATATAATCATCTCTATGATTACCTCTAGGGCATATTTCCTTCAGCTGGATTTTTCCGGCGATCTTGACGTCCATGCTCTAATTTTTATTTTTCTCTTTGTATTACCGCGCAGGCGACCATGGTTCGACCACTGAGCACACACTCCCTCATGGATAGGTGGATGTTATGCGCGAGGGCCGACATGGAATGGATAAACATGACGGAGATACGATGTCCGTGTCGCGAGTGCAAGCTGATGTATTTGATAAAGCATGATTGCAGAATGCTGGAGTCGCACCTGCTCTGGCGTGGTTTCATGGATGGCTACACTCGGTGGATACGTGATGACGAAGATGATGATGAGGATGTCAATAATGGTGAAGACGAATATCAAGATGCTGAAGGGGTAGGTAATCATGAAGATCAAGCTGGCGCCAGGCATAAACATGATGAAGATCAAGCAAATGGCGTTGGGCATGAACATGAAGATAATCAAGGTGGCGTCAGACAGGAACATGAAGATCAAGGTGCCGAGCATGATTCGGGCAGGTTGCGATACCCTCATTACCAAGAGCTTCTTCTTAGGGAGACGAGTAACGCCAGAGCCGTCGCTGGAGATAAAGCTAAGATAGAGCAAATGGAGAATGACGCGATTACTCCATTGTTTTATGGATGCAACGATGAGGTTACCCATCTGAATGTAACGCTCAAGGCTCTAGAGATGAAGGCGAAACACAAAATGACGTACGAATGCTTCGACAACAACATGGAATTCTAGCATGATCGTCTTCCCAAGAGTGGGAACACATGTCCGACTAGTATAATTGAGGCTACGAAAGTCGTGTGCCCTCTCGATCTACCACATGTGAAATACCATGTCTGCATAAATGATTGCATCATCTATTGGGGCGAGGATGCGGAGAAGACCACATGGCCGGTGTGCAAGAACTCTCGGTATAAGAGAGGGACCAAGAAATCTCCTAGAAAAGTGTTGTGGTACTTTCCTCTGACTCCTCGTCTGCAGCAGTATTTTCCGTACCCTAAGGAATCACATCTCATGTGCTGGCACGTGGAAAGAAAGAGGCCAGAAGACGAAGATCCAAAAAAGGAGGAAATGCTGAGGCACCCTTCGGATGCTTTACAATGGAAGGCGTTGGACCTAGAATATTACCAATGGTTCGAGAAAGAGTCACGGAACCTCAGGCTAGGCGTGAGCACCGACGGACTCAATCCGTTCGGAAGCCAGAGCAACACACATAGCACTTGGCCCATGTTTGTATGGATCTACAACCTTCCCCTGGTTGTGCATGAAGAAGAATAAGTACGTAACCATGAGTATGCTAATTCAAGGGCCAAGACAACCCGATACAGACATCAATCTTTATGTCATGCTATTGAAAGAGGAGTTGACCATGCTTTGGGAAGACGGAGCCCGTATGTGGGACGCCGCCGCACAAGAATTTTTCAATATGAGAGCGGCAGTGATCACGACGGTGCAAGGCTATCCTGGTTACGGATACTTCACGGGGAAGGTGATCCAAGGATTCTTTGAGTGTGTTATGTGCAAGGATAAACAATGTATCGCCAGCTACAGAAAGATCCCGGGTCTGGGAAACCATGTTCCAGGGGTCTCGAAGGTGGCTTCCCAAGAATCACCCCTGGATAAAGCTATGACATCTGTTCGATGGTACAATCGAGCTCCGAGTAATCCCATACCAGACGAGCGGCGCTGAAATCGATGAGCTGTTGAAAAACTAGAAAGAGTACCCTGCACCAGGTAATACCCAAAAGAAGCCAGAGCCGCTGTTGAGGGTTTGGAAGGCGAGGTCTATTTTATGGGACTTGCCATACTGGAAGCTCCTCCATGTGCCTCATAGACATGATCTCATGCATATCATGAAGAACGTGAGGGAGAGTATTCTTGCTACCATCCTTAACACCGACAAGACCAAAGATGGGACGAAGGCAGGGAATGACTTGAAGCATATGGACATCAGGAAGAACCTTCAATCGTAGGAGGAGGAGATGGAAACGCAAAATAGTCGTTGCAAGCGAAAAACAAGAAGGCCGAAGATAAGGTCAAGTTGTGTGCTTCACTCTAAGCAAGGCGGAGGCCATACAGTTTATGAAGTGCCTCCTCAGAGTCAAATTTCCGAACGGATACGCGGGGAAGATAAGCAGATGGCTAGATGAGGGAAAGCAGCGCTTCAGCGAGATGAAGTCTCACGACGTCGCCGTGCTGATGACACAGGTACTCCCCGTTGCGATCCAAGGGATAATGGACAAGCACGTCCATGAAATGTTGTTTGGCCTCTACAACATTTTCGACGTCATCTCTTGGAAGTCGATAGGCATTAAGAAGCTCACGAGGCTACATGAGGAGATCGTGGTGATAATATGCGAGCTCGATATCTACTTCCCTCCTCATTCTTCGACGTCATGCTTCATCTGCTGCTCTATGTCGTGGAGGATATCGTTAAACTCGGGCCTCTGTGTCTGTGAAGCATGATGCCGTTCGAAAGGATGAATGGACACGTCAAGGGATATGTTCGTAAAAGGTCCCATCCATATGGAAGCATAACAAACGTCTTCCTTGCCGAAGAGCGCATCTCTTTCTGCTTGAACATTCTACAAACCGAGACCCCTATCAGTCTGCCATTCAACAAGCACCTTGGGAGGCTCGCTGGATGGGGTCACCACGAGGGTCAGCGCGCTAAGCATGTCAAATTCGAGGGGTGAACCAAGGACTTTTAAAGAGCGAACCTGGTCACGCTACAACACCTGCAGGTGGTCGATCCATATATACATGAGCACAAAGAATTTATCAAGTACAAGTACGCTGACCGCGGCCTAGTGAGGATGGAGGAAGATGTAATCAAAGAGCATAACTCCGATTTCACGCAGTGGTTTAGGAAGAAGCTTATTGATAGTCCACCGCAAGGCGAGTCTTTGGAGGACGATAAACTCATATTCTCCTTATCACAGGGCCCAGGGCACTACCCGATGACCTGTTAGGCATACAATATCAACGGATACACGTTCTACACCAAGGAAAAGTAAAATAACCGCGATTACCAGAACTCAGGGGTAACGGGGATATTCTACACCGACGATGTCTCGGAAAGATACCACGGAAGGATCGAGGAGCTATGGGAGCTCGACTACGTTACGAAGAAGGTGCCTATGTTCCGTGTCAGGTGAGCCAAGAGCGTCGAAAAATAAGACCGGTATTTCACCATAATGGTTATACCTCCAAAGTCAAAGACCACCGGCGCGCACGTACCCGCGAGAAATGAGCCATGGGTTTTGGCTAGTAAAGTCGACCAATGCTTCTACATTACTGACCCGTCAAAGCCTAGTCGGGTTGTCATCATGAGAGGCAAAAGGAACATCAGGAGTCACCAACGAGCAATATTTTGACCAGTAGGGCGACCCGAAGATGGAATCAGGATACGGCGATGAAGCAGCATACACCACAAGCCTATCTAAGAAAGGAATCCCGTTCAAGAGAAAACGTGAAGACGTTCCGGACCTAACCTATTCAACCGCGACAAAGAAGGGCAAGAAGATAATTGTCAACAAGAAATGCCAATAACTAACTCCGATGACAAAAGCACGACATGCCGTGTGCGTGTATGTGTGTGGCATTATTATGTATCGACACATTCTTAATTATCTCTTTTGTATGCTAATTGGATGGAATATTATGTATTGAAATATTCATAATTATCACTACTATTGGTTTTATAATATTTGGATATTTAAAATATTTACACTATTTTTAGACTATTTTTTATAGTACATATTAATTTTACACTATTTTTTATAGTTCATATTTGTTTTCTAAGTTCCAAAAAAGGTCACCACCAAGATTCGGACCTAGGTGGCCAAGGGACTGGGTGTCTAGCCACTGAGCTAGCAAACGTTTTGTAAACACTGCATGTGTATTCTATTTGACTAGGGCATGGAATGTTATACAAGACGCATCATGTCGAAATGCGACTCACATAATCTTCTACTATAGGCCCATCCTTTCGAAATACGACTTGTGTAATCGTCTACTAGAGGCGCATCTTGCCTTGATGCGACTCGCGTAAGTTCGTAAGTTATTATGCATCTAGGAGCCATGCGCTGCTCCTCATTAGTTCATCCTCGACTACGCACGCCTCTCTTCTTCTGCTCGCGATCCCTCGACGCGCTGCTCTGCCGCCATCGAGACTGCTGTCCGCCGCCATTCGTGGGTGAGCCGCTCCTTGTTGGAGATATGCCCTAGAGGCAATAATAAATATAGTTATTATTATATCTTTGTGTTCATGATAAATGTTTACATTCATGCTATAATAGTATTAACAAGGAAACATTAATACTTGTGTGATTTGTAAACTAAATTAGAGTCCCTGGTAAAGCCTCTTCATAATACTAGCTTATTGGTTAATAAATGATTGTGGTTTCCCTATCATGAACATTGAGATATTATTAACAACAAGATCATATCATTAGGAGAATGGTATGATGGACATACTCCTATAGATAAGCGTAGCATAAAGATCAAGTCATTTTAATAGTTCAATTGCTATAAGCTTTCTGATACATAGTAACCTAATTCCTTCGACCATGAGATCATGCTTATCACCATCACCGGAAGGATGCTTTGATGACATCAAACACCACACCGTAACTGGGTGGCTATAAAGGTGGCATTGAGTGTTTGGAAAGTATGGGTTGAGACACATGGATCAAGAGTGGGATTTGTCCATCCATATGATGGATAGATATACTCTGGGACCTCTCGGTGGAATGTCATCCAATTAGCTTGCAAGCATGTGAATGGCTCACAAGGGATCACATATCACGGAAACGAGAAAAGAGTACTTATCGGTAACGAGGTTGAACTAGGTATGCAGAGATACCGACGATCAAAACCTCGGATAAGTAACTATCGTAAGACAAAGGGAAATTGTTATCGTATGTAAGTGGTTCATTTGATCGCAAAGTAATCGTAGAAATATGTGGGAGCCATATGAATTTACAGATTCGTCTATTGGTTATTGTTCGGAGAAGTGTCTTGATCATGTCCGCATAATTCACGAACCGTAGGGAGACACACTTAAGGATTCAATGTTGTTGAGTAGTTATGGAATGATGAGTAAGAGACCGAATGTTGTTCGGAGTCTCAGATGGGATCTGGGATATCACGAGGAGATCCGGAATGGTCCGGCGAATAAGATTCATATAAGGAAAGTCCTGTTTCGGAGTTGGAGAATGATTTCGGTGTTTTCATCGGGAATGTTCTAGAAGGGTCCGGAAGGTCCGGCACTCCGGAGGGGAAGGGTACATGAATGTTTCATAACAATGTGGAATGGTTGCATCATGTACTAGGTATCATCGCTGAGCAAAATAAAGGGATAAATCAAATACTAGTTTGAAAAGTCAAACGCCAATTTGAAAAGTCAAACGACAAGTTTGCTTGGTGGAGGGAGAGTAGGAAACCTACTTGGGGAGAAAGTCCTCCTCCCTCCACCGCCGGCCAAGGAAGCCGACTTGGGGAGGACTCCCTTCCCCTTGGCCGCGCCCTCCCACCTATAAAAGGAGGGACAAGGGTGCCCCTCTAGACCTACACCTCTCTCCACCAAACCCTAACCCTAGCCGCCGGCCACCAAGTCGCCGTCGTCGCCCTAGGGTTTTGCCCTAGCCGCCGAGTTGGGGCCCTCCCCTTGCCCTAGCCGCCGGCCTAGCCCTCTCTCCTTGGTGCCTCTAAACCCTAGATCGCCAAGGCCTCTCTCATAGTCCACCATACTCGCTCCGGCTTAAGGCGAAGCCCTGCGAGATCTCCCCTCTACTTCCGGTACCACGCCGTCGTGCTGCCGAAATCGCGAGGAGAGTGCTACAACCTCCGCGGCCTACTGGAACAAGGGAGAGGAAGGTCTTCCTCGAGTACCGAACGTGTGCCCGACTGCGGAAGCGCTGCCGGAACGCAGCGCCAGAAGGATCGTCTACACGATATTGAGATCGGCAAGAGTACGACTACATCACCCACGAGAATCTGCTCTCGTTAAACACTTTGGAATCTTCGAGGGTGAGTTATTCTATCGACTCATTGCTACAATCTAGTAGATAGATCTTGGCTTGTTTGTTTGTATGCGGTAGAAATTTTTTGTTTTCCATGCTACGAACCCCTACAGTGGTATCAGAGCCCGGTTTATATGTAGATCTGTTGCACGAGTAGAACACAATGGTCATTGTGGGCGGTGGTGCTTTTATTATCGATTGCTTTTTGTGTACTTTGCATCTTGCGGTATGATGGGATGAAGTGGCCTGGGCTAACCTTACATGACATCGTTCATGAGACTTGCTCCACGCTCAACATGCAACTTGTATTGCATAAGTGGCTTTGCGGGTGTCTGTCTCTCCCATTATAGTATAGATCCAATTTACAACATGCACTTGATAGTTTAAACATCAACGTTGTGATTCTTGTTCGTAAGTTAGAGCGACACTTATTGAAAGCCCCAAACCACGTAAAATATGCAAAGAAAATTAGAGGCGTCTAACTTTGTTTTGCAGGGGTGTGCTGTGATGTGATATGGCCATGATTGTGATCATATTTGATGTATGCAATGTTCCTTATTTTAAGTTGGCAACCGGCAGGAGCCATATGGTTGTCTTTAATTTCTGTTAAGACCCACGTGTCTATTCAAAGTAGTTGTAATAGTTGGAGCTGGTGGACGACAACCATGAAGCAGCGCCATTGACCTTGACGCTATGCCGGTGAAGATGGAGATCATGTTCGTGCTTGAAGATGGAGATCGGAAGCACAAGAAGAAAGGCCATATCATATCACATATTATGAATTGCATGTGATGTTAATCCTTTATGCATCTTGTATTGCTTAGTTAACAATGGTAGCATTATAAGATGATCCCTCATGCACATAAATTTCAAGTTTTAAAGTGTTCATCCTTAGTAAGCACCGTTGCTAAAGCTTGTTGTTTCGAACCACCACGTGATGATCGGGTGTGTTAGATTCTGCAAGTGTATACAACGTGAGCAAGCCAGATTTGCTCATGCGGAAGCTAAGGTTTGATCTTGAAGAGCCTAGCATGTACAGGCATGGTCTCGGAACACGGATCACCGAAAGGTAAAGCATGAGACATATAGTAGATATGATGAACATGTTGATTGTTCGCCATTGAAGCTACATCAACTCTCGTGATGATCGGTTTTGATATGGTGGATTTGGTTCATGTGATCACTAAAACAATGTGAGGGATATTGTTTTGAGTAGGAGTTCACCTAGATTAATTTAACTATTAATTAGAACTCAATTTTTCATAAACTTAGTCTAAACTATTGCAAATATGTTGTAGATCAATGGTGGCCCCTACCATCAATTTTAATGCGTTCCTAGAGAAAGAAAAGTTGAAAAACAATGGAAGCAACTTCGCAGATTGGTTCCGCAATTTGAGGATTGTCCTCAATGCTGGTAATTTGACCTATGTGCTGGATGCACCGATGGGTGACCCGCCTGCAGCTGATGCTACCGATGAAGTAAAGAATGTTTAGCTTGCTCAGAAGAATCAGTACTCCACAGTTCAGTGTGCTATCTTGTATGGTTTGGAATTGGAGCTTCAGAAAAGGTTTGAGAACTCAGACCCACATGATATTGTCGTGAACTCAAATTGATATTTGAGACTCACGCGGCAGTTGAGAGTTATGAGGCTTCTGAAAAGTTCTTTAACTGCAAGATGGAAGAGGGCAGCTCCGTCAGTGAGCATGTGCTTAAGATGTCTGGGCACACAAACAAACTCCAAAGCTTGGGTATAGTGATTCCTAATGCTTTGGGGATTTACCGTGTCCTCCAATCACTGCCACCAAGTTACAAGAACTTTGTGATGAACTACAATATGCAAAGCATGAACAAGCAGTTGCTAGAACTCTTCTCCATGTTAAAATCTGCAGAAGTGGAGATCAAGAAAGAGCTCCAAGTGTTGATGGTCAATAAGACCACCAAATTCAAGAAAGGCAAGTCTAAGCAAAAGGGAAACTTCAAGAAGGGTGGTAAGAAAGTTGCCACACCGGCGAAGAAGACCAAGACTGGACCCAAGCCTGATACTGAGTGCTTTTACTGCAAGGGAGAGGGTCACTGGAAGCGGAATTGCCCAAAGTACTTGGCAGATTTGAAGAACGGCAACATCATGAAGAAAGGTATATCCGATATACATGTTATTGATGTGTATCTCACTAGTACTCGTAGTAGTGCCTGGGTATTTGTTACTGGTTCGGTTGCTCATATTTGTAACTCGAAACAGGTGCTGCAGAATAAACGGAAGCTAGCGAAGAACGAGGTGACGATGCGCGTTAGAAATGGATCAAAGGTTGATGTGATCGCGGTCGGCACGCTACCTCTTCATCTACCATCGGGATTAGTTTTATACTTAAATAATTGTTATTTGGTGCCTGCGTTAAGCATGAACATTATATCGGGATCTTGTTTATTGCGAGACGGTTACTTGTTTAAGTCCGAGAATAATGGTTGTTCAATTTATATGATTAATATGTTTTATGCACATGCACCTTTGATAGATGGTCTATTCTTATTGAATCTCGATAGTGGAAATACACATATTAATAACATTGAGGCTAAATGTTTGAAATTGTGCGATAACTCGACCTATATGTGGCACTATCGTCTTGGTCATATTGGAGTGAAGCGTATGAAGAAACTCCATTCCGATGGACTTCTTGAATCACTTGATTTCGAATCACTGGAAAGATGTGAAGCATGTCTGATGGGTAAAATGACTAAGACTCCATTTTCTGGTATGATGGAGCGAGCTACGAACTTATTGGAAATCATACATACCGATGTGTGTGGTCCAATGAGTGTAGCATCGCGCGGTGGTTATCGTTATGTTCTTACCTTCACGGATGACTTGAGTAGATATGGATATATCTATTTCATGAAACATAAGTCCGAAACTTTCGAGAAGTTTAAGGAATTTCAAAGTGAGGTAGAGAATCAACGTAACAAGAAGATTAAATTTCTACGTTCTGATCGTTAAGGTGAATATCTAAGTTACGAGTATGGCGAGTATTTGAAGAAATGCGGAATACTTTCACAATTGACACTGCCGGGAACACCACAGCGTAATGGTGTGTCCGAACGTCGTAATCTAACTCTATTAGATATGGTTCGTTCTATGATGTCACTTACAGATTTACCGCTATCATTTTGGGTTTATGCATTAGAAACAGCCGCATTCACTTTAAATAGGGCACCATCTAAATCCGTTGAAACGACACCATATGAATTTTGGTTTGGGAAGAAACCTAAATTGTCGTTCCTTAAAGTTTGGGGTTGCGAAGCCTATGTAAAGAAGTTACAGCAGGACAAGGTTGAACCCAAAGCAGAAAAATGCATCTACATAGGATACCCGAAGGAAACTATTGGGTATACCTTCTATCATAGATCCGAAGGCAAAATCTTCGTTGCCAAGAATGGATCCTTTCTAGAGAAGGAATTTCTCTCGAAAGAAGTGACTGGAAGGAAAGTAGAACTCGACGAGGTTGTTGAACCTTCTCTCGAACTTGCGAGTAGCGCAACACCGGAAGAAGTTCCTGTGGTGCCTGCACCAATAAGAGAGGAAGCTAATGATGATGATCATGAAACTTCAGTTGAAGTTGCTACAGAGCCTCGCAGGTCAACGAGAACTCATACCACTCCTGATTGGTATAATCCCGTTATGAGTGTCATGTTGGTGGACAACACCGATGACCCTGCGACATATGAGGAAGCGATGATGAGCCCAGATTCCAATAAATGGCAAGAAGCCATGAAATCCGAGATTGGATCCATGTACGAAAACCAAGTGTGGACTTTGGTGGACTTACCGGATGGCCGGAAGGCTGTCGAGAACAAATGGATTTTCAAGAAGAAAACAGATGCTGATGGTAATGTTACTGTCTATAAAGCTCGACTTGTCGCAAAAGGGTTTCGACAAATTCAAGGAGTTGACTACGATGAGACTTTCTCACCAGTAGAGAAGCTAAAGTCTGTGAGGATTTTGTTAGCAATCGCTGCATATTATGATTATGAGATATGGCAGATGGATGTCAAAACAACGTTCCTCAATGGAGACATTGATGAAGAGTTGTATATGATGCAACCCAAAGGTTTTGTCGATCCTAAAGATTCTAACAAGGTATGCAAACTTCAACGGTCCATATATGGATTGAAGCAAGCATCCCGAAGTTGGAATCAACGTTTTGATAAGGTAATCAAAAGTTTTGGTTTTATACAAACTTATGGAGAAGCTTGTATTTACATGAAAGTGAGTGGGCGCTCTCTAGCATTCTTAATACTATATGTAGATGACATATTGTTGATTGGGAATGATGTAGACCTTGTTAACAGTGTCAAGGAATATTTGAATAATAGTTTTTCAATGAAAGATCTTGGCGAAGTAGCTTACATATTAGGCATAAAGATTTATAGAGATAGATCAAGACACCTAATATCATTGTCACAAAGTACATATTTGGACAAAGTTCTAAAGAGATTTGGAATGGAAGATAGCAAGAAAGGGTTCTTGCCCATGTTGCCCAATATGACCTTGAGTAAAACTCAAAGTCCAGCAAGGGCAGAAGATAGAGAAAGAATGAGTAAGACTCCCTATGCCTCAGCCATAGTATCTCTAATGTATGCCATGCTATGTACTAGACCCGATATTGCATATGCTGTTAGTTTGACTAGAAGATATCAAAGTGATCCAGGAGTGGATCATTGGACAGCGGTCAAAAACATCCTTAAGTACTTGAGAAGAACTAAGGATATGGTTCTTTCTTATGGAGGTGATGAACAACTCGTTGTTAATGGTTACATCGATGCTAGTTGGAACACCGATCCGGATGATTCTAAATCATAATCTGGATACGTATTTACTTTGAATGGTGCAGCATTTAGCTGGAGGAGTGCAAAGCAAAGCGTTGTGGCGAGATCTTCAACTGAATCGGAATACATAGCTGCTTCGGAGGCTTCACCAGAAGCGATATGGATGAAGGAGTTCATTACAGAGCTCGGTGTGGTTCCAAGTGCGCTGGACCCAATGTCTTTCTACTATGATAACATGGGCGCCATAGCCAATGCGCAAGAACCAAGGTCACACAAGAAGCTGAAGCACATCAAGCTACGTTTTCACGCTATTCGAGAACATGTCCAAGATGGTGACATAAAGATTTGCAAAGTACAAACAAATCTGAATGTGGCGGATCCGTTCACTAAACCTCTCCCGAGGGAAAAACATGACTAACACCAAACTGCCATGGGTGTTCGGTATATTACCATGTAATCTAGATTAGTTGACTCTAGTGCAAGTGGGAGACTATTGGAGATATGCCCTAGAGGCAATAATAAATATAGTTATTATTATATCTTTGTGTTTATGATAAATGTTTACATTCATGCTATAATAGTATTAACAAGGAAACATTAATACTTGTGTGATTTGTAAACTAAATTAGAGTCCCTGGTAAAGCCTCTTCATAATACTAGCTTATTGGTTAATAAATGATTGTGGTTTCCCTATCATGAACATTGAGATGTTATTAACAACAAGATCATATCATTAGGAGAATGGTATGATGGACATACTCCTATAGATAAGCGTAGCATAAAGATCAAGTCATTTTAATAGTTCAATTGCTATAAGCTTTCTGATACATAGTAACCTAATTCCTTCGACCATGAGATCATGCTTATCACCATCACCGGAAGGATGCTTTGATGACATCAAACACCACACCGTAACTGGGTGGCTATAAAGGTGGCATTGAGTGTTCGGAAAGTATGGGTTGAAACACATGGATCAAGAGTGGGATTTGTCCATCCATATGACGGATAGATATACTCTGGGCCCTCTCGGTGGAATGTCATCCAATTAGCTTGCAAGCATGTGAATGGCTCACAAGGGATCACATATCACGGAAACGAGAAAAGAGTACTTATCGGTAACGAGGTTGAACTAGGTATGCAGAGATACCGACGATCAAAACCTCGGATAAGTAAATTATTGTAAGACAAAGGTAAATTGGTATCGTATGTAAGTGGTTCATTCGATCGCAAAGTAATCGTAGAAATATGTGGGAGCCATATGAATTTCCAGATTCCTCTATTGGTTATTGTTCGGAGAAGTGTCTCGATCATGTCTGCATAATTCACGAACCGTAGGGAGACACACTTAAGGATTCGATGTTGTTGAGTAGTTATGGAATGATGAGTAAGAGACCGAATGTTGTTCGGAGTCTCGGATGGGATCCGGGATATCAAGAGGAGATCCGGAATGGTCCGGCAAATAAGATTCATATAAGGAAAGTCCTGTTTCGGAGTTGGAGAATGATTTCGGTGTTTTCATCGGGAATGTTCTAGAAGGGTCCGGAAGGTCCGGCACTCCGGAGGGGAAGGGTACATGAATGTGTCATAACAATGTGGAATGGTTGCATCATGTACTAGGTATCATTGCTGAGCAAAATAAAGGGATAAATCAAATCCTAGTTTGAAAAGTCAGCCAATTTGAAAATTCAAACGGCAAGTTTGCTTGGTGGAGGGAGAGTAGGAAACCTACTTGGGGAGGAAGTCCTCCTCCCTCCACCGCCGGCCAACGAGGCCGACTTGGGGGAGGACTCCCTTCCCCTTGGTCGTGCCCTCCCACCTATAAAAGGAGGGGCAAGGGTGCCCCTCTAGACCTACACCTCTCTCCACCAAACCCTAACCCTAGTCGCCGGCCACCAAGTTGCCGCCGCCGCCCTAGGGTTTTGCCCTAGCCGCCGAGTTGGGGCCCTCCCCTTGCCCTAGCCGCCGGCCTAGCCCTATCTCCTTGGTGCCTCTAAACCCTAGAACGCCAAGGCCTCTCTCATAGTCCACCATAGTCGCTCCGGCTTAAGGCGAAGCCCTGCGAGATCTCCCCTCTTCTTCCGGTACCACGCCGTCGTGCTGCCGGAATCGCGAGGAGAGTGCTACAACCTCCGCTGGCTGATGGAACAAGGGAGACGAAGGTCTTCATCAAGTACCGAACGTGTGACCGACTGCGGAAGCGCTGCCGGAATGCAGCGCCGGAAGGATCGTCTACACGATCTTGAGATCGGCAAGAGTACGACTACATCACCCACGAGAATCTGCTCTCGTTAAACACTTTGGAATCTTCGAGGGTGAGTTCTTCTATCGACTCGTTGCTACAATCTAGTAGATAGATCTTGGCTTGTTTGTTTGTATGCGGTAGAAATTTTTTGTTTTCCTTGCTACGAACCCCTACATTCCTCCCCTCCCCTTCCCCTTTCCCCTTCCCCTTGACACCTCCCCATCTACCCCTGCACCCCTCACCTGGGCTCCGCTCCTTTTGAAGTGACCTCCTACCACCGCGAGAAGTAGGAGGAGAAGAGCTTCCCTCCAACACGCCGTCGAGCTCCTGCCCCCGCAAGCAAGCTCCTCCCGTCGCAAGCTCCCCTGCACCTCTCCTAGGTTGGTCAGTACCACCTCCCCCTCTCGCGTTTACATGTACCCTTGATTCTACATTGGGGTATTTCGGTTATAATCCCCCAATAACTAGCTAGCTAATTAAGTTCCCTAGAAAAAAACAGGTGTAGCTAGTTTTTGGTACATGTGAGTCTTGATACACCTTTTCTACCCCCTAACTACTTAGATGTTTTACATGCATCTTTATAGAAATGCACCTGATTAATGTACTACAAGGATTATGACTTGGACAAATGCACCTGATTAATGTACTAAAAGAATTACCCTAGCAAAAAGCAACTATGTAAATTGGCAATACCTTTCTTAGGAAAAAGCAGGTGCCCCTTGTATATAAACCTTGGACATGACTTCATTTGGGCCTGCAAGTGGTGTTCATTGGTTCTTAAGCCAGAGCACACACACATATATATACATGTAGATTCATGTACCACAATAGAATTACAGTGCAATTAGTTTGGTATTCTCATTCATTTATGACAATTGTCATCCATGTTACACAATGGTATTTGGTAGTCAATAAAGAAGTTTCCAGACTCACTCAAGTAATAGTATAGCACCTAGTATTACTTCCCATATGCACTTCTTTGCTGCACAGCAGCCACAGCCTACACCAACATCTCATGTAATAAACAACAAATATCCAGTAGTAATATACTTTAGTTCTTATGTGCAGCCATTATTTTGGCTTGTACTTGAATAAGATGGCACTTCTTTCTATACAAATTTTCCTTAATTAAATGCCCTCATCCCATTTGCATCTAAATAAAGCATGTTAAATTTGCTACTTAATTAAATGCCCTTGGCCCCTTTGATTATACTCCATATAAAGCATGATATTTTTAGGATAGGCATATACTCTATATAAGTGCTACTGATCTGCTACTGTTAAATCTACTGCTGTGCTGCTACTGGTGCTGCCACTGTTAAATTTGGAAATCATGTTAAATATGCTACTGTGCTGCTACTGATCTGCTAATGTGCTGCTAAATCATGTTTAAGATGAAGTGATCAGTAGAATGGTGGTTACTTGGTATATATTGTGTATGATGTCCAGCTTTTGCTGGAGTATTTAGGCCTATGTAGGCCTTTTATTGTGGACAAATATGGTTGTGTATGCTGGAAACAAATTGCTGGTGGTGTTTGTGCCTATGCAGGTCATTTTTTGTGCATTTTTTCTTTTTGAGATGCCAATGTTTCACCGGAATATTGATTCATTTTCGTTCCAGCGAATTTATGGTACTCCTAGGTCTAGAAAATTAGCAAAGGTCATGCCCAATTTTTGTGAATTTTTGTGCTTATTAGTTCCATTTATTTTCGTGTTTAGATATGTCGGGTGGTGGACAGCACGACGCTGAGGAGAGCACTTCTAGAAAGGACCATTGGGACCATTTGGAGGATATGGAATTATAAGTGGACCTAGAATTCCGCGGGAGGAAGAGGGGATGGAGGACGAGGATACATCGTCTGATGAGGAGATGGGGGATGATGTCGATGACGAGGACGCCACTACCACTGATGGCGATGGCGGTGGTGAAGCCACGGATGGTAGCCAACCGAAGAAGCCTCGGAAGGAACGGACCCCGATCATGATCGGCCTCAAAAGGTCCATCTTCACAAGCGTGAGCGATAAAGGGGTGCCTTTGGAGCTGGAGGAATTTGTCGCATCGAACTCACTGCAGCTCTCTGCAATGCTCCAGAATACTGTCACGATCAACACCGAGAACCTAAAGGCCCATGAGAATGAGCATTACCGCCATCATCTCTTCAGGAAGCTGCATGCAATATACACATTCCCGGGTGATGAGGACAACAAATACAACAATGACAATCTCATAGGGAATCCGGTAAACAAGTTCGCCCTCAAGACGATGACCAAGGCCTTGTTGAATTGGAAGGCACGGGTGAAGAGGCTCATTTACAAGAAAAATCTAAGTTACGAGGAGGTCGTCAAGAAGGAGCCTCTGGTCACGGAAGATGACTTCAAGGTGTTCAAGGCCAGATGTGACTCCGCCTCGGGCAAGGACAAGATTCTGTACTTAAAGGAGTTGTATGAGATGAACATTGGTACCTACCATCTTGGCTCTGGCGGTTATAGAACTATGATTCCCAAATGGCATAAAGAGGACATCGAAGCTATTAAAAAAGGGGAGACACCTCCCTTTGCCAATATCGTCGAACCGCAGGCAAAGAACTTTGTTAGGGCCCGATTTCGCAAGCCGAAAGGGAGTTCTGAATATTCCTCGGAACCCTGCGGCCCCTTTTTTTCCCAAAGGTGACATACTTCATGACTAAATATGTAAGTAATTTGCATGCAAGTCGATTAAATGCAATCACAATTAATCAATGAAGTCAAGTTTCTCAAATGCTTCATGTTCCTTATGCGTATGACGAAAAATGTAGGAGCTCCTCATCCTAGGGGTCGGTGCCGATAGCCAAGTGGGACACCACTTTTAACAGGGAACTGAACCGGGTAAAAAATGTCGATCCTAGGAGCCACCGTCATCGACTGTCCGTGTCCATGGCTTTGACAGTATTCCATGGTCGGAATACTAGGGCACCTCGCTGCAGAAGGGAAAGAAGGCCGAGAGCGCTGAGGTAAAACACCTAAGGGAACAAGTGGAGAAGTTTCTGCAGCTGCTCCATGATACAGTGAAGGAGGCTGTGAAGGCAACCCAGACACAATTACAATCACAAGTCCAAACACAAATGACCGAGAAGGTCAACACCATCCTTCCCGCCTATTTCGAACAGTACGTCAAGTGGAAGAAGAGTGGTAAATGGGGACTGCTCCCGGTTCCCAACATCGCCAGCGCCCAATCGGACAACACGCCACTGGAGTTGTTGGTGATTCCTCTGGCGGGGCCCAAAGTTCCGGAGCTTACCTTTTCTGGTGTGGTGAAAGAGCCGGACTGTATCGTGCCAGCAAGCAGCCACTACGCCACTTGCACGCTCGACGTCGGCGGTGGTGCCACAGCATTGGCCGAGCTCGACGCCCTCAAGGTAACTAATTAAAGCGAGAGTTGGGAGGCTCAACCGATGACTTCATCTCCCTGTTTTACTGACGACCGGCCTATACATGTATTTCGTAGGAAGACACTCCTTACACTCTAATGCACTGGGTGAATGGCGAGTTGAAGGATGTTTCCAAGAGTTCTATCATTCAACCGACGAACCGCATCTTCCACGGCAAACCAATGGCACCACATGCTTAGGGTCAAATACATTATGGTGCTTCTAGGCTACGAGGGCTTGGAACCTCCCTCTCAACCTCATCGATGGGATAGTGACGAGCCGACAGTCCTCAGTACCGGCTTCGACTACATGTTCCTAAGGCCTAAGAGCCACATCCGTTTGAGGACGGAGGGCCGGGGCACCACCCTAGATGTCTTATGCATCCTACTTGGCTGCACAGTTCCATCATAACATTATTTTTTGTCCAACAACCTAGGAATATATGGGGCATTCTTTTGATTTGGCGCTATTTGATAAGTGTATATTTATATGCGACTTTTACATGTTTTTTCACTCACCAGTTAATTATTATTACCAACTTGTAGCTGACGTGGTATGTCATGTGAAAATTAGATAGCGTGAATTAAGTGAAATGGTGAATTATGTAGTTTCAAATATCTCATTGTAGCCCCAAAGTCGAAAGGAAATGCATTACTTCACTATTCATATAGCAATGGGCGACATTGTTATATGAATCGTGGAATGATTTATTTTCTTTCGTCTTTAGTGATACGAAGAGATTAGATAGTGTGAATTAAATGAAATGGTGAATTATGTAGTTTCAAATATCTCATTGTATCCCCAAAAGTCGAAAGGAAAGACATTACTTCACTATTCGTATAGCAATGGACAACATTGTTATATGAATGGTGGAATGATTTATTTCTTTCTGTCTTTGGCGACACAATGACATGATAAACTATTTAGCCCCAAAGTCGAGAGGGGACAAATAAGTTCGTGATTTGTATAGCATGGCGACATTGTGTTAGTTAATTCATTTCATCTCGTAGCCCCAAAGTCAAAAGAGGACAGATATTTTCGAGATTCATATACATAGACATAATATGTCCAGTGGCAAGTCTAGGAAAGGATTCTAGGTCCACAGCAATGACTCCTTTTGACACACCAAACTCGAAATGAGTTGTTGTTGTGGAGACCAAATCCTTTCTTTGGCTTTCCACTGGACATATCATGCCCATGCTATATGAATCGTGGAAGTATTTCTCTTCTTTCCTCTTTGGCGATACGAATAGATTAGATAACATGAATTAAATGAAATGGTAAATTATGTAGTTTAAAATATCTCATTGTATCCCCAAAGTCGAAAGGAAAGACATTACTTCAGTATTCCTATAGCAATGGGCGACATTGTTATATGAAACATGGAATGATTTCTTTCCTTTCGTCTTTGGCGATATAATGAAATGATAAAATATATATGTAGCCCCAAAGTCGAGAGGGGACAAATAAGTTTGTGATTCGTATAACATGGCTACATTCGTATAGCATGGCACCCATATATATATGCATGATCTTATCTTTTTAATGATTATTGCTTTCCACTGACATATATAGCTAATATTATCCATCTTGTGTACAGGAGATGGCAAAGAAGTGTTATGTCGTGTATGCCGGTAAGGTTCCAGGTGTGTACGAGGAGTGGAAATACTGCCAGAAGTAGGTGAACAATTTATCGGGCAACAACTACAAAGGCTACAAGAGTAGAGAGGTGGCGGAAGAGAAGTAGAGGAAGCACGAGACAAAGAAGTGGAGGAACTTCGTCGTAAGCACCACCTTGCTCTTCATGGTAGGTTGTGTGCTCTACTTCACCTAGAGATCTCCATCGTGTAGTTGTAATGTGATTGTGATGAACTTGTACTCGGTCTCCAAGATATGTGAACTTGGTGTTCTATGTGATGTACATGTGTGAACTCTCATATGTCACGGATTAATTCAAGTTGAGGTGTGATGTACTTGTATTAGTGTTGGTTATACTATGTTTTGGCCAATTGCAACTTTATGAAAATTATGTGATGTTTATACTATATTCTGGACTGTATTGTGGTTCTGTAAAATTTAAAATTCGAAATTCCTATTTGAGGCACATTTGTAAACTTATTGGAGGCGCATATGACAGAAATAAGAAAGACGCATCTCAAATACATACTAGAGTCGCATTTGGGATGCGCCAGGTATAAGCTACATATGCGAGGCGCATATCAATATGCGCCTCCTATATGTTCATAGGAGGCACATATTGATATGCGCCTCACATATGTAGCTTATACAAGGCGCACGCAAGATGCGCCTCGCATGACAAATACTTGAGTCGCGGCGCTCGAGAGGTATCCCTAATGCGACTCTAATGGCTTTCCATATGCGCCTCGAGTAGGCTTTTCCCTAGTAGTGGTAATGGCATTGCTGGTGATCCAATAAAGCATGGAAGAGGGATTATGAAAGGAGACCCCCTCTTGCCGTTCCTTTTTTTGCTTGCCATTGACCCTATACACCACATTCTTCGTTAGGCCACTAGCCAAGGGCACCTTCACAAGCTTCGTGTGAGGTCTCCCAAACTTCGGACATCTCTTCATGCCAATGATGCCGCCATATTTATAGCTCCAATCAAAGACGAGATAAATTTCCTCGCCTCCACT
The DNA here is from genome assembly GCA_916181665.1 of Avena sativa. NCBI lineage: Eukaryota > Viridiplantae > Streptophyta > Magnoliopsida > Poales > Poaceae > Avena > Avena sativa. Next base: position 133,127,701 of record OV702298.1, read on the forward strand.
TTGCATCACTTTGGTGACGTCATCGGGCTTGCCACAAATTGTGCTAAAAGCCAAGTCACTCCCATAAGATGTCTTGGCATTGATCTTGACAACATCCTTCAAGCTTTCCCTACCTTCCGCACATCCTTCTCAATGAAATATCTTGGATTGACTTTATCGGTTACAAGACTAAAGAGAATACACTTCCAACTATTAGAATACAAGGTGGCCAACAAACTTGTGTCGTGGCTTGGGAAGCATATCACTATTAACAGTCGTGCAAAACTTGTGAAGTCGTAGCTTACTAGCATTTTCATATACTTCATCACCGTGCTCAAAATCCCGATAGAAGTCCTTTTGAAGATTGATAGCATCTGAAGAGCCTTCCTATGGGCATCTTGTGAGAAAGTAACCGAGGGAATGTGAAGTTAATTGGGAGATCGTATAGGTCTCGGAATCCTCAACCTCTCCAAGTTTGCCTCCGCTCTTCGCAGGAGATGGTTATGGCATGAATGGAGTGAGGAGGATAAGCCATGGCTAGGGCTCGGAACGCCTTGCACTTCTCAAGAAGCTAACCTCTTTGTGGCGGCTAGAAATGTAAGCATTGGGAATGGTAAAAAAGTTCTTTTTTGGCACACCTCATGGCTCAACGGCGCAAGACCAAAATACATCGCCCCTCTCATCTTTGATTTCTCAAAATGGAAAATATGCACCATCAACAAAGATCTGGAAGACAACTCGTGTGTGACCCAAATCAATACCCAAGGTGGACTACCCTTAGACCATGTTGTACAATTCTCAAGCCTTTGGAAAATGTTACAATCAGTGCATTTGGATGCAGGCACCCCGGAGTCTATTATATGGAAGCTCACAAGCGATGGGTGCTACTCGTTCAAGTCGGCTTACAAAATGCAAATTTTGGGACAAACTAGCTCTACCATGCCTTCCGTGGTGTGTAAACCATGGGCACCTCCGAAATGTAAAATATTCACTTGGTTAATGCTACAAAATAGACTTGGATGGCAGATAGGCTAGAGAAGATACAATGGCCTAATTGTGGGAGATGCAAGCTTTGCAACCATGTGCAAGATACCGTGTCACATCACTACCCGCAAAGTGTTGGGCTCCATGACGTTGACCCAAATAATTGGCACACCATGCAAAGTGTTGAAGAATGGTGGAGAGAGATGATCCACAAGAGAGGATAATCAAGGAAGGCCATGACCTCCTTGTATTTACTTGGTGTCTTGATAAATATGGAAGAAAAGGAATGCTCGTGTCTTTTGAAATAGTGCCTCTTCTTTCGACATGCTTGTAACCAAAATTAAAGAAGAAGTGACCTTATGCAGCTTAGCCGGTGCTAAGGCTTTAGTATTATATTGTTGCAAGAGTTGACTATCTTGTTTTTATCTTGACTTTGGTTAAGAATGTTGGTGTAAGACATCTAAATTCTCTCATGTTTTAACGAAATGGAAAATCTTTTAACTTGTTTCAAAGAAAAAACTTAAGATTCTGTGATATCTATGTTTATAAACTCTATGAAGAAAAAATAGATCACACTACACATTAGTATACTATACTTATGTTTGACATTTTCTTATAGGGATTTATATTTTCGTGCCCTTGGTTCGTTAGTTGTACTCAGTTTCCCCAACCGCTTAACTTTTTCTCACTTTTCCCCTCGCAGGCGCTCAGACGGAGGGATGCCGTCAGGTGAAAGGCTTGAATATTACATGCTGACTTGTGGGACCGCGTTGGGGTGGGTTGTGCATTGAGCTTTGCGTTACGTGGCCTCGACCGTTAAATGCCGACCGGTGGGACCGCGTTAGGACAGGTCCTGCCGTGGCCCTTACGTGCTGACGGGTGGGGCCAGGATACACGTCGGAGCTGCCATCCATCTCTCGCTGACTTGTGGGTTGCTTTTTTCCTGATTGGGTGGCCGGTGCAGCAAATGACCAATGGGGCCATTCCGTAGGGCCATCGAATCCAATGAACGATGGGGCCATCATGTGGGGTCGTCGAAGCCAATGACCGATGGGGCCGTCATGTGGGGCTGGAGGGGGGATTTGCATATGTGCCATGTTTTACATTGCAACTTGCATATTTTCCATTTTGTGTGTTACTGACATGTGGTGGTCATGTGGCAAATATACAAATTTCAAAGAAAAAGTTTGGCAGATATGCAAAATTTGCAAATATGCAAAAATCCCGGAGTAGCTACTCCCCTAAACATTGACAGGTGGGGTAGTGTATGACACATGTGAGGTCGGTTCTCTCTCTCATCCGCTCCCCAGCCCCCAGCACCGAGCAGCTCCTATCCCACCGATGGACAGAGCAACCAGCGTCGGCGCATCGGCGGCTCCGTCCTATGGTGGCGTCGGACGCACTGCCGCGCTGCACCTCAACCACGGCTCGAGCACCAGTTTCCTCCGCACACATTGTACATTGAGGCAGTACCGACCGCATGAAGGTCTGCCGCCCATGACGACCGGGATTTTGTTCCGCCGCCATAGCTCGACGAACGGTCGCAGCAATTGCTAGTAGTCCTTGGTAAGACCTTTGCTCCTGCTCCGCCCATCCTAATCGATTCGGTTCCCATAATTTCCTCGATATTGCAGGGGTAAATTTGTCTTCATTCTCTATTATCGTGGCCACATTCTCGTCCTACCACGTTGGAAGTGCAGGTAGATCCTTTTCTTTGAACTACCGTTGAATTTGAAGTGCCGCCATGGCCTATCAGACTGATTTTAATTGGGTTTGTTTTGGGATTGTTACAGTGTGCTATGCAGGCCAATGATCCATGGTACATTGCATAACAAGATGAATAAACCTAGTGGTCTAGCCAGAGGATAGATTTGGAGGAGATGGTTTCCAATTTAGGTGATGAATTGGCCCTAAAAACTTGTTGATATTAGAGCTGAAGCGTACTGTTGAGGAAGAAAAGAAGAACTCAGAGCTTATTCGCAAAGAGAAGTTGACACTTGAGGCTTATCTTGCCGTATCTAATCAAGTGGTAGAAAATCTAAAACATGAATTTCAAGTGAAGGGGGAGGAGAATGGTAGATTCATGTGGGCAGTTTTAGTAGTTGTCATCCCCGTCTTAACAGTTACAATATGGGGTTGTGGTGAAGGTGGCATATGTAATGACTAGTTGAATCGATAGCTAATTTAGTTATTCAATGGATGGTTGTGAGTTTGTGATAAGTTAGTCACTTTGAGGTCCCAACGTTGTCAAGAGAATCCATTGCGGGGCCTGAGTTGCTTGCCATTGGATCTAGCTGCCCATAGTTGGCATGCGAAATGCCGAGAGGGTCAAGTTGGGGTCCTATCAGTTATCACCGTTGTTTCGGTGCCATCGTGGTTGCAATGTAGACTTGCAGCATTGTCAGCAGCATCCATTCCCCGTTCTTCTTGATGCCGCATTCTTCTTCTCTAGAGAGGAGATCTATCAAAGAAAGTACTACTGTCTATGATCCAAATTAGTTGAATCAAATTTGTCAAGATACGGATGAATCTAATACTAATTCATGTCTAGATACAATCGAATCTAGACAAATCTAAATCAACTAATTTGGGTCAGAGGGCATACTACTTATAAATTAGCTTTAGAGCATATCACTCCAATCCATATTACTACTTGTCACTAAAATAGATGTATCTAGACATGTTTTAGAGCTAGATACATCCATTTCAACGACAAGTAGTATGAATCAGGGGGAGTATCAATTTTGATTCAAATGATACATATTTTAATCAAATTTATACAATCCCACTAGAGATTATCAAAGCAAGTACTGCTACTTATGAATCAGCTTTAGATCATATCCACCGGTCTCACGGCTGAAATACATACTCCCTCCGACCCATATTAGCACTAAAACTTGACTAGATACGTTCATATTTAGATGAATCTAAGTCAAATAATATGGGTCGGAGGGAGTATCAAATTTATTTAAGTCATAGATATATTTTAAGTCGCAGAATTTTGGTTCAAATTGGGCTCAAATTTGTCCCAATATTAAGTGGATGGTGAGCTAGCATCCCTCCCTGCCGCATGTGTACTCCAAGAAGTACGCGCAAAGTGCTCCCATCCATCCGGCCACGAGGTACATCCGGCCTTCACCATTGAAATGCACCTCGACGTGCCAGTCGGGGCATACCTCCCACGGCATAGGTTCATGAGGGCTTGATCTGTGCCGTCGCAGTGATGTTGCGGATGATGGATTCAATCATCGTCGCATCGATGACCACTACCGGCAGCGCCACCGCCTCAGTGTCTTTCATCAACAACGGATCTAAGGAGGTGAACATGAATGAGATAGACAAAGACAGAAATTTCAGACGCTTAGATCTTCACCGCCGCATGTTGTTCTAGCCGCCATACTTGGATCTACGCCGCCGCAAGCCGTTCTGACCCCCACGCTTAGGTTCGCGCTGCCGCACGTTGTTCCGACTGCCAGGCTTAGATCCGCGCCGCCGCACACCAATTCGACCCCTACGCTTAGGTCCATGTCGCCGCACGCCGTTCGGACCGCTAGGCTTAGGTTCGCGCCGCCGCACACTATTCGGACCGCCATGCTTAGAACCGCGTCGCCTCACACCGTTTGGACTGCCACGCCGTCATACAACGATAGGAGGGGAGGAAGATGCGTCTGGTATATGTGCGACAGGGAAAGGGAGGGAGAGACATCTAGCCCGTCGGGCTCTCCTCTGCGCACATGGTAGGTGCGCCCATCGGGAGAGAGATACCTCTAGCCCGTCGGATCATGATGTATCCAATGGTGGTTGGACAAGATCCGTGTGACATACATCTCGACCAATCAGAGCGCATCCAAACAAATGTGGCTGGTATACGTGTGGCAGGGAAAGGGAGGGAGAGACATCCATCCTGTCGGGCTCTCCTCTCCATACAAGGTAGGTGCACCCATCGGAAGAGAGAGACCTCCAGCCCGTCGGATCATGATGTATCCAACGGTGGTTGGCCAAGATCCATGTGACATACATCTTAACCAATCAAAGCGCAATAGCCAAACTGAGCGCAAGTTGAGTTGTTGTGAGGGTTTGAGTCGGGAGAGAGGAGAAAAGTGAGGAAAAATTTAGCAGGAGGGCAAAAGTGAGGAAAACTTTAGAGGGAGGGGAAAACTGAGTAAAGGTAAGGAAAACAAGGGCACTCAGATAAAAAAATGAGTAAGGGAAATGCAAGATTTTGGCATAAAAAATGGAAAATGTGTTATTTGAACAAAATAATTCATTTTGGCCGACATTATATTGTTTTCAACTCAAAGATACAAAAGTGTTCCAAATTTGGCCTCATTTAGACAAAGTATGTTTTGGAATGGGTTATTTTGGAGGTCGATCGAGTAGAAAGCCATGCATCTTCATAGCTAGTAGCTCATTCCAAGAAGGGTTTAAGAAGTGGTTTAGGGGATAAGTCCATTTATCTTTATTTCCTTTTCCTTTATTATTCATGCTAGGTTGTAGGCAATATAACAAGACTCCATTTGAAGGTTGCACTATGTTTTGAATTTTTTAAATTAATCTAACCCTAAAACCATTTTTTGAATTTAATCACTTAGAAAAATAAAAATGTGACTGGTTACAAGTTAATCCAAAATTTCCAATTTCATATGGTAAATAAATCCAAGATACACACTATGCCAAATTTTGGATCAATTGGTCAACGTTTAAGCCATGAACTAGCTAAACCCCATGTGTTGACCACATGTCAAGGGAAAACTGAGCAGTGCTAAGCAACTAGGTGCATTCCCATAGAAACTTGCAATAACACATACATTATGGGATTATCCAACATACAAACTTGCGAGCGTTACACTAGTTTGAATTCAATACAAACATTGACACTAGTTCAAATTTATCATACAAATTCAAATTAATAGTTCAAATCCATTTTTTCTTGCTCCTAGTGTTTTTTGCTGGGTTCACCACCTTGCTCCTGGTGATCCTAGCTGGTATATTCTCGGAGTCCACCATTAGCTTCTTCCATTTTTTCCCTTTGTTCTTTTTATCTGCATCCAATGAATCAAGTGCTTCAGTTTGTCGTACAATTGGTTCAATCATGTTTCGATCCTCTAGTTCATACGATCCAAAAATATTTGCCTCCATTTCATCAACATCCTCTCGTGTAATCCTTTATGTTTGAACTCTGCTTCAATCTCCCATGCAGTTGATGTAATCTCCCCTGCATTTGGTTCAATCTCCTCTCGATCGACTGGTTCAATATCCCCTACATTTGATTCAATCTCCTCTGCATTTGGTTCAATATCCTCTCGATCCATTGGTTCAATATCCCCTGCATTTCATTCAATATCCTCTGCATTTGGTCCAAATATCCTCTAGATCCATTGGTTCAATCTCCCTGCATTTGGTTCAATCTCCTCTCGATCTGTTGGTTCAATATCCTCTGTATTTGGTTCAATATCCTTTCGATCCGTTGGTTCAATCTGCAATGTATCCATTGCTTCATTCCCCTCTTGTTCAAACACTTTATTCTCATCTACATTTTCTGCTCCCGCCTGATCATCCATTCCATAAGCTAGGTCCACTATAGATTACAAAGCCTAGCAATGTGCCCTGGGATCCCACAACGTTTGCACTTACGTCGTCGAGGTGGTGCACCACCCTCTGCACTAGCTCTAATCCTATTCTTCCTTGGCCTACTTGCTGGTCTAGTAAAAACTAGAGGGTATAGCTTGAAGCCTAGATCCACTTCCATCCATTGGTCTTTTCCCAACAAGGCTGGAACATTATGAGCACTAAGTGTCGCATACATTCCCTATGCTCCACTCCGAGGAATACTGCTTCTACAACTTTCTCTAAACCTTCGCAAGCGTCTGTGTGGATAGTAAGTCCTGGTGGATGACCTATAAGGTCACGCAAATTCTCCAGAAACCAAGTCCAACTTTCCTCTGAATCAATCTCCAAAACTCCATAAGCAACAGGGAACATCCAATTGTGGCCATCAACTGCAGTAGCATCTACTAGTTGTCCTTTAAATCTGCCATGAAGAGATGTTGCATCCATGGCCAAATAAGGCCTGCAACCATCTAGAAACCCTTGCCAGCAAGCTTTGAAATAAACAAAATCCCTTCTAAAGCACCGCTTCTCCATTGTCTTCCCTCTTATTTTGTACTGAACTTTATGCCTATCTATCTGTAGAACACTACCTGGACTAGCCATCTCCACTTCAGATTTGAAGCTATAAAGAAACTAAAAACTTTCATTACATGGACCATTGATCCTCTAAAAGAGCCATTTCCGTTGCATAGAACATCCTCATGTAAGGTACTGTAATATTAAACTTTTTATAAACTTCTTTTATGAGTGTTGTTGCACCAAGTGATGGGTTCGCTCTCATCCAATCCATGATTGCATCTACCAACCACCTAGTCTTTGCTAGTTTTGTTTTGTCCTTTGGCTGTCCCCCTTGAGGTGGACAAGATTGTTCGAACCGGTTAATTTTTATACGAAACATAATGAAAATGTCAGGTACAACTAACAAACTCTACACAACAATCTAAAATACACAACTGATTGTAATACCTGAACCAAACTGCTCCTGAGCATAGTGGATGCATGCATCCTCCACCTACACCTCTTGTATGGGCACTTCACTGTGAACCTTGTAGGCTCACTCTTAATAAAATCATAATCATTATTGTTGCGAATGCAATATGTAGTAAGGGAATTACGACAGTCCTGCATCATTTCAAATACGGTGCCTTCTGAAATCTTAGGATCATCCCTATCCCACTCAATTACTGGCAAGTCCTCACCATCGTACTCGGCTAAAATGAGGCTATCATTGTTCTTCTTGTTCTCTTCGTCATTAGTGTCATCAAATCTGGCACCATGGGAAATTTCATCTGTGTATTAATCCTCTAGTGCCCTTTTACTGTATATATCTACCAATTCAAGAAACATCAACTCATCCTCATCATCTAGTGGAGGCGCTCCCTCGTCAGGCTCTGCTTCGTCCTCCACATCGGCCACACGAGCAGTTTGTATTACACTCATAGTGAGAACATATGGCACTGCTGTGGACCTACAAGGAGCGTTGGGGCGCACAATATCAACATAGACAGAAGAGACACATGATGCCCGACCACCTGATGATGCGTGACCACCAGATGATGATTTGACACTCTTTCCGTGTGCTCAAATTTAGGTTGCACATGGAGATGAATTCGACCAAAAAGTTCAGCAACATTCAAAGAGAAAAGAATTACCAGATCATCTTCGTTAGTGGGAGCAATCTTTTCTCTCTAATGTTGAAATATTGCAAATCAACTGAATCGCATCTACTCTAGGGGAATTTATAATAGATTTTATCTATCAAATCTTTGAAAGATATGGAGGTCGCAACCACCACTGGGAAGTAAAATCTAGAGAGATATTGTTCACAACCATGAATTATGCTAGTATCCAGTTTAACCACCAGTCGAAATGCCAGCACTGGATCAATCCTATTCGAAAAGCAAGGCAGTTAGTTGAGCACCAACGATTCACGCTCAAATACTACTAATAATCAATCCACAAAGGGAAATGATGCTTACCCAGATGGAATCCATGCGTTAGATCCCTCCGATTCCACCCAATCTTCTCCGTGCTCGACGCGGATGGACGGTACACCAGCCAACGTTGCATACTGTTCCACGAAAGGGGTAGATCTAGCGGGGCCAGGAGCAGAGCCAGAGGTGGAGTAGGCTCCACGGCTAGGGGGAGGGGCCAGCTCTGGGGCCCAGGATGACATAAGGTAGGAGGGCATGACGGAGGGGCAGCAGAGAGGCGGTGTGGGAGCTTTTCTAGGATCGGGGGGAAGAGAATGCTTTGGGTGAGCGAGAATGGCCAGTCCGACGTGTCTCCGTGCGGCCTCACCCTTCAGCACGTATGCAAGACCCGTCCCAACGTGGACCCACCCTTCACCATGTATGCAGGACCCGTCCTAACACAGTCCACCCATTAGCATATAACGGTCAAGGTCACGTAACATAACGCTCAACACACGACCCGCCTCAACGCGGTCCCACCAGTCGGCATGTAATGGTCAAGCCTTAGACCTGACGGCATTCCTCCGTCCGAGCGCCTACGAGGGTTTCATAACATAGCGAGGGGAAAAGTGAGGAAAAGTTAAGAGGCTAGGGAAAACTGAGTACAACTAATGAACCAAGGGCACGGAAATATAAATACCTTTCTTATATCAACATGAACATGTTTGTACGGTATGATCGACTTTAAAATTGGTAATTTTTAGTCGACTAGGCATATATTTTATGTTTTGTACTAGACGAACAAAGTTTTATAACGACATGACCATTTTTTAGATTTTCTAAGAACAAATTGGAATAGCATAAGGTTACCTATAAAGCATAAGGTTAGTTGTAGTCGGTTTCGGGCATCTCCACCGGGAAGACCCAAATGAACGACCCAAAAGGTCCTTTTTAGTCCGTCTGGGTCGAGCCACCGGCGCTTTTTTATCATCATCCGACATGTCCGGCCAACCGCGCCAAGCAGTGCGATCCAAACGGACAAAATCGTATATTCTAGTCCGAGAGAAGAAGGCCCATTGCATAACTGCAACTGGGGCAATCTGCGTCCACGTCTGTTCGGTAGATCCATTTGTGCTTCCGATTTGGGTCATGAATGGGTCGGTCCGGCCTGACTTAATTTGGATGGGTCGTTGTAGCGATCTCGGATCGATAAAGATACTAAGTCCCTATGATTAACATGCTAGTCCCTGGATCAATAGCTAGCACTCATAGTCAATAAAATATCATGTAAAACACAAGTCTTTATTACATGAATCGAATAATCCATAGTTTACATGATTAACACCAAGAAAAGAACAGGGCTAACTCTACATTGAAGGTTTGAGTAGGCTTTGGGGTTCATTTGCATAAAGCCAATTTTTCTCTAAGTAAGAAGAAAGACGAAGAATTTTATCCTACTTTGTAAACATTTGCTTCAGTAAAATAGGGTCAAATGTAACACGAGGATATTACTCACCAAGTGTCCAAAGAACCTAACACTTGGATATTACTCACCAAGTGATAATTGGATATTACACACCAAGTTACTTGGATATGACACACCAAGCCCCCAAAATCCCACCCATTGGCGATATTACTCACGCCATGGGGTTTTAAAACTTTTTTTAGAAAAAGAGGGGAAGATCCTTCAGAGGCTCCATCCTTCAGATTCTCAAAATTGTTTTTTCTCTGTTAACACAACTGATCGATCAGGTTATTACTATTGAGAGTTTGTGCACTTTACCCACAATCCACGATAAAGTCCTTTTATAAATTAGAAAATGGCGAGGCTTTCCCTTAGTAGCCCCTCTACTATCTGGATCCAATCGTGCCAAGAACCTCCAAATATTGTTACCCAGGTGAGGTTTCCCACTAAGTACTAGGCCAAGACAGAGCCCATATGTATTGTGGTTGCACTGGAAGCTTCTGAATTCCGAAACATGGCAGACTTCTTTGATTCCTGGGCGGGCTTCCTCCACCAAAATCTAACTCGTTGACCCGACAACCATTCCGCCCAGAAGAAAACTTAGTTTTATTTTGAAGTGTCATTGATAAGAAAAGATCGCTCAAGATAGCCTTTATATTTGGAAATTTTCTTGTCTTTCGAACCCCAATGGTACTTTATATATATAGCATAGCAAGCAACACTTAGCAAAAACAGGGGTAACCTATTAGGAGGGGAAAATCCCAAGTATAGAGCTACTCATGGCATAATATAAAAATCCATCGCACTTGCAAAATAATACTAAAAAATTCTACTAGAACATCCTACTCATGCATTCTACAGAATTTGAAGTTTAAAACATGCATAGTCAAATCTGGGACAAAATATGAACAAGTGGTGTAACTTGCCTTATGTTAATAATATTCTTGATGATTGTATTCCTCCGTAGCAATTGCACTCTCAGAACAATCTAACACGGGAATAGAATAATTCCAATCAAAATAATTGCATCATACAATACAACAATAATGATCACAATCATGCATGATGATTTAATATTGAAAATGGTTATATTTAGTTCTTTGAACAATATTAGATCATATGGATATTTATTATTAAATCCCAATGACCAAATAAGAGGTTTTAATAGTTCTATTGCAACTTCTGTGCTAATTGTCGAATAAAATTTGGTTCTGGGTTTTACTGGATAAGGACATTAATATGAACCAGTAGGAATTGGATTCACCCAAAACGGAGTTGTAAATCTTTTTCTATGATTTTATTACTGCTTAATAGAGCTTAAATCATTTAAAATATTTACTTCGTCAAAATTAATATATAAGACCACATATGTATTCTACACGAAATTATGAATCCAGAGACATATTATTTATATTTTTCCGATCTATAAATAATTTATTATGAATTTAATAATTTAAATGGCCATTAATAATTAAATTTCTATAGAAATTTTTACATTGCAAAGTTAGATATAACAGTATATTAATGTCGTAAATAAAATTACGAATCCATATATAATTTATTTGTATTTTTACCATCTACAAATAATTTTCTATAGTTTATTTAGTCTATAAAACCCGTTAGAATATTTAAATTATTATAGTAAAAATTTACAGTAAATCCTAAATCTAATCTCATACTAATATTCTAAATATTTTTATGAATCCATAAGTATATTATTTGTATTTTTTGGAGCAGTATTTATTTTTCTACAATTTAAATACTATAATAGACTATTTAACTAATTAAATAAATATAAAAAAACTATACCTCTAAAAATAGACCTGTTCATGAAATAATGTTCTAGGCTAAATTATCTTTCCAACGATATATTATTTGTAATTTTTGGACTTATACCTGATTTTCTATGAATTTTGCAAGTTTATAATATTTTCTGCCTATTAAGTATAACCTAGATTTAATCTGGTCAAACACCGCTGTGTGGCGAGATCTGATTGGCTGCACGGGTGAAACGCTGGGTGCTGATAGGGACAGACAAGTGGCACGACGTGATTCGTCTCTATCGGTTCGGTTAGAACAAAACAGTCGATCTAATCTTAGTCGTAGATCCTTGATCTAACTAACGAAGACGAGGGTGACCAACCTGGCGGCGGTGACGATGGAGACGGGCGGCGGACGGTGCAGACGGTGATCCTCGGTGGCGCCCTGGTACTTTCAGGTGATGATGGAGTAGTGGATGGGGTGCGAATGCTCCTCTCGGTCTCGTTTGATTTATTGGCGTCGTCCCTCTTCCTCTAGAATGATAGCAAACGGCGGCTGCTCCTCACGGACTCCGGTGAAGCTCCGGCGACGAATTATGCATGCTCTGATGCTCTTGAGAGGAGGGAGTGGTCAGGGAGAAGTGGTTATCTAAGGGAAAGAGGATCGAGGAAAGAAGAGGGGCGCGGGGCGATGAAACCTTTGGATTGGAGACCAATCTATGAGTTCCGATGGCGGCGACCGGGAGCTTCGAAAAGGTGCTAGGGTTTGTGGATTTTGGAAAAGAACGAATACAGAGGGAGAGGGGGTTATGTGGGGACGATTTGCGTGCGGGAGGGAGAACTAACTTGCGCGGAATCCGTCGGATTAAAATCAGGTTTGGGGAGAGTTCGTGTTCTTCGCGAACAAACGATGGGAGGTAGGGATGGCTAGTGGGCCCGGCGCATCAGAGAGAGAGGGCGAGTGCGCGCTGGCGCTAACTGAGCCAGCTCGCTGCTGTGCACCACTCGCGCGTAGGAGAGGAGGGGAGAGTTGGTGGGTTGGGCCGGGAATCTAGAAAGGTTAGTTTAGTTGTTTTTTGTTCATTCTTTTCTCCTTTTCTATTTTCATATTTTCTTTATAGTTTTTTGTTTTATAGATCCAAATGACTCCAAAATAGTTTCCAAAATTTTCTAAATTCAAAAAATACCTTTTAGTGTGTATAGGGAATATCTTTATGCAAGTTTTAAAATGTTAATAATGCCATTTGCATATATTGTATTTATTGGCAAATTTGGAGGATTCAAAAATAGGGTTTTAGGTTCAAATATAAATGGAATATTCCAAGATATTTCTAAGACATGATGCAACATTATTACTATTCAATAAAATATATTTTCAAGTAGAACCCCATTAAATAACTTTGGGGACTTAGTTAAGGTTTTGTCATAAGATTTTTTTTGGATGAGGGTTTGCATGAGATGCCATGATGCAATGCAACACGTTGTTTTTGGATTTATACAAAACTTCCAAACCATTTGGATAGTCATGCTAAGCCATTCATTGTTTATGTGTGGCTTAGGAGATTTTGAATAATCCTAAAATTTTTCTTTTCAATCAAAAATTTCAGCAAGATCAAACAATTCAATCAACTTATTAAATTTATTTAACATTCCAAAATTAGAAAATTTTTGGGATATTACAGACAACCACCCTTAAAAGGAATATCGTCCTCGAGTTTCGAGAAGGCTAGAATGAAATAGGTTCGGGTTACACTAGGGTACTACCACCCTTAAAAGATTATATTTGTTGGGTTCTCCGAGCACAATGATTTGTAATCCTAACAAACTAACATAATTCACCGTAGCCCGATGGTCGGATTGATTTTTTGGCCATTACCATTTTGATTGCGATTGTCACCGCCATTCTTCCTTTTCTCAGGATAATCTGATGCATAATGCCCTGTTTCTCCAAACTTGTAGCATGTCACCTTGCTAGGATCTTTTTTGGGCTTCTTATTGTTGCTGCTTATATTACCATTACCATAATTTTTTCCATCCTTTCTAGCCACATTCTCTTGATTTGGTCAATCAATAGCATAATGCCCAGGATTGTGACACTTTGTAATATCTCAAAAATGTTAAACAAGCTTATCAAGTTCTAATCACCCAAGTTTAGGTTTAATTAGAACTTTTATTATTAAAATGAATATGAATGCATGTGTGTGGGTGATTAATGCATGAATGATTGCATTTGCCATGTTAGATTGCAATGAATGATAAGGATTGGTTTAAAGATAAAAACATTATCATCTAGGTCAATTCCAAACAAAACAAATCAAAAGTAAATTCAAATAAGAAGGCATATGATCAAATGGTCATTTTGGCCAAACTTGTTCACTAGACCACTTTTGGTGTTCCTAGTAAAAGATTTCTATTAGAAAAAAATCCAATTCTTTTCACCCCTTGCTAGACCAAGTAACAATGAACCCAAGGAAACTCATAAACTTACAGAAACTATTTTCAAATCCATTTGAGAGGCATTCAAAAATTGAATCCTTAATAGGTACTAAGATGGCCATTTTTCAAAAATCAACCAAACAAATTCCCCTTGGCAAACCCTAGCAACCATAAACTACCAATATTATGACCAGATCACTCACCAAAATTCATCCAAAAATTGAAACTTCGAATTCATGCGGCCATTTCATCAGACACCTGGTGAGCACAACAACAACTGCCAAACTATTACTGTTCTTGATCAATGCTTTTTCCACCACTTTTCGCCACTACTAGCCCTCACTCACCCCCAGAACCTAGCAACCCAGCAGACCAGCCTCCTTCATCGCCGCTGCGCCAGTACCACGCCGCCCGACGCTCATTCACCGGTCGGGCATGGACCACTCGCAGGAGCCAGCCCCACTCCCGTCCACGATGTCTAGGAGACAGGCCACCGTCCACTGCCACTCCCTGTCCACCCCTCTACCAAAGGCAAGTCCTGGACAACCCGAGAAACGACGAGCCCATTTCTCTGTCGCCATGCCAAGAGCGCGCCAGAGCGCCACAGCCGATACGCGCACACGCCACACCTCGCCCTGACCGCGCGTACCTGCACTCGCCACTACCCTAGCTACCCCAGACATGCCCGTTCGTCGTCGTGTGACCAGTAGCCCCTGTACGCCATCCCAAACACCGCCGGTTCCGTGCAGAGCGCCGACCAGTCCCGACCATCCTCGACCGCCCCATGCTGAGCCATTAAGCGTGCGACGACCACCAGAAACACCACACCGTCCTACGCCCTCAGCCATGCCATTATCCCCCTATATCATCGTCACTGACGAGCCCACGCCACCCCGCTCATTCCCCATCATCGGTGTATAAATAGAGGCCTCCTCCGCCTCAATTCTCCAGACCATCTCACTCCCCTCTCTCTCAGAACCACCCCTGACCCTTCCCCGGAGCAAGGCGAGCACCATCCTGCCGGAATTTGACTGGAGTCTGCCGCTGCAGAGGAGGAGAGGAGCCGTCGATTGGAGCCACCCTAGTAGCCGCCGTGACCACGCCTCGAACTGCCTTCTTCGACAATGTCATTTGCCCACATCGACGACCCTATATGGAGCCCAGGTGAGCCACTGTGTACCCCCACCGTCGCTGTTAGGGTTCAATCTCATCGGAGCTGTGCGACGGAGACGAGGAACGTCGGTCGTAGATCTTAGTCTAATCGTAGGACCTAGATTGAAACATACCGCTTCGGTTAGATAGAGCCGCTGACTAGCGGGACCGCCTGTCAGCAGCCTGCTGCACGCGCGCAGTGCATTTGGGCCGGCCTAGTATCGTTCCTGCGCGTAGCTCAGTGATTCAAATAATCTGTTTCCATTTTAGTTAAAACTAGATTCTGACAGTGGATTCAAAATTCAATTCAAAGAGATATAGAAAGGTATTCAAATTATCAATCCAAGCCCGTTGGATTCAAACCATTTGAAATTATAGATCAGCTATAGTAAAAATAATAGGACAGAGACTTTTTCACATTTAAACATTTTTCAAAAATCAATCATAAATGCTTTTGAGTTGATTCCAACTCTCAAAAATCACATTTTTACAAGATCTATCTGAATAGGTTTACATGCAGTGATCTTGGACTAGTACTAAAAGAATGCTCTATAGGCATTTCTAGTCACTTTAATTGTATAAAATAGTATTTTAAACTTTATAAAATAGGACCACCACTTTAAATCACTTTCCCAAGTATTAGAATATGTGGTGATGACATGTGTCAAAAAGATCCCCTATTTTAATTGGAGAATATTAAATCTTAAGTAGTTTTCAATGAGTAGAAATTACTTTTCCAAAATAAGGTAAATAAGACTAGGTGTTTATTCCATGTGATGATGCTAGATCATCTAGTGTGAACCTTTGTGTGCCAAATAGAGGTAGTTAAGTATTACTTGTTGATTGTGTGCCTCGTATTTATTTATAGACGCTAGTACCGACCAAGGCTATGAGGAGGAGGAGTAATACGAGGAAGAAGAAGAAAACTTCAACCACTACACCAATCAAGGCAAGCTAGAACCTTGCATGCTAGCTATGCAAACCTAACACTACAAGTTAACCTATGCAAGATGCATTAGCCCTTGTTTGGTTATGCAACCTTGATTATTACAACTCCCATTTTTACTTGCAAGCTTTATTCTTTTATTTTTACCAAAGTTCTTTATTACTTTTAGTTAGTGCTTTGTGAGCTTCGGAAAAACTACTATAGATAGCACAAAGAGCATAAAACTAGGCCTAAGTAGTTAGAACTAGATGTCATCAAAAGGCATAAGACTAGATTTGGATAGTCACACTTGACTAGCACCCCTCATTAGTGAATACCCTCAACTTTAGTGTCTAGTTGTAAGGTTCCCAACCTTTAATAAGGTAGAGATCCCTGTGTTTACAATGCTAGTCCTAGGATCAATAGCTAGCATCCACAGTTAAGATGTAATATCAAGAAACAAAGGTCATAATACAACTTTATAACCAGGAATAAAATAATTTATTACATCTTACATAGCTCATTTGGCTATCTCATTACAATGTAGCAGAATATAACAATAGCATGGGGCCCTTCATCTTCGAAGTGCCACAGGCAGACATGTTGGTTGTAGACTTGTAATCCTAATCATTAAACTTCACTAATATCAAACAAACCTGCAACATAACAAGTTAAAGCCACAAGGGTCAATACATTTGAATTGTATTGGCGAGTGATACTATGCTAGTATAGTGGAGTCTATCATCTATATGCATTTGGCTAAGTGGAGCTTCGGCTTGCTTTGCTCAAAATTGATTTTCCTTATCATTTGAAAACACTAAGTTTTTTTCTTGACAAAACACCAAGGCATCTCCTAATAGAAATTGGTGATCCTTCAACCCTTGTTCAACCACAAGTTTTTAACTTACAAATTGGGATGAGGAGATTCTTGATAGCTTCCATGTCTTGATGCTCAAATTGTCCTTTGTCGGGGACATGGCTAAGTACTTAGATTTTACACTCTGCAGAGGTGGTGCACTTTCCCAGAAGACTTGGTTTCACCAAGACAAGATCTTTCAGAAGCCTTCCCTTAGACCAGAATGGACGCGCTCCAACCTATCAAACCCCTACCACCAACTGTCCGTTTGGCTAAGTTATTGCAACCTATATTATCCAGGCAGAGCCCATAATGCCAAGTGGCTGCACTTGAAGCTTCTCAACATTTGACATCTCAAATCTCTTTGTTCCTGGGTGGCCATCCACAAGTGAGATACCAAGTTTTCCCCAGTATACTGGACTTGGTGATGCCCAAGTTTTCCCCAGCATACTGGACTTGCATAACCACTCAACACAAACCATTCTTTCCATTCCACCCAGGTGATTCATTCACTTAGTTGTTTTATTAAACAAAACACAAGTCCTTGACTTAGAAATATTCCATAGTATGAATATATATTCCACCCTTGTTTTCTACTAGATAAGCTAAGCATGATAGTAGTAGGAATCTTAACTTAGGAATTTCTACTGAGGGTTCATCTACTAGGATTTCCCATGGCATAGTTTATACTTAGCAAAAATTCCATGCAAGTCCTACTTAGAAATATCACTAATGCATAGTGAAAATAATGGGACAAAAGTATGAAGCATCACTTGCCTTTTTGGTAGAGAATATAAGTTCACTCCTTGATCTTGCAACAATCACACTCTTCAAGTTCCACTACAATTCAATCAAGCAAGCAATATTTCAACCTACCATTCAAGCAAAACATCACATAAAATGATAGAAACAAAACAATGCATGCAAGCATGCTAAAGAATGTTTTATTTGGAGAAGTGGTTTCTAATAGATTATAAACATTTGAAAACACCTATTGATCATTTTATAAAGTGGCAAAATCATTTGCAAAAGATTTCACTTCATAAACCATTTTTAAACCAAGTCATTATTTTATGTGGTTGAAAATGCTTTTAGCAAAGTAATAATCTTTATGGAGTTCACCAAATACATTATCAATCCATAAAACTTGGTGTTTAGGATCAGAGAGTTTAAATCAAAACATTTCCCAAAGGTTTTCCTCCAAAATCATTTTTAACAATTAAACCATATTTTTATTTGACTAGAAATGTTTTAATTCAAAGTTTTATTCTTTTGCTTCACAAAATATGTTTTTTAAACCACAAATTGATTTCTATGGTCAGTAGGTTCAAAACAAACCATTTTCCAAAGATTTTATCTCAAAAATCATTTTAGAACAATTTTTATATTCCAAGTATGCCTACACAAGTTTCTGCAAAAGCAATCATTTTACCAGAAGCAATTCACTAATCAAAGGGCATGGTCAGAAAGTAATTGTCTTTCTGATTCCATTCATATAAAATTTGCAAAATTTGGACGTGTGGTTTGAAAGTTATGAATTTTTCAAATTGTAACATCTAATAGACAAGTTTCTGTTTTTAAAACAAATCACTGGACACGTGGGCTGTTTTGATTCGTCGAAAACGGTTCGTGCGGATTGAGCTCTGTGGTGCCTTGGATCTAACTAAACCGCACGGATCAGATTGCATACCCCTTCGCTTTAAGTGATTCTATCGTATCCTTTAGATCAACATCTAACGGCCTGAGATGATCTGACCATATACTAGCGGTGCTGGCGGCGGCGACTGGCGGCGGCGCGGCCTGGCGGTGGCGTCGCCGGCGATGCAAGAAGCGAGAGAGTAAAAGCAATGGCTCACCAGGTTCAGGAGATCACGGCGATGCTCAACGTGCTTACGGTTTCTCAAGGGGCGCACGGTGGTGACGACAATCGCTCATCGGAGTCGTGGTCACCGTCGGTTGCGCTCAGACGTCGACAGGGGCGAGGCTACAGTGCACGAGAAGGCAAAAGAGGGGTGGCGTTAGACACGCAAGAGTGAGGCGAGCATGAGAGTGTCAACGAGGGGGAGCAGCACGGTCAGTACTTACGGGAGGGGTCGCCAGAGTTGGAGACAGACGACGGCGATGCTCTGTTGGAGATGTTGACGATGTCGCAGAGCACTCGTGGGCGAGTTGGAGCTACGGGGAGGTTCGCCAGGAGGTGGAGAGCAAGTGAGCGTGGTCAAGGGGGCAAGGGGCGACTTGGGTTCACCGGAATCAACGTCGGAGTCCGTCGGAGACTGCCGCGATGCAAAGAAAAATTGACGCAGCCTGGTGGCTTTCTGGTAGCGAGGTTTGAGGGGAAAGAGAGAGGAGAGAGCGAGGATTTAACGAGCGTGATTGATGACAGGAATTACTCCCTGCATTGACGTGATTTACTTCCACAAGATCAATGCAGAAACGACGAGGAAGAACAGGTCGCGCGGGGAAGAAGCTGACGTGGTCGTGGGGTCCGTTTGACAGCGAGTGAGAGAGAGGAGGAGGTGGGGTCCAACCGTCAGTGGTGGAGTGGGTGAGTTCTGCGGTGAGAAAATGTTTCGCTCGGGGTGAGAGGGAGAGGTGGGCTGCTGGGCCTTAGTGGGCTAGCTAGGCTGGGCTAGTTAGTTTTCATTTTTTTTGTACTGCTTTGTTTTTCTTTTTCTGTTTCTAATATTCTGTTTTGATTTTGTTTAAACAATTTAAACATTCATTTGAATTCAAATCTTTGCCAAATTTTGTGAAGACTCAAATACTGATTAATAGTATATTCTGAAGTCAATTTTGGGAATAAAACTTTATTCTTTTTGGGGTCTTTTAATTATTTAATTAGGCCTTTGTTTTAATTCAAATAAGATTTAATAATATCTTCAAAACACCATTTGAATTCTTAAACTTTCCAAATCTTTTCAGTAGGTTTTTATTTGTTTAATAGGGTGTCAAAATATTCACCTAGATTTATTTGGAAAAAATCAATATGATTTATAAATCATTTGAATTGGGTATTTGTTTTAATTCCAATGGAATTAAATATAGTTTTAATTCCCCTAAAGTTTATTTGGAAGATTTATTTAATCTTAATTAAGTTGAATTAAACAACTTTTATTTTACTTGGGTAAATTCCAAAATACTATTTTCTCCTGAATTACATAATTATTCTTATTAGAGATTTGTCTTTATTAAAATAGGGTTAGAAGGGTTAATGCCATTTTATTTGGAAATTATTTATCCTTTTATTTTATTTGGATTTGGATTCTATTCATTCCATTTGCTTAATGGATTAGGTCAAGATTTAATTTGGTCTTTAAATATTTCTTATTTAATATTTATAAAAATCCATATCTTTTTATTTATAGATCCAAACTTGGTGACTCCAATTTGTAAAATCTTATTTAATATTTATTTATCCTTTTAAATATCTTTAGGATTATTTGATCACCATTTGGTATGGATTTCTAGAGGGTTGCTTTATTAGCTTTGGAAATTACTTTTCCTTACCTTATAAAATTCATAGGATTTTATTCATGGCTCCAAAGTAAGTGAATCCAATTCATATGGTTTTATAATATTTCCAATAGTCATCCTTGATCAATTTGAAAAGTTGGTTTGACCAATTTTTATATGGATCAAATCCATAGTTTTAGAGATAATTTGAAAATGATTTTCTTTCCTTATGGTTTTTAGGGTTTTGGTTTATTCCTCAAGTGTTTAAATTTCCAGATGCATTTAAAGAGAATGCATTCCACTTCATTTGAATTTAATTATATTCAAACATTAACCAAAGTTTGTTCAAGATGGGATTTTAAGTTTCCATTTAGAAACAAAAGTTTCTTTTCACTCTAAATTTCAACAATTATTTATTTTGTTTATTTATTTTTTACATAACAAGATTTGGAAAATCATGGGATGTGACAGGCTACCACCCTTAAAATAAATCTTGTCCCGAGATTTGGGGAGGCTAGGGTTACAAGTTGGCTCCAAAACAACTAGGGTACTACCACCCTTAAAAATTTTCCAACTAGATTACTTCTTGGCTTGTTTGGAGTCTTGATGATATTTCTCTGGGCAAACATCTGCATAGTGTCCTTTGTTTCCACACTTGAAATATGTGACAAGGCTGAGATCCTTCATAGGATTTATCTTGTGCTTCATCTTTTCTGGACAATTGCTTGCATAATGTCCTTGGTTACCACAATTGTAACATGTGATAAGATTGAGTTCTTCACGTATCTTCTGTGGACAAGTTGACATAATGGCCTAACTCTTTGCAATTGTTGCACCATACTTGGCTAATCTCCTTATACTTCTTCTTCTTCTCTGGGCATTCATTGACATAGTGTCCCATTTCTTTGCAATGACAACATTGCACATGGCTTTTGTCCTTCTTTTTCTTGGGTTTCTCCAAAGCTAAGAGTTCTTCTAATTCATGTTCTTCATATGTTATCTCAAAGGTAGGAAAGTTTCCTGGTCTCCTTGACCTTTTCCTTGGATAATACATATGTCTCCTCTTTGGTCCTTTCAATTGAGTCATATTGCATGGAGGTGCAAGCTGAGATTTTCCTTTGTCTTCATCTTTCTTGGTAGACTTGGCTCTCTCATGGTAGTCTGCAATCATTTGTGGCACTCCACCTTGTTTCCTTTGTTGAACTATGGAATAGATGGGGCATTGGATAGGGACATGATTATTTCCTTCACATAGGTAACAAGTAGCTTGAGATATGGGGCATTGATTAATTGGATGTTTCTCCTCACAATTGCGGCATTGATCTTCATGCTCTTTGGAAGTGTGATCCTTGTCTCCACAAACATTGCAAGCTTGGGTTCCTTCTATAATATCATCATTTTCATCCTTGTTGTCACAAGCTCCTCGGGAAGAGTTGTCTCCCATGTTGATCATTTGATCCGTCACCTTATGCAACAATTGGGTTTGGGTTTCCAAAAACCTTTGCATGGTTGGATCTAACTCACTGGTGTTGGCTAAAAATTGAGCTGTCACTTGGTTCAACTGGGTTTGGGTTACTATGAGTTCTCTCATGTTGGTCTCTTGGTTGTTGTTGTTGTCACCATCCTTGATGTTGGAGTTTCTTGGAGTAGTCATCTGTTTGGGTGGGATTGGGATTAGAATAAGCAAAAGATTTCTAAGTAATCAATTCTAATCACACACATCACAGTTCACTCAAGCAATGTGCAAGCAATCACAAACAAGCATTCCACTCAAACAACAGTCTTCAAGCATATTTTTAGGCAACCAAAATATTTTTGCTACACCACATAAGTTGGTGAATTTGGTTTGATCTACACATGGTGGTCCAACTATATGGTTCACTTGAATCATTCTATCCTTCTTGGTGGTTTCTTCTTGAATGAGATCATGGTTTCCTTGGGAAAATTCTTGGTCACAAAACTTCAAAGGTGATGATGATTCCCAAGTTGTGTTTCCTTAGTCTTCAAATCTTGAGAAACATTTCTTGTCTCACTTGTAGTCCTTAGTGATATCCAAGGTTGAAGTCCTTGTTGAGAATAAGGTTGAAATCACTTGAAGATGTTGAAGTCATTAGAGTTGATGAAGTCTTTTGCACATGGTGAATTCGTTGGCCATGGAAAGGCTTGTCCATAAAGTTTGAAATAGAAGAGGTGTAGAATCAAAACCAAATTGGTTGAGGAGAGAGTTTACAAGATTGTTTGTAAACAGGTTTTGGAACAAATACAACTCTTATTTTTCTAAGGGGTTTTGTCCAATCCTAGGGTTACAAATCCTACAGGCAACACAATGCTCTAATACCATCTGTAAGGTTCCCAACCTTTCATAAGGTAGAGATCCCTGTGTTTATAATGCTAGTCCCTGGATCAATAGCTAGCATCCACAGTTAAGATGTAATATCAAGAAACAAAGGCATAATACAACTTTATAACCAGGAATAAAATAATTTATTACATCTTACATAGCTCATTTGGCTATCTCATTACAATGCAGCAGAATATAACAATAACATGGGGCCCTTCATCTTCAAAGTGCCACAGGCAGACATGTTGGTTGTAGACTTGTAATCCTAATCATTAAACTTCACTAATATCAAACAAACCTGCAACATAACAAGTTACAGCCACAAGGGTCAATACATTTGAATTGTATTGGCAAGTGATACTATGGTAGTATAGTGGAGTCTATCATCTATATGCATTTGGCGGCTAAGTGGAGCTTCATCTTGCTTTGCTCAAAATAGATTTTCCTTATCATTTGAAAACACTAAGTTTCTTGCTTGACAAAATACCAAGGCATCTCCCAATAGAAATTGGTGATCCTTCAACCCTTGTTCAACCACAAGTTTTTAACTTACAAATTGGGATGAGGAGATTCTTGATAGCTTCCATGTATTGATGCTCAAATTGTCCTTTGCCAGGGACATGGCTAAGTACTTAGATTTTACACTCTGCAGAGGTGGTGCACTTTCCCCAGAAGACTTGGTTTCACGAAGACAAGATCTTTCAGAAGCCTTCCCTTAGACCAGAATGGACGCGCTCCAACCTATCAAACCCCTACCACCAACTGTCCATTTTGCTAACTTATTGCAACCTATATGATCCAGGCAGAGCCCATAATGCCAAGTGGCTGCACTTGAAGCTTCTCAACATTTGACATCTCAAATATCTTTGTTCCTAGGTGGCCATCCACAAGTGAGATACCAAGTTTTCCCCAGTATACTGGACTTGGTGATGCCCAAGTTTTCCCCAGCATACTGGACTTGCATAACCACTCAACACAAACCATTCTTTCCATTCCACCCAGGTGATTCATTCACTTAATTGTTTTATTAAACAAAACACAAGTCCTTGACTTAGAAATATTCCATAGTATGAATATATATTCCACCCTTGTTTTCTACTAGATAAGCTAAGCATGATAGTAGTAGGAATCTTAAGTTAGGAATTTCTACTAAGGGTTCATCTACTAGGATTTCCCATGGCATAGTTTATACTTAGCAAAAATTCCATGCAAGTCCTACATAGAAATATCACTGATGCATAGTAAAAATAATGGGACAAAAGTATGAAGCATCACTTGGCATTTTGGTAGAGAATATAAGTTCACTCCTTGATCTTGCAACAATCACACTCTTCAAGTTCCACTACAATTCAATCAAGCAAGCAATATTTCAACCTACCATTCAAGCAAAACATCACATAAAATGATAGAAACAAAACAATGCATGCACGCATGCTAAAGATTGTTTTATTTGGAGAAGTGGTTTCTAATAGATTATAAACATTTGAAAACATCTATTGATCATTTTATAAAGTGGCAAAATCATTTGCAAAAGATTTCACTTCATAAACCATTTTTAAACCAAGTCATTATTTTATGTGGTTGAAAATGCTTTTAGAAAAGTAATAATCTTGATGGAGTTCACCAAATACATTTTCAATCCATAAAACTTGGTGTTTAGGATCAGAGAGTTTAAATCAAAACATTTCCCAAAGGTTTTCCTCCAAAATCATTTTTAACAATTAAACCATATTTTTATTTGACTAGAAATGTTTTAATTCAAAGTTTTATTCTTTTTCTTCACAAAATATGTTTTTGAAACCACAAATTGATTTCTATGGTCAGTAGGTTCAAAACAAACCATTTGCCAAAGATTTTATCTCAAAAATCATTTTAGAACAATTTTTATATTCCAAGTATGCCTACACAAGTTTCTGCAAAAACAATCATTTTACCAGAAGCAATTCACTAATCAAATGGCATGGTCAGAAAGTACTTGTCTTGCTGATTCCATTGATATAAAATTTGCACAATTTGGACGTGTGGTTTGAAAGTTATGAATTTTTCAAATTGTAACATCTAATAGACAAGTTTCTGTTTTTAAAACAAATCACTGGACACGTGGGCTGTTATGATTCGTCGAAAACGGTTCGTGCAGATTGAGCTCTGTGGTGCGTTGGATCTAACTAAATCGCACGGATCAGATTGCATACCCCTTCGCTTTAAGTGATTCTATCGTATCCTTTAGATCAACATCTAACGGCCTGAGATGATCTGACCATATACTAGCGGTGGTGGCGGCGGAGACTGGCGGCGGAGCGGCCTGGCGGTGGCGTCGCCGGCGATGCAGGAAGCGAGAGAGTAAAAGGAGTGGCTCACCAGGTTCAGGAGATCACGGCGATGCTCAACGTGCTTGCGGTTTCTCAAGGGGCGCACGGTGGTGACGGCAATCGCTAGTCGGAGTCGTGGTCACCGTCGGTTACGCTCAGACATCGACGGGGGCGAGGCTACAGCGCACGAGAAGGCTAAAGAGGGGTGGTGTTAGACACGCAAGAGTGAGGCGAGCATGAGAGTGTCAACGAGGGGGAGCGGCACGGTCAGTACTTACGGGAGGGGTCGCCGGAGTTGGAGACAGACGGCGGCGATGCTCTGTTGGAGATGTTGACGACGTCGCAGAGCACTCGCGGGCGAGTTGGAGCTATGGGGAGGTTCACCAGGAGGTGGAGAGCAAGTGAGCGTGGTCAAGGGGGCAAGGGGCGACTTGGGTTCGCCGGAATCGACGTCGTAGTCTATCGGAGACCACGGCGATGCAAAGCAAAATTGACGCAGCCTGGTGGCTTTCTAGCAGCAAGGTTTGAGGGGAAAGAGAGAGGAGAGAGCAAGGATTTACTCCCGCAAGATCAATGCAGAAAGGGCGAGGAAGAACAGGTCGCGCGGGGAAGAAGCTGACGTGGTCGTGGGGTCCGTTTGACAGCGAGTGAGAGAGAGGAGGAGGTGGCGTCCAACCGTCAGTGGCGGAGTGGGTGAGTTCTGCGTTGAGAAAACGTTTCGCTCGGGGTGAGAGGGAGAGGTGGGCTGCTGGGCCTTAGTGGGCTAGATGGGCTGGGCTAGTTAATTTTCATTTTTTTGTACTGCTTTGTTTTTCTTTTTCTGTTTCTAATATTCTGTTTTGATTTTGTTTAAACAATTTAAACATTCATTTGAATTCAAATCTTTGCCAAATTTTGTGAAGACTCAAATACTGATTAATAGTATATTCTGAAGTCAATTTTGGGAATAAAACTTTATTCTTTTTGGGGTCTTTTAATTATTTAATTAGGCCTTTGTTTTAATTCAAATAAGATTTAATAATATCTTCAAAACACCATTTGAATTCTTAAACTTTCCAAATCTTTTCAGTAGGTTTTTATTTGTTTAATAGGGTGTCAAAATATTCACCTAGATTTATTTGGAAAAATTCAATATGATTTATAAATCATTTGAACTGGGTATTTTTTTTAATTCCAATGGAATTAAATATAATTTTAATTCCCCTAAAGTTTATTTGGAAGATTTCTTTAATCTTAACTAAGTTGAATTAAACAACTTTTATTTTACTTGGGTAAATTCCAAAATACTATTTTCTCCTGAATTACATAATTATTCTTATTAGAGATTTGTCTTTATTAAAATAGGGTTAGAATGGTTAATGCCATTTTATTTGGAAATTCTTTATCCTTTTATTTTATTTGGATTTGGATTATATTCATTCCATTTGCTTAATGGATTAGGTCAAGATTTAATTTGTTCTTTAAATATTTCTTATTTAATATTTATAAAAATCCATATCTTTTTATTTATAGATCCAAACTTGGTGACTCCAATTTGTAAAATCTTATTTATTTATCCTTTTAAATATCTTTAGGATTATTTGCTCACCATTTGGTATGGATTTCTAGAGGGTTGCTTTATTATCTTTGGAAATTACTTTTCCTTACCTTATTAAATTCATAGGATTTTATTCATGGCTCCAAAGTAAGTGAATCCAATTCATATGATTTTATAATATTTCCAATAGTCATTCTTGATCAATTTGAAAAGTTGGTTTGACCAATTTTTATATGGATCAAATCCATAGTTTTAGAGATAATTTGAAAATTATTTTATTTCCTTATGGTTTTTAGAGTTTTGGTTTATTCCTCAAGTGTTTAAATTTCCAGATGCATTTAAATAGAATGCATTCCACTTTATTTGAATTTAATTAGATTCAAACATTAACCAAAGTTTGTTCAAGATGGGATTTTAAGTTTCCATTTAGAAACAAAAGTTTCTTTTCACTCTAAATTTCAACAATTATTTATTTTGTTTATTTATTTTTCACATAACAAGATTTGGAAAATCTTGGGATGTGACACTAGTGCTAAGCATAAAAGTTGATCAAGATGGGAATACTTGGTGAAAATGATTATGAAAACCTTGGAATGAGGATTCATTCTATTAAAATGTTTTGACATGTGTTATGAACATAAGATGAATTGATGATGAAAATGTTGAGGCATGAGCCTTGGCCCTTTATAAAAACTGATGGTTGGGTTCGGATGCGATACCATTCCAATTTTACCGTACAACCACAATACCTGAATTGGGTAGGGCTTAACTGGAAGTTTATATGTCTTAGTATGGGGTTCCTTGCGGAAAGAGGTTGAGCTGAGGCTACCTCGTGATGAATGTCCACCTATGCAATACCCAAGATGACACATGGTCATGGTTGGGAGACCAAACTCATAGGCGAGGTGCCTATTCTAGGGTGTGTAACTGAAAGGTTAGGATTGATTATCCGCATACTAAGTATGATGATTCAGGGATGTTGATACGTCGGAAACGTATCTATAATTTTTGATGCTTCATGCTTGTTTAGTATCTACTTTGCTTTGCCTTGTCTACACTTTGAGGTGTTTTTATATCTTTTCTGGAACTAACCTATTAACAAGTTGCCATAGTGCCAGTTGCATGTTTTGTTTTGTTTTTGGTTCCAGAAAGGCAGAAAATCAATATTCTCGGAATTAGACGGGACAAAAGACAAAATCAATATTTTACCATGGGGGACACGAAGCCAGAAGACGAGACGAAGGGGTGCCACAGGGCGGCCAGACCCCCTAGGCGAGGGTGGGCCCACCCTGTGCCTAGGCAGGGTGCGGACCCCTTGGTGCCCCTGGCTCACCCCTTCGCCTATAAGAAGCCCCTGACGCAAAAACCCTAGGCACCCTATCAAAACTCCACGAAACCTTCTGTAGCCGCCGTCACCATCGTCCCTAGATTGGGGGATCTGAAGTTCTTGCCGGCACCCTATCGGAGGGGAGATCATCCGGAGGCCTTCTTCTTTATCATGCGAACCTCCGGTATGAAGCACGAGTAGTTCCACCTTGGACTACGAGTCCATGTAGTAGCTAGATGGTTGTATCTCCTCCTTGTGCTTTGATGTATAGATCTTGTGAGCTCCGTCATGATCAAGATCTAATCTATTTGTAATCATGCATATTGTGTTTGCGAGGATCCGATGGATATTGAGATTACTATTACTGGTTTTGTCTATTTGATTCTATCATGTCTTTGTTGTTTGTGATCTTGCATGCTATCCGTTGTTAGTATCTATCTTGGCCAAGTAGTTGCTAGTGACTCCAAGAGGGGTATTTATGCTCGATAGTGGGTTCATGCCTCTAGTTTCCAAGGGAAGTGACAGAAATCTCTTCGGTTGTAGATGTGTTGTTGCCACTAGGGAGAAAACAACGGTCTCTTGTTCATGGAACAAGTGGATTGTTTACCTTACACACTTTGTTTAAAGTAGTTGTCTGTTGCTTGCAACTTAATACTGGAGGGGGTTCGGATGATAACCTAAAGGTGGACTTCTAGTCATAGATGCAGTTGGATGGCGGTCTATGTATATTGTTGTATTGCCCAATAGAATCTCATAGGATCTTTGTGTCTAGTATTGCATTGTTATGCCTTGCGCAATTCCTATCAATTGCCCTTCTGTAATTTGTTTACCCTTCATTCCATGTTGTTTATCTAAGGAGAGCACCTCTAGTGAACTATGGACCCCGGTCCAATCTTTACCATTGATACATCTTCCACTATTTACTTGCTGCAAACCATCATCACCTTCCACACCATACAGTTAATCTTTTGTTACAGCAACCGATGAGGTTGACAACCTCACTGTTCGTTGGGGCAAAGTCTTGAGTTTGTGTTGTGCAGGTTTCCATGTTGCTTGCAACACTTCTGTGACGTTTCCTTCCTCCTACTGGTTCGATAACCTTGGTTTCTTACTGAGGGAAGACTTGCTGCTGTGATGCATCACACCTTGCTCTTGGGGTTTTCGACGAAGCGCTCCTACATCAACTAGGCGCATCAGTTGTCCCTGATGGATGTATCGAATGTTGTGGTGAAAGTGTACCACCTCTGCAGAGTGTCAAACTATTCAAATAGCCGCGTCCACAGTCATGGATAGTTGGAGTGTCCATACTGTTCCGTTGTCAGATGTTTTCAAAATGACTTGTGAAATGAACTATGACTTTGACTTGACCACAACAGGGTTGTGAACATGAAAACTAAATTCCCACGTAGGTCTTGTAAAACATTAAAATAATTTTCTTTAC
This sequence comes from Avena sativa, assembly GCA_916181665.1. Lineage (NCBI taxonomy): Eukaryota > Viridiplantae > Streptophyta > Magnoliopsida > Poales > Poaceae > Avena > Avena sativa. The sequence goes on from OV702298.1 coordinate 133,157,192, forward strand.
TTCTAAACTCCGTATGAAATATACCTAGCCTTTTGCAAATAAACCTAGAGTTTAGGATTCCTACTCGAACTACTTTACCTATTAGTGATAGTTTGCGAGTACTTAAAGAGTACACATGGCTTTGTCCCTGGCTATTCCCATGGCCAGATTATGAAGAGGACTACCAGGATGATGGAAAGTAGGAGGTATATGACAACTAGGATCATCTCCCATCGTCAGCATTTCCTGTGACCCTGAAGATGAAGCCCCGCTACGTTTAATTTCCGCTGCATTGATTGTATTAAGACTGGATAATGAGATCTTTTATTTGTAAGACCTTTATAATGGTTTGTAATGGGTGATGTACTATGGTACCAATTCTGTTATGTCTCGCAAAAATGGTAATCCTGGGATTGCGAGGTATGGCATAACAGGCATCTGGGATTAAAAATCTAGGTGTTGACAAGTTGGTATCAGAGCCATCCTGACCATAGGAGACCCTAGTTATAATGGACGCTTGAATCAAAAACTTAGTTTCAAAACAAAAAAAAGTGAGTATTTATGAAAACCTTTTCTCACTCTTATCCCTGAGATTCTTTCAATAAAATTCATGTTCCTCAAAAATTCTTGCAATCATATATAAAATTTGACACACTTGGTCACCCGACTAACCTACTCATCCTACATTCTTATAGATGGAATTCAAGTATAGCAAGTTCTACCAGTTGGGCAATGGAGGAGAACTCATCTTCGAGCGAGATTTAAGCCAACTCTCGGAATTTCTTGAACGCCTGCACCCCGAGTTCTTTGGGGCATAGCTCAATGATCAGTAAGGAGGAGAACAACAGTGACTGATAGTTGCAGATCTCAGAGGCAAGATGGAGGCACCCACCTCGGAGAAGATCCAATTTAGCTTGAGGGAGAATAACTGGCTAGACGGACTCGCCAGGGCTATGTAGGAGGCTCTTGTCCGTCTGTGTGGCCAAAATATCAACCAGATCAATGGCACTCGCTTTGCTTACTACGCAAGGCGTGATTCTATGGGACAACCATTGGAGGTGCCAGGCCATCCGGAGTTTAAACATCAGGTGGATCATCTCGACTTCATGTTGTATGATAGGAAGGAGTTGGACAACGCCTACGCCAACCACAACCATGCCATTGCAGTCAGGAACGACTAGACCCTCGCCATCCTTGTGAAGGAGCGCATGTCACTTTGTTGTCTGCGTGACAAGAAGGATTACATCATTGCACACCTTCGTCACAAGGTGCCATCTTTGGAGGAGACCATCCATGAGCGGGACATGCATCTTGAGGAGAGGGAGAACAAAGGGGAAGATATCCGTGGAGATCCCTACTCCTACCTCAGTGATGATGATGACTACCTGGAGGACCTCGACATGGACTTCCACAGTGATGATGATGATTCCGCCTTCATTGATGATGAACAAGCCACCGGTTCTGATGAGTAGTAGCACTTGAGCACTATCATAGGTGTGAGTTGTATCCGGTCCCACTGTATCGTACCTTCACAAAATGGTTCCGAAAACCATCTATTATCCTAGTGTGGTGTGTGTTTGTATTGGGTGCTATGAATGAATGAATGAAAAGAAAGTTGCTAGTTGGCAATACCAGAGTCAAACTCAAAGTTTAAAAGCTTTTAAAAACAAATCCATGAACCTTAGAAATTTCCCTATTGTCTCATGATCTATCTCAATCTTCAGATGCCTCGCGGAGGGAGCGGTTCATCTCAGGACCCAATGCTGCAAATCCTACAAATGTTGGTTGCTGACTGTGAAGCTAGAAGAACTGAACATCAAGCTAATTTAGCCACCCTTCAACAGATAGGTCAGATGGCCCATAATAATCAAGGCCATGGAAAAACCAGGATAACCATGGATCCAAGCTCAAGAACTTTCAAAACACCAATCCCCCCATATTTAGTAAGTCTGAAGAGCCATTAGATGCTGATGACTAGCTGCAGACCATGGAGAACAACTTCGAGGTCGTAGGAGTGGAGGCCAATGAGAAAGTACTGTTTGCCACCCATTATCTGGCAGGTGATGCAAGAGCTTGGTGAAATAGCATTCATACCATGCAATGAGGACAAATGATGGCTTGGGATGAATTCAAACTCAAGTTCAGCTGAACCCATGTGCCACCGGGTTTGATTCTGCGGATGGGGGGTAAATTCAAGGAGCTGAAGCAGGGCAGGATGACTGTGGTAGAGTACCGTGGCAGATTTTTGTCTCTGTCTAGGTATGCCCCTGATGAGATTGGTACTGAAGCCAAGAAGAAGGAGAGATTCTTGAATGGTTTGCATGATGAGATGCAGACGGTGTTAGTCAATATTTGTTTGCTGATCTGGAAGCTTTAGTGGATTCTGCAATCCAGATGGAAGGCCAGATCAACCAAGCTAACGAGAATCGCAAGCATTGAATGACGCATCAACCAGGATCCCACCATACCCCGAGGTATCGCCCCAACCCGTCTGTAGGATATGTCCCGAGAAACAATAGACCCCCTATGTCCCTTCCGAACTATCCCAACCGTGGAGGAGGAAACCCAAGGCCCGGAGGAAACCACAACAACAACCCAGAAACTCCAACAATTTCAACCATGCACCGCCCAAGTCCAACAACAACAACAACACCAACAATACTGCCCCAAGGACTGGAAGCAATGTCGTGCCTCTTGCAGGAAAAGACAAGTCTCTGATTACTTGTTTTGAATGTGGAGTCAAGCGTCACTACTCCAACGAGTGCCCCAAGAAGCTTGCAACAGACACCAATGTGAATGCACCAGCTCAGCAGCAACGCCGTGTTCAGCCTAGAAGGAGATTTGCCCCAGGGAACTCCCTCAACTGCAATGGCCGTCTGTTTCACATGAATGCTAAAGAAGCCCAGGAAGCGCCAGATGTCGTGCTGGGTATATTTTCTGTTCACTCAGTACTTGCAAGAGTTTTGTTTGATTCTAGAGCATCGCACTCGTTCGTTATAGAAGAATTTGCATGCATTAGTAAGATTCAACCAGCAAAATTGAAGCATGTTATGATAGTTCAAATACCTGGTTCAACCACCAAAGCTAGAAAAATTTGCAAGGCCATACCTATCAGAATCCATGGAATAGATTTTTATGCTAATATAATAGTACTGGGAACCAAAGGTTTGGAAGTAGTACTAGGGAATGGATTGGATGTCGAAACATAAAGGATTAATCGACTGTGCCAATAAAGCCATAACCATGACTAGTACCACTGGAGTATCAGTAGATCATGTATCTGAGACTTTGCCCCGTCAATTCAAGTGTAACAAGAGTCTATCCCTACCAACCATTGACCAAGTTAGAGTAGTCTGTGAATAAACCGGCATATTCCTAGATGAATTGCCCGGTATGCCCCCAGATCGGCATATCGAGTTTATCATTGAACTAATCCCTGAAACTGGACCCATAGCTCAGAGACCTTCTAGTATGAACCCGTATGAATTAGAGGAGCTAAAGAAGCAACTGGATGCTATGCTGGAGACAAGTTTGATACAACCAAGTGCATCGCCATGGAGATCACCTATTTTTTTTGTGGATAAGAAAGATGGAGGTAACCGTTTGTGCACGGATTATCGGAATCTGAATGATGTCACTATTAAGAACAAGTACCCACTGCCGAAGATAGAAGATCTGTTTGACCAGTTGACCAGTGCCAAAGTGTTTTCTAAGATTGATCTTAGAACTGGTTATTATCAACTCAAGATTCGTGCAACAAATATTCCAAAGACTGCCATCACCACCAGATATGGATTGTATGAGTACACTGTCATGTTATTGGATTAACCAATGCCCCCGCTTATTTCATGAATTTCATGAATAAGATTTTTATGAACTTCCTGGATAAGTTTGTCATTGTTGTTATCGATGATATTCTGATTTATTCCAAATCAGAAGAGGACCATGAGCTACACCTGAGGACCATCCTTTGAAACCCTTAGAGAGCATCAGTTGTATGCCAAGTTTAGAAAATGTGAGTTCTGGTTAAAGTAAGTAGGATTTCTGGGACATATCGTGTCGGCAGGAGGAATTGCTGTTGATCCCACCAAGATTATGGATGTTGAAGAATGGAAAGACCCAACCACTCAAACCCAAGTTCACGCATTTATCGGATTAGCGGGGTATTATCGCAACTTCATATAAGGGTTCTCGAAGAAAGATAAGAAGTTTGAATGGACAGGCAAATGTGAAGCAAGTTTTCAAGAGATCAAGAAGAGATTGATTTCAGACCCAATCTTGATTATGCCGGATATCAAGAAGCCTTTTGATGTGTATTGTGACGCATACAAGGTTGGTCTTAGATGTGTGTTAATGCAAGAAGGCAAAGTCATATCCTATCTGTCCCGACAACTGAAGCAACATGAGTAGAATTACCCTACCCATGACCTCGAACTAGCAGCCATAGTTTTAGCCTTGAAGACATGGCAGTATTACCTCATGGGTAACCGATGTGAGATTTATTAGGATCACAAGATTCTGAAGTATATTTTCACCCGGAAGGAGCTAAATATGAGGCAAAGGAGATGGATAGAGTTAATCAAGGACTATGACCTTGACATTCACTATCACCCTGGCAAAGCCAATGTGGTAGCAAATGCTGTTAGCAGATTGCCGTGTCGATTGAACACCATGATAAAAGAAGCCAAGCCAAGTTTGCATGAGGAGATGGAAAATTTTAGAATGGAGCTAGTTAGTGAAGGATTTTGTCTAGCATAGAACTTCAACCCACTTTGATCAGTCATATCAAGGAGGCGCAAAAAGGAAATTCTAGTATCGACGGAATGAAACGTCGTATCGGTACAGGGAAGGTACCCGAATTCACCGAAGATGAAGAAGGAGTTTTGTGGTACAAAGGACGTATCAGTGTGCCTACAGATTCAGAGTTGAAACAAGCTATTCTGCAATAAGCCCATGATACTCTTTATTCTATCCACCTGAGAGGAACGAAGATGTATCAGGATTTGAGGGAGAAATTTTGGTGGCACAAGATGAAGAGATAAATCGGAATCTACATAGCCAAGTGTAATATCTGTCAGAGAGTCGAAGCGGGACATCAGCGACCCGCCAGACTTTTGCAACCATTGCAGATCCCAAAATGGAAATGGGATTCAGTTGGAATGGATTTTATCACCGGTTTGCCTATATCTAGTAGGGGAAATGGTTCAATTTGGGTCATAGTGGATAGACTGTCCAAAGTAGCCCATTTTATACCTGTCGAGACCACTTACCAGAGCTCGAAGCTAGCGGAGTTGTACATTGCTAGGATAGTCAGTTTGCATGGAATCCCCAAGAACATTGTGTCAGATCGAGGAACCCAGTTTACCTCGAGATTTTGGAAGAAAGTCCAAGAAGGATTAGGAACCAAACTGTATTTCATCACAGCTTATCACCCTTAGATTTATGGACAAACGGAGCAAGTAAACTAGATACTCGAAGATATGTTGAGAGCTTGTGTGCTAGAATATGGATAAAAATGGGAAGATTGTCTGCCTTTCACAGAATTTTCATACAACAACAGTTACCAAGCCAGTTTGCAAATGGCCCCATTTGAGTTCATGTATGGAAGGAAGTGTCATACCCCACTGAATTGGTAGGAAGTAGTAGAGAGTCTGATTTTCGGACCCGACATCCTAAGAGAAGCCGAAGAGAAAGTTCACAAGATCTGTGAGCACCTCAAGACCGCTCAGTCCAGACAGAAGAGTTATGCCGACAAGAGACATCGAGATCTAGCCTTCACTATCAGAGATTTTGTGTATCTGAAAGTATCACCCTTGAAAGTAATGCAGCATTTCCAACTCAAAGGAAAGCTTGCCCCCAGATATATTGGACCTTTCAAGATTTTGAATCGCCGAGGAGAAGTATCATATCAATTGGAACTGCCGGAGGAGATGTCATCCGTGCATGATGTGTTCCATATCTCGTTACTTCGAAAATGCCTAGAAGTTTCGTAGAAGACCGAAGTTGTAACATCCCAAAAATATTAATCAAGATTATCAAGTTCTAACCACCCATGTTTAGGGCGAACAAAAACTTTTGTTAATTAAAATCAATATGAATGCATGTGTGTATGTGATGAATGCATGAATGCTTGCAATGACTTGTGTGATTGTTATGAATGGCAAGGATTGGTTTAAAGATGAAAACAACATCATCTAAATAATTTCCAAGCAGAATCAAATCAATAGCAATTCAAATATAAACAATATGAGCTAATGGTCATTTTGACCAAAGTTAACCACTAGACCACTTTGAGTGTTTCTAGTCCAAGTTTTCTAACATAAACAAATCCAATTATTTTCACCCCTTGCTAGACCAAGTAAAAGTGAACCCAAGCCCATCTTCCAAACCAACAGAAACAATTTACAAACCTATACCAACGACAATTCAATATTGAATCTAGTTCATATGGTAAGATCACCATTTCTCAAAACTCAACCAAACCAGTTCACATTGACAAATCCAAACAACCAGAGACTACCAAGTATGTGACTAGAGCACCCACCAAATTTCATCCAAAAATTTAAATATAAAGTTATTTTGGCCATTTTGTCAAACACTTGGCAGACACAAATTAAACTGGCCAAACTTTTACTATTTTGAGAAGTGATCATTCAAAACCTTGTCTCCCTTTGCTCACCCTTGTCCCCCCAGTGAGCACACCAGCATTGAACAAGCTAGAACCCTACCATTGTACCAGTGCTGAGCCAACCCGCGCACCCCCTTGCCAGCTGACCATGGCAAGCTAGCACGATCCTTCGCCGCGCCTAGACACCATGTCCAGGAGGCAGCCCAACGTCCACCGCCAAAACCTGTCTAGCCCTCGCACGCAGACAGGCACTGGACCACAGGGAACACGCCGCACCCAATGTCTCTACGCCATGCCGAGAGAACGCTAGAGCGTCGCACCCGACACGCTCGCACATGCCACGCCTCGCCTTCGTCGCCCGTTCCTGCAATCACCATGACCCTAGAAACCTCCCAGACATCCCCATTTGCCGCCGCGTGACCCGTAGCACCCGTGTGTCGTCAAAACCACCATCGGTGTTGCGCAGAGCATCGACCGTTCCCGACCATCCTCGACCGCCCTTTGTCACGCCATTGAGTCGTTGAGCCTAGCCAGGAGACCGTGCACTAGCCTACACCCTCTGCCATGCCATTAGCTCGCTGTACCGCCGACCTCGACGAGCTTTGCCCGTGCCGCACTGCCCCTCTCGCTCGGCTATAAAATGAGGCCTCCCCAGCCTCAATTCGCCACACCATTCCACTCCCCACCTCTCACAAAACCTCCCACACCATTCCCTAGAGCAAGGCGAGCACTAGGTCACCAGAATTTCACCGGAGTCTGCCGCGGAAGAGGAGAAGAAGAGCCATTGATTGGAGCCGCCCCAGGAGCTATCGCAGGCACCGTTCGAACCGCCGTCATCGACAACGTTGTTCGCCCCTAATGCCGAGCCTAGCTGGAGCCCTGGTGACCCTCACATGACCCCCACCACCGTGTTAGGGTTCAGTCTCGCCGGCGGTGCCCGACGGAGACGACACACCCCAACCGTTAGATTAGATGTTCATTGCACGGTCCAGATTGCCCCGTACCGATTCGCGTAGACAGAGTCACTGACGCGTGGGGCCATCACTTAACTCAGCCCGCGTGCTGCGCTGTGCACAGTGGGCCGGCCCAGTTAGTTCCCGCGCGACCCAGTTAGTTCAAATTTAGATTTTTCCAATTAGTTCAAACTCTAGTTATGTCTGTTGTTTCAAAAATCAATTCAGAGAGTTTTACTGAACCAAATTGCATAAAACCAATTTTGTTAGAAAGGTACTGAACTTCTTAATCCAAGCCCATCGAATTCAAACCATTTGAAATTATAGATCACGTATGGTAAAAATAACAAGGTAGAGACTTTTCTGCATTCAAACATTTTTCAAAAATCAACCATAAATGCTTTTGAGTTGATTCCAACTCTCAAAAATCACATTTGATAAGACATTCCTGAATATATAAAAATATCTAGGTTTACTTGCAGTAATAATGGACAAGTATTAAAAGAATGCCCCATAGGCATTTCTTGTCACTTTAATTAATTAAAATAATAATGTTAAACCTTATTAAATTGTGACACCACTTTAAAATCACATTCCCAAGCATGTAAATATGTGGTGATGACATGTCAACATGATCCCATATTTTAATTGGAGAATATTAAATCTTAAGTAGTTTTCAATGAGTAGAAATTACTTTTCTAAAATAAAATGATTAAGACTAATCCTTTAATCCATGTGATGATTGTGATGATGCTAGATAATCTAGTGTGAACTTTTGTGTGCCAAATAGAAGTAGTTAAGTATTTTTTTGGTGATTGTGTACCACTTATTTATTTATAGACGCTAGTACCGACCAAGGATACGAAGAGGATCAGAGGAGAACTTTAACCACCGAACTACTCAAGGCAAGCTACCACTTGCATATTACCTATGCAAGCTAATACCTTCAAGCCCCACAGTACCAATTAACCTATGCAATGCATTAGGCATTCTTTGATTACGCAACTTTGATTATACCAAATCCTAGTTTTACTTGCAACCTTTATTCCTTTATTTCTTTATCAAAGTTCTTGATTACTTCTAGTTAGTGTGTGGTGAGTTTTGGAAGGATTTTATAAGTAACATAAAGAACATAAAACTTGTCCTAAGTTAGATAGAACTAGATGTCATACTGAGGCATGAGATTAGTTTGGATAAGTCACACTTGATTAGCACCCTTCATTAGTGATTATCCCCAACTTAGAGGCTAGTGCTAAGAATAAAACATGATCACTTTAGATGGGAGTATTTGGTGAAAATGATTATGAAAACCTTAGAATGATGAGTCATTCTAATGAAATGTTTTGACATGTTTTATGAAAACCACATGATTTTATGATGAAAATGTTGAGGCATGAGCCTTAGCCCCTTTTATAAAAACTGATGGTTGTGTTCGATACGATACCATTCCAATTTTTCCGTACAACCACAATACCCAAATTTGTGGTCTTACACAAATAAGGATCTCATGATCCAGTTCTTAATACAATTCAAGCAGCGGAATAACGTAATAGTAACGATAGCATAGGCAAAACTCCATCTTCAAGGTCACAGGCAATGCTGACGATTTGAGATGATCCTAGTTGTCGTAACCTTCCTGCGGTCCATCATCCTGATACTCCTCTCCATATTCTGGCCACGGGAATAGCTAGGGACAAAGCCATGAGTACTCTTTAAGTACTCGCAAACTAATACTAACAAGTGAAGTGGTTTTGAATAGGATATACTAAGCTCTAGGGTTGTTTTACAAAAAGCCATATTTACCTCTACTAAGTTCAGAAGCAAGAAATTTAGTTGAAAGATGTATAACACCTAAGTGGGAACTTGAATTTCATATCACAACTACGTTGTGGTCAAGTCAAAGTCATAATTCATTTCACAAGTCATTTTGAAAACATCTGACGGGGGAATAGTATGGCCACTCCAACTGTCCATAACCGCGGACGTGGCTATTCGAATAGTTTGACACTCTGTAGAGATTGTACATTTTCACCACAACATTCAATACATCCGTCAGGAACAAATCCTGAATTCAGCATACTCAGTATGCAGATAATCAATCCTAACCTTTCAGTTACATGCCCTAGTATAGGCACCTCTCCTATGAGTTTGTCCTCCCAACCATGACCAACTGTCATCTTGGGTACTGCACAGGTGGACAATCTTCACAAGGTAGCCTCAGCTCAGACCTTGGCCGCGAGGGAACCCATACTAAGGTATATAAATTTCTAGTCAAGCCCTACCCAATTTTCGGGTATTGTGGTTGTACGTAAAATTGGAATGGTATCGCATCCAGACAACCATCAGTTTTATAAAGGGCTAAGGCTCATGCCTCAACATTTTCATCATCAAAATCATCTAGTGTTCGGAAACACATGTCAAAACATTTCAGTAGAATGACTCATCATTCTAAGGTTTTCATAAACATTTTCACCAAGTATTCCCATCTAAAGTTGATCAAGTTTTATGCTTAGAAATAGCATCTATAAGTGGTGGTAAATACTAATGAAGGGTGGTAAACAAGTGGTGATTTGCTAGGTTCAATCGCATGCCTTAGGATGACATCAAGATTATCTAACTTAGGCCAAATTTTATGCTCTTTATGCTACCTTCCAATATTCTTCTAGTATCTACAATTCACTATGTAAACTCTAAGAGAAAGCTTTGATAAAGAAATAAAGTATAAAGCTTGCAAGTAAAACTAGGATTGGGTTATCAAGTGGATATGATCAGATATGCTTAAGGCTTGTAATTGTCATGGTAACAAGCAAGTATTAGCTTGCATAAATTGCAAGGGTTAGCTTGCAAGGTTTCAAGTATTGGCTTGCATAGGTCAACTTGTGTAGTAAGGCTTGCCTTGTGAAGAGCAGTGGTTGAAGTTCTCATCGGCTTCTTCCTCGTAGTATCCTCCTTCCTCCTCGTATCCTTGGTCGGTACTAGCGTCTATAAATAAATACGAGGTACACAATCACCAAACAATACTTAAATATTTCCAATTATCACACAATGGTTCACACTAGATGATCTAGCATCATCACTAATATTACAAGATTAAAGAACTTGTCTTATTTGTTTTATTTTTAGAAAAGTAATTTCTATTCATTGAAAAACTACTTAAGATTTAATATTCTCCAACTCAAACATGGGATCATGTTGACACATGTCATCACCACATATTTCAGTACATGGGAATGTGATTTAAAATGGTGTCACAATTTAATAAGGTTTAACCTTTTATTTTAATTAAATAAAGTGGCTAGAAATTCCTATGGGGCATTCTTTTATTACTTGAACATTATTTCTGCAAGTAAACCCATATGTTTTTATATGTTCTAAAAGATATGATCAAATGTGATTTTTGAGAGTTGGAATCAACTCAAAAGCTTTTATGGTTGAATTTTGAAAAATGTTTGAATGCAGAAAAGCTTCTGTCTTGTTATTTTTACCATGGTTGATCCACAAATCTAAATGATTAAGCATTTCAGTACCTTTCTAACAAAATTGGTTTCATGCATTTTGGTTCAGTGAATCGAGTTGGGTTGATTTTTGAATCTGGGTAAATAACTATGTTTGAAATTAAATGAATAAAGCTTAATTTGAATTGTTGGGTCCCGCGGGGTGTTTTACTGGGCCGGCCCACTACACATAGCGCGTACGCGGGCTAGTTAAGTGGTTGTGCCCACGCGTCAGTGAGACGGGGAGGGGCGAAGCGGTACGGGGCAGTGTGAACCGCACGATCTAACTCTAATCGAATGGCTACGGTTCATCGTCCATGTCGGGCAGCGCCGGCGAGACAGAAACCTAACGTGGCAGGTGGGAGTCGTGGGAGGATCACTGGGGCTGAGCGAGGGTCGGCGACGGGGGAGAACGACGAAGTCGATGATGGCGGTTCTCCTGGTACCGGCAGCTCCTCCTGGGGCGGCTCCAATCGATAGCTCCCTTCTTCTCCAGCAGCGGCGGGCTCCGGCCAAATTCCGGCGATGCGCTGCTCGCCTTGCTCCGGGAGTGCGGTGGGGAGATTCTGGGTGAGAGGGGAGTGAACTGGTATGGCGAGAACGAGCGGTGGAGGCCTCTATTTATAGTGGCGGAAGGGGACCGATGGGCTGTAAGATCCCACCTTTATAAAGGTAAAGATCCCTGTGATTGCAATGCTAGTCCCTGGATCAATTGCTAGCATCCACAGTTTAAGATGAAGTACACAGAAACAAAGGTCATTATTACATCGTCATTCCAGAGATAACATAGTATTTTACAACTCCATAGCCATAGGCTAGTACAAGAGTTTAACTTAACAATATAAAATAGAAGTCTTCATCTTCATGTGCCACAGGCAAGCATGTTGAGTGTAGATTCATAACCCCTAATCATCATCAGAGTAACCTGCAACATCATAAGTTACAACCACAGTGGGTGAATACATTGGAATAATATTGGCAAGTGATACCTTAGTAAAATATTAGCATCTCGTTACTACATGAATTTGGATAAGTGTAGCTTAGGCTTGCTTTGCTCAAAATAGGTTTTGCCTATCAGTTGAAAACACTAAGTTTTTGTTTGGCAAAAACTTTCCCAAGAAACCACCAATAGAAATTGGTGGACCTTCACCCTTGTTCAACCACAAGTTTTACTTAGAAAATTGGGATGAGGAGATTCTTGATAGCTTCCATGTCTTGATTCTCAAATTGTCCAATACCAGGGACATGGCTAAGTACTTAGGTTTTTCTATCTGCAGAGGTTGTGCACTTTCCCCACAAGACTTGATTTTCACCAAGACATGACCTTTCAGAAGCCTTCCCTTAGACCAAATGGACGCGTTCCAACCTATCATCCCACTACCACCAACTGTCCAAATGGCTAAGTTATTGCGACCTATATGATCCAGGCAGAGCCCATAATGCCATGTGGCTGCACTAGAAGCTTCTTAACATTTGGCATCTCAAATACCTTTGTTCCTGGGTGGCAATCCACAAGTGAGATACACAAGGTAAACCATAGAAATGGGCCTTGTGTAACCACTCAACCAAAAACCACCAAACAATTACCATTCAACCCAAGTGTTTCATTCACTTAGTTATTTTATTAAGCAAAACCATACGTCAAAGAATTAGAAATATTTTCCATAGCATGTATATATATGCTACCCTTGGTTACTACTAGCTAGGCTAAGCAAGGCAAATAGCAAGTATCTTAACTTAGAGAAAATTCTAACAATTCTACAACTACTAGGATTTCCCAAGCATAGCATATAGATACTTAGCAAAATATTCATGCAAGCCCTATACAAAATATATCTAATGCATAGTCAAAATATTGGGACAAAAATATGAAGCACCACTTGCCTTGGTAGTTGGGGGAGTAGCAACAATCTTCACAACCACAATCACTATTAGCACCAAAATCTACACATAAAATGATAGCACCAAATTCACATATCAAAAATATACAAGCAAAAATATATGAAATGCATGCAAATGCCATGTGATGATTTTTCTAAATCAAACAAGACAAGTGAAACAGTACTGAATCATAAACAAAACAATTATACACTAAATAAAATTAATTTGTCCCCTAGAACATTTTCCATACAATTTTTATATACAAAATAAGCTTAGAAATGTCTCTGCAAAAACAACCCATTTTACAGACGTAATTTATTAAACAAAGTGCATAATTGGATAGAATTCTTTCTCCTGATTCCAATGATATAAAATTTGCAAAATTTGAACATGTGGATCAAAAGTTATGCATTTTGCAAGTTTGAACAACTAATAGATCTATTTCCAGATTTTAAATTTAAACTCTAGCCACGCGGCGCTTTCTGATTCGCTGGTACCGGTTCACACTAGGTCACGCTCGCGGGCCGTTGGATCTAACTAACTAAACACGGCCCAGATCTACGCATACCCCTTCGCGGGTTGATCTAATCGCATCCGCTGGATCCAGATCCAGCGGACCACGTTGCTCTGACCAACAGCGGGCGACGCAAATGGCTACCACGGCTGCTGCGCGTCTGCCGGTGATGTTCTGGCGAGAACAGAGGGCCAGGGCCAGGGGGCTGGTGCTTACCGAGGTCGCGGAGACACGACGAAGCTCAACGTGCAGCTGGACAAGGTCGGGGCGCACGGACACGGTGGGGATTCCTCGTCGGAGTGAAGCCTGTCATCGGGTGCTCACGTTCGTCGTCGAAGGCGACGCTCTGGTGCGAAATAAAGCAAACGACGAACGTCAGGAGATGCGCAAGGTGATAGCGGACAAGCTTGCATGAACCAGAGAGCGAGGCGCACATGAGGCTTACCACAATCGGTCGCCGGAGTTCGTCGGAACAACGGCGTTGTGGAGAGAAAAGCGAGAAGCCTGGCAGCGTTCAGAGGGAATTGGTTGGGGGGAAATGGAGCGGGGACTGTGGGGTTTAAGTAGCTAGAGGTGGGCGAGGATTTGCTCGGCGAATCAACGGAAATAACTCGCGCATTCTACGGCAGTGACGGGGGAGGAAACGGTCGGAGCTGGTCGCGGGTGCGTGATTTCGGGGAAGATGATGACTTGGCGTGTGGGGTCAGCACGTCAGCGACCGTGGGTAGGGCTGTGCACGTGAGAGAGAGGGGGAACGGGGAAATGGCCGGGTGGGCTTCGCGGGCTTCATCTGCTGTTGGGCTGGAAGAATGGCGCCGGCCCTTTTCCTATTCTTTTGTCTTTTTCTTTTTCTGATTTGATTTTCTGGAATCAAATTCAAAGGGTTTTCAAATGGGTTTTAATTCAAACCTGTTCCGAATTTTTGTAAAGTGGAATTTGTACCTTATTGGCTGCAGAACAAAGTTGTTCACTCAAAATACCTTAGCCCAATGGAATTTAAATAAAAATAGTGCCTTTACCATTTGTTTAATAAAGGCATAAGAATGGTTTTAAAATTCATACCTTGTTTTGAAACTTGTCCAAATTTTTGGAAATTATCACTCAAACTTAGGATCAAACCCCTACTGATCAAAACAAGTGTTTTTAATTCTCAAGGGTAGCAATAAGGCTAATGCCTTGCTTACATAAAATAACAGACATTCAAATGCTTCTGTTTTTGAAATAACTTTGAAAATGATTATGAATGCATGGATGATATGCAAACTTTGAAATCATGAATTTTTGGATGTTACAAATCTAACCCCCTTAAGGTGAATCTCGCCCTCGAGATTGGATTGGCTAGCAAATAGGCGAGGGTGGTCTTTTCGAAGGTCATCTTCTCTCTCCCATGTTGCTTCTTCTTCAGAATGGTGGTTCCATTGAACTTTGCAGAACTTGATAGTCTTTGTCCGTATAACCCTTTCTGCAGTCTCAAGAATCTTGATAGGTTTTTCCTCATAAGTGAGATCACTTTCCAATTGGACTTCCTCCAAAGGTATAGTATCCTTCAAAGAAGTCTCTTCCATCTCTGGATGACATTTCTTTAGCTGACTCACATGAAACACATTATGAACGGCAGACAATGATTCTGGCAATTCAATCTCATAAGCTACTTCTCCTTTACGACTCAGAATCTTGAATGGTCCAACATATCTTGGGGCCAATTTTCCTTTGACTCCGAATCTCTTCAATCCACGAAGTGGTGACACTCTAAGATAAGCTCTATCACCCACCTCATAGGTGACTTCTCTACGCTTAGGATCTGCGTAGCTCTTCTGTCGGGACTATGCTATCTTCAATCTGTCATTTACTAGCTTGACATTCTCTTCAGCCTCTTTGATTAGTTCTAGCCCAAACAAGTTTCTTTCTCCCACACCATTCCATAGTAATGGGGTAGTACACTTCCTTCCATAGAGAAACTGAAACGGTGCCATCTCAATACTGGCTTGATAGCTGTTGTTATAAGAGAATTCTGCGTAAGGCAGACTTTCATCCCAACTAGCTCCATAGTCTAGGGCACATGCCCTCAACATATCCTCCAGAATCTGGTTGGTCCTTTCTGTCTGTCCATCGGTCTGGGGATGAAAAGCAGTACTGAATTCCAATCTTGTTCCCAATGATTCATGTAGTTGTTTCCAAAAATGAGAAGTGAATTGGGTTCCCCTATCAGACACAATACTCTTGGGTACTCCATGGAGACACACAATCCTATTCATATAGATCTTGGCCAACTTATCACTTGTATAGGTTGTCTTCACGGGTATGAAATGAGCCACTTTAGTGAGGCGATCCACTACTACCCAAATAGAATCATATCCTAACCTGGTCCTTGGCAATCCCGTGATGAAGTCCATGCCAATCTTGTCCCACTTCCAATCAGGAATAGGTAGTGGTTGTAACAATCCTGCTGGTTTCTGATGTTCCGCTTTCACTCTACTACATACGTCACACAAAGCAATATGTTCAGCGATGTCCTTCTTGAGATTATTCCACCAAAATCTTTCCTTCATATCCATGTACATTTTGGTGTTACCCGGATGAATGGAATATGGTGAGTTGTGTGCTTCTTGTAAAATCAGTTTCCGAAGATCCGGATCTTGCGGAACGCAGATACGTTTTCCATACCATAAAGTACCCTGTTCGTCTTCACGGAATCCTTTGGCTTTTCCTTTGCCAAACTTTTCCTTAATCTCTTCAATTTCCTTTTCCGTCTTTTGGGCTTCCTTGATTTTTTCCAACAAGGTGGGTTGAATATCCAATGACACGAGATGTCCTTCAGGCACAATCTCTAATCTGAGGTCTCTAAAATGGGCACACAGATCATCTGGCAACTCTCCCTTAGTAAGGCCATTCACAAATACCTTACGGCTTAGTGCATCCGCTACAACATTTGCTTTACTGGGGTGGTATTGCAAACTCAAGTCATAGTCCTTGATGAGTTCTAGCCATCTTCTTTGTCTCATGTTGATTTCTTTCTGAGTGAATATATACTTCAAACTTTTGTGATCTGTGAACACTTCGCATCGCTTTCCTAAAAGATAATGTCTCCATGTTTTGAGTGCATGGACAACAGAGGCTAACTCCAAATCATGAGTAGGGTAATTTTCTTCATGAGTTTTGAGTTGTCTCGAGGCATAAGCCACAACTTTCCCTTCCTGCATTAGAACTGCACCTAATCCATGATGAGATGCATCACAATACACTTGGAAATCCTTCTCCAAATTAGGCAGGCATAGGACTGGTGCTGTCACTAGTATCTTCTTCAATTCTTGGAAACTGAGTTCACATCCTTCAGTCCAAGCAAATTTCTTGTCTTTCTTTAGTAACTCCGTCATTGGCTTAGCTACCTTGGAGAAATTCTCAATGAATCTTCTATAGTAACCTGCCAAGACAAGGAAACTACGAACTTCCTTCACTGACTTAGGAGATTCCCATTCAGTTACAGCTGACACTTTTGCGGGATCAACTGCTACACCATCTCCTGATACAATGTGTCCAAGAAATCCAACTTCATTCAACCAGAATTCACACTTGATGAATTTGGCATACAGCTTATGCTCTCTAAGCTTCTCAAGTATCAAACGCAAATGTCCTTCATGCTCTTCTTTGCTCTTAGAGTAGATCAAAATGTCATCGATGAAAACGACAACAAACTTGTCAAGGAACTCCATGAACACCTTGTTCATCATATTCATGAAGTAAGCTGGTGCATTGGTCAAACCAAATGGCATCACTGTGTAGTCATACAATCCATACCTAGTGGTGAAAGCTGTCTTAGGTATGTCTTGCTCTCTTATCTTAAGATGAAAATAACCTGACCGGAGATCAATATTTGAGAACACACATGCTCCTTCTAGCTGATCAAACAAGTCATTGATTCTGGGCAAATGATATTTGTTCTTGATAGTCACCTCATCGAGTGAACGATAATCTATGCATAACCTTTGACTTCTATCTTTCTTTTCCACAAACAAGACTGGTGCTCCCCAAGATGAAGAACTTAGTTGAATAAATCCTTTCTGTAACTGTTCTCCAAGTTGTTTCTTGAGTTCTTTTAACTCATCAACTGACATCTTGTAAGGTCTCTTTGCTATTGGTCCTGATCCTGGCAGCAGGTCAATCAGAAATTCCACATCTCTATCTGGTGGCATTCCCGGCAATTCTTCCGGAAACACATCCGGATATTCACTCACAATTGGCACACTGTCTATGCTAACCCCCTTAAGAGAATTTAGCTTACTCCCTTTTGATTCAAAGTTAGTCTTGAATCTAATCCTTTTATTATCCGGGGTTGTGAGTGTGACGGTATGATTGGCACAATCTAGCACTCCCTTGTACTTAGTCATCCAGTCCATTCCCAAAATGACATCCAATCCTTGGGAATTTAGAATTATCAAATTAACGGGAAACTTATACTTCCCAAACTCTATGACTAGGTCATGACATCCTGAGTTCACTATCATTTATCCACCAGGATAACTTACTTTTATAGGACACCCAATAGTTTCAACTGGAAGTTCATTTCTATCAACAAATGCTCTTGATATGAATGAATGCGATGCGCCAGTATCAAAAAGAACAAGTGCTAGAACAGAATCAAGTTTGAACTTACCAGCCACAGCATCAGGTTCCTCATAAATTTCTTCCACATTGATGTGGTTTACTTGTCCCTTTTGGAAAGGGTTGGGCTTGGTGGCTCCTTCAACTTTCTTCTCTGGGCACTCATTTGCATAATGCCCCAGCTTCTTACACTTGAAACATTCAACCTGACTGATATCTCTCTTTGCAGGCTGACTACCACTTCCATTTCCACCTCCACTGTGGTGACTCTTGTGTCCACTCTTGTGGTTCTTGTAATTGTCATTATCATGACCACGGTGATGCTTGTTGTCATGATGGCGGTTGTGGCTGTGGTGGTTGTTGTACTTTCCATGTTTGTGGGATCCAGAACTCCCACTATCATCATGATGGGAATGCTTGTGAGATGATCCCGAGCTATGCTTGTCAGAGCTGTGCTTCCTCTTTCTGCTTTCAACCTGTTTAATCTTATTCTCCAAGATGGTAGCCTTGTCACAAAGTGATTGGTAGGTTGGGACATAAGCAACAGATAGCTGCATATTCAGTTCATCGTTCAGTCCTTCGAGGTATTTCTCCTTCCTCTTGGCATCGGTATCAACTTCATCCGGTGTATAACGCGCCAGATTGTTGAACTCCTCAATATATTCAGCCATGCTGCGGTGACACTGCTTCAGGTTATGGAACTCCTTTTTCAAATTCATCACTCTGGATGAGATGTGAGATGTACGGAATCCATCTTCAAAGATAGCCCATGTCACATCCTCAATGGGAGTGGTGATCTGCAAGTGGCTGCTGGTCCTTCCAACGGATGTGCTGCAAACCTGACTTTCTCTTCGTCGGTGCAACCGACAGTTACCAAATCTTTGTTCACCGAACGTAGCCAATCATTGGCCACCATGGGATCAGTAGTTCCTGAGAACTTTGCAGGCCTCAGTCTTAGGAATCTGGTGAGCATGTCAAATCCTGGTGGATTGTTCTGATTGTTGTTGTTGTTGTTATTATTGTTATTGTTGTTGTTGTTGTTGTTATTTTGATTCTGCATAAAAGTGGTCATCATCTGCATCAGCTGTGCCTGTGATGTCATCAGCTGCTGCATCTCGGGGGTGACATTATTGTTGTTTGGGTTGGGGTTGCCACGTCGAGGAGGCATCCGTGGTTTTCATAAGGATAAGAATGAGATACCCATAGATTCTTAACATGCACAATACATCACATAGACAATCACCAAAACAAGCATCAAAATAACTTAAAGTTCAAACGACGTAAACAACAAGTTTGTAAAAATAAACACACCATAGCAAGCCAGCCACATGTTGGATGGTCATTGCGACTCAATAATCATAAGCATGGTAAATGAAAGATAAATGAGTAGTCATCACTACTCCTCTGCATCAACCTCCTCATCAACAAGTGTAAGACATGCATACTCCATAGCGGTCTTGTATTCCTCGACATTGGTAGTCAAGGCCTCTATCTTGGCCCTAAGAGCCCTCTTCTGTGAGAGAAGTCTCTCAATCACACCCTGCTGGTGCTCGAGCTCGAAGTCCTTGGCCTCCAGCTCTTCCTTCATCTCCTAGATCTTCTTGTTCCGGTCTTGGACTCTCTTCTCTTGGATCTTGAATTTCCTGTCCTGGCTTTTAAACTTGGCCTCCATCTCCTTGACTATCTCGTCTTGCTCCACGAAGAGCTTGTCCTTCTCACGAAGCTGCACCTGGAGCTCGTCATTTCTAAGCATGACGTTGGTCCTATCAGTATCTAGGTGCCTAATAAGAACCTCTAGGTCCTGAAGGTACAGGCGAATCGGCTCCGCCGTCTCTCTAGCAGCATCCTCGAACTCAATAGCCTCACCCTCCTCGTCGCGTCTCCCAAAGGGGTGAAAGTAAAGACCTCTAAGCTCTCTGGAGTGTCTCCCTACCAGACGCCCAAGTAACTCCTGTATAACTATATCTAAGCCCTTCTCCTTGTCGTCATGCATCAACTTGAAGGTGATGGTCTTCGTGGTCGACTCTGTCTAGCGTCCAGGCTAAGTGACTCTGAAGCCCCAAAGGTCCTTACTCTGAAACTTGGTGAGGGGAAGCGTCATGATGCTAGGGAGCGGAAGGTTGAGCACGCTAGTGAGCTCAATAAGAAGAGTGCCAAAATGAGTTCCCTTGAACTCTTCGGCCGTGTTGATAATAACAGCAGGCATCTATTTTTTATAAGATAGAGAAAAGTTAGAATCAACATTAATAGAGAAAAATCACAAGACAAAGTATCACAAGCATATCTTTGGCAACAATCACACAAGTCATGGCATACACAAATCCATTACAAGCATCAAAGGTTCAACATAACTTAGATAAATTTTTTGGAAATGAAACGATAAGTGTGGTGGTCCAACTAACGAAGTGCATTACAATCCCATCTCACTTGCCAAGTTGGCTAACAGGGCATCCCTAGAGGCAATCTGTCGATCCTAATCACATGACTCCATTGCTAAGTCTATGATGTCCTCTCTTAAACGTTGGTTAGTAGCCTCTAACTCTTGGGTATGCTTATTTTCTTACCTAAGGTCATTTTGAGTGTTGAGCATTCTGCACTTGAGTCTATCACCAAGCTCCTTGATAGCATTCCATGCTGCATTTCTTGCAGCGTCAAAGAATGTCGTGTGCATTACTGAGTTGGTGACCATGCAGAATCCTGATTCCTTGTGGTTTTCTTCCTTGTTTTTGTACAAGTGAAGTTGCACCCACCAGTACTCTACTCCTTCATCCATCACGGGGAATCCTTTGTACACAGCTGCACCATGTATCCCCAAGGCAACCATGAGGTCCTTGAGGGCCTTGGGGAATTCTGTCTCACACTCCAAGGTCATGGTCATGAGTGGTCCCTTCCTCACGGCTTCGTTGATGGAGTTCATCTACAAATAGAGATGATAAAGAAGATTAAAAGAGTTTACAAGAAGAAAAAGACAAGTGTGGAAATGGTTGAAATTTTTTCCTTAGTGGTTTCTAATCCAATCCTAGGGTCATAATCCTACAGGCAACATAGTGCTCTGATACCATCTATAAGATCCCACCTTTATAAAGGTAAAGATCCCTGTGATTGCAATGCTAGTCCCTGGATCAATTGCTAGCATCCACAGTTTAAGATGAAGTACACAGAAACAAAGGTCATTATTACATCACATTCCAGAGATAACATAGTATTTTACAACTCCATATCCATAGGCTGGTACAAGAGTTTCACTTAACAATATAAAATAGAAGTCTTCATCTTCATGTTCCACAGGCAAGCATGTTGAGTGTAGACTCATAACCCCTAATCATCATCAGAGTAACCTGCAACACCATAAGTTACAACCACAGTGGGTCAATACATTGGAATAGTATTGGCAAGTGATACCTTAGTAAAATATTAGCATCTAGTTACTACATGAATTTGGCTAAGTGTAGCTTAGGCTTGCTTTGCTCAAAATAGGTTTTGCCTATCAGTTGAAAACACTAAGTTTTTGTTTGGCAAAAACTTTCCCAAGGAACCACCAATAGAAATTGGTGGACCTTCACCCTTGTTCAACCACAAGTTTTACTTAGAAAATTGGTATGAGGAGATTATTGATAGCTTCCATGTCTTGATGCTCAAATTGTCCAATACCAGGGACATGGCTAAGTACTTAGGTTCTTCCATCTGCAGAGGTTGTGCACTTTCCCCACAAGACTTGATTTTCACCAAGACAGGACCTTTCAGAAGCCTTCCCTTAGACCAAATGGACGCGTTCCAACCTATCATCCCACTACCACCAACTGTCCAAATGGCTAAGTTATTGCAACCTATATGATCCAGGCAGAGCCCATAATGCCATGTGGCTGCACTAGAAGCTTCTTAACATTTGGCATCTCAAATCCCTTTGTTCCTGGGTGGCAATACACAAGTGATATACACAAGGTAAACCATAGAAATGGGCCTTGTGTAACCACTCAACCAAAAACCACCAAGCAATTACCATTCCACCCAGGTGTTTCATTCACTTAGTTGTTTTATTAAGCAAAACCATAAGTCAAAGACTTAGAAATATTTTCCATAGCATGTATATATATTCCACCCTTTGTTACTACTAGCTAGGCTAAGCATGGCAAATAGCAAGTATCTTAACTTAGAGAAAATTCTAACAATTCTACAACTACTAGGATTTCCCAAGCATAGCATATAGATACTTAGCAAAATATTCATGCAAGCCCTATACAAAATATCTCTAATGCATAGTCAAAATATTGGGACAAAAATATGAAGCACCACTTGCCTTGGTAGTTGGGAGAGTAGCAACAATCTTCACAACCACAATCACTATTAGCACCAAAATCTACACATAAAATGATAGCACCAAATTCACATATCAAAAATATACAAGCAAAAATATATGAACGCATGCAAATGCCATGTGATGATTTTTCTAAATCAAACAAGACAAGTGAAACAGTACTGAATCATAAACAAAACAATTATACACTAAATAAAATTAATTTGGCCCCTAGGACATTTCCATACAATTTTTATATACAAAATAAGCTTAGAAATGTCTCTGCAAAACCAACCCATTTTACAGATGCAATTTATAAAAAAAGGGCATAATTGGATCGAATTCTTTCTCTTGATTCCAATGATATAAAATTTGCAAAATTCGAACGTGTGGATCAAAAGTTATGAATTTTGCAAGTTGAATAACTAATAGATCTATTTCCAGATTTTAAATTTAAACTCTAGCCACGCGGCGCTTTCTGATTCGCTGGTACCGGTTCGCATTGGATCACGCTCGCGGGCCGTTGGATCTAACTAAGCACGGCCAAGATCTGCGCATACCCCTTCGCGGGTTGATCTAATCGCATCCGCTGGATCGATATCCAGCAGACCACGTTGCTCTGACCAACAGCGGGTGGCGCAAATGGCTACCGCGGCGGCTGCGCGTATGCCGGTGATGTTCCGGCGAGACCAGAGGGCCAGGGCGAGGGGGCTGGTGCTTACCGAGGTCGCGGAGACACGGCGAAGCTCAACGTGCAGCTGGACAAGGTCGGGGCGCACGGACACGGTGGGGATTCCTCGTCGGAGTGAAGCCTGTCGTCGGGTGCTCACGGTCGTCGTCGAAGGTGACACTCTAGTGCGAAATAAAGCAAACAACGAACGTCAGGAGGTGCGCAAGGTGATAGCGGACAAGATTGCATGAACCAGAGAGCAAGGCGCGCATGAGGCTTACCACAATCGGTCGCCGGAGTTCGTCGGAACAACGACGTTGTGGAGAAAAAAAGCGAGCAGCCTGGCGGCGTTCAGAGGGAATTGGTTGGGGGAAATGGAGAGGGGACTGTGGGGTTTAAGTAGCCGGATCTGGGGGAGGAGTTACTCAGCGAATCAACGGGAATAACTCGCGCATTCAACGGCAGTGACGGGGGAGGAAACGGCCGGAGCTGGTCGCGGGTGCGTGATTTCGGGGAAGATGATGACTTGGCATGTGGGGTCAGTGCGTCAGCGACCGTGGGTAGGGCTGCGCGCGTGAGAGAGAGGGGGAAAGGGGAAATGGCCGGGTGGGCTTCGCGGGCTGCATCTGCTGTTGGACTGGAAGAGTGGCGCCGAACTTTTTCCTATTCTTTTGTCTTTTTCTTTTTCTGATTTGATTTTCTGGAATCAAATTCAAAGGGTTTGAATTCAAACCTGTTCCGAATTTCTGTAAAGTAGAATTTGTACCTTATTGGCTGCAAAACAAAGTTGTTCACTCAAAATACCTTAGCCCAATGGAATTTAATAAAAATAGTGCCTTTACCATTTTTTAATAAATGCATAAGAATGGTTTTAAAATTCATACCTTGTTTTGAAACTTGTCCAAATTTTTGGAAATTATCACTCAAACTTAGGATCAAACCCCTACTGATCAAAACAAGTGTTTTTAATTCTCAAGGGTAGCAATAAGGCTACTTCCTTGCTTACATAAAATAACAGACATTCAAATGCTTCTGTTTTTGAAATAACTTTGAAAATGATCCTAAAATGATTATGAATGCATGGATGATATGCAAACTTTGAAACATGATTTTTGGGATGTTACACGGGCACAGGCTGAGCTCGTCGTGGTCGACAGCACATGCAGCTACTGGCATGGGCGACGGTAGGGGATGGTGCTGTGCTCTCTGGCAAAGCTCAACGGTGTTGTCTTGCGGCGTGGGGTCGTGCTGATCGGTCGGAACGTCGTGGTGCTCTGAGCGGGTCCGACGGTGGTTTTAATGTCGCATAGCGCGCGTGGTCCACACGGCGGCGAACGGGCATGTCTGGCGGGGTGCTGGGGTGCTGGTGATCATCCGTATAAGTGGCGAGGGCGACGCGCGGTCTGTGGGTGCTGGTCGAGCGTGGCGCATGGGTGCGCTCTCGGCTCGCGCGTAGAGAGGTTTGGCATGGGCGTGTCGTGTGGTCCAGGGGCCGGCATTGCTTGGGGCTAGGACCGAGAGTGGCAGTGGACGGTGCTGCAAGTCCCAGACAAGGTTGGCGAGGCTAGTCCGGCCTCTAGCTCGCTGGCGACAATGGGGTGGCAATGGTGCTCTCGGCATGCTTGACATTAATGGCTAGCTTGCTCACAGTGGTGCTAAAGCTAGTTAGATTACTTTGATCATCTACTGGGAGTGTAGAGTGAGCTATATAGGGAACAAGGTGGCAAGGTTTGTATAACAGCACCAAGTTTCCCTTAAGTGGATGCGGTGACCCAGCATACCACTGCATGATGTAGTATACTATAGTCATTGACATAACACCAATGAAACACCGTTCACGAGTATTACATCCCTCATAATGGCACAACAGAAACACAGCGGGTCCAATACATGGCTTAAAGGTTACAACTCACTCTTTACATAAGATCCAGAGAACAGTCTAGGTATAACAGGAAGAAAGAACTTCTTTATGAAGAAGGATCAAAGTTAACCAACGCTAGAACGATTATGCTATTAAGTCTAATATTTAGACTAAGAGGCTGGCATTGCTGCTATTGCAACGCTATACAGAAATAGGTTCTTTGGTTAGAGATAACATTCCTATCGATTCGGTAACCTTCGTCTTCACTTCAGTTGAGATATATGTTGACTTCCATTTCTTTATCGAAGAGCTTCAGCTGGTCTGGATAAGTCCTGGAGCATATCTTGATGTAGATATTGTTCTAATGGCTTCAGAATCTAGCAAGGGTTAAGAAGATACTTTGAGTACGAGCGTACTCAGCAAATTCAAGGAGTGTTTGATGCACTATATCTACAGCCATAGACCATAGGTCGTAGGCAATGCAAGTTTTCATAAACATTTCTTTAAAGGTTGCTTTTATTTTGAAAAGCTATGTCCGTTAGCCTTCACGGGTTTACCAAAACCTTCATGGGGTTCCTTTCCCGCCGCGTTCGTAGCTCCTTCCCGGAACGGGGAGTAACAAGTTACAGTTCTTACACTTTGCAGAGGTGCGTTACTTTACCCATGAGAGATCAACTCTTTGTTGCACAACCGGGCATCTTATTCCCATCCACAATTCCATGATGTGGGGCCCAGAAGATGATCCAAGCCAATCACTTCCCCCTTCGCGACCCCGCATGCCTCCTTGGTGTACACCATGCCCACATAAAGAATTACGGCAATGGTTTGTACAAATCGTTAGATGTCAGAACTATCGTGGGACGTTGAGGGTTCCCACCCATATACTGCATATCCTCTACAAATTACCAATTAATATGCATGCTACGAGGATAACAACCACGACCTGCACATCCGGCTTCATGCGAGAGGAAGAAGATACAACTGACTTCTCGTCCCATTCCAAATCTCATGGTCAACGTGTAATATACGGCGCAAGAATCACTGGCGACATTGGTTGTTAAGCCCTAGGTGATATAGTTCTGAACAGTGGTATTCCAACTGTCAGATTTAATAGATTAATTGATCACCCTGGATCAATAATCAATAGTTCTCATTATCATTGGAAAATAGTGTTTTCTGACCTTTTTCAAATGCAGGTGAAGACAACACTGGATTTGTAAAATACTTTACATAAAATAAACAAAGTACATGAGCAAGTGTGAACTTGCCTTTTGTGGTTACAAGATTATGCACTCACGGTCTTCGAGTCCATATAAGATCCAAAGAATCTGAAATCAGCATCATTGGTCCGGTAAGGACTAATGTTTAAAGAAGCAATATGCTTTTATGCATAAGTAGTGTGATGCACGTTTTAAGTGTAAATTCCGGAAATAATGTTGTTCTAAGGTTTGGATTTCAAAAGTGGTTACTTTGGAATGTGTGGTCCTTTTGGATAAATTTCGTAGTTGTATTTTTATTCGAGTTTATGAGTGGTTGGAGTCAACACATATGTCGGAATAAAATATACATTCTTATGACATACTAGTTAGGACTACTTATACAAGATTTCTTACTTAAAGTGGCAAAAAGGATAACCTTCGAAGAAAAGGTTTTTCTTCTAAGGTCTAAATAACCTTGTGGTTAGTTAGTGATGGTTGATGTTATTTGTTTTAATCAAATGGCTTGAGTTTATGCCGCTTTATAGATTAACTACTTCATACCAAAGTTAACTATAAAACATGTACTCATGTGTATGGTATTATATTTAGACTCTTGGAGACTAAAGTTAACTTTAAAATAGAGATAGTTTTTGAAAGTATGATACTTATACCCTGGTATCTTGTATATCTGAAATGTGTTCTTTAAGTTATTTAAGAATGTTTTTTCTATTACTTGAGATAATGGTTTCTTAATTATATGATAGAGTAGTATGATTTACCTTTTATAGATAAGTGAGTAGAGTTTATAATTCCAGATATAATTTCATTTAACTATCCTTAAATTTTTTTATAGTGTTGTGGTAATTGTTGATATTTGATAATTTAAAGTAAATGGAAAGGACTCGATTCATTCACAAGATGTTCTTTAAGGTTTCTATCATGAGTTGGAATCCTTTGAGAATATAATCTTCACTTAGAGTTGAAGATAGTTTGATATAAAGATATTGATAATGTTTTTAAACCATTAGAGTTTTATTTCATTAATATTTAAGATGTGTACTATATATTAAACTTATTTTACTCATTTCAAGGATATTAATAAATGTTATTTATTCTTTTATGAATTATTAATGAAGTAAATAAGTTTATATTTGAGTTGTTAAAATATTTGAATTTTTGGTTTATCTCAAAAGTAAAATATTAGATTTTTAATATGCAATTGTTATTTTTGTGATCATTTTAGTATATTACATGTATTTTTGTGATTTATACATAATAAAATATGATTTTTATAATGCTTATTACTTTTTAATTATTTAATAAATAATAAATATTTAATTAAGTGAAATAATAATATATGATTATATTTGAAATTATAATTCTTATTTTCCAAGATTTTTGAGTATTTTACTTATATTATAAACATTTATCCTTATTAAATATTTATTTAGTATTTTTAAAAAATACTATAATATTAATAAATAATGAAAGTGATTTTTATTTATTTTTATCACCTTTCAATAATTTTGTAAAATTCCATAAGGAATATTTAAATTACAAAATTCTTATAAAAATTTGAATGTCCAAAATTTGATATCTTATTTTATTTGGATAGAGTGTATTATTATGAATCCAAAAATATTTTATTTAGAATTTTTGGACTATTAATCTATTTTCTATAATTTTATTGGGGTTAGGGGTATTTTGGTCTTTTCCAATTGATCAAAAGATTTATTAAATAACCTGGGCTGGCCTCTTGGGCTTATTGGGCCAAAGTGGCCCAATAGGGCAGGGTCAAATGGCTACCCCGAAGGGTTTTGGCCCACCCAGTCCACTCTGCCTCCTCTTTCTCCCTCGACCTTATCTCCTCCTCCTCTGGCTCACCCCCGTGGCCGGCGATGCTACCACCGTCGATTCTCGCCGTCGTCGGCCGTTCTGGCCGCCGCCGTGGTGCGAGTTGGGGTTGTCGACGACGCTCTTTCATTTTATCCTCTTGGATTTGACTTTGGGGCTTCCCCATGGTCAGTTCCACCCTATTCCCGAACCCTAGGGTTCGGAAAAGTTGTTGTCGTCGTCACCGCGATCCCGGCTATGGTGGTGTGCTGGTCTCATGTGCTGCTGCGGCCGCCGCCGTGGCAGGTGTAGGTTGCAGCGCCCCTCTGGGTGCTCCCTATGTCGTCGCGGTTCGTTGACCCCTCTGCTTCCTCTTCGGTTCATCAGCGAGGACCTCAGGTAAGTGGTCTCTATGGTGTTTGTCCATGCTACTGCCTTGATTCTTTTTGGTGTGTGGCTAGTGGCTTCTCATGTTGAGTGATTATGTGCTGATTGGGTTCATCTCTGGATTAGGTTTCATAACCCCTCTGTTGATCATATCTATGATGCTTTAGATATAGTGTTGATCATATGTGATACTGGGAAATGATTGCTTGCTGTGGTTAAGGATTGATAGTAGCTTTGATGATACTAGTTGCCTATCAGATTTCTCCTAGTGGTAATCCACCATGATTCATGCTAATGTTTCAATGGAATCCTTGATTGGATTATCTTGTTGATCTGAGAGTGTACTCTACTGGCAGAATGCTCATACTGACAGTAGTTCCTTTTAGCGGTTGCTTACTGCAATCATAATATGGGTTTGTTTGAGATGATACACTCTGAATCAAATCATTATATGTAATGATTTTATGTGTATGTATAGATTCATTTTAATTGTTGATTCCTGGCACTTAGCTTCAGGAAAATGATATATATTTGGTTGTCCCTTTTATGTGTGGATTCTGAACAAGGATTGGTTTTAGTTCATATACAACATGTCCTTGTGATACCAATATGCTTTGGCACACAAGTGATTGAGTCTTGTTTCTAGGCTTAGCTTGATTATGCTTGTGATTAAAACTGATAAGATGATATGAAAACTTGTGTTAACTTTCCTGCCTATGATGTTGGTCTAAGGATTTTGGATTTAATTCCTAGTTGGTTGAATATTAGTTTGTTTGAATCTTGCAAGAGTAGAGGTGCTACTCTCTCTGAGATGTGCCCTGATCTTGATAAGATCAAATGAAAATGATCTAAGTTACAAAGTAACACTGAACCCAGTGATGCTGGTCTGAGGGTTTAGTGTTTGTGGTTGAGCTAGATTTCTTATCGTTATACTTGAAATCTCTAGGATAGATTCACCCCTCTTGGGTGCTTATTGAGAGATTATTGCATAAAGCAACACATGCTTTTGTTTAGACATTCTAATGAAAGCATGTGATTGTTTTATGAGACTCACCACACGATTTGATTTTGGTGTGGTATATTGATGATGATCCTGATCTTGTTCTTGGTCTTGATCTTGATCTGCTTTTGCTGGATCCTGAGCTTGCTCTTGAGCTTGCCTAATCCTCCTAGCTCTTGGGATTGACCTTGCTGTCCACCAGATCTATTCTCCTCCTTATGTCACCATTCTAGTGATGATTGGGTTGATCTGGTTGGTTGGTTTGGTTGCTGTTCTCGGTTTAACTGTTGTTCATCCTGGCTGTGCTAGTGTATTGTGTGGTGGAGAGATGCACTGAGGTGCTCCTCCATGGCTGGCTATGGTTTTGTGATAATGGCTATGCTTGTGAGGTCAACAGCACACCCCTCTGCATGCTTGTGTGTGCAGCTTGTGTGCCTCCTATGCACATGAGGATAAGCTCAGAAAGTTTGAACTTACTATTACCAATCTACTTTTACCTTGGCTGGTGAATTGGTCCCTTTTGGCTATCATTTTCATTCTAGCATTGAGTTTATGAAAGATGAAATCTTTCATATTGGTGAAACTTGCCCCTTTATAACATTTCTCAATGATGAGATTGTCAAGTGCACCTCACTGACATATCTGAGAGAAATATTCTAACACCGATCCTATCTTGTTTTCTATTTAATGTTTGTTTTGTAGGTACAAAAGATAAAGATGAAGATTTAATGTAGTTTTAGGTATAGGATAGTTAGTGGATATACAAATGTAGTTTTCTTATTCTTTTGTATTTTTTCTTTTATAATTTATGTAATCTTTATTTGGTTCATTTGTAATAAATATTATATATTTATTAATAAAGAATATTTTATTCTTTACTCTTGTGTGAATTGTGAAGTTTGGAATAACTTCTGTAAGTTATTCTTTGTGACTTGATTAAGTATGTAAAATGAATTTCACATACAATATTGTTTTTAGAGAAGATTTAAGTTATAATACTTTTATGTTAATTAATTTAAGATTCCCATCTTATATCCAAATCATTTAAATTATAAAACACTTAAGTTTTAAAATCCAAACTCATTTCAAAACACACATAACTCTTTTAAGTTCATATCAAAGTTTATAGCAATCCTTCTTTAAGACTAAACCTATTCTCAAAGTAAGAAAGAAAAAAAATGATCACTTAAGTTTTTATTTGGCGAAAATTTTACCCACATTTTCACAAATAAATGCATGCAACAATTCATATTCCTAAATCTACCCTTCGTTAGGTCCTAATACTCGGATGTTACAGACTTCCCCCCTTAAATTAAACTTCGTCCCAAAGTTTGTGGAGATGTACCAGAATAATTCTGGATAAACCTTTCTTAAATTCTCTTTCTTCTCCCATGTGGCTTCTCTCTCAGGGTGATGTTCCCAATGTACCTTGCAATATTCAATTGCTCTGTTCTTCAATCTTTTCCAATTTTCTTCCCGAATCTTATAGGGCTTTCAAATATAAATTAGGTCTACTTGTAGTTCTAACTCTTGATGTGCTATTGTCTCCTCTGGAATTTTCAAATATTTGCGAAATTGTGTGTAACATCCCAGGTTTTATATTAAGATGATTACTAGAAGCATGCATCATTCTTGCATCATTGCATTCCACAAATAAATTTTCCAAACAAATCCTAACACCTAAACCTATCAAACCCTAATAAAGATTTCCATATGTAAGCATTATTGTTGTAGTCAAGCTTGACCCTTCTAAAAACTATGTAAAACATTAAACTATGGTCCTAAGATGACCACCTTCTTTTTACAAAAATTTAGAAGTTGGTTTCATCATTTTTGGACTTTATATGCAAAAGATATTTAAGATTTAGTAAAACAGAAATTGGAAAAAAAGGGGCAACGGCCTAACCTAACTGGGCCGGCTGCGCCAGCCCACCGGCGCACGCGTGGCGCCTAGCTTGCTAGCGCCAGCCACCGCAGCCTGCCACCAGCCCACCAGCTCAGCCGCCACCTGCCGCACCCGCTGACCGCCCGGACCCACTCGTCAGCACCTTCGTCGACTCCAGGACGAACACGGCGGCCGCCATGCAACTGACCAGGAATATCGGCCGAATTCGGATCGAATCCGTGCCCCCTTCTTCACGAAATCCTTCCCTCTTATACCGTTGCATCGGCCCCCACCGTTCTGCTCGTTTTTCTCAAACCGTAGTCCCGTTTCGCAAGCTTCCGATCTCGCCGGAGCAGTCCGCCGTCGGAGCTCGACGTTGGCGACCCTCCAGAGCACCACGAGCACTATTCTACCTTCCACACTACTCGTCTCGATCTACCCTATCCTCCCATCTAACCCGTTTCTTCCGAATCATAGGGGGTCACCGGCAATTGCTCGTCGGAGCCCGTCGGGACCGAGGGGAGGAACGGCCGACCATGGGAGATAGAGGAGGAGAGGGACCGCACGGAGATTGTTGGGAGAATCGCCATCATCGTGCGCATCAGGGGCCATCTTTGTCGCCTTCCAAGATTACTAGGGCTGCCAGGACCGCGACCACCGTCGACTCCACCACCGCCACGGGTCAGTAGAGCCGCCTCGGCCGTCCGATTGTAATCATGCAGGCCAGATTAGAAGGGGGGGCGAAGGGGTACCGGCCAACCATGCTGCGCCGCGTGGCAAACCGCGTCGGCACCGCGTGGTGGTCCTCGTCAGCATGCTGCGTCAGCCGCGTCGCCTAGCTGGACCAGTCAGATCCTGCCACTTGGCAAGTTCTCGAACTAAGTTTAGATCTGTTTTGCAGATTGAGTTTAATATTGCAAAAATCATAGACAAATAAATACTTGGCCAAATTTAGCTTATAATATACCGTTGGATTCATGATTTTATGTAGAATCAAGATCTGCAATAAAATTCCAAGTTTACTGTAGGGTTTTCGGTGTAGAATTTAATCATTATATTGGAGTATTTAATTCGTAGAAAAATAATTAGAACTCCGTTTTAGTTGATTCTCGTTGCGCTGACTTTGTTTCCGCAATACCTACTGGGAAAATTATAAAACTTTGCTTAAGATCATTAGATGTAATTTGGGGCTAATTAGATGGTTGGATCTCCTATTAATCCTATGATTTTATTAGCGACCCAAATAGATTTAAACCTATGGGGAAATTAATCCTAGTAACGCCCTTAACACAATTGCAACCCAATTATACTACCTTGGTTAATATAGAAAAACCAATCTTGCATAAATACCATGTTGCATGCATGCATGTTATTTCTGTGGCATATTTGGTGCAAGTTGTGATTAGACCCATGTTTGTGATTCGTTAGATTGTTCGGAGTGCGCTAAGGAGTGTTATTGTGCAGAGTGCTGATCAGATCAAGGCAAGTTACACCACTTGTTCATAACTTTTGTCCCAGTTTTGATTCTATGCATGGGATCTTCAAAATTCTGTAGTATGCATGTGTAGGATGTTCTAGTAGACTTTTCCTTAGTATTATTTTGCAAGTGCGATGATTTTGTAGTATGCCATGAGTAGCTCTATACTTAGGATTTACCCTCCTAATAGGTTCCCTTGTTTTGCCAAGTATTGCTTGCTATGCTATATTTATGTGAAGTACCATTGGGGGGTTCGAAAGACAATGAATTTTTCTAAGTATAAAGGCTCTCTTGAGCAAACTTTTCTTCTCAAATCCACTTCAAAATAAAACTAAGTTTTCTTCTGGGCGGAATGGTTGTCGGGACAACGAGTGAGATTTTGATGGAGGACGGCCACCCAGGAATCATAGAAGTCTGCCATGTTTTAGAATTCAGAAGCTTCCAGTGCAACCACAATACATATGGGCTCTGTCTTGGCCTAGTACTTAGTGGGAAACCTCACCTGGGTACCAACATTTGGAGGTTCTTGGCCCGGTTGGATCCAGAAGGTAGAGGGGCTACTAAGGGAAATCCTCGACATGGTCTTGTCTGTAAAAGGACTTGATCGTGGATTGTGGGTAAAGTGCACAAACTCTCAAGAGTATTGCAATCTGATCGATCAGCCGTGTTCACGGTACCAGAACAACAATGAGCATCTGAAGGATGGAGCCTCTGAAGGATCTTCCTCTCTCTTTCATAAACAAAGTTTTTAAAAACCCCATGGCGTTAGTAATATCGCCAATGGGTGGGATTTTGGGAACTTGGTGCGTAATATCCAAGTGTCACTTGGTGAGTAATATCCAAGTGTTTGGTTGTTTGGACACTTGGTGAGTAATATCCTCGTGTGCCATTCGACCCTATTTTATCTAAGCAAATGTTTACAAAGTAGGGAAAATTCCTCTTCTTCTCTCTACTTAAGAAAAACTAGCTTTGAGCAAATGAACTCTACAGCCTAAATTAGCCTTGCATGTATGGATAGTATTTTTTATCCTTGGTGTAATTTGCTAATACATTCAAAGTACTGACCCAACTTGTTGGCTGCACGTCTTATGTGTAGAATCCGAAGATTGAAAGGTGCGTAGGGATCGTGAGTCTACACTCGACAAGCCTGGGGCGTTGATGGACTGAAGCTGCTTTTATGTTTCCGCTGTTATTTGAGCTAGCTTAATGCTAAGAAAATTTGTAATAAATTTATACTCTGGATTCTCCGTGTAATAAAGACTTTGTGTTTTACATGATATTTCATCGACTGTGAGTGCTAGCTATTGATCCAGGGACTAGCATGTTAAATCACAGGGACTTAGGATCCTTACTGATCCGAGGTCACTACAGATGGTATCAGAGCACATCGTTGCCTGTAGGACATGACCCTAGGATTGGAACCACCTCTAACTTATGTGCCTTACTTATTTTACTACTATGTTATTTTCCGCACTTCTAGTATTTGCTTTCCTCTATTTAAGTATCTAATTTTCATTCTTCTAACTTAAAGATGACAAGTTTCCTCTACGACACCGTCACGGACATCGAGCCTCTTCGCTTTGGTGGATGCCTCATGGACCTTCTCACGCGTTTGGACCTTCCCCTCCCAACAATCCAGGGGAGCACAATGAAGAAACTCCACAAGGACGGTTGTTGGGGAGTCAAATTCATCCAGCCAGGAAAAGAGCGAGGCAAGAACCCGGAAGAAGACATAACAATCCACATTGTTAGGGATTCCAAGGAGAAGGCCCTTAGCATCAGCTTACAACAGCTCATTGGTCGCCTATGTGGACGTCATCATGAAGCTCTCCAGGCACACTGCGGCAGCCTCTTTGGAAGACGAGATGAGGAAGGAATTACCATGGAGTTAACCTTTGAGGAAAGGACTTCTACCAAGCACCAAAGGACCCAATATCAAGATTTGGAGTGCCACATCCATGACCTTGAAAAGGGTACCTTCCTCGAGATATTGAAGAATGACAAGCTATGCGCCCTCATCAAGGAGAAGGAAGAAATGATCAAGCAGCAGGAGGAGGCAATGAAGCTCCAAGAGATAAAGTTCCAGGACCAAGAGAAGAAGTTCGCTAACCAAGAGAAGAGGGTGATAAATAAAAATAAGAGGATTAGGGAACTCAAGCAGGAGATCGATGGAACTGAAGTGCAAACCGAAGGCCTTTGCAAGATAATCAATGATGTGCGTGCTTCCAAGAGGGACTTGGCAAAGCAACTTGAAGCCGCTAAGAAGTCAAGTCTAGAGGAGGAGCTACAAAGCAAGATGGAGGGACTTCAGGAGCAGCTAGAAGCCACTACCAAGAAGCTGCAGGATGAGATAAAGAACCTCCAAGAGAAGCTTTAAGCCACCACAAAGGAGATGGAGTTGTACAAGACAACTCTAGAGCAGGAAGGCTACTCGTTCGAGGACGAGGAAGAGGAAGGCGTGGAAGATGTGTAATAGTTGGACCACCTTTAAATTCTATAGTAGAACGTTATTCGCGATTGTAATAAGTACCAAGACATTTTGGTTTAGTTAAACTTGGATGATTTCTTAAAGTTGTGTTAATATGTCTTATGTGCTTGGTGTGTTTTCATAAGGGTAGGAGTTTACTACTTAGTCTTTCTGTCTATTTCTTAAATTTTTCTCTCAAACCCCACAGATGCCGCCAAGACGTGCGAACACCAAAATTCCTCCGGAAATAGCACAACTTTTGGCCACTCAGAACCAGCTGATCCAACTGCTCACTCAGAACATGCAAAACAACAACAACAACCCGCCACCACCACCACCTCCGCCACCACCTCAACAGGATCGCTTGACTCAGTTTTTGA
Organism: Avena sativa; assembly: GCA_916181665.1. Classification (NCBI taxonomy): domain Eukaryota; kingdom Viridiplantae; phylum Streptophyta; class Magnoliopsida; order Poales; family Poaceae; genus Avena; species Avena sativa. The sequence goes on from OV702298.1 coordinate 133,192,693, forward strand.
GGTTGAACCCACCTACCTTCACTAGCAGTGCTAAACCAATCATCGTAGATGACTGGCTACGTACAATCAACAAGAAGCTAGACACCGTGCAAGCTGTCAGAGCCGACAGGGTTCGTTATGCCGCACACCAGCTTGAAGGACCTTCTGCAGAATGGTGGGATAACTACCAAGTCACCCACCCGGATATTGATGCTATCACTTGGGATCAGTTTGAGTTAGCTTTTCGCACTCATCATGTGGCTGCCGGTATCATGACTCTGAAAAGGCGCGAATTTCTCGACCTACACCAGCTGCACCGTCCTGTCATCGAGTATGGTGAGCTTTTCAACAAGCTAGCCCGTTATGCACCCGATGATGTTTCCACTGATGCCAAGAGACAGGAGGAGTTCTTAAGAGGGCTCAATGATGAGATATCCATTCAGCTTGTGGCTCAGAAATTTGACAACTTTCAGGAACTCCTGGATAGAGCCATTGTGGTTGAATCAAAAAGGAAGAGCATAGAAAACCTCAAGAGGAAGTCTAACCTTCACAAGCACTCTGTTCCGTACCAGAAGCAGCGCACTTCCTCACCACCACCTTATAACAATAACGGTCATCACCATGGCGGCCACAAACACAATGGGCATAAAAACCGCAATGGGAATGGCAGCAATGGAAAGGATCTCAGTGAAGTGACATGCTTTAAGTGCAACAGGACAGGGCACTATGCAACCTCTTGCCCAGAGAATAAGAATGGAAATGGCAATGGGAATGGAAATGGACACAACCATGGCAATGGAAACGGGAAGAAGCCAAATCCGTTTGTCAAAGCCACGGTGAATCATGTCTCTATGGAGGATGCTTGTGATGCACCAGACTCCATGATTGGTAAGTTCAAGCTCAATTCTATTCCCGCAGTTGTTCTTTTTGATACTGGTGCATCACATTCATTCATATCAAGGGTTTTTGTGGATAGAGGCAATATACCTATGGAGACTATAAACTTTCCTCTAAGGGTAAGTTCTCCTGGGGGAGAAATAGTGGCAAACTCCGGTTGCCGGGGATTAGAACTAAGGATTGGGACACACATCTTTCCCACAAGTCTAGTAGTTCTAGAATCACAAGGATTAGACATAATCTTGGGCATGAATTGGATGATCGAATATGAAGGAGTCATAGATTGTGCCAAAAGAACTGTCATGCTCACAACACCGGAAGGGAAGAGAATTCGTATCAAGTCAAATTTTGCACGTAAGGAAGCCATGGTGAACTCTCTTAAATGGGTTAGCTTGGAGGAGGTACCTATTGTAAAAGAAAACCCAGATGTGTTTCCGGAGGAGCTACCCGGAATGCCTCCCGACCGTGATATCGAGTTCCTCATTGACTTGATGCCAGGCACAGGGCCGATAGCTAAGAGACCATACAAGATGGATGTGGACAAGTTAAAGGAACTCAAGAAGCAGCTTAGGGAACAATTGGAAAAGGGATTCATCCAACCCAACGCATCATCTTGGGGAGCACCTGTCCTATTTGTGGAAAAGAAGGATAAAACCAAGAGGCTGGTTGTGGACTACCGCTTGTTGAACAAAGTGACAATCAAGAATAAGTATCCTCTGCCCAACATCAGTGACTTGTTTGACCAGTTAAAGGGAGCCAGTGTGTTCTCAAAGATCGATCTGCGATCAGGCTACTTCCAACTAAAGATTCGAGAACAGGATGTGCCCAAAACAGCATTTACCACAAGATACGGATTATATGAGTACACCGTGATGTCATTTGGTCTAACCAATGCCCCAGCGTACTTCATGACCATGATGAACAAGGTGTTCATGGAATATTTGGACAAGTTTATCGTGGTCTTCATAGATGATATACTCATATACTCTAAGGATGAGAAGGAACATGAGAAACATCTACGCCTTATTATGGAGAAACTAAGAGAACACAAGTTGTATGCCAAATTCAGCAAGTGCGAATTCTGGTTAAAGGAAGTGGGATTTCTTGGTCATGTTGTGTCAGCAAAAGGAGTTGCAATAGATCCTAGTAAGGTAGCTTCCGTGACTGAATGGGAGTCACCTAAGAATGTGGGAGATATTCGAAGTTTCTTGGGCCTCGCAGGGTATTACCGGAGGTTCATTGAAAACTTTTCCAAAATAGCGAAACCCATGACAGAACTATTGAAGAAGGAAAATAAATTCCTATGGACCGAGGCATGTGAAGCAAGCTTTCAAGAATTGAAGAAACGTCTCGTAACGGCACCAGTTCTGTGTCTGCCCGATATCCAAAAGGATTTTCAAGTCTATTGTGACGCATCTCGACAAGGACTTGGAAGTGTGTTGATGCAAGACGGGAAAGTGGTACCCTATGCCTCCCGACAACTTAAGAACCACGAACACAATTACCCCACACATGATTTGGAACTTGCGTCTGTGGTTCATGCACTCAAGGTATGGAGACACTACCTCATGGGCAAACATTGTGATGTGTTCACAGATCACAAGAGTTTGAAGTACATCTTCACCCAAAAAGAGTTGAATATGAGACAAAGAAGATGGCTTGAGCTAATTAAGGATTATGACTTGGATTTACATTACCATCCCGGAAAGGCAAACGTGGTGGCTGATGCCTTAAGTCGTAAGGTATATGTGAATGGACTTACCGCAGGGGAACTCCGAGAGGATTTATGCAAGCAATTCAAGGATCTCAGGCTAGAGATAGTTCCGAAAGGACACATAGTGACTATGGAAATAGTGTCCACCTTCCAAGAGAGAATCAAGGAAGCACAAAAGGGAGATAAAGAGTTGTAAGAAATAAGAGTCAGGATAAGTGAAGGAAAGACAAAAGAATTCCGTCTGGATGAACAAGGAACCCTTTGGTATGGGAAACGTTTGTGTGTTCCCAATGACCCCGACAACAGGAAGTTTATTTTACAAGAAGCTCACGACTCACCTTACTCAATTCATCCAGGTAACACGAAGATGTACATGGATGTGAAGGATAGATTTTGGTGGAATAACCTAAAAAGAGAAATTGCGGAATATATTTCTCCGTGTGATGTATGCAACAGAGTTAAGGCCGAGCATCAGAAACCGGCCGGACTACTTCAACCACTACCTATACCCGACTGGAAGTGGGATAAGGTAGGCATGGTCACGAGATTTCCCCGGAATCGTTCTGGATTTGATTCTATCTAGGTAGTGGTGGACCACTTTACCAAGGTGGCTCACTTCATCCCCGTAAAGACCACGTATACAAGTGCTAAGCTGGCTAAGATATACATGTCAAGAATTGTAAGTCTGCATGGTGTTCCCAAGGGAATTGTGTCGGATAGAGGCACCCAGTTTACTTCAAAGTTTTGGCGACAACTACATGAGTCTCTTGGGACCCGACTAGAATTCAGTACTTCCTTCCACCCTCAGACAGATATCCAAACGGAAAGGGTGAACCAAATTCTGCAAGACATGTTGAGAGCTTGCGCACTAGACTATGGGTCTAGTTGGGATGACAACCTGCCATATGCTGAGTTCTCATACAACAACAGCTACTAGACAAGTATCAAGATGGCTCCGTTTGAAGTTCTATATGGCAGGAAGTGTAGGACTCCGCTACTATGGAGTGGAGTTGGTGAACATAGTCTATTTGGACCTGAATTGATCAAGGATGCCGAAGAAAAGGTACGACAGATTTAGGATAGGCTAAAGGTAGCCCAATCCCGAAAGAAGAGTTATGCTGATTCCAAGCGCAGAGATGTGGCTTATAAAGTAGGGGACCGTGCGTATCTCCGAGTTTCACCCCTACGGGGAGTTAAGAGGTTCGGAATCAAGGGCAAGTTAGCCCCACGATTCATAGGACCATATAAGGTTCTGGCCCGTAGAGGAGAAGTTGCTTATCAATTGGAGTTACCGAAAGGACTGACTATTCATGATGTGTTTCATGTGTCACAACTAAAGAAGTGTCACCCGAAGATGGCCGAAACACCGCTAAGAGACACCGTTCCCTAGATGAGGTTCAATTGGAGAATGGCCTTACCTATGAGGAAAAACCCATCAAAATACTGGAAACAGCCGAAAGGATTACCCGCACTAAGACTATAAGATTCTGCAAAGTACAATGGAACCACCACTCTGAGGAAGAAGCTACGTTGGAGCGTGAAGAAGACTTGAAGGCTGAACACCCACACCTATTTGCTAGCCAACCCGAATCTCGGGGACGAGATTCTTCTTAAGGGGGGTAGGTTTGTAACATCCCAGGTTTTATATTAAGATGATTACTAGAGGCATGCATCATCCTTGCATCATTGCATTCCACAAATAATTTTTCCAACAAAATCCTAACACCTAAACCTATCAAACCCTAATAAATATTTCCATATGTAAGCATTATTGTTGTAGTCAAGCTTGACCCTTCTAAAAACTATGTAAAAACATTAAACTATGGTCCTAAGATGACCACCTTCTTTTTACAAAAAATTAGAAGTTGGTTTCATCATTTTTGGACTTTATATGCAAAAGATATTTAAGATTTAGTAAAACAAAAATTGGAAAAAAAAAAGGGGCAACGGCCTAACCTAACTGGGCCGGCTGCGCCAGCCCACCCGCGCACGCGCGGCGCCCAGCTTGCTAGCGCCAGCCACAGCAGCCCGACACCAGCCCACCAGCGCAACCGCTGACCGCCCGGACCCACTCGTCAGCACTTTGTCGACTCCAGGAAGAACAGGGCGACCGCCGCACAACTGACCTAGAATATCGTCCGAATTCGGATCGAATCCGTGCCCCCTTCTTCACGAAATCCTTCCCTCTTATACTGCTGCATCGGCCCCCACCGTTGTTCTTGTTTTTCTCAAACCCTAGCCCCGTTTCTCAAGCTTCCGATCTCGCCGGAGCAGTCCGCCGTCAGAGCTCGAGGTTGGCGACCCTCCAGAGCACCTCGAGCCCTAATCTACCTTCCACACTACTCGTCTCGATCTACCCTATCCTCCCATCTAACCTGTTTCTTCCGAATCGCAGGGGGTCACCGGCAATTGCTCGCCGGAGCCCGTCGGGACCGAGGGGAGGAACGACCGACCGTGGGAGATAGAGGAGGAGAGGGACCGCGCGGAGATTGTTGGGAGAATCGCCATCACCGTGCGCATTAGGGGCCATCTTCGTCGCCTTCCAAGATTACTAGGTCCGCCAGGACTACGACCACCGCCGACTCCACCGCCGCCACCGTCGTCTCCATCGCCGCCATCGCCACAAGTCAGTAGAGCCACCTCGGCCGTCCGATTGTAATCATGCGGGCCAGATTAGAAGGGGGGGTGAAGGAGTACCGGCCAACCGCGCTGCGCCGCGTGGCAAACCTCGTCGGCACTGCGTGGTGGTCCGCGTCAGCATGCCGTGTTAGCCGCGTCGCCTAGCTGGACCAGTCAGATCCCGCCACTTGGCAAGTTCTCGAACTAAGTTTAGATCTGTTTTGAGATTGAGTTTAATATTGCGAAAATCATAGAAAAATAAATACTTGGCCAAATTTAGCTTATAATATACCGTTGGATTCATGATTTTATGTAGAACCCAGATCTGCAATAAAATTCCAAGTTTACTATAGGGTTTTTGGTGTAGAATTTAATAATTAGATTGGAGTATTTAATTCGTAGAAAAATAATTAGAACTCTATATTAGTTGATTCTCGTTGCGTTGACTTTGTTTCCACAATACCTACTTGACAAAATTATAAAACTTTGCTTAAGATCATTAGATATAATTTGGGGCTAATTAGATGGTTCGATCTCCTATTAATCCTATGATTTTATTAGCGACCCAAATAAATTTAAACCTATGGGAAAATTAATCCTAGTAATGCCCTTAACACAATTGCAACCCAATTATACTACCTTGGTCAATATAGAAAAACCAATCTTGCATAAATACCATGTTGCATGCATGCATGTAATCTCTGTGGCATATTAGGTGCAAGTTGTGATTAGACCCATGTTTGTGATTCGTTAGATTGTTCGGAGTGTGCTAAGGAGTGCTATTGTGCAGAGTGCTACTCGGATCAAGGCAAGTTACACCACTTGTTCATAACTTTTGTACCAGTTTTGATTCTATGCATGTGATCTTCAAAATTCTGTAGTATGCATGTGTAGGATGTTCTAGTAGAATTTTCCTTGGTATTATTTAGCAAGTGCGATGATTTTGTAGTATGCCATGAGTAGCTCTATACTTAGGATTTACCCTCCTAATTGGTTCCCCTGTTTTGCTAAGTATTGCTTGCTATGCTATATTTATGTAAAGTACCGTTGGGGGGTTCGAAAGACAATGAATTTTTCTAAGTATAAAGGCTCTCTTGAGCAAACTTTTCTTCTCAAATCCACTTCAAAATAAAACTAAGTTTTCTTCTGGGCGAAATGGTTGTCGGGACAACGAGTGAGATTTTGGTGGAGGACGGACGCCCAGGAATCAAAGAAGTCTGCCATGTTTCAGAATTCAGAAGCTTTCAGTGCAACCACAATACATATGGGCTATGTCTTGGCCTAGTACTTAGTGGGAAACCTCACCTGGGTACCAACATTTGGAGGTTCTTGGCACGGTTGGATCCAGAAGGTAGAGGGGCTACTAAGGGAAAGCCTCGCCATCGTCTTGTCTGTAAAAGGACTTGATCGTGGATTGTGGGTAAAGTGCACAAACTCTCGAGAGTATTGCAATCTGATCGATCAGCTGTGTTCACGGTAACAGAACAACGATGAGCATCTGAAGGATGGAGCCTCTGAAGGATCTTCCTCTCTCTTTCCTAAACAAAGTTTTTAAAAACCCCATGGCGTGAGTAATATCGCCAATGGGTGGGATTTTGGGAACTTGGTGTGTAATATCCAAGTGTCACTTGGTGAGTAATATCCAAGTGTTTGGTTGTTTGGACACTTGGTGAGTAATATCCTCGTGTGCCATTTGACCCTATTTTATCTAAGCAAATGTTTACAAAGTAGGGAAAATTCCTCTTCTTCTCTCTACTTAAGAAAAACTAGCTTTGAGCAAATGAACTCTACAGCCTAAATTAGCCTTGCATGTATGGATAGTATTTTTCTCCTTGGTGTAATTTTCCAATACATTCAAAGTATTGACCCAACTTGTTGGCTGCACGTCTTATGTGCAGATTCCAAAGATTGAAAGGTGCGTAGGGATCGCGAGTCTACACTCGACAAGCCTGGGGCGTTGATGGACTCAAGCTGTTTTTATGTTTCCGCTGTTATTTGAGCTAGCTTAATGCTAAGAAAATTTGTAATAAATTTATACTCTGGATTCTCCGTGTAATAAATACTTTGTGTTTTACATGATATTTCATCGACTGTGATTGCTAGCTATTGATCCAGGGACTAGCATGTTAAATCATAGGAACTTAGGATCCTTACCGATCCGAGGTCACTACATTGTGACATATGAAAAGCATTATGCACCTAAGCCAATCTTAATGGTAACTCTAAAGCATAAGCGATAGTTCTGTTTTGACTTAGTATCTTAAATGGTCCGATATATCTTGGACTCAATTTCCCTTTAACTCCCAATCTTTTTACTCCTTTCATTGGACTTTACTTTAAAATAGACCACATCTCCTACTTCTGAATGCCATCATCTTTGGCTCTGATCCGCATAACTTTGCTACCTGCTTTGGGCTATTTTCAGTCTTTCCCTGATCTTATCAATGATGTCTTGTCTATACTTCAAGTAACTTCTCGACATTATCCTTTTGGATTTACTGGAATAAAATGTGCACTCTAAGTGAGTCTGTCCACAATTACCCATATCATATCTTACCTTTTTAGTGTCATAGGTGATCCTGTGATGGAGTCCATACCTATTTCCTCTCATTTCTATTTAGGAATTTCTAAGGTTTGTAATTGTTGCTATACTCCCCACTCCATGACGATCTTCAATGGATTTAATTGGAATATTCCATAACCTGATTAGATATCCTCATTTAATTATTTTTGTTGAATTAACAACTTTGTTACTATATTAATTACAATTTGGAAGTTCTCATTACCATGAGTTTTTATATTTCTAAATATGCATTTTAATGGTCAACAAACTATCTTACTATTCCTGTTATTATATAGTTGATACTAGTATTCCTTCCGAGATTGAATTTGAACTCAATTTGTCCATACCCATTGGATTATTTTTATTCTCGTCACTTGTTGCATTAGGGTTCTATATTACTTCTTAAGGATTACTTAAAAGTTGTGTCCTTTCAAGTTGGATTGTTTAAATGTATCCTTCATCACCCTCAAATTTGTACCTTATTAAAAATTTAAATAACTTTTCTTTATTACCCAAAGTATTTTCTTCAACGATCATTCTTAATGTTTACTCTTCCCCATTAAGTTTTACTAATAATTTTGAAACTCCATACATAGAAGCTATTGACTCTTGAACTAAAATGTTAGTTCCTGTTCAGTTTATATTTTACTGCTTTAAAGTCCAATGAAAGATTATACGGTGCATTCACATAGTTGTGGATTACCAAAGCAATTCTTTCAGCACTAAATGTCGTACTTACTATTGGGCATTCCTGTTGAAATAACTGGATTTTGCAAAGCATCTTGCCAAGCTATCGTCTTCAGATCAGTTAAACTTTCTTATGTCTTTCTTAACTTAGGCCAAATTTAATGCTCTTTATGCAAATTTTAATAAGGTTTGGTTAACTATCTCAACCAAATACCAACTATGGACAAAATACCAACTATGGATTAGTTACTAGCTATGGATCAAATACTAATGGCAGATTATTACCAGCTGCGAACTGTCCTAAGGTGTGTTAATTACCCTATGGTTTCTCACATACCTCTCACATTCCCTCAGAATGGTCAGAGTTTGAATACAATTTTGGTTTCCAAAGCTAACTGTTTGTACTTATCAATGGTACTTCCATGAATTTGGTATAATTCCTCCATTACTTCTGAGTAGTATTCCCTACTTCTATACCCAACTTTTTTCTTGAGTTTGACTAGGAATACTCTATGTTCTATCTATTCTCTAAGTGGTGTTAACACTCCTTATATCTTTCTTCTTCCTTCCCGTAAGTCGTCTTTTGAAATCGTCGCTCCCTTACACGAATTCCCATTCCTATCTAGGTCTATATCATCAAGTAATAACCGGGTGTTACATCATGCATTTGCACACCCTAATTAAACTTCATGTACAAATCTAGTCAATCAAGAAAATTCAATAAGATCCAAATGTCAATAAACAACAAAACATATAACTTGTATTACACATAGGTTTTAACTAATTTACAAATGTACTAGATGTTCCAACTATTTGCTCCATACCTATTTACACATCTATCTTACAAGAACTTCTGTCTCTTGTGGATATATCCTCACTTATTTCCGCAAACTCTCCAAACTACAATACGCATTACCCTCTATGTACATTATTCAAGCCCGCATCCCTTGGGATGTTGTCTCTCGCTTCCATCTTCCTCTAGTGCTTCCTGGAGTTCCGTCCATGATGATGTGAAGTCCTACGACTGCCTTCTGGAGCATAGGAGCATCCAGGAGGTGCGTAATCTTGAGTAGAAGTACCGAGACAGAGATTAGTCATTGAAAAATTACTAGAGTTGGCATAATCTTCCACCGAATAGTTCAGGTTTTCTGGCACCGCCTCCTCATAGTAAGTTGGTTCCTTAGCTTTTTCTTGGATCCAGTCATATATGTTGGTGTAGTAGCTATTGGGATACTCTTCTAAGTTGATTGGATTAGTATCACCCCCATATGGTCCATAAGGCTCTCTATGGTTATAGTTGATCTCCTCCTCAATAACCGCATCACAAGGTATAGGATTCCCTATGGTTTTACCTTGAGATTCTACGCCCCATCCATACTTGTTAGGCTCGGGTTTATTTGGAATTACTTTATTCCATTCCTGTTGTTCGTAATTGTACTTGGTCCATAGGTCTTCAGGTGGCTTGAAGTCATTCTAGTAATAGGCATAATTTTCTGAGTTTGGGTCATCGAACTCAGTTTCCTCAAACACCTCTCCTGAAGGTATGTATTTGGGATGCCTAGATTCTTTATCCAACTTCTTCCTACGAGCCATTGCTTTTTCAGGATTAGTAAAATCCTCAATGACCGTATCCAGTTCCTGGACTAAAACTTGGTGAGTATTGTCATAAGTGTTTAGTAAAGACCGATAACGATCCATATACTCTGCAGCTGGAGTAGGTTCAGTTTGAACTAAGGTAGAGTGATCTAACTCATGCTCTAAGTTTGAGGTTTCATGTGGTATAATGGTGTGAGTACTACCTTCTAGAGCTTGGTATTTATGCTCTTGGATCATGGTTATGGCTGCTGCTACGACAATCTGGTATGCAGATGCCATGCACCTTGCCTCTCCTGCTGGCATTTCTCCTTTAAGTCCTAACTTCCTTGGTAACATGATCATGACACGGTATTTAGCTAATACCTGCCCATCATAGAAAGTGTAAATCTTGACCAAAAGTCTTGATTCACATTCCAAACTCCATAGAAGTTGTCAGAGATTGTCTGTCCAATCCCCTCCGTAGTCATCCAACGTCCTATTCATCACTTGAACATTCCGGGGTGGATATCGAGGTGCCATGTGGAACTGTGGATAAGAAATTATCATCAGTCACATCGAGTTAAAACTCTTGGGTAATGTTTGGAATTGCAATCATATAAAAGGGTTATCGCACTAGTAGCATAACAGGATTATTCTCAAGTGAATATCCCTTATATCACTAGAGAAATCTTCATTATTGCTGCGATGTGTCCTATAGGTTCTACCCATTTACTTGGTTTGCAACCTAAGGTCAAAGCATATGCTCTGATACCAACTGCGGTGACCCAGCATACCACTGCATGATGTAGTATACTAGAGTCGTTGACATAACACCAATGAAACACCGTTCACGAGTATTACATTCCTCAGAATGGCACAACAGAAACACAGCGCGTCCAATACATGGCTTAAAGGTTACAACTCACTCTTTACATAAGATCCAGAGAACAGTCTAGGTATAAGAGGAAAAAGAACTTCTTTACAAAGAAGGATCAAAGTGAACTAACGCTAGAACGATTATGCTATTAAGTCTAATATTTAGACTAAGAGGCTGGCATTGCTGCTATTGCAACGCTATACAGAAATAGGTTCTTTGGTTAGAGATAATATTCCTATCGATTCGGTAACCTTCGTGTTCACTTGAGTTGAGATATATGTTGACTTCCATTTCTTTATTGAAGAGCTTCAGCTGGTCTTGATAAGTCCTAGAGCATATCTTGATGTATATATCGTTCTAATGGCTTCAGAATCTAGCAAGGTTTAAGAAGATACTTTGAGTACGAGTGTACTCAGCAAATTCACTAGAAAAGGAGTGTTTAATGCACTATATCTACAGCCATAGACCGTAGGTCATAGGCAATGCAAGTTTTCATAAACATTTCTTTAAAGGTTGCTTTTATTTTGAAAAGCTATGTCCATCAGCCTTCACGGGTTTACCAGAACTTTCATGGGGTTCCTTTCCCGCCGCGTTCGCAGCTCCTTCCCGCAACAGGGAGTAACAAGTTAAAGTTCTTACACTCTGCAGAGGTGCGTTACTTTACCCATGAGAGATCAACTCTTTGTTGCACAACTGGGCAGCTTATTCCCGTCCACAATTCCATGATGTGGGGCCTAGAAGATGATCCAAGCCAATCACTGCCCCCTTCGTGATCCCGCATGCCTCCTTGGTGTACACCATGCCCACATAAAGAATTACGGTAATGGTTTGTATAAAACGTTAGATGTCAGAACTATCATGGGACGTTGAGGGTTCCCACCCATATACTGCATATCCTCTACGAATTACCAATTAATATGCACGCTACAAGGATAACAGCCACGACCTGCACATCCGGCTTCATGCGAGAGGAAGAAGATACAGCTAACTTCTCCGCCCCATTCCAAATCTTATGGTCAACGCGTAATATACGGCGCAAGAATCACTGGCGACATTGGTTGTTAAGCCCTAGGTCATATAGTTCTGAACAGTGGTATTCCAACTGTTAGATTTAACAGATTAATTGATCACCCTGGATCAATAATCAATAGTTCTCATTATCATTGGAAAATAGTGTTTTTTGACCTTTTTCAAATGCAGGTGAAGACAACACTGGATTTGTAAAATACTTTGCAGAAAATAAACAAAGGACATGAGCAAGTGTGAACTTGCCTTTTGTGGTTGCAAGATTATGCACTCACGGTCTTCGAGTCAATATAAGATCCAAAAAATCTGAATTCAACATCATTGGTCCGGTAAGGACTAATGTTTAAAGAAGCAATATGCTTTTATGCATAAGTAGTGTGATGCACGTTTTAAGTGTAAATTCCGGAAATAATGTTGTTCTAAGGTTTGGATTTCAAAAGTGGTTACTTTGGATTGTGTGGTCCTTTTGCATAAATTTCGTAGTTGTATTTTTATTCGAGTTTATGAGTGGTTGGATTCAACACATATGTAGGAATAAAATATACATTCTTATGACATACTAGTTAGGACTACTTATGCAAGATTTCTTATTTAAAGTGGCAAAAAGGATAACCTTCGAACAAAAGGTTTTTCTTCTAAGGTCTAAATAACCTTGTGGTTAGTTAGTGATGGTTAATGTTATTTGTTTTAATCAAATGGCTTGAGTTTATGCTGCTTTATAGATTAACTACTTCAGACCAAAGTTAACTATAAAACATGTAGTCATGTGTATGGTATTATATTTAGACTCTTGGAGACTAAAGTTAACTTTAGAATATAGATAGTTTTTGAAAGTATGATACTTACACCCTGGTATCTTGTATATCTAAAATGTGTTCTTTAAGTTATTTAAGAATGTTTGTTCTATTACTTGAGATAATGGTTTCTTAATTCTATGATAGAGTAGTATCATTTACCTTTTATAGATAAGTGAGTAGAGTTTATAATTCCAGATATAATTTCATTTAACTATCCTTAGTTTTTTATAGTGTTGTGGTTATTGTTGATATTTGATAATTTAAAGTAAATGGAAAGGACCTAATTCATTCACAAGATGTTCTTTAAGGTTTCTATCATGAGTTGGAATCCTTTGAGAATATAATCTTCACTTAGAGTTGAAGATAGTTTGATATAAAGATATTTATAATGTTTTTAAACCATTAGAGTTTTATTTCATTAATATTTAAGATTTGTACTATATATTAAACTTATTTTACTCATTTCAAGGATATTAATAAATGTTATTTATTATTTTATGAATTATTAATGAAGTAAATAAGTTTATATTTGAGTTGTTAAAATATTTGAATTTTTGGTTTATCTCAAAAGTAAAATATTAGATTTTTAATATGCAATTGTTATTATTGTGATCATTTTAGTATATTACATGTATTTTTGTGATTTATACATAATAAAATATGATTTTTATAATGCTTATTACTTTTTAATTATTTAATAAATAATAAATATTTAATTAAGTGAAATAATAATATATGATTATATTTGAAATTATAATTCTTATTTTCCAAGATTTTTGAGTATTTTACTTATATTATAAACATTTATCCTTATTAAATATTTATTTAGTATTTTTCAAAAATACTATAATATTAATAAATAATGAAAGTGATTTTTATTTATTTTTATCACCTTTCAATAATTTTGTAAAATTCCATAAGGAATATTTAAATTACAAAATTCTTATAAAAATTTGAATGTCCAAAATTTGATATCTTATTTTATTTGGATAGAGTGTATTATTGTGAATCCAAAAATATTGTATTTATAATTTTTGGACTATTAATCTATTTTCTATAATTTTATTGGGGTTAGGGGTATTTTGGTGTTTTCCAATTGATCAAAGATTTATTAAATAACCTGGGCTGGCCCCTTGGGCTTATTGGGCCAAATTTGCCCAATAGGGTAGGGTCAAATGGCTACCCCGAAGGGTTTTGGCTCACCCAGTCCACTCTGCCTCCTCTCTCTCCCTCGACCTTATCTCCTCCTCCTCTGGCTCACCCCCGTGGCCGGCGATGCCGCCACCGTCGATTCTCGCCGTCGTCGGCCATTCTGGCCGCCGCCGTGGTGCGAGTTGGGGTGGTCGACGACGCTCTTTCGTTTTATCCGCTTGGATTTGACTTTGGGGCTTCCCCGTGGTCAGTTCGACCCCATTCTCGAACCCTAGGGTTCGGAAAAGTTGATGTCGCCGCTGTCGCGATCCCGCCTGCGATGGTGTGCTGGTCTCGTGTGTTGCTGCAGCCGCCGCCGTGGCAGGTGCAGGTTGCAGCGCCCCTCTGGGTGCTCCCTGTGCCGCCGCGGTTCGTCGGCCCCTCTGCTTCCTCTTCGATTCATCAGCGAGGACCTCAGGTAAGTGGTCTCTGTGGTGTTTGTCCATCCTACTGCCTTGATTCTTTTTGGTGTGTGGCTAGTGGCTTCTCATGTTGAGTGATTATGTGCTGATTGGGTTCATCTCTGGATTAGGTTTCATAACCCCTATGTTGATCATATCTATGATACTTTAGATCTAGTGTTGATCATATTTGATCATGGGAAATGATTGCTTGCTGTGGTTAAGGATTGATAGTAGCTTTGATGATACTAGTTGCCTGTCAGATTTGTCCTAGTGGTAATCCACCATGATTCATGCTAATGTTTCAATGGAATCCTTGATTGGATTATGTTGTTGATCTGAGAGTGTACTCTACTGTCAGAATGCTCATACTGACAGTAGTTCCTTTCAGTGGTTGCTTACTGCAATCATAATATGGGTTTGTTTGAGATGATACACTCTGAATCAAATCATTATATGTAATGATTTTCTGTGGATGTATAGGTTCATTTTAATTGTTGATTCCTGGCACTTAGCTTCAGGAAAATGATATATATTTGGTTGTCCCTTTTATGTGTGGATTCTGAACAAGGATTGGTTTTAGTTCATATACAACCTGTCCTTGTGATACCAATATGATTTGGCACACATGTGATTGAGTCTTATTTCTAGGCTTAGCTTGATTATGCTTGTGATTAAAACTGATAAGATGATACGAAAACTTGTATTAACTTTCCTGCCTATGATGTTGGTCTGAGGCTTTTGGATTTAATTCCTAGTTGGTTGAATATTAGTTTGTTTGAATCTTGAAAGAGTAGAGGTGCTACTCTCTCTGAGATGTGCCCTGATCTTGATAAGAACAAATGAAAATGATCTAAGTCGCAAAGTAACACTGAACCCAGTGATGCTGGTCTGAGGGTTTAGTGTTTGTGTTTGAGCTAGATTTCTTATTGTTATACTTGAAATCTCTAGGATAGATTCACCCCTCTTGGGTGCTTATTGAGAGATTATTGCATAAAGCAACACATGCTTTTGTTTAGACATTCTCATGAAAGAATGTGATGGTTTTATGAGACTCACCACAAGATTTGATGTTGGTGTGGTATATTGATGATGATCCTAATCTTGTTCTTGGTCTTGATCTTGATCTGATTTTGCTGGCTCCTGAGCTTGCTCTTGAGCTTGCCTGCTCCTCCTATCTCCTGGGATTGACCTTGCTGTCCACCAGATCTATTCTCCTCCTTATGTAACCATTCTGGTGATGTTTGGGTTGATCTTGGTGGTTGGTTTGGTTGCTGTTCTTGGTTTAACTATTGTTCATCCTGGCTGTGCTAGTGTATTGTGTGGTGGAGAGATGCACTGAGGTGCTCCTCCATGGCTGGCTGTGGTTTTGTGATAATGGCTATGCTTGTGAGGTCGACAGCACACCCCTCTGCATGCTTGTGTGTGTGCAGCTTGTGTGCCTCCTATGCACATGAGGATAAGCTCAGAAAGTTTGAACTTACTATTACAAATCAACTTTTACTTTGGCTGGTGAATTGGTCCCTTTTGGCTATCATTTGCATTCTGGCCTTGAGTTTATGAAAGATGAAATCTTTCATATTGGTGAAACTTGCCCCTTTATAACATTTCTCAATGATGAGATTGTCAAGTGCACCTCACTGACATATCTGAGAGAAATATTCTAACACTGATCCTATCTTTTTTTCTATTTAATCTTTGTTTTGCAGGTACAAAAGATAAAGATGAAGATTTAATGTAGTTTTAGGTATAGGATAGTTAGTGGATATACAAATGTAGTTTTCTTATTCTTTTGTATTTTTTCTTTTATAATTTATGTAATCTTTATTTGGTTCATTTGTAATAAAGATTATATATTTATTAATAAAGAATATTTTATTCTTTACTCTTGTGTGAATTGTGAAGTTTGGAATAACTTCTATAAGTTATTCTTTGTGACTTGATTAAGTATGTAAAATGAATTTCACATACAATATTTTTTTTAGATAGATTTAAGTTATAATACTTTTCTCTTAATTAATTTAAGATTCCAATCTTATATCCAAATCATTTAAATTATAAAACACTTAAGTTTTAGAATCCAAAGTCATTTCAAAACACACATAACTCCTTTAAGTTCATATCAAAGTTTATAGCAATCCTTCTTTAAGACTAAACCTATTCCCAAAGTAAGAAAGAAAAATTGATCACTTAAGTTTTTATTTGGCAAAAATTTTACCCACATTTTCACAAATAAATGCATGCAACAATTCATATTCCTAAATCTACCCTTCGTTAGGTCCTAAATACTGGGATGTTACAGTGGATCACCCAAGGTTTATCGAACTCAGGGAGGAAGTGGTCAAAGGTATCCCTCTCAAGCAACCCTGTAATCAAGACAAAATAAGTCTCTTGTGTCCCCAACACACCCAATACACTTGTCAGGTGTATAGGTGCACTATTTCAGCGAAGATATAGTGAAATACAAGTGGTATGGATGATTATAAGTGGTAATGGTGCCAGAAAAGAGCTTCTGACGGGGAGGAAAAGACTAAAGGAAAAAATATGGAAGCAAGCAAACATGTAACATGATCTAGATGCAAACAGTGTTTCAATGCTTAGAAATAAGGCCTAGGGATCATACTTTCACTAGTGAACTGATGACCCACAAGTATAGGGGATCGCAACAGTCTTCGAGGGTAGTATTACCCAATTTATTGATTCGACACAAGGGGAGCCAAAGAATACTTATAAGCCTTAACCATAGAGTTGTCAATTCAACTGCACCTGGAAATAGTATTGCTCACAGTAGTTTATCAGTAGCAACAGTTTTGTAGTAGCAATAGCAAAGCAACAGAAGAAGTAAAATAAGAGCAATAGTAACAGTAGTAGCAAACAGTAGGATATGAATGCGGTAGGCATAGGGATGGATGGACGGACGTTGCATGGACAATTATAAACATGTAACTTCGAGATCTAGGGCAATTGCAGATAAATAATATAAAGCATCCAAGTACTAAACAATCATAGGCATGCGTTCCATATATAGTCATACGTCCTCGCAATGAGAACTTGCACAACATCTTTTGTCCTGCCAGCCCGTTGCAGCGGGGCCTCCAGGTAATCTACTGGCAATTAAGCTACTCCTTTTAATAGAGCACCGGAGCAAAGCATTAACACTCCATGAACACATGTGATCCTCACATCACAGCCATCCCCTTCTGTTGTCCCAATTTCTGTCACTTCGGGGCCTTTGGATCCGGACAATGATATGTGTACACAACTTGCAGATAAGATCACAAACAATACTATCATCATGAATAAATAATAAGTTCAGATCTGAGATCATGGCACTCGGGCCCTAGTGACAAGCATTAAGCACAACAAGTTGCAGCAAAGTCAAATACCACTAATAGAGATACTAGGCACCATGCCCTAACAATCTTATTCGATTACATGATAGAACTCATCCAATCCCTACCATCCCCATAGCCTACAACGGGGGGTTACTCACTCATGGATGGGGGAAACATGGATGGTTTATGGAGAGGCATTGTTGATGATGATGGAGATGATCCTGTCCAAATTCCCCATTCCGGCAGGATGCAATAACGGAGTTTCTGGTTCCGAATCGCGGTTTCTGGTGGTGGCAGCGTAGCGGAACTCTTTCTGGAAAAACGTCGAACCCCCTAAGTTTTTAGGTCAGAAGGCAACTTATAGGCGAATAGGGAGGACGAGGGGGTTTCTGAGGCAGCCACACCCCCTCCAGGCACGGCCAGGCCCAACCCGCGCGGCAGGGGGTGTGGGACCCTTAGAGCCCCACTCCGTCTCGTATTCTGGCTCCGTGAGTCTTCTGGTGAAATAGGATTTTTGGCATATTTTCCAGGATTTTTCCTGATAGTTGATTTTATGCACAAAAACTAGACACCAAGGTAATTCTGCTAAAAACAGCGTGAGTCCTTGTTAGTTGTATCCAAATCACACAATTTTATAGGAGAAACAATAGCAAAAGTGTTAGGAAAAGTAGATATGTTTCGGACGTATCAACTCCTCCCAAGCTTAGCTTATTGCTTGTCCTCAAGCAATTCAGTTGAAAACCGAGTGCGATAAAAGAACTTTCACGAACACATTTGCTTCATATGATGTAAATATTCTCAGCACAGGAGTAGATACTTAGACAATTCATAATAAGGAGTATGCAAGTAAGTCTACTAAATAGTCATTGCAAGCTATGAAGAGATTCCAACTCAATAATAATAAGTAGCATGAAACATAAACATAAGCAAAATTGCAATGCTCATAAGAAGGTATAATAGAGTGGTATCTCACTTGCCTTTGTTTGTAGAGAAAAACATAAATGCCAAGGCACCTCTGAAGTTCAAGTGAAGACTAGAAGTAAAGATATCAAAGATACAAGCATCAAAGTCATGCCTTAATTAACCAAGTTTTGAGACAAGCACATTAAACTAAGAATGACAACTATGCTCTCAAGAAGGTTCTCATAGAATAAGTGGTGACTCAACAAGTAAGTGAAAAGGTTTGAAAGGCTTCCAAATGCTGAAAGTAAGGTACTCATTAGCTTTGAGCTCTCATTGCCCCTATCATAGGCATCTTTAGATGGTTAATGGTGAAAGTGAGGTCCAATATGAGTTATATGCTTGACAGACCATGCACTGGAAATCTCATGTCCCTTGAGTACAAGGGCCACTCCTCATGCTACTCAACTTTAGTTTCCGGTAAGTTATTGTCATAGTAAATACACACGTATCATAGAGAACCGCCAACAGGGTACCCCTTGCACATGATACAGGAGCTATCCCATAATCAAAATGACAAGGCAAGCAGACAATGAGTGTCCCAGCGATCTTTTGATTTGCTATTTGCATAGGTTTTTATTGAGGATGCTTCACAGATTGCTCATTATGGTTATACTACAAGTTTCCACTATGATTAGGCATGGCTTAGGCTAGCGGCCCAGGCGTTTCTCTAACACATATATATAACTCCATGAACTTACAAGCTCCCCTTTTATTTCACACCGACGACATCTGTAAATAAAAGAGCATGATATCAACTGGGTATAAAGTACAGGTGCAATGTTGAAAGCGTTCCCCGTGACAGCACGGTTCTTCTAACTCCCAGCCTATAATTTGTAAGCACGGTTCATGGACAGTCACAATGTTTAAGGTTTATTAAGTGCAAGAAATATAGTGTGCCATCAAGTTCGTGAGAGCCTTACTAACTAACTTTGTCAAAACAAGCAAACATTTTATTTGTAAGAAAACAAGGCATAATGAATATGCACAGAATAGCAAATGATGCTAGTAGGTAGGTATGGTGGACACTTTGGAAATAATGTTTTTTGGGGAGTTGGAAACAAGAGTAGAGCTCATACTCAGTGCAAGTGAAGGCTAGCAATAGAGAGGGAGCAAGAACTACTAAGCATCCATAAGTAGCATACACCTTACATGAACAGACTAAGCATGCCCACAATGATGAGTATATGTACAAAAATGAAAACAAATAGAGTTCATTACCATCCTCTTACCACACCTCAAGTTGTCATTATCTTCATTATTGCCTTTCACTTGTGTGGCTTGAATAATAACATGAAACCAAACTCCACTGAGGACTGCCGAACCCTACAAAGAACTTCACAAAACCAAAGAAGAACAACAAACATTTTTGGTGTTTTCGATTTTTTGAAAGCAAGCACACAAAGAAAAAACAAACAAAGCAAAATCTTTTTGGATTTTTCTTAAGGCAAACCAAAGAAAAAAGGCAAAGAAACAAACTAAGAGAAACAACTAAAATATTTTTGGAATTTTTGTGTTTTGGGAAAGCAAGAACAAGAAACCAAAAAGAAAGCGAAACATGGATATACAAAGAACCGACAAAACATGATATAAAGATGAGTGTGATGTCGGTGTACCTTCCCCCAAGCTTAGACTTTTGGCCTAAGTGGGTCTCAATAGCGCGGGTAGTAACCCCAAGCTCGTGGGTCATCAAACGAATGATCATAATCAGGCCCTCGCGATGAAGAATAAGACACGCTCCAATCATAGGAGGGCTCCTGGTATGAAGAATCCCCCATATTGGAGGGCTGAACCGAATCATCTTCGGCATCCTCTCCAACATTCTCCTAAGGTGTGGTTGTCCATGACCTTTTTTTCTGAAATTTTTAGACAAACATCAAACCAAGTAATTTCCAAGTTGATAAATGATGAGGAACTACAGTAGGAACTTGCTAGGAGGGCTAAACATGCATCAAAATGAAATCTCTAAGCATAGAACAAGCATGCAAGCTCACACAACCTGTCACCTACAGTAGCAAAATACTCAAGATACAATCTACCAATCACAAATATAATTAGACAAGCGGAGGAGGCACATACCAAGGAGCAATCCCTCCAAAAATCAGCAGCAAAGATGGGATGAGCAAGGAGATCGAAAATCGGGAGCAAGAACAGCAGGAACTCGAGCTTGAGATAGTTTTCCGGTGTTTTTCGGGAGAGACAAAGAAGTGGCTGGAAGGAGACACTTTGGAGGGCCACAGGTGGGCCACACCTAGGCCAGGAGCCACCTGGGGCTGGCCGCGCCACCAGGGGTGTGCTGGCCTGGTGGGTCCCCTGGGCCTCTCTAGGTGTCCCTCTGCCCCTTTTTCTGAGGAAAAATTTAAAATGAATTTTCTAGATTTTTTGGGAAACTTTATTTTTGGCCAATTTTCAGGTTATGAAGATTGATTTTCTCGCAGAAAAAGATTTTTAGAAGAAGCAAAAATAAAACCAAAAACAAAACTACAGAAGTTCTAAGGCACTCTAACAAGCAAACAACTAGCAAAACTAAAGCTAACAAGAGGAAGAGCAAAGACTAGGAAGGATAAAAATAAAAGTGAGCAAGTGTAACCACTGTGAAAACATTGTTTTGTTCATTAAAATCCTTTTGTTAATAAGGATGATCAAGTCTTGTTACCAAAACAATCTTATATGAAACAAAACTTTGCATTCCACAAAGTGATTATGTTACCTCAATCTTGATAGCAATAGTCACAATCATAATAGTTTCAAAACTTTCTTGTGGAATGGGACAATGTATATCTCCAACTTTGATGCTCTCAATATTTTCAATAGAATTTAGGCAATAGCTGTTATCAATCTTCTTGTGGAAATATACAGTATGCTCTTTGTCATTAATATGAAAAGTTACTTTTCCTTGATTACAATTGATGACAGCACCTGCAGTATTAATAAAAGGTCTCCTAAGAATAATGGACATATTATCATCTTTAGGCATCTCAAGCACAACAACATCAGTTAAAACCAAGCAATTATGAGCCACTTGAACAGGAACATCCTCACAGATACGAACAGGAATAGTAGTTGACTTGTCAGCCATTTGCAAGTATATATCAGTTGGTATCAACTTTTCTAGCTGGAGTCTCTTGTAGAGAGCAAAAGGCATAACACTAAATCCATCTCCCAAATCACACAAAGCAGTTCTAACATAATTATTCTTAATAGAGCAAGGAATAGTTGGAATACCTGGATCACCAAGTTTCTTTGGAACCTTACCATTGAAGGAATAATTAGCAAGCATAGTAGAAATTTCCTCATTAGGAATCTTCCTTTTATTAGAGACAATATCCTTCACATACTTTGAATAAGGAGGCAACTTAATAGCATCAATCAAAGGAATTTGCAAAAATAAAGGTTTCATCCACTCACAAAACTTTTTATAGTGTTCTTCCTCCATTGACTTGTGTTTCTTATTGGGAAAAGGCATAGGTTTTTGCACCCAAGGTTCTCTTTCACTACCATTTTTATTAGCAATAAAATCTTCCTTATTGTACCTAGTGTTCTTAGTGTGCTTCTTAGGTTCTTCCTCAACTTCTTCCTTATCAGGAGCATCATTTTTATCATTACCACTTTTAGTTTCAGCATCAGAGAGCGATATACTATTAGGATCTACAGCAGGTTTAGGTGGTTCCACAACTATTTTATGTTTCTTTTTCTTTGTCTTATGGGGACTACCACTACTTTCACCTTGTTTATAATCTTGCTCAATTCTTTTAGGGTGTCCTTCAGGATATAAAGGATCTTGAGTGTCTACACCACCCCTAGTTCTAATTCCATAAGCATGTTTATCTCCAGAAGCATTAACTAGCATATCTTTTTGTACCTTAGCAAGTTGATCAATTTGGGTTTGAACCATTTGAAAGTGTTTACAAAGCATTTTAACATCATTAGCAGTTCTTTCCACAATATCTTTCAACTCATTAATTGCTTTAGAGTTTTCCAATAAATGATTCTAAACTTGGTTATTAAAATTACCTTGTTTAACAATAAAAATGTCAAGTTCCTCTAAGCATTGATCAGGAGGTTTACTATAGGGAATATCACCTTCATCAAAGTGTTGGATAGAGTGTACCTCAATACTAGATGAGTGGGGAATTGGCTTACATAATTCTTCAATAGGAGGTAAATTATTCACATCTTCAGCTCTAATACCTTTCTCCTTAAGACATTTCTTAGCTTCTTTCATCACTTCATCATTTAATGCAATCATTCCCCTCTTCTTTGGTGCTGGGTTGGAGTTGGTTCCGGCACAATTGGTTTAGATGTAGTAGGCTCTGGTGTAATTAACTCAGTTGAAGTCCAATCATCATAATTCTTTCTTATTTTAGCCATTAATTCTTCAGCTTCTGCAGGAGTTCTTTTCCTGAAAACACAACCAGCAAAACTATTTAGGTATATCCTAGAATCATCAGTTAGTCCATTATAAGAAATATCAAGAAGATCATTTTTAGGCAATGGAAATCCAGGATGTGCGTGAATCAAGGAAAAAAACCTTGTCCATGACTCAGGCAGTTTCTCTTCTTCTCCCTATTTAAAATCAAAAAGTTTCTGCAAAGCAGCATGTCTAGCACTAGGAGGAAAATATTTCTGAAAGAAAGAAGCAATCAAGCAATCAGGGCTATCAATGGATCCAGGAGGTAATCTATTAAACCAAGCTTTATCTTCTCCTTTTAGGGAAAAAGGGAAGATCTTTGTAACAAAGTACTTGCGCATTTTAAATTCATCAGAGAATAAGGCACTCATAGTGGAAAGCTCATTCATATGAGCTACAACACTTTCATTTCCAGTCCCACGAAAAGGTTCTTTCTCAACAATGTCTATATAGGATAAATCAAGAGAGAAATCATATTCTTTATCTTTAATATCTATGGGAGAAGTAGAAAACTTAGCATCAGAAGACAGTTTAGGAATAATGGTACGTCTCTCAAGGAGACTTCTAATAGCACTAGCACCATGTGTGTTTTGGTACTCTTGAATAAATTCATCAGTCATTTCAATCTAACCATCAATAATATCATCTCTCTCTCTAGACTCAGGTGAGCTAAGAGGTGAACAGTGTCTTCACTAGGAGTTTTAGTGTTTCCCAAAATAGTTCTAGCAATAGTAGCATCTAGGAAAGGACCTAATGAACCACTCACATCAAGCACAGTAGAAGTAACATCATGAGTATTAGAAGCAATTTCAGATTCAGCAGTAGTAGCAATGTGTGTGGCATGAGTATGTGAGGGTGGTGTAACAAGCTTACTTATAACAGACGGTGAATCAAGAGCAGTAGAGGTGTTTAGGACTGTACCTCTTCTTGTAGTGGATGGTAAAATAGGAAACTTTCCATCACGAGACTTCCCCATGATGAACGGAATAGCAGTGAACAATAATAGATCCAAGTGAACTTACGAATAAAGCTATGCTCCCTGGCAACGCGCCAGAAAATAGTCTTGATGACCCAAAAGTATAGGGGATCGCAACAGTCTTCGAGGGTAGTATTACCCAATTTATTGATTCGACACAAGGGGAGCCAAAGTATACTTATAAGCCTTAACAACTGAGTTGTCAATTCAGCTGCACCTAGAAATAGTCTTGCTCATAGTAGTTTATCAGTAGCAACAGTTTTGCAGTAGCAATAGCAAAGCAACAGTAAAACAAGAGCAATAGTAACAATAGTAGCAAACAGTAGGATATGAGTGCGGTAGGAATAGGGATGGATGGGCGGGTGTTGCATGGACAAGTCTAAACATGTAACTTCAAGATCTAGGGTAATTGCAGATAAATAAGATAAAGCATCCATGTACTAAACAATCATAGGCATGCGTTCCATATATAGTCATACGTGCTCGCAATGAGAACTTGCACAACATCTTTTGTCCCGCCAGCCCGTTGTAGCGGGGCCTCAAGGGAATCTACTGGCAATTAAGGTACTCCTTTTAATGGAGAACCGGAGCAAAGCATTAACACTCCGTTAACACATGTGATCCTCACATCGCAGCCATCCCCTCCGGCTGTCCCAATTTCTGTCACTTCGGGGCCTTTGGATCCGGACAATGATATGTGTACACAACATGCAAATAAGATCACAAACAATACTATCATCATGAATCAATAATAAGTTCAGATCTGAGATCATGGCACTCGGGCCCTAGTGACAAGAATTAAGCACAACAAGTCGCAGCAAAGTCAAATAGCACTAATAGAGATACTAGGCACCATGCCCTAACAATCTTATTTGATTACATGATAGAACTCATCCAATCCCTACCATCCCCATAGCCTACAACATGGGATTACTCATTCATGGATGGGGGAAACATGGATGGTTGATGGAGAGGTGTTGTTGATGATGATGGCGATGATCCTCTCCAAATTCCCCGTCACGGCAGGGTGCCAGAACAAAGTTTCTGGTTCCGAATCACGGTTTCTGGTGGTGGCGGCGCAGCGGAACTCTTTCTGGAAAACGACGCCCCCCTGAGTTTTTAGGTCAGAAGGCAACTTATAGGCGAAGATCTATCGCGCATCGTTGAAACAAACCTCGCACGATTTCTGAGGCATGTGGAGGCTCTGAGGTGAGTCTTCTCCGGCCCTTGCTGGTGCCACTCCGGCATCGGTGCCCACCCTCATGGATTCTCCGGTTGGTAGTTGGAAGGTCACCTACATGGGTGCAAGCTCAGGTGGTAAGTTTGTTGAAGGTTCTTTGATTCTTTCTTCGGATGATTGGCTGGTGCTTCTTAATGCCAAAGGATTGCCTTTGGATGGAAAGGTTATCGAAAATGGGGAGAAGATCTTGACTAGATCTGTGGTGAGGTTCCCCTCTCACCTAGCTAGAGATAATGATGTTTTGATCTCTCTGGTTGGTTGCTTTGTTAGATCTCCTTCTCCAAATGGATCAGATGAAGATTTTTCTCTGAAATGGCATGCTCTCTGCTTCTCGCTTGATAAACAATTTCCTGGGTTTCTGATCATGAATTCCCGTTCAAAAAGATTGGTTCTTCTCAATCAAAATGAAGTGGTCATCGATGCTAGATATTTGCTTAAGGATGAAAAGATTGTGGAAGGGGTAGAGATGGCATTGCCAGTTTTAAAAATCAGGGTTGGTGCTCAAATTATTCCCAACGTGTCCAAGAGCAGTCCAAAATGCTCCAAGGTGAACA
Organism: Avena sativa; assembly: GCA_916181665.1. Lineage (NCBI taxonomy): Eukaryota > Viridiplantae > Streptophyta > Magnoliopsida > Poales > Poaceae > Avena > Avena sativa. The sequence goes on from OV702298.1 coordinate 133,218,495, forward strand.
AGGATTTTGTCATGGGTTTGGCTTCTCCAAAAGCCTCCAAAATTGGCAATATGACAGAGGTTAAGACTGAATCTTTGATTCCTGTTGTGAATGAGTTTCCTAATCTCTGTACTTCTGAGCAAGTTCAAGTGGATCCTTCTCTTTCTAGTTCAACCTCATTGGATTGCAATATTGGGAAGAGATTTGAAAGTGATATTCTTTATAAATTTGGCCATTCAGTCAATTTTCGTCCTGGTCTTCATAGAAGGCCCTTCTTCATGGTCTGATCATTTGGCAGAGCTAATTTCAAACTTGATGTTCATACTGTGGCTATTGCTCTGCAATCCTGCTTTGGAGGATCGGTTGCCCTGTTCCAAGTTAGATTTCTTTAGGACAAAACTTTCATATTTTCAGTTGCTTCCAGAGCGGTTGGATTTGAAATTTACAATTCTTCGAAATTTATCTCTGATCATTTTATTATGTTCATCAATCTCTGGGGCAATGGGGGGCCTAATTGATAGGAAGAAGAAAGAAAATTTTATCGTGAGGAAGATCATTCTTGGAAAACGGTCACGACAAAAAAATCCGTGGCATGGAATTCTGGTCAAATATCAGGTGCTAACCGTTTGGGTATTAAGTCTGTTTTTGACCGTTTAAAATTTCCTTTACCCCGGCCTGAATCACCGGTCAACCGTCAAGTTAATTCGGAAGTTTCTTTTGATTTTAAGGAAAATCACACCAGGTCTTTCGCTGATGCTGTCATTAGTGGTGATCCTAGACAAAGGGTGCAAATTGCCGATCCTCCCGCGCCCGTGATTTCGGGATCATTTAATCTGCCTGGGCTCCTCCCTTTTATGCGTTTTCCCTCTTTCCAAAAAAGGGAGTGGCCCAATGATTCTTTCCTTTCCTGGTTTAAGGCCCGACCCAATTCGACAATTCAACCCCAGGTCTTCTCCTGTCTAAAAGATTTTTTCATTTCTGGACACTCTTCCCCTACTGTTGCAGTTGCAGAGTGCCCCGTCTCCTCAACTCCCCCGCCTCAGAAAACCCCAACTTCTCCTCCCTCTTGCAAGACCTCGTCGCCGGCGGTTAGTGCAACAATGGCAAATATTCCCATCGACCATGTGCCTTTCCTGCCTCGAGGCTTTGAGATTATGCATGTTGAAGGTCGAGTGGGGCTTAGAAGGGTGGTGGTTCCTCGCTGTCAGCATCAAAATGAATAGTATGCCATTGCTTCCATTCATCCTCTGCCTCCTGGCCTTGTCCCCTTCTTCAATATTCGCGATGTACTCCTGGATTTCCTTCATAATGAGGCCAGGGTGGGGTTTGGGGAGGTTCAGGCTTTCCCTTTTAGTGCATCTTATGTCCAGTTCACCCATGTTAGTGACAAAGACAGACTGGTTAGGGATAGTCCCATTGCTTTTCAAGATGTGCATGTGTCCTTTGTCAAGCATAATGAGGGGATTAACTGGCGTCGAGATCAATTTAATAATGAGTGTTGGGTTATGCTTGTCGTCCCCCCTTGGACCATATGAACACTGAAGACATTAATGCTATTTTTAATGGAATTGGTAAGATGCTGTTGTGGTAAAGAGATCCTGAGAACAAAGGTAGAATCCTTGTTAAGGTGAGAGTAACTGATCTGGCTGACATTCCTAAGAGTGTTAGAATGACACTTGGAGACAGTGAAGACTCTGAGTCTTGGAATTTTTCTATCCAGATCCTACTCAGCATCCTTCTTGGAGGGGGGCCACCAGATCAAGACCCTGCTCCTGATGATGGTGAGGACCCACACCATGTCCCTGTGGTGGCTGCTCCCTTTGTCCCCCAACCACCTCCTCCACCCCCTCCACAAGATGATAATGCTGGTGAGTGGGACCAGTGGGTTGTACAAAATGTTGCCTAGAATGTGCCTGCTGGACCCATCCAGGAAGATGGTGAAGAGCTTCAACCTGACAATCTGCATTCCCCTCCCCATATTGTTCACAGTGGGATTACTAACTCCTCCCCTGAGCTGGCAGTTGATTTTGCTGTTATCCAGACTGCTAATTCTAGTGATCAGGAGGTGAACCAAGCCCTCACTTCTGAACAGGAACTTGCTGGAGCTCTGCTGCAAGATGTTGGCATCGGGGATGGACTGCTGAATATTCTTGATGCTTATTCTGATCCTGATGATGATGATTCCATCACTGCTGTTGCTGAAAATGTGGATAGGGATGGTGATTTCTTGATGGAGGACACCAACTTGCTTGATCCAAATGAGGCCCACCTCCAGATTGGAATGGCTTGCACTCACTTTGTGGCAACCCCTGACCTCTTGACAGCAAAGTTCAGATTCTCTCAACAGGGCCTGGAAATTTGGGATAGATTCTTTGCTCCACACATCCAGTGTGAATATTCTTCTCAGAAGAGGGCAAAATTTGAGATTCCTGTAAGTTGGTTTAACTTTATTACTCTTATGCTAATCACTCCTGAGAAATTTAATTGGGCTAAGATCTTTCTCTCTTCACCACTTTGGGAGATCATCAAAGAGCCTATTGCAAGTGAATCTACAATTTCCTTCTTGATTCCTGAGAAATGTGTCACTCAGACTTCCCCTTTATGTGTTCAGGATTCTTTGGATCCTGGATCTTCTGAGATATCCCCCTTGTCTCCTTCAAAGAAAAGGAGAGGTGCAGGTCCCATTGTTGAGACTGAGGTGAGAAGAAGTCCAAGAATTGTTGAACTTAATGGTGGTTTCAAAAGCCATATCAATTGCTCTAATTTTAATTGTTTATCCTGTCATGCTGAACCCCCATCTCTTGGCACTAAGGTGGTTAAAAACCTGGCTGTTAATTTTTGTAAGGTGGCTGAGGAAAACCTTGACACAAAACTGCAGAAGAAGAGCAAGGTTGCTGACAAGAAAGTAAAGCCACCTGGTGCAGCAAAAAGGTCTTCTGGAGCTGTTGCTAGTTCCAGTCAAGGGGATAAAAAGAAGAAGGAGGCTGCTGGGCCCTGTGGGCAGCAGGCAAAAAAGAAGATGAACAAATAAGTTTCCAATGTTAGGAAAACTCTACTTTTGGGTGGTCATCCTTGGACCTGTGATCCAATGGATTGTTCTTGTTATATATATGAGCATGTGGCTCTGGAATATTGTATGGTGGATGTTCCTTTCTTTTGATGAACCATCTTACTCCTTAAAAGGCTTTCTCACTATGTCTCTGTTTGTCCTAGATGCTTTATCATACTTTGATAGACATCAAAACCTTTATTCCATCTATAGTTTCCATGGATAGTAAAAGAATTTGGAAAATCTTAAAATGGAACTTTAGAGGCATCAATTCTGAGAAAAAGTGGGTGGCTCTTTCCCAAAAGATCCTAGAATCATAATGTGAGATCATTTGCCTTCAGGAAACAAAAAGGGAAGATTTTTATGATGATTATATTAGGAATTTTTGTCCTAAGAAATTGAATAAGTTTGCTTTTTTACCTTCTGTTGGGGCCTCTGGGGGCAATTATCATCTGGAATGGAAATCTCTTTGATGGAGAAATGGTCTTCCAAAATGAATTCTCCATTTCTATCAAATTTACCTCTAGGCTCTCCAATGATTCTTGTATTCTTACCAATGTCTATGGTCCTTGTCAACCTGAAAAAAGCCTTATTCATTGATTGGTTGACCAATATTGATATGCCTGATGATATTGACTGGTTGCTCATGGGGGATTTCAAGTTTATCAGGAAACTTTCAGATAGAAATAAAGTTGGTGGTGATGTTAACAACAAGCTTCTCTTTAATGAAGCCATTAGTAACCTTGGTCTTGTGGAGGTCCCTTTAAAAGGAAGAAAATTCTCTTGGAGCAATATGCAAAAAGATCCACTTCTGGAGAGATTAGATTGGTTCTTCTCTTCACCCTCACGGACAATCTCTTACCCATCCTCTTTTGTCTATTCCCTTTCCAAACCAACTTCTGATCATACTCCATTTGTGATCTCAATTGGCACTAGAATCCCTATGGCTCAGGTGTTTAGATTTGATAATTTCTGGCTACAACATAGTGAGTTCTTGCACACTGTGCAAAATGCCTGGGATATACCTGTGGGGTATACAGACAATGCAAAAAAGATTAATGCCAAACTAAAGAATGTGAGAAGAGGTCTCAAGCTTTGGGAAAAATCTCTCCCTTGTCTCAAACACTTAATTGCAAAAGTCAATGAGACCATTGATTTTTTATACTCGTTGGAAGAATTCAGGACACTAAGCATTTTTGAGTGGAATCTGAGAGATATTCTCAAAACTCACCTGATCCAATTACGTCAAAATCAAAAGGCTTATTGGAAACAAAGAGGAAAGATGAAATGGGTAAAGCTTGGTGATGAAAACATATTTTTTTTTCATGCAAAAGCAACTACTAGCTACAGAAATAATTATATCTCCATGCTGAAAAATGAGAATAACTCTGATATCTATGATCATGATGGAAAGGCAAGTATTCTTTGGAATTACTTTAAAAATAGAATGGGTTCCTCTGACAATCCAACAATGCACTTTAGCCTTCCAGATCTGTACAATGGACACATGGACCCTGATAGCTTGGCTATTCTTGAAGCCCCTTTCACAGAAAAGGAAATTGAGGAAATCATTAAAGATCTTCCTAATGAAAAATCTCCTAGGCCTGATGGATTCAACAATGAATTTATTAAGGGCTGTTGGAATATTATTGGATCAAATGCTACTCAACTAATTCAGGATTTCTATCATGAAAGGATTTCCCTGGAAAGCATTAACTCTGCTTTCATTACTCTCATTCCAAAGACTGATTCTCCTGTACATACCAATGACTTCAGACCAATTTTGTTTATTGAATAGTGTGTTCAAAATCATTACAAAACTTCTTGCCAACAGATTACAAACTATAATCCGCAAGCTTGTGCATAAAAATAAATATGGCTTTCTCAAGAATAGATCCATTCAAGATTGCCTTGGGTGGGCATTTAAGTACATCTTTCAATGTCATCAATCAAAAGAAGAGATTGTGATCCTTAAATTGGACTTTGAAAAAGCTTTTGATAGAATTGAACATTCAACCATTATTAGCATTCTAGAAGCAAGAGGTTTTGTAACTAAATGGATTAATTGGATCAAGATGATTTTTTGCACTAAAAACTCATCTGTGCTCCTCAATGGAGTAACTGGAAAGAAATTATACTACAAGAGAGGTGTCAAACAAGGTGATCCTTTATCACCTATTCTATTTGTGTTGGCAGCTGACTTTCTACAATCTCTCTTAAATCCTGCCATGAATAAGAATTTGCTGAGTCTTCCCATTCCATGCCCTGCTTGTCCTGATTTCCCTGTCATCCAATATGCTGATGATACCTTAGTTGTCATGAAGGCTAACTCAAAACAACTACTCTGCCTTAAATCAATGTTGAATTGTTTTGCCATTTCTACTGGTCTTAATGTTAACTATGCCAAATCAAGTATGATGCCTATCAACCTGAATCCTGAAAGACTTTTACATTTCTCTTCCACCTTTGGCTGCAAGATAGGTAGCCTCCCCTTCACATATCTGGGGATCCCTCTTAGCCTTAACAAGCCTTTCCTGGAGTTCTTCCTTCCTATGGTGCAAAGGGTTCAATCCAGACTTGGTGGAATAGAAGAATTTCTGAATTATGGGGGAAAACTTCAAATGGTTAAGTTAGTCTTAACATCATTACCACTCTTCTTCATGAGCTCTCTTGATATCCCCATTACAATCAAAGACCATGTAGTTAAATACATGAGACACTGCCTATGGAGGAAGAAAACTACTAATGTTCAGGCTAAAGGCAGTGCAATGGTTGCTTGGACAAAGGTTTGTAGGCCAAAGAAACAAGGTGGTGTGGGAGTTCTTAATCTTAATATCCAAAATACTGCTCTATTGCTCAAGAATCTTGATAAGTTTTTCAATCACCATGATATCCCTTGGGTTCATCTTGTCTGGGAATCTTATTATAACCATGATAGACTTCCAGATTATCATTTAGAAGGTTCTTTCTGGTGGAAAGCACACTTGAAACTCATTGATGTCTACAAGGCAATGGCTAGATGTCAACCTGGAAATGGAAAAACTGCATATTTTTGGTCTGATTTGTGGGATAAACAATGTTTGCAATTTCAGATGCCTCATATACTCTCCTATGCAAAAAACACCAGAATTACTGTCAAGGAGGTTATTCATACTGAATATATTGAAGATTTATTTAATCTTCCTCTGTCTCAAGAAGCTTTCATTGAGTTTGAACAACTAGAATTAAGATGCCAACAGATTAATCACTTGACAACACCTCACAAATGGACTTATATTTGGGGCAGTGAAAAATTCTCTGTCAAAAAGGCTTATGAGGTTATGGCAGGTTTCCAACCTGCACCTCCACATTTCTCCTGGATCTGGGCTTCATCTTCTCAGGCAAAGCACAAATTCTTTTTCTGGCTACTTCTTCTGGATAGGCTGAATACAAGAAACCTTCTCAAAAGTAAAAACTGCTTCCTACCAAATTACAACTGTGCGGTTAGAAATTGCAACTCTGAGGAAACTTTGATTCACCTCTTTTGGCACTGCCCTTTTGCTGCTGAATGCTGGGATTACATCTGTACTAATAGAGATCAGGGACTCTCTGTGTTTGAGGCTTTTCAAGACATAAGAACCAGAATTAAGCTTCCCTTTGCAATGGAGATAATTATTTTAACTGCTTGGGGAATATGGATCTGTAGAAACAATAAGATATTTGAGAATGCAACACCATAGTTCTCCAACTGGAAAACAGTATTTCTTCAAGAACTGAGATGGGTTAAACTGACAATAAAAATGAAACATGGTCCTCATTTTGATAGCTGGTTCCAAACTCAAGTACATTAGTGGATTACTTCTGGTAAACGCAATGTATAAATACCTATTGTAACCATGTAATTATACTCTATACCATATTTGGTTATATAATAAAGAAAAAATTTCAGTGGGGGTTCCCTTCCCTACTGTTTTTCCCTCAAAAAAAATTATAGGCGAAGAGCGAGGCATAGGGGTGCCTGAGGCGGCCACACCCCCTCTAGGCGCGGCAAGGCCCAGCCCGCCCGGCAAGGGGGTGTGGGGCCCTCAGAGCCCAACTCCGTCTCGTATTCTGGCTCCATGACTCTTCTGGTGAAATAGGATTTTTGGCATATTTTCCGAGATTTTTCCTGATAGTTGATTTTCTGCACAAAAACTAGACACCAAGGTAATTCTGCTGAAAACAGCGTCAGTCCGTGTTAGTTGTATCCAAATCATACAAGTTTAGAAGAGAAGCAATAGCAAAAGTGTTCGGGAAAGTGGATACGTTTTGGACGTATCATGAACACTTTTAATAAATATGTTATCTTCATGATACTACCCTGAACTACTCTCCGGTTGGACACTCTAATCCATCGTAGGACTATAACAACACTCCTCAAAGTCTTCCTTCACCATCTAGATAACCCCACACTAACACCTTGAGTGCTAGATGGTTCCAACAAACACCACAATTTCATAGAGACAACCAACTCAAAATATACTCATGATAAATATTTATGAACTATAGCCTAAGTGCCACCACGGCGTGCACGCTATCACTTTCACACACGTGGGGAGAGCCGGAGATCTATTGAAGCACTTGAGTATTTATGTAGACTCTAGCCTAAGTGCCACCACGGTATGCACAATGTCACTTTCATACACGTGGCAAGAGCCGGAGATCTATTAAAGCACTTGAGTAGCAAAGTAGATCTACTTGGTTACAAAGCTAATGACCACAACAAGATCACGCATAGAGAGAGAGATGAACACATAGCTACCGGTAGAGCCCTTAGCCTCGAAGGAGAACTACTCCCTCCTCATCGTGGGAATCATCAACGGTGATGAAGATGAGATTAATGGAGACGGTGGTGGAGATTGAAGGAGATGGCTCCGAGGGCACTTCCCCATACCGGAAGGGTGCCGGAATAGAGAATTCTGTCCCTCGAACCTCCCCTTCGGTGGCGGAGGCGCAATGGAACTTTTCGTGGCTTTCTCCCAGATGATTTAGGGTTTCTGAGCTAGGGGATTATTATAGGCGAAGGAGGCAAGGTCGATGGAGGCCCAGGGGCCCACACCCCTGGTGGCGCGGCCAGGGTGGGCCCGCGCCACCCTAGGGTGTGCCCACCCTGGTGCCCTACTCCGTCTCTGCTTCGATTTTCTGTACCGTTCCGGGAAAATATGATGATTGGATTTTGTCCCGTCCAATTCCAAGAATATTCATTTTTTAGCTTTTCTGAAACCAAAAATAGTAGAAAAAAAGCAACTGGCACTACGGCATCTTGTCTATAGGTTAGTTCCATAAAGTGTATAAAAATACCTCAAAGTGTAGATAAAACATAAGATAGTTGGCACTAAACAAGCATGGAGCATCAAAAAATATAGATACATTTACGACATATCAAGCATCCCCAAGCTTAACTCCTGCTCGTCCTCGAGTATTGATACGTCGGAAACGTATCTATAATTTTTGATGTTCCATGCTTGTTTATTATCTACTTTGCTTTGCTTAGTCTACACTTTGAGATGTTTTTATATGTTTTTATGGACTAACCTATTAACAAGATGCCACAGTGCTAGTTGCATGTTTTCTTCTATTTTTGGTTCCAGAAAAGCCAGAAAATCAATATTCTCGGAATTGGACGGGACAAAAGCCAGAGTCAATATTTTACCATGGGGAACAGGAAGCCAGAGTACGAGAAGGAGAAGAGCCACCAGGGGGCCACACCCCTAGCCGCGTGGCCAGGCTGGGCCCACGCCTAGCGGAGGTGCGGATGCCCTGGCTGCCCCTGCCTCTCCTCTTCGCCTATAAATTACCCCGATACCGAAATGCTAAGTACCCGATCAATCTTCCATGAAATAGTTCGTAGCCATCGCCACCATTGTCCCTAGATCGGGGGGGATCTGAAGTTCTTCCCGGCACCCTGCCGGTGGGGAGATCATCTCGGAGGCCTTCTTCATCATCATGCCAGCCTCCGGTATGAAGCGTGAGTAGTTCCACCTTGGACTATGGGTCCATGTAGTAGCTAGATGGTTGTATCTCCTCTTTTGTGCTACCATGTTTAGATCTTGTGAGCTCCGTTCATGATCAAGATCTTCTATTTGTAATCATGCATGTTGTGTTTGCGGGGATCCGATGGATATTGAGATTACTATGTCAGATTGATTAATGGTTTTGTATTATTGATTCTATCATGTCTGTGTTGTTTGTGATCTTGCATGCTCTCCGTTTCTAGTAGCTATCTTGGCCAAGTAGATGCTAGTGACTCCAAGAGGGGGTATTTATGCTCGATAGTGGGTTCATGCCTCTATTTAATCTAAGGGAAGTGACAGAATCTCTAAGGTTATAGATGTGATATTGCTACTAGGGAGAAAACTACAGTCCCTTGTTCATGGAACAAGTGGATTGTTTACCTTACACACTTTGCTTAAAGCAGTTATCCATTGCTTGCAACTTAATGCTGTAGGGGGTTCCGATGATAACCTGAAGGTGGATTACTAGTCATAGATGCAGTTGGATGGCGGTCTATGTATCTTGTTGTATTGCTCAATCGAATCTCATAGGATCATGCATGTTTAGTATTGCATTGTTATTCCTTGCTCAGTCTTGTCAATTGCCCTGCTGTAATTTGTTTACCCAGCATGCCATGTTTGTTTATCTTAAGGAGAACACCTCTAGTGAACTATGGACCCCGGTCCAATATTTACCATTGATACATCTTCCACTGTTACTGTTTACCTTTTTGCAAACAACCATTACCTTCCACACCATACAGTTAATCCTTTGTTTTCAGCAAACCGGTGAGATTGACAACATTACTGTTCGTTGGGGCAAAGTCTTGAGTTTGTGTTGTGCAGGTTGCCAAGTTGCTAGAAACACCTTTGAGTCGTTTCCTTCCTCCTACTGGTTCGATAACCTTGGTTTCTTACTGAGAGAAGACTTGCTGCTGTGCTCATCACATCTTTCTCTTGGGGACTCCAAACAAAGCGCTACATTGATCTGAGCCACCATCAATATTTTCTGGCACAGTTGCCGGGGAGGCTATGGACGGCTTCACAAGGGGAGTGCTTCACAACCTTTCTCTTTCTTTGCTTTTGTTTTTCTTATTTTCTTTTGCTTTTTTTTGCCTCTTTTTATCAAAAACTCCAAAAAATTAGTTTGGTTTGGTTTGCTTTCTCTTATTAAAAACACAAAAAAATAGTTCCTACTCTAGTTGTCACCTTGCTATAGCTCACCATGTTGATTGCCAAGTTCACCCTGAAAGACCTTTCAATAGGTAGTGGCTCCATAATTGGGAAAGATAATATTGAAGAATTATTTAATCATGTTAGCAAACATGAGGATATTGAGAATAGATCCTTAGCAGAACTTTCTCCTATTTATGAAATTGGTGTAGCTTCTTTAGTTCACATGTGGGACGCTAGGTTTGTTAACCTTAACCCCATAATGCAAATTTTGTTTCTTAAACTAAAAGAAGAAGAGGATCCTGAAAAGAGAGAATTTATCCTAGAAACTTTACTAAAAGAGTTCAATCATGTTGCTAAGGAAGCCAAAAAGGTCTTTGAACATTTTAATATGCTAGGCTCATGTGTACATGTTATGGGTACTCTAGATAAATCCAAACCCATAGAGGAAATTAAGATACCCATACCTTTTAAACTTGTAGGAATGCATGAAGCCTTAGAAAAGAATTTTGATTGGATTGTTACTCAAAACCAATTTGATGAAAGTAGTGAATCTAAGAGTGATTAGACAGGATCCTCTAATACTCATTTGGATGAGATACCTTTCCTAGTTGAAGAGATTTTGAGTATTGATGTTAATGCTTCTTCATTTGAAAATACTTGATTCTTGCTTCTTGTGCCTAACTTAAAGGCGTTAAAGAAAAGTACTTATTAGGAGATAACCCAAATTTTTTCTTGAGTCTTGGAAGTTATTACCTTAGTAATGACCTCTCCTTATCCTTTTTATCTGTTTTTTTGTGCCAATAATAACCTCTAATGAGAGGAAAGTAAGATTTGGGGAGTTGCTGTCTTGAACAGATTTTTGTGCTCCACCGTAAACATTCTTCTAAAATCTCTATAAGTCAGATTGATCTGATATTTTCTGAATAAATCTGCCAGTATGTTAATAACTTTCGTTAGTTCAACACTTTTTGATTTGAGCAACAGAAGGTCTTCGAAAAAATCGGTTTCTACCTGTAGGTTTGTTTTGACAGATTTCTGCCATTATTTGCATTTGCTTCTTATTGATTAATTTTTGGGTTCTTTTTGGGAAATTGAGCTTTTTGAGGGAATTGCAACAGTAGCTTGTTTTTTTTAGTGAAATTTTTGTTGTTCTAAAAGTAAACCCAAGGGTCTATTATCTTTTGAATACACTAATGTTGCTAATGAAGATTGTGTGAAGTTTTGTATGAAGGAAAATTTTCAGGTGTAGAGAAAGAATGATGTAATGAGATGAAGAATGAAAAAAAAGCTCAAGCTTGGAGATGCCGCCCCGTGTCACCCCAAGAAATATTCAAGAGGTACAAGCGTCAAAGATTGGGTATGCCCAAGGAATCCCCTTCTTCATCAATAAAAATCTCAGGTCTTTCTAGACAAGTTGTTTTTATTGTTTTATGCGCAAGTTGTGTTGTTCTTGGAGCGTCTTGGTTTTCGTTTTAGTTTTTTTTAGTTTTCTTGAATAAAGTAGTTTTGACCCCCATTCTCGCTATGTTGTTTCAAATAAGTTGATTGGTGTTGGAGAGGAGTAGAAAGTTCTTGCTTGAATAGTACAAGAGGAGCTTGCTTTGACTGTGACTTAGACTTTAGCATGTCATGCTAGATGTTATTTTGACATTATTCTTAGTGATTATTGCTGTAGCATGACTTGTTCCAAACAATTGGGATTTCTTAATGTGCCTTTAAGGAATCCTGCGTTGTTTTAGCGTACAAAAGCATAGTATTGTGGTATTCTCCTTTGATGCTTTTTTTGGGTTGACTTGGCACATGATTACACCATGTTATGACTATGAATAATTCACCATAGCCTCTATGATCATTTAGTCCTTGATTTGTAGTACCACTTTATGCTTTGATTAGTAATGTTTTGTCGCTCTGCATGATTATGACCATTATTGCTCTCTTAGTTGGTCGCTCCCAGTCTTTTGCTAGCCTCCACTTGTATGAGTAAGCTCTACTCATGCATCCAACTCCCAAGAAACCAAGTTATTCCAAAGTGTCCACTATAAATTCCTATTCATGGTGTGTTACACCATTCCAAGTATATTCTTGTTTTCATCTACCTTCCAATTAAAAAGTGTTTTTGTTATGTGAAAACTTAGTGATTAAAGCTCTCACGAACTTGATGGCACACTTTATTTTTTCTTGCCCCTAATAAACTTGAACCATTGTGTCATATATGTTGTATATGCTTGCACTTATACGTTGGAATTAGCAGAACCGTGCTATCACGGGGAACACTTTCAACATTGCACTTGTACATTGTACCCAGTTGATATCATGCTCTTTTCTTTATATATGTCGTCGGTGTGAAATAAAAGGGGAGATTGTAAGTCCATGGAGTTATGTATGTGTGTTAGAGAAATGCCTGGGCCGCTAGCCTAGGCCATGCCTAATCATGGTGGAAACTTGCAGCATCACCATTTTGAGCAATCTATGAAGCTTTCTTCTTATAAAAAAAGAGAGACATATTGAAAAGAGGAAAGAGATAAAAAAGCACCATTTTCCCATGGTAAATAAGAAGATTGCTGAGATGCTCATTATCTGCTTGCCTTGTCATTTTGATTATGGGATAGCTCCTATATCATGTGCAAGGGGCACCCCGTTGGCAGTTCTCTATGATACACATGTACTTACAATGACAAGAACTTACATGTGACTAAAGTTGAGTAGCATGAGGAGCGGCCCTCGTATTCTAGGGACATGAGATTGCCAACTTATACTTGTCAAGCATATACTCCATAGTTTGTTCACTTTAACCTTAATCACTTCAATATGCTTATGATAGGGGCAATGAGGGATAAAAGCTAACAAGTACCATAATTTTTGAAAGATCTTTTTGAGACATGAAATCCCTGCTTCCCTTTTGTGAAGGGTCTTTCTTCCACCATTATATTGAGTCTCCACCTTTTATCCTTAGGCACCAATTAAGAAATCATAGTTGATATTCTTAGTTCTATGTGCATTTTCCCAAAACTTATTGTTTGCATATTGTTGATATTGCTTGTTCTTGAACCATTTGTATCTAGTCACTATTATTAACTTTGAAGGTGTCCTATGCATCTATTTGCTACTCCATGAGGGACAAGCTGAATGACACTATGCTATGTTTTCTATATGTGCAACAAACAAACGTCTTTCAATGCATTGTTATTCATGATCTTTGTTTGTAACCTTTCATGTTGCATGCATAGTTACTTTGTCTTACTATTATAACTCCATATTTCATGCTCATGTTTAGAGTTCTTTGATCCCATCTTTCAATGCTTGCAAATGGTTTGATCTTGATTTTGATGGTGCATGTCACCTTAAAAATTATTCTTTTATCACTTACCTGCTCAAGGACGAGTAGGAGTTAAGCTTGGGGATGCTTGATACGTCGGAAACATATTTATAATTTTTGATGTTCCATGCTTGTTTAGTATCTACTTTGCTTTTATTTGTCTAAACTTTGAGGTATTTTTATATTTTTTCTAGACTAACCTATTAACAAGATGCTAGTGTCAGTTGCATGTTTTCTTCTGTTTTTGGTTCCAGAAAAGGCAGCAAATCAATATTATCGGAATTGCACGGGACAAAAGGCAAAGTCAATTTTTTACCGTGGGGAACACAAAGCCAGTGTACGAGACGGAGAAGAGCCACCAGGGGGCCACACCCCCTGGCCATGCGGCCTGGCTTGGCCCGCGCCTAGCGGGGGTGCGGATGCCCTGGCTTCCCCTGCCTCTCCTCTTCGCCTATAAATTCCCCCGATACCGAAACCCTAAGTACATAATCAATCTTCCATGAAATAGTTCGTAGCCATCGCCACCATTGTCCCTAGATCGGGGGGGATCTGAAGTTCTTCCCGGCACCCTGCCGGTGGGGAGATCATCTCGGAGGCCTTCTTCATCATCATGCCAGCCTCCGGTATGAAGCGTGAGTAGTTCCACCTTGGACTATGGGTCCATGTAGTAGCTAGATGGTTGTATCTCCTCCTTTGTGCTACCATGTTTAGATCTTGTGAGCTCCGTTCATGATCAAGATCTTCTATTTGTAATCATGCATGTTGTGTTTGCGGGGATCCGATGGATATTGAGATTACTATGTCAGATTGATTAATGGTTTTGTATTATTGATTCTATCATGTCTGTGTTGTTTGTGATCTTGCATGCTCTCCGTTTCTAGTAGCTATCTTGGCCAAGTAGATGCTAGTGACTCCAAGAGGGGGTATTTATGCTCGATAGTGGGTTCATGCCTCTATTTAATCTAAGGGAAGTGACAGAATCTCTAAGGTTATAGATGTGATATTGCTACTAGGGAGAAAACTACAGTCTCTTGTTCATGGAACAAGTGGATTGTTTACCTTACACACTTTGCTTAAAGCAGTTATCCATTGCTTGCAACTTAATGCTGTAGGGGGTTCCGATGATAACCTGAAGGTGGATTACTAGTCATAGATGAAGTTGGATGGAGATCTATGTATCTTGTTGTATTTCCCAATCGAATCACATAGGGTCATGGATGTCTAGTATTGCATTGTTATGCCTTGCTCAGTCCTGTCAATTGCCCTGTTGTAATTTGTTTACCCAGCATGCCATGTTTGTTTATCTTAAGGAGAACACCTCTAGGGAACTATGGACCCCGGTCCAATTTTTACCATTGATACATCTTCCACTGTTACTGTTTACCTTTCTGCAAACCACCATTACCTTCCACACCATATAGTTAATCCTTTGTTTTCAGCAAACCGATGAGATTTGCAACCTCACTGTTCGTTGGGGAAAAGTCTTGAGTTTGTGTTGTGCAGGGTTCCAAGTTGCTAGCAACACTTTGAGTCGTTTCCTTCCTCCTACTGGTTCGATAACCCTGGTTTCTTTCTGAGGAAAGACTTGTTGCTATGCTCATCACACCTTCCTCTTGGGGACTCCCAACGAAGCTCTACATTGATCTGAGCCACCATCAAGTACGTAAGTGATAAAAAAATAATTTTTGAGGTGACTTGCACCATCATAATCTTGATCAAACTATTTGCAAGTATTGAAAGATGGGATCAAAGTACCCTAAATATGAGCATGAAATATGAAGTTATAATAATAGGACATAGTATCTATGCTGCAACATGAAAGGATACAAAGAAAGTTTCATGAATAACAATGCATTGAAAGACGTTTGTTTGTTTCACATATAGAAAACATGGCATAGTGGCATTCAGCTTGTCTCTCATGGAGTAGCAAAACATAAATGCATATGACACCTTCAAAGTTCATAAGGGTGACTAGATACAAATAGTTCAAGAATAGGCAATATCAACAATATGAATTAATCAATAAGTTTTGGGACAATGCACATAGAACTAAGAATGGCAACTATGCTCTCTTAATTGGTGCCTAAGAATAGAATGTGGAGACTCAATATAAAAGTGGAAGAAAGGCCCTTCATAAAGGGAAGCAGGGATTTCAAGTCTTATAAAGAGATTCCAAAAATTATGGTACTTGTTAGCTTTCAGCCCTCATTGCCCCTATCATAAGCATCTTTAAGTGTTTAAGGTTAAAGTGAACAAACTATGGAGTATATGATTGACAAAGTATAAGTTGGCAATCTCATGTCCCTTGAGTATGAGGGCCGCTCCTCATGCTACTCAACTTTAGTCACCGGTAAGTTCTTGTCATAGTAGGTACATGTGTATCATAGAGAACCGCCAATGGGGTACCCCTTGCACATGATACAGGAGTGATACATCGGAAACATATCTATAATTTTTGATGCTCCATGATTGTTTTGTATCTAGTTTTATTTGATTTCTCTACACTTTGAGGTGTTTTATATCTTTTCTGGAACTAACCTATTAACAAGTTGCCACAGTGCCAGTTGCCTGTTTTCTTCTGTTTTTGGTTCCAGAAAGGCAGAAAATCAATATTCTCAGAATTGGACGGGACAAAAGCCAAAGTCAATATTTTACCGTGGGCGTCACGAAGTCCAGAGGGGAGACGGAGAGGCGAGCCAGGGCCATCGCACACCCCTAGGTGTGGGTGGGCCCTACCCCACGCCTGGCTAGAGTGTGGGCCCTCCGGCCGCTTCCCAACCTTGCCTCCTGCGCCTATAAGAAGCCCCCGGGGAGAAAACCCTAAAGAATCCATCATACTTCCAGAAAAACCTCCACAACGCCGCTGCCACCAAAAGGGATATTCAGGGGACAGAAAGTCTCTATTCCGGCACCCTGCCGGGACGGGGAAGTACCCGCGAAGCCATCTTCATCACCGTTGCTGATTCCCATGATAAGGAGGGAGTAGTTCTTCCTCTAGGTTAAGGGCTCTACCGGTAGCTATGTGTTCATCTCTCTCTTTATGCATGGTCATGTTGTGATCATGAGCTTTGTAATCAAGTAGATCTACCTTGCTACTCAAGTGCTTTAATAGATCTCTGCTCTCCCCATGTGTGTGAAATTTACAGCATGCACGCCATGGTGGCACTTAGGTTTAAGTCTACATAAATACTATTTATGCTTTAATAGATCTATGCTTTTCCCCACGTTTTTGAAAGTGACACCGTGCATACCGTGTGTGGCACTTTGGTTAGATTGAATATTTGTTATGAGTTATATTTGGAGTTGGATGTCTCTATAAAATTGTGGTGTTTGTTGGAACCATCTAGCGCTCAAGGTGATAGTGTGGGGTTATCTAGATTGGGGAAGGCGGACTTTGAGGAGTGTTGTTATAGCCCTACCGATGATTAGAGTGTCCAATCGGAGAGTAGTTAAGAGTAGTATCATGAAGAGAGGATATTTATATGAGAGAGTGTTCACTAGTGAAAGTATGATCCCCAGGCCTTTTTTCTAAACATTGAAACACCGTTTGCATCTAGATCTGTTGCATGTTTGCTTGCTTTAGTATTTACCTCGACGTCAAGCTCCATCAAAGTATTTTCTGGCACTCACACACGTTACCCCATGTCAACAACAAGTCAGAAGCTATTTCTTGGCACCGTTACCACTTGTATTTCACTATCTCTTTGCCGAACTAGTGCACATATACACCTGGCAAGTGTATTGGGTGTGTTGGGGACACAAGAGACTTCTGTATCTTGATTGCAGGGTTGCTTGAGAGGGATATCTTTGACCACTTCCTCCCTGAGTTTGATAAACCTTGGGTAATCCACTTAAGGGAAACTTGTTGTTGTTCTACAAACCTCTGCACTTGGAGGCCCAACAACTGTCTACAAGAATAGAAGTACGTAGACATCAAGCTCTTTTCTGGCGCCGTTGCCAGGGAGGTAAGGTAAAAGGTACTCACCTCCTCCGGTGTGAGTGCTCGAAGTTATTTCCTTTAGATTCTGCAATTTTTTCTTTTTGTTTCTTGTTTTCACTAGTTAGGATTAATGGAAAACAACAAAGAAATTAGAGAGCTTTATAGTATCTATCTTGAGTTAGGACATGAAGTGTTTGAAGAGAAAATTAAAAAACCTATGGAGGTTTATTTGCATGATAATAGAAATGTTGTTAGTATGAACTCTTTGGACACCATTATTGCTAATGCTATGGAAACGTCTAAGCTTGGGGAAGCCAGTTTTTATGAAAATGATCTTTTTAGTCCCACAGCTTTGGAAGATAGCTATTCTACTGCTTATGATGATACCAAACCTCCAATTTATGATGATTACAATGATGAGTATGATATTTTTAGTCCACCAACTATTGAGTAGAAAATTGATTGTGATTACAATATGCCTCCTATATTTGATCATTATGGTGATGAGAATAATAGTGATAGTTATTTTGTTGAATTTGCTCCCACTATAATTAATAAGAATGACTATGCTTATGTGGAGAGTAATAATTATTTTATACAAGTGGCTCATGATAAGAATGTTTTAAGTGTATTGTTAATTTCATTCATGATTCTACTGAAAGTTATTATGAGAGAGGGAAACATGGTTTTATGCATCTCAAAAATATTAAGTTTCCCCTCTTTATGTTGAAAGTCTTGAAGTTGCACTTGTTTTGCTTTCATATGCTTGGTGCTTTGTGCTTTAATGACTTGTTTCTTTACAAGATTCCTATGCATAGGAAGTGGGTTAGACTTAAATGTGTTTTGAATTTGGTTCTTGATGCTCTCTTTTACTTCAATTCATATTTCCTATGTGAGCATCTTCTCAAACTATCAAGCCTAACTTAAAGGCGGTAATGAAAAGTACTTGTTAGGAGATAAACCAAGAGTTTCCTTGAGTCCTGGAAGTTATTATTTCAGTAATGACCTCTCCTTATCCTTTTTGTTTGCTTTTTGTGCCAAGAATGACCTCTAATGAGAGTGAAGTAAGATTTGGGGAGTTGCTGTCCTGAAACAGATTTCTATCCTCCACCATAAACATTCATGAGGAGTCTCTATAACTCAGATTGAGCTGAGCATTTACAAATAAATCTCCCAGTATGTGAGCTAACTTTTGTTAGTTCAACACTTTTTTATTTGAGCAACAGAAGATTTTCTAAAAAATTGGTTTCTACCTGCTGGTATATTTTGACAGATTTCTGCCATTATTTGTATTTGCTTCTTATTGATTCCTTTTTGAGTTATCTTTTGGGGAATTGAGCTTTTTGAATGAGTTGCTACAGTAGCATGTGTTTTTAGTGAAAAGTATTGCTGTTCCAAAGATTTTCCTAAAGGTCTATTATCTTTTGAATACACTAATGTTGCTAATGAAGATTGTGTGAAGTTTTGTATGAAGGAAAATTTGCAGGTGTAGAGAAAGAGTAATGTAATGAGATGAATAATGGACAAAGCTCAAGCTTGGGGATGCCACCCCGTGTCACCCCAAGAAATATTCAAGAGGTACAAGCGTCAAAGCTTGGGGATGCCCAAGACATCCCCTTCTTCATCAATAAATCTCAGGTCTTTCTAGACACTTCGTTTTTATTGTTTCGTGCATTATTGTGTTGTTCTTGGAGCGTCTTAGTTTTTGTTTTTGGTTTTCGTTTGCTTAGTTTGCTTGAGTAAGTTGGTTTGATCACAGTACACTTATTTTGGAGAGAGACACACTCTGTTTTCATTGCCTAGAACACTCTAGTTTTCACTCTTATTGTTTTGTGAGTGTTCTCTTTTGCTAGCACCGTGTTTAGCTTTAATTTTGTTGTGCTTTCAGCTCAGAACTTTTTAGTTCTTATTTGTGGATTTGTGAGACAAGCTCACTGGTCTTTGTTTATTATTATCTTTGTGAGTTGTTTCAAATAAGTTGGTTGTTGTTGGAAAAGAGTAGAAAGTTCCATGCTTATTGTGGTACAAAAGGGAGCTTGTTTTGACTGTGGCATAGACTTTATCATGTCATGCTAGATCTTGTTTTGACCTTATGCTTAGTGATTATTTATGTAGCATGACTTGTTCCAAATAATTAGGATTTCTTATTGTGCCTTGAAGGAATCATGCGTTGTTTTAGCATACAAAATCATAGTATTGTGGTATTCTCCTTTGATGCTTTGTTTGGGTTGACTTGTCACATGCTCACACCATGTTATGACCATGAACAAGTCACCATATCCTCTATGACCATTTAGTCCTTGACTTGTAGTACCACTCTATGCTTTGATTAGTAATGTTTTGTTGCTCTGCATGATTATGGCCATTATTGCTCTCTTAGTTGGTTGCTCCCAGTCTTTTGCTAGCCTCCACTTGTATGAGTAAGCTCTACTCATGCTTCCAATTCCCAAGAAACCAAGTTATTCCAAAGTGTCCACTATAAACTCCTATGCATGGTGTGTTACACCATTCCAAGTATATTCTTGTTTTCGGCTATCTTCCAATTAAAAAACTATTTTGTTATGTGAAAACTTAGTGATTAAAGCTGTCGTGGTTGTGGCACGGAAGATGCCATGGGTAGGCTAAAGCATGGGGTCAATGGATGCTAGAGGGATCCGGGGAGGGAAGATGCAGTGATTTCTACACTCAAATGACTAACATATAGATCTTTCTTTCTCCTTACAAGAACTAAAAGTGTTCCTTGAGCTGTTTGCAGGAAGGAGAGAAGTACTACACGAGCCTTATGGCGCAGAATCAATCGATCCCCTCTCAGGAGCCCGCGTCTCCCCTTATAAAGGGGTGCCTTGGTTCCTCCTAGGGCTGATGTGGCAAGCATATTCGAGGAATATGCTTGTCCCAATATGGTAACTCGGCAATCCTCTTTCCGTGTCCCCCTTCTATCAACGGCAATGTTGCAGAGAGCCCCACCTGCGCGCCTCGGGCTCCCTGACTGTCACCTCCGTGACCTTCTTCTGCCCTTCTGGTGCTCTGTTCCTTGTCCTTTATGCTTGGCTCTATTCAGATTCCTCCTAGCCCGTGACTAGGGTTTGACTATAGGCACCTCCTTCTCCTGCAAGCTTCGTGTTACTCAGCCTTGTCTCGCATAACTCGGCTCGGCCTTCACCTTCATTCAAGTTATTCATACTCGCTCGGCCGACTTAACTCGTATGTCGGCCGGATAAGGTGTTACTCCTTCCGTAGCTGTCATGGCCTTGCTTATCTCGGCTGACTCTTACATGACTCGGCCGATATAAACAGTAACTCGGCATATGACAAGGGAGACTCCTTTCGTCCTTCCCCTGTCTTGACCCTATCCGGGGTCACCTCCCCAACATTAGTCCCCGAAGCTGGTGTTGTCCTGCCTGTAACCTCGGCCGGGCCACATCAGTTTCCCAACGTACGTCTCTCCTTATTTCCGAGTTACTTTTTTCTGTTCGAGGTATCCGCGCAGCTTCTTGAGCACGCCTCGTCCTACGTGTACCACTCATCATTATTCTTCTAGTTTTCTGTTCCTCTACAGTGCCCACTGACAAGCTACAGTGATTACTGCGCCCGTCGCGTCGGTGCAGTGATGCCTCGAGTACCGCATCAGTCAGGGGGCCCGATCCTCTCCTACGTCGTGTGTTCTTCGGTGTGGCTCCACTCAGCTGCGAGCGGTTCCTCCGCACGCATGATTTACACGGTTAGCGTGTGCGCGCACGATCCCACTACCGCCAGGACTGCGCGGTTATAAGGAGGGGTGCGAGGCTAGAGGATTTACTTTCCCCCTTCGCTCACCGTTCCTCTTCTTCCTTCTCGCGCCCGTGCCTCTGTTCGTGCGCTGGTGGCTGCGCCATTGTCGATCTCCTCGACGGCGACGCTGCAGTCCTTCTGCTCCGACGACCTCACCGCCATGCGCTTGCTCCGGCGCCTCCGCCGATGAGTTTTTCTACGGTCCCGTAGTTAGGTTCTTTCCCTAGGCGCATCTTCTGCTTTCCTAGATTTCTTGCGGCGGTTCATTTTCGCTCCGCCGCCGTGCTTGCTTAGAATCATGACGGGGCTCTGCGCCTCTAAGCCTCTCCCTGCCGCTAGTTTTTCCTCCGTTGATTCCTCCAGCGATCCCATGTCTAGTTTTGCCAGTGGTGCGCTCATCGAAGATGACGATGTTGCGTCCGGTCCAGAGCGGGGTTCCTGGCAGGGCTCCTCTGTCACTCGTCGTGAGAGTGAGTGGCTAATTAGGACACGTCGGATTCTTGCCGAGGTAAGCTGTCGCTTGCCCGACAAACAATCCTCCCATGTACTCAACGAGGGCGAGTACGTTGTCTTCATGTCCCACTTTGCTCGTGGGTTCGGCCTCCCCCTTAGCGATTTTGCTAGGGAATTCCTTGATTACTTTGGCCTCCAGCCGCATCACCTTCCGGGTAATGCCATCGCCTCCCTGTCTGCTTACATCTCGGCCTCGGAGGTATACTTCGTCCTCTGGCCCTCTGTGTCTGTCTGGTCTACATTCTTCCAGATCCGATCTAATGTCATTCCGGAAAAATCTCTTCACCCCTCCGATAAATCCCTTACCTAGTGTGGAGCCGCGTCCATTACACCTCGGAGAAAATCCGAATTACCTCGTGTCGCCGGCCTCGAGTCTTGCAAGAAATGGCATAGATCATTTTTCTATGTCAAGAATACTGGGAAAGAAGACAAGGTTCGGCTCCCTGCCTTTTCTATTGGCACCCTTCCAAGAAGAATTGGAACTACAATCCCCGGAAGAGCCATGCTTTGGCCGAGGCATTCGAGATTCGGCTCAAGGAGTTGATCCGTGCCGGGCTCCGTGGTGAGGATCTGATGACCACATTTGTCAGCAGCCGAATCTGCCCTTTCCAGCTTCACTCTCATCGGCTTTGTTACATGAGTGGTCCTCTCGATCCCAACCGAGTTTTGACGGTTGAGCTCGACGACTATCTTATTTACAAGCGTGTCCGAGCTATTTTCAAGACTGATATGCCGGAGGACTGGACCTGGGGACTGAAACCGTTCACTCGCGCGAATCCCCCTCCTGAGGTAAATTTACGCATTTGTGTTTGTTTCCGAGTCACGTTTGTGACTATTCTTTTGCTAAACTCTACTTTGTTTCTTTTCTCGCAGAGGTTTGCGGAGCAAAAGATCGAGGATGCTGAGGTTCTGGCTCTTCCGTGGACCACAGATCGGAATACCCCGGACAGCCGGGAACCTGACTCAGAAGAGTTTGTCCCTAAGTCGGATGTTGTTCCGGTTCGCGCCAGTGGCAAGACCTCGGCCCACGGGGATGAAGGCGACTCAGACGACGTGCAATTCTTGAGGTAGTTGACGCGATGCCTATCTCTTACGCATTTCTGGCTCCTACTTTTCCAGCTAATCCATCCGGTCAGGTGCACGACGCCGAGCCTCTTGCTTCTCGAGCTCCTTCTGCCTCGAAGAAGTGCACCGCTCCGGCAGGTCCTTCCGACGCTTCTCCCAAGAAGCGAGTGAAGAAGACTGCCCACCATATTCCGAGGCGTAAAAACATGCCTGGGGTTACTGGGTGAGTTTATTTTCATTCATATTTCTTGTTTCTCTCTTTCTGTCTTTTGATTCGACCTTTTGTCCTTTGCAGAGCTCCTCTCTCTGCCAAGCCAAGTGGTCCGAGTATGACAAGCCATACAACTCGGCTGCCTTCTCCTCCGCCCCCTGAAGACACTCGGGCTCCTAGTCCCTCTCGCGTTGACTCCCCTCCTGTGCCGACTCAGACATCACCTCGGAGAGATGTACCCACAGCTCCCACCGTTACCGTCGACATAATTCCGCCAGTAGATCACCCTGTTTATCTTGTTGCCCCTGCAATGACCACTGAGGTTTCCCCCGTTATTCCTTTGACCACCACAGCTCCAGCTGCTACTCCAACTCCAGCCGAGGATATCGCCATCTCGGCCCCCTTGGAAACCATAGTTCCTCCTGCATCCAAAGATGCCTCTCCTGGTGCCGAGGTTGCTGCCCCTACCGAAACCTCTTCCAAGACTAGAAAGGTTGTTGTCACCAAACCTTCAGCATCTCAGAAGGGGCCGGCTAGCTCTTCTCAACCCAACATAGTTGATGCACTCCGCAAGGGGGTTTCCTCTGCTAAGCCCGTTGTCACCCCGGCCGCTGATACTCAGCTTACTCTCCACAAGAGTCCCGTGGTGGCGGTAGTTACCCAATAGGTCCGAGGTAAGGTGCTGACCCGTACTGAGAGTGGGAACAGCCTCGACTCTTTGGTGGAATACGCCAACAATTGGAATGCCGCCGATCAGCTTGAGGGCAATCCGAGTAACCAGCCATTTCAGCTTTCCGACATCAGCCGTCGTTTGCATATGGCTGCTAAGATTGTTCTTGACAGTGATAAGATGGACGAGGTAAGCGCTTCTATCGATATCTTTTTGTAATTCAAATGATAGTATATATACACTAGTCCCCGAAGCTTGCAACCGAATAACTTGTTGTTCATTTGGAAGCTTTGTTAGGCTTCCAATGCGTTATTTGCTAAGTTAATTTCTTGTATGACTTGGACTGATCGTGGTTCATCCATATTCCGAATTAAGGTTGCTTAGTCCGAATCTATTTCGGCTTTGATTATCCATCCACTGAGATCCGAGTTAAGTTTTACTTGATTCGGCTCTGTTCTAGTTCTGAATATCCAGCCACCTAGATCCGAGTTAAGTTTTGCTTGATTTAGATCTGTCTTAGCTTTGAATATCCAGCCACCTAGATCCGAGTTAAGTTTTGCTTGATTCGGATCTATCTTAGCTTTGAATATCTAATTGTGTAATTCATTTTGGTACACAGGTTGCCCATGATCGGCGGACAGCCGAATTTCGAAGGTTGCTCTTTGCACACAAGAAATTGGAAGAGAAATATGAGAAAGTTCTCCCCGTGGTGAAGAAAGCTGGTAATCTAATAAACCTTTGTATTGTTCCTTAAGTTCTTAATATTTTCGACTTGATGTGCTAATTCATTCTTTGCTGGTATGCAGCTAATATCAATAATCTTAATATCCGCCTTACCAAGAAGGTCAAAGCTCTGGAAGGTTAGTTATTCTTCTCGTCTATTGATTTTCGTTTGAGACTAATCCTGGGTTTCTTATAACCTTCTGGCTTTGGTATAGCCGAGTTACAAACACTTGCAGCGTCGCATCAAGAATGCATATCCATGCCTGATATGATGCTGAATTTTTTAGAACAAGCCGCCACGCATTCGACGTAGCTTAAAGAAAAGGATGATGAGATAACCCGGTTACTAGCCGAGGTTGAGTCTCTCAAGCTCTCGCAGAAATCCGAATTGGAAAAAGTTGATCAGGAGTTCTCTGAAGAAAAGAATCGATTAAGCCTGCAATTGCAGAAAGACAAGGAACTCCTCGATGCTGCCGAGCTAAAGAACCGGATGATGGGCGAGGAAATCACTCGCTTTGAGAGGAATAAGGCCGACTGGACCCAGGATCTCCAGAAAATGTTAGAGTTATATTCATCGTAAGTTTCCGACCGTGGCCGAGTTATCTTCTTCTCTTTCTTATTTTTAACTGATATGTTTTCCTTTCGCGTAGATCATTTTACAGAAGCTAGACCTATGAGCTCTAAGGCAATGATTTTCTGCTCGTCAGCGCTGAGGTGTCCCCGCAGATTCGAGTCCAGAATACTCAATGGAAGACTTCTTGATTGCCGTCGGCGCTACTATTGGACCAATGAAGATCATGGGCAGGGATCTGGTGCAAGCAGCCATTCGGGCCTACCATGTTCTTTGGCCGAATACTTCTGGAACTCCTGATATTGACGAGGTCAAAATACTTGTGGAGAGATTAATGGCATCTCAGACCCAGTTAAATCTCTGGAGGGAATCTGCTGGGAGGGCTGGTGCTGATATGGCACTTACAGCCGTTCTGTCTTGGTACGAGGACATCTCGCTCGAGACTTTGATGAATTTGCGCATTGGCTCTCGTTGGGTTGAGGATCCCGAGTTCGTCGCTCGCCGCCAAGCTCGTGCCTTCCAGCTTGTTGAGTATGCTGACATACATAATTGGATTGAAGGGCCAAGTTTTCTTCCCAATCCAGCGGATGATGTCAAAGTTGAAGATGCCTCTGATGACGATTCGGCCGATCAGGATGAGGCAGAGGGTGACTCGGACAACTCCCGTGACTCCAATGCAAGCTCGGATGAGGATGGCGACGCATGATCTTCGTCAAAAGGGACTGAGCATTCTCGAGCTCAAGCTAATGTTTCTCAGCAGCCGAGGCTTTCCCCCGAGGCTACTATTGCTTCTGATGAAGGCAAAGTAACTTCGTCTAAGGTACCGTCTACCTCGGAGCGCCCAGTTCCTGGAAATACCCCTACGCAGGAGACCGAGGTTGCCCCGCCATCATCCGAGATAGCCATTCCCGATGCTCCTGATCGTGTTGCTGCCCCTTAAGGGTGCTCTGGCCCTTTTTGCTGTTTAGGTTCAAAAACTCTTAAGTTATTTTCAGTCCCCGGTATGCCGGGCGTATGTATGTGGAACAATTGTCCGGCTTTTGGTGTGGTGCGAACCTTTTTGCCTTTTGCCGCTGAGGCATTGGTGATGGTAATTATTATTACTTGTTTGAACAAGTCTCATTGCTTTATATCTTTGCTTTGGCGAACTTTGATTTCGTAGGTTCGGATTGTATTTTTCCATGAGGCTGACCTTAGTTCGGCATTTGTCTTGCCTGCCCTTTATAAACTCGATAGCGTAGCTGTTGTGTTTTCAACTTCTATCTGAAGTACAAATTCCGAAGCCCATATCTGGTAAAGTGATACAATAGGTTGCATCCCTTATCATACATCGGTTTGCTGGGTTTGTTATTCTTTTTTGCATTATCGTTAGAAATCTTTGTTTGTTTTTGCTTTGCTATTCCTCTGATTATGGAGACAAGTTTATATCATATCTTGCAAATTATGATCATCAATTTTGGGGAGTCCCCGAGTCTGTAGCTGAGCTATGGAGCTTTTATGTGTCTAGCGACAAACAGTAGGTAATACAAGTTAGTCCCCGAGTTATTACTCGGGTTATCGATTTCTTGTGTGTGCTCAAAGAATTATCTCGGATCATGCGGCAGTCCCCGAGTTACGAGCTGGGTTGCCGAAATATAATTCATGGGTTAACGCAGAGAATGCTATGGGGTAGTCCCTGAGTCATCGCTCAAGGTGCCGAAGTTTAATGGGCATTTTCAGAACAAGAAACCATCATGGGGCAGTCCCCGAGTTAATGCTCAAGGTATCGAGGTTTTAATGCATAATCCAAAATAAGGGATAATACGATGCAGTCCTCGAGTCACTGCTCGAGGTGCTGAAACTTAACACGCAACTTAGGAATAAAAAATAGCACGGTACAGTCCTCGAGTCACTGTTCGAGTTGCGAGGTTTAATACATATTTCAAAATAAGAAATAGCATAGTGCAGTCCCCGAGTTACTGCTCGAGTTGCCGAGGTTTACTACATAGTCTTAAAAAATAGAAACAACATTGTGCAGTCCTCGAGTCGCTGCTCGAGGTGCCGAGGTTCAATTTATGCTTGATACTCCAACTTGATGCGTCATATTACGACGTACAACATATAGCTCCTAAGTGTAGAATGGGAGAAGTAAAGCTATGTTCCATGGTCTTTTTGTTTCGTCGCCGGCTTTGTTTGCCTTGTTCTTTTCTGGTGACTGAGCATCGATTAGGTAATATGCATCATTGTGCAATGCTTTACTCATGATGAATGGTCCTTCCCATGGGGGTGATAGTTTGTGCATGCCGGCTATGCGCTGCACTAGCCGAAGAACCAAATCTCCTTCTTTAAAAACTCTTGGATTGACTGTCTTGCTGTGATATCGTCGTAGGTCTTGCTGATAAATAGCTGATCTTGATAGTGCCAATTTCCTGTCCTCTTCTAGTAAATCAACATCGTCTTGCCGAGCTACCTCATTTACCTTAGCAGTTGTGTACTGGGTCACTCGTGGCGAATCATGCATTATGTCGGCTAGAAGCACGTCTTCTGCCCCATATACCAGAAAAAATGGGGTATATCCTGTCAACCTGTTTGGTGTAGTCCTGAGGCTCCACAGTACTGCTGGTAGTTCCTCGATCCAGCATCCTGCCGACCTTTGCAAAGGTTCGACAAGCCGGGGTTTTATTACGGATAATACCAGCCCATTTGATCTCTCTACTTGCCTGTTTGATGCTGGGTGAACCACCGAGGCAACTGCTAGTCTTATGTGTTTCTCTTGGCAGAATCTAGCAAAGGCTCCGTCAGAAAAATTTGTGCCATTGTCTGTAATAACACTGTGTGGATAACCGTATCTTAAGATAATATCTTTGAGGAATTTTACTGTTGTTGGTCCATCACATTTTCTTAATTGTTTTACTTCAATACACTTTGTGAATTTATCCACCATGACTAGAATGTGGGTCATACCGCCCCGTGCTGGCTTGAACGGACCTACCATATCCAAGCACCATACAGAAAATGGCCAAGTAATTGGAATTGTCTTTAATTCGGACGAGGGCATATGTATCTTGCTGGCATACCTCTGGCAACCATTACATTTTTCTAATAACTCTTTTGCCTCCTTCAACGCCGTCGGCCAATAAAATCCATGCCTGAATGCTTTGGCTACTAAAGCTCTCGACGAGGCGGTATGCCCGCATTCTCCCTGATGTATATCCAGGAGTATTTCCTGGCCTTCTGCCGAGTCAACACATCTTTGCAGCACGCTTGTGACGCTTATCTTATACAACTCATTGTTTATTATTGTGTAAGCTTTTGCTCTTCTTATTGTCTGTCTAGCCAGTACCTCATTACTCGGCAAGATTGCGTCCTTGAGGAAGGAGAATATGGGTTGCGCCCATGTCGGCGTGATTTACTCTGGGACAATTTCACTGTTGATTTCCATGTTTTCTGCTGACATAATAGCTTCGGATTTTTCTGTATTTGTTCGTGAGGTGGTCGGGTTCATTTTCAGAAAGCCTGGGTTGCATTCTTTGTCGATTTCCATTGGCACACTTCCTTCTTTCAATTCTGCCGAGATATGAATTGACTCGGACTCTGGTGATGGTATAATCGATGGTTTTCTCAGATGCTCTAGGGCGATACCTGGGGGAATTGACTGCCTAGTTGATCCGAGTTTTGACAATGTGTCCGCAGCGTCATTTTCCGCCCGAGGTATATGATGAAACTCGCATCCATCAAAGTATCCACTGATTTTTTGCACATGGAATCTATATAGGGCCATATTCGCATCTAGTGCGTCCCAATTGCCTGATACTTGCTATACTACTAAATCTGAATCCCTGTAGCATAGGATCCGACGTATACCGATTTCCTTTGCCACCTTTAACCCATGGACAAGTGCTTCATGCCCGGCTACATTGTTTGATGCGGCAAAATGTATTTGCAGCACATATTTCAGCTGAACTTTTTTCGGTGAATTTAACACTATCACTGCCCCCAAGCCATTTCTCAGCTTGGATCCGTCAAAATGCATTATCCAATAATTCGGATCTGGTAATGGTGGTTCATATTGTACCTCGGCCCAATCCACAAAGAAGTCGGCCACTGCCTGAGATTTGATTGCATCTCGCCTATCGAATTGCGGAGCATAAGGTGATAATTCGATTGCCCATTTTTCTATTCGACCACTTGCATCTTTGTTGCTCAATATCTCGGCTATGGGCGCTTCACAAATCACTTTGATCGGATGTTCTTCGAAGTAATGTTTAAGTTTTTTCGCCGACATGTATACTCCATAGGCCATCTTCTGGTAGTGCGGGTAGTTCTGTTTTGAGGCCGATAGTACCTCGCTTAGGTAATATACCAGCCTTTGTATTGATTTATCACCTTCATTCCGTTCCACGACAACCACCGCACTTACTAATCTGTTAGTGGCAGCTACATAAAGTAACATAGGCTCTTTTGACAGTGGAGAGGCCAGGATTGGTGTTGTGACCAACATCTTTTTTAGTTCATGAAACGCAATATCTGCTTGCGGTGTCCAAATGAACTTATCAGACTTTTTCACCAGTTGATACAGAGGTAATGCCTTCTCTCCCAGCCGACATACAAATCGACTAAGCGAGGCCAGGCAGCCCGTGAATTTTTGTACATCATTTAGACACCTCGGCAATTCCATTTTTCAACTGCTCGTATTTGAGTTGGATTTGACTCTACACCATCAGAAAGGCATGGGACAACAAACTCTCTTAAAGCTTTCTTCGAATAAGTCTTTCGCTTGACTTGGCTCAACGGCTTTAGTTCAGTAAATGCTCTGCTTGAAAGGTAAAGGAATTCCGCTGGCAAGTCCAGTAAATAAAACAAAAACGCAAGGTCTGCTTCCGGCTATTTATTCAGTCGTCAATCAGCATTGATCCGGGTAGTTAGTCAGAGAAGAATCTCACAAAATGGCCCTTTCTCAGGATGGATTTATTGATTCAACTCATCTAGATGATGATCTGTACCTAGTAACCAGCTACATAGGTATGCGTTTCCCTCTTCAGTGAAGGGAAGTGAAAGAGGCCACCTCGGATGGATACGAGAAAACCGAGTAATTTCCCAGCCGGTACACCGAAGGTGCATTTTTCCGGGTTAAGCTTCATTCGGAACCTTCTCAGGTTTGCGAACCTCTGCCGAATATCATCCAGGAGTGTTTTTCTCTCTTTGGTTTTTATAACCACATCGTCTACATATACTTGCACATTTTTTCCTATCTGATCATGTAAAAACTTTTGCATGCATCTCTGGTACGTTGCTCCTGCATTACACAGGCCGAATGGCATGGTATGATAGCAATAAGCCCCGTACGGGGTAATAAACGCAGTATTTATTTGATCGGCCGGATTTAACGGTATCTGGTGGAAACCAGAATACGCGTCTACAAATGACAACAGCTCACAACCAGCGGTCGAATCAATGACTTGGTCTATCCCAGGTAAAGGAAAAGGTTCTTTGGGACACGCCTTGTTTAGGTTCGTGTAATCGATACACATTCGCCATACGACGGCTACATTTGGGTCATCCTTTTTCTTTTCTACTAATACCGGATTTGATAGCCAATCCGGATGAAGCACTTCCATGATGAACCCGGCCGCAAGGAGCCGAGCTATCTCATCCCCTATTATTTTTCTCCTGTCTTCGGCGAAGCGGTGGAGAGGTTGCTTCACCGGCCTTGCTCCTGGCCTTACATGCAAAGAGTGCTCAGCCAACTCCCTCGGCACACCTTGTAGGTCTTGAGTTGACCATGCAAAAATATCCCGATTCTCACGGAGGAAGTCGGTGAGCTCGCCTTCCTATTTGGCATCTAGGACGGCACTAATCGTGATGGTGCGCTCTGGGAACTGCTCATCTATCTGGACCTTTTTTGTCTCTTTAGTCGGCTGGAAAGAAACACTTCCATGTGGGTTGGCTAATGCCGGCATATTCAGCTGTGCTGACTGAGCGAGAGCCGCTACCTCCTGAATCCTTCTTTTTTCTCTTGCAATCACCAATGACTCGGCCAGGTTTGATCCGGCCGAAGCACATTCCATCGACTTCCTGTAATCTCCTACTACTGTTATCACCCCTTGTGGTCCGGGTAACTTCATTTTCAAGTAAGTAATGTGGCAGCTGCTCATGAATTTGGCTAATGCTGGCCGTCCGAGTAAAGCATGATAGCAACTTTCTAGGTCCACCACTTCAAACTCCAAATTTTCCTCTCTTCAATTCTCCCTTGTGCCGAGTAATACATCTACCCGGACCTTGCCAATGGGTTCGCATGAAAGTCCCAGCACTATTCCATGGAATGTGGTTCTTGTGGATTGCAGCATATTCTGCGCTATTCCGAGTTTATGCATCGTATCTTTGTACATGATATTGATACTGCTCCCATTGTCAATGAGTACTTTTGAAAATTTCACATTAATGCTGGGCCCGAAAAATGTCGGATCTAGCACGAGTGCGTACGACCCTGGATTCGGTATTATTTTCGGGTGATCCTTTCTGCTCCAGGTTATTTCCTGATCTGACCAAGGCACATATCTTGGTACTGCCAGAATAACCGCATTTACCTCCATATGTCGGCGTTGTACACTTTGCCTGTCTTGTTGTTCTGTTGTGAACACACAATATGATTAATGATGCTCCCTATAATCATTACATCTATTATTTTCGGGGTTTGCCCTTCCATCCTGACCTTGATTTATCACTTGATGCACTGCATCTCTCTGTTCCGAATTATCATATCTCGGAGGAGGTGAGGGTAACATTAATTGCTGCGCATTTGCTCCAGTTAAGTGTGGATTCTGTTGTTGATGCGCTCGATGAGGAGGCGCTTGCATGCTCGCCGGGTTCCCCATTGCATTTTTCATCCAAGCACATTGCCGAGTCGTATGGTTAGCCGGCTTGGCGGGATTTGGAGTATGGAATTTACACGGTTGATCCAACATGGACTCAAACGTGTATTTCGGCCTTTCCTGCCACTGCGTCTTCTGTTCTGGTGTCCACTGTCTCTTCCCTTCGTTCCTCGGTGTCCAATGCTGAGGACCATTTTTCTGGCACTGACTGTTTCCGTGACTCGTCTGATCTTGCACTACTGCTGCCACTTGATTGGATGCGTATCTGTAATCTGGTCTTTCCTCTCTTCTTCTACCTCTGAACTAGTTGCGCCTCGATGATCCGGCTGCATCTCTTGCATATTGATCTTGATGTTCCCGATGCTCTACCGACATTAATTCTGGTTGTGTCGGATCCCCCAATGCATACGAATCTGCTATCCTGATGGTTTCTCCAAGGTGGTCGACATATCTCTTTGCAGCCTCTGCCACAATACGCTGGCGTATCGGCAGCCTTGAGCAAACCAAGCTATCGCTTGAGATTCTATAACCCCTTCACATGAGTTTCTAAGGTTACACCACCGAGTCAAGAATTCTCTATCTGTTTCATTCGGCCTCTGCTTGCACATAGCAAGCTGATGTGGCATGTTTGGCCTTTTATAGGTATTGGTGAAGTTGCTGACAAACATCTCTTCAAAATCTAGCCAACAGTTGATACTTCCTGCTGGCAGATTGTTCAGCCATACTCTGGCTGGTCCCTCCAGCATTTGCGACATATCTTACTGCCGATCGCAAGTTTCCACTAGCTATTTTTACTGCAGTGGCATAGTCAATCAACCAATCTTGTGGTTTGGTGCTCCCATTGTATGTTTTCGTGCCCCTTGCCAGTTGAAAGTTTGGTACTGGTGGCTCGCCCATGATCCGAGGTCCGAAACACGCCGGACCAGGCGGACCCTGCTCCTCTAACAACATGGACCAATACAACCTGTCCAGTTTTAACCTTGCATCATTTGACAGCAAGTTTCTATACATGATTCTCTCTTGTGTTCCATAATGGTTGTTCCCACCATGTCCTGCATACTCCATATCTGAGTAGCCATCATTGTACCTCTCGTTTGCCTGATTATGGTGAGCCGGTCTCAATTCTCGCTCTTGCCGAGGTTCATACCTCAGCTGAGGGTCGGGCGATGGGTCTCTCCTTCCCTCTGCCGGGTTATTATTCTCGTGATTTCCTATTCCGAGGTCTCCATTACCTCAGCTTCCGTTGCCTTTGTTGGCACGGCCGGGGTTTCTTTCGCCACTGTCACCTCGGCTTCCATTGCCTCTGTTTTCATTGACCTTTCCGGCTACTGCCGGATCATACGGTACGATTTGCTTATTTCTTTTTCCTGAAGTTACTGCTCTATCTTTTCGAGCGTTGTTTCCGGGTGAGGACGCCGCTGCCACGGATAGTGCAGGCGGTGCTCCAGCCGAATGAACCATACGCGAGGCTCCCGGTCTTGCCGGGTCAGCCCTGAGCATTTCTTCATTCTGCTGGTTCGCAATGCGTACCAACTCATTCACTCTTTCTTGCTATTTCTGCCGGGCTTCGCCGGTTAATCCTTCTAACTCCAATGCAGCAGAATTTGCCGCCCTTAGGTTCTTTGCCGGGGTGCTATATCTCGGCAAGCCTAGATCAACTGAATCTGCCTTATGAGTCTCATGCTCTTTGTTGATATCATTCATGAGGTTTTTTCGTCTCAATCTTAATTCATCCACCCACTCGGGGGCAACATCTAGTTTATTTGCCTTAGCATACTCTCGGAGAGTCCTGTTCAAGGACTCCCGCAAGGCTACCACCTTTTTTGCCTCTACCAGTACTTTCTGCCTAGTTTCTTCTAACTCTGCCTGAGCATTAGCCGGATCAAGTATCGGTGCCACAGGCATGGTCAGATTATCTATAGTTTCCTGGAGAATATTTTCTGGTCTTTCTAGAGGTTGCCATCTTACCCTCGCTGCCTTTGGGGTTTTGTCTCATGCACCTCGGCTGGCTTGGCTACCGACGGATCTACCTCGGTGGGCTGTGGAGCTACTTTCTTCATGGTCACCTGTCCCCCTGCCGCCGGGTCCTTGCTTGATCCAGCTCCTGCTCCTGCCGCCTGTACCGCGGCTGTGACCATCACCTCGACGCTGCCGACGGGGCGTGCTCCACGCAGACCGTTAGCGGCACTAAGGGGATGTTCTCCTGCATCAACAACTTGGTGAGGATAAATGCAGGAGGTGTCGACGCTGACGTAGACCTTGTGCGTGCCCAAGTTGATGAAGACGCCGTTACGCGGAGGCGCTTTCTTCCTGAAGCTGTCTGCGTTATCGCTGACATAGTCATAGAGATCGAATCTCTGGAGTAAGCCAGAGACAACGCGCTCGCCGGTGTGGATGAAGTCTCCCGTCCGGATCTTGACTCCAGCTAGCACCACTGCTAGCCCCACGGTGGGCGCCAACTGTCGTGGTGGTGGCACGGCAGATGCCATGGGTAGGCTAAAGTATGGGGCCAATGGATGCTAGAGGGATCCAGGGAGGGAAGATGCAGTGATTTCTACACTCAAATGACTAACATATAGATCTTTCTTTCTCCTTACAAGAACTACAAGTGCTCCTTGAGCTGTTTGCAGGAAGGAGAGAACTACTACACGAGCCTTATGGCGCATAATCAATCGATCCCCTCTCAGGACCCCGCGTCTCCCCTTATAAAGGGGTGCCTTGGTTCCTCCTAGGGCTGACGTGGCAAGCATATTCGAGGAATATGCTTGTCCCAATATGGTAACTCAGCGACCCTCTTTGCGTGTCCCCCTTCTATCGACGGTAATGTTCTAGAGAGCCCCACCTGCGTGCCTCGGGCTCCCTAACTGTCACCTCCGTGACCTTCTTCTGCCCTTCTGCTGCTCTGCTCCTTGTCCTTTATGCTTGGCTCTGTTCAGATTCCTCCTAGCCCATGACTAGGTTTTGACTATAGGCACCTCCTTTTCCTGCAAGCTTCGTGTTACTCGGCCTTGTCTCGCATAACTCGGCTCGACCTTCACCTGTATTCAAGTTATTCAGACTTTCTCGGCTGACTTAACTCGTATATCGGCCGGATAAGGTGTTACTCCTTCCGTAGCTGTCATGGCCTTGCTTATCTCGGCCGACTCTTACATGAATCGGTCGATATAAACAGTAACTAGGCATATGACAAGGGAGACTCCTTTCGTCCTTCCCTTGTCTTGACCCTATCCGGGGTCACCTCCCCAACAAAATCCCTCACAAACTTGATGGCACACTTTATATTCTTTGCCCCTAATGGACTTGAACCATTGTGTCATGTATGTTGTATATGGTTGCACTTATACGTTGGAATTAGCAGAACCATGCCGTCACTGGGAACGTTTTCTACATTGCACTTGTACTTTGTACTCAGTTGATATCTTGCTCTTTTGTCTGTGGATGTCATTGGTGTGAAATAAAGAGGGAACTTGTAAGTCCATGGAGTATGTATTTTGTGTTAGAGAAATGCCTGGACCGCTAGCCTAAGCCATGCCTAATCATGGTGGAAACTTGCAGCATCACCATAGTGAGCTATCTATGAAGCATCCTCAATAAAAATCTATGCATATAGTAAATAAAAAGATCGTTGGGATGCTCATTGTCTGCTTGCCTTGTCATTTTGGTTATGGGATAGCTCCTGTACCATGTGCAAGGGGTACCGCGTTGGCGGTTCTCTATGATATGCAAATACTTACAATGACAAAAACTTGCAGGTGACTGAAGTTGAGTAGCATGAGGTCTGGCCCTCGTATTCAAGGGACTTGAGATTGCCAACTTATACTTCGTCAAGCATATACTCCATCTTTGTTCACTTTAACCTTAATCACTTCAAGATGCTTATGATAGGGGGAATGAGGGCTGAAAGATAACAAGTACCATAATTTTTGGAAGCTCTTTTTGAGACTTGAAATCCCTGCTTCCTTTATGAAAGGCTTTTCTTCCACCATTATTTGAGTCTCCACCTTCTACTTTTAGGCACCATTAAGAGATCATAGTTGTCATTCTGTGTGCAGTGTCCCAAAACTTATTGATTGATGCATATTGTGATATTACTTGTTCTTGTGATATTTGTTTCTAGTCACCCTTATGAACCTTGAAGGTGTCCTATGCATCTATTTGCTACTCTATGAAGGACAAGATGAATGCCACTATGCTACGTTTTCTGTATGTGAAACAAACAAACATTTTCAATGCATGTTATTCATGTTCTTTGTTTGTAGACTTTCATGTTGCATGCATAGTTACTTTGTCCTATTGTTAGAATTCCATCTTTCATTCTCATGTTTAGAGTTATTTGATCCCAGCTTTCAATGATTGCGAATGGTTTGATCTTGGTTTTGATAGTGCATGTGACCTCAAAAATTATTCTTTTATCTCTTACCTACTCGAGGACGAGCAGGAGTTAAGCTTGGGGATGCTTGATACGTCGGAAACGTATCTATAATTTTTGATGCTCCATGCTTGTTTTGTATCTACATTTCTTTGCTTTGTCTACAATTTGAGGTGTTTTTTTATCTTTTTGGAACTAACCTATTAACCAGTTGCCACAGTGCCAGTTGCCTGTTTTCTTCTGTTTTTCGTTCCAGAAAGGCAGAAAATCAATATTCTCAGAATTGGACGGGACAAAAGCCAAAGTCAGTGTTTTACCGTGGGCGTCATGAAGTTCAGAGGGGAGACGGAGAGGCGAGCCAGGGCCACCACACCCTCCTAGGCGCGGGTGGGCCCTACCCCGCGCCTGGGAAGGGTGTGGGCCCTCCGGCCGCCTCCCAGCCTCGCCTCCTGCGCCTATAAGAAGCCCCCGGGGAGAAAACCCTAAAGAATGCATCATACTTCCAGAAAAACACCCGCAGCACCGCTTCCACTGAAAGGGAGATTCAGGGTATAGAAAGTCTCTGTTCCGGCACCCTGCCAGGACGGGGAAGTGCCCCCGGATCCATCTCCATCGATCTCCATGGCCATCTTCATCATCGTTGCTGATTCCCATGATGAGGAGGGAGTAGTTCTTCCTCGAGGTTAAGGGCTCTACCGGTAGCTATGTGTTCATCTCTCTCTATGCATGGTCATATTGTGATCATGAGCTTTGTAATCAAGTAGATCTACCTTGCTACTCAAGTGATTTAATAGATCTCTGCTCTCCCCATGTGTGTGAAAGTGACAGCATGCACGCCATGGTGGCACTTAGGTTTGAGTCTACATAAATACTCTTTGTGGTTTAATAGATCTATGCTTTTCCCCACGTGTGTGAAAGTGAGAGCGTGCATACCGTGTGTGGCACTTTGGTTAGACTGAATATTTGTTATGAGTTATATTTGGAGTTGGATGTCTCTATGAAATTGTGGTGTTTGTTGGAACCATCTAGCACTCAAGGTGACACTGTGGGGTTATCTAGATTGGGGAAGGCGGACTTTGAGGAGTGCTGTTACAGCCCTACCGATGATTAGAGTGTCCAACCTAAGAGTAGTTAAGATTAGTATCATGAAGAGAGGATATTTATATGAGAGAGTGTTCACTAGTGAAAGTATGATCCGTAGGCCTTTATTATAAATATTGAAACATCGTTTGCATCTAGATCTGTTGCATGTTTCCTTGATTTCGTCTTTACCTCCATGTCAAGCTCCATCAAAGTATTTTCTGGCACTCACACACGTTACCCCACGTCAACAACAAGTCAGAAGCTATTTTCTGGCACCGTTACCACTTGTATTTCACTATCTCTTCGCTGAGATAGTGCACCTATACACCTAACAAGTATATTGGGTGTGTTGGGGACACAAGGGACTTCTTGTATCTTGATTGCAGGGTTGCTTGAGAGGGATAGCTTTGACCACTTCCTCCCTGAGTTCGATAAACCTTGGGTAATCCACTTAAGGGAAACTTGCTGCTGTTCTACAAACCTCTGCACTTGGAGGCCCAACAACTGTCTACAAGAATAGAAGTGTGTAGACATCAAGGAGCTATCCCATAATCAATATGACAAGGCAAGAAGACTTTGAGCATCTCAACAATCTTCTTATTTACCATGTGAAAATGGTGCTTTTTTCTCTATTTCCTCTTTTCAATATGTCTCTTTTTTTATAAGAAGAAAGCTTCATAGATTGCTCACTATGGTGATGCTGCAAGTTTCCACCATGATTAGGCATGGCGTAGGCTAGCGGCCTAGGTGTTTCTCTAACACACATACATAACTCCATGGACTTACAAGCTCCCCTTTTATTTCACACCAACGACATCCATAAACAAAAGAGCATGATATCAACTGGGTAGATATTTACAGGTGTTGAAAGCGTTCCCCGTGACAGCACGATTCTGCTAATTACTAACTTATAAGTGCAAGGATATACAACATAGATGACACAATTGTTCAAGTTTATTAGGGGCTAGAAAAATAAAGTGTGCCATCAAGTTTGTGAGAGCTTTAAACACTAATTTTCTCATAACAAGTTTAATTTGGAAGATGGAGAAAACAAGAATATACTTGGAATGGTGTAACACACCATGCATAGAAATTTATAGTGTACACTTTGGAATAACTTGGTTTCTTGGGATTTGGATGCATGAGTAGAGCTTACTCATACAAGTGGAGGCTAGCAAAAGACTCGGAGGGACCAACTAAGAGAGCAATAATGGCCATAATCATGTAGAGCGACAAAACATTACTAATCAAAGCATAAAGTGGTACCACAAGTCAAAAACTAAATGATGATAGAGGCTAAGGTGACTTGTTCATAGTCATAACATGGTGTGAGCATGTGCCAAGTCAACCCAAACAAAGAATCAAAGGAGAATACCACAATACTATGCTTTTGTATGCTAAAACAACGCATGATTCTTTCAAGGCACATTAAGAAATCCTAATTGTTTAGAACAAGTCATGCTACAACAATAATCACTAAGCATAAGGTCAAAAAAACATCTAGCATGACATGATAAAGTCTAAGTCATATTCGAAGCAAGCTCCTCTTGTACTACTAAGCAAGAACTTCCTACTCCTCTCCAACACCAATCAACTTATTTGAAACAACACAGCGAGAACGGGAGTCCAAACTACTCTATTCAAGAAAACTAAGCAAACAAAAGCCAAAAATGAAAAATAATACGCTCCAAGAACAACACAACTATGCATGAAACAAATAAAAATGAAGTGTCTAGAAAGACCTGAGATTTTTATTGATGAAGAAGGGGATGCCTTGGGCATCCCCAAGATTTAACGCTTGTACCTCTTCAATATTTCTTGGGGTGACACGGGGTGGCATCCCCAAGCTTGAGCTTTTGTCCACTCTTCATCCCATTACATCGTTCTTCCCTTACACCTGAACATTTTCCTTCATACAAAACTTCACACAATCTTCATTAGCAACATTAGTGCATTCAAAAGTAATAAACCTTTGGGTTTAGGTTAAAAATAGAAAAACTTTCATTAAAAATACAAGATAGTGTATCAATTCCCTTAAAAATCTCAATTTCCCAAAGAGAACTCAAAAAGAAATCAATAAAGGGGCAAATCCAAATAATGGAAGAAATCTTTCAAAACAGACCAGCAAGTAAAAACCGATTTTTTCATAGACGTTCTATTTCTCAAATCAAAAAGTGTTGAACTAAAAAAAGTTTGCTAACAACCTGGGGGTTTTTCAAAAAATTATGGCTCAATCCGACTTATAGACTTTTCATGAATTTTTACAGTGAAGCACAAAAATCCGTTTCGGGACAGAACTTCCCCAAATCTTACTTCCCTCTCATTAGAGGTTATTCTTGGTGCAAAAATCAAACAAAAATTATAAGGAGTTATTACATAAGTAATAACTTCCAAGACTCAAGAAAACTATTGGGTTATCTCCCAAGACGTACTTTTCTTTAATGCCTTTAAGTTAGGCTTGATAGTTTGAGAAGATGCTCTCATAAGAAATATGAATTGAAGCAAAAGAGAGCATCAAGAAGAAAATTCAAAACACATTTAAGTCTAACCCACTCCCTATGCATAGGAATATTGTAAAGAAACAAGTCATGAAAGCACAAAGCAACATGCATAGGAAAGCAAAACAAGTGCAACTTCAAAATTTTCAACATCAAGAGGGGAAACTTAATATTGTTGAGATGCATAAAACCAAGTTTCCCTCTCTCATACTAACTTTCAGTAGCATCATGAATAAGATTAATAATATAAATATCACATAAAACATTATTATCATGAGTCACATGCATATAATGATTATTACTCTCCACATAAGCATAGTCATTCTTATTAATTACAATGGGAGCAAATTCAACAAAATAGCTATCATTACTATTCTCATCACCATAATCATCAAATATAGGAGGCATATTGTAATCACAATTAACTTTCTCTTCAGTAGTAGGTGGACTGAAAATATCATATTCATCATTGCAATCATCACACATTGGAGGTATAATATCATCATAAGCAATAGAATAACTATCTTCCCAAGTGTGTTCATTTGTAAACATATCATCATTGGAAGGAACATGGATAGCACAACAATTATTAATATCATCATTTTTAGAATTGGTACCAAAGAGATTTTCAATATCAAAAGTAGTGTGCTTTTCCCAATCATGATCACTACTATAGGTAATAGGCATAGGAACATCATCTAGTTCAGACTCATTAGCAAAAACTATGATAGGAACAACACGCTTAGGGGAAGATACCGTTACCTCTCTCCTTTTACTCCTCATGTTTTTCTTCTTCTCCTCTTTGGGAGGGAGAGGCTTGAAAGGAAGATTCTCCACATACCCTGGTTTATTGTTAGAGACAATAGAAGAACCTTTGGATGATTCCTCCTTTTTATTAATAAGAACAAAACTCATATCAGTCCTTTCATATTTTGGTAAAATATCATCTTTTATAAGATTTTGTATGTAAGTATTTGCGTGGAAATTATCAACACAATAAACATGACAACCATGCAGGACACTATTCATATCAAAAGCACTCATGTCTACCAAAGAAGTTTTTAACTCTTCACACCCCAAAAACAATGTAAGTTCATCATGTTGATTATCAGTGATCGCGTTATCACAATACAAACTTGCAGTAATCATTGGATTAGAAAGGTTATTATTATGGCCTGAGCATTGAAAATTGAAATGACCCACTTCCTAGCAGAGTTCGGAAATAAAAGGATCGAGGGCACAATTTTTTTACCAAGATCATTTAGAGCCTTATACCATGTTCTGGTTTTTTCATTCTAGTGGGTGATACAATATTATTCTTCGATTTGATTCTTTTCACAAGGTCTATGTATTCCACAAAAATTAACATGCTTATAAGAAATAGTACTTTCAAAAGTTTGAGCATGTTTATTGCAATTATTAATAATAGTTTCATTTTTCATGCAAGTGTCTTTAAAAGGTTCATGATACATGTCCCACTTTTCTTTATGAGCATTAATATGGGAAGCAAAGGGTCTACAAATTTTAACAAGAATTTGAGGATCAAGACCATATTTAGCACTAAGCTCTTGAAAATCAGCAGTTTCAGCGATAGACTTAATGCAATTATACTCATAGTTTATACCTAGTTCCTTACCTTTGTCATTATCCCAATCTTCGGTATTGCTTTGAATTTTTCAAGAAGAGCCCACTTAGCTTTGACCTCCTTACTTGTGAAGGATCCCTCTAAACAGGTATCTAGATAGTCCTTGTAATGTCCTGAAAGCCTTGCATAAATTTTTTTATAATAATATTCCTGGGAGCTCATGAATGGGACATTTGATAATTAGTGACTTCAATCTTCTCCATGCTTAGGCAATAATTTCTCCATCATGAGGATGAAAATTATAAATATAATTCCTATCTTTATGAATTTCATGAGGAGGATAAAATTTACAGTAAAAGAGAGATTCAAGTTCCTTCCACATCAAATGATGAGGATCATCTAGTAGCTCATACCACTCCCTTGCTTTGTCCCTAAGTGATAAAGAGAAAGCTTCCTCTTAACTTGGTACATTGAAATACCTGCACACTAGAACAACTCGCATAATTCA
Organism: Avena sativa; assembly: GCA_916181665.1. NCBI lineage: Eukaryota > Viridiplantae > Streptophyta > Magnoliopsida > Poales > Poaceae > Avena > Avena sativa. Next base: position 133,260,384 of record OV702298.1, read on the forward strand.
TGGATAAAAAGCAAGTGATCACCAGAATGGACAGTTCCATCCCTAAAATAATAGTTATCCATAACACAATCAACAATTTTTGTAGGTATTTTAAAAGGGACACTTTTAGTATGTGGCTTTAAAATATCACAAGCATCATAGAATTACCACATATGGGAGATAAAGTATCATCAGAGCAAATTTTCTTCCCTAAAGCTAGGGAACTAAAAAGATCTCTTTCATAAAAACTAGCTCCCCTAATCTTAGATGTTTCCATAGAATTAGTAACAATGGTGTTCAAAAAATCCATACTAATAACATTGCTATTAGCATGCAAAAAAACTTCCATAGGTTTTTTAATTCTCTCTTCAAACTCTTTGTGTCCTAACTCAAGTAAATACTATAAAGCTCTCTAATTTTGTTGTTGTTTTCCATTAAGCCTAACTAGTGAAAACAAAAAACAAAAAGACAAAATTGCAGAATCTAAAGGAAATAACTGTCAACACCCGGATTTTTAATCCTAGATGCCTGTTATGCCATACATCGCAATCCCAGGATTACCATTTTTTGCGAGACACAACAGATTGGATATCACAATACATCATCCATTACAAACCATACATAAGGTCTTACACAAATAAAGGCTCTCATGATCCAGTCTTAATACAAATCAAGCAGCGGAATAACGTAATGATAACGGTAGCATGGGCAAGGCTCCATCTTCATGGTCACAGGCAATGCTGATGATGGGAGATCATCCTAGTTGTCGTAAACTTCCTGATGTCCATCTTCCTGATAGTCCTCTTCATAGTCTGGCCACGGGAATAGCCAGGGACAAAGCCATGAGTACTCTTTAAGTACTCGCAAACTAATACTAACAAGTGAAGTCGTTTTTTAATAGGAAGTACTAGGCTCTAGGTTGTTTTGCAAAAAGCCAGATTTATCTCTACCGAGTTCAGAAGCAAAGAAATCTAGTTAAAAGCTTTTATAACACCTAAGTGGGAACTTGAGTTTCATATCACAACCCTGTTGTGGTCAAGTCAAAGTCATGAATCATTTCACATGTCATTTTGAAAACATCTGACAATGGAACAGTATGGCCACTCCAACTGTCCATAACCACGGATGCGGCTATTCGAATAGTTTGACACTCTGCAGAGGTGGTACACTTTCACCACAACATTCGATACATCTGTCAGGAACAATCCTAAATTCACCATACTCAGTATGCAGATAATCAATCCTAACCTTTCAATTACACGCCCTAGTATAGGCACCTCTCCTGTGAGTTTAGCCTCCCAACAATGACCAACTATCATCTTGGGAACTGCACAGGTGGACAATCTTCACAAGGTAGCCTCAGCTCACACCTTGGCCGCAAGGGAACCCATACTAAGGTATATAAATTTCTAGTCAAGCCTACCCAAATTTCTAGTCAAGCCTACAATCTTCACAAGCTATCACATCCAGACAACCATCAGTTTTATAAAGGGCTAAGGCTCATGCCTCAACATTTTCATCATCAAAATCATCTGGTGTTCAAGAACACATGTCAGAACATTTCAATAGAATGACTCATCATTCCAAGGTTTTCGTAACCATTTTCACCAAGTATTCCCATCTAAAGTTGATCAAATTTTATGCTTAGCACTAGCATCTACAAGTGGGGGTAAGTACTAATGAGGGGTGGTAAACAAGTGTATCTTATCAAGTTCAATCTCATGCCTCGGGATGACATCAAGATTATCTATCTTAGGACAAATTTTATGCTCTTTATGCTACCTTTAAATATCTTTCTAAAATCTACAAGTCACTAAGTAAACTTCTAATAGAAAGCTTTGATAAAGAAATAAAATAACTAAGCTTGCAAATAAAACTGGGATGGGGTATCAAGTGGTGTAAATTTGCAAGTAAAGCTTGCATGGTTTAGCTTGCTAAGATAATAGATTTCTAAGTTAACTTGTATAGTGAGGCTTGAAAGGTTGCACGTATAGGCTTGCATTGTGCAGAGCAGTGGTTGAAGTTCTCCTCGGTTCTTCCTAGTAGTATTCTCCTTCCTCCTCGTATCCTTGGTTGGTACTAACGTCTATAAATAAATACGAGGTACACAATCACCAAACAATACTTAACTAGTTCTATTTATCACACCAAGGTTTTCACTAGATGATCTAGCATCATCACAAGCATCACAAAGATTAAGGCAATAGTTTTATTTCTTTTATTTTAGAAAAGTAATTTCTACTCATTGAAAAACTACTTAAAATTTAATATTCTCCAACTCAAACATGGGATCATGCTGACACATGTCATCACCGCATATTTTAGTACATGGGAATATGATTTAAAGTGGTGTCACAATTTAATAAGGTTTAACCTTTTTATTTTAATTAATTAAAGTGACTAGAATGGCCTATGAGGCATTCTTTTATTGCTTGACAATTATTTCTGCAAGTAAACCTATATATTTTTATATATTCTGAAAGGTCTTGTTAAATATGATTTTTGAGAGTTGGAATCAACTCAATAGCTTTTGTGGTTGAATTTTGAAAAAAATTTGAATGCAGAAAAGCTTCCGCCTTGTTATTTTTACTATGGGTGATCTACAAATCCATTTGGTTTGAATCCAACGGGTGTGCATTAATAATTCCAGTACCTTTCTAACAAAATTGGTTTCATGCATTTTGGTTCTGTGAATCGATCTGGGTTGCTTTTTGAATCTAGGTACAGAACTAGGTTTGAAACTAAAAGAATAAATCCAAATTTGAATTACTGGGTCGCGCGGGATGCTAACTGGGCCGGCCCACGGTGCACAGCGCACGCGCGGGTGGGTTTAAGTGATTGACCCCACTAGTCAGTGAAATAGGGGGGTGCAAAGTGGTACGGGGAAATCTAGCCGTACGATTAAACTATAATCCAATGGCCACGACCTATCGTCTCCGTCGGGCAACGCCAGCGAGACAAAACCCTAGCGCGGCCAGTGGGGGTCTATGGGGGATCACCGGGGCTCAAGCAAGGGTCGTCGATGGGGGAGAACGACGAAGTTGACGACGGCGAACCTCCTGATACCGACGGCTTCTCCTAGGGCGTATCCAATCAACGGCTCCTTTCTTCCTCCTCTGCAGCAGACTCCAGCCAAATTCCGGCGGTGTGCTGCTCACCTTGCTCCGGGGTGAGGTGGGGTGGTTCTAAGAGAGAGGGAGTGTGTTGGTGTGAAGAAATCCAGCGGGGGTGGCCTCTATTTATAGTGTCATAAGGGGACCGAATGGCGCGGGTGGAGCTCGTCGTGGTCGTCGTCACAACGAGCTACTGGCATGGGTAAAGGTAGGGGACGGTGTTGTGTTCCCTAGAGAAGCTCAACGGCATGGTTACGCGATGTGGGGCGGTGCGAGATGGTCGGAAAGTCGTGGTGCTCTGAGCGGTTCCGACGGCTATTTTAATGGCACACGGACTCTCCTGGTCGCGCGGCGACGAACGGGTGTGTTTCGGGTGTTACTGGGGTGGTGGTGATCGTGCTCGCACATGGCGATGGCGGCACACGGTCTGTGGGCGTGTGTCGCAGTTGGCGCTCTAGCACGCTCTCGGCATGCTTGCAGAGAAGCTGGGCACGCTCGGGCTGTGTGGTCCAGGGGCTGGCTGCGCTTTGGCACCGGATAGGGGGTGGCGGTGGACGGGGAGGTGCCTTCTAGACAAGGTTGGCGGGGCTAGTGCTGCTCCTAGCTGGCTAGTGACATTGGGACGGCAAGGGTGCTCTCGGCATGCTTGCCATTGATGGCATGGTCTGGTTTATAGTGAGCTAGAGGGGTTAAACAAGTTAGATGATCTACTGAGGGTGTAGTGTGAGCTAGACAGGGAACAAGTTAGGCCAAACTTACTGCTCACTATAGTGTTTACTGTTTTTTGGTTTGGTGTTTGCAAGGTGTTTGATGAAATGGCCGAAAGAGATTCAAATTTGAATTTTTGATTCAAACTTGGTGGGTGTGTTAGTTACATACTAGGGAGTCTCTGGTTAGTTGGAAAGGTCAAGGGGTACTGGTTTGGTTGGGTTTTGAAAATGGGTGATCTTCACATATGTTAAAGATTAAATTTTGAAATGTCATTTGAATCAAGTTGCCAATTGTTTCTGTAAGTTTGAAAGGTGGTATTTGATTCACTTTTACTTGGTATATCAAGGGGTGAAAAGAAATGTAAATGTTTCTGTTTGAAATCTTGGACTAGAAACACTCAAAGTGGCCTAGTGAGCAAGATTGGCAAAAATGACCATTTACTTATTTGATTTGTTTTTGATTTTCTCTTGATTTCTTTCTGCTTGTAAATGTTTTAGATGATGTTGTTTTCATCTTTAAACCATTCCTTTCTATTTGGATCAATCACACAAGTCCATTCATGCATTCATACAATCATCACATACACACATGCATTCATATGATCTAATTTAACAAAAGGTTTTGTTCACCCTAACTTTGGTGATTGGAATTTGATAATCATTGATCAATATTTTTGGGATGTTACAAACCTTCCCTCCTTAAAAAAAATCTTATCCCGAGATTTGAGAAAGAAGAAAGAAGAAAACTAGGATTTAAAAAGATCGGGAAACTCCGTCTTGATGTGATCTTCTCGCTCCCAAGTAGCTTCTTCTTTAGTGTGGTTACTCCACTGAATCTTGAGAAACTTGACACTCTAGGTCCTGGTGGTTCTGAAAGCTTCCTATAGAATACGGATGGGTACTTCGGGATATGTCAGGTCATCGTTGATCTCTATGGTCCAGTGATCAATGTTCTTGAAAACTTCAGTCTTCTATGGGACTTCAAGGCATTTGGGAAGCAACGATATATGGAACACATTATGCACTGCTGACATCTCCTCTGGCAGTTCCAGTTGATACAATACTTCTCCTCGACGATTCATAATCTTGAAAGGTCTGATATATCTAGGGGCTAACTTTCCTTTGATCTAGAAACGCTGCATTGAGATACACAAAATTTCCGATATTGAAAGCGAGGTCTCGACGTCTCTTGTCGGCATAACTCTTCTGTCTTGACTGGGCGGTCTTGACGTGCTCATGAATCTTGTGAACTTTCTCTTCTGCTTCTCGTAGGATGTTGGGTCCAAAAATCTGACTCTCTCCTAGTTCCGACCAACTCAAAGGGGTTCGACACTTCCTTCCATACATGAACTCAAATGGGGCCATTTGCAAACTAGCTTGATAACTGTTGTTGTAATAAAATTCCACGAAAGGCAGACAATCTTCCCATTTAGATCCATACTCTAGCACACATGCTCTCAACATATCGTCGAGTATTTGATTTACTCGCTCCGTTTGTCCATCGGTCTGAGGGTGATACGCTGTGCTGAAATCTAGTCGGGTTCCCAATCCTTCTTGTACTTTCTTCCAAAATCTCGAGGTAAACTGAGTTCCTCGATCTGACATGATATTCTTGGGAACTCCATGCAAACTGACGATCCTAGCGATGTACAACTCCGCTAGTTTCGAACTCTGGTAGGTGGTCTTGGCTGGTAAGAAATGGGCTACCTTGGACAATCTATCAACTATGACCCAAATAGAGTCATTTCCCCTACTATAAGTAGGCAATCCGATGATATAGTCCATTCCAACTGAATCCCATTTCCATTCTGGAATCTGCAGTGGTTGCAACAGTCCTTCGGGTCTCTAATGTCCCGCCTTGACTCTCTGGCAAATATCACACTTGGCGATATAGCTTTCGATTTCTCTCTTCATCTTATGCCACCAAAATTGTTCCTTCAAATCCTGATACATCTTTGTTCCTCCTAGGTGGATAGAATAAAGGGTATCATGGGCTTCTTTCAAAATAGTTTCCTTCAAATCTGAATCTGCTGGTACACAGAGACGTCCTTTGTACTACAACACTCCTTCTTCATCTTTGGTGAATCCAGGTACTTTTCCTGTACCGATACGACATTTGATTCCATCAATACTAGCATTTCCTTTCTGTGCCTCCTTGATCTAACTGATCAAAGTGGGTTGAAGTTCTATGCTAGCCAAAAATCCTTCACTTACTAATTCCATTCTAAAATCTTCCATCTCCTTGTGCAAACTTGGTTGCTCCTTCAGAATCATGGAGTTCAAGCGGCACGACAATCTGCTAAGGGCATCTTCTACCACATTGGATTTACCGGGGTGATAATGAATGTCCAGATCATAGTCCTTGATTAGCTCTATCCATCTTTTCTGCCTCATATTCAGCTCCTTCTGAGTGAATATATACTTCAGGCTCTTGTGATCCGAATAAATCTTACAACGGTTTCACATCAGGTAATGGCTCCATGTTTTTAGGGCCAGAACTACGGCTGCTAGTTCAAGATCATGGGTTAGATAATTCTGCTAATGTTTCTTCAGTTGTCGGGATAGATAAGATATAACTTTGCCTTCTTGCATTAACACACATCCGAGACCGATCTTGGATGCGTCACAATACACATCAAAAGGCTTTGTTATATCTGGCATGATCAAGATTGGGGCTGAAACCAATCTCCTCTTGAGTTCTTGAAAACTCGCTTCACATTTGTCTGTCCAAACTTCTTGTCCTTCTTCAACAATTGGGTCATGGGTCTGGCGATACTCGGGAATCCTTCTACGAATTTGCGGTAATATCCCGCTAATACGAGAAATGCATGAACTTGGATTTGAGTGGTTGGGGCTTGCCAGTCTTCAACATCCTTCACCTTGGCAGGGTCAACGGCAATTCCTCCGGCTGATACGATATGTCTGAGGAATCCTACCTCCTATAACCAGAATTCACATTTGCTAAACTTGGCATATAACTGATGCTCCCTAAGGGTTCGAAGGATGGTCCTTAGGTGTAGCTCATGTTCTTCTTATGATTTGGAATAAATCAGAATATCATCGATGAAAATAACGACAAACTTATCCAGGAAATCCATAAAAATCTTATTCATGAGGTTCATGAAATAAGCGGGGGCATTGGTCAATCCAAAATACATGACAATATAGTCGTACAATCCATATCTGGTGGTAAATGCAGTCTTTGAAATATCCTCTGCGCGGATCTTGAGTTGATGATAGCCAATTCTAAGATCAATCTTAGAAAACACTTTGGCACCAGTCAACTGGTCAAACAGGTCTTCTATCTTTGGTAGTGGGTACTTGTTCTTAATGGTGAAATCATTCAACTTCCGATAATCCATACACAAATGGTTACCTCCATCCTTCTTGTCCACAAACAAGATAGGTGATCTCCAAGGCGACGCACTTGGTTGGACCAATCCTATCTCCAGCATAGCATCTAGTTACTTCTTCAACTCCACTAATTTAGACGGGTTCATACTATATGGTCTCTGGGCTATGGGTCTGGTTCAAGGTATTAGTTCAATGATAAACTCGATATCCCAATCTAGGGGCATACCGGGCAAAACATCTGGAAATACATCGGGGTATTCACAGACTACTCTAACTTGGTCAATGGTTGGTTGGGCTAGACTCTTGTTGCACTTGAATTGATGGGGCAAGGTTTCCGATACATGCTTGACTGATATTCCGGCTGTACTGGTCATGGTTATGGCTTTCTTGGCACAGTCGATTAATCCTTTATGTTTGAACATCTAATCCATTCCTAGTACTACTTCCAAACCTTTAGTTCCGAGTACTATTAGATTAGCATAAAAATATATGGTATGGATGCGGATAGGTACGCCGTTGCAAATTTGTCTAGCTTTGGTGGTTGAACCATGTATTTGAACTATCATAACATGCTTCAATTTGGTGAGTTGAATCTTACTAGTGCATGCAAATTCTTCAGTAAAAACCGAGTGAGACGCTCTAGAATCAAATAACACTCTTGCAAGTACTGAGTTAACAGAAAACATACCCAGCACGACATTTGGCGCCTCTTGGGCTTCTTCAGCATGCATGAGAAAGAGACGGCCGTTGCGGTTGAGCGAGTTTCCTGGGGCAAACCTTCTTCCGGGCATTTGCATTAGGAGCTGCGGCAATATTCTTGGGGCAATCATTGGAATAGTGACCCTTAGTTCCACATTCATAACAAGACACCTAAGACTTGTCCTTTGCTGCAACAGGCACAACATTGCTTCCAGTCCTTGGGGCAGTGTTGGTGTTGGTGGTGACATTGTTGTTGTTGAACTTGGGTGGTGCACGATTGAAATTGCTGGGGTTCCCGGGGTTGTTGTTGTGATTTCCTCCGGGCCTTGGGTTTCCTTCTCCATGGTTGGGATAGATCGGACGTTTCATAGGGGGTCTATTGGTTCTTTGTGCAAATCCTCGAGATGGGTTGGGGCGATACTTAGGTGTATGATGGGTTCCTGGTTGATGCATCATGCGACGCTTGCGGTTCTCATTAGCTTGGTTGATCTTGCCTTCCATCTGAATGGCAGTATAAGGGTCCCAACCTTTATTAAGGTAGAGTCCCCTGTGTTTACAATGCTAGTCCCTGGATCAATAGCTAGCATCCACAGTTAAGATGTAATATCAAGAAACAAAGGTCATAATACAACCTTATAACCAGGAATAACATAATTTTATTACATCTTACATAGCTCATTTGGCTATTACATTACATTGCAGCAGAATATCTATAAGCATGGGGTCCTTCATCTTCAAGGTGCCACAGGCAGACATGTTGGTTGTAGACTTTGTAATCCTAATCAACACACTTCACTAAAACAATCAAACCTGCAACATAACAAGTTACAGCCACAAGGGTCAATACATTTGAATTGTATTGGCAAGTGATACTATGGTAGTATAGTGGAGTCTATCATCTATATGCATTTGGCAAAGTGGAGTTGAGGCTTGCATTGCTCAAAATAGATTTTCCTTATCATTTTGAAAACACTAAGTTTTTGCTTGACAAAATCATTTCTCCCAATCAAAGATTGAAGATTCTTTAACCCTTGTTCAACCACAAGTTTTTAACTTAGAAATTTGGATGATGAGATTCTTGATTGCTTCCATGTCTTGATGCTCAAATTTTCCTTTACTAGGGACATGGCTAAGTACTTAGATTTTACACTCTGCAGAGGTGGTGCACTTTCCCCACAAGACTTGGTTTCACCAAGACAAGATCTTTCAGAAGCCTTCCCTTAGACCAAAATGGACGCGTTCCAACCTATCAAACTCTACCACCAACTGTCCATATGGCTAAGTTCTTGCAACCTATATGATCCAGGCAGAGCCCATAATGCCAAGTGGCTGCACTTGAAGCTTCTCAACATTTGACATCTCAAATCTCTTTGTTCCTGGGTGGCAATCCACAAGTGTGATACACAAGGTAAACCATAAACATGGGCCTTGTGTAACCACTCAACCAAAAACCACCATTGAAGTCCCATTCCACCCAGGTGATTCATTAACTTAGTTGTTTTATTAAAAAAACACAAGTCCTCAGACTTAGAAATTTTCCATAGTATGGATATATATTCCACCCTTGTTTTCTATTAGCTAAGCTAAGCTTGATAGTAGTAGGAATCTTAACTTAGGAAATTTTCTACTAAGGTTTCATCTACTAGGTTTTCCTATAGCAAGGTTTATACTTTAGCAAATTCCATGCAAGTTTTACTTAGAAAAATCTCTAATGCATAGTGAAAGTAATGGGACAAAGTATGAAGCATCACTTGCCTTTTTGGTAGAGGGTATAGGTTCACTCCTTGTCCTTGCTACAATCACACTCTTCAAGTCACTACAATTCAATCAAGCAAGGCACAAGTTCAATCTATCATTCAAGCAATTCATCACATAAAATCATATAAACATGATAATGCATCCAAGCATGCCAAGGATTGTTTTATTTGGAAAAGTGGTTCCTAATAGGACATAAACATTTGAAAACACCTAATGGTCATTTTATAAAGTGGCAAAGTCATTTGCAAAAGGTTTCACTTCCTAAACCATTTTCAAAACAAAGTATCATTTTATGTGGTGTAGAAATATTTTTACTAAGGCATTAATCTATAGGGTTCACAAAATATGTTTTCAAACCACAAAACTTTGTGTTTAGGGTCAGAGAGTTTAAAACAAAACATTTCCCAAAAGTTTTCTTCCAAAACCATTTTTAATAAATAAACCATATTTTTATTTGACTAGAATTGATTTAAATCAAAGTTTCATTCTTTTGTTTCCCCAAATACATTTTTGAAACCACAAAGTGTTTCCTATGGTCAGTAGGTTCAAATCACATCAATTGCCAAAGATTTTATCCCCAAAATCATTTTTGAACAATTTTTACATTCTAAACAAGCATGCAAATGTTTCTGCAAAAACAAACATTTTTCCAGAAGCTTTTTACTAAACAAATGGCATGGTTGGCTAGGGCTTGTTCCACTGATTCCATTGATATAAAGTTTGCAAATTTTGGACGTGTGGATCAAAAGTTACAAGGTTTCAAATCTGCATCTAATTCAGATTCAAACTTTGTTTTAAACAGAACTGGTGACACGCGTCCTATTCCTATTCGTCGGTACCGCTTCGCTCGGATCGGCTACTCTGGCGCGTTGGATCAAGTCAGATCGAGTGGCACAGGTTGCGTACCCCTTCGCTTTAAGTGGTTCTATCCTATCCACTAGATCGAGATCGGACGGCTGCTGCGAGCTTGACCTAAAACGAGCGGCGCTGCGGCGTTGGCTGGCGGCAGAGCGGCCAGATGGTGGCGGTGCCGGCGATACAGGAAGCTAGAGTGGCTGGGGAGATGCTCACCGCGTTCGCAGAAGCCTGGGGAAGCTCAACGTGGCAGTATCTCGTCGAGGGGCGCACTGAGGTGAGGGTAATGGCTCGCCGGAGTTGCTCCTGGCGTCGGGCGGCTCTGGAGGTCGTCGAGGGCGAGGATGGGGGGCACCCTAGGACAAAAGGGAGACACCGTTAGGTTCGCAAGGGCATGGCGATCATTATCATGTCCACGGGGAAGAGAGGGGTGGTCGGGTTTACTGGGGAGACGTCGCCGCAGTTGGAGACAAACGGCGGCGCTGGCTCGGGAAGACGTTGCCGAGCTCACGGTGCTCGCGCAGATGAACGGAAAGCTCAGGGTGATGCGTCAGAAGGTAAGGAGCGAGCTCGTGTGATCCAGGGGCAATGGGGTTGTCTGGCTTCGCCGGAATTTGTGCTGCAGCTCGTCGGAGCAGAGTGGGTTCATGCGTGAAATCGTGGCAGCCTGGGGGCAAGGGAGGTCTGGCGTGTGAGGGAGATCAGAGAGGGGAGAGGGACGCTTAAATGCGCGCGGTCACGGGGCTGATTCAACGCGTGGTTATGAGGAATCAAGCGTGCAGTTATTTGACAGAAACGGCGACGAGGTTTGGGGGAGAGGAGGTCGCGGCGGGTGAGGAAGAAAGCTCGGGTGTGGGGCCGTTTCGTCAGTGGAGTGAGAGAGGGAGTTGGGGTCCACCAGTCAGCGTCCTTGCGGGTTTCTTTCGCGGTGAAAAACGATTCGCTCGCTGAGAGGGAGAGGTGGGCTAGGTTGGGCTGAGTTGGGCTAGCTGGGCTGGGTCGTCTTTGCTCTATTTTTTTTCCAGTTCTGAATCTTTTTCTTTTTCCAAATATTTTTCTGTTTTGAAATTCAAACAAACAATTCAAACACTCCAATTCAAATAAACTTCCACTAAACTTTATAATGAGTTTAGCTCTGTTTAACAACACAAATCAAAGTCCAAAAATAAAATATTAATTTCATTCTTTTTAGGATCTATTTAATAATTAAATAAAATAGACCCTAATTATTAATTCAAATAGGTTTTGATTTATTTAATAAAATCTCTATTTGAAAACTAAATATTATCAAAACCAAATCAGTAGGTTTTATTTGAAAATGTAAGATACTTGGAAAACTTGTTTAAAATAAAATAACATTTTTATTTTAGGGTCCATTAATAATTAAATAAAATGGACCTTAGTTATTAAATCAAATAGGATTTGTTTTATTAAAATCTTTATTTTGAAATCTAAAATAAAACCAAAAACACTTCAGTAGGTTTTATTTGAAAATAATAAAAACTTGGAAAACTTATTTAAAATAATTTAATAAGTTTTGATGTTTTAATTAGAATGGTAAAACCTTTTATTTAAATAAAATTGGATATTAAATCCTTATTATTTTATTTAAACAAACCTTTACTATTCTTATCAAAACAAAATGTTTTAATTCAAAAGCTTGGCCAAGGTTTAATTTGGCTCTATAAAATAATCCTTATTTATATTTCTACCCTTTCATTTGAAAACCAAATCTTTTTATTGAAAGATCCAAAATAGTAATTTTAAATATTTTTAAATTTATTGTTTATTTATCTTTTTAAATCCCTTTAGGGTTTTATTTGATCCAAATAGGTTTTGAAAGTTTCCAAATGGATTCAAAAAGTTTCTTCTCACCCTAAAAATCAACAAAGTTTATTTTATTCATTTTTTTCACATTACAAGATTTGGAAAATCTTGGGATGTGACAGGCAGAGTCCACTAAGGCTTCAATATCAGCAAAGGGGATATTGACTAACACTGTCTACATCTCATCGTGTAGACCTCTCCTTCTTCTTAGCTTCTCTGTCAATCTCATCCGGTGCATACCTAGCCAATGATAGAAATTTGTCACGGTATTCCACTACTGTCATCCTTCCTTGCTTTAGTTCCCTGAATTCATCTCTCATCCTCTTGATTAAACCCAGTGACACATGGGTTCTGCTGAACTTGATTTTGAACTCTTCCCAAGTCATCATTTGACCTCCAGTCATGGCATGAATGCTGTTCCACCATGCACTTGCATCTCCAGCCAGATAGTGGGTGGCGAACAGTACCTTCTTGTTGGCTTCCACTCCTGCAACTTCTAGGTTGTTCTCCATGGTTTGAAGCCAATCATCAGCATCTAGGGGCTCTTCAGACTTAGTGAAAATGGGTGCATTGGTGTTCTGGAAATTCTTGAGCTTAGATCCATGGTTTTCCTGATTTCCATGGCCTTGATTGTTGTTGGCCATCTGAGCTATGTGCTGAAGGGTGGCTAAGTTGGCTTGACGTTTGGATGTTTTAGCTTCGCGGTCCGAAACCAACATTTGCAAGATTTGCAACATCGGGTCCTGGGATGAACTGCTTCCGCCGCGAGGCATTTGAAGATTGAGATAGATCATGAGAAAAGAGGGAAATTTCTAAGGTTCAGGGTTTTGGTGTTTTGAATTTTTTTTCAAAGTTTGACTCAGATTCTTCTAGCAACTTGCTTTTCATTCATTCATTCATTCATAGCACACAATACAAACACACACCACTACAAAGAAAAAACAGATGGTTTTAAGAACCATTCTGGGAAACTACGATACAGTGGGACTGGATACAACTCACTAACGCTAGTGCTCAAGTGCTACTACTCCTCGGAGTCGGTGTCCTCATCATCCTCATCATATTCATCAATAAAGGCGAAGTCATCCTCATCAGTGAAGAAGTCCATGGCCCGATCCTCCAGAAAGTCATCATCAATGAGATAGGAGTAGGGGTCTCCACGAAGGTATTCCCCTGCATTCTCCCTCTCCTCCTGCTGCATATCCCTCTCGTGGACAGTCTCCTCCAACTCTCTGATGTTGTGGCAGAGACGAGCAATTATGCGATCCTTCTTGTCGAGTTGATGGCGACGAGACTGGCGATCCTTCACTAGCATGGCAATGGTCTGATCCTTCTTGGCGGCGAAGGCATAATTGTGGTTGGCGTAGGAGCGGGCATTGTCCAACTCCTTCTGACGGTCATACATCATGAAGGTGAGGTGGTCTAATTGAGTCTTCAGCTCATGGTGATATGGGGCCTCTAGTGGTTGTCCCATAACATCACGCCTTGGATAGAACTCAAAGCGGGTACCCTTGATCTGATTGATACTCTACCCACACAAACGGGCAAGAGCTTCCTGCATGGCCCTGGCAAGTCCATCGAGCCTGTTGTTCTCTCTTAAGGTGAACTGAATTCCCTCTGAGGTGGGGGCTTCAATCTTTCCTCGGAGACTTGCAACAACTATCCATTGCAATTCCTCTCCTTCCTGATTGTTGAGATGAGCTCTGAAGAACTCGGGGTGCGGACGCTCCAACATCTCCGAAAGATGGTCCAAGTCACGCTCAAAGATGAGGTCTCCTCCATTCCCCAACTGATAAAACTTGCTATACTTCACGTCCATTTATAAGAATATAGGATGAGTAAGTTGGTAGGGGATCAAGTGTGTCAAATTTTATGTAGGTTTGGAGAATTTTTGAGGAACATGAATTTTCATGAAAGAGTCTAAGTGGTAAGAATGAGAATAAGTTTTCATAAATACTCACTTCCTTGGTTTTGAAACTAAGTTTTTGATTCAAACATCCATCCTAAACTAGGGTCTCCTATGGTTAGTATGGCTCTGATACCAGCTTGTCAAAACCTGGATTTTTAATCCTAGATAACTATATGCCATACATCGCAATCCCAGGATTACCATTTTTTGCGAGATATAACAGATTGGATATCATAGTACATCATCCATTACAAACCATACATAAGGTCTTACACAAATAAAGGATCTCATGATCCAGTCTTAATACAAATCAAGCAGCGGAATAACGTAATGATAACGGTAGCGTGGGCGAGGCTCCATCTTCATGGTCATAGGCAATGCTGATGATGGGAGATGTTCCTAGTTGTCATAACCTTCCTGCTGTCCGTCTTCCTGATAGTCCTCTTCATAGTCTGGCCACGGGAATAGCCAGGGACAAAGCCATGAGTACTCTTTAAGTACTCACAAACTAATACTAACAAGTGAAGTGGTTTTTGAATAGGAAGTACTAGGCTCTAGGTTGTTTTGCAAAAAGCCAGATTTATCTCTACTGAGTTCAGAAGCAAAGAAAGCTAGTTGAAACTTTTTATAACACCTAAGTGGGAACTTGAGTTTCATATCACAACCCTGTTGTGGTCAAGTCAAAGTCATGAATCATTTCACAAGTCATTTTGAAAACATCTAATGACGGAACAGTATGGCCACTCCAACTGTCCATAACCGCGGACACGGCTATTCGAATAGTTTGACACTCTGCAAAGGTGGTACACTTTCACCACAATATTCAATACATCCGTCAGGAAAATACTGAATTCACCATACTCAGTATGCGGATAATCAATCCTAACCTTTCAATTACACTCCCTAGTATAGGCACCTCTCCTCTGAGTTTGGCCTCCCAGCCATGACCAACTGTCATTTTGGGAACTGCACAGGTGGACAATCTTCACAAGGTAGCCTCGGCTCACACCTTGGACGCAAGGGAACTCATACTAAGGTATATAAATTTCCAGTCAAGCCTACCCAAATTTCGGGTATTGTGGTTGTACGGTAAAATTGGAATAGTATCGCATCCAGACAACCATCAGTTTTATAAAGGGCTAAGGCTCATGCCTCAACATTTTCATCATCAAAATCATCTGGTGTTCAAGAACACATGTCAAAACATTTCAATAGAATGACTCATCATTCCAAGGTTTTCATAACCATTTTCACCAAGTATTCGCATCTAAAGTTGATCAAATTTTATGCTTAGCACTAGCATCTACACGTGGGGGTAAGTACTAATGAGGGGTGGTAAACAAGTGTATCTTATCTAAGTTCAATCTCATGCCTCAGGATGACATCAATATTATCTATCTTAGGCCATGTTTTATGCTCTTTATGCTACCTTTAAATATCTTTCTAAAATCTACAAGTCACTAAGTAAACTTCTAATAGAAAGCTTTGATAAAGAAATAAAATAACTAAGCTTGCAAATAAAACTGGGATGGGGTATCAAGTGGTGTAAACTTTCAAGTAAAGCTTGCATGGTTTATATTGCTAAGATAATAGCTTGCTAAGTTAACTTGTATAGTGAGGCTTGCAAGGTTGCAAGTATAGGCTTGCCTTGTGCAGAGCAGTGGTTGAAGTTATCCTCGGCTTCTTCCTCATAGTATTCTCCTTCCTCCTCGTATCCTTGGTTGGTACTAGCGTCTATAAATAAATACGAGGTACACAATCACCAAACAATACTTAACTAGTTCTATTTATCACACCAAGGTTTTCACTATATGATCTAGCATCATCACAAGCATCACAAAGATTAAGGCAATAGTTTTATTTATTTTATTTTAGAAAAGTAATTTCTACTCATTGAAAAAGTACTTAAGATTTCATATTATCCAACTCAAACATGGGATCATGTTAACACATGTCATCACCACATATTTCAGTACATGGGAATGTGATTTAAAGTGGTCTCACAATTTAATAAGGTTTAACCTTTTTATTTTAATTAATTAAAGTGACTAGAATGTCCTATGAGGCATTCTTTTATTGCTTGACCATTATTTCTGAAAGTAAACCTATATATTTTTATATATTCTTAAAGGTCTTGTTAAATATGATTTTTGAGAGTTGGGATCAACTCAAAAGCTTTTGTGGTTGAATTTTGAAAAAATGTTTGAATGCAGAAAAGCTTCTGCCTTGTTATTTTTACTATGGATGATCTACAAATCCATTTGGTTTGAATCCAACGGGCTTGGATTAAGAATTCATGTACCTTTCTAACAAAATTGGTTTCATGCATTTTGGTTTAGTAAATCAAGCTGGGTTGCTTTTTGCATCTAGGTACAGAACTAGATTTGAAACTAAAAGAATAAATCCAAATTTGATTTATTGGGTCGTGCGGGATGCTAACTGGGCCGTCCCACGGTGCATAGCGCACGCACGGGTGGGTTTAAGTGAATGACCCCACCAATCAGTGAAATAGGGGGTGCGAAGCGGTACGGGGCAATCTAGGCCGTACGATTAAACTCTAATACAACGGCCACGACCTATCGTCTCCGTTGGGCAACAGCGCGAGACAGAACCCTAGCACAGCCAGTGGGGGTCTACGGGGGCTCACCGGGGCTCAGGCGAGGTTCGGCGATGGGGGCGAACGACAAAGTCGATGACGGCGAACCTCCTGGTATCGACGACTTCTCCTGGGGCAGCTCCAATCAACAGCTCCTTTCTTCCTCCTCCCCGGCAGACTCCGGCCAATTCTGGCGGTGTGCTGCTCGCCTTGCTCCGGGGGTGAGGTTGGGTGGTTCTGAGAGAGAGGGGAGTGTGTTGGTGTGAAGAAATTTAGCGGGGTGGCCTCTATTTATAGTGCTAGAAGGGGACCGAATGGCGCGGGTGGAGCTCGTCGTGGTCATCATCACTGCGAGCTACTGTCATGGGTAAAGGTAGGGGACGATGTTGTTTTCCCTAGTGAAGCTCAACGGCATGGTTACGCAGCGTGGGGTGGTGCGAGATGGTCGGAACGTTGCGGTGCTCTGAATGGGTCCAACGGCTTTTTTATTGGCGCACAGGCTCTCCTAGTCGCGCGGTGACGAACAGGCGTGTCTGGGGTGTTCCTGGGCTGGTGGTGATCATGCTCGCACGCGGCGAGGGCGGCGCACGGTCTGTGGGCGTGTGTCGCGGTTGGTGCTCTGGCGCGCTCTCGACATGCTTGCGGAGAACCTGGGAACTCTCGGGCTGTGTGGTCCAGGGGCTAGCTGCGCTTTGGCACCGGACAGGGGGTGGCAGTGGACGGTGGGGTGCCTGCTAGACAAGGTTGGCGAGGCTAGTGCTGCTCCTAGCTGGCTGGCGAAATTGGGGTGGCAAGGGTGCTCTCGGCATGCTTGCCATTGATCCCATGGTCTGGTTTACAGTGGGCTAGAGGGGTTAAACAAGTTAGATGATCTACTGAGGGTGTAGTGTGAGCTAGATAGGGAACAAGTTAGGCAAAAATTACTGCTCACTATAGTGTTTAATGTTTGTTGGTTTGGTGTTTGCAAGGTGTTTGATGAAATGGCCGAAAGAGATTCAAATTTGAATTTTTGATTCAAGCTTGGTGGGTGTGTTAGTTACATACTAGGGAGTTTCTGGTTAGTTGGAAAGGTCAAGGGGTACTGGTTTGGTTGGGTTTTGAAAATGGGTGATCTTCACATATGTTAAAGATTCAATTTTGAAATGTCATTTGAATCAAGTTGCCAATTGTTTCTATAAGTTTGAAAGGTGGGCTTTGATTCACTTTTACTTGTTCTAGCAAGGGGTGAAAAGAAATGGAAATATTTCTGTTTGAAATCTTGGACTAGAAACACTCAAAGTGGCCTAGTGATCAAGATTGGCAAAAATGACCATTTACTTATTTGATTTGTTTTTGATTTTCTCTTGATTTGTTTCTTCTTGGAAATGTTTTAGATGATGTTGTTTTCATCTTTAAACGATTCCTTGCTATTTAGATCAATCACACAAGTCCATTCATGCATTCATACAATCATCACATACACACATGCATTCATATGATCTAATATAACAAAAGTTTTTGTTAACCCTAATTTTGGTGATTGGAATTTGATAATCATTGATAAATATTTTTGGGATGTTACAATAACTTTGAGCACTCACGCACAAAGAGGATGTGAGTACCTTTTACCTTACCTCCCCGGCAACGGCGCCAGAAAAGAGCTTGATGTATACGCACTTCTATTCTTGTAGACAGTTGTTGGGCCTCCAAGTGCAGAGGTTTGTAGAACAACAGCAAGTTTCCCTTAAGTGGATCACCCAAGGTTTATCGAACTCAGGGAGGAAGTGGTCAAAGGTATCCCTCTCAAGCAACCCTGCAATCAAGATACAAGAAGTTTCTTGTGTCCCCAATACACTTGTCAGGTGTATAGGTGCACTAGTTCGGCGAAGAGATAGTGAAATATAAGTGTTATGTATGATTATAAGTGGTAACGGTGCCAAAAAAGAGCTTCTGACGGGGAGGAAAAGACTAAAGGCAAAAATATGGAAGCAAGCAAACATGTAACAGATCTATATGCAAACGGTGTTTTAATGCTTAGAAACAAGGCCTAGGGATACTTTCACTAGTGAACACTCTCAATAAATATATTCTTTTCATGATACTACCCTGAACTACTCTCTAGTTGGACACTCTAATCCATGGTAGGGCTATAACAACACTCCTCAAAGTCCGCCTTGCCCATCTAGATAACCCCACACTGTCACCTTGAGTGCTAGATGGTTCCAACAAACACCACAATTTCAAAGAGACAACCAACTCAAAATATACTCATGGTAAATATTTATGAACTATAGTCTAAGTGCCACCACGGCGTGCACGTTGTCACTTTCACACACATGGGGAGAGCCGGAGATCTATTTAAGCACTTGAGTATTTATGTAGACTCTAGCCTAAGTGCCACCACGGTATGCACAATGTCACTTTTATACACGTGGGGAGAGCTGGAGATCTATTAAAGCACTTGAGTAGCAAAGTAGATCTACTTGGTTACAAAGCTCATGACCACAACAAGATCACGCATAAAGAGAGAGAGATGAACACATAGCTACCGGTAGAGACCTTAGCCTCGAAGGAGAACTACTCCCTCCTCATCATGGGAATCAGCAACGGTGATGAAGATGGTGATGCAGATCGATGGAGATGGTGGTGGAGATCGAAGGAGATGGCTCTGGGGGCACTTCTCCGTCCCGGCAGGGTGCCGGAACAGAGACTTATTTACCCCGAAACTCCCCTTCGATGGCGGTGGCGCAGCGGAACTTTTCATGGCTTTCTCCCAGATGATTTAGGGTTTCTGAGTCGGGGGCTTTTTATAGGCGAAGGAGGCAAGTTCGGTGGAGGCTGAGGGGGCGCACACCCCCTGGTGGCATGCCCAGGGTGGGACCGCGCCACCCTAGGGTGTGCCCACCCTAGTGCCCTACTCCTTCTCTGCTTCGATTTTCCGTATCGTTCCGGGAAAATATGAAGAATGGATTTTGTCCCGTCCAATTCCGAGAATATTCATTTTTTAGCTTTTCTAAAACCAAAAACAACAGAAAACAGGCAACTGGCGCTGTGGCATCTTGTCAATAGGTTAGTTCCATAAAGTGTATAAAAATACCTCAAAGTATAGACAAAACATAAGATAGTTGGCACTAAATAAGCATGGAGCATCAAAAATTATAGATACGTTTACGACGTATCATGGGGACTTGATGGAGGGAACTACTTGTTGGTAGATGGAGGTGTGCTAGAACTTACAGTGACTATAAAGCTGTTGGCACTCCTTACGAATCAACTTGGGAACCGAGGAAACTCACAGAACACTATCCATGCCATGGGATACATCCTCCAGGGTAAAGTCCCTTAATAGTGCAGTAATTCGATTGATGTAGATTGCTTGTCTATTGTGGTTATGAGGATGATGTGAGCAGTGATTGCTGCCTATTCGTCCAAATACGGAGTTCCTCCCACACATACATAGTTGAGAATGTTCATGATAATAATCTTTACCTTAGACCCTTTATAAATGTTAGAGGTGTATCCTCTACTCCCTGAGAATGCTTTTTTTCCGTTGTAGTTTCATATCTCATTTACATACGCGCTACTTATTTTCTGTATTCAATTTGTTTTACTTTATTTATTGTTCTCTTATACAAAAACCCAAAAACACTTTTTTATAAAACAATCGCATTTTATCTTGTTACTTAGAACTTTATTTAACATTTCTATTTTAGTATTTACTTAAAGAGCTATTAGACTTCAGACTCCTACTCCCTGTGAGATCAATATATTTATTTTGAAACTAGCTACAAAATGATCTGTGCACTTGCAGTCATCAAGCTATTTTCTGGCGCTGTTGCCGGGGAGCTAAGCGCTATAGGTCTTATAGTTTTTGCTTATTTATTTTAGTCTTGCTAAGTTTTGTTTTGAGTTACAGGTTTCCACCAACATGATGGAGTTTGAGCATTTGACTAGTGCTAACCCACTCAGCTACTTTGGAAAGCTCTATGATATTAATAAAAGAGACAACTCCAACGAGAAGAGAAGGGGGTTTGAAATAAATCATCTACTACTTGGTATTCTACCCAAGAAGAAATTTACTAGAGATGAAGAAGATCCTAATCCATATGTGCATATTGCATGTTTTAAGAGTATATGTGGCACTTTTCAATTACCGGGTGATGGATGCAAGTGCATGGATCATTTGTAGCTAGTTTCGAAGTTAGGATGTCGATCCCATAGGGAGCCCAAAGGTAAGTGTTTATGGATGAAGTCTCTATCATACTCAAATTTGTCACAGGTATTCGAGTGAATTGACTGCAAGTGTTGAAATAAGAATATAATTTGGATTAAAGGAATGTATTTAAATAAAACTAAAATGTAAACTTCAAAAATAAAAACATAAAAGTAAAGAACGATTTGTTTTTTGTTTTCTGCAGATGACAAAGTAGGCGCTGGGAGATTTAGTTCATGGTGATAGTGAATGTGACAGGTGGATGAGTGATAAGTGTAACAATTATAATCTTATAAGTATGTGTGTAGGAGAGCAACCCATATTTAGCCGGAACTCCTCTTGGTAGATTTCATCCCAACTTCAATAATCCTACTAGCATGTTACCAAAACCATGGTCAATCACTAGACGATTAAGATCCTTCAGGTTGCTTAGCAATTAAGCTCCTTGGATTAGACTAATGCAATAAGAACAGTGGTTCCTCGTGATCCTCGAGTCAAACTAGTTTCCCATTGATATTCCCGTGTCACTCGGGGGTCGCCGGTCTGCTAGCGAACATGTTGTCTGAGCCTTTAATTGGACAACAAGCATTAAGCATCCCATAGATAATCAAGCACACATAATATAGTAATTAAAATCAACCACAAACTTAATGGAAATTGTATAGGCACATCACATCTCACCAATCCCTTACATCTCCCATGCCCAAGGGAACTAACTCACACATGAGAGAAGAAAGCAACATCAATATAATTAAATAAAAGGAGTTATTCTTGATATTACCATGGAGAACCACAATAAGAATAGAAATAAATCCAACACAAATCAAGATGGGAAGAACAATATCAAACCCTAGTCTTGCAAGGTGGAGATCTATCTCTCTCTCAAGTACAAGTAATGACTATGGAGGTGTGGTGCCTAGGAGGTCGAAGATCGTGGAGCGAGATGAAGAACGTCTTCCCCTTCTTCCCTAGATCTCTTCTTTCTCCCTTCTGGATGCGATGGCGGCTGCTGTGTTCTGTTTTCGACTTTGGTGTCTTCATGAAAGTTGTCCATTTTAACAAGACGAAGCTGACGGCAACTATACGGCCGGAGAAAATATTTCTGCTGTATAGTTGCTCGTTAAAGCTACTGTATGCCTCCCTTGATTGCTTCCAAAAAGAGACTTTCTTGTTTTCGTCTGAATATTGTGTTTTTGCTATTAAAACCCTCTGTTGATGTTCAGAACCTAAAACACACATTAAAAACCAAGTTTCCGTTAGGTAAAGCTAGAAAACCATCAAATCCAACCAAAAACCATCAATAGAAACCATAAAAATGTGTCAAATCTCACAGCTATCAACTCCCCCAAGATTATATGTTGCTCGCCCTCGAATGACAAGGAAATAAGAAAAGATAGCGGAGATTCGAGACTGAAATAAAAGAACTTATAAGTTCGAATTGATGTCAAATTCTTTTCTTCACATTTCATGCAAACATGATCATACAACTATTCAAAAGATTGCACTGAGTCCACTTCCTAACCACGTATATCTTGCTAGCAAATAAATCATATGCCTGAGCAAGTGTCAAAATTTTAGCTAGGAAAGTGAAACAAATCCTTTTGGTTTCTCTCTTATTAAGAGATGAAAACTTTTTGCTCTTGTTCCATTAATCAAGTAAGAGTACCCAAGTTGGCACCAACAACATTCAATTTAAGAACAACTCATCTACTCCCACGTCAAAATTTCAAGACTCTCAAAGCACATTTTTCCTTTCCTTGTTTTTCAAAAACTTCAGCTCTTTCATAGAGAAATCATGCCAATGTTTTTAACATGTTAATTTGGACTTTGTTGCGCACTCGTGACCATCCCAATAGATAACTGTTGATCAATAGTCGGTCAGAGGAGTACTGCAACTTCACTTGGAACATGAAACCATGAGGAGACTAAAATTTTGCCCATCATAACATTGCAGCTGCAGACGCTTATATAACTCAATAGCCACAATCAAGTGGTTTCCCACATTTAGATCGTTCGTTGGACAGTGGAGTTAGTAGTTCCCCATGGAGTACGACTGTGTTGTAATGACACGCGTAAAGCAATATCTTACTATAATCTCTACTACTTCGCTCCATTTTATCAGACAATTTCATTCAAGTGAGCTATCGAGTATATTTACATTAAGCTCAATGGGGTTGAGTAGTTTCTAAAATCAAATCCTTTGGGATAAACATTGACTCAACTCATTTCTTGGATGCTTCTTCTTGTTGTAAAAATGTTGGAAATATTTTAACCAAGTTCATTGCTCATTATTTTAAATCTAAAAGGGGACACTAGCAAAGGGATAGAATTTATAGGATAAAAAACTTAAGTGGGGAGTGACTCAAGTGCAAGTAGGTAAATAATTGTAGGCTCAATTTAAAGTTGCAGAAGAGGTGATGAAAGGAATGTGATCCCTCCTCTTGCTTGCTTTGTTTTCGTACTCGAGTCGAATCCCCTCTATATTTCCCTATTGCCATGTCACCTGAAATTGAGCAGTCTCCGAGAGAAACAAAGAAACAAACTTGCAATAAAGGTTACAACTAATTTTTTTGTGTTTCTGGTTTAAGAATGCAGACTGAAAGTAAACATGCAATTTTTGACGAAGCAAAATAAAACAAAAGAAGAAATAAAAATATGAATGCAAAGTTTTTGAGGTTTTCAAACCCCCCCAAGCTTAGGCTTTTGCCATGCTTAGTTGTTGTCGTCGTTCGGTGGCGTGTACGAATGCTGCTGATAATAGTCGGGGAAGTGGGTCATGAAGTGACTAAAGTTGTGAGTTAAGGCACTCACATCCTCATTCACTCCATGCATAGTTTGGTCGATCTCCCCAACGCGTTGGTTAAGCTGCAGAAAATATTCATAGGGGAGATTGTTGAACCCTTGCTATTGTTGCGGCTGATTGGGCCATGGGTCCCAAGATCCCTCCTTCTGCTACTACTATCCTTCCCAAGCAGGGTTGTACTCCTGCTACTGCTCATCCTGCTGCTCTCCTTCTTCATCTTCCTCGGAATCAGGATAGAGTGCTGCCTTAATATCCATCACTTGATATTTGGTAAGGATCCAGTTGTTCCTATCCTAAATTGAGAAGGCTTATGGGCAAGGAAATGACACCTTCTCATCCTGTGCAACATCAATATAACCAAATTGATAGGCTTGGAGCCTCCTGTTAGCTCGGTATACACCGAGGAAGCCACACATAGCTATATATTTGACATCCATAAGTATGGAGCCATCAACAGGTTACACAATAGGTATCATAATTCCACGGGATTGGAGTAGGTGGGTTACCAATCCACCAATGCGAATATCACCTTCTTTTTGTTGCTCTGGTGGCGGAGGTGCTGCAGGAGTGGGACTCTGCGGTGCATCAGGGAAGAGTGCCTCGGTGATCATGGCCATGTCTGCATTGACCATAGAGCCGGTGTCTCCTCTTCCCAACAAAGTGTTAGCAAGAAACAAAGCGAAGTAGTGGATGGTCGGTTTCTGAATGGTAGACATCTTCTTCTGGTAGAAGTCCCTGCCACCGTTAACAGAAATAACCTCCCAAGTTTCTCCACTTGAGACTCTATATAGGTTTTTAACAGTTGATTCACCTTCTTGAGGGAATCCAAAAGCTTCACAAAATTGTTAGAAAGTGATTTGATATTGCCGCTAACAGTAAAACTCACCATGCATGCATTACCTTCCTCCTTGTAGTCGCCGTAGAAGGCGGAGAGGAAATCATGGGTGAGCTCAGTGTAGGTGTAGTGGCTTGCATAGGCGAGATTGGATAGACCTGTATTTGCACACATGTGGTCGAAGTCCTCCCTTAACCCTGCTAAGCTGAGAAAGCCATCATCGGCCCATCATGTGGGCAGCACCTTCCTCGCTAAAACCGCGACGTACTTGTTGTCAAGATCAACCCAGAGCCTCGAGCCTTCACCATGTTGGCACTTGCTCTTGCGAAAAATACTACCGAGCTTGTTCATCTTGATGCACTGAGAAATTTCAACATAAAACCTTAGGCATATAGTTTATGCATGATATATGAACGATTCTACGTGGAGGAATTCAATCCTAACGTGAGAAATCAAAAGAGAAAATCAAACAAGCTTGAGTTCATCAACTAATTCATTGAGAGGATTTCAACCATGGAATTCTGAAAATAAAGCATGGATACGGAGAGAAACATACCAATCTGCTGATTACCCCACTCAAACGAACGAAATCCACGAAGAATCAAGAGTTCTAGCTGGATTTTGAGAGGTTTGGAGAGAGAATATGAGAGAAATAATGGGGAGGTGGAGAAGCCCTAGCTGCCCCGGGGCGTTTAAGTGGTCGTGGCAAACTATATGGTGGGAACTATATGGCCGGGTTAGGTAGCTCCCTCCATATAGTTGCGGCGGCTGATACATTGGAAATGTATCTATAATTTTTGATGTTCCATGCTTGTTTAGTATCTACTTTGCTCTGCTTTGTCTACACTTTGAGGTGTTTTTATATGTTTTCTGGTACTAACCTATTAACAAGATGCCACGGTTCCAGTTGCCTGTTTTTCTTCTGTTTTTGGTTCCAGAAAGGCAGAAAATCAATATTACTGGAATTGGACGGGACAAAAGCCAAAGTCAATATTTTACCGTGGGGAACACGGAGCCATAAGACGAGACGAAGGAGGGTCTCGAGGGGGCACACTCCCTGGTCGCGCGGGTGGGCCCATCCCGTGCCTAGGGGGGTGCAGCCGCCTCGGGCACCCCCTCGGCCTCCCTCTTCGCCTATAAGAATCCCCCGATGCCTAAACCCTAAGTACCCGATCAATATTCCATGAAACCGCCTGTAGCCGCCGCCACCATCATCCCTAGATCGGGGGGTCTAAAGCTCTTCCCGGCACCCTATCGGAGGGGAGATTATCCCGGAGGCCTTCTTCTTCATCATGCCAACCTCCGGTCTGAAGCGTGAGTAGTTCCACCTTGGATTACGGGTCCATGTAGTAGCTAGATGGTTGTATCTCCTCCTTTGTGCTTTCATGTGTAGATCTTGTGAGCTCCGTTCATCATCAAGTTCTCATCTATTTGTAATCATGCATGTTGTGTTTGCGGGTATCCGATGAATATTGAGATTACTATGTCAGATTGATTAATGGTTTTGTCTTATTGATTCTATCATGTCTGTGTTGTTTGTGATATTGCATGCTCTCCGTTGTTAGTAGCTATCTTGTCCAAGTAGTTTCTACTGACTCCAAGAGGGGGTATTTATGCTCGATAGTGGGTTCATTCCTCTATTTAATCTAAGGGAAGTAATAGAAATCTCTAAGGTTGTAGATGTGCTGTTGCCACTAGGGAGAAAACAACGGTCTCTTGTTCATGGAACAAGTGGGTTGTTTACCTTACACACTTTGCTTAAAGCAGTTGTCTGTTGCTTGCAACTTAATACTGGAGGGGGTTCGAATGATAACCCAAAGGTGGAATTCTAGTCATAGATGCAGTTGGATGGTGGTCTATGTATCTTGTTGTATTGCCCTGTCGAATCTCATAGGATCTTAATGCTTAGTATTGCATTGTTATGTATTGCTCAGTCATGTCAATTTCCCTGCTGTAATTAGCTTACCCAGCATGCCATGTTTGTTTATCTAAGGAGAACACCTCTAGTGTATTATGGACCCCGGTCCAATCTTTACAATTGATACATCTTCCATTGTTGCTGTTTACTTGTTGCAAACCACCATTACC
Organism: Avena sativa; assembly: GCA_916181665.1. NCBI lineage: Eukaryota > Viridiplantae > Streptophyta > Magnoliopsida > Poales > Poaceae > Avena > Avena sativa. The sequence goes on from OV702298.1 coordinate 133,287,102, forward strand.
TTCCACACCATACAATTAATCCTTTGTTATAGCAAACCGGTGAGATTGACAACCTCACTGTTTGTTGGGGCAAAGTCTTGAGTTTGTGTTGTGCGGGTCTCTAGGTTGCTAGCAACACCTTTGAGTCGTTTCCTTCCTCCTATTGGTTCGATAACCTCGGTTTCTTATTGAGAAAACTTGCTGCCGTGCTCATCATACCTTCCTCTTGGGTTCTCCCAACAAAGTGTTCACGCACTCATCAATCCTTTTTCTGGCGCCGTTGCCGGGGAGGCTAAGGACATCTTCACAAGGGGAGTCCTCCACAACCTTTCTCTTTATTTTGTTTTTGTTTTGCTTAGTTTCTTTTTCTTGGTTTTATTTGCCTCTTTTTATCAAAAACTCCAAAAAAATTAGTTTAGTTTGGTTTGCTTTCTCTTATAAAAAACACAAAAATATTAGTTACTGCTCTAGTTGTTGTTGTTGTTTTGGCTTGCTCCACTTTTGCCAAAATGAACTCTGCTGAGAATACCAAGTTGTGTGACTTCACTAGAACAAACAACAATGATTTCCTAACCACTCCTATTGCTCCACCTGCTCCAGATGCTACCTTTTATGAAATTAAGCCTGCTTTGTTGAATCTTGTGATGAGAGAGCAATTTTTTGGTGCTAGTTTTGATGATGCTGCTTCCCATCTCAATAACTTTATTGAACTTTGTGAGATGCAAAATTATAAGGATGTAGATGGAGATATTATTAAGCTCAAGTTGTTTCCTTTCTCCTTGAGAGGAAAAGCTAAAGAATGGTTGCTATCCTTGCCTAGAAATAGTATTGATTCTTGGATTAAGTGCAAAGATGCTTTTATTGGAAAGTACTATCCTCCTTCTAAGATTATATCTATGAGAAGTGATATAATGAAATTTAAACAACTTGATAACGAACATGTTGCTCAAGCTTGGGAAAGAATGAAATCATTGGTTAAGAATTGTCCCACTCATGGTCTTACTGCTTGGATGATTATCCAGACTTTTTATGCAGGTTTGAACTTCTCTTCAAGAAACCTGTTGGACTCGGCTACTGGAGGTACCTTTATGACCATCACTTTGGGTGCTGCAACAAAACTCCTTGATAATATGATGGTGAATTATTTTGAATGGCACACCGAGAGAGCTCCACATGGTAAGAAGGTAAATTCTGTTGAAGAAACCTCCTCTTTGAGTGATAAGATTGATGTTATTATGGCTATGCTTGTTAATGGGAAAGCTCATTTAGATCCTAATAATATTCCCTTAGCCTCTTTGGTTGATCAACAAGAGCAAGTTGATGTGAAATTCATTACGAGTAATAATTTTGGCAACAATACCTATGGTACTAATTATAGGCCTTATCCTCCTAATAATGGCAAAACTTATCATGGTAGATCTGGAATGCCTAGTGAAGATAGGATTCTCTAGAAGTTGATAGATCCACTAAAAACTTTATGCAAATGCAATATGAGCAAAACAAGATATTCACTAAAACTATGGAAGAACAATCTGCTATCTTGAAAAATATTAGTCACCAGCTTGAGAATTTGAATAGAGAAATTCCTAGTTTACATTCAAAAATTTTGAGTGCTGAGAAAAATATTTCCTCTTTGTCTGAAGAATAGTCCTCTTTGATTAATAAAATGGCTGCTAAACCTGAAACCATGGAAAGTACCTTTGCTGATACTCATGCTACACAAGTTACTATTGATGAAAATGTTAGACTGTTAGCCCAACTTCATGCTAAGTGGGAAAGAGAAGATGAAATTGCTAGAAACAATAGTGTGTGCACTATCAACACCACCAATATGGATGCCACTAAACCACAAGAAGTCCCTATTCCTACTCCTACAATGCCTAAGCCCAATGAGTCTACTACTAGTGATGCTAAGTTTGATTTTGATCTTGATGGTTGCAATATTTCTAAAGTGATTATGTTCCTACAAAAGCTTGCTAGAAGTCCTGATGCTAGTGATATGCATGTAGCTTTCACCAAACATATTACAGATGCTCTTATTAAAAATAAGGAAGAGAAATTGAAGCACAAAGCCTCTATTCCTAGGAAAGTAGAAGATAGTTGGGAACCTATTATTAATATGCAAGTGAATGACTTTGATCTCAAAGCTTCATGTGATCTTGGTTCTAGTGTCTCTATTATGCCTAGGAAGATTTATGAAATGCTTGATTTGCCACCTTTGGAAGATTGTTATTTGGATGTCCCACTTAATGATAATGCTAAGAAGAAACTCATGGGGAGTGTTAATGATGTTCTTATTATGGTTAACAATGCTTATGTCCCTGTTGATTTCTATGTTTTGGATGTTGAATACAATGCTTCTTGTCCTATTACTTTGGGATGACCTTTTCTTAGAACTGTTGGTGCCATTATTGATATGAAAGAAGGCACCATTAAATATCAATTTCCATTCAAGAAAGGTATTAAACACTTCCCTATGAGGATAGAGAAGTTGCTTTTTGCTCCTCCTTTGAAAGCAAGGTTTGATGTTAATGCTACTTTATTTAAAAATACGTGATTCTTGCTTCTTGTGCCTAACTTAAAGGCGTTAAAGAAAAGTACTTGTTGGGAGATAACCCATGAGTTTTCTTGAGTCTTGGAAGTTATTACTTTAGTAATTACCTCTCCTTATCCTTTTTTGTTTGCTTTTTGTGCCAATAATGACCTCTAATGAGAGGGAAGTAAGATTTGGGGAGTTCCTGTCCCAAAACATATTTTTGTGCTCCATCATAAAAATTCATGAGGAATCTCTGTAAGTCGGATTGAGCTGATATTTTACTAATAAATCCCCCAGTATGTTATCTAACTTTAGTTAGAACAACACTTTTTGATTTGAGCAACAGAAAATCTTCGAAAAAATCGATTTATACATGCTGGTCTGTTTTGACAGATTTCTGCCATTATTTGCATTAGCTTCTTATTAATTCATTTTTGGGTTCTTTTTGGGAATTGAACTTTTTGAGGGAATTTCTACAGTATCTTTTGTTTTTAGTGAATGTTTTTCTGTTCTAAAGCTAAACCGAAGGTCTATTATCTTTTGAATACACTAATGTGGCTAATGAAGATTGTGTGAAGTTTTGTATAAAGAAAAAAAATTCAGGTGTAGAGGGAGAATGATGTAATGAGATGAAGAATGGACAAAAGCTCAAGCTTGGGGATGCCACCCCGGTGTCACCCCAAAAAATATCCAAGAGGTACAAGCGTCAAAGCTTGGGGATGCTCAAGGCATCCCCTTCTTCATTAATAAAAAGCTCAGGTCTTTCTAGACACTTCGTTTTTATTGTGTCATGCATTGTTGTGTTGTTCTTGGAGCATCTTAGTTTTTGTTTGGTTTGATTATTTTTCTTAGTTTGCTTGAATAAAGTAGTTTGGACCCCCGTTCTCGTTGTGTTGTTTCAAATAAGTTGATCGGTGTTGGAAAGAGGTAGAAAGTTCTTGCTTGAGTAGTGCAAGAGGAGCTTGGATTGACTATGACTTAGACTTTAGCATGTCATGCTAGGTGTTTTTTGACCTTATGCTTAGTGATTATTGTTGTAGCATCACTTGTTCCAAATAATTGGGATTGCTTACTGTGCCTTGAAAGAATCATGCAGTGCTTTAGCATACAAAAGCATAGTATTTTGGTATTCTCCTTTGATGCTTTGTTTGGGTTAACTTGGCACATGTTAACACCATGTTATGACTATGAACAAGTAACCATAGCCTCTATGATCATTTAGTCCTTGACTTGTAGTACCACTCTATGCTTTGATTAGTAATGTTTTGTCGCTCTACATGATTATGGCCATTATTGCTCTCTTAGTTGGTCGCTCCCAGTCTTTTGGTAGCCTCCACTTGTATGAGTAAGCTCTACTCATGCTTCCAACTCTCAAGAAACCAAGTTATTCCAAAGTGTCCACTATAAATTCCTATGCATGGTGTGTTACACCATTCCAAGTATATTCATGTTTTCATCTATCTTCCAATTAAAAAGTCTTTTTGTTATGTGAAAACTTAGTGATTAAAGATCTCACAAACTTGATGGCACACCTTATTTTTCTTGCCCCTAATAAACACGAACCATTGTGTCATCTATGTTGTATATGCTTGCACTTATACATTGGAATTAGAAGAACCATGCTGTCATGGGGAACGCTTTCAATATTGCACCTCTACTTTGTACACAGTTGATATCATGCTCTTTTGTCTATGGATGTCGTCGGTGTAAAATAAAATGGGAGATTGTAAGTCCATGGAGTTATATATGTGTGTTAGAGAAACGCCTGGGCCGCTAGCCTAAGCCATGCCTAATCATGGTGGAAACTTGCAGCATCACCATAGTGACATCTATGAAGCATTCTTATTATAAAAAAAGAGATACATTGAGAAAAGAGGAAAGAGAGAAAAAGCACCATATTCCCATGGTAAATAAGAAGATTGCTGAGATGCTCATTGTGTTCTTGCCTTGTCATTTTGGTTATGGGATAACTCATGTACCATGTGCAAGGGGCACCCCGTTGGCGTTTCTCTATGATACACATGTACTTACTATGACAAGAACTTACAGGTGACTAAAGTTGAGTAGCATGAGGAGCGGCCCTCGTATTCAAGGGACATGAGATTGCCAACTTATACTTTGTCAAGCATATACTCCATAGTTTGTTCACTTTAACCTTAATCACTTCAAGATGCTTATGATAGGGGCAATGAGGGATGAAAGCTAACAAGTAGCATTATTTTTGGAAGCTCTTTTTGAGACTTGAAATCCCTAATTCCCTTTATGAAGGGCCTTTCTTCCACCATTATATTGAGTCTCCACCTTCTACCTTTAGGCACCAGTTAAGAGAGCATAGTTGCCATTCTTAGTTCTATGTGCATTGTCCCAAAACTTATTGATTGATGCATATTGTTGATATTGCTTGTTCTTGTGATATTTTTATTTAGTCACTCTTATTAACTTTGAAGGTGTCCTATGCATCTATTTGCTACTCCATGAGGTACAAGATGATTGCCACTATGCCATGTTTTCTGTATGTGAAACAAACAAACGTTTTTCAATGCATGTTATTGTTGTGACGTTGGTTCAATAAAGATCCTAAGTCCCTATGATTTACATGCTAGTCCCTGGATCAATAGCTAGCACTCACAGTTGATGAATATCATGTAAAACACAAAGTCATTATTACACGGAGAATCCGGAGTATGAATTTGTTACAAATTTGCTTAGCATTAAGCTAGCTCAAACAACCTAACACTTGATTAAGTAATATACGGTTGAATGGCACTTGAGGATATTACTCACCAAGTGTCCAAACAACCTAACACTTGGATATTACTCACCAAGTTCCCAAAACCCTCCCAATAGCGATATGACTCATGCTTTGGGTTTTTAGAAAACTTTAAGTTTTGAAAGAGAGAGAGGAAGATCCTTCAGAGGCTCCATCCTTCAGATGCTCAAGTGTTCTTTTCTGTGAACTTGGCTGATCCATCAGATTGCAATACCCTCGAGATTTTATGCACTTTACCCACAATCCACGATCAAGTCCTTTTACAGACAAGACCATGGCGAGGTTGTCCCTTAGTATCCCCTCTACCTTCTGTATCCAACCGTGCCAATAACCTCCAAATGTTGGTACCCAGGTGAGGTTTCCCACTAAGTACTAGGCCAAGACAGAGCCCATATGTATTGTGGCTGCACTATAAGCTTATGAATTCTGAAACATGGCAGACTTCTTTGATTCCTGGGCGGCCATCCTCCAGCAAAATCTCACTCGTTGTCCCAATAACCATTCCGCCCAGAAGAAAACTTAGTTTTATTTTGAAGTAGATTTGAGAAGAAAAGTTTGCTCAAGAGAGCCTTTATACTTACAAAAATCCATTGTCTTTCGAACCCCCCAACGGTACTTTATATATATAGCATAGCAAGCAGTACTTAGCGAAAACAGGGGTAACCTCTGTTGGAATTATGCCCTAGAGGCAATAATAAAGATGTTATTATTATAATTCTTGTTCATGATAAAGTTTATATTCCATGCTAGAATTGTATTAAGCGGAAACTTTAATACTTGTGTGGTTTGTGAACAACATCGTGTCCCTAGTATGCCTCTATGGACTAGCCCATTGATTAATGATGGTTAAGGTTTCCTAACCATAGACATGAGTTGTCGATTAATAATGAGATAATATCATTGGGAGAATGATATGATGGACAGACCCAAACTAAGCGGAGAAATTAGATCGTGTCATCGTGTTCATCTTTGCGAAGCTTTTCTTATGTCAAATATTGTATTACTTATACCATGAGATAATACAACTCCCTGGTATCGGAAGAAAGCTTTGAGGTCATCAAACGTCATCCTATGAGAGGGTGATCATAAAGGTGTCTCTCAGGTGATCGGAAAGTACCTGTTGGGTTGTATGTATCGAGATGGGATTTGTCCCTCCCAAGTCGGAGAGATATACTTCGGGCCCACTCGGTAATCAATATCAACAATGCTTGCAAGCATGTGGTTAAGGATTTAATCACAAAGTGATATCGGATTACGGAACGAGTAAAGTACTTGCTGTGAACGAGATTGAACTAGGTATGATGGTACCGACGATCAAATCTCAGGCAAGTAAAATCTCGCGAGACAAAGGGAATATATATATGGGATCGATTTAATCCTGGCATCGTGGTTCATCCGATATGATCATCGATGAATGTGTGGGGTTAATATGGGTTTCCAGACCCCGCTGTTGATTATTGATATAAGATCATGTCTGCATATTCTCGAACCCGAAGGGTCACACACTTAACGTGTCTAGACGCTAGGATAGATTGGATAATTGGTTTATGAGTTTTTTTTTCGGAGTCTCGGATGGGATCCGGGACATCACGAGAGGTTCCGGAATGGTCCGGAGAATAAGATTCATATAAGGCAATGCAGTTTTTGGAGTTCGGAATTGTTTCGGGTTAATCGGTATTGTACCGGAAGCTTCTACAACCTTCTGGAGGGGGACCAACGTGGCCCCACCTGCCGGGAGGGGGCATGGTCCTATGAGGGAGTGCCCTGGCCGCTTTGGGCCAGGGGAACAAGGCCCCATAGGGCCCAGCCGGCCAAACCTAGGGCAAACCCTAGGGGAGCTTCTAGAAGGGGGGGAAACTTGCCCCCCACTCCTCCCTCCTTGGACGCCGGCCCTAGGGCTTGGGGGAGGGGCAAGGGCCAGCCTCCCACCCCTCTATATAAAAAGGGCTGGGGGCGCACCCTCCCCACACCTCCTCCTCAAGCCCTAGCCGCCCTGCTGCCCTCCTCTCTCTCCCCCTCCCGACTGCGTGTAGGCGGAGCCCTGCTGCAGAAACTCTCCACCACTTGCACCGCGCCGTCGCGTTGTAGATCCAATCCGTTTCTCCACCATACTTGCTGGACCGAGGAAGGAGGAGACGTCGAGGTGCCGCACGTGTGCATCTCTCGAAGACATCGCCACTTGCGGTGTTAGATCGGATCAGATCGCGAGGAGGAGAAGCGAGTACGACTACATCACCCACGTTCCGTCGAACGTTCCGCTGTGCGAATCTTCAAGGGTATGAAGATCTCATCTATTCCCCCTCGTTGTTTGCATCTCCTAGATTTGATCTTGACTTTCCTCGTTCGCATCCGTAGAAAATTTTGATTTACTATGCTGTGAAACCCTTCAGTGGTATCAGAGCTAGATCTATGCGTAGATGTATTTCACGAGTAGAGCGCAACATGGTTGTTGCGGGCGTTGATGTTTTCTGTTGCAAGCCTCTTGTTTGTGTACTTCTTATGACGCGGTATAGTGAGATTGAAGCGGTCCAGGCCAACTTTACGCGACGTCGTTCGCGAGACCGGCTCCGCACTTGACGTGTGGCTTGTTCCACACATGCGGCTGGTGGATGCCTGTTTCTCTCACTATAGTTGTCATGGGATTTACACCGGACTTTGGCAACCATAATATCACCGTTGTGGCTTTCCATAGGTAAGAATCGTTCTTAGCTTGCTACTCCCATAAGCCACGTAAAACATGCAACAACAAAGTAGAGGCGTCTAACTTGTTTTTACAGGGAGTGTTTTCTGTGATATGGTATGGCCCAAGATGTGATGTGTGTATTGTATGCGATGATCCTGTTTTGTACTGTTTCACGACTTGCATGTCGATGAGTACACAACCGACAGGAGCCATATGGTTGTCTTTATAATTGTGGATGACCTGTGTGTCAACTTCTTATACGCCATGTAATAGCTTTACTTATCGCTAAGTAGTTAGCAATAGTTGTAGTTGCTATTCATGGTGGAGGCAATCATGGAGGAGTGATGGAGATCATGCCGGCACGGACAAGATGGAGATCATTGCGCGAAGATTGGATATACCATGTCACATAAAGTTATATGCATGTGATGTTTATCCTTTCATGTATCTTATTATGCTTAGATCGCGACGGTATCATTATAAGATGATTCCTCACTTAAAGATCAAGATAAAACTGTGTTCTCCCCATGTATGCACCGTTGCGAAAGTTCGTCGTGTCCAAGCATCACGTTATGATCGGGTGCTATAGACTCTACGTTCACATACAACGGGTGCAAGCCAGTTTTGCACACACGGAAATACTTGGGTTTCACACATATCTTCTCGTGAAGATCGGATTAGGTGTGGTGAATTTGGATCATGTTCACTAAACAACTTGAGGGATGTTGAATTTAGTGGGAGTTCATCTAGTAATCTTGATTAAAGTTGAACTAGTTATCATGAACATAGTCTAATTTGTACTTGCAAATGTTGTAGATCAAATGGCTAAGTCCAACTTCAACTTCAACGTTTTTGTTGAGAAAGAAAAGCTTAGAAACAATGGGTCTAACTTCACCAACTGGTTCCGCAATCTGAGAATCATTCTCGCTGGTGGACAAAAGGATTATGTCCTTGAATATGCGCTAGGTGACGCCCCTGCGGTAGATGCGCCGGCTGATGAGAAAACTGTCTATCAGTCATGCAAAGATGATTATGGTGTGATTAAGAGCACCATGTTATCTGCTATGGAATCGAACCTTCAAAATTGTTTTGAAGATTACCCCGTGCCCTATGAGATCCTCGAGGAACTGAAAACTATGTTCCAGACTCAGGCCTGTTCTGAGAGATATGAGATCTCTGAGAAATTCTTTAACTGCAAGATGGAGGAAGGGAGTTCCGTTAGTAAGCACGCCATAAAGATGTCGGGCTACACTCAACGCCTTGAGCAACTGGACTGCAAGATTCTAGAGGAGCTCAAGATTGACAGGGTTCTGCAATCACTCCCTCCCAGCTACAAAAGTTTTGTAGTGACTCATAATCAGATTGGTTCCACTGATATGATCACCGAGCTCTTCGCAAAGATGAAGGCTGCGGAGGTGGACATCAAAAAGGATAATCATGTGTTGATGGTCAACAAGCCCCCCACCTTCAAGAAAGGTAAGGGTGCAAAGAAGCCCTTCAAGAAAGGCGGCGGCAAATGCGTTGCCCCTTTTGAGAAGAAGCTCAAGTCTGGACCTAAGCCATACACTGAGTGCTTCTATTGCAAGGACAAGGGTCACTGGAAGCGCAACTGTCCGAAGTACTTAGCGGACAAGAAGGCTGGCACCATCAAAGGTATATTTGATATACATGTTATTGATGTTTTCCTTACTAGCCCTCATTGTAGTGCTTGGGTATTTGATACTGGTTCAGTTGCTAATATTTGTAACTCGAAACAGGAGCTATGGAATAGACGGCGGCTTGCGAGGGATGAGGTGACGATGCGCGTTGGCAACGAATCAAGAGTTGATGTGATGGCCGTCGGCACACTCTCCTTAGTTTTACCTTCGGGATTAGTTTTAAACCTCAATAAGTGTTATTATGTGCCTGCGTTGAGCATGAACATTATATCTGGATCGTGTTTATTGCAAGACAATTATTCATTTAAATATGAGAATAATGGTTGTTCTATTTATATGAGTAACATCTTTTATGGTCATGCACCTGCTGTGAATGGTTTATTTCTTCTGAATCTCGAAAGGGATGAAACACACATCCATAACATTGAGGCTAAGAGATGCAAAGTAGATAGTGATAATACTACTTATTTGTGGCACTGTCGTCTAGGTCATATTGGTGTAAAGCGCATGAAGAAACTCCATTCTGATGGAATTTTGGAGTCTCTTGATTTTGAATCATTTGACACATGCGAACCATGCCTCATGGGCAACATGATCAAAACCCCGTTCTCCGGTATGATGGAGCGAGCAACGGACTTGTTGGAAATCATACATACCGATGTATGCGGACCGATGAGTGTTTCGACGCGCGGTGGATATCGCTATTTTCTCACTTTTACCGATGACTTAAGTAGATATTGGTATATCTATTTAATGAAACATAAATCTGAAACATTTGAAAAGTTCAAGGAATTTCAGAATGAAGTGGAGAACCATCGTAACAGAAAAATTAAGTTTCTATGATCCGATCGTGGAGGTGAATATTTGAGTTATGATTTTCTCACGCATCTTAAAGCAAGCGGAATCGTTTCGCAACTCACGCCACCCGGAACACCACAGCGCAATGGTGTGTCTGAACGCCGGAATCGAACTCTATTAGATATGGTCCGATCAGTGATGTCTCTTACTGATTTGCCGTTATCATTTTGGGGTTATGCATTAGAAACCGCTGCATTCACTTTAAATAGGGCACCATCTAAATCCGTTGAGAGGACACCATATGAACTGTGGTTTGGTGCTAAACCTAAGTTGTTGTTTCTTAAAGTTTGGGGATGCGAAGCTTACGTCAAGAAGTTGATGCCGGACAAGCTCGAACCCAAAGCGGAGAAATGCGTCTTCATAGGATACCCTAAGGAAACTATTGGGTATACCTTCTATCACAGAACCGAAGGCGAAGTGTTTGTCGCAAAGAACGGATCCTTTCTTGAGAAGGAGTTTCTCTCGAAAGAAGTGAGTGGGAGGAAAGTAGAGCTAGACGAGGTTGTTGAACCTTCTCTTGAGTTGGAGAGTAGCGTAGCACCTGAAATTGTTCCAGTGCCGCCTGCACCAACAATAGAGGAAGCTAATGACAAGGATCATGAAGCTTCGGACGATGCTAATACTGAACGTCGCAGGTCGACAAGGTCGCGTGCCCCTCCTGAGTGGTACGGCAACCCTGTGTTAACTGTCTTGTTAGTAGATGATAGTGAACCTGCGAACTATGAGGAAGCGATGATGAGCCCAGACTCTGAGAAATGAATAGAGGCCATGAAATCCGAATTGGGATCCATGAGCGAAAACCAAGTATGGACTTTGGTGGACCCTCATAGCGACCGAAAGGCCATTGAGTGCAAGTGGATCTTCAAGAGGAAAACTGACGCGGATGGTAATGTTACCGTCTATAAAGCACGACTTGTCGCGAAAGGTTTTTGACAAGTTCAAGGTGTTGACTACGATGAGACTTTCTCTCCCGTAGCGATGTTTAAGTCCATTCGGATTTTATTAGCAATTGCTGCATTTCATGATTATGAAATATGGCAGATGGATGTCAAGACTGCGTTCCTCAATGGCAACATTGATGAAGAGTTGTATATGATGCAACCCGAAGGTTTTGTCGATCCTAAGGATGCTGATAAAGTGTGCAAACTTCAGCGTTCCATTTATGGACTAAAGCAAGCATCTCGGAGTTGGAACCTTCGTTTTGATCAAGTGATCAAGAGCTTTGGATTTGTTCCAAATTGCTACGAAGCTTGTATCTACAAGAAAGTGAGTGGGAGCTCAGTGACATTTCTGGTACTATATGTGGATGACATATTGATTATTGGAAATGACATTAACATGCTCAACGATGTGAAGAGTTATTTGAACAAATGTTTTTCAATGAAAGACCTAGGTGAAGCTGCTTATATATTGGGCATCAAAATCTATAGAGATAGACAAAGACGCCTGATAGCTTTAAGCCAGAGTACATACCTAGACAAAATTCTAAAAAGGTTCAGAATGGATAAGGCAAAGAAAGGTTCAGTGCCTATGTTTTCAGGTAAGATATTGAGCAAGGCCCAGTGTCCAGCTACGGTAAATGATAGAGAAGCTATGAGCAAAGTGCCATATGCCTCGGCCATAGGTTCTATCATGTATGCCATGCTGTGTACTAGACCGGACGTGTCCAATGCTCTTAGTTTGACGAGCAAATACCAAAGTGATCCAGGAGTGGAACACTGGACAGCCGTGAAGAACATCCTAATGTACCTGAATAGGACTAAATAAATGTTCTTAGTCTATGGAGGTGATGAACAGCTCGTCGTAAAAGGTTACGTCAACGCTAGTTTCGACACCGACAAGGATGATTCTAAATCTCAGACAAGATACGTTTATATTTTGAATGGAGGAGCTGTGAGCTGGAGAAGCTGCAAGCAAAGCGTGATCGTGGGATCTACAGTAGAAGCGGAATACATGGCTGCTGCAAAAGCGTCAAGTGAAGGAGTTTGGATCAGGAACTTCATCACTGAGCTTGGCGTGGTTCCAAGCGCCTTGGACCCACTGGAGATATTGTGTGACAACACTGGCGCCATAGCACTCGCTAAGGAACCAAGATATCATCCAAAGACCAAGCATATCAACCGCAACTTTCATATAATCCGAGATTATATAGCAGATGGAGATCTGAAGATTAGCAAAGTACATACAAATCTGAATGTCGTAGATCCATTGACTAAACCTCTTCCACGTGCAAGACATGATCAGCACCTTAGTGCCATGGGTGTTAGATTGTTGCCAGATGTAAACTAGATTATTTACTCTAGTGCAAGTGGGAGACTGTTGGAATTATGCCCTAGAGGCAATAATAAAGATGTTATTATTATAATTCTTGTTCATGATAAAGTTTATATTCCATGCTAGAATTGTATTAAGCGGAAACTTTAATACTTGTGTGGTTTGTGAACAACACTGTGTCCCTAGTATGCCTCTATGGACTAGCTCATTGATTAATGATGGTTAAGGTTTCCTAACCATAGACATGAGTTGTCGATTAATAATGAGATCATATCATTGAGAGAATGATATGATGGACAAACCCAAACTAAGCGGAGCAATTAGATCGTGTCATCGTGTTCATCTTTGCAAAGATTTTCTTATGTCAAATATTGTATTCCTTAGACCATGAGATAATACAACTCCCTGGTATCGGAAGAAAGCTTTGAGGTCATGAAACGTCATCCTATGAGAGGGTGATCATAAAGGTGTCTCTCAGGTGATCGGAAAGTACCTGTTGGGTTGTATGTATCGAGATGGGATTTGTCCCTCCCAAGTCGGAGAGATATACTTCGAGCCCACTTGGTAATAGATATCAACACCGCTTGCAAGCATGTGGTGAAGGAGTTAATCACGAAGTGATATCGGATTACGGAATGAGTAAAGTACTTGCTGTGAACGAGATTGAACTAGGTATGACGGTACCGACGATCAAATCTCGGGCAAGTAAAATATCGCGAGACGAATGGAATATATATATGAGATTGATTGAATCCTGGCATCGTGGTTCATCCGATATGATCATCAATGAATGTGTGGGAGTCAATATGGGTTTCCAGACCCCGCTGTTGATTATTGATATAAGATCATGTCTGCATATTCTCTAACCCGAAGGGTCACACACTTAACGTGTCTCGACGCTAGGATAGATTGGATAATTGGTTTATGAGTTTTTGTTCGGAGTCTCGGATGGGATCCGGGACATCACGAGAGGTTCCGGAATGGTCCGGATAATAAGATTCATATAAGGCAATGCAGTTTTTGGAGTTTGGAATTGTTTCGGGTTAATCGGTATTGTACCGGAAGCTTCTAGAACCTTCCGGAGGGGGACCAACGTGGCCCCACCTTCCGGGAGGGGGCATGGGCCTATGAGGGAGTGCCCTGGCCGCTTTGGGCCAGGGGCACAAGGCCCCATAGGGCCCAGCCGGCCAAAACTAGGGCAAACCCTAGGGGGGCTTCTAGAAGGGGGGAACTTGCCCCCCACTCCTCCCTCCTTGGCCGCCGGCCCTAGGGCTTGGGGGAGGGGCAAGGGCCAGCCGCCCACCCCTCAATATAAAGAGGGCTGGGGGCGCACCCTCCCCACACCTCCTCCTCAAGCCCTAGCTGCCTGTTGCCCTCCTCTCTCTCTCCCTCCCGACTGCGTGTAGGCGAATCACTGCTGCAGAAACTCTCCACCACTTGCACCGCGCCGTCGCGTTGTAGATCCAATCCGTCTCTCCACCATACTTGCTGGACCGAGGAAGGAGGAGACGTCGAGGTGCCGCACGTGTGCATCTCTCAGAGGCATCGCCACTTGCGGTGTTAGATCGGATCGGATCGCGAGGAGGAGAAGCGAGTACGACTACATCACCCACGTTCCGTCGAACGTTCCGCTGTGCGAATCTTCAAGGGTATGAAGATCTCATCTATTCACCCTCGTTGTTTGCACCTCCTAGATTAGATCTTGACTTTCCCTATTCGCATCCGTAGAAAATTTTGATTTACTATGATGTGAAACCCTTCAACCTATTAGGAGGGAAAAAATCCTAAGTATAGAACTACTCATGGCATACTACAAAATTATCGCACTTGCAAAATAATGCTAAGGAAAAATCTACCAGAACATCCTACACATGCATAATACAAAATTTGAAGATCACATACATAGTATCAAAACTGGGACAAAAAGTATGAACAAGTGGTATAACTTCCTTAATTCGAGCAGCACTCTACACAGCAGTACTCCTCAGCGCACTCCGAACAATCTATCAAAACACAAACATATCTCTAATCACAACTTGCACAAAATAATGCCACAGAAATAACATGCATGCATGCAACATGGACATTATGCAAGATTGTGTTCTAATTTGGCCAAGGTATCCTTATTGGATTGCTAATGTTTCGTGGATGTTGTTAGTATTAGTTTCCCACAAATTTTAATTAATTTTGGATCAATACTTTAATTTATAGGCTCATAAAGGGATCCAACCATCCAGTTATCCCCGAATCAGATCTAAAGATCCTAAACAAGATATTATAATTTTATTCAGTAGGTATTGTAAAAACAAAGCCAATGCAACAAGAATCAACTAAAAAGGAGTTCTAAATATTTTTCTATGAATTAAATACTCCAAACTAGAGATTAAATTCTACACAGAAAAAAACTACTACAAACTCGAAAAATTATTACAGATCTGGGTTCTACACAATTTTGTGAATCCAATGGTATATTATACGTGATTTTTGGCCAAACGGTTGAATTTCTATGAATTTCGCAAGATCTGGATATAATCTGCCAATTAAACTAACCCTAATAGAATCACGACAAGTGGCAGTACCTGACTGGCCCAGCTAGACGACGCGGCTGACGTGGCGCGCTGACGCGGACGGCCACGCGGCACAACGTGATTTGACGGTACCCCTTTGATCTAAGGATCTAATCTGCGCCGTTCGTCCTAGATCTAAGGGCTAAGAGAGTGGGCGAGCTTACCTTCCTCTCGACGGCGGCGACTGGCGGCGGTGGTGTCGGTGGTGACGGGCGGCGGCGCTCTGGTGCCCTTCGGGGAAGGCGAAGTAGTCACGGATGATCTCCTCCTCCTCGTGGTCTCGTCTGTTGCATCGGTTACGATCTTCTGCTCCTCGAGCGGTGGCGGTGGCAGCTTCTCTCTAGCAGCTCCGGCGAGCAATCGGTGACGGCACGCTGCGGTAGACATCGAACAAGGAGGGTGATACGAAGATGTCGAGCATGAGGATCATCTTAGTAAAGAGAACAAGGATAGGGGGAAGCTTCTGTCGTCGATTTCAAACTCACCGAGGTCGGCGGTGGCTCGAGCTAGAGAATCGGGGACGAGAGCTAGGGTTTCTTCGCCAGCTTGGAAATACAGGGGGGGTCACGGCAGCAGTATTTATTAGCTGGCTGGTTGGACACGGAGACGGGGAGGCAAGTTTGTCCCGTGGCAGGCGGGGATTCTCTTCCGATTTCGTCGGGGGGGAGAGGGATGACAGGTAGGCCCGGGCTGTCAGCGGGTGCAGGCGAGCTGGCACTGCGGGCTGGCGGCGTGGGCGCTGGTAGGTTAGGCGAAGCGCGCAGGCTGGTGGGCTGGCGCAGCCGGCCCAACTAGGTTAGGCCGTTCTCTTTTTTTTATCTTTTTCTATTATTCTGTTTTACTAAATCTTTAATAACTTTTGCATAACAAGTCCAAAAGCAATGAAACCATTTTCTAAATTTTTGTAAAAAGGAGGTGGTCATGATAGATCTAGAGAATATTATTTTTACATAGTTTTAGAAAGGCCAATTAAGGTAACACCCTTCTTGCTTATATAGAGAAATTTTTAATAGGGTTTTGTTAGGGTTTAGTGGCAGGGTTTTGATGCAACTTTAATTTGTATGATGCAATGATGCAAGGATGATGCATGCTTCTAGTAACATCTTAATATAAAAAAATCTAGGATGTTACAAACCTACCCCCCTTAAGAAGAGTCTCGTCCCCGAGATTCGGTTTGGCTAGCAAATAGGTGTGGGTGTTCTGCCTTCAAATCTTCTTCACGTTCCCACGTGGCTTCTTCCTCAGAATGGTGGTTCCATTGGACTTTGCAGAATCTGATAGTCTTGGTACGGGTAATCCTTTTGGCTATTTCCAATATTTTGATGGGCTTTTCCTCATAAGTAAGGTCATTCTACAATTGTACCTCATCCAGGGGAACTGTATCTCTTAGCGGTGTTTCGGCCATTTCCGGGTGGCACTTCTTGTTGTGACACATGAAACACATCATGAACAGTCAATCCTTCTAGTAGCTCCAAATGATAAGCAACTTCTCCTCTACAGGCCAGAACCTTATATGGTCCTATGAATCGTCGGGATAACTTACCCTTGATTCCAAACCACTTAACTCCTTGTAGTGGTGAAACTCGGAGATACGCACGGTCCACTATTTTATAAGTCACATCTCTGCGCTTGGAATTAGCATAGCTCTTTTGTCGGGATTTGGCTACCGTTAGCCTATCTTGAATCTGCCGTACCTTTTCCTTGGCATATTGATCAATTCAGGTCCAAACAGACAACGTTCTCCAACTCCACTCCAAAACAGTGGATTCCTACACTTCCTGCCATATAAAACTTCAAACGGAGCCATCTTGATACTTGTCTGGTAGCTGTTGTTATATGAGAACGCATTATACGGCAAGTTATCATCCCAACTAGATCCATATTCTAGTGCGCAAGCTCTCAACATATCCTCCAGAATCTGGTTTACCCTTTCTATTTGGCCATCTGTCTGAGGGTGGAAAGCAGTACTGAATTCTAGTCTGGTTCCAAGAGACTCATGTAACTGTCGCCAAAACTTTGAAGTGAACTGGGTGCCTCTATCGGATACAATTCCCTTAGGAACACCATGCAGACTTACAATACTTGACATATATATCTTGGCAAACTTAGCACTTGTGTATGTGGTCTTAACGGGGATGAAGTGAGCCACCTTGGTAAAGTGGTCCACCACTACCCAGATAGAATCAAATCATGAACGAGTCCGGGGCAATCCCGTGATAAAATCCATGCCTACCTTGTCCCACTTCCAGTCGGGTATAGGTAGTGGTTGCAGCAATCCAGCCGGTTTCTGATGCTCGGCCTTAACTCTATTGCATAGGTCACACAGGGAAATATACTCGGCAATTTCTCTTTTAAATTATTCCACCAGAATCTATCCTTCACATCCATGTACATCTTCGTGTTACCTGGATGAATTGAGTATGGTGAATCGTGAGCTTCTTGTAAAATCAACTTTCTGATCTCGGAGTCATTGGGAACGCACGGCCGCTTTCCATACCAAAGGGTTCCTTGTCCGTCTAGATGGAAATCCTTTGCCTTCCCTTCACTTATCCTGACTCTTATTTCCTCTAACTCTTTGTCTCCCTTTTGTGCCTCACTGATTCTCTCTTGAAGGGTAGGCACTATTTCCGTAGTGGCTACGTGTCCTTTCGGAACTATTTCAAGCCTGAGATCTTTAAACTGCTTGCATAAATCCTCTGGGAGTTTCCCTATGATAAGTCCATTCACATAAACTTTACGACTTAAGCCATCAGCTACTACATTTGCCTTTCCAGGGTGGTACTTTAAATCCAAGTCATAATCCTATATTAGTTCAAGCCATCTTCTTTTCCTCATATTCAACTCCTTTTGGGTGAAGATGTACTTCAAACTCTTATGATCCATGAACACATCACAATGTTTGCCCATGAGGTAGTGTCTCCATACCTTGAGTGCATGAACCACAGACGCAAGTTCCTAATCATGTGTGGGGTAGTTGTGTTCGTGGTTCTTAAGTTGTCGAGAGGCATAGGATACCACCTTCCCATATAGCATCAATACACTTCCAAGTCCTTGCCGAGAAGCGTCACAATAGACATGAAAATCCTTTTGGATATCAGGCAGACACAGAACTGGTGCCGTTACAAGGCGTTTCTTCAACTCTTGAAAGCTTGTTTCACATGCCTCGGTCCATAGGAATTTCTTTTCCTTCTTCAACAGTTCTGTCATGGTTTTTGCTATTTTGGAAAAAAAATTCAATGAACCTCCGGTAATATCCTGCGAGACCCAAGAAACTCCTAATATCTCCCACATTCTTGGGTGACTCCCATTCAGTTACGGAAGCTACCTTACTAGGGTCTACAACAAATCCTTTTACCGACACAACATGACCAAGGAAACCCACTTCTTTTAACCAGAACTCGCATTTTCTGAACTTGGCATACAACTTGTGTTCTCTTAGTTTCTCCATAATTAGGCGCAGATGCTTCTCATGGTCCTTCTCATCCTTGGAGTATATGAGTATATCATCTATGAATACCATGATAAACTTGTCCAAATATTCCATGAATACCTTGTTCATCATGGTCATGAAGTATGTCGGGGCTTGGTTAGTACAAACGACATCACGGTGTACTCATACAATCCATATCTTGTGGTGAAGGCTATTTTGGGCACATCTTGTTCTCGAATCTTTAGCTGGAAGTAGCCTGATCGCAGATCGATCTTTGAGAACACACTGGCTCCCTTTAAATGATCAAACGGGTCATTGATGTTAGGCAGAGGGTACTTGTTCTTGATCGTCACTTCATTCAACGAGCGGTAGTCCACAACTAGCCTCTTGGTTTTATCCTTCTTTTCCACGAATAGGACAGGTGCTCCCCAAGATGACGCGCTGGGTTGAATGAATCCCTTGTCCAATTGTTCCCTAAGTTGTTTCTTGAGTTCCTTCAACTCGTCCACATCCATCTTGTATGGTCTCTTAACTATCGGCCTTGTGCCTGGCATCAAGTCAATGAGAAACTCGATATCACGGTCGGGAGGCATCCCGGGTAACTCTTCCGAAAATAAATCTGGGTATTCCTTCACAACTGGTACATCTTCCAAGCTAACCCCCTTAAGAGAATTCACCATAACTTCCTTAAGAGCAAAGTTTGACTTGATACAAATTCTTTTCCCTTCCGGTGTTGTGAGCGTGACAGTCCTTTTCGCACAATATATGACTCCCTCATATTCGGTCATCCAATTCATGCCTAAGATTATGTCTAATCCTTGTGACTCCAGAACTACTAGACTTGTGGGGAAGATGTTTGTCCCAATCCTTAGTTCTAACCCCCGGCAACCGGAGTTTGCCACTATTTCTCCTCCAGGAGAACTTACCCTTAGAGGAGAATTTATAGTCTCTGTAGGTATCTTGCATCTATCCACAAATACCCTTGATATGAATGAATGTGATGCACCAGTATCAAAAAGAACAACTGCAGGAATGGAATTGAGCTTGAACTTACCAATCACGGAGTCCGGTGCATCACAAGCATCCTCCATGGAGACATGATTCACCGTGGCTTTGACAAATGGATTTGGCTTCTTCCCGTTTCCATTGCCATGGTTGTGTCCATTGCCATTGCCATTCTTCTTCTCAGGGCAAGTGGATGCATAGTGCCCTGTCTTGTTGATCTTATAGCATGTCACCTCACTAAGATCCTTTCCATTGCTGCCATTTCCATTGCGGTGTTTATGCCCACTGTGTTTGTGACCGCAATGGTTATGAACGTTACGGCCGTGGCCATTATTGTTATAAGGTGGTGGTGATGAAGTGCGCTGCTTCTGGTATGGAACAGAGTGCTTGTGAGGGTTAGACTTCCTCTTGCGGTCTCTATGCTCTTTCTTTTGGATTCAACCACAATGGTCCTGTCCAAGAGCTCCTAAAAGTTGTCAAACTTCTGAGCCACACGCTGAATTGATATCTCATCATTGAGTCCTCTTAAGATGTAGAGGTCCCAATCTTTAATAAGGTAGAGATCCCTGTGTTTACAATGCTAGTCCCTGGATCAATAGCTAGCATCCATAGTTAAGATGTAATATCAAGAAACAAAGGTCATAATACAACTTTATAACCAGGAATAAAATAATTTATTACATCTTACATAGCTCATTTGGCTATCTCATTACAATGCAGCAAAATATAACTATAGCATGGAGTCCTTCATCTTCAAAGTGCCAAATGCAATCATGTTGGTTGTAGACTTGTAATCCTAATCAACACACTTCACTAACATCAAACAAACCTGCAACATAATAAGTTACAGCCACAAGGGTCAATACATTTGAATTGTATTGGCAAGTGATACTATGGTAGTATAGTGGAGTCTATCATCTATATGCATTTGGCTAAGTGGATCTTAGGCTTGCTTTGCGCAAAATATATTTTTCCTTATCATTTGAAAACACTAAGTTTTTGCTTGACAAAATCACCCAAGGCATCTCCCAATAGAAATTGGTGATCCTTCAACCCTTGTTCAACCACAAAATTTTAATTTAGAAATTGGGATGAGGAGATTCTTGATAGCTTCCATGTCTTGATGCTCGAATTGTCCTTTACCAGGGACATGGCTAAGTACTTAGATTTTACACTCTGTAGAGGTGGTGCACTTTCCCCACAAGACTTGGTTTCACCAAGACAAGATCTTTCAGAAGCCTTCCCTTAGACCAGAATGGACGCGCTCCAACCTATCAATCCCCTACCACCAACTGTCCATTTGGCTAAGTTATTGCAACCTATATGATCTAGTCAGAGCCCATAATGCCAAGTGGCTGCACTTGAAGGTTCTCAACATTTGACATCTCAAATCTCTTTGTTCCTGGGTGGCCATCCACAAGTGAGATACACAAGGTAAACCATAGAAATGGGCCTTGTGTAACCACTCAACACAAACCATTCCTTCCATTCCACCCAGGTGATTCATTCACTTAGTTGTTTTATTAAATAAAACACAAGTTCTTGACTTAGAAATATTCCATAGTATGAATATATTCCACCCTTGTTTTATACTAGCTAAGCAAAGAATGATAGTAGTAGGAATCTTAACTTAGGAAATTTCTACTAAGGTTTCATCTACTAGGATTTCCCATGGCATAGTTTACACTTAGAAAAAATTCCATGCAAGTCCTACTTAGAAATATCACTAATGCATAGTGAAAATAATGGGACAAAAGTATGGAGCATCACTTGCCTTTTTGGGTAGATAATATGATTTCACTCCTTGATCTTGCAATATTCACACTCTTCAATTTCCACTACAATTCAACCAAGCAAGCAATATTTAATCTACCATTCAAGCAAACATCACATAAAATAATAGAAACCAAGCAATGCATGCAAGCATGCTAAAGATTGTTTTATTTGGAAAAGTTGGTTTCCAATAGGTTATGAACATCATAAAATATCTATTGGTCATTTATAAAATTGGCAAGGTCATTTGTAAATGTGGCAAAATCATTTGATATCAAGTTAGTGAAAATGGCTATTTTAAGTCATTTTTGTTTTGCTAGAAATGGTTCAATCAAAGTAATATTTCTAGTGTTTGATAAATACATTTTAAACACAATGTTAGTGTTTTATGATCAAGTGTTTAATATTAAAACCATTTGCAAAAGTTTTTACCTATAAACCATTTTTACACCAAATCAATATTTTATGTTGTTGAAAATGCCTTTAGCAAAGTAATAATTTTTTTAGGGTTCACAAAATATATTTTAAAGTATAAAACTTTGTGATTAGAGTCAGAGAGTTGAATCCAAATCATTTTCCAAAGATTTTTCTCCAAAAAGTATTTTTAACACATAAACAACATTTTTATTTGACTAGAAATGTTCTAAATCAAATATTCATCTTTTAACTTCACAAAATATACTTTTAATTCCACCAATTGTTTTAATATGATCAGTAGGTTCAAAACAAACCATTTTCCAAATATTTTATCCTAAAAACATTGCTATAATAATTTTTATATTCAAAATATGCCTACACAAGTTTCTGTAAAAACAACCAATTTAACAAAAGCAATTTACTACACAAATTGCATGCTTGGATAGGGTTTGTTTTGCTGATTCCATTGATATAAAATTTGCCAAATTTTGACGTGTGGATCAAAAGTTACAGATTTTACAAAATTGAACATCCAATAGATCATTTCTGGTTTTTATAAAACAGATTGGCCATGTGGCGTGATTCTACTGGGCGATACCGGTTCGCGCAGAACAAGCGATGTGAGGCGTTGGATTAAAATAGATCAAGCGGCACAAGTGGACGTGTACCCTTTTGATTGGATCTAATCCTAGCCAGACGTTGTGCATCCTACGGCTACAACGCGTTTGTCAGGAACTGGCGACGCTGACGGCGGCAAGTGGCGGCGGCGCGGTCAGACTGCGGCGAAGCCGGCGATTTAGGAAACAAGGGAGATAGAGGAGGGCATTACCAGGTTCAGGAGATCGTTGCGACGCTCAACGTGTTTGAGAGGAGGCAGGGGGCGTACGAGGACGAAGGGAATTGCTCGCCGGACTTCACGACGGTGTTGAGCACTTATGTACGTCGATGTTGGCGAGGCTACATAGCTCTGAACGGCAAAATAACAACTGTGTTAGATGCGTACGGGGTCGGTGAACGTACGCGTGTCATCTAGAGGGAGATGCGTGGTCGGATTTTACCAGGGAACGTCGCCGGAGAGGAGACAGACGGCGGCGCTGCTCTGGGAAGACGTTGCCGAGCTCACGGTACTCGTGCAGGCGAGCTGGCGCTACGGAGAGGTTCGTCGGGAGATGGGGAATGTCCCTCTGGCGGTCAGGGACAGTGGGGCAGGCTGGCGTCGTCGGAATCGACTGAAAACAGTAGTCGAAGACAGTGCGGTGCAGCGCAAAATTCAGGCAGCCTGGGGGCGCTCTAGGATGGGAGGTTGAGGGGGAAACAGAGAGGAGGGAGTGGCGGTTAAGAAGGCCAGGTCAGGGGAGGAATTTACTCGCGCGTTTACGTCAATTTATTCGTATTCAACACTGGCAGAAACATCAGAGGAGAGGGCGAGGTTAGCGTGTGGGGTTGATGACGATGGTCTGACAGGCGGGACCATTTCATCAGCGAGAAAGCAATGTTTGCTGTGGGGTCCAGTTGTCATAGACTCTGTGGGTTGATGTGCTGGTGCGAATCGTTTTTCTGCGGGAGGGGGAAGATGGGCTAGTTGGGCCAGGTTCGGTTGGGCTGGTTGGTTTCATTTTTTTTATCTGTTTTTTTTTTCATTTCTATTATTCTGTTTTGATTTTCATTTAAATAATTCAAACACTAATTGAATTCAAACCTCCACCAAAATTTGTGTATATTCAAATACTGATTAATAATACATTCTGAAGTAAATTTTCGAATAATTCTTTTATTCTTTTTAAGGTATATTATTTATAAAAAAAGCCCTTGTCTTAATTCAAACAAGATTTTTAAATATAATTTTAACTCTTATTTGAATTCAAATTTTTACCAAACCTTTTTCAGTAGGTTTTATTTATTTATTAGGGTGTCAGATATTTCACTTTGAATTGCTTGGAGTATTTTTAATATGATTTATTAATCATTTAAATTTGGTATTTGTCTTCATTCCAATGAAATCAAATATGGTTTTAATTCCATAATTTTTAGTTAGAAGATTTCTTTGATCCCATTTAAGTTAATTAAATAACTTTTATTCCACTTGGGTAAAATTCAAATTATATTTTACCATGATTTAATTAATCATTCTTATTAGGGAATTTGTCTTAATTCAATGGAATAGAATTTGGTTAAGGCCATATTATTTTATTTCAATATTATTTATCCCTCTATTTCATTTGAACTTGGATTATGTTTATTCCATTTGTTTATGGTCTTGGCCAAGTTTTTATTTGTCTCTTAAAATAGTCCTTAATAGTTATTTCTTCTTTGTTTTTTTAAAAAACCATATCTTTTTATTTATATATCCAAAGTTGGTGATTTCAATTTGTAAAGTCTTATTTAATATTTATTTATCCTTTTATATCTCTTTTAGGATTAATTGCTCACATATTGGTATGGATTTTTGATAGGTGCTTTATTAGCTTTGGAAATTACTTTTCCTTATCTTATTAAATTCATAAGATTTTAGCTATGGTTCCAAATTGAATGAAATCAATTTCTATGGTTTTATAATATTTCTATTTGTCATTCTTGATTATTTATAAATATTTGTTGAAAAATTTTATATGGATCAAATCCATGATCTTGGAGATAACTTGGAAATGTTCTTCTTCCATTAGGGTTTTAGAGTTTTGGTTTATTATCCAAGTGTTTAAATTTCAAGATGCATTTATGAAGAATGCATTTCACTTGATTTGAATTTAGTTGGATTCAACCATTAATGAAAGTTTGTTCAAGATGGGATTTTAAGTTTCCATTTGGAATCAAAAAGTTTCTTTTCACCCTAAATTTCAACAATTATTTATTTTGTTTATTTATTTTTCACATTACAAAATTTGGAAAATTTTGGGATGTGACATAAGAATTCCTCCTGCCTCTTGGCATCAGTGGAAACATCATCGGGCGCATAACGGGCTAGCTTGTTGAAAATCTCACCATACTCGGTGACAGAACGGTGCAGCTGGTGTAAGTCGCGAAACTCGCGCCATTTTCGGGTCATGATACCAGCAACCACGTGATGAGTGCGGAAGGCTATCTTGAACTGATTCAAAGTGATAGCATCAATATCTGGGTGGGTGACTTGGTAGTAATCCCACCATTCTGCTGCAGGTCCTTCAAGCTGGTGCGTGGCATAACGCACCCTGTCGGCTCCGACAACTTGCACGGTGTCTAAATTCTTGTTAATTGTGTTGGAATTATGCCCTAGAGGCAATAATAAAGATGTTATTATTATAATTCTTGTTCATGATAATGTTTATATTCCATGCTAGAATTGTATTAAGCGGAAACTTTGATACTTGTGTGGTTTATAAACAACACCGTGTCCCTAGTACGCCTTTATGGACTAGCTCATTGATTAATGATGGTTAAGGTTTCCTAACCATAGACATGAGTTGTCTATTAATAATGAGATCATGTCATTAGGAGAATGATGTGATGGACAGACCCAAATTAAGCAGAGCAATTAAATCGTGTCATTGTGTTCATCTTTGCGAAGATTTTTCTTATGTCAAATATTATATTCCTTAGACCATGAGATAATATAACTCCCTGGTATCGGAAGAAAGCTTTGAGGTCATCAAACGTCATCCTATGTGAGGGTGATCATAAAGGTGTCTCTCAGGTGATCAGAAAGTACTTGTTGGGTTGTATGTATCGAGATGGAATTTGTCGGAGAGATATACTTCGGGCCCACTCGGTAATCGATATCAACACCGCTTGCAAGCACGTGGTTAAGGAGTTAATCACAAAGTGATATCGGATTACAGAACGAGTAAAGTACTTGTTGTGAACGAGATTGAACTAGGTATGCCAATACCGACGATCGAATCTCGGGCAAGTAAAATATCGTGTGATGAAGGGAATACATATATGGGATTAATTGAATGCTGGCATTGTGGTTCATCCAATATGATCATCGATTAATATGTGGGAGTCAATATGGGTTTCTAGATCCCGCTGTTGATTATTGATAGAAGATCATGTCTGCATATTCTCGAACCCGTAGGGTCACACACTTAACGTGCCTCGATGCTAGGATAGAATGGATAATTGGTTTATGAGTTTTTGTTCGGAGTCTCGGATGAGATCCAGGACATCACGAGAGGTTCCGGAATGGTTTGGAGAATAAGATTCATATAAAGGAAAGCAGTTTTTGGATTTCGGAATTGTTTCGGAGTATTCGGTATTGTACCGGAAGGTTCTAGAAGCTTTCGGAGTGGGACCACCGTGGCCCCACTTGTCGGAGGGATGCATGGTCCTAAGAGGGAGTGCCCTAGCCGCTTTGGGCCAGGGGCACAAGGCCCCATAGGCCCAGCCGGCCAAACCCTAGGGGAAACCCTAGGGAACCTTCTAGAAGGATGGGGAAAGTTGCCCCCCACTCCAACCCTTGGGGCCGCCGCCCTAGGGCTTGGAGGAGGGGCCAAGGGGGGCGGCCAGCCCCCTATATAAGGTGGGCAGGGGCGCACCCCTCCCCTCCACTCCTCCAACCCTAGCCACCGTCCTGCTGCCCTCCACCTCTCTCTCTCTCCCGACTGCGCGTAGGCAAAGCCCTGCCGCAGAAACTCTCCACCATAGCACCACGCCGTCGTGCTGCAGATCCAATCCATCTCTCCACCCCACTTACTGGACCAAGGAAGGAGGAGACGTCGCGGCACCATACGTGTGCATCTCTCGGAGGCGCCATCACTTGCGGCATTGGATCGGATTAGATCGCGAGGAGGAGATGGCTAGTTCGACTACATCAACCACGTTCTGTTGAACGTTTTCGCCGTGCGATTTCTTCAAGGGTATGAAGATCTCATCTATCTCTCTCGTTGATTACATCTCCTAGATTAGATCTTGGCTTTCTTGTTCGCATCCGTAGAATTTTTTTGATTTACTACGCTACAAAACCCTACAGTGGTATCAGAGCTAGATCTATGCGTAGATGTGTTTCACGAGTAGAACGCAACATGCTTGTTGCGGATGTTGATATTTTCTGTTGCAAGCATCTTGTTGTGTATTTCTTATGGCACGTCATAGTGAGATCGAAGCGGTCCAGGCCAACTTTACGCGACCTCGTTCGCAAGACCGGCTCCGCACTTGACGTGTGACTTGTTCCACACATGCGGCTGGTGGATTTACACCGGATGTTAGCAACCATAATATCACCGTTGTGGCTTTCCGTAGGTAAGAATCGTTCTTAGCTTGTTACTCCCATAAACCACGTAAAACATGCAACAACAAAGTAGAGGCGTCTAACTTTTTTTTGCAGGGAGTGTTTTGTGATATGGTGTGGCCCAAGACGTGATGTGTATGATGTATGCGATGATCATGTTTTGTAATATTTCACGACTTGCATGTCGATGAGTTCACAACCGGCAGGAGCCATATGGTTGTCTTTATAATTGTGTATGACCTGTGTGTCAACTTCTTATACGCCATGTAATAGCTTTACTTTATCGCTAAGTAGTTAGCAATAGTTGTAGTTGCTATTCGTGGTGGAGGCAATCATGGTGGAGTGAGGGAGATCATGTTGGCGCGCACAAGATGGAGATCATTGCGCGGAGATTGGCTATACCATGTCACATGAAATTATATACATGTGATGTTTATCCTTTTATGTATCTTATTATGCTTAGATCGCGACGGTAGCATTATAAGATGATTCCTCACTTAAAGATCAAGATAAAATTGTGTTCTCCCCATGTATGCACCGTTGCGAAAGTTCGTCGTGTTCAAGCACCTCGTGATGATCGGGTGCTATAAACTCTACGTTCACATACAACGGGTGCAAGCCAGTTTTGCACACGCGGAAATACTTGGGTTTGACTTGACGATCCTAGCATGTACAGACATGGCCTTGGAACACACGGACCGAAAGGTTAAGCATGAGTCATATGAATGATATGATCGACACGTTGTTGTCCACCATTGAAACCACATCTCTTCTCGTGAAGATCGGATTAGGTGTGGTGAATTTAGATCATGTTCACTAAACAACTTGAGGGATGTTGAATTTAGTGGGAGTTCATCTAGTAATTTGATTAAGTTGAACTAGTTATCATGAACATAGTCTAAGTTGTATTTGCAAATTTTGTAGATCAAATGGCTAAGTCCAACTTCAACTTCAACGTTTTTGCTGAGAAAGAAAAGCTTAAGAACAATGGGTCTAACTTCACCAACTGGTTCCGCAATCTGAGAATCATTCTCGCCAGCGGACAAAAGGACTATGTCCTTGAGAAAGCGCTAGGTGACGCCCCTGCTATTGATGCGCCGGCTGATGAAAAAGCTGTTTATCAGTCGCGCAAAGATGATTATGGAGTGATTAAGAGTACCATGTTGTTTGCTATGGAACCGGACCTTCAAAATCGTTTTGAGGAGTTCGCCGGGTCCTTTGAGATTCTTGAGGAACTAAAAACCATGTTTCAGACTCATGCCCGTTCTGAGAGATATGAGATCTCCGAGAAGTTCTTTAACTGCAAGATGGAGGAAGGGAGTTCCGTTAGTAGGAACGCCATTAAGATGTCGGGCTACACTCAACATCTTTACCAACTGGACTGCAAGATTCCAGAAGAGCTCAAGATTAACAGAGTTCTGCAATCACTCCCTCCTAGCTACAAAGGTTTTGTAGTTACTCACAATCAGATTGGTTCCACTGATACGATCACCGAGATCCTCGCTAAGATGAAAGCTGTGGAGGTGGATATCAAGAAAGATAATCATGTGTTGATGGTCAACAAGACCCCTAGCTTCAAGAAAGGTAAGGGTGCAAAGAAATTGTTCAAGAAAGGCAGCGGAAAAGCGTTGCCCCTGCTGAGAAGAAGCTCAAGTCTGGCCCTAAGCCGGACACTGAGTGCTTCTATTGCAAGGACAAGGGTCACTGGAAGCGCAACTGTCCGAAGTACTTAGCGGACAAGAAGGATGGCACCATTAAAGGTATATTTGATATACATGTTATTGATGTTTACCTTACTAGCGCTCGCTGTAGTGCCTGAGTATTTGATACTGGTTCAGTTGCTAATATTTGTAACTCAAAACATGAGCTACGGAATAGACGGCGGCTAGCAAGGGATGAGGTGACGATGCGCGTTGGCAATGGATCAAAATTTTATGTGATGGCCGTCGGCACGCTCTCCTTAGTTTTACCTTCGGGATTAGTTTTAAACCATAATAATTGTTATTATGTGCCTGCGTTGAGCATGAACATCATATCTGGATCGTGTTTATTGCAAGACGGTTATTCATTTAAATCGGAGAATAATGGTTGTTCTATTTATATGAATAACATCTTTTATGTTCATGCACCTGTTGTGAATGGTTTATTTCTTCTGAATCTCGAAAGCAATGAAACACACATCCATAACATTGAGGCTAAGAGATGCAAAGTAGATAGTGATAATCCAACTTATTTGTGGCACTGCCGTCTAGGTCATATTGGTGTAAAACGCATGAAGAAACTCCATTCTGATGGACTTTTGGAGTCTCTTGATTTTGAATCATTTGACACGTGCGAGCCGTGCCTCATGGGCAAGATTATCAAAACCCCGTTCTCCGGTATAATGGAGCGAGCAACAGACTTATTGGAAATCATACATACCGATGTATGCGGACCAATGAGTGTTTCGACGCATGGTGGATATCGCTATTTTCTCACTTTTACTGATGACTTAAGTAGATATGGGTATATCTATTTAATGAAACATAAATCTAAAACATTTGAAAAGTTCAAAGAATTTCAGAACGAAGTGGAAAACCATCGTAATAGGAAATTAAATTTCTACGATCTGATCGTGGAGGTGAATATTTGAGTTATGATTTTCTCACGCATCTTAAAGCAAGCAGAATCGTTTCGCAACTCACGCCACCCGGAACACCACAGCGCAATGGTGTGTCTGAACGCCGGAATCGAACTCTATTAGATATGGTGCGATCGATGATGTCTCTTACAGATTTGTCGTTACCATTTTGGGGTTATGCATTAGAAACCGCTGCATTCACTTTAAATAGGGCACCATCTAAATCCGTTGAGACGACACCGTATGAACTATGGTTTGGTTCGAAACCTAAGTTGTCATTTCTTAAAGTTTGGGGATGCGAGCTTATGTCAATAAGTTGATGCCGGACAAGCTCGAACCCAAAGCGGAGAAATGCGTCTTCATAGGATACCCTAAGGAAACGATTGGGTATACCTTCTACCACAGATCTGAAGGCAAAGTGTTTGTTGCAAAGAACGGATCCTTTCTTGAGAAGGAGTTTCTATCGAAAGAAGTGAGTAGGAGGAAGGTAGAGCTAGACGAGGTTACTAAACCTTCTCTCGAGTTGGAGAGTAGCGCAACACCTGAAATTGTTCCAGTGCCGTCTGCACCAACAAGAGAGGAAGCTAATGACGAGGATCATGAAACTTCGAACGATGCTACTACTAAACTTCGCAGGTCGACAAGGTCATGTGCCACTCCTGAATGGTACGGCAACCCTGTCTTACCCGTCTTGTTGTTAGACAACAGTGAACCTGCAAACTATGAGGAAGCAATGATGAGCCCAGACTCTGAGAAATGGCTAGAGGCCATGAAATCCGAATTGGGATCCATGAGCGAAAACCAAGTATGGACTTTGGTGGACCCTCCTAGCGACCCTAAGGCCGTTGAGTGCAAATGGATTTTCAAGAAGAAAACGGATGCGGATGGTAATGTTACTGTCTATAAAGCTCGGCTTGTCGCAAAAGGTTTTCGACAAGTTCAAGGTGTTGACTATGATGATAGTTTCTCTCCCGTAGAGATGTTTAAGTCCATTCGGATTTTATTAGCAATTGCTGCATTTCATGATTATGAAATATGGCAGATGGATGTCAAGACTGCATTCCTCAATGGCAACATTGATGAAGAGTTGTATATGATGCAGCCCGAAGGTTTTGTCGATCCTAAGGATGCTGATAAGGTGTGCAAACTTCAGCGTTCCATTTATGGACTGAAGCAAGCATCTCGGAGTTGGAACCTTAGTTTTGATCAAGTGATCAAGAGCTTTGGATTTGTTCCAAATTGCTACTATATGTGGATGACATATTGATGACATATTGAATATTGGAAATGACATTGGTATGCTTAACGATGTGAAGAGTTATTTGAATAAATGTTTTTCAATGAAAGACCTAGGAGAAGCTGCTTATATATTAGGCATCAAAATCTATAGAGATAGACAAAGACGCCTAATAGATTTAAGCCAAAGTACATATCTAGACAAAGTTCTGAAAAGGTTCAGAATGGATAAAGCAAAGAAAGGTTCATTTCCCATGTTGTCAGGTAAGATATTGAGCAAGGCTCAGTGTCCAGCTATGGTAAACGATAGAGATACTATGAGCAAAGTGCCATATGCCTCGGCCATAGGTTCTATCATGTATGCCATGCTATGTACTAGACCAGATGTGTCCAATGCTCTTAGTTTGACGAGCAGATACCAAAGTGATCCAGGAGTGAACACTGGACAGCCGTAAAGAACATCCTAAAGTATTTAAATAGGACTAAAGAAATGTTCTTGGTCTATGGAGGTGATGAGCAGCTCGTCGTAAAAGGTTACGTCAACGCTAGTTTCGACACCAACCGGGATGATTCTAAATCTCAGACAAGATACGTTTATATTTTGAATGGAGGAGCTGTGAGCTGGAGAAGCTGCAAGCAAAGCGTGATCGTGGGATCTACAGTAGAAGCGGAATACATGGCTGCTGCAGAAGCGTCAAGTGAAGGAGTTTGGATCAGGAACTTCATCACTGAGCTTGGTGTGGTTCCAAGTGCCTTGGACCCACTTGAGATATTATGCGACAACACTGGTGCTATAGCACTGGCTAAGGAACCAAGATATCATCCAAAGACCAAGCACATCAACCGCCATTTTCATATAATTCGAGATTATATAGCAAATGGAGATCTGAAGATTAGCAAAGTACATACGGATCTGAATGTCGCAGATCCGTTGACTAAACCTCTTCCACGAGCAAAACATGATCAACACCTCAATGCCATGGGTGTTAGATTGTTGCCAGATGTAAACTATATTATTGACTCTAGTGCAAGTGGGAGACTGTTGGAATTATGCCCCAGAGGCAATAATAAAGATGTTATTATTATAATTCTTGTTCATGATAATGTTTATATTCCATGCTAGAATTGTATTAAGCGGAAACTTTGATACTTGTGTGGTTTATGAACAACACCGTGTCCCTAGTACGCCTCTATGGACTAGCTCATTGATTAATGATGGTTAAGGTTTCCTAACCATAGACATGAGTTGTGATATACTTCGGGCCCACTCGGTAATCGATATCAACACCACTTGCAAGAACATGGTTAAGGAGTTAATCACAAAGTGATATCGGATTACAGAACGAGTAAAGTACTTGCTGGGAACGAGATTGAACTAGGTATGCCGATACCGATGATCGAATCTCGGGCAAATAAATATCGCGTGACGAAGGGAATACATATATGGGATTAATTGAATCCTGGCATTGTGGTTCATCCGATATGATCATCGATGAATATGTGGGAGTCAATATGGGTTTCCAGATCCCGCTGTTGATTATTGATAGAAGATCATGTCTGCATATTCTCGAACCCGTAGGGTCACACACTTAACGTGCCTCGACGCTAAGATAAAATGGCTAATTGGTTTATGAGTTTTTGTTCGGAGTCTCGGATGAGATCCAGGACATCACGAGAGGTTCTGAAATGGTCCAGATAATAAGATTCATATAAAGGAAAGCAGTTTTTGGATTTCGGAATTGTTTCGGAGTATTCAGTATTCTACCGGAAGGTTCTAGAAGCTTCCGGAGTGGGACCACCATGGCCCCACGTGTCGGAGGGCTGCATGGGCCTCAGAGGGAGTGCCCTGGCCGCTTTGGGCTAGGGGCACAAGGCCCCATAGGCCCAGCCGGCCAAACCCTAGGGGAAACCCTAGGGAACCTTTCTAGAAGGAGGCGGGAAACTTGCCCCCCACTCCAACGCTTGGGGTCGCCGCCCTATGGCTTGGAGGAGGGGACAAGGGGGCCGGACAGCCCCCTATATAAGGTGGGCAGGGCCGCACCCCTCCCCCCACTCCTCCAACCCTAGCCGCCGTCCTGCTGCCCTCCACCTCTCTCTCTCCCGACTGCGCCTAGGCGAAGCCCTGCCGCAGAAACTCTCCACCATAGCACCACGCTGTCGTGCTGCAGATCCAATCCATCTCTCCACCCCACTTGATGGACCAAGGAAGGAGGAGACATCACGGCACCGTACGTGTGCACCTCCCGGAGGTGCCGTCACTTGCGGCGTTGGATCGGATCGGATCGCGAGGAGGAGAAGGCTAGTTCGACTACATCAACCACGTTCTGTTGAACGTTTCCACTGTGTGATTTCTTCAAGGGTATGAAGATCTCATCTATCTCTCTCATTGATTGCATCTCCTAGATTAGATCTTGGCTTTCTTGTTCGCATCCGTAGATTTTTTTTTGATTTACTACGCTACGAAACCCTACAAATTGTGCGGAGCCACTCATCCGCAATGATTGGTTCAGCGCTGCTAGTGAAGGTAGGCGGGTTCAACCTCAAAAACTGAGTCAAGCGATCCTGTTGAAGTGGCAGTGGAGGTGGGGGTGGCGGAGGTGGCGCGTTGTTGTTGTTTTGCATGTTCTGAGTGAGCAGTTGTATCAGCTGGTTCTGAGTGGCCAAAAGTTGTGCAATCTCTGGGGGAATTTCGGTGTTCGCACGTCTTAGCGGCATCTGTGGGGTTTGAGAAACAAGTTAAGAAATAGAAAGAAAGACTAAGTAGTAAACTCCTACCCTTATGAGAACACACCAAGCACACAAGGCACACAAGGCATAAGCAGCACAAGTATAACACATAACTCATCCAAGTTTAACTAAACCAACCATTTCTTGGTATTTATTACAATCGCGAATAACGTTCAACTATAAAATTTAAAGGTAGTCCAACTACTACACATCTTCCACGCCTTACTCTTCCTCGGCCTCGAACGAGTAGCCCTCCTGCTCTAGGGTTGTCTTGTACAACTCCATCTCCTTTGTAGTGGCTTCAAGCTTCTCTTGGAGGTCCTTTATCTCATCCTACAGCTTCTTGGTAGTGGCTTCTAGCTGCTCCTGAAGTCCCTCCTTCTCGCCTTGCAGTTCCTCCACTAGGCTTGACTTCTTTGCGGCTTCAAGTTGCTTTGCGATGTCCCTCTTGGAAGCACGCACATCATTGATTATCTTGCAAAGGCCTTCGGTCTGCACTTCAGTTCCCTTGATTTCCTGCTTGAGTTCCCTAATCCTCTTGTTTTTATTTATCACCCTCTTCTCTTGGTTAGCGAACTTCTTCTCTTGGTCCCGGAACTTCATGTCTTGGACCTGCATTGCCTCCTCCTGCTGCTTGATTATTTCCTCCTTATCCTTGATGAGAGCGCATAGCTCATCGTTCCTTAGCATCTCGAGGAAGCTACCTATTTCAAGGTCATGGATGTGGCTCTCCAAGTCTTGAAAATTGGTTCCTTCGACGCTTGGTAGAAGCCCTTTCCTCAAAGGTTAACTCCATGGGAATTCCTTCCTCATCTCGCCTTCCGAAAAGGTTGCCACAGTGTCCTTGGAGAACCTCGTGATGGCGTCCACATAGGCGAGGAATGATCTGCTGCAAGCTGATGCTAAGGGCCTTCTCCTTGGAGTCGCTAACGTTGTGGATTGCTATGTCCTCCTCTGGGTGCTTGCCTCACTCTTGTCCTGGCTAGATGACTTTGACTCCCCAGTAGCCGTCCTTGTGGAGTTTCTTCATTGTGCTTCCCTGGATTGTTGGCAGGGGAAGGTCCAAACGCGTGAGGAGATCCATGAGACATCCACCAAAGCTAAGGGGCTCGATGTACGCGACGGTGTCGTAGAGGAAACTTGTCATCTTTAAGTTATAAGAAAGAAAATTAGATACTTAAACAAGTAGAGGAAAAGCAGTAAGGCACATAAGTTAAAGGTGGTTCCAATCCTAGGGTCATGTCCTACAGGCAACGATGTGCTCTGGTACCATCTGTTGTGACCTTGGTTCAATAAAGATCCTAAGTCCCTGTAATTTACATGCTAGTACCTTGATCAATAGCTAGCACTCACAGTTGATGAATATCATGTAAAACACAAAGTCATTATTACACGGAGAATCCAGAGTATGAATTTATTACAAATTTGCTTAGCATTAAGCTAGCTCAAATAATAGCGGAAAACATAAAGCAGCTTGAGTCCATCAACGCCCCAGGCTTGTTGAGTGTAGACTCGCGATCACTACGAACCTTTCAATCTTCGGATTCTGCTCATAAGACGTGCAGCCAAAAAGTTGGATCATTACTTTGAATGTATTGGCAAATTACACCAAGGAAAGAAAAAGGCTAACTCTACATGCAAGGCTAGTTTAGGCTATGGAGTTCATTTGCTTAAAGCTAATTTTCTTAAGTATGGAAACGAAGAGAGAATTTCCTTACTTTGTAAACATTTGATTAAGTAATATACGGTCGAATGGCACATGAGGATATTACTCACCAAGTGTCCAAACAACCTAACACTTGGATATTACTCACCAAGTTCCCAAAACCCTCCCAATAGCGATATGACTCACGCTTTGGGTTTCTAGAAAAACTTTAAGTTTTGAAAGAGAGAGAGGAAGATCCTTCAGAGGCTCCATCCTTCAGATGCTCAAGTGTTCTTTTCCGTGAACTCGGATAATTGATCAGATTGCAATACCCTCGAGAGTTTGTGCATTTTACCCACAATCCACGATCAAGTCCTTTTACAGACAAGACCATGGCGAGGCTGTCCCTTAGTAGCCCCTCTACCTTCTGGATCCAACTGTGCCAATAACCTCCAAATGTTGGTACCCAGGTGAGGTTTCCCACTAAGTACTAGGCCAAGACAGAGCCCATATGTATTGTGGCTGCACTGGAAGCTTCTGAATTCTGAAACATGGCAGACTTCTTTGATTCCTGGGCGGCCGTCCTCCACCAAAATCTCACTCGTTGTCCCGACAACCATTCTGCCCAGAAGAAAACTTAGTTTTATTTTGAAGTGGATTTGAGAAGAAAAGTTTGCTCAAGAGAGCCTTTATACTTACAAAAATTCATTGTCTTTCGAACCCCCCAACGGTACTTTATATATATAGCATAGCAAGCAGTACTTAGCAAAAACAGGGGTAACCTATTAGGAGGGGAAAAATCCTAAGTATAGAACTACTCATGGCATACTACGAAATTATCGCACTTGTAAAATAATACTAAGGAAAAATCTACCATAACATCCTACACATGCATACTACAAAATTTGAAGATCACAAGCATAGTATAAAAACTAGGGAAAAATTATGAACAAGTGGTGTAACTTTCCTTGATCCGAGCAGCACTCTACACAGTAGTACTCCTCAGCGCACTCCAAACAATCTGTCAAAACACAAACATATCTCTAATCACAATTTGCACAAAAAAATGCCATAGAAATAACATGCATGCATGCAACATGGTGATTATGCAAGATTGTGTTCTAATTTGGCCAAGGTATCCTTATTAGATTGCTAATGTGTCATGGATGTTGTTAGTATTAGTTTCCCACAAATTTTAATTAATTTTGGATCATTACTTTAATTTATAGGCTCATAAAGGGATCCAACCATCCAGTTATGCTCGAATCAGATCTAAATATCCTAAGCAAGATATTATAATTTTAGTCAGTAGGTTTTGTAAAAACAAAGCCAATGCAACAAGAATCAACTAAAACGGAGTTCTAAATATTTTTCTATGAATTAAATACTCCAAACTAGGGATTAAATTCTACACAGAATAAAACTACTACAAACTCGAAATATTATTACATATCTGGGTTCTACACAATTTTTTGAATCCAACGGTATATTATACGCGATTTTTGGCCAAACGGTTGAATTTCTATGAATTTCAAAAGATCTGGATATAATCTACCAATTAAACTAACCCTAATAGAATCACGCAAGTGGCAGTACCTGACTGGCCCAGCTAGACGACGCGGCTGACGCGGCGCGCTGACGCAGACTGCCATGCGGCACAACACGATTCGATGGTACCCCTTTGATCTAAGGATCTAATCTGCGTTGTTCGTCCTAGATCTAAGGGCTAAGAGAGGGGGCGAGCTTACCTTCCTCTCGACGGCGGCGACTGGCGGCGGTGGTGTCGGTGGTGACGGGCGGCGGTCCTCTGGTGCCCTTCGAGGAAGGCGAAGCAGTCACGGACAATAGTCTCCTCCTCGCGGTCTCGTCTGTTGCCTCGGTTACGATCTTCTCCTCCTCGAGCGGTGGTGGTGGCAGCTTCTCTCCCACAGCTCCGGCGAGCAATCGGTGGCGGCACGTTGTGGTAGACATCGAACAAGGAGGCTGAGACGAAGCTGTCGAGCATGAGGATCATCTTAGGGAAGAGAACAAGGAGAGGGGGAAGCTTCTGTCGTCGATTTCGAACTCATTGAGGTCGGCGGTGGCTCGAGCTAGAGAATCGGAGACGAGAGCTAGGGTTTCTTCGCCAGCTTGGGAACAGAGGGGGGGGTCGTGGTGGAAGTATTTATTAGCCGGCTGGGGAAGTCCTAGTTGGACACGGAGACGGGGAGGCGAGATTGTCCCGTGGCCGGCGGAGATCCTGTTCCAATTTCGTCGGGGGGGGGGGGGGAGAGGGATGACAGGTAGGCCCGGGCTGTCAGCGGGTGCGGGCGAGCTGGCGCTGTGGGATGGCGGCGTGGGCGCTGGTAGGTTAGGCGACGCGCGTGTTGGTGGGCTGGCGCTGCCGGCCCAGCTAGGTTAGGCCGTTCTCTTTTTTTTATCTTTTTCTATTATTTTGTTTTACTAAATCTTTAATAACTTTTGCATAACAAGTTCAAAAGCAATGAAACCAGTTTCTAAATTTTTGTAAAAAGGAGGTGGTCATGATAGAGACAGAGAATATTATTTTTACATAGTTTTAGAAAGGCCAAGTAAGGTAACCTCCTTCTTGCTTATATAGAGGAATTTTTAATAGGGTTTTGTTAGGGTTTGGTGGTAGGGTTTTGATGCAACTTTAATTTGTATGATGCAATGATGCAGGGATGATGCATGCTTCTAGTAACATCTTAATATAAAAAAATATGGGATGTTATAGTTATTCATGATCTTTGTTTGTAGAATTTCATGTTGCATGCATAGTTACTTTGTCTTACTGTTACAACTCCATCATTCATGCTCATGTTTAGAGTTCTTTGATCCCAGCTTTCAATGCTTGCAAATGGTCTGATCTTGATTTTTATGGCGCATTTCACCTCAAAAATTATTCTTTTTATCACTTACCTTCTCGAGGACGAGCAGGAGTTAAGCTTGGGGATGCTTGATACATCGGAAACGTATCTATAATTTTTGATGTTCCATGCTTGTTTAGTATCTACTTTGCTTTGTTTTGTCTACACTTTGAGGTGTTTTTATATGTTTTCTGGTACTAACCTATTAACAAAATGCCATAGTGCGAGTTGCCTGTTTTTTTTTGTTTTTGATTCCAGAAAGGCAGAAAATCAATATTCTCGGAATTGGACGGGACAAAACGCAAAGTCAATATTTTACCGTAGGTAACATGGAGCCAGAAGATGAGACAGAGGAGGGCCTCGAGGGGCCCACACCCCCTGGCCACCCGGGTGGACCCACCCCGCGCCTGGGGGGTGGGTGTAGCCACCTTGGGCACCCCCTCGGCCTCCCTCTTCTCCTGTAAGAAGATCCTGATGCCTAAACCCTAAGTACTCGATCAATATTCCACGAAACCTTCTGTAGACGCTGCCACCATTGTCCCTAGATCGGGGGGACCTGAAGCTCTTCTCGGCACCCTGCCAGAGGGGAGATCATCCCGTAGGACTTCTTCTTCATCATGCCAGCCTCCGGTATGAAGCGTGAGTAGTTCCACCTTGGACTACGGCTCCATGCAGTAGCTAGATGGTTGTATCTCCTCCTTTGTGCTTTCATGTCTAGATCTTGTGAGCTCTGTTCATGATCAAGATCTCATCTATTTGTAATCATGCATGTTGTGTTTGCGGGGATCCAATGGATATTGAGATTACCATGTCAGATTGATTAATGGTTTTGTCTTATTGATTCTATCATGTCTGTGTTGTTTGTGATCTTGCATGCTCTCTATTGTTAGTAGCTATCTTGGCAAAGTAGTTGCTAGTGAATCCAAGAGGGGGTATGTATGCTCGATAGTGGGTTCATGCCTCTATTTAATCTAAGTGAAGTGACAGAAATCTCTAAGGTTGTACATGTGTTGTTGCCACTAGGGAGAAAACAACAGTCTCTTGTTCATGGAACAAGTGGATTGTTTATCAAGTGGATTGTTTATCGTACACACTTTGCTTAAAGCAGTTGTTTGTTGCTTGCAACTTTATACTGGAGGGGGTTCGGATGATAACCCAAAGGTGGACTTCTAGTCATATATGCAGTTGGATGGCGGTCTATATATCTTGTTGTATTGCCCAATCGAATATCATAGGATCTTGATGATTAATATTGCATTGTTATGCCTTCCTCAGTCCTGTCAATTGACCTGCTATAATTTGTTTACCCAGCATGCCATGTTTGTTTATCTAAGGAGAACAACTCTAGTGAACTATGGACCCCGGTCCAATCTTTATCATTGATACATCTTCCACTGTTACTGTTTACTTGTTGCAAACCATAATTACCTTCCACACCATACAGTTAATCCTTTGTTACAACAAACCGATGAGATTGACAACCTCACTGTTTGCTGGGGCAAAGTCTTGAGTTTGTGTTGTGCAGCTCTCAAAGTTGCTAGCAACACCTTTGAGTCGTTTCCTTCCTCCTACGAGTTCGATAACCTTGGTTTCTTACTGAGGGAAAACTTGCTGCTGTGCTCATCATACCTTCCTCTTGGGGTCTCCCATCGAAGTGTTCATGCACTCATCAGCGGCGGCGATAATTAGGGTTCCCAATGCCAGATCACAACTAGATGGACGCAACTATATGGCCGGACCAAAATGGTCCCGCCGTATAGTTGTTCGTTAAACCTTCTGTATCCGAGACCCCTTTTTTGAGACTTTTGTTGATAACTATATGGCCACAACTATACGGCTGGAATATATATTCCTGCCGTATAGTTGGTCGTTACAACTCCTGGAACATGCTTTTTCGCCCAAATTTTCAGAGATTCACTTTTTAATCTGGACAATATGATTAAGCTAGTTTATGCATATAAAACTCAAACTTTATTTTCTACACTAAATCCATGCTTATGCAGTCGATATTTCTACTACTTTTTGACATATGCATCTTTACGAGCATGCTTACGCAAGAATGTCTGTGAAAAAGTTGTAGGAATGCGATAAAATTTTATTATTTAACATTATTTTATCATTATGATGGGTTGAATCCCATTAAGCATTTTATTAAGAGCGGTTGAATATTTCAACCTCTTCTCTGTTCTTGGATTCTTACCTTTGATTGCCCTTTATCAAAGGCACTTACAAGATGAACTCATTTTGCTGGTGGAACATACCTTTCTCCTGCTTCAAGCTTTTTTTGGAAAACACCGGATGATTTCAGCATCATAAACATTGAAGATTATTTTCCCTCAGCACAATCAACCGAAGCTCCTATAGTACTAAGTAAAGGTCTTCCAAGTATTATAGATAATTTTTCATCCTCTGTCATTTCAAGAATAATAAAGACAGTGGGAATAACATGCTCATCTATTCTAAGAAGAACATCCTCAATCATACCAATGGGTTGTTTAGTGGATTTGTCAGCCATTTGTAAAGTGATAGTAGTAGGGGAATACTCCCCTAATCCTAAACTTTTATAGAGGGAATATGGCATTACACTAACTCCTGGACCTAAGTCACACAAGGCATTGTGAATATCAGTTTTGCCAATTGAGCATGAAATAGTTGGTATACCGGGATCTCCTGATTTAGATAATAGCTTCACATTAGCAGGGTAACTATTCACTATGGCAACGGTTTCAATTATCTCTTTATTACTATTAATAATATCATAGAGAAATTTAGAATATGTAGGAACTTCTATTGCATCCGCAAAATGGAATTACTAGACGAAGATCACCTAATGCTTTTGTGAAAGAGTCATAGATTACCTGATCCGGTGCTTTATTTTTGCGATCTAGATATGGAAGTTTCTTACTCTTATGTTTTACCTTTTGTGGGGGATCAGGCTCTTTAGTTACTTTATTTTGTTGCTTCTTATCACTCGTCTTCTTTTCTACTACAACTTCATCTTCATTGCTTATCTCTTTTTCTTCTCTTGTATCAATAGTCTCTGCATCAAAGTCATAGCGGTCATCCTGTGCATCATTCTACTCCTCCAAGGTTTGATCTTGTGTTTCTTGAGCAGTCTCATTTTGAGGATCCACTAGTGAACAAGGATTTTTCCCTTCGATCTTTTTTAGCTTCATATTCTGGTGGTCCTAATGGTCCTTTACCAACTGCACCTCTCCTTGTAACAACATTAGTAGAAATAGGAATATTTATATCATGTTGAGAAAATTTTGATAACAAGATGCTATTTGTTCACATTGGGTTTCAATCATACTAAGGTACTTGTGAAATAATTTTATTTCTTGGCCAATATCATCATAATTTATGTAAGTTCAGCCAAAACCTTCTTGTGTCTTTGAAATTGCTTATGCAGGTTATTATGAGATTTGGCTTGTTGATGTTTCAATTCTTGAAAAACTTTTCTAGTTTCATCCTCTGCAGTAAAAACTTGTAACAGATCTACGTTGTTTTCTTTAATAAGCAAAAGGTATACCTTTTTGTTTCATGGTTTTGCGTACTTCAGGCATAAGATCAGGAAATATACGAAGTATTCCCTTTTCCGGCTTAGTGGCATAATCCGGATTATATAAAGAATCATTCTTAGACCTAGTAGACATCAATTCCAAACATGCTTTAATAGTTAAAGTATTTATCTATCCTCCTACTGATAAATGAAGCAACTCTCTGCATTGAGTATTAAGACCGTGGTAAATAAATGGAAAATAGTTGATTCAGAATATCCATGACTAGGAATACTATTGATCATTCCAAAGAATCTATCCCAGACTTGTGGGTAATTTTCGTCCACATTCTGACTGAAGTTTCCTATATTCTTTCTAATTTCAATTACCTTTTTAAAAGGATTAAACCTTTTTATGAATTTAACAATACTATTTTCCCAACATTTTATGTAATGACGAGGGAGAGAATATAACCAGTCTAGAGCCTTACCTTTGAAAGACCAACGAAATAGTTTTAGACGAGATAAATATCTAGGCAAACCTTTTGGTCCAAGTGATGTTATCACATCGTCAAACTCTCTAGGATGTCTTCATGGATCATCATCTTAACTTCTGCTGAAAGCTTTTTCCTACAAAATTTTAATAATCTCACCATCAAATCGATATTCTCTAACTCCAGGATTAGGAAATTCTATTGGTTGTTTAAGAAAAGCATAATTTGGAGGACTGTATTCTCTGAGAGTTTTCTTAGGTTTCTTGGGAGTTGTCCTATGAATGGACATGATTTCCATGAAGTCACTTAGGTTTTCAACTTCAACCTTATTCGATCTCAAAAGTTTTTCAATAATTTCCTTGCGCCTTTGAACAGGCACACGAACAAGATAATCTGGTAGATAAGTCCTACCAGAATGTGTAGACCCTTTGTCTCCTAGGGAGACCATCTTGTAAAAGTAACACCTGAAATATCAAGAGAAAAACACTTAGCGCTTAGCTCCCTAGAAACGGCGCCATAAAATAGTTTGATGGTTGCAAGTGCACAGATAGTTTGTAGCTAGTTTCGAAGTTAAGATGTCGGTCCCACAGGGATGAAGGGAATATGCCCTGAGAGGCTAATAAAGTCGTTATTATTTATATTCCAAGTATATGATAGATGTTTTATTTTGCATGGTATAGTAGTATTAATACGGAAACGTCAATACATGTGTGTGTAATAAACAAACAGAAAGTTCCTAGTTATGCCTCTCTTATAAACTAGCTCGTTGATTAACAAGATGATCAAGGTTTCCTGATCATGGACATTGGTTGTTGTTAATAACGAGGTCACAACATTATTGGAATGGTATGATGAACTTTCATCCGAAGTATAGAATTACGATAAAAGTCATTTAGTTTATATTGCTATAGCATCATACGAAGTAATCCTAATCCTTAGACCATGAGATCATGTCAATCACTAACACTGGAAGAGTATCTTGATAACATCAAACATCACACCATAACAGGGTGATTATAAAGATGGGTTCTGTCGTGGTATTGCCGACGAGTACGCCATGGAGGGGTCCTCACAGTGCGTGTTTAGAGACGTGGGGTAAGGCGGACGGTTGACGGGTACGAGGTAACACAGCTTACCCAGGTTCAGATCTCATAACGGTGGCAGAATCCTACTCCTGCTATAAATCACTATAATGGCAATACGCCGAGTTATAGAGGTAGGTTCGCTGTGCGAGGTGACTAGAGAGTCTAAGTTATCGTGCCCTAAAGGCTCCCATAGGCCCGACTTATATAGTCGTCAGATCCTAGGGTTACAGGGAAAAGTCCTAGCCGGACAGGTTACAGAGTTGTACACCGTCTATTACTAGTCTTGTGTATCTTGCACTCCAAGGCTCCGGGTATGCTGGTGACTCCACCGTAGCCTTCCTTTATCCGGCATAGGCCTCCCTTCTGGATCCACCTAACTGGGCCGCCCAGCAGGCCACTGGCCATGCTACCGACTATGGACCATCCGGGTTAGTCGGATAAGAGACATGCTATGAGGATACCCATATAGCATATCCCCAACAGTAGCCCCCGGAGAACTCCGAGATCTTCTGTTATCTTGCCTCTTCCCGTGGAATGCTCCGTCTAGGTGGATGTCGGCAAATCATCCAGCAATATCTTGTAGTCCTCCCAAAAGAACCCCGCAAAGGTTTCTCCGTCTTCTATGAGTAAGTCGGAGAAATGCTGAATCTTCCATCGTACGCTCCCGTTGTCGTATTAAATCCGTCCATGCCGGAATCTTCGATGGGACAGCTCATCTACCATGTCAGTTATGACGACGTAGGCTGTAGGTCAGCGACGCCTCGTAACTCACACATGCAGAGAACGCAATCATATCCAATTTTCCCGCGCGAGCGATGTGAACCGTTGGCAGCGGCGGTTGGAGACGTGGCGAAATTACCGCACACGTTCACGAACACGTCGTCTATGCGGCAACCGTTCGATTAGCTGCACGAATATTGACGCAGAGTAAGATAAATAGTAACCGTGGGACACTTGCCACTTTTTCACCCCATTCTCTCGCGTCATCGTCTTCTTCCTCCAGCCGCACGCCTCCTCGAGCTCTAAGCAGAAAACCTCGAGGAACCCTATCCTCTCTCTGCACCAGTCACTTCCTTCCATTCCTTCCATGGCTAGCAGCAGCTCTTCCCCGTCGATGGCGGCATCGAGCAAAGCCACGGTGAAGCCGGCGAGCTCCATCGTCGTGCCCCCAGAGGGCCTGGTCATCCCCGCGTTAGTGGTGATCGAAACCACCGGCAGCGACCACAATCTGGTGGCGCTGGAGCCCCTGGAAGAGGAGCCAGACTCGCACAAAGGCGACTGGCGCGGCTCGGACATCACCGACCGCGACATCCAAGAGATGGTCGCCGAAGGCTACCTCCCCGCGACGGAGGATCTCGCCTGGCGGGCGGCGCTGCCCGGCGGGGTGATGCCTTCTCCCCAAGCCAGAGAGAAAGTGTACCTCAAGGCGCAATTGGTACACGGCGTTTCTCTGCCCATCTCCCACTTCCTTCTGTCCGACTTGAATCACTTC
Source organism: Avena sativa (assembly GCA_916181665.1). NCBI lineage: Eukaryota > Viridiplantae > Streptophyta > Magnoliopsida > Poales > Poaceae > Avena > Avena sativa. The sequence continues at coordinate 133,331,920 of OV702298.1, forward strand.
AAGGTCCAACCCCATAACCTATCCCCCAATAGTATCTTAGTGCTTAGCAACTTCGCGGCACTTTGCGAGGGTTACCTAGGGATTAGGCCTAGGTTAGATTTGTTTGTATACTTCTTCACCGTCAAACGTGAAGCCGGACACAGTAGGGAGGAGCTTAGGAACTACGGCACCATAAGCTTCAAGATCCGACCTAGCCGGCGGTTCCCCGACATATTCGGCCACGAGTCTTGCAAAAACTGGCAGCGGACGTACTTATACGGCCCCAACATTCCTTTGGCGGGCCGAGAAGTAACGTACCCGGACTTCATGGATGGAGCCGCCGCTGAAATCTCCTCATGGCGGTCGCACGCCTCCCTTCCCTCCGACCTCGACGCTTCTCGCACAATAAGGCGGATCGAGTGGTTCGTAGAGACAGGTCTAACCGGCTTGGACCTAGCCATGTGCTGGTTCATTAGGCGGATCCAACCTCTGCAGCACCACACGAAGTATATGCACGAGTACACCGGCGACCGAAGGGATACCCTCCGTATCTCCGAGGACAACTTCTCGAGCGACTCTGTCAAGTTCCGCCTCAAGGACATTGTCAAGGTGAAGGATAAGAAGCGTGGCTTCACCATCACCTACGACATGTTCGTAGACGGAAAGTGCCCAAAGTTAGATATTTATTTTCCGTGTATGACATTGCTCGAGTTTTTCCGTCTTGCCAATACCATCTTGTCTAACATGATGATTTCTCACTTAACAGCTTAGCGATCTAGAGGAGGGCAACCTGGCTACCCAAATCTACGATCCAAAGATGAAGGAAGTCACGGTCGTGTCCGACGACGATGCCCCGTTGGCGCGAAAGCGGAAGAGCTCCTCCTCTGACGCTGCCGACGGAGGTAAGAAGAAGAAGACGGAGGGTGGAGCCTCCAAAAAGAGTACTGCCGCCCTGGAGGCGGAAAAGAAGAAAGCCACCGGGATGTTTGCCAAAGCGCCCCCCCTAGTGTAAGCCTCTCATTCTCTGACATTGTCTATTTACCTGTCTTGCTCCTGTACTTATGCATTTTGCATGTTTCAGGATGAAAGCCACAACCAGCCTCAAGAAGTCCTCCAAGACTCTTGGGGCTTCTAGAAATATTAAAGATATGCTACATCGCGACTCCTCTCCCGCCATCGCCCCTGCCACTCCTGTCGTCAAGCCCTCCTCCGCTCCGACAAGCTCCCAAGTCCAAGAGGCACCAGGCCCTTCCGCCATGGAAGTGGACTCTGGCGCCTCAACCGAGCTTGCTGTTGTCGACGAGCAGGCGACGCAGGAGAGTGCTGCTCTTCAAATGGCTGAAGCTCCGGCTAAGGATGCCATTGGTAGCGGCAAGGCGGTGATGGGAGCTGGTACTTATGCCGAAGGCGGCGCCTCTGCTCCCCAGAAACCGTTCGAGTTTCCGAATATTGTTTACCCGGCGCTCATGCCGAGTAACACAACTATGGTTCCTGGAGGAGTGCCGTCATCTCCGACGTGCGGTCTTGAGGAGCTACTCCGGCAAGCAGACATCCTGCGAGGAAACAGCATTGCCTTTGGCAAGCTGCTGGCCGAGAGCGCTACAAGCCTCAAGATCATCGCACTTGTAAGTTTCACTTTACCTTTTTGATTTCGTATGAGTATCCCACTGTAGCCCCCGAGTATGTAGACGGAAAACCATAGGTTTTGCATCTATATGCTCTAAGAGTGACTAAGTTAGAAAGAACTCTTACTGTAGCCCCCAAGCATTTAGATGGAAGAAATTATTCCGACTAGATGCTTTAAGAGTAGCATACACAGTGTTTATATTTTTCAGTGCCGTAGCCCCCCAAGCGTCTAGTTGTGACTGAATTAGTTCCGACTAGATGCTTTAAAGAAAAGCTATGAATTTTCTGAGTTAAAAACTTTATACTGTAGCCCCCAAGCCTGTAGTTGAGAACTAAATTAGCTCCGACTAGATGCTTAAAGAAAAGCTAAGTATTTTGCGAAGTTAAAAACTCTCGCTGTAGCCCCCGAGCATCTAGGTGGAAAATCTCCGACTAGAAGCTCCAAGCAGACTAAACAACGACTTGACTTTGTATTTGTTTCCACATAACGAGAATGCTCGGAGGGGCATGGCCAATGAAAAGTACCAGAATATGCGCGCATACCTTGAAGCTGAAAAGGGTAAAACCGCCATCTTGAAGGAATAGATCATCAAAAACAAGAGTCTGTTTTCTTATGACGCATTTCCATCTTATTTTTGTGCCCATAATCTCCGAGTACTCACTGTGTACTTTGTTTTCTCCGACTTGCAGAACATGTCGCCAAGGCCAAGGACATTGTTGAGCAGTCCAAGCATATCCAACAGCTGGACAGCGAGAACAAGATCCTGAAGGAGGAGAGGAAAGAGATGCTGAAGATGCACGAGGATTCCATGAAAGCCCTGCAGGACTCCGCCTCCGCGGAGATCAATCGCTTGAAGGAGGATCTTGCGATCCTAAAGGATCAGAAGCAAGCTGCCGATGAGCAAAACCTTCGCCATAGCGAGGCGTTTAAACTCCTCCAACAAGAGAAGGAATCCTTGGCGGACATCGTCTGGCAGGCCAAGGCCAGCATCTTCAGTTAGTTTCCTCCGCCTTGTCTTTCTGTAGTCTAGATACTTAGAGTTTTTTGAACTCATACGCTCCTTGTCGGAATTTGCAGCTCCTATGGGATTAACCCGCTCGCCTCCTTCGGACAAAGAGTGTATGATTCTTGCCGGCAACTTCATCAACACCGCCATCGCCCAAGCCAAGGAGATTGCCAAGCCCCTTCAGATTTATATCAAGGCCTCGGACTCCATGGTGAAGTACTCAGAGATTCTGCGCCGAGCCCCCGAGCGTGTCGCAAGCTGGAAAGCTTCATGCGCACGAGCTGGCACAAGGATGGCGCTGTCTATGGTGAAGGCACACTATGAAGATGCCGACATCGACACGGTGACATCTGGTATCCCCGACGTGGATGATGACGGCAAGGAGATCGATCACGAAGCCATCCTGTCATCACTCGCGGGGTATGATACCAGGGTTGCCGAGTTGGTAGATGTTGACGTCTTCGTGCCCAGGAACTTTCTCGACAACGCCAACCCGGAATCCTCCGAGTCTCACCATAGCCTCGATGCCGAGGGTGATTCTCCGGCTGGTGATGATGCGGCCTCCAAGTCCCCTGCACCCAAAGAGTGAAAAACACTTTGTAATTCTTGTTTCACCCTTGACGTGTGCATTGAAAAAACTTGGTGATGTAATCTTAAGGCGGAAAACAGTGGTTGTTGTATCCTGCTACTTAAGAATTAATTCCCAGTATGTATATATTTTTAAGCAAGTGCTGGCTTATCCATTACTTTGGTTTTTATGCTTTACTTTTTGTGAGTCAGAAGACTCATTGTCGGAACCATGCGCTTAGGTGATGATGCCCAATGGCACCGTTAATAACCTGAGCACAAAATCGCCGACGACAAGTGCCAAAAGTCACTACTCCAGAATCCACATAAAAACAACAAAGAACGTGTAGACCAGAAAACTTAAGCTAACGCCCGTAGGCGGAATTTTCACAAGTGCAATCGCAAGACTTGTGCATAAAAAGTTTTATATGATCCAAAAATGAACACTAAAGGAGGTAGAAGACTCAGCAAAATGAGTGAACCAAAGAGCTTTATTTCATTGATCATATAAGAGGTACACAATTAGATAAAAAATGCTAAGTGTAGAAAGGACGTAGCTGTGCTATGTTCCATGGCCGATCAATCTCCGGGTAGTCATCATCCGGGTCACGTCGCTTACGCTTATGATCCTTGTTGGGTCTATCCTTGAGTTCACGATTGTCGACAAGGTAGTAAGACCCATTGAGCAGCGCCTTGCTTATGATGAACGGTCCTTCCCATGGCGGGAATAATTTGTGTGACTTCTTCTGCTTAAGTCGGAGCACCAAATCCCCCTCTTTAAACGAGCGATGCCGAATGCGGCGACTATGGTAGCTGCGTAGCTTCTGCTGGTAGATGGCGGATCTTTGGCATGCCAAAACGCGCTCCTCCTCGAGAAGGTCCACATCTAGGCGTCTAGATTCTTCAGCGTCATCTTCGTCGTAGGCGGCAACTCTTGGTGCATCATGGAGGATGTCGGAAGGTACGATGGCTTCTGCTCCATATACCATGAAGTAAGGGGTGTAGCCGGTGGATCTGTTGGGTGTAGTTCGTAAACTCCACAGCATAGATGGTAATTCTTCCACCCAGGCTCCAGCTGCCCTATGTAGCGGTGCCTCAAGACGTGGCTTAATTCCTTGCAGAATTAATCCATTGGCTCGCTCAACTTGACCATTGGATTGTGGGTGTGCCACAGATGCAAGGTCAAGTCGGATGCCTTTGTCCCAGCAATAGGCCTCCACTTCTCCGAGTGACAAGTTGCTTCCATTGTCGGTGATGATGCTATGTGGGAGACCAAATCTCACCACTAGATCCCGGACAAACCTGAGGGCAGTTGCCCCATCAAGCTTTCTAATGGGTTTAGCTTCTGTCCATTTGGTGAATTTGTCCACTGCTACCAGCAGATGCGTAAATCCACACGGTGCCGTTTGTAACGGCCCCACCATGTCTAGCCCCCAGACTGCAAATGGCCAAGTTATTGCTATTGTTCGCAATTCTTCAGCAGGAACATGTGGTTGTCGGGCATAATACTGGCATCCTGTGCATGTCTCAACCAGCTTGTCGGCGTCCGCCTTCGCGGTCAGCCAGTAGAATCCTTGCCGGAAGGCTTTCGCGACCAATGATCGAGGAGCGGCGTGATGCCCGCAATCTCCGAGATGGATCTAGCGCAGGATTTCCATACCTTCTAGCTGAGAAACGCACTTTAGGTATACACCAGTAGTTCTCCTCTTGTAGAGTTTCCCATTGATTATGGTATAACCCTTTGCTCGCCGTACTATTTGCCGTCGTTCGACCTTGTCGTCGGGCAGAGTTCCATGTTCGAGATATTCCATGAACGGTTTTGTCCAAGCCGGAGGGATCTTTGTCACCATGTTGACGAAAGAGTCAGCTCTATCCAGGTTGTCGATGTCGGCTCCCTTCACGGATGGTGTGCGTAGATGCTCTAGGAAAACTCCTGGCGGAATTTGCTTGCGCCCTGATCCAAGTTTAGACAGTAGATCAGCCGCCTCGTTTTGCTCCCTAGGCACATACTTGACTTCGTAGCCCAAGAAACTCTTGGCTATCTCGTCCACTTCGTCGTGATATGCCGCCATCATAGGGTTTCGCGCGCTCCAGGTGCCAGCCACCTGCTGGGATACCAAGTCGGAATCTCCACAGCAAACTATGCGCTTGATGCCAATATCCTTGGCTACACGCAGTCCGTGAATGAGTGCTTCATACTCCGCCATGTTGTTTGTAGCCTCAAAGTGGATCTGCAGAACGTAGTGTAGCTTGTCTCCTTTTGGTGACTATAGCAATACACCAGCCCCCGAGTCGTTGAGCATCACCCAGTACTCTGGTTCTAGCAACGGAGTGACATCTGGCATCTCTGTCCAATCTGCAATAAAATCCGCCAAGACTTGTGACTTGATAGCGTCGCGTCTCTTGTAGGTGATCTCGAAGGCGGCAAGTTCAATGCCCCACTTCGCAACCCTTCCTGTAGCGTCGCTGTTGTTGATATTGTCAGACAGTGGAGTCTTGCTCACTACTGTGATTGGGTGCTCCTGAAAGTAATGTCTCAGCTTCCGCGAAGCGAGGAATACTTCGTAAGCTATCTTTTGGTAGTGCGGGTAACGCTGCTTGGACTCCGCCAAGACTTCGCTTACATAGTAAACTCGTCGTTAAACTCCGTGCTCATAGCCTGGTTCTTTCCTCTCTACCACGATGACGATGCTGATAACCCGGTTGGTTGTCGCCATGTAAATTAACAGGGGCTCACCAGGCTCGGGTGCTGCAAGGATGGGTGCTGAGGAAAGAATCTCCTTGAGCTGCTTCAATGCTGCATCTGCCTCGTCTATCCATGTGAATTTGTCCTCCTTCTTCAGCAACTTGTACAGTGGCAGAGCCTTCTCTCCAAGTCGGCTGACGAACCGACTAACTGCTGCAACGCAACCTGTTAGTCGTTGGATGTCCTTTAGGCATGTCGGACGATTTATGTTTAAGATGGCCTTGATTTTCTCCGGGTTGACCTCGATTCCGCGCTGGGAAACGATGAAGCCCAACAGTTTGCCGGCTGGAACCCCGAAGACGCATTTCTTAGGGTTGAGCATCATGTTGTATTTCCGGAGATTATCAAAGGTTTCTTTTAAGTCGGAGATTAAGTCGTTTGACTTTTTAGACATCACCGCGATATCGTCCACATAGGCGGGAACGTTCCTACCAATTTGGTTGTGAAGGCAACGTTGCATTGTCCGCTGGTAGGTAGCACCAGCGTTTTTCAGCCCAAAGGGCATCGTGACATAGCAAAACGTGTCGTATGGGGTAGTGAACGAAGTGGACAATTGGTCCGACTTCCTCATCTTGATCTGGTGGTATCCTGAGTATGCATCGAGAAAACACAAAAGTTCCGAGCTAGCCGTCGAGTCAATGACTTGGTCAATGTGAGGCAAAGCAAACGGATCTTTGGGACATGCTTTGTTCAAGCCGGTGTAATCAACGCACATTCTTAATTCATTGGTTCCCTTTTTGGGGACAAGTACAGGATTGGCCACCCATCGGGTGTGAAGGACTTCTCGGATAAACTCAGCCTTAAGTAACCTAGCTATCTCTTTGCCAATGGCGCGTTTCTTCTCATCTCCGAAGCGTCGTAGAGGTTGTTTCACTGGTTTACATTTTGGATCTATGTTTAAGCTGTGCTCGGCAAGTTCCCTAGGTACACCTTTCATGTCGGCAGGCTGCCAGGCAAAGATGTCCCTATTCTCACAGAGGAACTCGACGAGCGCGCTTTCCTATTTGGGATCCAGGTTCGTCCCAATGGCGACGGTCTTGGAGGCATCGCCTACCACAAGTTCCACCGGCTTGGTCTCGATGGTGGACTTGAACGCAGGAGCGGAGTCGGAGATCTGCTTCTTCGATGCGGGCATCTCTGAGTCATTGACCTTGCTTTGGATCTCTTTGAATTCTTCGCTCTAGAGGACAGCTTCTGGAATGGCTGCTTCATTGATCTCGCAGTCCCTTGCCTTGGTAAAGTTTCCGATTATGGTGATGACACTGTTTGGTCCGGGTATCTTGAGCTTATTGTAGACAAAGCATGGCTTGGCCATGAACGTGTGGAAAATGTCGCGGCCGAATATGACGTGGTACACTCTCTTGAAGGGGACCACCTCAAAGGTCATGCGCTCTTGGCGGTAATTATTAATGTCGCCAAAGGCTACCTGAAGTGTGATGCACCCAAGGGACTGAGCCTCCCGACCAGGAACTACGCCATGGAACACGGTGTTGGTCCGCCTTAGGTTTGCCTCCGTCAAGTTCATCTTCTGCAGTGTATCCAGGTACATGATGTCGATGCTGCTTCCACTATCCACCATGCACTTGGTGAACTCCACGTCGTCAATCAATGGGTTGATGACCATGGCGTACTGGTTCTCCGTGGGCACAAGGTCTGGGTGGTTCGTCCTGTCCCAAGTGATTGGAACTTCCGACCAGCGCAGGTATTGGGGGACTAGGGGGAGAGTTGCCATCAGGATCCTTAGAGAGGTCTTCTGTTGTCGGACGGTGGGGGTGCCAAGGAAAGTGTGGTAGACTGGGGCCTTCTTTGCGAAGGGGTTCTTGCCCTTGTCGTCGCTCTTGGCGGCGTGCTTGGGGTCAACGTCCTCGTCCATGTCACTTGAATCCTTGGACTCCTCCTCCTTCTTCTTCCCGTTGCCCTTGCCTCGCGGTCTGTTCTTCCGTCTTTGCTTATAGCCGGACTCCGGGTCTTCCTTGAGGTCGTTGACGAACCTGCAGTGTCAATTGGTATGGGTGGCCTTGCCGTTGGCGTCGAGGTGTACGAGGCATGGCATATTGCGGTACTCCTCGTACGTCTGGGGAACGCGGAGCGGCGCCGAGTTGGTTTCACTTCCTCGTTGCTGCCCGCGACCCGCTCACCTTCCTTGGCCACGTTGTCCGCCTTCTCCTCATCCTGCAAAAGTCATGGCGACCATGTCGGTAGATTGCTTTTCTTCTGGAGCGGTTTTCCGCTTTGTACTGCTATTCCTCCGAGCTTGAGTTGGAACGGCTTTTGCCGGCAAGGAGCCACGAGCATCGTCGTCGGCAGCTGCGAACTCACTAGCTAAGTGAATTATCTGATTCAAGTCAAGCTGATGATTGTCCTACAAGCGCTTCAGCTTATGTCGGAGCAACGTGCCCCTTTCCAAACCATCGATGAAGGCGGCCATGGTGGTCTGGGCGTGCACTCCTGCGCAGGAATTCTTCATATCCAGCCAGCGGGACAGGTAGGCGCGAGATGTCTCGTCTTTCTCCTGCATGCACCGCTGTAGATCGCCCATAGTGCAGGGATGCTTGTATGTACCCTCAAAGTTCTTGGTGAATGCTTCTTGCATGTCCAGCCAGTTGTAGATGGATCTCTCTGACAAGTCGTCGATCCATTGATGGGCGTGCCCGCCAACATTAGCGGGAGGTACTTAACGGCGACGTTGGGGTTGCCTCCAGCAATCTCCACCGTGTTGTCGTAGTCCTGCAACCATGTGGCGGGCTTGGCATTGCCGTCATAGGGCTTGATGGTCTTGTCAATCCGGAAGCCTTTGGGGTAAGTTGCGGACCGTATTGCAGGTCCAAAGAAACATGGTCCCAGGTATGGTCCTTCCCGGGCCTCGTGGATCTTATCGATCCGCGAACGTGCATCGTATGGCTTTGGGTTCTTCTTCTTGTTGTCAACAGGGGACGGGCTGCGTGAACGACGCGGGCCTCTTCCGCCATGGTGACTACTTGGCGGCGACGGAGGCGGAGGTGGCGGTGGGTTAGCCTTCTTGCTGTTGCCCTCCTGCGACGCCCCACGCCTGTCGCGGTTGCTTACCGGACACGGAGGGTCGTGGTGTGACCTGCTCTTATGTCCTTGGTGGTGCTCTTCATCATGACGGGTCTGTGCCGCGTTGTCGCGGATGACGATGCCGCACTGCTTTGGTGGGGGAATATCCGTACGATGGTGAGCCTTGTAGTCTTCCTGACGTCGGGGGGATCGGGGCGGTGGCGATGGGCGGCGAGGTTGGGCTCTTTCTCCGTGGTCAGAGGATATGGGGATAGCATCCTTCCTGTGTCGCGCATCCCTCCGTCTTCATTCTGATGAACCCGTCCGTGATCCGACATCTTGAGGAGATCTGTCCCTTGGCGGTTTGTACTGGCTAGAACGGCAGAGCGCTGGGTCAGACTCAAGCCTCTGAGAGGTGGCCTTTTCCTGCTGCTTTACCGCCTTGGCCACTAGGTTATAAACCTGTTCTACTGCCTCAGGCGATCTATCCTGCTCTAGAAGGGTCTTGGCGACGGCGAGGTTAAGGAGTGGGGTGGGCATCACTTGCTTGCCTTCACTATCAATGTATGGCTTGGCCTGTGCCGGCTTCGAGGGAGCCCATCCTAGGTTGCGCCGTACACCAGGATCGTTGATGATGCAAGCCGGAGCCTTCTTAGCCTTCTGCTGCTGTAGCAGAGTCTTGTACTCGGCCTCCATTGCTCTAGCTTTCTCTATGGACTTCTGCGCATTGACCAGATCTCGATCTAGTTTAGCGCCTTGCTCCGCGATGGCTTGCGCCTCCTCCAGCAGCTGCTGGCGTTTCTCGTCGAGCTGAGTCACGTTCCGGATATGATCAACGGTTAGTGGCTGAACGAGGAGATTGCCGTACATCACTCTATCAGCTGGAGTAACAGGGGCTGCCGCCGACGTAGATGCTGGAGGCGGCAAGTCTGCGATGTTGTTGTTGCTTGGACCGGTGCCGAGTTCCTGCGGCTGTTGCACTGGGTTAGGCGGAGGAGGCATGCCTTTTGCGCGATCATTGTCGGCAGCAATAAGTGTCCCCTTCCCTTTTTCCAGCACCGTAGGTGGAGCTTGCCCGGGTTGGTCTTCATCCATCGCTGTCCCAATGGTGACGAACACCCCTCGGGACATGACGGTGTTATTAGCTTGCTCGTCGTGCGAGTACTCCTCCTCCATTTCCTGCATAGCGGAGTCTAGCTCTTCTGGACTGATGTCTATCTCCTCTGAATCTGCACTGAAATCAGCATAAAGTGCGTCAATGACAGAGTCGGAGGGTGCCAGGACTTCCTCGATGACGGACGGTGGAGGTGCAACAGCCTCGATGATGACTGGAGGTGGTGGCGCTGCTGCGACGATGGCGGACGGAGGCGGTGGTGGTGGCTGAATCGGAGGGGCTCCGTCGATGAGCGCAAGCGCTGTCTGAGCTGCCGCTTCGGCCTCCGCGTAGTTGTTGACGGTGTTCACCATGCCTTCGAAGGTAAGTCGGCCTGACGCCTGTTGCCGCCTTAGAGAATGTCGGAGAAGCGTGCCATGGTCCAGTCCTTCCACAAAGTGATAGATGGCATCATCATTGGGGTAATTGGCCAGGTCGGCCGTATACAGAGCCACCTGGCGAGGTAGTCGCGGGGGTTTTCGCCCTCTCTCTGAACGCAGCGCGCCAGATCGAAGATGGTAACCACGCCGACGAACTTGGATCTCTGCTATCCAGACGCACGGACAAAGCCTGCGGATTTGTAGTGATCTTCCACCTTTATATCCTGCATAGGGGCGGTTTGGGTGGGTCTTGAATTTTTGCGATCTTTGCCAGCAAACTCCGAGGAGAGATCCGACATCGATCCTTCCCCGAACGTGTCCTGCCCGTAGGCGGTTCGTGCGGGTCTTGATGCTCCTCCAACTCCCAGGGAACTAGTTTTCCATGTTGTGGTGTGTGTTTGTATCTCGTGCTATGAATGAATGAATGAAAAGCAAGTTGCTAGAAAAATCTGAGTCAGACCTGGAAAACTTTTCAAAAAAAACCCAAACCTTAGAAATTTTCCTCTTGTCTCATGATCTATCTCAATCTTCAGATGCCTCGCGGAGGAAGCACTTCATCACCGGACCCGATGTTGCAAATCTTGCAAATGTTGGTTTCGGACCGCGAAGCTGAAAGAGCCGAATGTCAAGCCAACTTAGCCACCCTTCAACACATAGCTCAGATGGACAACAACAACCAAGGCCATGGAAACCAGGACAACCATGGATCCAAGCTTAAGAACTTTCAGAACACCAATCCACCCATCTTCACTAAGTCTAAAGAGCCCCTAGATGCAGATGATTAGCTTCAAAACATGGAAAACTACTTAGAGGTTGCAGGAGTGGAAGCCAACGAGAAGGTACTATTTTCCACCCACTATCTGGCCGAAGATGCAAGAGCTTGGTGGAACAACGTTCGCGCCATGAATGGAGGACAAATGATGACTTGGGATGAATTCAAACTCAAGTTCAGCAGAACCCATGTGCCACCGGGTTTGATCAAGAGGACGAGATATGAATATTCGATGGATGGTTATCATGGGACTAATGCCCTCCGTCTTTATCATTGAACTAATCCCTGGAACCGGACCCATAGCCCAGAGACCGTATAGTATGAACCCGTATGAATTAGTGGAGCTGGAGAAGAAGCTGGATCCTATGCTGGAGGTAGGATTTTATCCAACCAAGTGCTTCGCCCTGGAGATCACTTGTCCTATTTGTGGACAAGAAGACGGAGGTAACCGTTTGTGTACCGATTATCGGAAGTTGAATGACATCACCATCAAGAAAAAGTACCCACTACCAAAGATAGAAGACCTATTTGACCAGTTGACTGGTGCCAAAGTGTTTTCTCAGATTGATCTTAGAACTGGTTATCATCAACTCAAGATTAATGCAGAGGATGTTCCAAAGACTACCTTTACCACCAGATATGGATTATATGAGTATACTATCATGTCTTTTGGATTAACCAATGCCCCTCGCTTATTTCATGAACCTCATGAATAAGATTTTTATGGACTTCTTGGATAAGTTTGTCGTTGTTTTCATCGATGACATTCTGATCTATTCCAAATCAGAAGAAGAACATGAGCTACACCTAAGGACCATCATTGGAACCCTTAGGGAGCATCAGTTGTATGCCAAGTTTAGCAAATTAGAATTCTGGTTACAGGAGGTAGGATTCCTCAGACACATTGTATCAGCCGGAGAAATTGTCGTTGATCCTTCAAAGGTGAAGGATGTTGAATATTGGCAAGCCCCAACCACTCAAATCCAAGTTCGTGCATTTCTCGGATTAGCGGGATATTATCACAAGTTCATAGAAGGATTCTCAAGTATCACAAGACCCATGACCCAATTGTTGAAGAAGGATAAGAAGTTCGAATGGACAGACAAATGTGAAGCGAGTTTTCAAGAACTCAAGAGGAGATTGATTTCAGCCCCAGTCTTGATCATGCTGGATATTACGAAGAGCATTGATGTGTATTGTGACGCATCCAAGATCGGTCTCGGATGTGTGTTGATGCAAGAAGGCAAAGTAATATCTTATCTTTCCCGACAACTGAAGCAGCATGAGCAGAATTATCCTACCCATGACCTTGAACTAGCAGCCGTAGTTATAGCCCTGAAGACATGGAGGCATTACCTCATGGGAAACCGTTGTGAAATTTATTCGGATCACAAGAGCCTGAAGTATATATTCACTCAGAAGGAGCTGAATATGAGGCAGAGAAGATGGATAGAACTAATCAAGGACTATGATCTGGACATCCACTATCACCCCGGTAAAACCAATGTGGTAGAAGATGCCCTTAGTAGATTGCCGTGCCGCTTGAACTCCATGATCCTGAAGGAGCAACCAAGTTTGCACAAAGAGATGGAAGACTTTAGAATCATATTAGTAAGTGAAGGATTTGTGGCTAGCATATAAGTTCAACCCACTTTGATCAGTCAGATCATGGAGGCGCAAAAAGGAAATGCTAGTATCGACGGAATCAAGCGTTGTATCGGTATAGGCAAGGTACCCGGATTCATCGAAGACGAAGAAGGATTTCCGTGGTACAAAGGACGTCTCTATGTACCCGCGGATTCAGAGTTGAAGGAAGCTATTTTGAAAGAGGCCCATGATACTCTTTATTCTATCCACCCCGGAGGAACGAAGATGTATCAAGATTTGAAGGAGAAATTTTGGTCGCATAAGATGAAGAGAGAAATTGGAAGCTACATCGCCAAGTGTGATATTTGTCAGAGAGTTAAGGCAGGACATCAGAGACCCGCAGGACTGTTGCAACCATTGCAGATTCCGGAATGAAAATGGGATTCTATTGGAATGAACTTTATCATCGGTTTGCATACTTCTAGTAGGGGAAATGAATCTATTTGGGTCATAGTTGATAGATTGTCCAAATTAGCCCATTTCTTACCCGTCAAGACCACTTACCAGAGCTCGAAGCTAGCAAAGTTGTACATAGCTAGAATCGTCAGTTTGCACGGAGTCCCCAAAAACATCGTGTCGGATCGAGGAACTCAATTTACCTCGAGATTTTGGAAGAAAGTCCAAAAAGGATTGGGAACAAGACTATATTTCAGCATAGCTTATCACCCTCAGACAGATTGACAAACAGAGAGAGTAAATCAAATACTCGAAGATATATTGAGATCCTATGTGCTAGAGTATGGATCTAAATGGGAAGACTGTCTGCCTTTCGCAGAATTTCCGTACAACAATAGTTATCAAGCTAGTTTGCAAATGGCCCCATTTGAATTCATGTATGGAAGGAAGTGTCGTACCCCTTTGAATTTGTCGGAAGTAGGAGAGAGTCAGATTCTTGGACCCGCCATCCTACGAGAAGTAGAAGAGAAAGTTCACAAGATTCGTAAGCACCTCAAGACCGCCCAATCCAGATAGAAGAGTTATGCCGACAAGAGACGTCGAGACCTCGGTTTCAATATCTGAGATTTTGTGTATCTCAAAGTGTCACCTTTGAAAGGAATGCAACGTTTTCTTCTCAAAGGAAAGTTAGCCCCCAGATACGTCGGACCCTTCAAGATTCTGAATTGTCGAGGAGAAGTATCGTATCAACTGGAACTGCCAGAGGAGATGTCAGCAGTACATAATGTGTTCCGTATATCGTTGCTTCGCAAATGCCTTGAAGTCCCGGAGAAAACTGAAGTTTTCAAGAACATTGATCACCGCACCATATAAATCAACGATGACCTGACGTATCCTGAAGTACCCATCCATATTTTGGAGGAAGCTTTTAGAACCACCAGGACCCGAAGCATCAAGTTTCTCAAGATTCAATGGAGCAACCACACTGAAGAAGAAGCTACCTGTGAACGAGAAGACTACATCAAGACGGAGTTTCCCGATCTCTTTAAATCCTAGTTTTATCTTTCTTCTTTCTCAAATATTGGGACGATATTTTGTTTAAGGAGAGAAGGTTTTTAACATCCCAAAAATATTGAACAATGATTATCAAATTCCAATCATCAAAATTAGGGTTAACAAAAACTTTTGTTAATCAACATCATGTGAATGCATGAATGGACTTGTGTGATTGTTCTAAATAGCAAGGAATGGTTCAAATATGAAAACAACATCATCTAAAACATTTCCAAGCAGAAACAAATCAAGAGAAATTCAAAAACAAACAAAATAAGCAAATGGTCATTTTTGCCAATCTTGCTCACTTTGAGTGTTTCTAGTCCAAGATTTCAAAAAGAAACAATTCCAATTCTTTTCACCCCTTGGTATACCAAGTAAAAGTGAACCCAAGCCCACCCTTCAAACCTACAGAAACATTTGGCAACTTTGATTCAAATGAAAAATTAAAATTGAATCTATATTATATGTGAATATCACCAATTCTCAAAAACCAGCCAAACCAATTCACCTTGACCTTTCCCACTAACCAGAGACCACCTAGTATGTAACTAGTACACCCACCAAGTTTGAACCAAAAATAAAAATTCAAATCTCTTTCGGCCATTTTATCAAACACCTTGCAAACACAAATCGAACAAACAACAAACACTATAGTGAGCTGGGTTTTTGGCCTAACTTGTTCCCTCTCTAGCTCACATCATGCTATTAGTAGATCATATAGCTTAGTTAACAAGCTTTAGCTCACTGTGAGCTTGCCATTGCCATCAATGGTGAGCATGCCGAGCCTCACCTTGCCACCCCATGGTCGACAGCAAGCTAGGAGCAGCACCAAGTGTAGCCACCTTGTCTAGGATATTGACCACTGTCCACTGCCACCCCATGTCCAACGCCAACGCCTTGCCAGCCACTGGACCACCCTAGAACCGCCGTGCCCTATGCCTCTGTGCCATTCCGAAAGCGAGCCAGAGTGCCGCACTCGACACGCGCCCACAGACGCGCTGCCCTCGCCGTGTGCGAGCATGATCACCATCGTCCCAGGAACCACCAGGACACGCCCGTTCGTCGCTGTGTGACCAGGAGAGCCCGTGCACCATTAAACTTTTCGTTGGACCGCTGAGATCACCGCAGCATTCTGACCGTCTCACACCGCCCCACGCCTCGTGACCATGCCGTTGAGCTTCGCGAGGGATCACATCATCGCCCCTACTGTCACCCATGCCATTAGCCCACTATGACGACGACCACGACGAGCTCCACCCGCGCCCTTCGGTCCCCTCTTGGCACTATAAATAGAGGCCACCCCCGTTCAATTTCTTCACACCAACACACTCGCCTCTCTCTTAGAACCACCCCACCTCATCCCCGGAGCAAGGCGAGCAGCAGGTCACCAGAAATTGGCCGGAGTCTGCCGCGGAGGAGGAAGAAAGGAACCAGCGATTGGAGCCTCCCCAGGAGAAGCCACTGGTACCAGGAGGTTCGCCGTCGTCGACTTCGTCATTCACCCACATCACCGCACCCTCGCCTGAGCCCCCGTAGACCCCCACTGGCCATGCTAGGGTTCTGTCACGCCAGAGTTGCCCGATGGAGACGATAAGTCGTAGCCGTTCGATTAGAAGTTGATCGTGTGGTTTAGATTGCTCCGTACCGCTTCGCACTCCCCTTTCTCGCTGACTGGTGGGGACAACCACTTAAACTCACCCGCGCGTGTGCTATGCGCTGTGGTCCGGCCCATTTACATTCCCGCGTGACCCAATAGTTTGAATTTAGGTTTATTCATTTAGTTTCAAACATAGTTCTGTACCTAAATTCAAAAATCAACTCAGGTCGATTCACTGAACCAAATTGCATGAAACCAATTTTGTTAGAAAGGTACTAGAATTCTTAATCCAAGCCCGTTGGATTCAAATCATTAGGAGTTGTAGATCACCTATAGTAAAAATAGTAAGGCAGAAGATTTTCGGCATTCAAACATTTTTCAAAATTCAACCACAAAAGATTTTGAGTTGATTCGAACTCTCAAAAATCATATTTAACTAGACCTTTCCGAATATATAAAAATATCTAGGTTTACTTGCAGAAATAATGAACAAGTAATAAAATAATGCCTCATAGGAAATTCTAATCACTTTATTTAATTAAAATAAAAAGGTTAAACCTTATTAAATTGTGACACCACTTTAAATCACATTCCCATGTACTGAAATATGTGGTGATGACATGTGTCAACATGATCCCATGTTTTAGTTGGAGAAAATTAAATCTTAAGTAGTTTTTCAATGAGTAGAAATTACTTTTCCAAAATAAAATAAATAAGACAAGTGCTTTGATGATTGTAATGATTGTGATGATGCTAGATCATCTAGTGAAAACCTTGGTGTGATAAATAAAAGTAGTTAAGTATTGTTTGGTGATTGTGTACCTCGTATTTATTTATAGACGCTAGTATCGACCAAGGATACTAGGAGGAAGGAGAATACTATGAG
This sequence comes from Avena sativa, assembly GCA_916181665.1. Lineage (NCBI taxonomy): Eukaryota > Viridiplantae > Streptophyta > Magnoliopsida > Poales > Poaceae > Avena > Avena sativa. The sequence goes on from OV702298.1 coordinate 133,348,750, forward strand.
GAAGAAGCCGAGAAGAACTTCAACCACTGCTCTACTCAAGGCAAGCTACCTAATGCAAGCCTCACTATACAAGTTGAACTAGCAAGCTAATCCTTGCAAGCTTATACTAATATCTTAGCAAGCTACTATCTTAGCAAGCTAAGCTAAACCATGCAAGGTTTACTTGCAAGCTTACACCACTTGATACCCAATCCTAGTTTTACTTGCAAGCTTATTATTTTATTTCTTTATCAAAGCTTTCTAGTTAAGTTTATGTCACATCCCAAAATTTTCCAAATTTTGTAATGTGAAAATAAATAAACAAAATAAATAATTGTTGAAATTTAGGGTGAAAAGAAACTTTTTGATTCCAAAATCAGCCTTGAGTGGAACGTGCGCTGCAAGGGTTGAACGATGGTACCCTTGGCAACATCCCTCAGCTTGTTTTTCACGTAGAATAAGAGAGTGTAAGGAACATCCGTCTGCGGAAAACATGTACGACGTCGTCAAAGATGCCATAAGAGTAATAGATGGCGTGAAAGGCGGTAAAGCAATTTATTTACCATGATGGCGTCGAGATCGGCTAATGTCGAGGCACCGCATACGGCGACGGGCGTGCAAGAGACGAAGGGGCTTCTTTATGGCGTAGTGTTGGCCGCCGATGTATTCTCCCTACCGGGTGCTTGGAGCTCCGGTGCCGCCGCGACGATGGCAGGGGGGCCACCAACATGTCCGGTGCCGCGGTGATGGCAGGGGGAGTCACCAACACTTGCGGCGCTGCGGTGCTAGCGGGCGGAGTCACGAACATGTAGTTTGCCTGATTCGTCGGCGCCGCGTTGTTCGAGTGGCTGCTGACCATTCTTGGAATCAGGCATGGCCCTACTCGACCACCCGCACTCTAGTTTGCTATTTACTCCACCAAGGTAGGCAGGATGGACGTGAGGGTGATTGCCAGGTTGTCTTGGATGATCTGCGGGATCCGCGCCACTTGTTCCTTAAGTTCTTGAACCTCGCGGTTTTCTTCCTCGCTCCTTACCGACGGCGCCACACGTGTCCTCGGTGGTGGACCAAAATGATCCACCCAATTATTACCCCCGAGGCTGGCCAGACGGCCAGCTGATGACGGCTTCTTCGTAACTGGCTCTATTTTCTTGGCCCGGTTCATCTCCCTGTTAAAAGGGTTATCCCACCGGGTGGCCGCCGTCGACCCCTGGGATGAGGAACCCTGGGATCCATGACTAGCAACAATTTCCTCCTCCTGCAGAAGAAGTAACAGTGAATCGTTTAGAAACTAGACTTCATCGATTAGAATGCAATCGAGTTGATCCGCGCTAATTAGATTACTTACCACAATGTCCTCTAATTCCTTCACCGCAGTTTCCGTCGTGAGTTGTTTGGTTTTTGGGTCCACATGGTAACGGGCCCTGATGAAGTTTCGAATCTGCCTGGGTTCGAATATCACAAAGGAGTTTTCTATCCCCTTAGATCTATACTCTTCGTCCTCCTTATTCCATTTGGCCTCAGAGGTTCTGTATCCACCAGATCCGAGATGGTGATGACCTATATTCATCGCCTACAGCACCTTTCCTCGATTACTATTGGCCAGGGCTCTTTCGGATTCACACCTCTCCTTGAACTCCTGGAACTGATCTTCGGTGATCTGCGGGTCAATCTTCTTGATCTCCTCGAGACTTTTGCCTTCTTTATAGATCTTCTTCTTTATCCGGGTTCTCCAACTAGCCAGGGCGGTTCTCATCTTTGTGAGGGCGGATTTTTTTACATCGTTCCCATGATAATTTGTGTTCTGATACTCAGCGGGGAACTTGTATCTTGCGTTCAGCTTCTCGAAGAGGAGTGTGCGCAAGTGGCCATTATCTTTATGCCGGAGATTCTCGGTGTTGATCGAGATGGTTGTCCGGGTGATTGCCGCCACTTGCCCACCATACCCTCTGACGACAAGGTCGGGCTCCAAAGGAACCCCTGTTAGGCTCACTTCGGTAATTTCCTCCCTGACGGTGCCGACCGTGTTCGGGCGCCATTCCTTCGGCTTCTTCTTCTTCTTAGGAGGATTGCTACCACTCCCTGTGCCCTCGCCGCCATTAGTGGTTTCATCACCTGCCGTTCCTTCGGCTTCTTCCTCCGCGTATTCCATGTCATCATCCTCGCTCTCCAAAGGATGGTTTTCTTCATCGTCTTCTAGCCGCTAGGCTGCCTCCTAGAATGTCAATTGTTTATTCGGAGGTCTGAGTTCTCCTTCAGCGCTGATGCGCTTAGAACATCCAACATCGTCGTTGTCACACATCTTTGCACTAATAAAAAACAAATAATTGGTTAAATGCACGTAAAAATCCGGCATGACCTTTTGCTAATTTTCTTAAAATAGGAGTGCCCGATTTCTGCCGAAACGGAAGTTAATCAACATTCTGGCAAAAATCAGGACTCATTTCATACAAGAACCTGCATACACGACATAATAAAGTGCTTCATACAAGCACAAGCACAGCCAGCACAACCAGTACATTACCAGCACAACAAGCACAAGATCATTCCTAGGTATATAAAAATAAATGGCCAGATCCAGCAACACATATAGTAGTAGAAGCACAGTAGTTTTTTGCAGCCAGCAGCACATATAGTAGTAGCAACCAGCAACACATATAGTAGCAGCATATATAGTAGCTTTGCAAAAGCAGTAGCTCCAGATAGCTTTGCAAAAACAGCATATATAGTTCTCCAACATCTAGTAGTCAGAAGCTAGCTACTACTGTGTTCTAACTAGTAGTATACATAGTAGTATACAATGGGACAATTTTTATCAGGAATGCAAGCCTAGATTGAATATATCTAGTAGAGATATAACAATTCTAGAAGCATCAAAGTCAGTAGAGGCATGATGAAGCTAGTGATGATTAAGCACTACATCTGAAGCTACTACTACAGAAAGTATCTGTCCCTGTCAAGCACTACATCTGAAGCTACTAGTACAAAAAGCACTACATCTGAAGCTACTACTACAGAAAGTATATGTCCCTGTCATTTGTCCCTGTCATTTGTTTCAGTAATGCTCCTAATCTGAACCATGGCCTAACCTGATGTTCACATAGGCAAGCATACAATCATGCAGAAATAAAAATTCAGAATAATGTTCATCTCAGAATAATTTATCTAGGGGCTAAGACAACTAGGAAAGGAAGTTGCTTGCAGTGCTAATCCATGCAACCATGAACCATGAAGACAAAACCACTGCTATGATTTCAGACTACCTAAGAACATTTCCTAACTCTAAATCCTAACTCTGAACCACTACTCTGAACAACCATAAACCATGCAACCATTTCCTAACTGAATTTCCTAATCTGAATTTTCTAACTGATTAACATTTCCTAATCTGAATTTCCTACTCTGAACATTTCCTAACTGAATTTCCTAAGAACATTTCCTAACTGAACATTTCCTAATTGAACCCTTACTCTGAATCCTACTCTGAATCCCCTAACTGAATGGATGCAGCGAGAGGGAAGAGAGGGGAGAGGGCGATCGACGCTCACCTTCGAGACAAGGACGACAACGAGCGCGCGGATGATCAGGGCCTTCTCCTTCACGGACTGCGCGGCGACTGCGACCTCCTCCTCCACGAAACGAGCGCGACCCCCTCCTCCTGGCGTGGCGACTGCGACCTCCACCTCCACGGAACAAGTGCGCGGGCAAGGCGGCCTCCTCCTCCTGGGATGCGGTGGCAGCGGCGTGTTGATGGGGATGGGGACGAATGGGAGGGGTAGGGACGATCTGTGTCTGAGGACGATGGGGAGGGCGTGGCGAGTTGACTAGTCCTACTCACTTAGGCATAGCGAACCCTGGCCAAGTGCGCTACGGATAACCGTAGCGCACTTGGCCAGGGTGCGCTACGCCTAAGTGGGTAGGCCTAGTCAGATAAGAGGGCTGCCACCCCATTTGTTAACACTAGCACTGCCTTATCCCACTAGTTCCGCCCACTTCTCTATTCTAATCCTGTGAGCACCCAGGTTCGAATCCTGGAGCCCACCTTTTTTATTTTTATTTTATAAATACTTTTAAATGTTCTAGAAAATGCCCAAAAGTGGTGATATATGCCATAAAAGTTTTGTTTTGTTTTTAAAATACTTTTAAATATTCCAAAATGCCCAAAAGTGATAATATATGTCATAAAAGTGGTACAAATTAAATATGATTCAAATATGTCATAATAATTTGTCCATGATACAAATATGTCATAATAATTTGTCCATGAATATTACAATCTTTTTCGACCATGCGTTTTACAATATTTTTTGATCTAGCGTTTTACAATCTTTTTTCCCTTCTTTGTCACGGTTGAATAATTTATCACGGCACTTTAATGTTTCTTCTTTCGAACGGGCTACCTTTTTTGGATAGGGTTGTCCTTTTTCTTCTTATGATGTATGTTGCTGCATTGTAGTCGTCGTCATCTTCAATCTTTGGATCGCCATACTGGTCGAAGTATTGCTCGTTGGCGACTCCATCCATTCCGATGATGTTTCTTTTTCCTCTCCTCATGACAACACGGTTAGGCTTTGTCGGGTCGGTAATGAAAAAACATTGGTCCACTTTGGTAGCCAGTACCCACGGTTCATTTTTCGCGGCCACGTTCGCCTGATAGGTCACCGGGTTTTGCATCGGTACCTACGACAAGGTGAATATGATCTTTTCTATGTCAGAAGAATGCGATCGCGGGGGATTATCAAGGAGCATCTGCCTAAACCAATGCATGATATATGAGTTGTGCTCTTTGATTATTTCTCCCTGCGTCCTCTATATTCCCCGGTCACTGTACTTCTTCTCGATTAACCTTTTGTGCTTCTGTACCCAAGGATCGACCAGTTCTAAATGTTGTAGCGCGACGAGGTTTGCTCGATCAAAGTACGCGTCGAAAATCGAAGTCTGCATGCAGTATGTGACGACCCTCTCGGTGACCAGATCCGTCGAGCTTGCCAAGGTGCCTGTTGACGGGAAGACCGACAGGGTTCTCGATGTCTAGATAATTCGTGCAGAAAGAGATGCACTCTTCGGCCAGAAAGCCCTTGGCTATGCTTCCATCTGGACGGGACCTGTTGCGAACATATCCTTTGATGTGTCCGTTCATCCTTTCGAACGCCATCATGCTGCGGAGGAACATCGGCCCGAGTTGGACGATGTCCTCCACGACATGGACCAGCAGATGCACCATAATGTCGAAGAATGCGGGCGGGAAGTAGACCTCAAGCTCGCATAGTATCACCACGATCTCCGCCTATAGCCTCCCGAGCTGATTCACGCCAATCGACTTCCTAGAGATGACGTCGAAAAACTTGCAGAGGCCAAATAACGTTTCACGGACGTGCTCGTCCATTATCCCTCTTAGTGCAACCGGAAGTACCTGCGTCATTAGCACGGCACAGTCGTGAGACTTCATGTCACTGAACCTCTGCTTCGCCTCGTCTAGGTATCTGCTTATCTTGCCCGTGTAGCCGTAAGAAAATTTGACTCCTAGAAGGCACTTGAAAAACTGTTTGATCTCATCCTGGCTTAGAGTGAAGCAAGAAGGAGGGCAGTAATATTCGTTCTTCTTGACCTTTTTACCCTTCCGACGACCTTGTGTTGTCTCCGACTCATGATCATCGTCATCTTCCTGATCATCAGGAGTAGTGCATCCTCCATGAAGCTCCTTCCGGATACCCATGAATATCAGGTCGTGCCTTGCTTTCAGACCATCTTTCGTCCTATCTGGCATGTTGATTATGGTGGCGACCAGACTCTCGCACATGTTTTTCGTGATATGCATGATGTCGAGGCTATGAGGCGTGCGGAGAAACTTCCAGTATGGCAACTCCCAGAAAACAGACCTTGTTTTCCGTACCTTCATCATCGGCTTGTCTTGCTGCCTCTTTCGCTTCTTTCCAGGCTTAGGACAATCTTTCCAGTTTTTCAGCAACTCTTCCACTTCTTCGCTGCTTCTACACTCTGGGATTCCTTGGGTCTCGGATTTGCCATCGAACAGGTCTCCACGTTTTCTCCATGGATCATTCTTCCCGAGCGACCTCCGGTGCGCCAAGAACACGGTTTTCAAAGACCCTGGATCTTTCTCTAGTTGGAGATAGCTTGTGTTATCCATGCACCTAACGCATGCGCGGAATCCTTGGATAACCTGCCCCGAGATATACCCACAACCTGGATAGTCTTGCATCGTAGTGACCAACGCGGCTCTCATAGTGAAATAATCTTGTGCGACGGCGTCGTAAGTATTGGCTCCAGATTCCCATAACATGGCTAGATCCTCTTTCAATAGCCCGAGATACATATTGATGTCGGTACAAGGTTGTTTCGGCCCTTGAATTAGCATACACATTTGTATGTACTTCTTCTTCATGCACAACCATGGAGGGAGGTTGTACATCCATACAAACACGGGCCAAGTGCTGTGCGTGCTGCTCTGGCTACCGAACTGATTGAGTCCATCGGTGCTCGCACCAAGCCTGATGTTCCTCGAATCTCCACCTAATTCTGGGAATTCGAGGTCCAATGCTTTCCACTTGCTAGCAACTGAAAGGTGCATCAGCAGCTCATCCTTTTCTGGGTCATCGTCATCTCCTGGCTTCTTCCTTTCCGCATGCCATCGCATGAGCTTCGCTTCCTTAGGGTCCGTGAAATAGTGCTACAGACGAGTAGTGATAGGAAAGTACCATACCACTTTTCGAGGTGCTTTCTTACCTTTCTTGTATCGACTCACGCCGCACACCGAACATGTGGTTTTCTCCGTGTCCTTGCCCTGATAAATGATGCAATCGTTGATGCATACGTGATATCTAACATGCAGTAGATCGAGAGGACAGGCGATTTTCTTGGCGTCCTATATAATAGTTGGACACGTGTTCCCCTCCGGGAGACGATCGTGCTAGAATGCCATCATATCATCGAATCTTGCATCCTTCAATTTGTGTTTTTCCTTCATCTCGATAGCCTTGAGCATTACATTCAACCGGGTATCATCGGGCCTGCGTCCTTCATACAATGGAGTAACCGCGTATTTCTCAAGTTGCGCAAGCTTGGTTTTCTCTCTAGCGGCAGCCCTGGCGTTACTCGTCTGCTTGAGAACCAGCTCTTGCACATAAGGATCCCGCACCTAGCCTGACGTTGTTCCATCGTCGTCTTCTCCTCTGGCATCTAGATCATCATCATCACGGTCTGCTTCTGCACCTTCACCATCTCCAGGAGACTCTTCATCATCTCTCCCGTCCTTGTCGTGATGATCATCGTCATGTTGCCCACCTTCACCGTCTCCATCGTCTTTGTCATCGCTTATCCAACGAGTGTATCCATCCATGAAACCATGGCGGAGCAGGTGCGCCTGCAGATTCCCGGAATCTGGGTCGATCACCTAGTTGAGTTTGCATCTTCTGCACGGACATCTTATATCCGTCTTGTTATTTCGTATCATGTCGGCCGTCGCACATTTCAAAATTCTAGCCACAATGCCTTCGCTCATTATGCGGACCATTTTTGCCTGCACGGTGTATACGGTACAATTAGAAGTCTATTAGAACCACATAATGAATGCATGCATGCAATGGTCGATAGAAAATTTCAGCACGACCTATCCTAAAATTAGGACCTTTGCGAAATGCCAAAGTCTTGCCAAAATGGAAATGAATCAACATTTTGGCAAAACAAATGGCAACTTGTTCACACACAAACACAAGAGAGAGAGAGAGAGACCAATCCATACACACATGAACATATCATTATCCTCTCCATACACACACATGCATGCATATGAGCATCGATACTCTCCATATATATACACACACATGACCATCGATACTCTCCATACACATATCATGAGCATCAATCATCTACATACATATGAGCATATCATCCATATACACATGAACACATCCTTACATGGACAACTTACCGAGATGAGAGACCGAGATCGCGAGAAGATGGAAAGGAGGTGCGCGCGAGACCGGAGAAGGAGATGAGAGACCGAAGAGCTTCCTCTATTACGTATGTAACATCCAAGGCAAGTTCCACATGTTAAAAATGGTGAATGAGTGGAGAAATTGAGGTGGGAAGGAGAAGGATCCCGACTAGATCTAAGGAGGAAGAAGAAGGGGAAATTGAAGTGTGGGGTGGTGGATATGATCACATGATCACATGTTTGTGCACATGCATGGTCGACACATCCGTGGCGCACATGGCGCTAGTGCGCCACAGGGAAAAATCACATCCATGGCGCACATGCCAGAGTGCTCCACGGATGTTTCTGCCCATTTAAGGAGCAGAGAGGGCTTCACATAGGCGTAGCGCACTTGCCACATGTGTGCTACGACTATCCCTAACAACCGTAGCGCACCTCCCCCATGTGCGCTATGGGTATGAGGCATGCGTCCAGCAGGGCCCTGGCCCACACATATCTGTGGCGCACGATGACCATGTGTGCCATAGTTGTTCTAGTTACTAGTAGGGCACTGCCCACAGGTGAGCCACGCCTGTTTTAGCCGTGGGGCACTTCAACCATGTGAGCCACGGATGTGTTGATTACCTATAGCCGTTTTCCTAGTAGTGAGTGCCATTTCATGGTCAAAGAAGGCATAGTCCTTGGACATAAGGTATCATGTAAGGGTATTGAAGTAGATAGGGCTATGGTTGAAGCAATAGAGAGAATGCCACAACCAAAGGGTATAAAAGGTATAAGATGTTTTCTTGGTCATGTGGGTTTTTATAGAAAGTTTATTAGAAATTTATCTGGGATTTCCAAACCTTTAACTAACCTATTGCAAAAGGGGGTACGATTTAATTTTGATGATAAATACCTTATTTCCTTTGATAAACTTAAATATGCTTTATCCCATGCTCATATCATTAAACCACCTATACGGGATATGAATTTTGATTTAATATGTGAAGCTAGCGATGATGATGTAAGAGTAACTCTGGGTTAACATATAGGTCGCAGATTTAATATTATACATCATGTTAGTAGAACTCTTAATAGTGCTCAAAAGAATTATCGTAAGGAAGAAAGAGAACTTTTTGCTGTGTTTTTCTCTTGCGATAAATTTTGTTCTTATATAGTTGATGCAAAAGTAAGAGTTCATACGGATCATGATGGCTTAAAAGAACTACTTGAGAGGAAAAATCATAAGCCAAGACTGATCCGTTGGATCCTTTTACTTCAAGAATTTGAGTTGCAGATTATGCAGAGGCAAGAAATAAAGATTTTGGATGCAGTGTCCATATTTGCCTAGCAAGACACCAATCTTCTTGAGAGGATCTTTAGTCCTAGTGATTTTCGTTTACGATAATTATTAGATGAACAAAGGTCAATTCCTCCAAAAGAGAAGAAGTCCTTGTTGTTGGAGGAGCTTGTCATCCCCGAATAAATAAACGGTAAGTGCAAGGTACGTTTTCTTTCTCTAATAAGTGGTTTGTCTTTGCAATTTTTACTTCTGAAAATTTAACCTTTGAATTACTCTTATTTTCCTAAAATTTCTGAGGGGTTTTACTAACTATACGGGCGCAATTATACGGTCGGAGAAAAATCTCCCGCCGTATAGTTGGTCGTTAAACATTCTGTATCCCCTTCGCGAAATATTTTTTGGTGTCTAGAAACTATACGGCCAGAAAATTTATTCCCGCCATATAGTTGGTCGTTAAACCTTCTGGCATCTTTGATCCTTTTTTGTTTTTATTCATTCATAAAAAACGGTTTTGTCAGTTCCAAGGTGGTAACCTAACCGACCTAGACTCGAGATATTTGGAAATATCTGCCCAGAACCAACTATACGGCCAGAGCTATACGGGGCGCGACCGTATAGTTGGTCGTTACGCGGCAGGACTTCTCCAAAATCGTGATTTGTTTCCTTGTTCCATTAAGATTCTTTTCTTAGGCGTGAATTTGGTGTTTCTCATGAGTTTACCGACCTCTGACCCCTCTTATACACAGCCATTGTGTCTCTCTGTAATCATAATCACCGAGAACCAATCTAGTCATTCTCTATCCTGTCCTAGGCCATGGAAAACCCCTAGGGCTCATTGCTCCTCCCATGGACTGCTCCCGCAGCCCGTCCATGGGGACGACAACGATGAGGTGGAGAGGTTTAGCCCAGGGTACAAGGAGTACGTCGAGCCAAGCTTCTACAACAGTGATCCCGATGAAGATTGGAGTGACATCTACATCAGCCGTGATGTTTATGATCCCTCGGAGATCAACTAGGGAGCGATAAATAGAGCTCAATAAGAGAGAGAATGTCACAAGCAGCATGGAAAAGGGTGTGTGGAGATAGTAAAGTTCATCACCACGGACCCCAGGCTGCACAAGCGTAAGGAATCACCTAATATTGGTGCAGGTGCTAGCAGGGAAGCAACGGTGCCACTCTCGAAGCCTACCATTGGTCCTCGTATGAGGGTGAATCCTCAAGAAGAGTGGAGGAATGGTCTCTACTTCCCTGATCCATCAATTATGGATGAGGAAGAAGAAGTTGTCCCCAGGACCAAGGACCGCGTGCAATCACTGGAGATATATCAAAAGCAGGAGCTACTCCATCGCGTTGAAGTCCATCACTGTCTCAAGGAGATAGAGAAGAAGGATGATCTTCTCCCATTGGTGACTAAACTCACAGATAAGGTGGACACTTTGCAATATGATTTACACACGTTCTATAGCCACATCACTGACCTGGAGGATACGAACAAGAAGTTGTGCACCGTTGTGCTACATGACATGGCGCCACAGTGATCTACAATAATCACGGTATCAAATAATCGCGAGGGATTATTTGATCCCGCCTGGATTAATTCCAAGATTGGGGAGATCTTTAATACCTTGTAATCTATCTTATAAGTTCTATATTACTATTTTAGCTTTGCATTAGTTTGAGCTTAGAAATAAAGTTTGCATCATTAGAATTCCCTTTAGGAATAGTCAATCCCTTTTATGCAATTTCGAGTTTATTATCATATATGGAGCATTATTGAGTTGGTGTTTGTCTTATTTGATATATGAATGTCTTGAGTATATAATTTTACTTGCACTTGATGATAGCAATAGGAGTTTTACACACCATTGGTATTAATGGAACATACAAAGATAATTTGGTCAATTTGTTGTAAGTTCATTGTTTGATTTACAAAGGAAAAATTATCTGATCTGTTAAGTTGAAAAAGAAAACTTTGAACAAAGGAAAATTAAAAGTGCTATCAAATTAGAGTGAGAACAAGACAAGGTAGAATATTCAAGCTATAAAGATGCTTCATATACAATTGGAAGTTGGTAATTGAAATCGTTAAACTTTGAATTCCTACATGAAGTGGAAAGTATGGCTAGCTCCTTTGCACAACACTTAAACAAAAATGTGACCATAGATATTTAAAAAAGAAAGAAGGAAACAGAGGAGAAAAAGAGCGAATGTACAAAGAGAAAATAGGCATACACCACTATATTGTAGTAAGACAAAGAAATGTTTGAGATTTTAAATCCCAAGTGAATATGATAATCCTAAAACACTTGGGACTTCCTCACTAACTCATTCGGTCGAACCAAATACTTTTACATCATTTTGGGAGTAATATTTTGTGAACTGTTAAATGCTAAGGTGTGGAAGCCTGCTAATATTATTCGGATGGTTCAAGTAAGGTACTATTCATGAACTCATTCCTATGTGTCATATATGATAAACACATGCTGCAAGTGCCTCACTTATTTTATCGACCCAGCTTCATGAATATGAGTATCACATCCATTAAGCTAGCCTTGCTCAGGACGAGCAAGAGTCTAAGCTTAGGGAAGTTGATGAGTGCATATTTGCATCATGTTTTATATTATTATTTTGCATTGTAGTGGTAGGATCTTGGTATTTTATGGTGTTCACACGCACCTTTGATACGTCCAAAACATATCTACTTTCCCGAACACTTTTGCTATTGTTTCTCCTCTAAACTTGTGTGAATTAGATACAACTAACACGGACTGACGTTGTTTTTAGCAGAATTACCTTGGTGTCTAGTTTTTGTGCACAAAATCAACTATCAGGAAAAATCCCAGAAAATATGCCAAAAATCCTATTTCACCAGAAGACTCATGGAGCCAGAAGACGAGACAGAGATGGGCCACGAGAGGCCCACACCCCCTGGCTGCGCGGGCTAGCCCAGGCCGCGCCTGGGAGGGCTGTGGCCGCCTCGGGCACCCCCTCAGCCTCCCTTTTTGCCCATAAGTTGCCTTCTGACCTAAAAACTCGGGTGGGGGGTCATTGTTTTACAGAAAGAGTTCCGTTGCGCCGCCACCACCATAAACCATGATTCGGAACCAGAAACTCCGTTCTGGCACCCTATCAGGAGAGGGAATTTGGAGAGGATCATCGCCATCATCATCATCACCGATGCCTCTCCATCAACCATCCATGTTTCCCCCATCCATGAGTTAGTAATCCCCCATTGTAGACTATAGGGATGGTAGGGATTGAATGAGTTCTATCATGTAATCGAATAAGATTGTTAGGGCTTGGTGCCTAGTATCTATATTAGTGCTATTTGAATTTGTTGCAACTTGTTATGCTTAATGCTTGTCAATAGGGCGCGAGTGCCATAATCTCAGATCTGAACTTATTATTTATTCATGATGATAGTATTGTTTGTGATCTTAACTGCAAGTTGTGTACGCATAGCATTGGCCGGATCCAAAGGCCGCGAAGTGTCTGAAATTGGGACAGCCGAAGGGGATGGTTGTGATGTGAGGATAACATGTGTTCATGGAGTGTTAATGCTTTCCTCTGGTGCTCTATTAAAAGGAGTACCTTAATTTCCAGTAGATTCCCTTGAGGCCCCGCTGCAACGGGCTGATAGGACAAAAGATGTTGTGCAAGTTCTCATTGCGAGCAGGTATGACTATATATGGGACACATGCCTATGGTTGTTTAGTACTTGAATGCTTTATCTTATTTATCTGCAATTGCCCTAGATCTTGAAGTTACATGTTTAGACTTGTCCATGCAACGCCCGTCCATCCATCCTTATGCCTACAACACTCATATCCTACTATGTGCTACTATTGTTACTATTGCTTTTGTTCTACTAATGCTGTTACTTTGCTATTGCTACTAGAAAACTGTTGCTACTGATAAACTACTGTGAGCAAGACTATTTCCAGGTGCCGCTGAATTGACAACTCAGTTGTTAAGGCTTATAAGTATTTTTTCGCTCCCCTTGTGTCGAATAAATAAATTGGGTAATACTACACTCGAAGACTGTTGCGATCCCCTATATTTGTGGGTCATCAAGACACTTTTCTGGCGCCGCTGTCGTGGAGCATAGCTATATTTGTAAGTTCACTTGGATATATTACTGTTCCCTGCTATTCCTTTCATCATGGGGAAGACTCGTGATGGAACGTTTCCTATTTTACCATCTACTACAAGAAGAGGTACAGTCCTAAACACCTCTGCTGCTCTTGATTCACCATCTGTTATAAGTAAGCTTGTTACACCACCACCACATACACATGATGCACACACTGCTACTACTGTTGAATCTGAAATTGCTTCTGATACTCATGATGTTACTTCTACTGTGCTTTATGCAAGTGGTTCCTTAGGTCCTTTCCTAGAAGCTACTATTGCTAGAACTATTTTGGGAAACTCTGAAACTCCTAGTGAAGACACTATTACACCTGCTAGCTCACCTGAGTCTAGAGAGAGATATGATATTAATGATGGTTACATTAAATGAATGATGAATTTATTAAAGAGTACCAAAACACACGTGGTGCTAGTGCTATTAGGAGTCTCCTTGAGAGACGTACTATTATACCTAAACTGTCTCCTGATGCTAAGTTTGCTACTTCTACCATAGACATTAAAGATAAAGATTATGATTTCCCTCTTGATTTATCCTATATAAACATTTTTGAGAAAGAACCTTTTTGTGGGACTGAAAATGAAAGCGTTGTAGCTCAAATGAATGATATTTCCACTATGAGTGCCTTATTCTCTGATGATTTTAATATGCGCAAGTACTTTGTTACAAAGATCTTCCCTTTTTCACTAAAAGGAGAAGCTAAAGCATTGTTTAATAGATCACCTCATGGATCCATTGATAGCCCTGATTGCTTGATTGCTTCTTTCTTTTAGAAATATTTTCCTCCCAGTGCTAGACATGCTGCTTTGCAGAAACTTTTTGATTTTATATAGGGAGAAGAAGAGAAATTGCCTGAGTCATCGACAAGGTTCTGTGTCTTTATTCATGCACATCCTAGATGTCCATTACCTAAAAATGAGCTTCTTGATATTTATTATAATGGATACTGATGATTCTAGGACATACCTAGATAGTTTTGCTGATTGTGTTTTCAGGAAAAGAACTCCTGCAGAGGCTGAGGAATTAATGGCTAAAATAAGAAAGAATTATAGTGATTGGACTTCAACTGAGCTAAATACACCTGAGGCCATTAATCCTGAACCAATTGTGCCTGAACCAACTCTAACACCAACACCAAAGAAGTGGGGAATGATTGCATTAAATGATGAAGTGATGAAAGAAGCTAAAAATGTCTTAAGGAGAAGGGCATTAGATCTGAAGCTGTGAAGAATTTACCTCCTATAGAAGAATTATGTAAGACAATTACCCACTCATCTACTATTAAGGCACACTCTCTCCAACACTTTGATGAAGGTGATATTGCTTATGGTAAACCTCCAGATCAATGCTTAGAGGAACTTGACATTTTTATTGTTAAACAAAGTAATTTTAATAAACTAGTTTAGAATCATTTATTGGAAAACTCTAGAGCTATTAATGATTTGAAAGATATTGTGGAAAGAACTGCTAATGATGTTAAAATGCTTGTTAAACACTTCCAAATGGTTCAAACTGATTGATCAACTTGCTAAGGTACAAAAAGATATGCTAGTTAATGCTTCAGGAGATAAACATGCTTATGGAATTAGAACTAGGGGTGGTGCAGCCACTCAAGATCCTTTATATCCTGAACGACATCCTAAAAGAATTGAGCAGGATTCTCAACAAGGTGAAAGTAGTGGTAGTCCTCATAAGAGAATGAAAAATAAATATAAAACAGTTGAGGAACCTCCTGAACCTGCTGTAGATCCTAATAGTATATATGTCTCTGATGCTTAAACTAAAAGTGGTAATGATAAAAATGATGCTCCTGATAAGGAAGAAGTTGAGGAAGAACCTGAGAATCACACTAACAACACCATGTACACTAAGAAAGATTTTATTGCTAACAAAAATGGTAGTGAAAGAGAACCTTGGGTGCAGAAACCTATGCCTTTTCCCAATAAGAAACACAAGTCAAAGGAGGAAGAACACTATAAAAAGTTTTGTGTGTGGTTGAAACCTTTATTTTCGCAAATTCCTTTGACTAATGCTATTAAGTTGCCTCCTTATTCAAAGTATATGAAGGATATTGTCTCTAATAAAAGGAATATTCCTAATGAGGAAATTTCTACTTTGCTTGCTAATTATTCCTTCAATGGTAAGGTCCCAAAGAAACTTGGTGATCCAGGTATTCCAACTATTCCTTGCTCTATTAAGAATAATTATGTTAGAGCTGCTTTGTGTGATTTGGGAGCTGGAGTTAGTGTTATGCCTTTTTCTATCTACAAGAGACTCCAGCTAGAAAAGTTGATACCAACTGATATATCTTTGCAAATGGCTGATAAGTCTACTACTATTCCTGTTGGTATATGTGAGGATGTTCCTGTTCAAGTGGATCATAATTTCTTGGTTCTAACTGATTTTTTTGTGCTTGAGATGCCTCAAGATGATAATATGTCTATTATTCTTGGGAGACCTTTTCTTAATTGCAGGTGATGTCATCATTTGTAATCAAGGAAAAGTAATATTTAACATTAATGACAAAGAGCATACTGTCTATTTCCCCAAGAAGATTGATAAGAGCTATTGCCTGAATTCCATTGAAAATATTGAGAGCATCGAAGTTGGAGAAATATATTGTCCCATTCCACAAGAAAGTTTTGAAACTATTATGATTGGGACTATTGCTATCAAGTTTGAGGTAACATAATCATTTTGTGGAATGCAAAGTTTTGCTTCATATAAGATTTTTTTGGTAACAAGACTTGATCAACCTTGTTAATAAAGGGATTTTAATGAACAAATCAATGCTTTCACAATGGTTATACCTGCTCACTTTTATTTATCTCCTTTCCAATCCTTGCTCTTCGTCTTGGTAGTCTTAGTTTTTCTAGTTGTTTGCTTGTTAGAGTGTCTTAGAACTTCTGTAGTTTTGGTTTTGTTTGCTTTTGTGTCTTTCAAAAAAATCTTTTTCTGCGAGAAAATCCAGTTTCATAACCTGAAAATTGGCCAAAAATAAAGTTTCCCGAAAAATTCCAGAAAATCTTTTATTAAATTTTTCCTCGAAAAAAGGGGTAGAGGAACACCTGGATTGACCCAGGGGGACCCACCAGGCCAGCACACCCCCTGGTGGCGCGGCCATCCCCAGGGCGCGCCTGGCCTGGGTGGGACCCACATGTGGCCCTCCAAGATGCCTCCTTCCCGCCACTTATTTCTCTCTCCCAAAAAACACCGGAAAACTTTCTCAAGCTCGAGTTCCTGTTGTTTTTGCCCCTGATTTTCGATCTCCTTTCTCAGCCCATCTTTGCTGCTGATTTTTGGAGGGATTGCTCTTCGGTATGTGCCTCCTCCGCTTGTCCAATTAGATTGTTGATTGGTAGATTGTATCTTGAGTATTTTGCTAATGTAGGTGACAGGTTGTGTGAGCTTGCTTGGTTGTTCTATGCTTAGAGATTTCATTTTGATGCATGTTTAGCACTCTAGCAAGTTCCTATAGGAGTTCCTCATCATTTGCCAACTTGGAAATTACTTGGTTTGATGTTTGTCTAAAAAATTCAGAAAAAGGGTCATGGATAACCACACCTTTGGAGAAGTATTTGAGAGTGATGCACCTAGGAGGACAAGGCCTTCAAGATCATCCTCCCAAGCTAGGACATCATACAACGAGGATCTTATTACGCCGCTCTTTGGCAATGAGGGAGATGAGGGGGATGCGCACCCTTCTACCATCCCCTGTTTTACCTTTTTGCAGGCTGCAGGGATTCTCAATGATGTCCTAACTCTTTTTAGGAGGGTTGGTCTAACTGATTATATGCAGGATGAGAGTGAGCAATATGCTATGCTCACCAAAACATTTGTGGAGAGTTTCTCTTTTTCTAACAACCCTTTCAAGTAAGAAGTGTCATTCAAAATATATGATAGGCCTATCACCATGACATTGAAGAAATTTTGCGAAATTTTGGGTATTGGCATGGCTGGGACGGTGAAGAAGATTCCATCTCAACCCACTGATTTGTTGGAGCTCTAGCACAGGGTAACTAATGATGATGACCGCAGAGCCCAGCGCGGAAAGATAAGAAATATTCAACTCCCAGCTATCAGATATTTTGCTTATTATCTTGCCACTAGTATTCATGGTAGGGAGAACACTAGCAATATTTCCAACTATCATTTTGCCTTCCTAGCTGCTGCACTCAACAATGAAACCAGGTATAATCTTGGTTCTCTCATTGCTCGTCGCCTAGCTGCTAGAGGACCCATTTATGGGGGTATTATTATTGCACGTGTAGTTGTCGCCTTAGAACTTTCTGTTGATCCAAATGATAGAATTTTGGCTCCTCAGAGGCTTGATCTTTCTGCCATGAAAACGCATCACCTTGTCACTGCTAGCTCTACCCTTGAGAGTTTGGTTTACAGGATGATGTTTACTGACGGGAAAGACAGGGAAATTCCTTTTCCACAAACCACTTTGTTCAGTATTTGCAGGGAACCTTGGTCACGCTCCAATGAGGAGATGGACGACCAACTGCGCATTCGTGGTTTCCATGGACACTACCAAGGGGACGCACCCTCTTATGACCACTATGTGCACTACATAGGGGCTTCCTCGAGCACGTACCAGGACGAAGGGGCCTCTTCGTCGCAGTACGGAGGCGCACCTTCTTGGTCAGGCTGGGATTGAGCCCCACTTAGGCCAAAAGCCTAAGGTTAGGGGGAGGTACACCGACATCACACTCATCTTTATATTATGTTTCATCGGTTCTTTGTATATTCATGTTTCGCTTTCTCTTTGATTTTTGTTTCGACTTTCCCAAAACACAAAAAGACCAAAAATATTTTCGTTGTTTCTCTTGGTTTGTTTCTTTGCTTTTTAGCTTTGGTTTGCCATAAGAAAAATCCAAAAATATTTTGCTTTGTTTGTTTTTTCTTTGTTTGCTTGCTTTAAAAAATAAAAAACACCAAAAATATTTTTGTTATTCTTTGGTTTTGTGAAGTTCTTTGCAGGGTTCAGCAGTCCTCAGTGGAGTTTGGTTTCATGTTATTATTCAAGCCATACAAGTGAGGTCAATAATGAAGGTTAATGACAACTTGAGGTGTGGTAAGAGGCTGGTAATGAACTCTATTTGTTTCTATTTTTGTACATATACTCATCATTGTGGGCATGCTTAGTATGTTCATGTAAGGTGTATGTTATTTATGGATGCTTATTAGTTCTTGCTCTCTTATGATTAGCTCCTGCTTGCTAATAGTTTGTAGCATGTCATATGAATGTTTGCTTGCATTGTTCTATTCATAATTTGGTATGACATTGTGGTATCCTCCTCTAAATGTTTCATTTGAATCGACTTGGCACATGCTCATGCATGCATATGACTGAACAAAGTCAGTTAATCCTCGATGATTTATTTTGCCTCAGAGTTCTTGGATCACTTTGATGCATAATTAATTCTGTTTTGTTGCAAGCATGATTATGAAAGTTATTGCTCTCTCGTTTGTCGCTCCCTCTCTATTGCTAGCCTTCACTTGCACTGAGTATGAGATATACTCGTGTTTCCAACTCCCCAAAACCAATATTGTCAAAATTTCCACCATACCTACCTATTAGCATCATTGTTGTTCCGTGCATATTTAATATGCCTTGCTTTCTTCCAAATAAAATGTTTGCTTGTTATGAGAAATTTAGTTAGTAAAGCTCTCACGAACTTAATGGCACACTTTATTTCTTGCATTTAATAAACCTGAACCATTGTGACTATCCATGAAAGTTTTATGCTTGGAAATTATAGGCTGGGTGTTAGCAGAACCGTGTTGTCACGGGGAACAC
Organism: Avena sativa; assembly: GCA_916181665.1. NCBI lineage: Eukaryota > Viridiplantae > Streptophyta > Magnoliopsida > Poales > Poaceae > Avena > Avena sativa. The sequence continues at coordinate 133,367,921 of OV702298.1, forward strand.
TTTCAACACCTGTAAATATTGTACCCAGTTGATATAATGCTCTTTTGTTTACGGATGTCGTCGGTGTGAAATAAAGGGGAGCTTGTAAGTCCATGGGGCTATATATATGTGTTAGAGAAACGCCTGGGCCGCTAGCCTAAGCCATGCCTAATCATGGTGGAAACTGGCAGCATAACCTAGTGAGCAATATATGAAGCTTTCTTCTTATAAAAAAGAGACATATTGAAAAGAGGAAAGAGAGAAAAAAGCACCATTTTCCCATGGTAAATAATAAGATTGCTGAGGTGCTCACTATCTTCTTTCCTTGTCATTTTGATTATGGGATAGATCCTGTATCATGTGCAAGGGGTACCCCTTTGGCGGTTCTCTATGATACGCATGTATTTACTATGACAAGAACTTACTGGTAACTAAAGTTGAGTAGCATAAGGAGCGGCCCTCGTACTCAAGGGACATGAGATTTCCAGTTTATGGTCTGTCAAGCATATAACTCATATTGGACCTCACTTTCACATTAACCATTTAAAGATGCCTATGATAGGGGAAATGAGAGCTCAAAGCTAATGAGTACCATACTTTCAGCATTTGGAAGCATTTCAAACTTTTCAAAACCTTTTCACTTCCTTGTTGATTCACCACTTATTCTATGAGCACCTTCTTGAGAGCATAGTTGTCATTCTTAGTGTAATGTACTTGTCTCAAAACTTAGTTAATTATGTCATAACTTTGATGCTTGTATCTCTTATATCTTTACTTCTAGTCTTCACTTGAACTTCAGAGGTGCCTGACATTCATGTTTTGCTCCACCATCAAAGGCAAGCGAGATACCACTCCATCATACCATTTTATGAGTATTGCAATGTTGCTTATGTTTATGTTTCATGCTACTTATTATTATTGAGTTGGAATCTCTTCATAGCTTGCAATTACTATTGAGTAGACTTAGTTGCTGAGAATTGTCTAAGTATCTACTCATGTGCTGAGAAGATTTGCATCATATGAAGAAAATGTGTTCGTTAAAGTTCTTTTACCGCACTCAGTTTTCAACTTAATTGCTTGAGGACAAGCAATAAGCTAAGCTTGGGGGGAGTTGATACGTCCAAAACGTATCTACTTTCCTGAACACTTTTGCTATTGTTTCTCCTCTAAACTTGTGTGAATTGAATACAACTAACACGGACTGACGCTATTTTTAGCAGAATTACCTTGGTTATAGTTTTTGTGCACAAAATCAACTATCAGGAAAAATCCCAGAAAATATGCCAAAAATCCTATTTCACCAGAAGGCTCACGGAGCCAGAAGACGAGACGGAGGTGGGACACGAGGGGCCCACACCCCCTGGCCGCGCGGGCCAGCCTAGGTCGCGCCTGGGAGGGGTGTGGCCGCCTCGGGCACCCCCTCGTCCTCCCTCTTTGCCTATAAGTTGCCTTCTGACCAAAAAACTCTGGGGGGGTTCGACATTTTTCTAGAAAGAGTTCCGTTGCGCCGCCACCACCAGCAACCGTGATTCGGAATCAGAAACTCTGTTCTGGCACCCTGCCAGGACGGGGAATTTGGAGAGGATCATCGCCATCATCATCACCGATGCCTCTCCATCAACCATCCATGTTTCCCCCATCCATGAGTGAGTAATACCCCACTGTAGGCTATGGGGATGGTAGGGATTGGATGAGTTCTATCATATAATCGTATAAGATTGTTAGGGAATGGTCCCCAGTATCTCTATTAGTGCTATTTGACTTTGTTGCAACTTGTTATGCTTAATGCTTGTCACTAGGTCCCGAGTGCCATGATCTCAGATCTGAACTTATTATTGATTCATGATGATAGTATTGTTGTGATATTATCTGCAAGTTGTGTACACATATCATTGTCCGGATCCAAAGCCCCGAAGTGACAGAAATTGGGACAGCCGGAGGGGGTGGTTGTAATGTGAGGATAACATGTGTTCATGGAGTGTTAATGCTTTGCTCCGGTGCTCTATTAAAAGGAGTACCTTAATTGCCAATAGATTCCCTTGAGGCCCTGCTGCAACGGTCCGGTAGGACAAAAGATGTTGTGCAAGTTCTCAAGCACGTATGACTATATATATATATATGGGACACATTCCTATGATTGTTTAGTACTTGGATGCTTTATCTTATTTACCTACAATTGCCCTAGATCTTGAAGTTACATGTTTAGACTTGTCCATGCAACGCCCGTCCATCCATCCCTATCCTTACGCACTCATATCCTACTATTTGCTACTGTTGTTACTATTGCTTTTATTCTACTGCTGCTGATACTTTGCTATTGCTACTACAAAACTATTGCTACTGATAAACTATTGTGAGCAAGTCTATTTCCAGGTGCAACTGAATTGACAACTCAGTTGTTAAGGCTTATAAGTATTCTTTCGCTCCCCTTGTGTCGAATAAACAAATTGGGTAATACTACCCTCGAAGACTGTTGCGATCCCCTAAACTTGTGGGTCATCAACCTTTTATGTTTATTTTCACCAGGATCAGGACAGATGATGGATACGATGGACACAATTCTTGGACCAGTTGTATTGGAGCGGAAAGGAGTAAAAACAACGTAAATCGCCAAATTGGGAAATATTAATAACACCAGAAGAAAACCCAAAGCGATTGGAAGACACATAAGGTTTAACGACCAACTATACAGAGGGAGCAACTTTTCCAGACATATACCGCCATATAGTTGGCGCCGCCACCGCCTCCTCAAATAGTTTCACCCCGTGCAGCTGGATCAGAGATACGACATACAGAATGGCCGGAAATCGCTGGAACCTCACCTCCAGAAGGGATCTGGAGGGGGAACTCATCCACCGGGGGTCCATCTTCACCCTATGCAGAACCAGGAGGCTAAGGCATCGATCTTCATCATCAACCGCTACATCACCATCATATCCATCCATCCCATCTACATCTTGTTTAGATCTTGTTGTAATTTCCGTACTCGTTGTGGATTTATACAAGTACTATTCATCTATGATAGATTCCATTGTTTTTGCCATGATGTTGATTGCCTCCATGTCTGAGTAGATCATTAGTTCTTGGGGATATGGAGAAACCCTAGCATGAGATTGAAATAAGATAAAGTTCATTATGATATTCATCGCTGTGACCATGTGTTAGATTGTCTTCGTATTGATGGTGGGAGAAATCGACCTGTTAACATTTGCCTCTTGTGGGGACTTGATGGAGAGAACTACTTATTGGTAGATGGAGGTGTGCTAGCAATTACAGTGACTATAAAGCTGTTGGCACTCCTTACGAATCAAGTTGGGAACCTAGGAAACTCACGGAACACTATCCATGCCATGGGATACATCCTACGGGGTAAAGTCCCTTAATAGCACAGTAATTCGATTGATGTCGATTGCTTGTCTGCTGTGATTACGAGGATGATGTGAGCAGTGGTTGCTGCCTATTCGTCAAAATACGGAGTTCCTCCCACACATACATAGTTGAGATTGTTCATGATAATAATCTTTACCTTAGACCCTTCATAAATGTTAGAGGTGTATCCGCTACTCTCTGAGAATGCTTTTTTTCCATTGCAGTTTCAAATCCCTTTTACATACGCGATACTTATTTTCTATATTCAGTTTGTTTTTCTTTACTTATTGTTCTCTTATACAAAAACCAAAAAACACATTTTTATACAACACTCACATTTTGTCTTGTTACTTAGAACATTATTTAGCATTTCTATTTTAGTATTTACTTAAAGAGCTATTAGACTTCAGACTCCTTCTCCCTGTGGGATCGATATCTTTATTTCGAAACTAGCTACAAAACAATCTGTGCACTTGCAGTCATTAGTATCTAACCCCTTGCTCGTTGCGATGAAAGATATGGACATCCTACGGATGTGCATTGATTTTACGGCCCTCAACAAGTACTGTCCAAAGGACCAATTTCCCCTGTCGCGGATCGATCAAAACATCGACTCCACCATGGGTTGTGTGCGACTCTCGTTCCTCGAAGCATATTCAGGCTACCACCAGATTCGAATTAAGGTGGAAGATCAAGAGAAAACGGCGTTGATTACGCCATTCGGGGTTTTTTGTTACACAACAATGCCTTTCGGGATCAAGAATGCAGGAGCAACCTGTCAAAGGTTCATGCAGGCTTACCTAAAAAATCAAATTGGTCGAAACATACAATTCTATGTCGATGACATAGTGGTAAAGACCAAGGCGAGTAGCTCACTGATCGACGATCTTCGCGAGACGTTCGACAACCTCGACCAGTTCAAGATCAAACTAAATCCCGAAAAGTGCGCCTTCGGCGTCGCATCCAGACAATTACTCGGATATTTCATCTCTGAACGGGGTATCGAGGCCAATTCGAAGAAAATAAAGGCTATACTAGCCATGGAGAAGACGAAGAACATCAAAGGAGTCCAGCAGCTAGCTGGGCGAATAGCAACACTTAGCAGGTTCATCAGCCGCATGGGTGAAAAGGCTCTCCCCTTCTACCAGCTGCTTCGCAAGTCCAACAAATTCGAGTGGATGGCCAAGGCCGATGATGCATTCGAATACCTCAAGCGCCTGCTCTCTACATATCCCATACTAGTAACACCAACGGAGCGAGAACCGATGCTGCTCTACAAAACAACGACCTGAAGAGGGAAAAACTCATGGGGTACAATGCCGCGTATACTACCTCAGCGAGTTACCGACTCCTACAAAACAAAGGTATCCCCATTACCAAAAACTCGCCTATGGCGTATTCATGACTACATGTCGACTGCACCACTACTTCCAAGAGCATCAGATCATGGTCGTCAATGACGCACCACTATCACACATCCTCAGCAACCCCGAGGACACGGGGCAAGTAGCCTTGTGGGGCATCGAGTTGTCCCCACAGGACATCATTTACGAGAGGCGCACCGCCATTAAATTACAGGTCCTCCCCGACTTCCTCGTACACTGGATGGAGCTGCAGCTGCTAGACACTCTGGATATGTCCCAACTGTGGACGATGCACTTCGACGGATCTAAGCGTGAGGCCGGAGTAATCTTAACGTCCCTCCAAGGGGACAAGATGAGATACGGGCTGCGGATGAGATTCCGTGCATCCAACAACAAGGCCGAATACGAGGCACTGATCCATGGCATGAGGATGGCTAAAGTCTATGACGCCAAGTGCCTAGTCATATACGGTGACTCCAACCTCGTCGTCCAACAAACGATGAACGAGTGCAACGCCGTCAGCAGCAACATGATTTCCTACCGTGTGCTCTACAACTCACTCGAAGGAAACTTCGACGCCTGTGGACTCCGACATGTTGGTCGGGAAAGCAATGAGGAGGCCGACAAGCTCGCCAACATGGGCTCCACCTATGCCCCTGTGCTACCAGGCATGTTCCTTGAGCAAATCTGCGTGCCCTCCATCAAGTGCAAAATTCCGAAAGACACAGTCGATGTCGTGGGACACTCGGGGGCTACGCCACCCGAGAAAATGGAAGCACCCGAAGAGCTGGATGCAGGCCCTGGCAATCGAACAAACATGGACTCAGCCATACATCAAGTACCTGGTGAACAAGCAGCTGCCAGATGACCCAACTGACGCCAGGTAGATCACGCGTCAATCCAAAGCCTTCACCATCATCAATGGCAAACTATACAAGCAAAGCATCACTAGAGTGCTCCAGTGATGCGTCACCAATAACGATGGGAGGGCCATCCTCCTCGATATCCATGAAGGCACCTGCGGACACCACGCCGGCAGTCGCGCCCTAGTAGCCAAGGCTCTACGAGATGGCTTCTACTGGCCAACCGTGATGCGCAACGCTAAGGACATCGTCGAAAGGTGCAACCCCTGCCAGTAGTTTGCTAATAAACCACATTCACCACGCTCAGAGCTACGTCCAATACCATTGGCATGGCCCTTCGCCCAATGGGGACTCGACATGGTTGGCCAGATGTAGAAATTCTCACCCGGAGGCTACGTCTTCCTCCCGGTGGCAGTCAACAAGTTCACCAAGTGGGTCGAGGCAATGCCCGTCACAAACCAAACTGGTGCCTCCGCTATCAAGTTCTTCCATTCTATTGTATACAGGTTCGGGGTGCCCCATAGCACCATCACCAACACTGGTACGAACTTCACCTTGAAGGAGTTCTGAGACTTCTGCGAAGGACTCGTAATCAACGTCACATATGCCTCAGTGGCTCACCCGCAGACCAACGGTCATGTCGAAAAGGCTAACAGCCTCGTCTGCAACAGGATCAAAAAGAGACTCCTACGCCCTCTCGAGCGACTGGTGGGATCCTGGGAAGAGGAACCGCCCTCTGTCCTTTGGAGCCTACGCACGACACCAAACAGCGCCACATGCTACATGCCCTTCTTCATGGTGCATGGAGGAGAAGTAGTACTACCCACAGTGGTACGCTACAAGGCCCCAAGGGTCGTTGCTTATAGCGAAGCAGAATCAATGGCTGCACTCGAAGATGTTTTCGACCTGTTGGATGAAGCACGTGGCATCTCCGTTGCTCGTTTAGCAGTGTATCAACAAATCCTCCGCAACTACCACAGCCGACGGCTGCGCCTGCGATACTTCGTCAAAGGAGACCTTGTTCTGCGGCTCAAAAAAGGGGCACCTGAAGATCCAGTCACCTTGGGAGGGCCCCTACGTGGTCACTTAAGTCATCCCAGGTGGCGCCTATCGCCTCAAGGACATCGAGTCCGAAGTAGCATACTCCAACCCTTGGAACATCGCAAAATTACGACGCTTCTACTCCTAGATGCCTTTTACTTACATTAAGGCTATTCAGCAGGCTATTTAGCCAAACCCTGTATCACCAACTGTGCGATGAATAAAAGCTAAGTGCCTTAGCCAATAAAATTTTCTTTATGCACATTTATATATTACACCCATACAATATGCTCAGGAGCTGCGCCTCACCCTGTGACTTCGTCGACTCCTACTTTGCAATGCATTTACCTGAATAGTTGATCACGTCAGGCTAACGAAAAGGACATGCAATAACCTTACAACAAAAAAGCATCACATGCTAAATACATCTTATAAATTTTACAAAGGGCAACAAAGGCCCATCAGCAACTATACAAATTTTACATAGTCATTTACAATTTTCGTAGGACAATCATCCGCGATGAAGAAGAACATTGGTACAATCATCAAAAAGGTGAACAATGTCTTCGGCATGATGGGACACCACCATGTAGTGAGGGAGCATATTCCACGCCATGCCATTCGGCGGGGCGGCTGGTCCCGCAGCTATATCAGCCAAGTCCACGTCCGGTCCAAGCAACCAAACAAGGGCCAGTGCCGCCTTGGCACCCGCAACAAGCTGCTGGTGCACAATTCCCCGCACGGCGTCTATGCTTTGAAACTTTCCTAGCAGCCCGAGGAAACTCGATGGGGCCGCGTCTAAAGGGAACAAGGCATCCCATATAGACGCAAAATCGGACCTCGCACACTTCAGCACCTAGAGCACCTGATGGACACAGTCCTGCACCGTTGCAACCACGGTCGCCCGGCCACAGTCCATCCAGAAAAACCCTCTAGCCTCCAACTCCTGTTGGGTGAGGCAGTTAAGTCGAATGACAATGTGGTCCTTTTCTTCATGCGGAAGTAAATTGACAACTGCAAAGAGCAACATCTCAGGAAGCACTAATGGCGATAACAATAAAAAAATTAATGAAAGGCGCTCGCTGGACACTTATATTGGAGTTATTCACCGATCTTCCGAAACTCCTCAAGCAAGTACTCTTTTGTGGCAACATCTCGCTCCATTTTCGACTTTCAGACATCGACGTGACCTCGAATGACAAGAACATCCCTCTCCAGGCTCCGGATACGGTCACGCAGCAAAGGTAATTGCGAACGCGTCGCTCGCAGATGAATGGGAAGTATCCTCGGTAGGTGATGGAGTCATCAAGTCAGCATCCGAAGGGCCCTAAGAGGTGCACAAGTGACAATACATAAGGACAAAGCAAACGGGCAGCAGGGGCAGAAGGAGCATATATTCATAAGAAAAGAACAACTACATGGTGATCCAAGAGTTATCCAATACAAAACATTAGAAGTATCACAGCCAAAAGCAACAACAAAGCTACAAATATAACTCCGAAGAGGAAGGACACTAGGGTGCATCCACGTCCGAAGTAACTGCAGACTCCAAGGCTCACACCTTGTCCACCCGCTGCTACTATAACGTATAGGTGGCTAGCATATCAATCAGGCGAGGGCCATAGTGCTTGCATTGCGAAGCGAATGAAGCAAACGCTACCACAGTGCCATCAGCCGCCACTGACATTCTAGAGGTGATCTGGCTCAGGTTCAGCTGCGCGCCGGATGCCATCGCCATTGCTAGGCCAAGGGTAGCACCTACACCCTTACGGGTCTTCTTATACTCCGCAGGTGTGTCCCCCGCCAACACCTTTGCTAGGGAGTCGATGTCATCAAGGGCTACGCCCTTAGGGAAGATCTCTCGGTAGAAGCGGCTGATGACATCCTTGGCCTTGCCCAGCGTCTCAACGATGGAGATGCAACAGTCTTCGACCGCAGCAACCGCATCGGATGAGGGGATCCCCATGGTCCAGGACATTGCGATCAAACGCAATGCCAATGGAATCTACAGGAGAAGCGGCGAACAAAAATGTTCGGATCAAACAGAAGGAGCAAGCAAAAACCCAGGGGAAGGAGAAACATATGACTCACCCGACAACGCCTTTTCAGCAGTCATAAGATGCTCCATCATTGCCTTCTCCCGGGAAGCAGCAGTAGCTATATTTTGTCTCTCGCGCTCCTGGGCCTCCTGCTTGAAGAGCTCGAGGGCTTCTACAACATCCTTTGCCTTGGTCTCTGCCTGGTGACATGGTTATACCCATTGGTACACGACGTTACCATACCTGTTCCAGCCCACGGGAAGGCCCACGACAAGATACATGACCTGTGGAGATTTCGGGTGGCCCAAGCCCATGATGTCTTCGGATCCTTGGAGGACAAGTCTAGAGTAGATAGAATTTCAAAGGGTACCAACCCTAATTTGTAACTGTCTCGGCCTAAGCCCGGGACCTTCCTATCTATGTAAAGGCCAGGAGGGTACGGCGAGAAGGATCTCAACTCACCTCATACGCACCTCACGCCAGATTGCATCTGCACACCCCTGTAACCTTTAGTTCCGTTGTAATCAAGAGCAAACAAGCAGGAGTAGGGTTTTCCCTCTGGGGCCTGGGTAAACCTCATGTCCCCGTGTTGCTTGTCTGTTAATCGTTCTGCGATCTCCAGCATCCCCATCTTCTCCAAAACCCAAGTCCATAACAATGGGCATTGATGAGTCGAAACCTCGTCAATTGGTGTCGTCCGTGGGAACTGGGGGCACTGATTGTGCGATCGTGATGGTCCCATCCAGAGCGATCTACAACTCATCGGCCACAGACAGTCATCTCCTCTTCGGCACTTTCGACTTCACCGCCCACTCGCCAGCCACCATGAAGGATTTCGAGCCCGTCGATGATGGGCTCGAGATTCTGGTCGGAAGCTTCTGCTTCCAGGTGGGACAAACTGTTACCCTCCGCCTCCCAGAGTGAAGGAACCTACGGTTCCGGATCCGAAAGCTGCGGCAGCAGCGACCCAATCCGCGGGCGTTACCAATGCGTCGTGGTCATCCAGGGCGAATTAGAACTGCCACCAGGTTTGAGTACCCCCAACCCACCACCCAACCCTCCGCCCAACATGTAGGCTGGGAATGGAAGAAATGGGGGAGACCCATCCCTCCAGCCCAATGAAGGCGACGCTAACGCCTACCAGAAGATCAACCTCAACGAGGACGGATGGCGTCAAGCACGCGAAGCCGTGTCGGGAAATATCATCCTACTTGTGAATGCTTCACGGAATCTGCTGATGGCATACCACCTCCTCCTCATCGGCGAACATAACCGGCAGGTGAAGCTGATGGAGGATCTCGACAAATGCAAGAAGGCAGCTTCGGAGTCTAGCGCGCGACGAGCTGCGCTCTCCGCTGCTAGCGGCTCCATCTCACATGGCAACAACGCCAACGAGCATCGCTCCCGCACAGAGCACATGGATCCCACCGCACGCCACGACGTCATGAGGACCCTCAACATGTCCTTCATGTCAATGGATGTAAACGACAACGTCATACCGAAGACGCTGAAGGCTGCGATCATGGCAGCCACCACGTACCTCGCGTCCCATCCACCTCTGGTGGGTGACCCGAAGAGCGCCATGCACAAATCCGCGCTAGCCGGTCTCGGAATCGTCGGAGCTACGCTCCATGACGAATCTCCTGCGGAGCCGAAAAAAAAGCTGCGATCAAGTTCACCCGTAGCTCTACACCCTCATCCGACAAGGACGAGCACGATCTGCCTCGATGTCGCAAAAGCCCAAGGTGTCGCATCAACAACTACGATGCTCAAAACGACCTCGCCCAGTGCAAGGTCGACAAGGCATGCGCGTTTTCTTTTTGTTCAACCGAATCCGACGAGGATGACAATGGAGAGCTGTGTGGAGCTAGATGCTTCAGCAGATCCGTTCGGCGAACAAGGATGCCGAAAAACTTCAAGCTCCCTTCGGACACTCCGAAATTCAACGGCACGCAGGACCCGAAGGCCTAGCTCAGCGACCACCTCTTATCCGTTAAGCTGCACGTCGGTAATAGAAACACCGCGCTACAATGCCTTCAGCTGCAGCTGACAGGCGCAGCTCGGATCTGGCTCAGCAGCCTGTTCTCTGGCTCCATCTGAAGCTGGGAGGAGCTGGCATACAGATTCATCCGCAAATTCAAAGGCACCAACATGAGGCTAGCCTCGATCGAGGAGCTACGGTCCTACACCCAACGTACCGGCAAATCCATTAGCTCATACATCCTATGCTGGTCCAACATCAAGAACTCCGCCACGCACATCTCCGAGGAAAGGACAATCGAAGCCTTCAAGGATGGTGTCAAATGCCCGGACTTCAAGTAAGAACTTGGGTGCGTCAAGCCCAAGACGCTCGACCACCTCATGGACATCACCAACCGATGGGCAGATGGTGAGGACTCCCTCCACCGAATGCATTTGGATAATGAGGACGACTATGGCTTCAGGCGAGAACGCCGCAGCAAGCGAAGATCGCGCGTCTACGACGATCGGGATGGAGACGACATGGTTGCGGCTGGCTACGCCGACCGACGCAACGATGGCAACCGAAGCAGCGGATACCGCAGAGGCAAATTCCGCGATGGAGGGCGACCGACGCAGACATGGCAGCGTCGTAGCCGTGATGACGAGCCATCGGCATACAACAAGTTTCCTAGTCCTTGCACCATCCACTTCTACATCGACAAGCAAGATGGCAAAAAGAAGGCCAGCCACATGCTAAAGGACTGCCGCGAGTTCCAGAAACTAAGCGAGGGTCTCACCGAAATGCGATGCCAGATTGTGAACCTTGGATTCAGGCCCGCACCTGCACCAGGTGACATCGCCCACGGAGCCCCTCCACCACCACCTGCTGGATCATCGAACCCAGCAAACACACCTGCACCAAACAATGGTATAGGAGGATATCCACCGCCAAAAGGGTCCCTGATGATTCAGAAGGGACGACCAACCAACAGGGTGCAAAAGAAGATCACCCGCCAAGTGAGCCTGGCGGTAGCATCTCCACCAGCCATCCCTGAGTACCTCAGTGGCTCGGAGTCCTGCATCACGTTCGACCGTTCGGATCACCCACGCCAGATCCCTCGCCCAGGACATGCTGCCCTGGTGCTCGAGGCGCAGATCGGAGGGTTCGAAATGAGCCGTGTCTTCATGGACGCTGGCACCGGCATCAACCTGATGTTCGCTAGCACCCTTGCAACAATGCGGATCCCGCTGTGCAGCCTGGAATAATCCGACACGACGTTCCACAACATAGTCCTAGGGAAGGGCATATATCCCCTAGGAAAGATATGGCTCGACGTCATCTTTGGCCAGCCTGAAAACTTCAGGCGTGAGCGGCTAGAGTTCGAAGTGGTGGACTGGCCATCACAATACCACACAATCCTCGGGCGCATGGCATTTGCAAGATTCCTGGCAGTACTGCACTATGCGTACCTGCTACTCAAGATGCCAGGGCCAAGGGGCGTCATCACCGTCCAGGGAAGCTTCACCCGATCCGACCACTGCGATAGAGACTTCAACAGAATCTCCCAGTCGTTTGGCATGCAGGAGGAGCTCACGAGGCTCCGAGAGGTGACAAACAACGGGAAACCCCCAGTCTCCAGGCAAAACGCACCCGATATGTCGTTCGACTCCACGGTCAACACGAAAAAGGTGCAGGTCCACCCAACCGATGCCTCCAAGACGACGCTGATCGCCAATGACCTCAGCCCCTCATAGAAAGCACGCTCGTAAAATTCCTCCATGAGCGCTGGGAAATCCTCGCCTGGTGTCCTACGGACATGCCAGAGTTCCCAGGGAATTCGCCGAGCATGCACTCAATGTGTTCCACGATGCAAATTCAGTCAAGCAGTCGGTCCGATAACTGTCCAAACCAAGAGCTGAAGCTATTGGAATCAAAGTCAACAGACTACTCGATGCCAACTTCATCCGAGAAATTAAGGAGAGCGAGTGGCTGGCCAACACTGTGCTGGTCCCCAAAAAGGACACGGACATCCTGTGGATGTGCGTAGACTTTACATCGCTCAATAAGTACTATCCCAAGGACCACTTCCCTCTACCGAGGATAGACCAGATCATCGATTCGACTGCAGGATGTGAGAAACTCTCCTTCCTCGACGCCTACTTAGGCTATAATCAGATTCGATTGAAGGTCAAAGACCAGGAGAAAACTGCGTTCATCATGCCGTTCAGGGTGTTCTGCTACAACACCATGCCCTTCGGACTGAAGAATGCAGGCGTCACGTACCAGAGGTGCATGCAGGCATGTCTGTAAAACTAGATCGGTCGCAACATCCAAGTCTATGTCGACGACATAGTCATCAAGACCAGGAAAGCCAAGACACTGATCGACGATCTCCGCGAGACGTTCGACAACCTTGATCACTACAAGATCAAACTGAACCAAAAAGTGCGCCTTCTGCGTCCCATCTAGACAACTACTCGGCTACTTCATCTCCCAACGAGGGATCGAGGTGAATCCAATGAAAATCCGGGCCATACTAACCATGGAGAAGGCGAAGAACCTCAAAGGTGTCCAGCAACTAGTTGGACGCATCACGGCGCTGAGCAGATTCATCAGTCGCATGGGCGAGAAGGCCTTGCCCTTTTACCAGCTGTTGTGCAAGGCGGACAAGTTCGAGTGGACACCCAAAGCAGACGATGCATTCGAGGCCCTCAAGAGGCTGCTATCCACCTCGCCTATCATGGTCACGCCAAAGGAGAGAGAGCCTCTGCTGCTATGCATCGTAGCTACGCACCAGGTGGTAAGCACCGTACTCGTGGTCGAACGACCCGAAGATGGCAAGACCCATGGGGTCCAACGCCCAATCTACTACCTCAGCGAGGTACTGACACCAACAAAGCAGAGGTACCCCCACTACCAGAAGCTCGCCTACGGCGTATTCATGATGGCTCGTCGGCTGAGCCACTACTTCTAGGAGCATCAGATAATGGTCGTCAACAAGGCGCCACTATCCAACAGCCTAAACAACCCGAAGCCACGGGATGCGTAGCCCTATGGGGCATCGAGCTATCCCCTCTAGACATAGTCTATGAGCGGCACAAAGCCATCAAATCTCAGGTCCTCCCTGACTTCCTCATCCACTGGATGGAACTCCAGCTGCCGGACACTTCGGACATGACGCAATCATGGACGATGCATTTCGATGGCTCCAAACGTGAGGCTCGAGCAGGAGCTGGCGTCATAGTGATGTCCCCTCAGGGCGACAAGATGAAATACGTCCTTTGGATGAAATTTCACGCCTCCAACAACGAGGCCGAATACGAGGCCCTCATCCATGGAATGCGGATGGCCAAGATCTGCGGCGCAAAATGCCTAATCATCTACGGTGACTCGAACCTTGTCGTCCAGCAAACAATGAACGAGTGCGACGCTCACAGCGCCAACATGATCGCTTACCGCGTGCTCTACAATTCACTCGAAGGGGACTTTGATGGCTGCGAGCTTCGGCACATCGAAAGGGAAAACAACGAGGAAGCCGATAGACTCGCCAACATCGGCTCAACCTGCGCACGGGTGCCACCAGGTGTGTTCCTCGAACAAATATGTGTACCCTCTATCAAAAGAAAATTCCCCAAGGGATCACCCAATGAAGCAGAGCACTCGGGGGCTTCACCACCCGAAGGACAGGAAGGACCCGAAAAGCTCGACACCGAGGCCGAGCTGGTTAGCCTGATGTAGGCCATGGCGATTGAAGAGACATGGACGCAGCCGTACCTTCGGTACCTGATAAACAAGGAACTGTCCAATGATCCGACAGATGCCCGGCACATATCTCGCCGGTCCAAAGCGTTCACCCTTCACAATGGCGAGCTGTACAAGCACAGTATTTCGGGTGTACTCCAAAGGTGCGTCACCATAAGTGATGGCAAAACCATCCTCCAAGACATCCACGAGGGCATCTGCGTCAGCATGCAGGCAGCCGCGCCCTCGTCGGCAAAGCTTTACGAGCTGGATTCTACTGGCCAACGGCCATGAACGATGCTAAGGAGATCGTCCGAAGGTGCAACACCTGTCATAGGTACGCGGACAAGCTGCACGCACTAGGATCAGAGCTAAGGCCCATACCACTGGCCTGGCCCTTCTCCCAATGGGGCCTCGACATGATCGGCAAACTGCCAAAATCTTTGAAAGGAGGCCACATCTACCTCCTAGTCGCAGCCGACAAGTTCACCAAGTGGATCGAGGCCATGCCCGTCACCAACCAAAGTGGCAAAACTGCCGTTAAATTCTTCGAGTCCATAGTCTATAGGTTCGGTGTGCCACACAGCATCATCACGGACAATGGCTCGAACTTCATCTCAAAGGAGTTCCAAGACTTCTGTGAGGGCCATGGCATCAACATATCATATGACTCCGTGGCGCACCCGCAGACCAACAGGCAGGTCAAAAAGGCCAACGGCCTCATAGGCAGCGGCATCAAGAAACGCCTGCTCTGCCCACTCGAACGGCTTGCGGGAGCCTGGGCAGAAGAGCTACCCTCTGTCCTCTAGAGCCTACGTACAACTCCGAACAGCGCAACTGGCTTCACACCTTTCCTCATGGTACACGGAGCCGAAGCCGTACTACCTGCCGAGGTACGCCACAAGGCACCACGGGTCGTCGCCTACAGCAAAGCCGAGTCAATGACCACAATCGAAGATGTCGTCGACACACTCGACGAGGCATGCGACATTGTCGTGGCTCGCTCAGCGGTCTACCAACAGAGCCTCCACAACTACCATAGCCATCGGCTGTGTCCAAGGTCCTTCGCCGAAGGAGACCTCGTCCTACGACTCAAGCAAGAGCGGCCGAAGAAGCTCGAGTCACCCTGGGAAGGACCCTACATCGTCATACAAGTCATCCTAGGTGGCGCCTACCGCCTAATGGACATCGCCTTAGGAGTCGAATACTCAAACCCCTGGAACATCGCACGTCTGCGACACTTCCACCCCTAGCTACCTCTTACTTTCAATAAGGCTACTCAGTCGAACAATGTATCTCCTCGTTATGCTATGAATAAGAGCTAAGTCCCTCAGCCAAAATTTCTTTTTCCTCGCATTACTTTTCGCCATAACACGCTCGGGGGCTACGCCTCACTTCAAGACTTCGTCGACTGAGAACAATGCATACAACCTGAGTAGCTGACCACATGAGGCTAATGAAAAGGACATGCACATAACAAAGCACAACGTGCTAATACAAATAAACTTTACAAAGGGAACTACGATCCCACTCGAAAAATACAAGCTTTACATAAAAAATTTCTTTACAGTAACTACCTATTTTGGAGAATCACATTCGCCCGATGCTCGAACAAGTCTACTATCTCCTCAGCGTGTTGCGCCACAGCACCATAATGAGGACGCATATCCCAAAGGGTGCCATCAGGCCAAAGGGGTGGCCCAGTCGCCACCTCCGCAAGGTTGACATCACGACGTTGCAGCCGAACAAGGGATAATGCAGCCTTCACCCCAGCGACCAGCTGACATTGCACCAACTCCTTGACATGGCCCACGTTTCGAAATTTTGCCAGCAGACCCCAAAGGTTGGAAGGTGCCTCATCCAAGGGAAACATGGCAGCCCAAGTGGATGCTAGGGAAATCCTCGCCTGCTTCTGCAACCAAGAAACCTGGTGCACGCGATCTTGCACCATTGCAAGGACAATGGCCCGGTCGCGGTCCATCCATAAGAAGCCCCCAGCCTCCAGGTCCTGCCACGTCAGGCAATTCATCCGAACGGCGACGCACTCTTTATCTTCCTCCGGAATGAGATTCGCACCTACAGAACACGCATACTAAACAAAAATGCAGAGCTCCACTCAAAAGAGCAGCAGTTAGACAAGACTCACATTGCAGTTGCTCGCTCATCTGACATAGTTCACCCATCAGGAACTCCTCCCTGGCAGTGGCTCGCTCAGCTTTCGACTGCCACACATCGGCGTGGCCCCGAATACCAAGGATATCTTTCTCCGAGCTGCAGACGCGGTCGTGAAGAAAAACCCGCTGCGACGCATCATCCAAGGATGGACGCGGCTCAGGTGTATTCGGAGTGACAAGGGTAACCTCACCAGAAGGACCCTAGAGACAATCAAATCAAGACATGAACATCACAAACAACTCTGGCGATAGCTCGAAACATAATTTATATACATCAAAGCCACCTCGTGGCATAAGTGGGGATTGTTCATCAGCAAAAGATTACAAAGGCAAATGGATAAACTATCCTAGCTACAACACTTGGGCTTAGGCACCCGCATCCTGAGTGGCCTCAGAGCCAGATTGCCTGCTCTTGGCCTCCTCCTGCTGCTTCGCCGCATACTCCGCTGGCAGATCAATGAGTTTCGGCCCGAACGCTTACAGCAAGAGGCGAAGAGGGCGAATGCTACCTCTGAGCCATCTGCAGCCGTCGGCATCTGGGAGGTAATGTGCGGCAGGTTGATACGCCCAATTTGCATCACCTTTCTATATCATAATCTACCTCTATTCATTGATATTTGTCTTATTATGAGGAATTACTTATGTCTTTTCCATTGTTTATGCATGTTGGATGATTCTTGGAGGATGGACTGTCGGAGTCTGGATTCTGATGGAAAAGAGGGCATTTTGATGCAATTTCATGAAGATCAGAAAAATACCAGAAAAATATGGGAAAATATTTTGTTTCCAGAAGATTGAGGAAGCTAGAAGGAGGGACGAAGAAGGGCCGCAGGGGGGCCCACACCCCCTTAGGTGTGGGCCCACCTGACCCTGCACCTAGGGCAGGTGTGGCCCACCTGCCCGGCTCCCGACTCCGCCCCTTTGCCTATATCTTCCCTACGGAACCCTAAGCCTCAAGGAGCGACCACAGATAGATTTCTGCCGCCTCTGGGGGCAGAAAACACCGAGAGAGAAAGATCTCTCCGACAGACAGATTTCTGCCGGGGGAATTCCTTCCCGGAGAGGGTATATCAACACCATCATCAAGTTAGGCTTCATCGGGATCATCATCATCATCCACACCATCATCTCCACCAGCTCCATCATCACCATCTCTGTCCCGCTGTAACAATTGTGTTGGATATTGCTTTAGTTCTTAGGGGAAACTTTCCCTGTGTTAATTACTATTATAGTTGATGCTTGTGAGTGGAACCATTGGATTATTTTTTATGTTCAGATTGTTATCCATTATCATATCATATTTGATCTAGATCTATATGATGTCTTGTGAGTAGTTTGTCTAGTTCTTGAGGACATGGGAGAAGTCATGTTGTTATTAGTGGATCTGTGTTGAGTTATTATTCAATGGTTTAGTATTTAAGTTGTTGTGCTATTCGTCTAGTGGTGTCATGTGAACGTCGACTACATGATACTTAACCATTGATGGGCCTAGGGGAATGCATTATGTATTTGGCTACTAATTTTTGGGTTGCCGGAGTGACAGAAACCTGAACCCCCGTTAGGACACCTTTGCACAAGAGAGCGTAGGATCTCAGAGTTTAAGGCTATGGTTAGATTTATATCTCAATTAATTTCCTGTAGTTACGGATGTTTGTAGGGGGTTTAATAACAAGTATGTATTAGTCCAAGTACGGTCGATACATTAGCATAGGTTCACCCACATAACACTTACAACACCAGAGAAGAGTACTCAGCTATTTGAAGCGAAAGTACTTGACAGAATTCCCATGTGTCCTCAAGAACGTTTGGTCTTTATAAGTATTTCCACTGGATTGTCCTTTGCTAAGAACGGATTGGGCCACTTGCTGTGTTTGTTATTTATTACTTGCACTTTATTTTGTTGCCTTATCAGAAAACCACTAAAATTCTGTTTGCTAAGTATTCATAGGGATTTCCTGCTCCACACCACTATTCAGCACCTTCTGCTCCTCGTTGGGATCGAAACTCCTATTTATTGAAAGTACTACAATACACCGCCTATACTTGTGGGTCATCAAGACTATTTTCTGGCGCCATTGCCGGGGAGTGATGTGCTATTGAAGAGTGGAACTGGTAAAGGAAACTTCTACTGTGAGTATTGTTTTTGTTACTACTTGTTACTTTGTTTCCAATATGTATAACCCACTTGGTTTTCTATTTGGGAAAACTACTACCACTACTAGGGTAGTAGATGAACCACCACCTGTTGAGATAGATCCTTTTAAGATACCTACAAGTATTGTTGATCGTGTTATGGATAATTATTATTTTGGGGATGGAACTGTCCATTCTAGTGATCATTTGCTCTTTATCCATGAATTATGCGGGTCGTTTAAGTGTGCAGGTATCACAACTAAACAGGTGAAGAATAAGTTACTCTCTATATCCTTAAAAGGGAGAGCTAAAGAATGGTATAAGCTGCTGAAGAATGGACGATCCATGGAATGGGAGGAGATAGCATCTCTCTTTTATTCTAAATTTTATCCTCCCAATGAGATTCATAAGGATAGAAATCTGATATATAACTTTTGGCCTTGTGATGGAGAGAGTACAGCTCAAGCTTGGGGGAGATTGAAGTTACTAATGCTTAAATGTCCTATTCATGAACTCCCTACAATATTATCATCAATAACTTCTATGTTAGGCTTTCTCTTCATGATAAAGATTTACTAGATGCTTCTTGTGCTACATCATTTACACGTATGAAGGAAGAAGCTAAATGGGATCTCTTAGACCGTGTTCAAGAAAACATTTAAGCTTGGGAGAATGACAAAGGAGGAAAGTCAGGTATAAACTATGATTATGAATGCATTAAATATTTTATGGGAACTGATGACTTTCGTGATATTAGTAATGAGTTTCGTCTTGATTCCCAAAGTATTGCCAACTGTTTCAAGGCCTTTGCCTCTTACATAGAAATTCCTAAGAAGAAGTGGAACAAGTACCATGCCCCTTATAACGATGTTGTTAGTCATGTTCCAGTTAGAAGTACTGAAGTTTGTACTACTAATCATATTGTGCATGAACCTCATGTTGAGAAAGTTCCTTTCCCAGCTAAGGTAAAGGAGTATTCTATGATTATTAGTGCAAATAACAAAGGTACTAAGAAACCTGTGGTAGCTATTGTAAAAGAACCTGTCACTAGAAATATAGAGGATGAGAACATTGTCTTCTGTGAAGACGCTTCTAATATTATCTCTCATCCTAGTAAGGCTAGAAAAGCTAGTGTTCATGTGCTTCCTGTTAAAATTAGTGATCATTTCTACTATAGTTTATGTGATATTGGTGCTAGTTCTAGTGATATTCCTTATGAGCTTTACGGGGAAATTATGCATGAGATTGGTCCTTGTGAGCTTGAAGACATTGATGTGGTTATCCACCTTGCTAATAAGGAGACCATTTTCCCCATTGGCATTGTAAGAGATGTGGAGGTCCTTTGTGGTAAGATTAAATACCCAACTGATTTTCTAGTGCTTAATTCTGCACCTAGCAAAACTTGTCCTATCATTTTTGGTAGACCTTTCTTGAACACTTGTGGAGCTATTATTCATTGTAAGAAGGAAAAGGTTTTAACTAAGTTTGATGGAGATTCTTATGAGTTTAACTTTTCCAAATTTGCTAAAGCTCCTAGTGAAAACAGTTTGCCTAATAAAGATTTCAGGATGAAACAACTTGCTTCTATTGATCCGGTTTATGACCTTGGACCTATTTTTGGTGACTGTAAGTATGCTTACTCAGATGATAAAGTTGTTGCCAGTGACAGTTATATTGTCAACTTTATTCAAAGTGCTACTGAAGGTTATTATGAGAGAGGGAAACATGGTTTATGCTTCTCAATAATGTTAAGTTTCCCTGTTTTATGTTGAAAGCTTTGGAGTTGCATTTGTTTTGTCTTCCTATGCTTGTGGCTTTTTGTTTCAAAAAAAAATTTCTCATGATATCCCCATGCATAGGAAGTGGGTTAGACTCAAGTGTGTTGGTTATTTACTTCTTGATGCTCTCTTTCACTCCAGATTTATATCCCCTATGTGAGCATCTTTGAAAGTTTCAAGCCAAACTTAAAGGCATTAAAGAAAAGTACTTGTTGGGAGATAACCCAAGAGTTTTGTCGAGTCTTGGAAGTTATTACCTCTGTAATAACCGCTCCTTATCCTTTGTGTTTTGATTTTTGTGTCTAGTCCAACTACTTTTGTGAAGTAGAGGAGTTGTGAAAAGTGGCTGTCCTAGGACAGATTTTTTGTGCTGTATTGTAAAATTCCGTGAGGGATCTTAGTACGTCGTATGGAGATGCATTTTTCTGAGCTTGTTATCCAAGTTGTTACCCAACTTTCATTAGTTCCGCACTTTTTTATTTGAGCAACAGAAGGTTTTTGGAAAAGTCAATCTTTACCTGCTGGTCTGTTTTGACAGATTCATGTTATCATTTGCCTTTGCCTCTTTTAGAAGCCTTTGTTTTGATGGATTTCAGTTGAAGTGTGAACTTAAAGGTTTATTTTTTTTCTTACACTAACGTTGTCATTGAGTTTGTGCAAGGTTTATGTATGGAGGAAATTTTCTGGAGAAGGAGAAAAGGAATCTACAGAGTTCATCTTTTATATAGAAGGTTTGTGAAAATCCAATCTTTTATATTTTTGATGTTTTTAATACATAAGGAAGACTATGAGACGGAACGAAGGAGGAACCATAGTCCGGGCTGGACAAACCCACCCTAGGCGCCTGGAGGGGGTTTGACTCCCCCGAACTCCGCATACGCCTTGTTTCCGTGTCAAAACCTTCCTTATGCTTTGAAACTTCGTAATATATAACCCCCTAGATCCCCCGAGGCTTGTGCATCATGTTCTCGTCATGTTTTTGTTTCGATCTATTTCTATCAAGAAATATTCTCAAGTTTATACCACCATGGTCTCCGCCAATGACAAAGGCAAGAAGCCCGAGGAAGACGATCCTCACAAACCCAAGGAGGAGGAGATTTTGGTAGGTTATGAAGGAGACATGGAGGAGGACAAGAAACCGGACTCTCGCGCTACCGTCGCAAGAATTGGATTGGTGGCAAAACCTACCAAGCTTAAGAGGAGGGAAAACTCCACGACATATCCTCTCTCCGCGGTCACTTCCTTCTCATACCACTCACTATAACCATGCAGGGAAGGAACACTCTAAGTGGGAAGAGTGGAGAAACAATAATAAGGACTGGGATCCTCGGTCCGAATTGATCATGAGCTACATTGAACATAATTCAGAATTGATTCGTACTTTGACCTTCGATTTGGAAGATTTGAAGAAACTTATTGAGGAGCTTATCAAGAGAACACCACCATCACTAAAGGAGTAATTCGTCATCAGGCTGGGCATCCCCTTGGCTTGTTCCATGCTTGGGGGAGTGTTGCGGTATCACCACCATTATCTTTTATCTTTTAACTTTTTAGTGGTGTCTTCGGATTGTCGACAAGTACGCCATAGGGGGTCCTAGTGGCATTGGAAAGATGGGGTGTTTGACGTCGTATGTTCCAGGAGCGGTGAACACAAGTTTACCCAGGTTCAGATCCGACTACGGTGATCGGATCCTACTCCTGCCAGCAACCCAGTAATATATCGGCATAAGCCGGATGTTACAATGGATTACAAGAGAGGTCCACCTGTGCGAGTTGTTTGTGGTTGTCTATCAACTTGTGCCCTAAAGGCTCTCATAGGGCCAGTTTATATTGTCACCGGGGCCTAGGGTTACAGGGAGAGACATATCCGGCTATGTTACAGAGTCGGTAACTATGTACAGCTTGGACTACAAGTAATACTACAGGCCTAAGTCGGTAACTCTTATGGGCCTTGTAGTAGCCGGAATTGATTCCACCTCTTTCTCTGACTAGGCCGCCTGTGAAGCAAAGCTCTAACCCGTTGGTGGGCCACCTTGGTCAGCGAGTCCTGTGGGTATACCCTAGAAAGTATATCCCAACAGTAGCCCCCGGAAGTCTCCAAGATATGAAGTCGGATAAATCGTATAGCTTGATGGTTTCTTCGTCTTGAGAATCTTGAAGGGTTCCCAAAAACTTCTTTCATTGATGTAGGATTCCGAGTCAGTTGAGTCGGATATATTCTACTCTGACCTTGATCTTTCCGTTTCTTGATTTGAAACACAAGCCAGATTTTACAGTGGCGTGCTGACTGACAACTTTATAGGGCAGGTCCCATCACTGACAGGATTTCCACCAGCATGGCCGTTGGTGGGTTCGTTCCTTACGGAACGGAAAGCCGTTTCAATGCCTGCGTGAAAATCGAGGGGGCGGAAGAGTCGCGAGGAAGCTAACTCCCCCTTTCCTATATGTGTGGCGATAATCGCATGTCTCACCACACGAATCTTGACACAGAGGTAAATAAGAGGAGAGAAAACCCTTCTACCCAGATTCACTTCTCTGTCGATTCATTCATTGCTTCCTCGTACTCCTCGAGCTCTCCGCACCAGTTCCAATCCACCCATCGTTGAGAAAAAACTCTCCTTCCCCCACCATCCCATCTTCCTCCAAGAACTATGGCATCTACCTCGTCCTCCGGAACGGCGACGACAGGTTTGTCGGCGGCGGACGAGAAAAAGATGAGGGGTCTGTGGATCCCCAGCGCCATGGACACTGCGGAACTCCAAGTCATGGAGGATGAGGGGTTCATTGCTGCCGGTGCATGGCGGAGCCCTGCTGGACACGCCATCCCTGCGCCGAAAGATGGCAAGAGGGTGCTGTTCAGCACTCACGTCGACCGTGGCCTCAGTTTGCCACCGTCGTACTTCTTCGTCGAGGTCCTCAACCATTGCAATGTGCAACTCCACAATCTTCCTCCCAACTCTCTTCTTGAGCTTAGTGCTCACGCAACTCTGTGCGAGGGGTTTCTTGGCATTAGGCCAAGTCTCACCCTTTTCCGGTACTATTATGGTACTCGGAAGAATTCCATTAGTGCCGGTGTGCCTTATGTCACAGGCACTCTTATCTTAGTCCTTAGGAGGAATTGATCTATCCTAGGATTAATGCTAGTGAACCCGTCAAATGTTGGGTCGGAAATTTCTTTTATCATAAGGATATTCCGGCTCCGGGTAAGGTGGAAGGTCTTCCGGTGTTCTCCAATGGTTCCGCTCCCTACCAAGACTCATGGGACGCGGAGGTGCCGGAGCTGTCGAATATTTTGATCCCTGCCAAGAGGTGGATCGTATCTCTGATGAAGCATGAGGGTCTTCGTGGATCCGACTTGATCCACTTCTAGCTGGAGCGCCGAATTCAGCCTCTCCAGCATCACGGAGACCGCCTCATGCACCAAATCACCGGCGACAAAAATGACAGCATGAAGGTCAGCCTGAACCGACTCTCGCCGAAGGACTACAGGACCCTCATGCAATATTTGGTCAAGGAAAGAGTGGAACAAAAAGTTTCATAAGTTTCCATGAAGATGTATACATCCAGCCGTCCTCTGACTCTAGTAAATATTTCGACTCTGCTTTCGCGTTTCGTTGTTTTCATTGGTTCTTTCTCTGACTCTATTTTGATCGATGCTTTTCCAATTCTGTCAGCTCAAGAAACTCTCCGAGTCCCAGCTAGCTCCACTAGAGGGCTATGCTTCAGACGACCCGAAGGTGACGAAGGATGATGAGGTGCAAGAAGTTGCCGCCTCCGCCTCCAAGAAACGTAAGGCGAAGGAAGTTGTCGCTGCTGGTAGCCAAGTGCTGCTAGTAGTTAAAAAGTAACCATATCACCTTCCATTTTTAGTACTCTTGTACCTTTGTTATATTTCCAGAGCACACCTAATATTTAGGATTTATGTGTTCTAGAGTTAGATCATAGTTAAAGAGCAAGATTAAGCCGAAAATCAAGCCAGGCAAGTAGCTGCGCCAGCAGAAGCTTGTTGTTTCTCTAGTTGTGCCGCCGTCGACCCCATCCACTACTCTGTCAGCACAGGGAGCTTCTGCATCCCCTGACGCTGGCAAGATCTCAAAAGCCCTGGTCACCGTTGATGACCAGGCAACTGATAAGGGTGAACCCGTAAAGGGTAATGATCCCATGGTTATGACCACAGGTACTGTGGATAAGGTGATTAACTCTGTTGTTCCTGGCCTCAAGAGGAAGGAGAAAGAAGAGATCCTCAAACTGGCGCAGTCCAGTCTTGAGAAGCAAATCTTGACCCTAGAAGTGCGAGCCAAGAGGAGGAAGACGTCAAGCTGGTTAGCCTTCTGTACCAAATTTTGGTCCAGGATGCTAAAATCACATCTGGCAAACTTCCAGCGATGGATGTTCCATCCCTCACCCTTACCGACACAGCACCAAGGATTTGAAAAGTTGCATCTGGAACACATTGTAAGTTTCTAATTCTTGTTTACATTTATTATCATATCCTCTAGCCCCCAAGCATAGAGTCGGATAAATATCATTGGATCCGGGTTGATGCTTTTAGGTTGCAAAAGAACGATGTAGTGTAGCCCCCAAGGCTCGTGCTGTAATTTTACTTAGCTAAATTTGCAGCCCGAGTCTTAGTAGCCGTCTGATGGTATTCCATCTCTAAACTCGCAGAAAATTACACTTTCCAACCAGGAATTGCTCAAGAATATTTCCAACAAGCGCAAAGAAATCAAAGCTTTGCGCTTTGAAAATTCAAACTTAAGAGTTGAAAAAGATGAAGCAGAAGGTAAACTTTTCCGGCTTCCTCTTTATTAGTTAAATGTTTTTGTCATAGTTGGATTTTTGCGTTATCCGACTGATATTTTTGTCTTTGCAGAATTGTTGTGCTAATCCAGCAAGATGGTGGAGCAGGCCGAAAACTTCAAAGTCTTGGAGGCAGAAAATACTGAACTCCGGGAAAAGCTTGAGACCCTAATTGTGGAGTCGGAGAAATCCGTAGATGCAGTTTTGGAATCAAGCAACCACGAGACCGTGAGGCTCGAGAAGCTCCTAGCCCTCCGAGATAAACAACTTGCTGATCTCAAGAAGGAGTTTGATATCCAGAAATATCTTTCCCAGGCCTCAGCAAGTGAACTAGACAGCCTCCGCAAGGAGCATGCTGAATGGAATCACTCTATGCTTCGCAAGATTTCAGAATCGTTTTTGTGTTGTTCATTTTTCGACTTTCGTTTTAGTCGGAATTTTGACTTTTGGTTCTTTCCCAGCCCCCTTGAATCTTTCTGACTCTTCCACTTCCGAACCTCGCCTCAAGCGCATTAAGCTCGTCGGAGATGTCTTGTTCAGCTTCCGCCAAACTCTAGAAGAGGCTGGCGAAGCCGTGAAGCTTTCCGATTTGCACAAAATGTCAGTGCACGAGGTGAGGGACAAAGTGAAGGAGATTCCGAAGTTAATTGAGGACTGGAAGATCTCCTACGCTCGGACTGCTGTGCAAACAGCTCTGACCATGGTGATGAGCCACCATAGCGAAATAGAAATCTGGCACGTCACCAAGGGCATTGCCGAGGAGGATGATGAGGGTAACCCGCAAGATATCAAGGCCATCCAAGAATCTTGTGCAGGTTACGCTTGTCGGGTGGCGGAGATGACCAACTATACGACGCCATTCTTCAAATCCGTCGCCGCGCCTCCTTCACCTCAAGAGCCTAAAATCAGCAACGCTTTCGGGTCTTAGATCGAGGGCAACACTGCTGATGATTCCAGTCTTCCACCTGCATCATCACCATCGCCTGCAGCATAAATATTTTCTATCCATTATATGTATCTTTATGGCAATGTAATGATGGCTACAATATTTATTTTGTGCTGTTCTGTAAAAATGATGCTTTTACTATCTTAGCACTTTTGTTTATATATTTTTATGCTTTGTGCTTGAAAATTTCTGAAGAACTCCTTTTTTTATGCCTATACTTATCGATTTATCTGGCTCTCTGCCTCATACCTTTCATGGGTCGGCTAACTTTTAGCACGGAAACTTTGTCGAGCAACGGGGCGCAATTGCTAAACCAGTTTAAACTCGGAAACAAAGCCGTCCTCCAGTACCAACAACTCATTACTCGGAAAATGCCCGTGTTTAAGTAATCAGATAAAGAATCAAAGTATAGATAATAATTTAAATTGTGTACCATAAGGTATCATTATTTAGATTGTTCAAAAATCGTAACCAGAATAAACATGAGCATAAAGTACTTTCAAGTATTCTGAGATTTTTGAAAAAAAAAATTACATGCTCTTTCGGAAATAAGGTGGCAAAAACGTCTCAAAAATAACAATACGAGGGAACCAATACTTTATTTCACTTTGAACATGTACATATATGATTACAAGGTAATATAACTAACAATATAAGGGACTTAGCTGTGCAATATTCCATGGAAGGTCTATTTCATCCGGGTCTGTGCTGCCACCAGCTCTCTTCCTTTTTCGAGTATCAGGTCTATCCTTGACTGGTCTCATGTCGATTAAATAATATAACTCAATATGAAAAACTCTGCTAACCATAAAAGGTCCTTCCCAAATTGGGGAAAGTTTGTGCTTTCTCTTTTGCACAAGTCCAAGAACCAAATCGCCTTTTCTGAAAGGACAGTTTTGTACTCTCTGGCTATGATACTTGCATAACTTCTGCTGATAGGCTATAGATCTCTGTTTGGCAACAACGCGTACTTCTTTGATTATATCGAGATCATCTTGCCAAGAAACTTCTACATCTTCTTCGATATAAGCTTTGACTCGTGGAGCTTGATGCATTAGATCGCTCAGAAGAACTGCTTCTGCCCCGTAGACCAAGAAGAAAGGAGTATAGCCAGTTGACCTGTTAGAAGTTGTACGCAAGCTCCATATCACAGACGGTAATTCTTCCGCTCAAGCCCCTGCAGCCCGACGAAGTGGTGCCTCGAGGCGAGGTCGGATTCCTTGTAGAATAAGGCCATTAGTTCTTTCGACGTGTCCATTTGCTTATGGATGTGGGACTGATGCAATATCAAGTCGGATCCCTTGCTCTTCGCAGAATTGGCAAGTTCCCCCATGGAAAAGTTGCTCCCTTTGTCAGTAATTATACTATGCGGATATCCGAATCGCAACTTGTTACGGGTTTAGCCTCAATCTATTTTGTGAATTTATCCACCATCACTAGTAGGTGAGTGAATCCATATTTTGCCGTGCGAAATGGCCCTACCATATCAAGCCCCCAGACCGCAAACGACCATGTAATAGGGATTATCCGCAGCTGTTCAGCCGGAACGTGTGCCTGATGAGCATACTTTTGGCAGCCCTTGCACATTTTGACCAGTTTATCAGCATCTGCCTTAGCTGTAAGCCAAAAGAATCTGTGTCGAAAATCTTTTGCCAGTAAGGATCTGGCCGCAGCATGGTGACCACACTCGCCTTCCTGGATTTCTCTTAGGATATCCACTCCTTCTTCCGAAGAAATACATATCTGAAATACACCAGAAACACTCCGCTTATAGAGCTCACCATTTATTATAGTGTATGATTTTGCTCGTCGGATAATCTGTCGGCTCAAGACTTCATCTTTGGGTAATTTTCCATCTATCAGAAATCCAGATAGGGTTTTGTCGAGCTGGGAATTACAGACTGCTATTAAAGGTGAGTCGGATTTCATCGGATAGTCCTCATCAACATCAACTCCGACTATGGAGGGGACCCTTAAATGCTCTAGAAAAGCTCCATCTGGTCCTTGATAGAGCATCTGCTTCCTCATTTTCTGCTCGAGGGATGTGTTGAACCTGAAAACCCTTGAACGATTTGGATAATTCATCCACAACAACTTTGTATGCTGCCATGTGCTTGTTTGCGTTTCAGATGTCGGATACTTGCTGAGCAACTAAATCCGAGTCTCGGTAACACATGAGTCTTGATATGCCAATGTTTTTGGCCATGCGTATTTCATGTAGAAATTCTCCGTATTCGGCAATATTATTGGTTGCCGTGAAGTGTATTTGCAACACATAGAACAGCTTATCTCCTTGGGGTTATTTGAGCACCACGCCAGCCCCCGAGCCTCCTCGTGCTTTTGATCCATCAAAGTGAAGGGTCCAAAATTCTGAGTCTGGAGGACCTGTGTTTTCTGCCGTTTCTGTCCAATCAACGATAAAGTCGACGAGAATTTGGGATTTGATTGTTGTACGTGGTTTGTACTCAATGTCGAAAGATGCAAGCTCTATTCCCCACTTTGCGACACGTCCAGTGGCGTTGTGGTAGTTGATTATATATCGCAGAGGAGCCGTGCTCACTACTGTGATTTTGTGTTCTTGAAAATAGTGGCGTAGCTTTCTGCATGCAAAGAACACTCCATAGGCTAGCTTTTGATGGTGTGGATACCGTTGTTTTGATTCTGTCAGGACCTCACTTAGATAATAAGTTGGTCGATGCACCTTATGCTCGTGGCCTTCTTCGTCGCGCTCAACTACTGTTACCACGCTTATGACCTTGTTGGTCACTGCGATGTAGAGTAAAATAGGTTTTTGAGGTTCTGGCGCTGTGAGAACTGGTGGATTTGAAAGTAAATCTTTCAAACTTTGTAGTGCAGTTTCAGCTTCTTGGGTCCAGACAAATTTGTCGATTTTCTTTAAGAGTTTATATAAAGGTGCGGCTCTTTCATCGAGCCGGCTGACGAACCGATTCACCGCTTCAATGCAACCAGTGAGGCGCTATACGTCCTTCAGGCGAGTCAGCCTGGTAATGTTTAAGATAGCCTTGATTTTGTCCCGGTTCACCTAGATGCCTCGCTCCGAGAGGATGAAACCTAACAATTTTCTGGCTGGAATTCCAAAGAAACACTTCTTCAGATTTAGCATCATGTTGAATTTTGTAGACTAGCAAACGTTTCATCCAAGTCAGAAATTAAAGTTTCCTTCTTTTTGGACATAACTGCTATGTCGTCTACGTATACATGGATGTTGCGTCCGATTTGGTCATTAAGACAACATTGCATGGTACGTTGATATGTTGCTCATGCGTTCTTTAAGCCAAAAGGCATAGTTTTGTAGAAGAAGGTTCTGAAAGGAGTGACGAAAGACGTCTTAATTTGATCCGACTTTTTCATCGGTATTTGGTGATATCCGGAATATGCGTCGAGAAAACAGAGTAGTTCCGACCCTGCCGTTGAGTCGATAACTTGATCGATTCTTGGCAAAGGAAATGGATGCATGCCTTGTTCAAAGTGGTATAATCAACACACATTCTTAAATCAATGGTGTCCTTTTTAGGGACGAGTACAGGATTTGCCACCCAATCCTTATGGATGACCTTTGTTATGAAATCCGCTAGCTCTAAGCGGGCTAATTCCTTGGCTATTGCTTTGCTCTTTTCATCTCCAAACTGTCGTACGGACTGTTTGACAGGGTTTAGCGTCTGGGTACACATTAAGTGAGTGCTCGGCAAGTTCCCTAGGTACTCTGGTCATGTCATATGGCTACCATATGAAGATATCACTATTAGCTTTGAGGAACTCGATGAGCGCGATTTCCTATGTGTGGCCTAAGCCTACCCCTATGTTCGTCGTCTTGGAGGGATCATCTTCCTTCAGCGACGTCTTCTTCGTCTCTTCCGACGCCTTGAACTGCAAACTTTGCTTCTGTATCTCATTCTTCGTAGCGGGCATCTTGGACGGATTGATGGTCTTCTTGATCTCCTGGCACTCCTGGGCGTGCAGCACGGCTTCGGCGAAGGCAGCATATCCTTCGTCGCACTCTCGCGCCTTCCTCGGATTTCCTTGTACGGTGATTACGCCCTTTGGACCTAGAAGTTTAATCATGTTGTAGATGTAACAGGGACGGGCCATGAACGCCCAGTAAGCCGGACTCCCGAAGATGGCGTGGTAAGCACTTTTGAACGGTACCACCTCGAAGGAGAGGCTCGGTCCGTTAATTTTCTCGGGTTCCCAATGTCACATCCAGAGTAATCTCACCCAGAGAATTTGCCTGTCTCCCTGGTACAATGCCATGGAAAGTTACACTGTTGTAACTCAACTGGCTCTCGTGTAGCTTCATACGGTGGAGTGTCTCGATATAGAGATTGTTGATATTGCTCCCATCGTCCATGAGTGTTTTTGAGAACTGATAGCCATCAATAAGAGGATTGACAACCAGAGGATACTTTCCCCGACGATGTGTTTTCCTCGGGTGATCTGAATGATCAAAGGTGATAGTCACCTCTGACCAGTCCAGGAATTGGGGGACAGCCGAAACCATGGCATTGAGCTCACGAATAACCACCTTTTTGTCCTTAGCTAGTTGGGATCCAAGGAAGCAGACGTATACGTCTTTCTTAGTCGGAAAAGTCTTCTTTCCATCCGGCTTGGGCTCTGCGGCGGCTTCCGCCTCTTCCATGTCGGAACCTTCCTTGGGCTCCTTTCCTTTCTTGGAATTTTTCTTTCCTTTTTGTTGCTTGGCTCTATAGCTAGTGGATTCGTCTTTCTTGTTGTCGTCATTGAAACGACACGCGGCATTTGTATGGGTAGATCTTCTGTTACCATCCAAGTGGTGGACATAGGGATTATTGGCAATGTCAGCCTAGGTATAGGTTCTTCCTGGTTTTTGGTCTCCTCTGCCCTGGATTCGGGAAATTCCTCGGCCTCTACCACGACCGCCTCCGCACCCTCCTCGTCCTCCAAATCGGAATGTTGTGTTGACAACTGCGTTCTCCGGAGCCGGCTTTTCGTCTAAGGTGTTCTTGCGCTTCTGAGTTTGTTTTGGATGTTTGGCCGCATTGGGATTGGCCAGAATATTTAGCAGCCCTTATGAATCATCATCGGCGTCAGCATACTTGCTTGCCGTCTCTATCATTTCTCCCAAATCTATGACATGGTCACGCTTCAGCCTGTGATGTAAAAATCCGACTGGAAGTCCTGCAATAAAAGCTTCTATCGCAGTTTGCTTGTTTACTCCTTCGCGGGAGTTCTTCGTATCGATCCATCGTCCGAGGTAATCCCGGCAGGTTTCTCCGGGTCTTTTAGTGAAACGCTGCAAGTCTCCGATTGTGCAGGGCCTCCTGTATGTTCCCTCGAAGTTTGAAAAGAACGCACTTTGCATATCATACCAGTTATGAATTGAAATTTCTGGTAGTTCATTGAGCCATGATCGAGCCTTCTTCCTCAACATCAGTGGGAGGTATCAAACTGCAACCAGGCTGTTTCCTCCTTTGGCGATGTAGCAAGCCTGGAAAAAATCCTGGAGCCAAGTATCTGGCTGAGTTGCTCCGTCTTAGGGCTGAATGTGCTTGGCGATGCCAAAGTCAACCGGAAATTTTGTTTGACGTATACTTGGACCAAAGCACTTGGGTCCCATGTACACATCTTCTTCCTCGTACCTCCGCTCTTCTATATTTGATTCGATGCGATGGCGACCGTCGTTTGGCGAGAGAGATCTACGCCTTGGAGGCTCACGGCTTCTGCATGGTGGAGTCGGATTTCTGCTTCTTCTCTCACCATTGTCGCCTCCGCCCCTATGGCTTCCGTGGCTACGACGTGATCCTTCATGGTCGCTGCTGGGAGGCAATGGTGGCCTTGGTGGATTATTTCCTGCTGGATTCCTTGGTGGTGGCGGTGGAGCCTCATTATGTTGACTCTGATGCATTTTTCTTCGGGCATCGTCCCTACTAGATTCAGGATGATCCGGATCGTCTCTTCGTCCGGCATTGCCAGCCGGACGGCTCAGTGGTGGCATCCTTAGCCGATCTTGCTCCTCTCGCTGGCGGCTTGTTTTCGAGTCTTCTCTATAGCGATTATTTTGCCGACGATGGTCCTGATGAGGAACCATTGCTCTGATGGCGTCTTCGGCCACAACCGGAATAACTCTTGCCTAGTCACGCGCTAGCCGGCAAGAGTGGCTGTTGGAGCCGGTCCTAGAATTGTCTTCTTCTCCATGGGGACGGTAGTGCTGAGTCGTATCCCTGTGGAGCCTTACGTCAGTGCTTTGTTCAGTGCCAGTGTGGCAAAACTCGGACTTTAAGGCCAGCTTGCCACTGAATGACGCGGCACTCTTCTACTGCTTTAATCCTTTGTCCAGAAACACAACGCACAGTTGGACCTGCTGTGGAGACGGATTGTTGGCGAGGATGGTTCGAGCTGCAGCAGCGTTTTCCACTAGCGTGCTGTAGACTCGGATCTTCTCTCCATATTTTCCATCGAATAGATCTTTGTGGATATTCAGAAACTTGTTTGCAAGAAATGGACCTCCCCTTGTTTTGTTTGGATGTCGCTTGAAACCTGACTGATATCTGGCAGGATCACCGTCTAACTGCTGTCTCATCTTGACGAGGCGCGCAACCTCTTCAAGTAGAAACAAGCGGTGCTTTTCCAGGTCCTCATCCCTTTTCTCCAGCGCCTTCGGCGTAACATCCGAGGCCGTTGGGATTGGAATTGTGAGAGCATCTCCGTAGATTTCGCGCGCACCCTTGGTGAAAACGTGTCCATCCACAGGAGGATCGATCCGGGTGGGATTAATCGGATCTCCGTCCTGATTCTCCATCTCGATCTCTTCATCAAGTTTTTCTTTGTTGGTTTCCTCGATGTCTGGCTCTGCCGGAGTCGGATTCTTCTTCTTCTTCTTCTTCTTCTTTGACCGCCCAGTAGCCTTAACGTGCGTACCAATGCCAAAGATGGCTTTTGGTCCGGTACTGGGGGATAAAGTTCTGTCGGTACTTTATGTCATGGTTGGCTTGTAGACCTCAGAGGAATCTCCGGTGTCTGTTGGGGATATGCTATATGGGTATCCTCATAGTATGTCTCCGGTGTCTATTGGAGATATGCTATATGGCCAAGCCATACATTGACAGTGAAGGTAGGCAGGTGATGCCCACTCCTCTCCTCAACCTCGCCGTTGCCAAGACCTTCTGGAGCAGGATAGATCACCCGAGGCGGTGGACCAGGTCTATGACCTAGTGGCCAAGGCGGTAAAGCAGCAGGAAAAGGCCACCTCTCAGAGGCTTGAGTCTGACCCAGCGCTTTGCCAGTCTAGTCAGTATAAGCCGCCAAGGGACAGATCTCC
Organism: Avena sativa; assembly: GCA_916181665.1. NCBI lineage: Eukaryota > Viridiplantae > Streptophyta > Magnoliopsida > Poales > Poaceae > Avena > Avena sativa. The sequence continues at coordinate 133,401,426 of OV702298.1, forward strand.
TCTTGATGTCGGGTCTCAACGGGTTCATCAGAACAAAGATGGAGGGATGCGCGCAACAGGAAGGATGTTATCCCCATATCCTCCGACCACGGAGAAAAGGCCCAACCTCGTCGCCCATCGCCACCGCCCCGCTACCCCCGTCATCGCGAAGACCCCAAGGCTCACAGTCGTATGGATACGCCCCCGCTAAGGCAGAGCAGCATCGTCATCCGCGACAACACGGAGCAGACCCAGTATGACGGAGAGCTCAACCAGGGACACAAGAGTAGGCCACGCCATGACCCTCTGCGTACGACAAGCAATCGCAACAGGCGTGAGGCGTCACAGGAGGGTAATAGCAAGAAGGCTAACCCGCCGCCACCTCCGCCTCCATCGCCACCTAGCAGTTACCATGGCGGAGGGGTCCCGCGTCATTCACGCGGCTCATCCCCTGTTGACAAGAAGAAAAGAAACCTGGAGCAATACGATGCACGTTCGCGGATAGATAAGATCCACGAGGATCGGGAAGGACCATACCTGGGACCATGTTGCTTTGGACCTGCGATACGGTCCGCAACTTACCCCAAAGGTTTCCGGATTGACAAGACCATCAAGACCTATGACGGCACCGCTAAGCCAGCTACATGGTTGCAGGATTACAGCAACGCGGTAGAGATTTTTGGGGGTAACCCCAATGTTGCCGTCAAGTAGCTCCCATTGATGTTGGAGGGCACAGCCCGTCAATGGATTGATGACTTGCCGGAGAAATCCATCTGCAATTGGTTGGACATGCAAGAAGAATTCACCAAGAACTTCGAGGGTACGTACAAACGTCCCTGCACTATTGGTGATCTACAGCGGTGCATGCAAGAGAAAGATGAGACATCTCGTGCCTAGCTCTCCCGCTGGCTGGATATGAAAAATTCCTACGTAGGAGTGCACGCTCAGACCGTCATGGCCGCCTTCATCGATGGGTTGGAAAGGGGCACGTTGCTCCGACATAAGCTGAAGTGCTTGTAGGACAATCACCAGCTTGACTTGAACCAGATGATTCAGTTGGCTAGTGAGTTCGCAGCTACCAACGATGATGCTCGTGGCTCTCTGCCGGCAACGGCCGTTCCAACTCAACTCGGAGGAACAACAACACAAAGCAGAAAACCGCTCCCGAAGAAAACCAAACTCCCGACACGGTCGTTAAGACCTTCGCAGGACGAGGTGATGGCGGACAATGTGGCCGAGGACGGGGAGCTGGTCGTGGGCAACAACGAGGAAGTGAAACTACCTTGGCAGCGCTCCACGTTCCCCAAACCTATGAAGAGTACCGTGATATGCCGTGCCTCATACACCTCAATGTCAATGGCAAGGCCACCCATACCAATCGACACTGCAAGTTCGTCAACGACCTCAAGGAGGACCCGGAGTCCGGCTACAAGCAAAGTCGGCAGAACAGACTGCGAGGCAAGGGCAAGGGGAAGAAGAAGGAGGAGGAGTCCAAGGATTCAAGTGACGTGGACGAGGATGTTAACCCCAAGCACGCCGCCAAGAGCGACGGCAAAGGCAAGAACCCCTTCGAGAAGATGGCGGCAGTTTTCCACAATTTCCTTGGCACCCCCAACGTCCAACAACAGAAGACTTCTATGAGGATACTGATGGCTACTCTACCCCCAGTTCCCCAGTTCCTGCGCTGGTCGGAGATCCCAATTACTTGGGATAGGAAGGATCACCCAGACCTCATCCCTACGGAGAACCAATACGCCATGGTCATCAACCCCTTGATTGACGGCAACGAGTTCACCAAATGTATGGTGGATAGTGGAAGCAGCATCAACATCATGTACCTGGATACACTTCAGAAGATGAACTTGACGGAGGCAAACCTGAGGCAGAACAACACCATCTTCCACGGCGTAGTTCCTGGTCGGGAGGCTTGGTCCCTTGGGTGCATCACACTTCAGGTAGCCTTTGGTGATGTTAATAATTACCGCCAAGAGCGCATGACCTTTGAGGTGGTCCCCTTCAAGAGCGTGTACCACGTCATATTCGGCCGCGACATATTCCACACCTTCATGGCCAAGCCATGCTTCGTCTACAACAAACTCAAGATACCCGGACCAAACGGTGTCATCACCGTATCCGGAAGCTTTGCCAAAGCTAGGGACTGCGAGTTCGTAGAAGCAGCCTACGCGGAAGCTGTCCTCTACAGCGAAGAATTCAAGGAGATCCATAGCTAGGTCGATGCCTCAGAGATGCCCGCGTCAAAGAAACAGATTTCCGATTGCACTCCAGCATTCAAGGCCGCCATCGAGACTAAGTTGGTGGAACATGTGGTAGGCGATGCCTCCAAGACCACCGCCATTGGGATGAACCTGGATCCCAAATAGGAAAGCGCGCTCGTCAAGTTCCTCCGTGAGAACAAGGACATCTTTGCCTGGCAACCTGCCAACATGAAAGGTGTACCTAGGGAACTTGTCGAGCACAACTTAAACATTGCTCCAAAATGCAAATCAGTGAAGCAGCCTCTACGACGCTTTGGAGATGAGAAGAGACGCACCATAGGCAAATATATAGCTAGTTTACTTAAGGCTAGTTTTATCCAAGAAGTCCTTCACACCCAATGGGTGGCCAATCATGTAATTGTCCCCAAAAAGGGAACCAAAGAATTAACAATGTGCGTTGATTACACCGGCTTGAACAAAGCATGCCCCAAAGATCCATTTGCTTTGCCTCGCATTGACCAAGTCATTGACTCGACAACTGGCTCGGAACTTTTGTGTTTTCTCGATGCATACTCAGGATACCACCAGATCAAGATGAGGAAGTCAGACCAATTGGCCACTTCGTTCACTACTCCCTACGGCATGTTTTGCTATGTTACGATGCCCTTTGGGCTGAAAATGCAGGTGCTACGTACCAGCGGACAATGCAACGTTGCCTACACGATCAAATTGGTCGGAACATTCACGCCTATGTGGACGATATAGCGGTGATGTCTAAAAAGTCAAATGACTTAATCTCTGACTTAAAAGCAACCTTTGATAATCTCCGGAAATACAACATGATGCTTAACCCTAAGAAGTGCGTCTTCAGGGTTCCAGCCGGCAAATTGTTGGGCTTCATCGTTTCCCAGCATGGAATCGAGGTCAACCCGGAGAAAATCAAGTCCATCTTAAACATAAACCGTCTGACATGCCTAAAGGACATTCAACTACTAACAGGTTGTGTTGCAGCAGTTAGTCGGTTCGTCAGCCGACTTGGAGAGAAGGCTCTGCCGCTATACAAGTTGGTGAAGAAGGCGGACAAATTTATGTGGACGGAGGAAGCAGATGCAGCATTGAAGCAGCTCAAGGAGATTATTTCCTCAGCGCCCATCCTTGCAGCACCCGAGCCTGGAGAGCCCATGTTAATTTACATGGCGGCAACCAACCGGGTAATCAGCATTGTCGTCGTGGTAGAGCAGAAGGAACCAGGCTATGAGCACGAAGTTCAACGACCAGTTTACTATTTAAGCGAGGTCTTGACGGAGTCCAAGCAGCGTTACCCGCACTACCAGAAGATAGCTTATGGAGTATTCCTTGCTTCTCGGAAGCTGAGGCATTACTTTCAGGAGCACCCAATCACAGTGGTGAGCAAGACTCCACTATCCGACATTATCAACAACAACGACGCTACGAGAAGGGTCGCGAAGTGGGGCATTGAACTTGCCGCCTTCGAGATCACCTACAAGAGACGCGACGCTATCAAATCACAAGCCTTGGCAGATTTTATTGTAGATTGGACAAAGATGCCAGATGCTACCCCATTGCTGGAACCAGAATACTGGGTGATGCACTTTGACGGATCAAAGCAGCTCAACGGCTCGGGGGCTGGTGTACTACTACAGTCACCAACTGGGGACAAGCTACACTATGTTCTGTAGATCCACTTCGAGGCTACGAACAAGATGGCGGAGTATGAAAACACTCATTCGCGGATTACACGTAGCCAAAGCACATAGTTTGCTATGGAGATTCCGACTTGGTTGCCCAGCAGGTGGCTAGCACCTAGAATGCGCGGAACCCTCTGATGGCGGCATATCGAGACAAAGTGGACGAGATAGACAAGAGCTTCTTGGGTACGAGGTCAAGTATGTACGCTGATGCAGCCTGTCCTTCGGATGCGTCTACATCCCCACCAACTAGTCCCCCAAGTGGACCGATGACCCGCGCTCGAACCAAGCTCCTACAAGCTAAGGTTAACTCGCTCCTTTCCTCGTGTGATTTTGATACACCCTTGGATGGCTTGCTACTTCATTCCAAAACCTTGTGCATCCTCAGCTATGAACCCAATAAGCATCGTCAAGGGAGGGGCCAAAGGCAGCCTAGGAAATAATCCAGAGCAAACCGGCGCCAGGCCCGGCGAACCGATCCACACGCCGACAATTCCGGCGACAGGCCCGGTCGACCGGCCCCCTCTCCGACAATTCCGACGACGACCGAAACTTCCAGCGAACGACCGACAAGTTGTTCTGAAAGGCTTTCCGGTGGGCGACCAGAAATGTCGGCGGCGACCGGAATTTCCGGCGACCACTCCGGCGCCGTCGGACCCCTCACCAGAAATCCCCAGATTCAAGTCAACTTTCGGGCTTGGCCTGTGTAACCCCTTATTTCGCCTAGATTTTACCGTTTCCTACCTAAACTACCCCTGTTTATGTTGCTGGCCTATAAATAGCCCCCACCCTCTATTGTAAACGCTAGACTTGGATAATTCTAGTTGAAGACACCCCTTTGAGGATCTATCAACTATTTGTCTCATGCTCCTTGACAAGGAGCACCAAATTATCCACAAACCTCTTACATTTTGCCTCGTGCGTTCAAGTTGTACAAGTCCTTGGGATCTCGGTGTCTCGTGCCCAAGTAGTCAAGATCTCATCAAGCCTCTCACCCCCGTTGTTGGCCGTGGGAGAGTGTCTTGCCCAACGCCGATCGTAGGGATTGTGTTGGACCGGTTTCGACCGGCGTGAGCTATCGGCTTGTATCGTGTTTTCACGTGTTTGTGTTCATCGAGTTCTTCGCGTGTGTGTTTGTGGATTTCATCCCCTTTCCCCTTCCACCGCTTTCCCCCTCGATTCCCACGGAATTCGTGAAAGATCAGGCCACCCTAAGGGGTCACCCCTAACATATTGGTATCAAGCGAAGGTTGATCACGAATTCCCCCCCCCCACCCCAATTTTTCTTCTATCCCCTTAAAATCGAAAATTCCCCAAAAAAGAGCCCCAAATTGCCTTCGGATCGATCTTTGGATTTGGTGAGTTTTTCGTGGTTTTGGTCCATAGATCTGTTGCTTTGGGTCTTGATCTACATCCCTTGACCTTTCCCCAGCCTAATTTTGTCGAAATTTTGACGGAATTCTCAGTTTGACTTTTTGGCAGTTCACAAAATTTGTCGGTTTCCTCCTTGTTTTGTTCGCGTTTCGCGTGTGTGTCGCCAAAAAATAACAACAAGCTTCCGCAAATCCCTACATCACGCGCTCCTCGACACCGCGACTTTCGAACATCTTCCACATCACCGGTTGCAAGTCGTCAACAATACCAAAGGTATATCTTGCGCCACTTTGACAGCTCCATATCTTCTTTTGTGTGTATATATCCTATGAGAACAACTCATTTTGTGTTTGTCTAAGCATTGTGCACTTGCCTTTGGAAAGTGAGAGTGTGAGGGCAAATACAAAAGTTAACATAGTAGTATAGAAAGGGAGAAAAAGAATTTTAAAAAAAGAGAAAAATATAAAGATACATAGTCTCCCAAAATAAAGAGAGTATCAAGCTTGTAAGCAAAAAGAGAGAGGAAAGAGCGCGCCAAGGCAAGTGCACAAATCCGTTGCTTATCCTCTTTTGGCAAACGAGTTGTGGTCTCACCTTGAGTTGGCACGACAACTGAGCGTAGTCTTCGTTAGGACCTTTTGTGCTCATTTTCATAGTCGTGCTAACCCCTTTAATCTCCACGTGTGCGTTCTCCCATTTTTTTGTAGATCGTATCCTTTTACTTTTGATCTTTGGTTCTTTACCACTTAGAACAATAACCTTTTGCTTGGATCGTTTCGTTTGGTTTTCCACAACCCTAACCTTCCACCAAAAGCCTTTGAGAGTTGTAGCTTATTTGTGTGTGAGTTTCTTTGCGATTTCACATTGCAAGCTATTAGCTCTCTTGTGTGGCAATTGGTTTGATACAATCTCCAAGGTGAGGTAAAAGGCTAACTCCCCACGTTTCTTCTCCATATACAACCCTTGTTGGCTTTGCATCATGGACAGGAATGGTGAGTCGTCCCAACCACCACCACCTCCAGAGGACGACACAAAATACATGACAAGATGGGATCATTGGAAGGTCCAAGGAGAATTCAACTACCGTTGTGAAGCCCTTGAGCGATGCCAAGACGAACAATTTAGCGAAGCCCAAGTGGAATTCAAGAACATCGACAACCGCTTCGAAGAAGTCCGAGGACAAATGCATGCCATGCAACACAACCTCGGCCATCAAAATGAAGCTCTTGGTCGCGCCCTCGCCGCAACGGATGAGAAGCTTAAATGCCTCATTGATGGGCTAGCAAGGCCACGATCGCGCGACTCAAGCTCATCACGGCACTCCTCAAGTGAATCAAGCGCTCCTCGCCGTCATGCCTCAAGGCACCAAGATGGACCCGTCCTTCACTCCATGAGCTCTTCGCAAGTGGTACCATCTCCGCGACACGCCGCGACGTCAAGCTATGATGGTGACCTCTCCGCAAGACCTCCAAGACGTGAAGCAAACCGTCCACAGCAAAGGGCACTTGTGATTCAACAAGAGCAACCTCACATGGACCACCGAGCCCATCGCCAACGACATGTTCCTTCAACAACAAGTGAAGCATCCGAAGTGGACGAACAAGGTCGCCGTCGGCGTGAAGCACTCGAAGATCCACCAAGGCGTCATCATCGACATGAACGTCAACGTCGACAACATGATCATCATGACGAGCCTCCTCCACATCAAGAAGAAAGGGAGCAGCCCATTGCGCATGCGATTCGTCATCCTCCTCGCCACATGGTGCAATACAATGCTCATCGGCATCAACCTCGACAAGAACAAGAGCAAGATCCTCAAGCTCGTCGTGAGGACCAACAACCACCTCCTCGTCCTCAACCGCGCCAACAACACGAGCAAGCTCCACAATCTCGTCTTCAAAATCAAGTTCCAACACCAAACGCGGCACCTCAACAACCACAAGGGCAACGCAACCATCACCAAGCAAGAAATGAGAGCTCGGATGATGATGATGGCCGCCAAAATCATGGCAACCGCCGCCACCGGAACCGCAATGAAGAAGAAACTTTCGGCAAGCTCAAATTTTCCATGCCCAAGTTCACCGGTTCCAATGAGCCCGAAGAATATCTCTCGTGGGAACTCAAGGTTGACAAGATCTTCCGCATGCACAACTATAGCAATGAGAAGATGATGGCCATGGCATCCCTCGAGTTTGATGAGTATGCCAACCTTTGGTGGGAACAAGTCCAACTCGCTCGTGAAGCAAAAGAAGAGCCTCCAATCTCAACTTGGCAAGATATGAAGGCTCATATGAGATCCCGCTTTGTTCCTTCGCACTACACGCGTGACCTTTTCAACAAGATTCAAACGCTTAGTCAAGGGACAAAGACCGTGGAAGAGTACATCAAGCAAATGGAGCTCAACATGATCCGTGCCCACATTGAAGAGCGTGATGAGCAAACAATGGCGCGTTTCCTCAATGGCTTGAACCATCCAATCAAGCGCATCGCCGAGTCCCAAAAGTACAACAACATGGTTGAGCTTGTACACATAGCTTCAAAAGCCGAACGTCAAGTGCAAGAGGATATCAAGTACAACAAGCCAAAGACGTACTTCACATACAAGCAAGCGCCAACCACTACTCCAACAAAACCAAGTGGAAGCTCATCAAGTACCACCAAGCTTCCCTTCAAGCCAACACTTCCTCAAGGAAAACCGCCCCCAAGTGGCAAATACACGAAGGATGATCAACCATTCAATGGTGAATGCTACAAGTGTGGAGGCAAAGGACACAAGTCGGCCGCATGTGGAAACAAGAAAGTTTTGTTCATCCACGACAATGGCGATGAAGAATACTTGAGTGAAGATGAGTTTGATGCAAGGGTCAAGGAAGCAATGGCAAGGCAACATTTGGAAGATGACAAAGAACTACTTGTGTGTGAGCATGACGCAAATCCATTGCTTGTCGTCACAAGGGTCTTAACTACTCAAGTCAATGAGATTGAAGACCAACGATCAAACATCTTCCAAACTTGTGCCGGTATCAATGGGAAGTCCATCAAAGTTGTCATCGATGGAGGGAGTTGCCACAATCTTGCAAGCACGGAATTGTGTGAGAAACTCAACCTCACCCTCCATCCGCATAAGCATCCCTACCATATACAATGGCTAAGTGACCAAGGGTCTGTCAAGATCAAGCACACCGTCTCGGTAACGTTCTCAATTGGACCATACAAAGACACGGTGGAATGTGATGTGGTCCCCATGACGGTTTGCCATATGTTGCTAGGAAGGCCGTGGCAATATGACAAGCGTGCTTTGCATGATGGTCACACAAACACTTATACCTTCAAATGGCTTGAAAAGACTTGTGTTTTGCAACCAATGACTCCTAGCCAAATAATTGCGGACAATGCAAAGGCTTTAGCGAGGGCGCAAAGCACAAAACCACCTTGTGAGAAGAGCGGTGAGCGAGAGAACCACACTATAGTGAGTGAGAGCCACAAACCAAAGTCGAGTGGAAAAAGAAAGAGTGTTCTTCTTGCCACCAAAAGTGAGATGAGAGAAGTGCGGAACAACCCATCCATCTTGCACTATATCCTTGTATGCAAGGGACTAGCGCAAGGAACTAATGACTTGACAAAAGTTCCTCCTTCTTTGATGGCTATTTTGCAGGAATTCCAAGATGAATTCCCCGAAGAGCTTCCTCATGGACTACCCCCTCTTCGCGGAATCGAGCACCGCATCGACCTCATACCCGGCGCTCCACTCCCAAACCGCGCCGCGTATCGCACGAACCCGAAAGAGACGAAGGAGATAGAACGACAAATCAACCAACTCGTCTCCAAAGGTTTGATCCAAGTAAGCACTAGCCCAAGCACGGTACCCGTGATTCTCGTGCCAAAAACGGATGATACGTTGCGGTTATGCATGGACTACCGTCCAATCAATGCTATCACCGTGCGTTATCAACATCCTATACCACGCCTTGATGACATGCTTGATGAGTTATGTGGAGCCACTATATTTTTGAAAATTGATCTTCGTAGTGGTTACCATCAAATCCGCATGGCCGAAGGTGATGAGTGGAAAACCGCCTTCAAGACCAAGCTTGGTCTCTATGAATGGTTGGTTATGCCTTTTGGCTTATCAAATGCCCCATCGACCTTCATGCGCCTCATGAACCATATTTTGAGATCTCTCATTGGGAAGAGTGTTGTTGTTTACTTTGATGACATCCTTGTCTATAGCAAGTCACTAGAGGAGCATGTTACTCATGTTAAGCAGGTCCTTCAAATCCTTCGTCATGAAAAGGTCTATGCTAATCTCCCAAAGTGCACCTTTGCAAAAGACAAACTGATTTTCCTTGGTTTTGTTGTGTCTTCTAATGGCATTGAAGTCGATGTCTCAAAAGTTAAGGACATACGAGATTGGCCCATCCCTACCAATGTTAGTGAACTTCGCAGTTTTCATGGGTTGGCCGGTTTTTACCGTCGCTTTGTGAAAGACTTTTATACCATTGCTTGCCCTCTCAACGAATTGACCAAGAAAAATGTCACATTCGTTTGGGGCAAAGCATAACAAAAAGCGTTTGATGAGCTCAAAAAGAGGCTCACCGAAGCACCACTCCTCGCTTTACCGGATTTCACAAAAACTTTTGAGATCGAGTGTGACGCTAGTGGTATTGGCATTGGAGTCGTCCTTATGCAAAATGGGCGTCCTATTGCATACCATAGTGAGAAACTTGATGGCGCACGCCTTAACTATCCAATTTATGAAAAAGAGCTTTTTGCCTTGGTTCGTGTCCTTCAAGTGTGGCAACACTACCTTTGGCCCAAAGAATTTATCATCCATTCCGACCATGAGTCGTTAAAATATCTTAAGGGACAAGCCAATTTGAGTAGAAGGCACGCCAAATGGGTTGAGTTCATGGAATCTTTTCCATACATTGTCAAGTAGAAGAAGGGCAAAGAAAATGTGGTAGCGGACGCCTTGTCACGCAAAAACACAAACCTTCTTACGTGACTCGAAGTAAATGTCTTGGGTCTTGATGACATCAAATCGTTGTACGAGTCCGACCCATTCTTTGGACCGATTTTTGCAAAGTGTTCAATGGACAAAGGGATTGACGATTTCTATTTGCATAAGGGTTTTCTTTTCAAAAAAAACAAGCTTTGCATTCCAAAGTCGTCTCTCCAAATTTTTCTTCTTCAAGAGTCCCATGGTGGAGGCCTTATGGGTCACTTTGGCCGTGACAAGACATATGACATGTTATCCACTCACTACTTTTGGCCAAAGATGAAGCGCGACGTGGAACGCCACATCCAACGATGCACTACATGTATCCAAGCTAAGTCTAAGTCTAACCCCTTTGGTCTTTCTATGCCACTACCTATTCCTCATGCACCTTGGTCGGACATTAGCATGGACTTTGTGTTAGGATTGCCTAGATCTAAGCGTGGACATGATTCTATATTTGTGGTAGTGGATCGCTTTTCCAAAATGGCGCACTTCATTCCGTGACATAAGACCGATGATGCTTCACATGTAGCAAATTTGTTTTTTAGGGAAATAATTCGGCTACACGGTGTACCAAGAACAATCGTCTCCGACCGCGACGTCAAATTCATGAGCTACTTTTGGAAGACCATCATGGCCAAGCTCGGCATCAAGCTCCTATTCTCGTCCGCCTCGCATCCTCAAACTGATGGACAAACCGAGGTCGTCAACCGAAGCCTTGGCACACTTATCCGCGTGTTGATAAAGAAGAATCTTAAAGATTGGGAGGAATGCATCCCACACGCCGAGTTCGCCTACAACCGTGCAAAACACTCCACCACCATGAGGAGCCCGTTCATGATCGTCTATGGGTTCGAGCCTCTCACCGCGCTCGACATATTACCTCTTCCGCTACACGACCGCACCAACATGGACGTTAACAAGCGTGCCCAAGCAATGAAAAGGTTACATGAAGACACAAGAGATACGATCGAGCAACAAGTCCTTCGTCAAGCATCACGGCTAAACAAAAACAAGAAAGAGATGATCTTCGAAGAAGGCGATCTTGTGTGGATACACTTGAGCAAAGACCGGTTTCCCAATAATCGTGACTCCAAGCTCAAACCAAGGGGAGAAGGTCCCTTCAAGGTCCTCAAAAGAATCATCAACAATTCCTACATCATCGATATTCCAACATCAAAGTACCTTGTGAGTCCGACGTTCAATGTCAAGGACCTTTCACCGTACCATGGAGAAGATGAAGTTGAGAAGGTTGAAGAGTCGAGGACGAATCTTTCCCAAGGGGGGAGCTGATGCAGCCCATCCTTCGGATGCGTCTACATCCCCACCAACTAGTCCCCCAAGTGGACCGATGACCCTCACTTGAACCAAGCTCCTACAAGCTAAGGTTAACTCGCTCCTTTCCTCGTGTGATTTCGATACACCCTTGGATGGCTTGCTACTTCATTCCCAAACCTTGTGCATCCTTAGCTATGAACCCAATGAAGCATCGTCAAGGGAGGGGCCAAAGGCAGCCGAGGAAATACTCCAGAGCAAATCGGCGCCAGGCCCGGCGAACCGATCCACACGCCGACAATTCCGGCGACAGGCCCGGTCGACCGGCCCCCTTGCCGACAAGTCCGGCAACGACCGAAACTTCCGGTGAACGACCGACAAGGTGTTCTGAAAGGCTTTCCGGTGGGCGACCGGAATTTTCAGCGACCACTCCGGCGCCGTCGGACCCCTCGCCGGAAATCCCCAGATTCAAGTCAACTTTCGGGATTGGCCCGTGTAACCCCTTATTTCGCCTAGACTTTACCGTTTCATACCTAAACTACCCTTGTTTATGTGGCTGGCCTATAAATAGCCCCCACCCTCTATTGTAAACGCTAGACTTGGATAATTATAGTTGAAGACACCCCTTTGAGGATCTATCAACTATTTGTCTCATGCTCCTTGACAAGGAGCACCAAATTATCCACAAACCTCTTGGATTTTTCCTCGTGCGTTCAAGTTGTACAAGTCCTTGGGATCTCGGTGTCTCGTTCCCAAGTAGTCAAGATCTCATCAAGCCTCTCACCCCCGTTGTTGGCCGTGGGAGAGTGTCTTTCCCAACGCCGATCCTAGGGATTTTGTTGGACGGTTGCCATTGGCGTGAGCTATCGACTTGTATCGTTTTTTCGCGTGTGTGTGTTCATCGAGTTCTTCGCGTATGTGTTCGTGGATTTCATCCCCTTCCCCCTTTCACCGCTTTCCCCCTCGATTCCCATGGAATTCATGAAATGTCGGGCCACCCTAAGGGGTCACCCCTAACATGTACCTAGGGAGCAAAACGAGGCGGCTGATCTGCTATCTAAGCTTGGATCAGGGCGCAAACGAATTCCGCCAGGAGTTTTCCTTGAACATCTACGAACACCATCCGTGAAGGGAGCAGACATCGATAACCCGAATAGAGTTGACTCTTTCGTCCACATGGTGGCAAAGGTCCCTCTGGCTTGGACAAAACCGTTCATGGAATATCTCGAACACGGAACTCTTCCCGACGACAAAGTCGAAAGAAGGAAAATAGTGTGTCGATCAAAGGGCTATACCATAATCAATGGACAGCTCTACAAAAGGAGCACTACTGGTGTATACCTTAAGTGTGTTTCCCAGAAAGAAGGTATTGAAATACTACGCAAAATCCATCTCGGAGATTCTGGGCATCACGCCACTCCTCGATCATTGGTCGCGAAAGCCTTCCGGCAAGGATTCTACTAGCTGATCGCGAAGGCGGACGCCGACAAGCTGGTAGAGAAATGCATGGGATGCCAGTTTTATGCCCGGTAACCACATGTTCCTGCTAAAGAATTACGAACAATACCAATAACTTGGCCGTTTGCAGTCTAGGGGCTAGACATGGTGGGACCATTACAGACGACACCATGTGGGTTTACACATCTGCTAGTGGCATTTGATAAATTCACTAAATCGGTAGAAGCTAAACTCATTAGAAAGCTTGATGGGGCATCTTCCCTCAGGTTTGTTCGAGATCTAGTGGTGAGATTTGGCCTCCCACATAGCATTATCACCGATAACGGTAGCAACTTGTAACTCGGAGAAGTGGAGGCATATTGTTGGGAGAAGGGCATCCGACTTGACCTTGCATCTACGGCACATCCACAATCCAACGGTCGGGTTGAGCGAGCCAATGGATTAATTATGCACGGAATAAATCCACGTCTTGAGGCACCGCTACAAAGAGCAGCTGGATCCTGGGCGGAAGAATTGCTATCTGTACTCTGGAGTTTACGAACTACACGCAACAGATCCACCGGCTACACCCCTTACTTCATGGTATATGGAGCAGAAGCCATCCTACCTCCCAACATAATTCACGATGCACCAAGGGTTGCCGCCTACGATGAAGATAACGCTGAAGAATCCAGACGCCTAGATGTGAACCTTCTCGAGGAGGACGCTTTTTGGCATGCCAAAGATCCGCCATCTACCAGCAGAAGCTACGCAACTACCATAGTCGCCGTGTTCGGCATCACTCATTTAAAGAGGGGGATTTGGTGCTCCGACTTAAGCAGAAGAAGTCACACAAATTATCCCCGCCATGGGAAGGACCGTTCATCATAATCAAGGCGCTACTCAATGGGTCTTACTACCTCGTTGACAATCGTGAACTGAAGGATAGACCCAACGAGGATCATTAGCATAAGCGACGTGACCCGGATGATGACTACCCGGAGCTTGATCGGACATGGAACATAGCACGGCTACGTCCTTTCTACACTTAGCATTTTTTATCTAATTGTGTACCTCTTATATGATCAATGAAATAAAGCTCTTTGGTTCACTCATATTTCTGAGTCTTTTACCTCCTTTAGTGTTCATTTTTGGATCGTATAAAACCTTTATGCACAAGCTTTGCAGTTGCACTTGTGAAAATTCCGCCTATGGGCGTTAGCTTAAGTTTTCTGGTTTACACGTTCTTTGTCGTTTTTATGTGGATTCTAGAGTAATGACTTTTGGCACTTATTGTTGGCGATTTTGTGCTTAGGTTATTGACGGTGCCATTAGGCATCATCACCTGAGTGCATGGTTCCGACAACGAGTCTTCCGACTCATGAAAAGTCAAGCATAAAAACCAAAGTAATGGATAAGCCAACACTTTCTTAAAAAATATATACATGCTGGAAATAGTTCTTAAGTAGCAGGACATACACCATTGTTTTCCGCCTTAAGTTAAAACATAGTTTTTTCCGCATAACACCTTAAAGAGGAAACAAATATTACAAGTTGTTTTTATTCCTCTGGCACAGGCGACTTGGAAGCAACATCATCGGCGGTAGGAGAGTCACCCTCGAAGTCGGCAGTGTTGACAGACTCGGAGGAGCTTTGGCCTTTGTCTTCAATGGTTTTCAGGGGGATAAAGATGTTAACGTCGACCAACTCGGCAACTCTGGTGTCATAACCCGCGAGAGCGACGCCAAGATAGATTCGTGGTTTATCTTTTGGCCTTTGTCGTCTATGTCGGGGATACCAGAGGTTACCGTGTCGATGTCGGCATTCTCGTAGTGTGCCTTCACCATTGACAATGCCATCCTGGCGCTGGCCCATGCACATGAAGCTTTCCAACTTGAGATACGCTCGGGGGCTCGGCGCAGGATCTCCGAGAACTTCGCTACAGAGTCCGATGCCTTGATGTTAATCTGGAGGGATTTGGCAATCTCTTTGGTCTGCGCGATGGAGGTGTTAATGAAGTTGCCGGCAAGGACCATGCATTCCTTTGGCGGAGGAGGCGACCGGGTTAAACCCATAGGAGCTGTGAATTCCCGACAAAGGAGCGCATGAGTTCAAAAATTCAGACTATCTAGACTACAGGAATCCAAGACGGAGAATCACTTAATAAAGATGTTGGCCTCAGCCTGCTAGAGAGTATCCGCCATGGAGTCCCGTTCTTGTTGGAGGATCTTATACGCTTCATGATGGCGTTGATTTTGCTCATCGGAAGCTTTCTTCTGATCTTTTAAGATTGAGATTTCCTCCTTCAAGCGGTTCATCTCCTTGGTGGCGGAGTCCTGCAGGGCTTTCATCGAGTCTTCATGCATTTTCATCATCTCCTCCCTCTCCTTCTTAAGGATCTTGTTTTCACTATCCAGCTGTTGAATATGCTTGGATTGCTCGACAATATCCTTAGACTTGGAAATGGTTTCTGCAAGTCGAAGAACAGACATTACACTGAGTACTCAGATAATACACAAGATCAGTCGGAATACGAAAAAGAAAGGAAAAACAAACGCTTGCTCTTGATGATCTGTTCCTTCAAGAAGGCAGTTTTACCCTTTTCAGCTTCCAAATCCGCGCACATCTTCTGTGTCACATCCCAAGATTTTCCAAATCTTGTAATGTGAAAAATAAATAAATAAACAAAATAAATTATTGTTGAATTTTAGGGTGAAAAGAAACTTTGTTTCTAAATGGAAACTTAAAAAAATCCCATCTTGAACAAACTTTAATCAAAGTTTGAATTCAACAAAATCCAAATCAAAAGAAATGCATTCCTCATAAAATGCATCTGGAAATTTAAACACTTGGAAAATAAATCCAAACCCTAAACCCTAATGGAATAAAAATCATTTCCAAGTTATCTCCAAGCCTATGGATTTGATCCATATAAAATCTTGTCAACAAACATTTACAAATGATCAAGACAAATAGAAACATTATAAAACCATATAAATTGATTGCATCCAAATTGGAACCATAGATAAAATCTTATGAATTTAAATAAGATAAGAAAAAGTAATTTCCAAAGCTAATAAAGCACTTATCTAAAATCCATACAAAATGGTGAGCAAATAATCCTAAAAGGATTTAAAAGGATAAATAAATATTAAATAAGATTTTACAAATTGGAATCACCAAGTTTTGATCTTTAAATAAAAAGATATGGATTTTATAAAATGAAGAAAGAAATATTAAATAAAGAAGATTTGAAAGACCAAATAAATCTTGGCCTAATCCATAAGCAAATGGAATGAATATAATCCAAATCCAAATAAAATAAAAAGATAAAGAATTTCCAAAATAAAATAAAATGGCAATAACCATTCTATCCCTATTTTTATAAAGACAAATCTCTAATAAGAATAACTATTTAATTCATGAGAAAATAGTATTTTGGAATTTACCCAAGTGGAATAAAAGTTGTTTAAATAATTTAAATAAAATAAATATTACAAATAAAATTTAGGGAATTAAAACTATATTTAATTCCATTGGAATTAAAACAAATACCCAATTCAAATGATTTTTGAATCATATTAAATACTTTCCAAATAATTCAAGATGAAATTTGACACCCTATTAAGTGAATAAAAACCTACTGAAAAGATTTGGAAGGATTTAGAAATTTAAATGGTGTTTGAAATTATTATTAAATCTTATTTGATTTAAAACTAGAGCCTATTTTGAATAATTAAAAGACATTAAAAAGAATAAATAAATTATTCTAAAATGATTTCAGAATGTTTTACTAATCAGTATTTAAACCTACACAAATTTTGGCAAAGGATTGAATTCAAATGAGTGTTTGAATTGTTTATTCAAAATCAAAACAGAAAAATCAAATGAGAAAAAGAAAAACAAATAGAACAAAAAAAATGTTAAAGGACCCAGCCCAGCCAGCAGGCCCAACTAAGACCCAACAGCCCACCGCACACCCCCTCCCCTGAATCGTTATTCTCACCACGAAAGAAACCAGCATAGAGTATGACCATTGGACCCCACTTTCTTTTTCTCTCTCTTGCTGACAACGCAGCCCCACTGCCCCGTCATCATCTTCCTCCCCACGACCTATTTGTCCGAGCGTTTACTGCGTTGATTTTGCGGGATAAATTCACGAGTAATGGCGCAGTTAATCCTCCCCTGGCCACGCCTTCTTAATCGCCTGCCTCCCCTCTCTCTTTCCCCTCCGTCGCCTCACCCTAGCGTGCCCCCAGGCTGCCCAATTTGCCCCTGCATCGCCCTCTGTTCCGACGCTCTCCTGCAGCGATTCCGGCAGCCCCTCGTCGCCCCTTGCCTCCTCGACCATGCTCACATGTTCCCCAGCCTCTGGCGCACCCCACTGTACCTCCAGTTCGTCCCCGCGCGCCCCACAGCCTCGACAACGACCAAGACCACCGCCGCCACTGTCTGCTTTCTTCTCCGGCGACTCCTCTGGTAAGAACCAGACCACCCCTCCCTTTATCTTTCACGCACGCATCTTCGCCACATCCCTACGCATCTAACGCCACCTTTATTTCTCTCTGGCGTGCACCGTATCCTTGCCACCGTCTTCAACAGAGAGCACCTGATGGCAGCAAGAACTCCGGCGAGGAATCTCCAGTGACCCCGTGCGCCCCCTGCACTCTCGCGAGCACCTTGAGCATCACCGTGACTCTGCAAAATCGGTGAGCATCTCCCTTCCCTCTCTCGCTTCCTGCATCGCCAGTAATGCCACCGCCAGTCGCTCCGCCGCCAGCGCCGCTGCTTAGTGGTCAAACGCGTAGCAACCGTAGGATCTTGATCGTAGCGTTGGGATAGAATGTGAACGAAAGGGTATCCTTTGATCTGCACCGTGCGTAGCCATTTAGATATGACGGTCCAGGAAGGTTGATCCGAGCGAAACGGTATCAGCGAATCAGAACCAGCCACGTGTCTCTGTTCGTTTGATTTAAAACAGATTTGATCTATTAGATGCTAGATTTTGTAAAATCTATAACTTTTGATCTACACGTCCAAATTTTGCAAATTTTATATAAATGGATTCAGCAAGACAAGCCCTAGCAAACCATGCACTTTGTTTAGTAAAAAGATTCTGGTAAAATGTTTGTTTTTGCAGAAACTTGTGTATGCATGTTTAGAATATAAAAATTGTTCTAAAATGATTTTAAAGATAAAATCTTTGGCAAATGGTTTTTTTTGAACCTACTGACCATAGGAAACAAATTGTGGTTTCAAAAATGTATTTGGTGAAATAAAAGAATGAATCTTTGATTTAAAACATTTCTAGTCAAATAAAAATATGGTTTAATTATTAAAAATGGTTTTGGAAGAAAACCTTTGAGAAATGTTTTGGAAATAAACTCTCTGACCCTAAACACAAGGTTATATGGTTTGAAAACATATTTTGTGAAACCTATAGAATTTTGCCTTATTAAAAGCATTTCTTCACCACATAAAATAATGACTTGATCTAAAAATGGTTTATGAAGTAAAATCTTATACAAATGATTTTGACACTTTATAAAATGACCATTAGGTGTTTTCAAATGTTTATGACCCATTAGAAACCACTCTTACAAATAAAACAATCTCTTGCATGCTTGCATGCATTGTTTTGTGTCTATCATTTTATGTGATGAATTGCTTGAATGGTAGATTGAAATATTGTTTGCTTGATTGAATTGTAGTGATTTGATGTGAGTGAACATTGCAAAGATCAAGGAGTGAACCTATACTCTCTACCAAAAAGGCAAGTGATGCTTCATACTTTTGTCCCATTATTTTCACTATGCATTAGTGATATTTCTAAGTAGGACTTGCATGGAATTTTGCTAAGTACAAATTATGCCATGGGAAATCCTAGTAGATGAACCCTTAGTAGAAAATTTCCTAAGTTAAGATCCCTATTACTATCATGCTTAGCTTAGCTAGTAGAAAACAAGGGTGGAATATATATTCATGCTATGGAAAAATTTCTAAGTCTGAGGACTTGTGTTTTGTTTAATAAAACAACTAAGTTAATGAATCACCTGGGTGGAATGGAAGGAATGGTTTGTGTTGAGTGGTTACACAAGGCCAGGGGACTGGTGAACCTTGTGTATCTCACTTGTGGATGGCCACCCAGGAACAAAGAGATTTGAGATGTCAAATGTTGAGAAGCTTCAAGTGTAGCCACTTGGCAATATGGGCTCTGACTGGATCATATAGGTTGCAATAACTTAGCCAAATGGACAGTTGGTGGTAGGGGTTTGATAGGTTGGAACGCGTCCATTCTGGTCTAAGGGAAGGCTTCTGAAAGATCTTGTCTTGGTGAAACCAAGTCTTGTGGGGAAAGTGCACCACCTCTGCAGAGTGAAAAATCTAAGTACTTAGCCATGTCCCTAGAAAAGGACAATTTGAGCATCAAGACATGGAAGCTATCAAGAATCTCATCATCCCAATTTCTAAGTTAAAATCTTGTGGGTGAACAATGGTTGAAAGGATCACCAATTTCTATTGGGAGATGCCTTGGGAAAGATTTTGTCAAAGCAAAAACTTAGAGTTCTCAAATGATAAGGAAAATCTATTTTGAGCAATGCAAGCCTAAGATCCACTTAGCCAAATGCATATAGATGATAGATTCCACTATACTACCATAGTATCACTTGCCAATACAATTCAAATGTATTCACCCTTGTGGCTGTAACTTGTTATGTTGCAGGTTTTGTTTGATATTAGTGAAGTAGGATTACAAGTCTACAACCAACGTGTCTGCATGTGGCACTTTGAAGATGAAGGACCCCATGCTTATAGATATTCTACTGCAATGTAATGTAATAGCCAAATGAGCTATGTAAGATGTAATAAATTATTTTATTCCTGGTTATAAAGTTGTATTATGACCTTTATTTCTTGATATTACATCTTAATTGTGGATGCTAGCTATTGATCCAGGCACTAGCATTGTAAACACAGGGATCTCTACCTTGTTAAAGGTTGGGAACCTTACATTCTGGTACTTGTCGTTGTCCATGCCCCTCCGAGCATTCTCATTCTGTGGAAAGAAGAAATTTAAACGTTGTTTGGTCTACTTGGAGCATCTAGCCAGAAAATTTCCACCTAGACGATCGGGGGCTACAGCGAGAGTTTTTTGACTTAGCAATATACTTAGTCTTTCTTTAAGCATCTAGTCGAAACTAATTCAGTTTTCGATTAGAAGCTAGGGGGCTACAGTATAAAGTTTTTAACTCAGACATATGCTTAGCTTCTCTTTAAGCATCTAGTCGGAACTAATTCAGTTACAACTAGAAGCTTGGGGGCTACAGTATCGAAATTTATAAACCCTGCGTATGCTACTCTTAAAGCATCTAGTCGAAATAATTCATTCAACCTATATGCTTGGGGGCTACAGTGAGAGGTTTTCTAGCTTAGTCACTCTTAGAGAATTTAGACGCAAAGACCTATGGTTTTCCGTCTAAATCCTCGGGGGCTACAGTGGGATACTCATATGAAATGCAAAAGGCAAATATAACTTACAAGTGCAATGATATTGAGGTTGGTAACACTCTCATCCAGCAACTTGCCGAAGGATACACTGTTTCCTTGCAAGATTTCTGCTTCCCGAAGAAGCTCCTCGAGACCGCACGTTGGAGATGTCAGCGCCGCACCAGGAACGAGAGAAGTGCTACCCGGCGTATGTACCGGATAGACTATCTTCGTACCACTCTAAGGTTTTCTTGGGTGCGGGGGCGCCGCCTTCGGCAGATGTACCACCTTCCACCACCGCCTTACCGCTACCCATGGCATCCTTAGTCGGAGCTTCAGCCATTTGGTGTGCGGCACTCTCCTGCGTCGCCTGTTTGCCGACAACAGCGAACTCTGTGGAGGCGCCTGAGTCCACTTCCATGGAGGAAGGGCCAGATGCTTCTTTAGCTTAAGAGCTTGTTGGAGCAGACGAGGGCTGGACGATGGGAGTGGCAGGGGCGATGGTGGGAGATACGTCACGATGCAGCATATCCTTTATGGTTCTAGAAACCCCAAAGTTTTGGAGGTCTTCTTCAAGATGGTTGTGGCTTTCTTCCTGAAACGTGCAAAATGCATAAGTTTGGGAACAAGACAGACAAATGGACAATGTCGGAGAGAAATAAGCTTACACAATAGGGGGTGCTTTAGCAAAGGGGATCCCAGTAACCTTTCTTTTCTCCGCCTCCAGGGCGGCGGTAGTCTTCTTGGAGGCTCCACCCTTCGTCTTCTTCTTCTTGCCTCCGTCGGCATCGTCAGAGGTGGAGCTCTTCCGCTTTCGCGCCAACGGAGCATCGTTGTCAGACACGACGGTGACTTCCTTCATCTTTGGATCATAGATTTGAGGATCCATGCTGTCCTCATCTATGTCGCTGAGCTGTTAAAGTGAAGAACCACCATGTTAGATGAGATGGTAATGGCTAGACGGAAGAACTGGAGTATATGTCATACACGGAAAACAAACAGTTACCTTTGGGCACTTGCTCTCTATAAACATGTCGTAGGTGATGGTGAAGCCACGCTTCCTGTCCTTCACCTTGACGATGTCCTTGAGGTGGAGCTTGATGTAGTCACTCGAGAAGTTGTCCTTGGAGATGAGGAGGCTATCCCTTCTATCTTTGGAATACTCGTGCATCATCTTCAAGCAATGCTGCAGAGGCTGGATCCGCCTGATGAACCAGCACATGGCTAGGTCCAATCCGGTCAAACCCGTCTCTACGAACCACTCTACCCGCCTTATAGCACGGGAAGCATCGATGTCGGAGGGAAGGGAGGCCTGGGATCTCCATGTCGAGGCTTCGGCGGCTGCTCCATCGACAAAGTCCGGGTATGTGACTTCTCGGCCAGCTAGAGGGATATCTGGGCCGTAGAAATACGTCCGCTGCCAATTCTTGCAGGATTCGTGGCCGACGATGTCGGGGAAGCGCCGGCCGTAAAAACTAATGGTTCCATAATTCCTAAGCTCGTCCTTGCCGGCTCCGTCTTCGCGCTTGGCGGTAAAGAAGTTTATGAAGAGATCTAGCCTAGGCTTGATTCCTAAATAGCGCTAAGATGCTATTTTGGGAGAGGTTCTGTGGCTATACTCGGTAAAGATTCAGGACAGCAAGGAAAAAGTTGGAGATGGGCAGGCAGACGTTGCGTACCATCTGTGCTTTGAGGTACACCTTCTCTCCGGCTTGGGGAGAAGGTGTGACCTCGCCTGCCAGGCGAGCCCCTCCGTCGCGGGGAGGTAACCCTCGTTGATCAGCTCTTTGATGTCGCGGTCCGTGATGTCCGAACCGCGCCATTCGCCCTTGTGCGAGTCGTACTCCTCCTCCAGCAACTCCAGCGCCGCTGGATTATGGTCGCCGCCGGTGGCCTCGACCACCGTGGACTTGGGGATGACCAGGCCCTCTGGGGGCACGACGACGAAGCTCGCCGGCTTCGCCGCAGATTCGCCTGACGCCGCCATCGAAGGGGAGGAGCTGCTGCTGGCCATTGGGTGTGTTCGACGGTGACTGGGAAATATTCGAGAGCTAGGGTTTTTTGCATGTTGCGCGAAGAGATCGAGGAGGCGCTCGCTGGAGGAAGAAGACGATGCAGGGGAGAATGAGGTGAAAAGGTAAATTTTTCCATCGCAGTTACTATTTATGGTCTCTGGCATCAAGATTCGTGCAGCTTGATCGAATGGTTGCCGCGGAGACAATGTGTGCGGAGACGTGCGCGGAAATTTTGCCACGTACCAACCGTCGCCGCCAACGGTTCGTATCGCTCGCGCGGGAAAAGTGGACATGATTGATTTCTCTGTATGTGTGAGTCATGAGGCGTTGCTAACCTATGTCTATGTCTCCCTAGCTATCATAGGCAGATGAACCACCACATCAGAAGATT
This sequence comes from Avena sativa, assembly GCA_916181665.1. NCBI lineage: Eukaryota > Viridiplantae > Streptophyta > Magnoliopsida > Poales > Poaceae > Avena > Avena sativa. Next base: position 133,424,309 of record OV702298.1, read on the forward strand.
CCGGCATGGACGGATCCAGTCCGGCTACGGAAGAGTACGATGGAAGATTCAGCAATTCTCTGACTTACGAATTGAAGACGGAGAAAACCTTGTAGGGTTCTTTGGGAGGACTACAAGATGTTGCTTGACGATTTTCCGACATCCATCTAGACGGAGCATTCAACGTGAAGAGGCAAGACGGTGCAAGATCTCGGAGTTCTCCGGGGGCTACTGTTGGGGATATGCTATATGGGTATCCTCATAGCATGTCTCTTATCCGGATAACTCGGTTGGCCCAAAGTTGGTAGCATGGCCCATGGCCTGCTGGGCGGCCCTGTTATAAGGATCCAGAAAGGAGGCCCATGCCGGATAAAGAAAGGCTACGGTGGAGTCACCAGCATACCCAGAGCCTTGGAGTACAAGACACGCTCGACTAGTAATAGACGGTGTAGGGCTCTGTAACCTGTCCGGCTAGGACTTTTCCCTATAACCCTAGGACCTGGCGACTATATAAGTCGGGCCTATGGGAGCCTTTAGGGCACAACCTCAGACAATCATAGACGATCAAGTATCGACTATGACACACCTCGCACAGCGAACCTATCTCTGTAACTCGACGTATTTCCGTTATAGCGATTTATAGCAGGAGTAGGATTCCGCCACCGTCGTGGGATCTGAACCTAGGTAAGCTGTGTTACCTCGTACCCGTCAACCATCCGCCTTCCCCCACGTCTCTAAACATGCACTGTGAGGACCCCTCCATGGCGTACTCGTCGGCAATACCACGACAGTGTCCATGTCATCCTGCGAGGTGTAGCTTTCATCCATGCTATCATATGGACTAGGAGGAGTTTCCGGCTCACCTGGCGTTTGTCTGGAGACGTGTTGTTGCTCGTACTCCTCTATCTCCTTGTCGAAGTCTCGAAGTTCCTAGGACGTGATTGACTCCATTGGGGAGCCGGGTAAATCGGCATTTTCTTTGATTGCATCTAGGACTGAGTCACTACCAGCTCCAGCATCGACAGAGTCGGATCCAGTGCTTATGTGGTACATGAAATAGTGCTTCTTCTTATTCATGTTCTTGAGGTACTTGTATAACTTGGTTTCCGCTTCGACGTCAGCAAAGCTGGATCCGTAGCGGATGTACTCCTCGTATGTGTATCTGATCTCACTGGAGAGATTGGATCTAACCTCTTCTTCCACTTCAGGAGTGGGTTGGGCGGGTTTGATTTTCTCCGAGACCTTGAACTCTTCTGCTTCTGCGGACAAAGTAGATCCAGATTTTTCTTCCGCCATGGTCATCACCTCTAGGGTGGGTTGGGCGGGTTCAGCAAAATCGAGATAAATATCGATCTCACCGATTGACATGATTGTGTAGGTCGTCACGGGCCTGGAAGCTAGAATCCAAGTCTCATCTAGGAGGATGAGAGGGACATCACTGGTGTAGACCAAGCGACCCATGGCGATTGTTTTGCCGATTCATGCACACGCAGATTCCGCCTGGAATGATGCTCCAAAGGTCACCAGCCCCACAGTGGGCGCCAACTGTCGTCAGATTGTCGACAAGTACGCCATAGGGGGTCCTACTGGTGTTGGAAAGATGGGGTGTGATACGTCGGATGTTCTAGGAGCGGTGAGCACAAGTTTATCCAGGTTTATATCCGATTGCGGTGATCGGATCCTACTCTTGCTAGCAACCCAGTAATATATAGGCGTAAGATGGATGTTATAATGGATTACAAGAGAGGTTCGCTTGTGCAAGTTGGTTGTGGTTGTCTATCGAGTTGTTCCCTAAAGGCTCCCATAGGGCCGGTTTATATAGTCACCGGGGCTAGGGGTTACAGGGAGGGACATATCCGGCTACGTTACAGAGTCGGTGACTATGTACAGCTTGGACTACAAGTAATACTATAGGCCTAAGTCAGTAACTCTTCTGGGCCTTGTCGTAGCCAGAACTGACTCCTCCTCTTTCTCTGACTGGACCGACCGTGAAGCAAAGCTCTAACCCGTTGGTGGGCCACCCTGGTCAGCGAGTCCTGTGGTATACCCGGAAAGTATATCCCCAACAAGTGTGTTCATATCTTTGGTAGAGAGGTTATCTTATAGTTTGATTTGCATGTGGAAATATCTCTCCTTTAGTTGAGTATCTATGTATCCCTTGGTGTGAGTGCCTTTATTGGAATATGTAACTACCTCGGTGAATTACGCTCCTAGTTTCAAGCCTGGATGAGCGGAAATGGTTAAAATAGTACGGTGGGGCCCAAATGCCACTCACAGGTAGACCTTTCGGCCGTCCTAACCATTTCCAAACATCGGGACAAGAACGGGCGGCGTAATCGGCAGGCGAAGAGATCAACTACATACACAAATGAGTATGTATGCAAGCCACCATACAACAATACATCAGAGCCATTCCATCTAAAAAGAAAGGAAATATTGCAACGCCATACGGCAAGATCCAAATATCCTAGATAGATATAATAGTTTAGGATATCTCCTCATACATCAAACATCAGAGTATCAGGCGGAAGCGGAAGACAAAATCCGAGTACGGATAAGAAGCAAATCGGCATAAGATGCCCCATAAATAAGCACATCCCGCCCACAGATCTCACGGATCCCCGTTCCCGGAATCTCTACACCGAATGATCGTTGCCCGCATCGTCCGTCTCCTCCACCCAGTATCCATCTTGCGAGTTTACCTGTTCATCTGAATCAAACAATTTATCGTATGAGACCCTAGGGGTACTCAGCAAGTCTTTATGCCTCTAAAGGGGACACAACCTGGGGTGACGCAATTGCAGCAAAAGATAAACCCTAACAATTCTATAGATACTCGCTAACCATCCGCCTAACCAGAGATAGACGGATGTCCGTGAATTACTAACAACAGTTATAACAGTAATATTAACAGATCCATCCTCCTCCTCGCTTACCGACGAGGAAGCGGACGAACAAACCCCCATCCGTTGGCAGTTTTATTATCCATTCCATGAGTGTTGCACTAGTTACTAGTCAGATACTTAGTCAAGTTAAAAGCGGTACTTTAGTTATGCTTGTCTATGATCGAGAAACTGTGCTCCAAGTCGTCCATAACCGCGGACACGGCTTTCAGAAAGTTTTACCCTGCAGGGGTGCACAAATAGCAACACACACTCGATCAACCTCGGAAAAACCAAATCAAAACCCAATGAGGCAGTCACGACAAAGCGATCACAGGATTCAGAAATATTTCAGGGGGCCACCCCATTAAGCTACCCGCAACGAAGCTGGCCGGCTACGAGACGGACTCAAGGTTTGTGGGGCCGGCTGTAAACGACTGGGAACCCGAAAGTGTGACTGGGCTTGTCGATACAGCGAAAACGGGTCACGGTCCTAAACAGTACAGGTGCAGTACCTCGCACAATTTAAATAAAGCAGTAAAGCATGGCATAAGTACAGGATAGTAAATAAAACCTCAAACTAGTTTGTGGCCCCAAGAAATAAGAATGAATCAAGCTCTGGCTCAGGGGGGTTCATAAGCCTCCCGGATGTGGATAGTGCGAATATTCAAGGAACAGGAATCAAGTACTCGGGGTCCTACGGGACACAAGTGAGCCTGAAAAACCAAATAGCAAATATGGCTCACCGATGCCACTTTCATTAGTTATCCCATTACTACTCAGGTTAAGTTGTTTAGGTACCTCGTTATCCATCAGAAACTCACATACCCTACACATGTTGTTCTACGACTCGCATGGCTCAAACAACTCCTGTAGTAATGGCTCATGGGATGGAGGAACAAGCTTCGTTGGGGTTTAAAAGTAAAGGCTATGCAATACTTGGGATTCAAATTAATGCAATCGCGACTCAATGATGCAAGAATAAGATAGAGGCAATAGGTACTATATGTATGCAAGCATGTGGTAGTGCTTGCCTGGCAGCTCAGTTGAAGCGAGAGAAGGATCTGGGTAGTGCTCCTAGGTCTCTTGATATATCCCCTGCTCAGCGTCTATTCGAGGAAGAACCAAACAAACAAGGGCCAACATAAATAAAGTGCACAAGCATATGAGTAAAATGCAACAAGCAATCAATCATGCCATGATGAATGGTGCACAATTTGCATGGCAATAAAGTAGCATGGCATGGGTGAGGTGTGGAATACAAGAAGTAATCATTTTATTGAGTTTTGGCCACATTTTAACCCCATATTAGTTGTTGTACACTTTATATTTATATGATGCATGCTTCAAAACAAAACAAGGAATGCATAAACGGAAAGGTCTCGTCGAGCTAATCATTTTAGACATATTATTTGTTAAATTTGGACTTGTAAAACAAAAGTTATTAATTAATTAAGGCAAAAGGGCATTTTCTTGTAATTTTAATTAACTTGGAAATTAAGGTGTCCAAAATATATTTTGAATGGCATATTTGAATTCCTCACATTTTTCTGATTTCAAAACATATATTATTTGTATTATTTGGATTTATATTTTAAAAGATATTTAAAAACAGATTTAAATTTGAATTTGAATTAATTTGAAAAAGTTTAAATTCAAACAGACAGACAGAAATACTTTTTCTACTCAGGTTCAGCTAGCCACAGACAATGACAGGCGGGGCCGCTGGCTGACTGGTCAACACGCGCGCAGGAAAAGGCTTCCTCACCGCGGCTGCTGCCAGCCACAGAGGCCGACAGGTGGGTCCCAGGGCTGCGGGGCCACAGCGCGCGCGCGGCCAACGTGTGCTGGACACGTGGGCGATCCCAGGCGCGGGGGGGTTTGTCCGTGATGGTCTGGATTCTCCGGGGGTCCTCTTGCAAAATGAACGCCGAGGCTGATAGGTGGGGCACTAGGGAGCTCGGGTTGAGGCGGGAAAAACTACAGGGGGCAAACTGCAAAACGGCTCCGGCTGCTGCTGCGCTGCTGACGAATCCGTCCCTGATGGCGGCGGATCGGGCCGTCTTCCGGCGATGGTGGCGACGAATCTAGCGAGAAACTGGCCAAGCCACAAAAAGGAAAAATGCAGAAGGGACATCGGGCTACAAGTTTTGTTTAGCAAGCTCGCACGGAGGCGGCCTACAGCGCGCGGGGCACGACGAAGAACAGAGGCGGGAAAAAGCTGCTGCAGGTACTGCTGCCAGAGCGCGACGCGCGGCGCGCGCGCAGCGTTCGACGGAAAGCGGCGGAGCTACGGCGAGCTAGAGAGGAGAAGGGGATGTCTAGGGGATCGAGAGGCTCACCAGGAACTCGTCGGTGACGCCGCTGGAGCGAGAGGTGGATCGGATCTGGCGGCGGGCTCGGGGACGTTGGGCTCGGGCTGCGACGGAGCACGGCGGCGCTAGGCTGCTCCGGCGAGGTCCTGGTACTACCCCGCAGCCTAGGCGTCGAAGAGGAAGCAGAGGACGCCCCTGGTGCTCCTGGATCGCCTTGGGGAGCAGCAGGCTGCGTCGATCTTGAACAGGCCGAAGAAGCTAGGGTTTTGGGCCATGGCCAAGGGGAGCTGCGAGGAGAGGAAGAAAAAGGGAGGGGGAGAGGGACCTGGGCGCCTCCTGGATAGGACCTGGGTGGGGTGAGGTGTGGTTAGGTGAGGGAGGAGGGTAGGGCACATGAGGGGTGGCTTTTGAAAAAGGTGAGGAGGGGGGATCGGGCTAGGTCTCTCCTCTCTCCTTGTTCTTTAGCTAGAGATGGTAAGAGAGAGGACCAGGGGAGGCAGGGGTAGCTCGGGTTAGGTAGGGCTAGGGTTAGGAGAGGCTCGGGTTAGCTAGGTCTAGAGAGAGAAGAGGTGGTCTCGGGTTAGGTTAAAGGGGCTAGGGTTAGGGTTTGGTTTGCTAGGGTTTAGAGGGTAGATAGGGTTTTCAATTGTATTTTAAATGACTCAAACAAACAAAACCCCATCTACACAAAAACAAGAGATAGGGAAGGTGGTGACAAAGCATGGGGTGTTGAGGTTTTGGAGGTGGGGTAAGAGAGAAAAGATTTTGGTTAAGAAGGAAAAGAGACATCTACACATGGAATATAAGCATACCATGATGCTTAACAAACCAAGTTTAGATGCCAAAGGATGGTGGAGAGGGAGATTGATGATTCACTCACAAATTCCAGTAAAACCCAAAAGACTAGAAGGTGGTGGTACTTGCATGGCCCATGCAAAATATTTAATGCCATGTGTATTCTTGTGAGAACAGTAATATTACATGGCATTATTATTATGCATTCCCAAAATTGGAATAAAAGCCAAGCAAAAAGTATTAAAAGGATGCCCCATGTGGAGTAGATGGAGATGACCATATTTGAATAGAAATGGGACTTCCTAGTGTGTATGTGCCACTAGGTATTTAGTAAGCCCAAAAATATCCCACATGATAATAACCCCAAAACAACCCATATGGAAGCTAGGAAAAAGGTTGCACTCACAAGGCTTGCAAAGGTGGCCATGTGGCTCTCATAAACCAATAATGTGGAAACAATATGGTGCATATATGAGAGCATGTGGAGAAAGAATTGGATCCATCCCAACCCACATGAGCTAGAGGTAAAACCAAATAAATTGCAATGCTCATACATTGTGGAATGGTGGAATTATAAGGTGGTGAAAGAAAAGGTGGTGGAGTTGAATAAAAGATATGCCCCCAACTCAACTTGGGCATTTAACAATATATCAAGAACCAAATACAATATCAAGAGGCAAATACAATTTACAATGCATATGAGAGAAGAACCAAAACAAAAGGGTTTTATATGATGCTCAAATGCAAGGTGGCATGATGACATGAGCATCATATAATTATGATGCAACAATTATATATATGAAGTAGCCATTATCTAGACTAGGCTAGTAGCATTGCAATTGTTAGACAATTGGGATGCTACAACTCTCCCCCACTAAACAAGAATCTCGCCCCGAGATTCCTAGGAAAAAGAAGACAACACAAGGAGAGACGGGTGTTCGAACAAAGGTGACCCTCGCGTTCCCAAGTTGATGAACAACGGAATGGTGTGACCACTACACCTTGCAAAAATTGCTAGACTTGTTGCGAATCTTGCGTTTTGCTTGAGAAACAACGGGTTAGAAGAGTTGTAGGATTATCGTGAGACAAGAAGGATAGGATGGACATAGCTCCGGTTTTCTCAAGAAACATGATAAAAGAATAAGATCCACTGGTGAAAGAAAGGACAAGATGATGCATCATGAATAAGAAAAGACACACCGTTAAGATTAAAGATTTACTGATACTAGAGATGATGAATCTTTGTCTCGCCGGAAGAAAAGAGCTAGATTGGAGAGGTTTGAACCACTATGACAATAGCATCGTACCTTCCCTCAGATTTGGGAAATGAAGTTCGGAAACAATATTGCCTTCAAACAATAGAGTTCCTTGATATCAACGGAAAGATTTAGTTAGACATCGTCGGATTAGATTCTTGTTGCACCGGTAAGAACCACAGGATCACGCAATTGAGGTGCGCGGATATAACTTCCAGAGACGGATGTGAAGCCAGATCATGGTGGAATCCCGAGTAGCAAAGAATATGGAGGATCTGGAGTTTATTGTAGAGATACTTATTGCTTTCTTTAGCCTTGAGGCTAACGCAATAGATTTGCGGCTGATGGCACCAACCATAATTGGCTTCACCACAGAAAAAGAATTGATGAAACAAAGAGAGAGATAGTTTCCTTTCATCTTGTTTGGTGATGTAGAGCATTGGTAGAATGACGAGGATAGAAAAGAGTTTGCGTTTGATTCCACCAGATAATTGAGGATTTTGCTCCGTGTAGAAAGGGTGAGATCACCAACAAGAGATTATTGATTACTTTCTTCGAGAGAGCACTCCGGAAAAACAAAGACGGAAGTAAAAGTATCGAGGGATAAAGGCCACTTCTAACTTCCGTGGAATGAGTGAAATCGCATTAATTCACCAATTCAATGTACAAGAGCGAATGATAAGAGTAGTGGTATGGTAGCTACTCCATCCCGCACTCAAAGCATTACTCCGCACATGAATAAGAAAACCATGCAACTCAACTACCGAAACAGACTGAAGGTATTGACAACAACTCATGGAACTTCGTTAGAAAACAAGGATAGATGCAAACGATTCGCCAGATTCATAGATAGATAAAGATGATGATGTTGTCGTCATGTCTGAAGTACCAAGACACCGGAAAGATATGAAGGAAGATTACGGAGAACAACTGCAAGATTCAACAGCTACAGAAAAGATAGCACCAACTTGAACAGAAGGATTACAAGATCTGGAAGGTCTTCATGGCCTCCGGTGGATTGAGCATAGACGATAGAGCGAGAGGGTTTCAAGAGATTACTTGACGAGACTGAGGTGAAAGAAACTCCATGTTGTTCTTGAAAAGATAGAGAGAGATTTAGCAGTCTTTGAGGAAAATCTTCAGCGGAACGACGATGATAACTTGCCAACAAGGAACAACTCCGGATTGGTTGAAGATGGAGGATGGAATTAACAATGAACTTGCTGATTCCAGAATTGAAGCGATCCATTTAGCAGAAAGACGTGGCCGAGATAGGTGACTTCAAAAAGTCAGAATTCTCACTTGAGACTTTGCACACAGGCAGTGCTAACAAAGCTTGAGAGAAAGAGACACAGATGATCTTCCATGTCCTCCCATTGATATGGAATAGGCAAGCATATTATCAACATATACCACCATGGATTAACAGGATATTCCCAGAATATCAAGTTCGAGAGGCGGGAGAAACAAACAAATTCTCGAAACACTTTCTGAGCTCGACGCTCTTAGAAAGATCAATATTAAGAGCACGGGTTCGTGTTGAAGAAGATGCACTAGAAGAATAGATTATCTGGTCCTTCGGAAGAAAAAGAGATGTCACCTGGTTCACATTGTCGATTGCATCGCCGGTTACAAAGATAAAGAGATCTTGGATAAAGAGAAGATGATAGATCATACCTTAAGCAAAGCTATCAGAGACGAAAAGATGCAATTCCCTCGTCTCAAAGAGAATTTTGCAGATATGGAGTTCAAAAAGATGTGCAGCATGATAAACAGATGATGGACCGCCGTAGTGCCTTGAGAAACTCCGGATTGCCAAAGATGCTTGAATATGCATAGATATGATCAGGGTGTACTCAAAATCACAGGAGATAACCGTCACCATTTGGAGGATAGTGGTGATTGCATTTTCCATATTCCACTCATGATAAGTGTCATATAGCTATGCCAAGAACCCAATTACAATCACCAGCATCGGATCGACACCTGTTATGTAATTAGCCCAAGAGAAAAAGGAGATGAAATAAAACTCCAGGATTAAGCGCCGGTGACAAAAGAATGAGTTAGCATGGACATGTTGATAAAGGGAGATAGATAATGTTTCACACACGACTGGAAAGGAGTGTGGAAACACAGATATATCAAAGAAAAAAAATTCCGCATTTTTCGGCATTAAAATACCAATAGATGCGCAAAATCACTTAGCAGATAGAGATTAGCAACTGATGGTTTCACAGAATGTGGAGTTGCTAGAAGGAAGGACACGCTTAAGAAGATGGCACCGGTTAACAAGGAGTCAGATAGATCATGTCGGTTTTCAAAAGCCTGTCAGTATGGAATGTACCAACAGTTGATAACCCAAAAGGCCGATAAAGATAACATGTTGGATGCAACAGATAGACAAGGAATTACACACACACACACACACACTTCCTATGGTACTACAGAAACCCAGAACACGTGAATCCTAGTTTGAATTTTAAGAAGAGGATTGAAAACGTTACACTTCCTTACCAGAAAAGGGTGGTGGGTGGGTAAGAAGAAAAGTGGAAGCAGTCCTACTCTCACGTTTTGTTTTTCCCTAGTATACATAGCTACCAAAAATATTTGCTAGACTGACAGCGACCATTTGGCTGAGACCCTGAAGGGCGGGACGGCTCTGATACCAATTGTAACTACCTCGGTGAATTACGCTCCTAGTTTCAAGCCTGGATGAGCGGAAATGGTTAAAATAGTACGATGGGGCCCAAATGCCACTCACAGGTAGACCTTTCGACCGTCCTAACCATTTCCAAACATCGGGACAAGAACGGGCGGCGTAATCGGCAGGCGAAGGGATCAACTACATACACAAATGAGTATGTATGCAAGCCACCATACAACAGTACATCAGAGCCATTCCATCTAAAAAGAAAGGAAATATTGCAACGCCATACGGCAAGATCCAAATATCCTAGATAGATATAATAGTTTAGGATATCTCCTCATACATCAAACATCAGAGTATCAGGCGGAAGCGGAAGACAAAATCCGAGTACGGATAAGAAGCAAATCGGCATAAGATGCCCCATAAATAAGCACATCCCGCCCACAGATCTCACGGATCCCCGTTCCCGGAATCTCTACACCGAATGATCGTTGCCCGCATCGTCCGTCTCCTCCACCCAGTATCCATCTTGCGAGTTTACCTGTTCATCTGAATCAAACAATTTATCGTGTGAGACCCTAGGGGTACTCAGCAAGTCTTTATGCCTCTAAAGGGGACACAACCTGGGGTGACGCAATTGCAGCAAAAGATAAACCCTAACAATTCTATAGATACTCGCTAACCATCCGCCTAACCAGAGATAGACGGATGTCCGTGAATTAATAACAACAGTTATAACAGTAATATTAACAGATCCATCCTCCTCCTCCTCGCTTACCGACGAGGAAGCGGACGAACAAACCCCCATCCGTTGGCAGTTTTATTATCCATTCCATGAGTGTTGCACTAGTTACTAGTCAGATACTTAGTCAAGTTAAAAGCGGTACTTTAGTTATGCTTGTCTATGATCGAGAAACTGTGCTCCAAGTCGTCCATAACCGCGGACACGGCTTTCAGAAAGTTTTACCCTGCAGGGGTGCACAAATAGCAACACACACTCGATCAACCTCGGAAAAACCAAATCAAAACCCAATGAGGCAGTCACGACAAAGCGATCACAGGATTTAGAAATATTTCAGGGGGCCACCCCATTAAGCTACCCGCAACGAAGCTGGCCGGCTACGAGACGGACTCAAGGTTTGTGGGGCCGGCTGTAAACGACTGGGAACCCGAAAGTGTGACTGGGCTTGTCGATACAGCGAAAACGGGTCACGGTCCTAAACAGTACAGGTGTAGTACCTCGCACAATTTAAATAAAGCAGTAAAGCATGGCATAAGTACAGGATAGTAAATAAAACCTCCAACTAGTTTGTGGCCCCAAGAAATAAGAATGAATCAAGCTCTGGCTCAGGGGGGTTCATAAGCCTCCCGGATGTGGATAGCGCGAATATTCAAGGAACAGGAATCAAGTACTCGGGGTCCTACGGGACACAAGTGAGCCTGAAAAACCAAATAGCAAATATGGCTCACCGATGCCACTTTTATTAGTTATCCCATTACTACTCAGGTTAAGTTGTTTAGGTACCTCGTTATCCATCAGAAACTCACATACCCTACACATGCTGTTCTACGACTCGCATGGCTCAAACAACTCCTGTAGTAATGGCTCATGGGATGGAGGAACAAGCTTCGTTGGGGTTTAAAAGTAAAGGCTATGCAATACTTGGGATTCAAATTAATGCAATCGCGACTCAATGATGCAAGAATAAGATAGAGGCAATAGGTACTATATGTATGCAAGCATGTGGTAGTGCTTGCCTGGCAGCTCAGTTGAAGCGAGAGAAGGATCTGGGTAGTTCTCCTGGGTCACTTGATATATCCCCTGCTCAGCGTCTATTCGAGGAAGAACCAAACAAACAAGGGCCAACATAAATAAAGTGCACAAGCATATGAGTAAAATGCAACAAGCAATCAATCATGCCATGATGAATGGTGCACAATTTGCATGGCAATAAAGTAGCATGGCATGGGTGAGGTGTGGAATACAAGAAGTAATCATTTTATTGAGTTTTGGCCATATTTTAACCCCATATTAGTTGCTGTACACTTTATATTTATATGATGCATGCTTCAAAACAAAACAAGGAATGTATAAACGGAAAGGTCTCGTCGAGCTAATCATTTTAGACATATTATTTGTTAAATTTGGACTTGTAAAACAAAAGTTATTAATTAATTAAGGCAAAAGGGCATTTTCTTGTAATTTTAATTAACTTGGAAATTAAGGTGTCCAAAATATATTTTGAATGGCATATTTGAATTCCTCACATTTTTCTGATTTCAAAACATATATTATTTGTATTATTTGGATTTATATTTTAAAAGATATTTAAAAACAGATTTAAATTTGAACTTGAATTAATTTGAAAAAGTTTAAATTCAAACAGACAGACAGAAATACTTTTTCTACTCAGGTTCAGCTAGCCACAGACAATGACAGGCGGGGCCGCTGGCTGACTGGTCAACACACGCGCAGGAAAAGGCTTCCTCACCGCGGCTGCTGCCAGCCGCAGAGGCCGACAGGTGGGTCCCAGGGCTGCGGGGCCACAGCGCGCGCGGCCAACGTGTGCTGGACACGTGGGTGATCCGAGGCGCGGGGGGGGTTTGTCCGTGATGGTCTGGATTCTCCGGGGGTCCTCTTGCAAAATGAACGCCGAGGCTGACAGGTGGGGCACTAGGGAGCTCGGGTTGAGGCGGGAAAAACTACAGGGGGCAAACTGTGAAACGGCTCCGGCTGCTGCTGCGCTGCTGACGAATCCGTCCCTGACGGCGGCGGATCAGGCCGTCTTCTGGCGACGGTGGCGACGAATCTAGCGAGAAACTGGCCAAGCCACAAAAAGGAAAAACGCAGAAGGGACATCGGGCTACAAGTTTTGTTTAGCAAGCTCGCACGGAGGCGGCCTACAGCGCGCGGGGCACGACGAAGAACAGAGGCGGGAAAAAGCTGCTGCAGGTACTGCTGCCAGAGCGCGACGCGCGGCGCGCGCGCAGAGCGTTCGACGGAAAGCGGCGGAGCTACGGCGAGCTAGAGAGGAGAAGGGGATGTATAGGGGATCGAGAGGCTCACCAGGAACTCGTCGGTGACGCCGCTGGAGCGAGAGGTGGATCGGATCTGGCGGCGGGCTCGGGGACGTTGGGCTCGGGCTGCGGCGGAGCACGGCGGCGCTAGGCTGCTCCGGCGAGGTCCTGGTACTACCCCGCAGCCTAGGCGTCGAAGAGGAAGCAGAGGACGCCCCTGGTGCTCCTGGATCGCCTTGGGGAGCAGCAGGCTGCGTCGATCTTGAACAGGCCGAAGAAGCTAGGGTTTTGGGCCATGGCCAAGGGGAGCTGCGAGGAGAGGAAGAAAAAGGGAGGGGGAGAGGGACCTGGGCGCCTCCTGGATAGGACCTGGGTGGGGTGAGGTGTGGTTAGGTGAGGGAGGAGGGTAGGGCACATGAGGGGTGGCTTTTGAAAAAGGTGAGGAGGGGGGATCGGGCTAGGTCTCTCCTCTCTCCTTGTTCTTTAGCTAGAGATGGTAAGAGAGAGGACCAGGGGAGGCAGGGGTAGCTCGGGTTAGGTAGGGCTAGGGTTAGGAGAGGCTCGGGTTAGCTAGGTCTAGAGAGAGAAGAGGTGGTCTCGGGTTAGGTTAAAGGGGCTAGGGTTAGGGTTTGGTTTGCTAGGGTTTAGAGGGTAGATAGGGTTTTCAATTGTATTTTAAATGACTCAAACAAACAAAACCCCATCTACACAAAAACAAGAGATAGGGAAGGTGGTGACAAAGCATGGGGTGTTGAGGTTTTGGAGGTGGGGTAAGAGAGAAAAGATTTTGGTTAAGAAGGAAAAGAGACATCTACACATGGAATATAAGCATACCATGATGCTTAACAAACCAAGTTTAGATGCCAAAGGATGGTGGAGAGGGAGATTGATGATTCACTCACAAATTCCAGTAAAACCCAAAAGACTAGAAGGTGGTGGTACTTGCATGGCCCATGCAAAATATTTAATGCCATGTGTATTCTTGTGAGAACAGTAATATTACATGGCATTATTATTATGCATTCCCAAAATTGGAATAAAATCCAAGCAAAAAGAATTAAAAGGATGCCCCATGTGGAGTAGATGGAGATGACCATATTTGAATAGAAATGGGACTTGCTAGTGTGTATGTGCCACTAGGTATTTAGTAAGCCCAAAAATATCCCACATGATAATAACCCCAAAACAACCCATATGGAAGCTAGGAAAAAGGTTCCACTCACAAGGCTTGCAAAGGTGGCCATGTGGCTCTCATAAACCAATAATGTGGAAACCATATGGTGCATATATGAGAGCATGTGGAGAAAGAATTGGATCCATCCCAACCCACATGAGCTAGAGGTAAAACCAAATAAATTGCAATGCTCATACATGGTGGAATGGTGGAATTATAAGGTGGTGAAAGAAAAGGTGGTGGAGTTGAATAAAAGATATGCCCCAACTCAACTTGGGCATTTAACAATATATCAAGAACCAAATACAATATCAAGAGGCAAATACAATTTACAATGCATATGAGAGAAGAACCAAAACAAAAGGGTTTTATATGATGCTCAAATGCAAGGTGGCATGATGACATGAGCATGATATAATTATGATGCAACAATTATATATATGAAGTAGCCATTATCTAGACTAGGCTAGTAGCATTGCAATTGTTAGACAATTGGGATGCTACAGAATATTAATGAGAAGTCTCATCTTTTACTTTTTGCACTTCTTATTTTTAGTTTGTAATCTCTATTATATGATGGATCTTGTTGATCAGTATTGGGATCACTTTGGGATCATCAAGTGGATCTAAATTTGTTTTGGCAAACCGAGTTCTGGTCAGTAGCAATACTTTTTGGAGTTTGAAAGAAAAAGTGAAAAAGCTTATAGGTATTTTGTATCATTTGTTTTCTTTCTTGTTGTCTCATAAGCTTAGTATTCTTTATTTAAGATCTTTTGTGTCTTCAAGGAAGGTTGCATGTTTGTCTTTATTACTTTTATGTTTGATTGTTTCTTTCAACTCTCTTGCTTGCTACCCAGCCTTTCTAGCCATAAACCTGTTTTGAGAAGGCATACTTCCCATGTTTCCAACCCCTTTTAAACCAAAACCTTTGCCATTTGTGTCCACCATATCTACCTAGTAGAACTTTTTCTATTCCAAGCAAATTCTCAAGTTTCATCTACCTTTCGAATAAAAAGTATTTTTTTTATGTGAAAACTAGTTAGTAAAGCTCTCACGAACTTGATGGCACACTTTATTTTCTTGCCCCTAATAGACTTGAACCATTGTGCTATCGAAGTTGTATATTCTTGCATCTATACGTTGCAATTAGTAGAACCGTGCTATCACGGGGAACATTTTCAACATTGCACCTGTATTTTGTACATAGTTGATATTGTGCTCTTTTATCTATGGATGTCAACGGTGTGAAATAAAGAGGGAACTTGTAAGTCCATGGAGTTTGTATTTTGTGTTAGAGAAACGCCTGGGCCGCTAGCCTAAGCCATGCCTAATCATGGTGGAAACTTGCAGCATCACCATAGTGAGCTATCTATGAAGCATCCTCAATAAAAAACTATGCACATAGTAAATAAAAAGATCGTTGAGATGCTCACTATCTGCTTGCGTTGTCATTTTGGTTATGGGAAAGATCCTGTACCATGTGCAAGGGGTACCCCGTTGGCGGTTCTCTATGATACACAAATACTTACAATGACAAGGACTTACCAGTGACCAAAGTTGAGTAGCATGAGGAGTGGCCCTCATATTCAAGGGACATGAGATTGCCAACTTATATTTCGTCAAGCATATACTCCATCTTTGTGCACTTTAATCTTAATCATCTCAAGATGCCTATGATAGGGGCAATGAGGGCTCAAAGCTAGTAAGTATCATAATCTTTTGGAAGCTCTTTATGACTTGTAATCCCTGCTACCCTCTATGAAGGGACTTTTCTCCTATTACCAAGTTGAGTCAGTAAACCTACCTCCTCTCTATCTCCAGCAAGCATTTGAGTTGTTGTGTTTCAAGCATTCATATGGTGATTTATTCAATCATGTTATTTATCTTCCTTCTTTCCAAAAGACTCTTATCTATTGAGTATTACTTTGAAAGCCTTCACTTGTGAGAAACCTTTTTGAGCAAAGAGTGCTCCTATTGTAAAACTCCTACAAAAAGCTTTTTGAGAAACTGTTTGCCAGGTGTTCTCTGACCAAGAACAAGTTTGCCAATTCCAATTATGATTTATCTTTATGCATCTCTATTGTGACTGCTTTACTTGGTTGCAAGATAAGTTATATAATGGTGAGTTGCTTTCTTCTATGAGTTGTGTAATGGTAAGTGTGATGCTTCTTGTTCATATTATTTTATCGACACTTCACTCCATAGACCTATGGCCATGTTTACTAAGCTCATTTTTTGCTTGGGGACAAGCAAAGGTCTAAGCTTGGGGGAGTTGATACACCCAATTTGCATCACCTTTCTATATCATAATCTACCTCTATTCATTGATATTTGTCTTATTATAAGGTATTACTTATGTCTTTTCCACTGTTTATGCATGTTGGATGATTCTTGGAGGATGGACTACCGGAGTCTGGATTCTGATGGAAAAGAGGGTGTTTTGATAAAATTTTGCGAACATCAGAAAAATATGGGAAATATTATTTTTCCAGAAGATTGAGGAAGCCAGAAGGAGGGACGAAGAAGGGTCGCAGGGGGGCCCAAACCCCCTAGGTGCGTGCCCACCTGACCCCGCGCCTAGGGCAGGTGTGGCCCACCTGCCCGGCTCCCGACTCCGCCCCTTCACCTATATCTTCCCTACGGAACCCTAAGCCTCAGGGAGCGACCACAAATAGATTTCCGCCGCCTCTGGGGGCGAAAAACACTAAGAGAGAAAGATCTCTCCGGCAGATAGATTTCTGCTAGGGGAATTCCTTCCCGGAGTGGGGAGATCGTCACCATCAACACCGTCATCAATCTAGGCTTCATCGGGATCATCATCATCATCCACACCATCATCTCCACCAGCACCATCATCTCCACTCTGTCCTGCTGTAACAATTGTGTTGGATATTGCTTTGGTTCTTAGGGGAAACTTTCCCGGTGTTAATTACTATTGTAGTTGATGCTTGTGAGTGGAACCATTGGATTATTGTTTATGTTCAGATTGTTATCCATTATCATATCATCTTTGATCTAGATCCATATGATGTCTTATGAGTAGTTCGTCTAGCTTTTGAGGACATGGCTGAAGTCATGTTGTTATTAGAGGATTTGTGTTGAGTTATTATTCAATGGTTTAGTATTTAAGTTGTGGTGCTATTCTTCTAGTGGTGTCATGTGAATGTCGACTACATGATACTTCACCATTTATGGGCCTAGGGGAATGCATTGTGTGTTTGGATACTAATTGTGGGGTTTCCGGAGTGACAGAAACCTGAACCCCCATTAGGACACCTTTGCACAAGGGAGCGTAGGATCTCAGAGTTTAAGGTTGTGGTTAGATTTATATCTCAATTACTTTCCTGTAGTTACGGATGTTTGTAGGGGGTTTAATCACAAGTATGTATTAGTCAAAGTACGTTCGATACATTAGCACAGGTTCACCCACACAACAATTACAACACCAGAGAAGAGTACTCAGCTATTTGAAGCGAAAGCACTTGACAGAATTCCCATGTGTCCTCGAGAACGTTTGGTCTTTCTAAGTATTTCCACTGGCTTGTCCATTGCTAAGAAAGGATTGGGCCATTTGTTGTGTTTGTTCTTTATTACTTGCACTTCGTTTTGTTGCCTTATGATAAAACCACTAAAAATCCGTTTGCTAAGTATTCACAGGGATTTCCTGCTCCACACCATTGTTCAGCACCTTCTGCTCCTCGTTGGGATTAACACTCCTATTTATCAAAAGTACTACGATACACCCCCTATACTTGTGGGTCATCATAGGTCCAGCTCCACTTTGGACGCCATCGCCAACCCCATGGAGGCGTCGATGCCCTTCTGCTTACGCTTGTATGCTGCCGGAGCGTCCTCCGCCAGAGCATCCGCCGGAACATCAACATCCTCAAGAGCAGCACCCTTGGGGACGACCTCCCTCTAGAAGCGCCGAAGAACTTCCTTGGCCTTCGTCAGGGAGCCAGCAGCAGTACTGCAGCGATCTTCGATCGCTGCGGTGGCATCATCCAGAGCATCTCCATGCTCTAACGCACCATGATCAAACGTGATGCCTGAAGCATATGAAATAAAGAAGAAAAGAGACCCGAATAAGAACAAGACAAGGAGCAGTCGAAAAATACAAGACATAAGCAAGTAAAGGAATCTCACCGGAGAAGGCTTTGGCTGCAGCCATCAGCCTATCTGCCACCTCATTCTCGCGAGTGGCCTCCACAGCAGCGAGCTGCTCCTCGCGATCGGAAGCCTCCTTCTGTAGGCGCTCCCTGGCCTCGGCAGCATCAGCAACCTCCTTCTGCAGGTGCTCCTTCGCCTCCTCAGCATCCGTAACTTTCTTATCCGCTCGACCGAGGGTCTTTTCGAGAGCATGCAACCGTCGAAGGGCCGCATTGTTTTCATCTGCAAACATCAAAAAGGCATGTGAGAAATACAAGTATAATCCACATGATAGACGAGCTAAATGAGAATGAGCAAAGTATGTACCTCGAAGCTACTGCATGCTAGCCTCCAGCGCCAGATGCTGCTGGATAAGAAGGTTAGCTCTATGCATGAAGGGATGCAAAAATAAAACACAAGGAACCATCAGAAATGACTCGGGGGCTGCGCCCCACAAGAGGAAAACGACCAACAGGTCACCCGAACGGGCTCGGCGGCTCCCCCAAAGAGATAAAGCAGAAAAAACTTACGTGTTCAGGTGGGGACTCCGAAGTTCCACGTGCGGTCTTCTGAGTTACGACTTCCCGAGCTTCTCGCTTGGAGAGGTTCGAGGCATCGTCCTTAGAGTCGGCCACCACCTGAGGGGGAGGAGCTGTCAGCTTTGACTCCCGTACAGCCTCTCGGGCACCCTCACTGAGAGGCTCCTCCAAAGAATGGTTGCAAGACAAAAGACGATCAAGACAACAACTTACAAAGACAAATGAAAGAATACAGCACAGACGAAACCACTTACGAATCAATATCTAACAAATTGAAGATAGGCATCGCCTTCTGTTTCTTCTTCTTCTTGGCCGGCGGCTACGGCGCCATCGCTCGAAGGGGTACTGCAGGAAAAGGCGCGGAAGAAGCACCTTCATCCTCACCATGCTTCTCCAAGAAGGAAGGACCCTTGGGAGTCGGAGGAGTCGACGCATCCGAAAACTCGCTCCGGGAACGCTTTCGAGTCTGTCCCTCGCTAGGCTCGGGGGCTTCCAGGGTCAGAGATTGCGCCGGAGGAAGTTCGGACTCAGAATCCACAACTTCATTGTCCGACAAAACCGTAAAATTCTCAGGCACTGGGGGCATCATCCCAACTACCTTGAGATCCTGCAAATGAAAAACGACAGAAGAGCGTGATTAGTAACACTAATCATAAGAAAACAACACTTGAAAATAGGCGCAACGCGCATGTTTCAATTCTACACCTGAGGGACTGCATTCGCAGCACTGAAGGGGGTGGTCAAGGACTTCCCTGGGAGGTCCTCATCATCCTTGAACTTCAGCAGAGGCCAAAGGTCTCTATCGAGATCGCCCTTGGACAGCTCCTCGGATGCGATCCTTGTCGGGTCATTGCGGCCAGTACAGAGAAACATCGGATGCGCCCTCGCTTGGAGTGGCTGCACCTGACGCTTGAGGAAGGTGCGGATGATGTCCACACCATTGAACTCTTTCTCAACAACCATCTGGAGCGCCTCCACACGACGGTAGAGCTCCTCCACCTCCGCCACCTCGCCCTCCAAGATATGATTCTTCCAGGATCTCTTCGGGACGATTTCCTGGGAGGAGTCGAAGGGAGCAATGCCAAAATCTTATCCGTCCGCCTTGGCGTCGCGGATGTAAAACCACTTCTTCCACCGGTACTGGACAGACTCGCACATCGAAAAGGAAAAGAAAAGAACAGAAGATCAAATAGAGATAATGCAGCAGCCGAGCGGATAGACCGCGTCGGTGCCAGACTGCCTCTTCACGGAGAAGAGCTTCCGGAAAAGGCCGAAGTGCGGCTCGATACCGATCCAGCACTCGCAGAAAGTGATAAATCAGGCGATATGGAGGAGAGAAATGGGAGAGATATAATGAAGTTGGATCCCATAAAAGAATAGGAGTCCGCGAAGAAAATTGTGAAGAGGAAGAGAGAGGCCACAGACGACAAAGGAAAGAAACAAGAGCCGAAACCCTTCGGGTGGGCGCGAAATTACCTCCTCGCCGGGCAGAACAACATTGTCCTTGTTCTACGGGATTAAACCCGCGTCGCGCAGCTTGCACAGATCGGTATCGCGCATCTCCATGCGCCTCCACTTGCCTTCGATGACGCGAGCGGCAGCAACACCCTTCTTGCCGCCGGCAGTAGGGCTTGTCCCAGCACCGGTGGCAACCTTCCTGGACTTGCCCATCATGCGGCGTCGAGTGCGGCGGTGATCACGGAGAAAGGAAGAAGGAAATAAGCCGAGAACTTCTAGTGCGCAAGGCGAGAGAGATAGTGCTCATGAAAATGGAGGCAATGGCGAGAAAGCAAATGCCAAGGGGTAAAACAGAATCATTGTTTACTCATGGTATTAAAAGATGAATACAACAAACACAAGCCGTCGATCCAGCAACCCTAGCGCTCAAGAAATATCTAACCCTACACGTCAGCACAGCAACGAACCATCGCCAGCACGTCGTCCACTATGCACGGAAACTGAGGAGACGCCGTAATTCTCACCACGTCGTGCATGCCAAGTCAACTCCAAGTTAGGCAGTGGGACCTACGTTCGTCCTATCGCATCATCTCTGGTGCCGTAAACAGTTGAGATCACCGATCATAAGCACTGACGTCATCAAAATCAATCTAGCAACAACTGGAAATCTTCGGCTGATAAATCATGTACTTACTCGAATCTACGATTCGAACAACTACTCGGGGGCTACTCCTATCAGGAGCGCTAGCCGCGCACCTGAGACATGATTAAGGTACTGCACCTCTCAACTATCTTCGAGTCCCACGTCGAGTCTACGACTCCACTAAGGACTCGGGGGCTACTCCTATAGGGAGGATTGGTTAAGCATCCGAAAAAATTGTGTCCTTCGGACCTGAACTAAAGTTTCTGCTCGAGTCTATGACTCGAACAGACACTCGGGGGCTACTCCCATAGGGAGCGCTGGCCGCGCACCCTATGAAATCTTCGACTGCGATCCTTCGGATCATATACGACAAAAAACTTTCTAGCAACTTTGACCAAACCAACGCTAAGTGAGAAGCAGTCTCCTTGGCCACCTGAAACACCTCCGTGGTGATAGAATTTCGGATGCTGTGTCTGCGACGCAAGGATAAGACCTACGGATATCATCTGATTGCCAGGTAACACACTTGACTGCGCTCTGCTAGTAAAATACCGTGTCAACAAGAACGATAAAAAATCCTGACGGACGCATTGGGTACATCACTTGAAAATCACTGGGATTCGACTCCTATAAGACCTCAACGGCTTGAGTCGAATTACGCCAGCATTCGTTCCGGATTCGAGTCCGGGGACTCGAGTCTGAAGAAGATCATGTTGTTTTATCCTATGACAGTTAACTGGCCCTGATCCTTCAGGAGAGTCAAGCACACGCATCAATAATCCCTACGAACTAAATTTTTGTTCTCTTACAAACAGGTCCAACTGCACCCAAAAGATTGAAGAGTCCTCAGCCGAATCTATGATTCGACTGAACACTCGGAGGATACTGACATGGTTATACCCAACGGTTACACGACGTTAGCATACCTGGTCCAACCCAAGGGAAGGCCCACGACAAGATACGCGGCCTGTGGAGATTTCGGGTGGCCCAAGCCCATGATGTCTTCGGATCCTTGGAGGACAAGTCTAGAGTAGATAGAATTTCAAAGGGTACCAACCCTAATTTGTAACCGACTCGACCTAAGCCCGGGACCTTCCTATCTATATAAAGGCAACGAGGGTACGGCGAGAAGGATCTCAACTCACCTCATACGCACCTCACGCCATATTGCATCTGCGCACCCCTATAACCTTCGGTTCCGCCGTAATCAAGAGCAGACAAGCAGGAGTAAGGTTTTCCTTCCGGGGGCTTGAACCTAGGTAAACCTTATGTCCCCGCATTGCTTGTCTATTAACTATTCCGCGATCTCTAGCATCCCCATCTTCTCCAAAACCCAAGTCCATAAGAATGGGCATTGACAAGTCAAAACATCGTCACCTGGCTCTTTTCTTTCCAAGTGCATCTAGTTTGCGGAGGGCATTATTATTTTCATCTGCCAAAAGCATAAGACACAAAAGTAAAAAAATCTCTAGAACGAGCAGTCGCAATAATACAGGGAGTTCAACACTCACCGTGGAGCACCTGGAAGGTCACTATTGTCCGATGCGTTGCAGGTCACGCATGATGGGCTGCAGTGAGAAAATGAAGGTTAGAAGAGCAGAAGGTGACTCGGGGGCTCGAACATAGCACTCGAGTAATAATTACATGGGCACCCGAAGAATACGAAAGTGTAGCTTGTGTCTTTCGAGCGACAACCATGCAAGTCCTTGGCTTCGAGGAGCTCGACGCTTCATCGCCGAAATTGGCCAGCATATTCGGGGAGGCCACAACAGCCTCGTCGCTAACTTCCTTCGACTCCCCCGCAATCTCATCAAGTTCATCCTTCAGGGATTCACCTTAGGAGGATATCCTAACATAGTGGAAACAAGCAAGTCAGTCGAAGAAACAAAAAGCTAATACTTAGCACATTGAAAGCATGAAGGCATCAGAAGTACTTACGAATGGATATCAAAGAGGTTCACGAGAAGCGCCATCCTCCTCTTTTCTTGGCCGACGGCTGAGGAGCTACCTCTCGAAGAGGAACAACAGGAAAAGGGGAGGTGGCACCATCACCCAGATCATGCTGCTCCAGATACGTAGGCCCCTGCAGGGTCTGCGGTGTCGAGGCATCCGATATTTCGCTTCAGTCTCTCTTTAGAGATTTCCCATTGCTACGCTCGGGGGCTTCATCTTGTGCGGGAGACTAAGTCGGAGGAACGGTGGACTCAGACTTCGCATCTCCGCCATCTGGCTCCTTCGAATACTCCTCGCGAAGAGGAGGCAGCACGCTTGCAACTTTGAGTTCCTACACACCCAACAAGATTTCGAATCAAATACTGGATCAAACAAGAAGCTCTCGACAAACTATAATACATAAGAAGTAAGTAAGTAATTCATACCTAAGGAACCTTGTTCCGTGCACTAAAAGGCGTTGTCGACGACTCCGCTGGTAGCGGCTCGTTGGCCTTGTACTTGAGCAGAGGCATGATCGGCATGTCCAGGTCTGTCAAAGATATCTCCGCCTTCGCCACACTAGTGGGGTTGTTGGCTCCACCATACAGAAACATCGGGTTTGCCCTAGCCTGGAGAGGCTTAACCCGATGCTTGAGGAATGTAAGGATGATGAAGCCAGAGAATTATTCGCCTCCCACTAGCTGGAAGGCTTTCAATCGCTGGTATAGCTGCTCAACAACCTCGGACTCACCTGCAAGGATCTCGTTTGACCACGAGCACTTGCGGGTAATCATCTTGTTGGCATCGAAGGGGGCCAGACCATAGTCCTCGGGAGGATGCGGAATTACCTCCGAGGTTGGGAGAACAGCATCACCCTTCTCATCCGAGATCAGGTGGGCCTCGCGCAGGTGGTGCAAAACCGCCTCTCTAATAGTTGATCACCGCCAGTTGCCGTCTGTGACATGGCCGGCGTTGGAGCTCTTCTTGGCCGCAGCAGCAGTGCTAGTTCCGGCGGTGGCGGCGGCAGACTTCTTCGACTTGCCCATCTTACTAGCGCGGCGCGTGATGCGAGGGGCACGAAGGAAAAAAGAGGGAAAACATGAAGGATGTCCAATGCATGGTGCGCGCAAGCTCTGAAAATGGTGAAGGCAAATCAACAGAGAAAAGCAAGAGCAAATGGCGAAGCAGAAAACTGCCACACTGCCTCGCAGTATAAAACGATGAGGACGACGATGCAGAGTCGTTGATCCATTTACCCTAACACGTAACCTTCATCGTGTCGTAAACGTGGCGGGTACTGCCCGAAACATCGCGATCATACCATCCACTACGCGCGGAAATCAAGGAGACGCAGTAACTTTTCACATAAACAAGCTAGTCAAGTCTTCGTCATATAGTGGGACCCACGAGCGTCTAGTCTTGTAACCGCTGCTGCCGTAGACGGTTGAGCTCACCAAGCGTCAGCAATGACGTCAACAGCCTGCAAAGTGACAAACCCAGCAACATTCATATTATTTTGACTGAAGGCAAAGAGTACTCACTCGATTCTGTGACTCAACCGAATACTCGGCGGTTACTCCTATCAGGAGCGCTGGTCGCGCACCTGATGTTTTAGCATAAGTCCTCGTGTCAATCGATGAATATCATGAAGCTTCGAGTCCTCTTTCGAGTCTACGACTCACTTACGGACTCGGGGGCTACTCCCATAGGAAGCGTTGCTCACCCGAATCATTTTTGGATCATTATGTCACGTGACTAACAGTTCTAAAGATACTGCTCGAGTATTCGATTCAAACAGACACTCGGGGGGCTACTCCCATAGGGAGCGTTGGTCACACACCCTATGAAACATTCGAATGAGATCCTTCGGATCCTCCATGGATGATGATAAAAACCTGATTACGAAGAAATTGCCAACTTTGCCTAAATTAATGCTAAGAGAGATAACGTCTCCTTAGTCCACCGGAAATCCCTCCGCAGCGATAAACCTTCATATGATGTGTCTACAATGCAAAGATAAGACCTATAGATAACATCTGATGGCCTTGTAATGCACCCGACTATGCTCTACCAGTAACATACCATGTCAGCAGACACGATGAAAAATCCCGACGGACGCATTGGGTACTTAACTTAAACACTGGAATTTGACTTATGTAAGACCTCTGTGGCTTGAGTCGAGTCATGCCAGCATATTTCTGGATTCGATTCCGGGAACTCGAGTCTAAGTAGATCAAGTTGTTTTGTCCAAAGACAGTTAACTGGTCCCGATCCGTTGGGAGAGTCACGCACGTGTATCAACTATCCTATAAATCAGCATGTTTATCCGAGACATATTCGGATGAGAAGCACTCGAAAGATTCTATAGTTGAATATATGATTTGACTGAACACTCGGGGCTACTGACATGAATATGTCCTACGGGTGCCTGATGTTAGTCTACCTGGTCCAGCTCAGCCGAAGCCCACGAGAAATACCTACTACAATCGTGAGGACCAAGGAGACTTTGGGTGGACCAAGCCCGAAGAAAGCTCGACTTCTTGGAGGATACGTCTATCTTAGATAGAAATTCAAAGGGGTCAACCCTAATATGTGACCAACTCGACCTACCCCCGGGACCTAGCCTATCTATATAAAGGCCAGGAGGGCACGTCGATGAGGGCATCCATAACCCTATCATACACCTCACGGCAGATCTCATCTGCGCACCCTTGTAACTTTCGTATTCGCCATCAATCAAGACAAGACAAGCAGGAGTGGGGTTTTCCCTCCGGGAACCTGAACCTGGATAAACCTCGTGTCCTCCTGTTGCGAATTTGTAAGCCATTTCGCGATCTCTAGCGTCCCCTCCTTCTCCAAAACCCAAGTCCATAAAAATGGACATTGACGAGTCGAACCCTTGTCACCGGTGGCCTTAGGGGCTTGGAGGCGTGGCAGAGCTTGTACCCTCACCGACGGGAGGTCTCGAGTTTTTTTAGACTATTTTTAGTGTTTTTTCAGGATATTGAAACGGTGGCTACATTCTCGAGTCGGAATAATATCATCCCTATCCTCGCCCTGATGGTGCGTCTAGCATCAGCAGATGGCGCTTGGAGTCGTGTGTCCAGCGGATCTCTTGGGATCTAGTTGTTTTTCGTATTCGTTTTGTGTGATTTGAGATCAATCTCTTTCGATCTACGTTTGTCATCTTTTTTGATGATTGTTATTCTACTGCATTGGTCCTTGGGGTCTTAGAATGATTACTCCCGTGCATCTAATACAACAAACTCTACTACGACAAGCTTTGCATTACTTCGGTGATGGAGGGACGAGGACGACAGTGCGCCTTCGGTCCGTGCTAGTGTATGTAGTCGTCGCTAGGTGGTCCAATGAGATATTTGTAATTTGTATTACTTTTAGGGCACTTTGTACTATACTATTAATGATTATTAATAAATCGTGGAATTTCGTAAAAAAAAATTTATCTGAAGTGCTTATGCTCTTCGCCATTGTTTTTAGTTTTTACTAGAATTTAGAATTTAAAAGCTCGAGAAATTATTTTCTTTTAAGGCATGAACTAAAGTGTCTTTGCCTTCCGAGGTCCAGTGATCCCTTTATTTTAAAAAATTAAATTATATTTACAAGTTTAAAAAATAAAAATATTTCTGGACATAGTCAATACTGTGTCCACAAGCATGGAAAATAGCAACACGAAGTTATTTGTATTGTTGGCCACATAAATATGACAAAATCTTATAAACTTTGAGATTTGAAAAATGCATGCACGCATCAACGGGGATTTGTGTATAGCTGAAAATACAAAGTATTTAAAATTGATATTTTACACGTTTGTGAGAAAAATTATTGGCTACATCCGTATTTTTTTCAATTTTTGAAACTCACAATTATAAAAAAAATTAAAATAGCAGCTTAGTGTGTGATCGATGCTCTTACTTCATAAGGGCATATCCACCGGAGAAACCCAATCCGACCGAGCGTGTCCTAATGGGTCCGAGCGAACGCGCGGAACATCTAACGGGACGACTGTAACATCCTAAAATTTTCCTTATTTTGGAATGTTAAATAAAATTAATAAATTGATCAAATTGTTTGATCTTGTTGAAATTTTTGATTGAAAATAAACTTTTTAGGATTGTTCAAACTCTCCTAAGCCACACAAAAAAAATGAATGGTTTAGCATGACTATCAAATTGGTTTGGAAGTTTTGTATAAATCCAAAAGCAATGTGTTGCATTGTATCATGGCATCTCATGCAAACCCTCATCCAAAAAAAAATCTTATGACAAAACCTTAACTAAGTCCCCAAAGTTATTTAATGTGGTTCTACTTGAAAATATATTTTATTGAACAATAATAATGTTCCATCATGTCTTAAAAATACCTAGGAATATTCCATTTATATTTGAACCTAAAACCATATTTTTTAATCCTCCAAAATTGCCAATCAATAAGATATATGCAAATGGCATTATTAACATTTTAAAACTTGCAAAAAGATATTCTCTATACGCACTAAAAGGTGTATTTTGAATTTAGAAAAATTTAGAAATTGTTTTGGAGTCATTTGGATCTATAAAACAAAAATTATAAAGAAAATAGAAAAGGATAAAAGAATGAACAAAAAACAACTAAAATAACCTACCCAGATTCCTGGACCAGCCCACCAACTCTCCCCTCCTCCCCTTCTCTCCCGCGCACGAGTGGCGCATAACAGAGAGCCCGCACAGTTAGCGCTAGCGTGTAGCCTGTCTCCCCCTCTCTCTCTCTGATGCGTCGGGACCACTAGCCATCCCCTACCTCTCGTCGTCTGTTCATGAAGAACACGAACTCTCCCCGACCCTGATTTTAATCCCGCGGATTCCCAGCGAGTTCGTCCGCCCCGTGCCCCCTCTCACATGCAACTCGTTGATACGCCATAAACATATCTATAATTTTCGATGTTCCATGCTTGTTTAGTATCCATTTTGCTATGTTTTGTCTACACTTTGAGGTATTTTTATACATTTTCTGGGACTAACCAATTAACAAGATGCCATAGTGCCAGTTTCCTGCTTTCTACTGTTTTTGATTTCAGAAAAGCTAGTAAGGAAATATTCTTGGAATTGGACAGGACAAAATCTAAAGTCAATATTTCACCGAGACGAACACAGATGCCAAAGGGCGACCAGAGGAGTGCCATAGGGTGGCCACCCCCCCCCCATGCATGGGCCTACCCTGGACCATGCCTGGGCAGGGTGTGGCCCCCCTGGCCGACCTCCTGCCTCGTACCTTCGCCTATAAAGTCATCCTGATGCCAAAACCCTAAGAATCCGATCAGATCTCTACGAAATAGTCTGTAGCTTCCGCCACCATCGTCCCTAGATCGGGGGATCTGAAGCTCTTCTCGGAACCCTGTCGGAGGGGAGAGATCACCCCGGAGGCCTTCTTCATCACCATGCTAGCCACCGGTATGATGCGTGAGTAGTTCCACCTTGGACTATGGGTCCATACAGTAGCTATATGGTTGTTTCTCCTCCTTTGTGCTATCATGTTTAGATCTTGTGAGCTATGTTCATGATAAAGATCATTTATTTGTAATCATACATGTTGTGTTTGTGGGGATCCGATGGATATTGAGATTACTATGTCAAATTGATTAATGATTCTATCTTGTCTTCTTGATTGTTTATTCTATCATGTCTGTGTTGTTTGAGATCTTGCATGCTCTCTGTTTGTAGTAGCTACCTTGGCCAAGTAGATGCTAGTGACTCCAAGAGGGAGTATTTATGCTCGATAGTGGGTTCATGCCTCTATTCAATCTGGGGAAGTGACAGAAATCTCTAAGGTTGTAGATGTGTTGTTGCTACTAGAGAGAAAACAACAATCTCTTATTCATGGAACAATTGTATTATTAACTTTACACACATTTCTTAAAGCAGTTATCCGTTGCTTGCAACTTAATACTGTAGGGGGGTCAGATGATAACCTGAAGGTAGATTATTAGTCATAGATGAAGTTGGATGACGGTCTATGTATATTGTTGTAATGCCCAATCAAATCTCATAGGATCATGAATGTATAGTATTGCATTGTTATGCCTTGCCCTGTCCTATTAATTGCCCCACTGTAATTTGTTTACCCAGCATGTTATGTTGTTTATCTTAAGGAGAACACCTCTAGTGAACTATGGACCCCGGTCCAATCTTTACCATTGATACATCTTCCACTGTTACTATTTACTTTCTGCAAGCAACCATTACCTTCCACACCATATGTTTAATACTTTGTTTTCAGCAAACCAGTGAGATTGACAACCTCATTGTTCGTTGGGGCGAAGTCTTGAGTTTGTGTTGTGCAGGTTCCAAGTTGTTAGCAACACCTTGGGGTCGTTTCCATACTCCTACTAGTTCGATAACCTTGATTTCATTCTGAGGGAATACTCACTGCTGTGCTCATCATACCTTCCTCTTGGGGTTTCCCAACGAAGCTCTACAGTGATCTGAGCCGCATCAAGACATTTTCTGGCGCCGTTGTCGGGGAGTTAAGGACGGCTTCACAAGGGGAGTCCTTCACAACCTTTGTCTTTACTTTGTTTTTGTTTTGCTAAGTTTCTTTTGCTTTGTTTGGCTTGCTTGTTTTTATCAAAAATTCCAAAAAAAATAAGTTTCATTTGGTTTGCTTTTCCTTATCAAAAACACAAAAATATATTGTTCCTACTCTAGTTGCTGCTGCTGTTGGTTTGCTCCACCTTTCAAAAAATGAATTCTGCTGAGAACACCAAGTTGTGTAACTTCACTAGCACAAACAATAATGATTTCCTGAGTACACCTATTGCTCCACCTGCTCCTGATGCTACCTTTTATGAAATTAAGCCTGCTTTGTTGTATCTTGTTATGAAAGAGCAATTTTCTGGTGCTAGTTCTCATGATGCTGCTACCCACCTCAATAGCTTTGTTGGACTTTGTGAGATGCAAAAATATAAGGATGTAGATGGAGATATTATTAAGCTCAAATTGTTTCCTTTCTCCTTGAGAGCAAAAGCTAAAGAATGGTTGCTATCCTTGCCTAGAAATAGTATTGATTCTTGGATTAAGTGCAAATATGATTTTATTGGAAAATACTATCCTCCTACTAAGATTATATCTATGAGAAGTGAAATAATGAAATTTAAACAACTTGATAATTAACATGTTGCTCAAGCTTGGGAAAGAATGAAATCTTTGGTAAAGAATTTTCCCACTCATCGACTGACTGCTTGGATGATTATCCAGACCACTTCTCTTCTTGTGAGATTGTTGGGGTTTCCAACATGAAGACCATTTTCGATGATCTTCCACAACTCTATGGAGGAACTACACACATGAGATTTCATCAAAAATTGCCATTGAGAGAAAGTAGATGCAGAAAGTTTGGGTGGATCACCCCTATTATGTATATGTGGGTGAGGGATAGGCGGATCAGGGGAATACACATGAGAAACCTCATTGTATCCATCCTTACCGCTATCCTTTTTCAAGGAGAAGCTCTTTCTAGTATCATCACCAACCACTTCGTTATCTTTGGAAAAAAGTTTTACCCGTTTCCTTGGATTGCGGAGTGGTATCCTCAGAGTTAGATGGAGGTGATGCTGCGGATGTGGAGAGACGCATTATCAATTGACGCATCTCTTACATCTTAGCCTCCATTGAACTCACCAAGGTTGTTTCCAATGTCTTGAGATCGTTCATGGTGACTACCTCCGGAGCATCACTCCCATCTACCTTGGAACCCATACTTCTCTTAGGCGGTTAAGCCCGAAATAAGAGCCGAGGCTCTGATACCAATTGAAATGGATCGTATGGGAACCTAGAGGGGGGTGAATAGGTGCTAACCAATTTTTAATACTTTTTCAATTTTAGGCTTGACACAAAGTAAATTCTCTAGATATGCAACTACGAGAATTTCCCTATATGTAACCCTAACTACTAAGCATGTAAAAGAGGAGCTAGGAAACCGTAGTGGAGCACGCGGAGACACAGGGATTTGTTTTACCGCAGTTCCTTCCTTGTTAAGGGAAGTACATATGCGTTGGAGGGGTGGGCGGTTCTAAGACCACCACGCCACAATAGGCCTCACCCTATTTTCCGATGGATCTCGCCACGAGAGGCCTGATCCCCCTTCTCCACTATTGGATCCCTTCTAGGAGGGAATCGGTGCCTTTTACAACACTATCGGGGCACACACCCACAACCGAATTGGGGGCTCCCGAGATGACAACAAGCTGCCACAAGAACAAGGTTTATCAATATAAACAAAAACAAGGATCTAGATATTTGCAAGAAATACTAGATCGGAGGTTCTCCAAATGAATGGAGAGGAGATGAAACGCTTGATTGCTGATGATGAAGATCGAGTTCACCTCCTTCGATTCCCCAAGGGATGGGGCCTTTGGGTGGATCTAGGTGGAGCACTCTTGGATGAAGCTTTCAGATCTGATCTGGTCTTTTTCATGATGAATCAAGAGTTCTGGCAGGAGGGGGAAGGCTGGCTTAAATACCCCCTCCCCAGATCTGGCCGTTGCACAACTTTGGGGGCGGATTATCCGCCCCCTGGGAAAACTCCGCCCCAAGGGCGGATTCTCCGGGGGAAACTCCGCCCCCTCTCTGGGGCTGGCGCCTTCAGAACTTGGCGAAGATCTTGGGGGGCGGATAATCCGCCCCCCGCCCCCCCGAGGGGCGGATTATCCGGCCAGGCCGGAAAGTCCGGCCAATACTCCGCCCCCTCTCTCGGTCTTGCGCCTTGGCGATGAGCAGGGGGGCGTACTATCCGGCCCTCCTGAGGGGCGGATTATCCGGCGGGGCCGGAAAATCCGGCCAAAATTCCGCCCCCCTTCTGGGGCTTGCGCCTTCTTGGGAAGAGGGAGGGGCGGATTATCCGCCCCTGGTGGGGACGGATTATCCGCCCCTGGTGGGGACGGATTATCCGCCCCCCAAAAACAGAATCCTTTCCCTTTTTCTCATAGGTAGCTGCAACACTTCAACACACATTAAATAATCCTTGATATTGTTATCTAACACACAAAACACTAGGGATTATAAAATGTTCTTTCAATGTTGTTTATCTTAAGGAGAACACCTCTAGTGAACTGTGGACCCCGTTCCAATCTTTATCATTGATACATCTTCCACTGTTACTATTTACTTTCTGCAAGCTACCATTACCTTCCACACCATATGTTGAATCCTTTGTTATCAGCAAACCGATGAGATTGACAACCTCACTATTCGTTGGGGCAAAGTCTTGAGTTTGTGTTGTGCAGGTTTCCAAGTTGTTAGCAACACCTTGGGGTTGTTTCCTTCCTCCTACTGGTTCGATAACCTTGGTTTCTTACTAAGGGAAAACTTATTGTTGTGCTCATTATACCTTCCTCTTGAGGTTTCCCAACGAATCTCTACAGTGATCTAAGCCGCATCAAGACGTTTTCTGGCGCCATTGCCGGGGAGTTAAGCATGGCTTCACAAGGGGAGTCCTTCACAACCTTTCTCTTTACTTTGTTTTTGTTTTGATTAGTTTATTTTGATTTGTTTTGCTTGCTTCTTTTTATCAAAAATTCCAAAAAATAGTTTTGTTTGGTTTGCTTTTTCTTATCAAAAACATAAAAAATTAGTTCCTACTCTAGTTGCTGCTACTGTTGGCTTTATCCACCTTTGCAAAAATGAACTCTGCTGAGAACACCAAGTTGTGTGACTTCACTAGCACAAACAACAATGATTTCCTGGGTACTCCTATTGCTCCACCTGCTCCTGATGCTACCTTTTATGAAATTAAGCCTGCTTTGTTGAATCTTGTGATGAAAGAGCAATTTTCTGGTGCTAGTTCTGATGATGCTGCTTCCCACCTTAATAACTTTGTTAAACTTTGTGAGATGCAAAAATATAAGGATGTAGATGGAGATATTATTAAGCTCAAATTGTTTCCTTTGTCCTTGAGAGGAAAAGCTAAAGAATGGTTGTTGTCCTTGCCTTGAAATAGTATTGATTCTTGGATTAAGTGCAAAGATGCTTTTATTGGAAAATACTATCCTCCTGCTAAGATTATATCTATGAGAAGTGAAATAATGAAATTTAAACAACTTGATAATGAACATGTTTCTCAAGCTTGGGAAAGAATGAAATCTTTGGTAAAGAATTGTCCCACTCATGGACTGATTTCTTGGATGATTATCCAAACCTTTTATGCATGACTAAACTTCTCTTCAAGAAATCTGTTGGATTCTGCTGCTGGAGGTACCTTTATGACCATTACTTTGGGTGCTGCAACAAAGCTCCTTGATAATATGATGGTCAACTATTCTGAATGGCACACTGAGCAAGCTCCACATGGTAAGAAGGTAAATTCTGCTGAAGAAACCTCCTCTTTGAGTGATAAAATTGATGTTATCATGGCTATGCTTGTTAATGGAAAGCTCATATTGATCCAAATAATGTTCCCTTAGCCTCTTTGGTTGCTCAAGAAGATCAAGTTGATGTGAACTTCATTAGAAACAACAATTTCAATAATGATGCCTATAGGAATAATTTTGGTAACAATAATTATAGGCCTTATCCTCCCAATAATGGTAATACTTATGGAAATTCCTACAAAAACAATAGAAGTGCTCCCGCTGAACTTGAAGTCATGCTTAAAGACTTTATTAGTAAACCAACTATTTTCAACAAAACTTTGGAGGAAAAGCTTTTGAATGTTGAGAAAAACATTTCATCCTTGTCTGAAGCACAATCTTCTTTGATTAATAAAATGGCTGCTAAACCTGAAACCTTGGAAAGTACCTTTGCTTCTACTCATGCCATACAAGTTACTATTGATCAAAATGTTATATTGTTAGCAAAACTGCATGCTAAGTGGGAAAGAGAAGCTGAAATTGCTAGAAACAATAGTGTTTGTACTATTACCACCACCAATATGGATGCTACCAAACCACAAGAAGCCCCTATTCCTCCTACAACTATGCCTAAACCCAATAAGTCTACTACTTGTGATGCTAAGTGGGATTTTGATCTTGATGGTTGCAATATCTCTGAAGTAATTATGTTCCTACAAAAGCTTGCTAGAAGTCCTAATGCTAGTGATAAGAATATGGCTTTCACCAAACACATTATAGATGCTCTCATTAAAATTAAGGAAGAAAAGTTGAAACACAAAGCTTCTATTCCTAGGAAAGTAGAACATAGTTGGGAACCCATCATTAATATGCAAGTGAATGACTTTGATATCAAAGCTTCATGTGACCTTGGTTCTAGTGTCTCTATTATGCCTAGAAAGATTTATGAAATGCTTGATTTGCCACCTTTGGAAGATTGCTATTTGGATGTCCCATTAGATGATAATGCTAAAAAGAAACTCATGGCGAGTGTTAATGATGTTCTTATTATGGTTAACAATGGTTAACTCCCTGTTGATTTCTATGTTTTGTATGTTGAATGCAATGCTTCTTGTCCTGTTACTTTGGGAAGACCTTTTCTTAGAATTATTGGTGCCATCATTGATATGAAAGAAGGCACCATTAAATATCAATTTCCATTCAAGAAAGGTATTGAACACTTCCCTATGAGGAGATAGAAGTTACCTTTTTCTCCTCCTTTGAAAGCAAAATTTGATGTTAATGCTTCTTCATCTGAAAAAACTTGATTCTTGCTTCTTATGCCTAACTTAAAGGCGTTAAAGAAAAGTACTTCTTGGAAGATAACCCAATAGTTTTCTTGAGTATTGGAAGTTCTTACTTCTGTAATAAACTCTCCTTATCATTTTTATTTGATTTTTGTGGCAAGAATAACCTCTAATAAGTGGGAAGTAAGATTTGGGGAAGTGTTGTCCCGAAACAGATTTTTGTGCTTCACTGTAAAAATTCGTGAAAACTCTCTATAATCGGATTGAGCTGTAATTTTTTGAATAAATCCCCCAGGTTGTTATATAACTTCCTTTAGTTCAATTTTTTTTGATTTCAGCAGCAGAAGGTCTTCGAAAAAATCTGTTATCACCTGTTGATCTGTTTATTTCTGCCATTATTTGCATTTGCCTCTTTATTGATTTCTTTTTGGGTTCTCTTGGGTAAATTAAAAATTTTGGGGTAATTGCTACAGTAGCTTGTGTCTTTAATGAAAGTTTTTCTGTTTTAAAACTAAACCCAAAGGTCTATTATATTTTGAATGCACTAATGGGTTCTCTTGGGTAAATAAAAATTTCAGGTGTAAGGGAAGAATGATGTAATAAGATAAAGAATGGACAAAATCTCAATCTTGGGGATGCCACCCCGTGTCACCCCAAGAAATATTCAGGAGGTACAAGCGTCAAAACTTGGGGATGCCCAAGGCATCCCCTTCTTCATCAATAAAAATCTCAGGTCTTTATAGACACTTCGTTTTAATTGTTTCATGCACTGTTGTATTGTTCTTGGAGCGTCTTAGTTTTCATTTGGGTTTTCGTTTGCTTAGTTTGCTAAAATAATGTAGTTGGACCCCCGCTTTCGCTATGTTGTTTCAAATAAGTTGATTGGTGTTCGAAAGGAGTAGAAAGTTCTTGCTTATAGTGATACAAAAGGGAGCTTGCTTTGACTGTGGCCTAGACTCTATCATGTGATGCTAGATATTGTTTTGACCTTATGCTTAGTGATTATTGTTGTAGAATGACTTGTTCCAAACAAGTGGGATTGCTTAATGTTCCTTGGAAGAATCATGCGTTGTTTTGGCATACAAAAGCATAGTATTGTGGTAATCTCCTTTGATGTTTTGTTTGGGTTGACTTGGCACATGCTCGCACCATGTTATGACTATGAACCAGTCACCTTAGCCTCTATGATCATTTATTTTTTGACTTTTGGTACCACTTTATGCTTTTATTAGTAATGTTTTGTCGCTCTGCATGATTATGGCCAATTATTGCTCTCTTAGTTGGTCACTCCTAGTCTTTTGCTAGCCTCCACTTGTATTGAGTAAGCTCTAATCATGCATCCAACTCCCAAGAAACCAAGTTATTCCAAAGTGTCCACTATAAATTCCTATACATTGTGTGTTACACCATTCCAAGTATATTCTTGTTTTATCTATCTTCCAAATTAAACTTGTTATGTGAAAATTAGTGATTAAAGCTCTCACAAACTTGATGGCACACTTTATTTTTATTTCCCCTAATAAACTTGAACCATTGTGTCATCTATGTTGTATATGCTTGCACTTATAAGTTGGGAATTAGCAGAACCATGTTGTCATGGGGAACGCTTTCAACATTGCACCTATACATGTTACCTAGTTGATATCATGTTTGTGGATGTCAGCGGTGTGAAACAAAAGGGGAGCTGGTAAGTCCGTGGAGTTATGTATGTGTGTTAGAGAAATGCCTCGGCCGCTGGCCTAAGCCATGCCTAATCATGGTGAAAACTTGCAGCATAACCATAGTGAGCAATCTATGAAGCTTTCTTCTTATAAAAAAATAGAGAGAGATAGAAAAGAGGAAAAAGAGAAAAAGGCACCATTTTCCCATGGTAAATAATAAGGTTGTTGAGATGCTCATTGTCTGCTTGCCTTGTCATTTTTATATGGGATAGCTCCTATATCATGGGGAAAGGGGTACCCCGTTGGCGGTTCTCTATGATACACATGTACTTACTATGAAAAGAACTTACCGGTAACTAAAGTTGAGTAGCCTGAGGAACGACCCTCGTACTCAAGGGACATGAGATTGCCAACTTATACTTTGTCAAGCATATACTCCATACTTTGTTCACTTTAACCTTAATCACTTAAAGATGCTTATGATAGGGGCAATGAGAGCTAAGAGCTAACAAGTACCATAATTTTTGGAAGCTCTTTATGAGACTTGAAATCCCTGCTTCCCTTTGAAGGGCCTTTCTTCCACCTTTATATTGAGTCTCCACCTTCTATCCTTAGGAACCAATTAAGAGAGCATAGTTATCATTCTTAGTTCTATGTGCATTGTCCCAAAACTTATTGATTGATTCATATTGTTGATATTGCTTGCCCTTGAACTATTTGTATCTAGTCACCCTTATGAACTTTGAAGGTGTCCTACGCATTTATTTTTTGCTACTCCATGAGGGACAAGCTAAATGCCACTATGCTATGTTTTCTATATGTGAAACAAACAAGCGTATTTCAATGCATTGTTATTCATGAATCTTAGTTTGTATCGTTTCATGTTGTAGCATAGTTAATTTGTCTTACTATTAGAACTTCATCTTTCATGATCATGTTTAGAGTACTTTGATCCAAGCTTTCAATGCTTTCACATGGTTTGATCTTGATTGTGATGATGCATGTCACCTCAAAAATTATTCTTTTATCACTTACCTACTCGAGGACGAGCATTAGTTGAGCTTGGGGATGCTTAATACGTCATAAACATATCTATAATTTATGATGTTCCATGCTTGTTTAGTATCCACGTTGCTATGCTTTGTCTACACTTTGAGGTATTTTTATACATTTTCTGGGACTAACCTATTAACAAGATGCCACAGTGTCAGTTGCCTGTTTTCTGTTGTTTTTGGTTTTAGAAAAGCTAGTAAGGAAATATTCTCGGAATTGGACAGGACAAAAGCCAAAGTCAATATTTCACCGATACGAACATAGAGACCGAAGGGCGACCGGAGGGGTGCCATAGGGTGGCCACCCCCCCCCCCACATGCGGTCCCACCCTAGGCCACGCCTGGGTAGGGTGTGGCCCCCTGGCCGCCCTCCTGCCTCGCCCCTTCGCCTATAAAGTCACCCCGATGCCAAAACCCTAAGTACCCATCAGATCTCCACGAAACAGTCTGTAGCCGCCGCCATCATCATCCCTAGATCGGGGGGATCTGAAGGTCTTCCTAGCACCCTGCCGGAGGGGAGAGATCATCCCGCATGCCTTCTTCATCATCATGCCAGCCTCTGGTATGATGCGTGAGTAGTTCCACCTTGGACTATGGGTCCATACAGTAGCTAGATGGTTGTTTCTCCTCCTTTGTGCTATCATGTTTAGATCTTTTGAGATCCGTTCATGATAAAGATCATCTATTTGTAATCATGCATGTTGTGTTTGCGAGGATCCGATGGATATTGAGATTACTATGTCAGATTGATTAATGATTCTATCTTGTCTTCTTGATTGTTGATTCTATCATGTCTGTGTTGTTTGAGATCTTGCATGCTCTCTGTTTCTAGTAGCTATCTTGGCCAAGTAGATGCTAGTGACTCCAATAGGGGGTATTTATGCTCGATAGTGGGTTCATGCCTCTATTCAATCTGGGGAAGTGACAGAAATCTCTAAGGTTCT
The DNA here is from genome assembly GCA_916181665.1 of Avena sativa. Lineage (NCBI taxonomy): Eukaryota > Viridiplantae > Streptophyta > Magnoliopsida > Poales > Poaceae > Avena > Avena sativa. The sequence continues at coordinate 133,462,378 of OV702298.1, forward strand.
AGATGTGTTGTTGCTACTAAGGAGAAAACAACAATCTCTTGTTCATGGAACAAGTATATTGTTTACTTCACACACACATTGCTTAAAGCAGTTATCCGTTGCTCGCAACTTAATACTAGAGGGGGTTCGGATGATAACCTGAAGGTGGATTACTAATCATAGATGCAGTTGGATGGCGGTCTATGTATATTATTGTAATGCCCAATCAAATCTCTTAGGATCATGAATGTCTAGTATTGCATTGTTATGCCTTGCTTTGTCCTATCAATTGCCCCGATGTAATTTGTTTACCCAGCATGTTATGTTGTTTATCTTAAGGAAAACACCTCTAGTGAACTGTGGACCCTGGTCCAATCTTTACCATTGATACATCTTCCACTATTACTGTTTACTTTATGCAAGCAACCATTACCTTCCACACCATACGTTTAATCCTTTGTTCTCAGCAAACCGGCGAGATTGACAACCTCACTATTCGTTGGGGTAAAGTCTTGAGTTTGTGTTGTGCAGGTTCCAAGTTGTTAGTAACACTTTGAGGTTGTTTCCTTCCTCCTACTGGTTCGAAAACCTTGGATTTATATTGAGGGAAAACTTACTGCTATGCTCATCATACCTTCCTTTTGGGGTTTCCCAACGAAGCTCTACAGTGATCTGAGCTGCATCACCTCTCCCCATATAACCCCATCTCGCTCCGTATCCTTTCTTTTCTGAAATCCACAAACCCTAGCACCTTTTCAAAGCTCACGATCTCGCTGCCATCGGAGCTCATGGACCGGTCTCCAATCCGAAGGTTTCATCGCGTCGCGCCCCTCTTCTTTCCTCGATCCTCTTTCCCTTAGAGAACTGCTTCTCCATGACCACATTATACCCCTCTTAGGACCATCAGAGCGCACAGAATTCGTCGCCGGAGCTTCACCGGAGTCCGTGAGAAGCAGCCGCCGTTTGCCATCGATCTAGAGGAAGAGGGAAAACACCGATAAATTGAACGAGACCAAGAGGAGGATTCGCGCCCCGTCCACTACTCCATCATCGCCCGAAAGCACTGGGGTGCCGCCGAGCATCACCTTCTGCGTCGTCGCTGCCCATCACCGTCGTCACCGCTGCCAGGTTGGTCACCCTCGTCTCCGTCTGTTAGATCGAGAATCTGCGGCTAAGATTAGATTGGCTGTTTTGTTTTAACCGAACCGGTACTGACGAATCGTGTCACGCCACTTGTCTGTCCCCGTCAGAGCCCAGCGTTTCATCCGTGCAGCCAATCAGATCTCGCCACGTGGCGGTGTTTGACCAGATTAAATCTAGGTTATTTTAAATAGGCAGAAAATATTATAAACTTTCAAAATTCATAGCAAATCAGGTATAAGTCCAAAACATACAAATAATATATTGATGGAAATATAATTTAGCCTAGAACATTATTCCGTGATTAGATCTATTTTTCGAAGTATAGTTTTTCTGTATTTATTTAATTAGTTAAATAATCTTTTATGGTATTTAAATTGTAGAAAAATAACTATAGCTCCGAAAAATACAAATAATATACCTATGGATTCATAAAAATATTTAGAATATTCATATGAGATTAGTTCTAGGTTTTACTGTATAGTTTTACTATAATAATTTAAATAGTCTAACGGGTTTTCTAAACTAAATAAATTATAGAAAATTAATTGTAGATCATAACAATACAAATACATTATATATGGATTTGTAATTTAATATACGACATTAATATGATGTTATATCGAACTTTTGCAATGTAAACATTGCTGTAGAAATTTAATTAGTTTTAATGGCCATTTAAATTATTAAATTCATAATAAATTATTATAGATCGGAAAAATATAAATAATATGTCTACGGATTCATAATTTCGTGTAGAATACACATCTGGTCTTATATCTAAATTTTGACGAAGTAAATATTTTAACTGATTTAAACTCTATTAAACAGTAATTAAATCATAGAAAAAGATTTACAACTCCGTTTTGGGTTAATCTAATTCCTACTAGTTCGTATTAATGTCCTCTTTCCAGTAAAACCCAGAGCCAAATTTTATTCGACAATTAGCACAGAAGTTGCAACAGAACTATTAAAACCTCTTATTTGGTCATCAAGATTTAATAATAAATATCCTATTGCATTAAATTATCTCCTACATGCATCCTATGATCTAATACTATTTAAAGAACTAAATATAACCATTGTGTCATATTAAATCATGTTTGTGATCATCATTGTTGTATTGTATGATGCAATTGTTTTAATTGGAATTACTCTATTCCTGCGTTAGATTGTTCCGAGAGTATGATTGCTATGGAGGAATACAATCATCAAGAATATTATAACATAAGTCAAGTT